>OZ007586.1:102496697-103769045 GCA_963931845.1 Maratus michaelseni
AATTGAAGGAAATTTTTTTTTGAAAAAACCGGATCTTGAATTTTACAGCACCAATTGGAGTAGAAACTTCTTGAGAGCCTTCTTTTTTTTAATAACCCTTAACTGCCGTTAGCGGTTTCTCAGGCGTTTGCTCTTTTCCATTTTAGCAGTTTAACTTGTAATTTTTAGTTTAAGAGCCTACATCAGTCATGCGAAAAAACGCGCAAGCTAATGTTAAGTCTATGGGAAGGTTCTTGTGCGATTTCTCACTCGCATTTTAATATTTTTAAATGATTTTTTTTTTTTTTTTTTTGCATAGGATAGCTGACGTCGATCTCCAACGTCGTTAGTTTCTACTTTTTCGATTTTGGTTCCAGTTTTTTTTTATATAAGGGTACTTTCATTTTCAGAACCGGTTCCAACCGCACAGTGTGGTATTTAGTCCCAAAACATGGCCAAAAATGATTTTTTTAAAAATCGGTTTCCTACCCTGTATATTATTTCTCAAAAACCTTAATAGTTACTGCATCCAAAGGCGAAATGTGCAATGCGCTAGCACAACGCAGCGCGCCACGCGATCAGTCCGAAGTTGCCGTTCGCTTCCAGTGGTCCTGTGATTTTACGATGCGCTCAGATTTTAGTGTTTTAAAATCTCTTGTAGTTTATTGTCTAAACAATTTAGTGGTTGTTGTTGTGATGGATTATTCTGATCTGGGTATGTGCTTTATACACACTACATTTACCTAATGAATATCCTGCAGATTTTTTGTCTATATGGTCGACAACTTAGGTATAGTTAATAGTGGCATAAATAATTATTTATAATGTTTAGAAAGGATTTTGTTATTTTTAAATATATTTAAGCGATGAAAACTATTGTGTAATATGCAGTACTTAGTATACAAGGCAATTATAAAAAAGTCAGCCGCCCGAAACCGCCCCCCTATTTTTAACGAATTTTTTTGTTGGTTCCTACAATTTTCTATATAAATTACTGCTATTATTTTTTTATTTATTTTGGTAACAGGGCCTTCTGAATTTAGATCTATGACTCGAAATTAGTTGTATACCATCATGCAATGCTCAAATAAGTTAACATTTGATGGAAATCATCAATTTATGCAGTAAGAATTATTGAGAAATTATTCTGAAGGTGATCCAAGGATAGCTGAGATGAAGCAAAAGTTCTCCGTTATTAAAAATCTGTTCAAACAAAAATGAGTAGCTACTCATAAAAACAAAGATAATGTTTGGAGAAAACAATAGTAATACAAAATTAATACAGAAGAATTTGAAAAATATTGCTAAGAGACGGCTGAACTGTATGTGTCGCTATATGGTTTTTATCCCATGTCCCATAATGCACAAGGCACTTCGTCATGGAGCAGACTTCATAAAAAAAAGCTATTCTCAGGGTTGCTACGGTTCAGGGAATTTTTCAGGTTAAATACCAGTTTTATTCTTGTTGAAAAATTTTGCTTAGGAAATGTGAAGTTCCGCGCGATTAAATTAAGCGAAATTTTCTGTAAGAAAATACTGGTATGTTCCCTGAAATATTCACTGACCCGTAGCAACCCTGTATTCTGCCAATAGGCCAACTATCTGAAGAGGCTGCAGAAGATCGCAATAAACATATTAGGTCATTTAAATTAAACTTCAGAAGAAAGTTTTCGCGAGTGGCCTGTACATTGATGTCCTGAATAGGCTTCTTTTAACTTCTGACCCAATAATAACTGGCATGAAATGCAACACAAACTAGAAAAGAAAGCCCTTATCTTCTGAAGTTTTACATCTGTTATCAGAAAGTGATATTACAAATGTTAATATTTTTAAAGACAGTAATAGTAATGAAACTGATGAATAAATGCTTTCATTTATAAATAAGACTTTATTTTACCGTTTTCACTCTACAATACAAATGAAAAAGAAAACTGCTCAGTTAAACTGAGGACATTGAGATCACAGGCTTTTCACACTAATTGTATATTATACTCTTGACTCTCGAAAAATAAGGATATCGACTATATATTAAGGGCGATCATCCCCCCATTCCCCTCTTTACATTTAACCAATGAACCCCCAAAACTAACCAGAGAAGTTCTTTATTACAATGAATATATATATATATATATACAAAATCGGAAGAAAATCGGATAATTCTGCATGAAAAACTCATTTATCTAAATTAAGGGGGAGTTAGCCCCCCGTACCCCCCCTTTATACTTAACCAATGAAGCCCCAAAAACTAATCAGAGAAGCGCCTTATCACAAAGGACCTATAAACAAAATTTGAAGCAAAACGGTTATTTCTATCAAGAGTTATCGTGTTACGTACATACATACGTACATACATACGTACGTACATACATGCGTACGTACATACAGAACCGACGGGCACATTAGCTCTCAGACTTTGATAGCCTGTGAGCTAATAAAAACGTAGATGTGTAGCTTTTAGAAGTATAAAATAATTTTGGCCAGGTTTTGGGACTAAATACCACACTGTGAACCGGTTCCAAAATTGAAAATGTCCGCTTTTTAAAAAACTGTAACCAAAATCAAAAAAGTAAAAACTAACAACGTTAGAGATCGACCTCAGCTATCCTATGCAAAAAAATCATTTAAAAATATTAAAATGCGAGCGAGAAATCGCGCAAGAACCTTCCCATATACTTAGCGAGCTTGAGCGTTTCTTCGCGTGGCTAGCGTAGGCTCTTAACTATAGATAATAGTGAAATTTTGTTTCGTTTGGAGCCCTAGTACTATCGCTAGAGAATTCTGATCCTAAGTTTCCTAAAGTTGACTGCATAAACAGTATCCTTTGAGTTAATAGAGCCTGTTATCCATCTGTCGATCAAGTGATCGCAGAGACTCCTCAAAATATTCATGCAATAATTTTGGTCACAATAGTTACAAGTTAAGTTGACTTAGTATCTCTCATTTCCACTAAAAATGACAATTTCCAATTTCTGATGTTTATCATAAAATGAACCTTTTCCAGAAAATTGTGCCTAAAGTGCTTGACGATCCGATAAATTGGTAAAGGAGATATGGTTAATACATTTTAGGAAATTTAATCTCTTTCGTGTAAATGAAATATTTAATCTGATTTTTCTCAGTTAGTATTTTTCCATATTCTCTACCTATTCAAAATTCCAAAGCTTCCACAATAATCAAGCAAGCTGTCTGAAAAAAATTGTAATGTGTCTTTAGATTCTTTAAGATATAACTTGGTATCGATTTTTTGGCTATGATGCTTTACACTCGCGCACAGATTTTTTTTTTTTTTTTATCGGTTAAAAAAGCGAAAAAGGTCGCCAAACTTTGGGGACTGTTTTTCTTTTATGGTAAGCCGGTTATTATACTTGTATTTAGTTATTTGAGTTGAAATTTGTTATTGTAATCCTTTTTTGCGTGGATGTTAAGAGAAATTATTGCGCATGTCTGAATTACGTCATTGACGATGAAAATTTGAGAAAGCACGCGATTGGTTGTAGAAGTGCGTTCTATTGCACATGATTGCTTATAGAGACGCGTATCAGGAAACTGCATGTGAGATAAAAGAATTTGCATAATTGTTGAGTTAATGATTGGTTTTTACTTACCATGTGATTTATTACGTAGTGACTAGTGATGTTGTTTGATGAACTTTGAATCTGTCATTCTTGCTGCGATTGCATAGTTGGTTTAATGTCAGCTTTGCTGTGATTGTTAGTGAGTTTCTTACTGACGAGTGTTCAAATGTCGTCTGTGCCAATGGATATTATTTTTCGAAAGCACCAGGTAAGTTTTTTTTATCTAATAGTTTGTTTGAAATTAGAATTTTAACTATGGAATGATTACTCTGATATAGTAGGGCATTTTAAAAGATTGAAGTGACGTGATGGTTTTAACTAAAAGTTCGTGCGAAATTAGAAATTCAATTATCGAATGATTATTCTGGTTGTAGCAGTCAACTTTAAAAGAATGGAAGGACGTGGTCACATATTGTTCATTAAATTTATGTTGTAAAAAATGGTACTTTTGCTTTATGTTAATTGTTATGTAAAAATACGCTTTCTGTGTTTTATAACGTCGTTATTTATTAATGTTGTGTTTGTCATGAAATTAGAATTTAAAAAATCAAATGTTCACTCTGATATAGGGTAGATGTGCCAGTAATGGACACCCTTCAAAGTTTTTGGTTTATAAAAGAATAACCAATAAAAATTTATCTTTTCTATTATTTTTTTCATAGCTCCCCCTTGCATGTTTTATAATCTGGGTTATTGTTGACACTTCTCATCAAACCAATCAGGAAGCAGAAAATAATGTTTCGAAGTTCCAGTGTTTTTCAGTGAAAATCTTAATGAACATGCTAAGAGCTGGCGTCATTTAATGAATTTATATACTCTTTATTTTCTTGCAAAATTTGAAGCTTTTTGTTTTGGTAGTAATAGAAAACTTTGAATTTTATATACTAATAGCCATTTATAAGATTTCATATATTTTATAGGTTTTAAGAGGGGTGTCCATTACTGGGATGCTTAATTAGTCATTTTCCAGTAATGGACACCCCACGTAGACATTGCTAAAAATGCAATTTCAGTAATGTTTATAGTTGATAAAATAGTTTGACTTAACTGAAAACCTGAATAATCAAATATAATTTTTAAAATACACTTACCAAAATGTAATAACACCAAAACTTTTATAAATAGCTTCTTTTAAGTTATTTTATGTGGTTAATAAAATTTCAATGTTTTATTATTTTTTTAAATGTATATAACTCTGCTTTACATATTTTATAATCTGGCAATCAAACCAGTCAGGAAGCAGAAAATATTGTTTAAGGGCACAGTCAAAGAAGGGCTCATAGGGCTTAATCCCTCCCCATTTAAATAAAAACAATTAAGTTACAGGAGTTGTTAAAAATCTATTTTCTGTCTTAAATGTTTGCTTATTCATCTCTTACAGAAAAAAAAATTGGAATATTAATGAAAGTTATAGTAATCACGAAACAAGTAAATCTGCAGATCAGTGGCCTAAAGAATCAGTCCTGCAGTTTTATTTTGAAATAATTTTATTTAGTATTTAAAATATCCAACTCACAGCATCATTTTTTTCATATTTGTAATGTTAATTATTTCAAGTAATATATGAAGTAGTGTCTGGAAGTTTAATTGTTAAAAATAGTGAGACAAAACTATACACTAATACTCCAAAAAAAATTCTAATTATTACCTTTTTAAATCCCCCACTGTCTCAATAATTTGATAACTGTAATTATCTGATATTTAGTATTTTAAACTATCCATCTATAATAATTAAAATATCGATCTTCTGATAATTACAATAATTGATGCAAACAGTGAATGATTATCACAAATATTTTATTAATTACTGGTATCCAGAATTGTTAAATTTATTTGAAAATAACTATTTTGTTTCATTAGTATGCTTTCATTAAATTCTGGTTCTAATTAGTCATAAAAATAATTATATTTATTACTTTTTATGGGGTGTCCATTACGGGAACAGAGGGTGTCCACTACTGAAACAAAAGGAGTCCATTACTGGGATTTTAGGTGTTTTGATATATTTCTGTTATTTACAATTAAATTTTGATTCATATTGGGAAATGAGACTATGAGAATGGTTAATATTGTTGATAGATTAATATAATATTGAAAAAAACTGGAATATAATAAATATAACTATTAATTAAAAAACAATTTTTAAAGAAATTCCTTATGAGTGTCCATTACTGGCACATCTACCCTAGTAGTGCACTTTAAAAGATTGAAATGATGTAATGATTTTATCTAAAAATTAATTGTGAAATTAGAATTTGGATTATCGAATGATTAGTCTGATATAGTAGTGCACTTTCTTCCCAATTATTGAACTATTGCACGTAGGTAACATTTTTCATTAAATTTATGTTGTAAAAAATGTATTTCTGCTTTATTTTGATTGTTGTGTAAAAATACGCTTTCCTGTGTTTTCTAATACGCTGTTATATATAAATGCTATGCTTGCCATGGTTCCAAGATGGCGACGGAAAATAGTAGCTTGGCGCGGGCTTGTAAAGCACGCCAATCAAATTCGCCAAACATCGATGCGTGAGTGTAACGCATCTGTTCCTTTCTTATACATCCATTTTCTTATCTAATCTTTGTATCAAAAATCTGATATTTAGGTTTGTAGAATAAAGTACCTTGACTATAAGATAAGAAAAATCTAGTTTGAAATACCAAAATTTTAAAAGTAGAAATATCAATTGTTAAATATTAAAAAAAAAAAAAAAAAAAAAAAAATATTAATTTATTAACAAATTAAGGCCATCCAAAAACTTTAAATGTAGTTTTTATTTACAGAATAAATTTTTTGGTACCGAGTTCCCTTAACGTAAATCGGGTAAAATATAATGCTTTAAACAATTCCTTACTTGCGCGCGGAAAATGGAAGCTTTCTACTGTGTCCTAGTACTGAGTGGCAGTGAATTGTTCATTGGTTCAGATTTTTTGAATATAAAGTCTAATGCATGAAAAAAATATACAATATGGGGATTTCATTCGAATAGTTTAATTTGTTCATAACTTATTCTTCATAAGTGCCAAAAACTAAAAGGAGGTCTGATAACAGCACTATCAGCGCATTGCACAGAAGCATCGCTGAGCATAGGAGATACATCTGGAGAATTAGTATATTACACGCTATTGGCGAAAGGGTTAAGTTTCTGAAATACATATCATGATTGTTTGTGTAGATTTTTGATCAATCTTCCTATAATTTTGCATTTTTATGAATAATTTGCAATGTATTATCGAATGAAATGGACTGAACTATTTCAATTGTAGGCCTTGATATCCCCAGAACATAGTTTGAAATTAAAATAATAAACGCAGTTTATCTGTTTAATACAGCCTAAACGACGTGATGGAAAGGCTCTCATTTACAAAAGTCATGAAAATACTTCAAGGGAGGGGGATGGAGGAAATGTTTAATTCGTTAATTTGTTGGGCTGTATATCAGACAGATTTCCGTTGTCCTTTCTTAATGTTAATCCTATGAGATTAACGGATTTCATAGGATCGGCGTTCCATAGGATTAACGTTAATCGTATGGAACACTTCTATTTTCTACGGATACTTTCATAAAAATAAAGTATGAGTCATTTGAATTTTATTTTTTATATGCAATTGCTTAAACGTATGTCTTTATAACCATTTAAAATTTTTATTAAAAATTCATTAATTTATCTGGTGTAAAAATACTCTGAGCATGATAAAAACACTTAGCTGACCCTCAAAGAATTTGCAAAGTTACTTGATATTTTTGAAATTTTTAAAAACGCGGTAAAATTTTGTTTGATTTATGAAGTGACATAAAAATATTTTGTTGATTCCTTTTGACGGTAGTTATTCTCGATATAAACAATCTTTTCATTTTCAATCTTTTCATTTCAGATTCCCCACCAACGGTGATTCATCTTTCTGCAAAAAGTGGCTTCCTGTTGTGAAGAGTCAAGGAGGAATAGTCTGTTGAATACAGACGTTTTTAAAAAGTCTTGTTTTCGTTTTATTCATGCCTCTGACAGTTTGAAGAGGGCATTTTTTTTCTATGTATGATAACGTACGAATGTTTTCAATGCTAACGAACAATCTTAATGGATATCTAGGATCTTCTTTGAATCTTATGCGAACGAAGTCAGCTAGTCTGATATTATTTTGAGGCGATATAAATAGAAAGTACAAAAATCGCACTTGCACGAAAATGATACGAAATATTGGAAAATCTTCATTATGATATCAAAATTATCATTACATTTTATTTTCAGCGAGATTAATTGGGATGGTGGTTGTGATCGACACTGTGTTTATAGGTAATTGTGATTGAGACACTGTTTTTAGATGGTTGGTATCGGATATCTTTCTTTTGATTGGGTGGGATTGGCGCAGTTTTTCTGAATGACAGATATAAGCTTTGTACGTTTGGTCGGCTGTTTGTTTTGTACTGGCTGAATCAGCACTAGTTTTTAAGGTGGTTGTGATCGATTTAGTATTGTTCTGTGGTCTTCTGAAGTATGAATGACGGCAGTGTTTTTTCGGTAGCTAGGATCGGCACCGTGATTTTACGCGGCTGGGATTGACTGTTTGTTTTAGGGTTGCTAGGATGAGATCTGTGATTATAATTGGTAGAATCCGAGTTTTTGTGGATGGGATCGGCAAGTGATTGGATCCTTTCTGATTCCAGGTTATTAAATTGGAACTTTGTTTTCGATGTTTGGGATCGGTTATGTGTTTTTGTGGTTAGGATCAGCACTGCTACTTTAGGTGGTTCGTATCAGTTCTTTATATTTGGTAGTTGTAATCGGATGTGCCTGTTCTGGTGATTCTATTCGGCTCCATGTTTGTTGGAGTTTGGAAAAGAAAGTTTGAGAATGGTTTCGATCGGCTGTATATTTGTGGGTTTTGGGATAGGTTGTATTTTTTGGAATTTTGGGATAGGTTGTATTTTTTTTAATTTTGGGATAGTTTTTTTTGGGATCGGCTGTATTTTGGGGGATTTTGGATTCGACTGTTTTGGGGGATTTTGGGATCGGCTGTACTTTTGGGGATTATGGGACCGGCTGTTTTTGGGGATTATGGGACCGGCTGTTTTGGGGGATTATGGGACCGGCTGTTTTTGGGGATTATGGGACCGGCTGTTTTAGGGGATTATGGGACCGGCTGTTTTTGGGGATTGTGGGATCGGCTGTATTTTTGGGGATTGGGAGATCGGCTGTACTTTTGGGGATAATGGGACCGGCTATATTTTTGCGAATTTGGAGATCGGCTGTATTTTTGGGGTATAGGGAGACCTTTATTTTGGGATCGGCTCTCTTTTTGTGGATTGGGGGGGATCGGCTGTATTTTTGGGGATTGGGAGATCGTCTGTACATTTGGAGATTATGGGACCGGCTGTATTTTTGCGAATTTGGGGATCGGCTGTATTTTTGGGGGTATAGGGAGAAACTGTATATTGGAGGTTTTGGGATCACCTGTATTTTGACGTGTTTTATGATTTGCTGTGTTGAGATTGTGGCATTGGCTGTATTTTTGGGTATTTTGTGTTCGCCTACATTTTTGGTGGTTTTGGAATCGGCTGTATTTTTGTGGATTGGGAGATCGGCTGTAATTTGGAGGACTTTGGGATCGGTTGTATTTTTGGAATTGTGGGATGGAGTGTATTTTGGTGGGTCTTGGGATCGGCTGTAATTTTGAGGATAGTGGGATTGGCTGTATTTTTGGGGATTATTGCATCGGCTGTAGTTTTGTGGATTTTGGGATCAGCTATATTTTTGAGATTGTGGCATCGGCTGTTTTGGGATATTGTGGGATCGGCTGTATGTTTGGGTGTTTGGGAATTTTGGGATCAGCTGTATTATTGGGGATTTAGGGATAGCGTGTATTTTGGGAGGGTTTTGTAATCGGCTGTGTTGTTTCGGTTGTAGGATCGCTGTATTTTACGGGATTTTGGGAACGGTTGTATTGTTTGAAGATTGTGGGATCGACTGTGTTTTTTGGAATTATGGGATCAGCTGTATTTTTGGGAATTTTGGGATCGCTTATATATTTATGGGATTTGGAATCACCTGTATGTTGATGGGTTTTGTAATCGGCTCCGATTGTTTGGATTGGGAGATCGGCTATATTGTAGGGTATCGGGAGATCGGCTGTATTTTGGGGATTTTGGGATTGCTAGTATTTATGTGGGTTTAGGGATTGCCTGTATTTTGGGGATTTGGGTTCGGCTGTATTGTTGGGGATTGTGGTATTGGCTGTACATTTGGGGATTATGGGACCGGCTGTATTTTTGCGAATTTGGGGATCGGCTGTACTTGTGGGGGTATTGGGATCGGTTCTCTTTTTGAGGATTGGGAGATCGGCTGTATTTTTGGGGATTTTGCAATCAGCATTATTTTTGAGATTGTGGCATCGGCTTTTTGGGGGGATTGTGGGATGGGCTGTATGTTTAGGTGTTTCGGAATTTTGGGATCAGCTGTATCATTGGGGGTTTAGGGATAGCGTGTATTTTGGGAGGGTTTTGTAATCGGCTGTGTTGTTTGGAATGTAGGATCGCTGAATTTTTCGGGATTTTGGGATCGGTTGTATTTTTGAAGAATGTGGGATCGACTATGTTTTTTGGGAATATGGGATTGGCTGTATTTTTGGTAATTTTTAGATCACTTAAATATTTGTGGGATTTGAAATCACCTGTATGATGATGGGTTTTGTAATCGGCTGCGTTGTTTTGATTAGGAGATCGGCTATATTGTTGGGGATTGGGAGATCGGCTGTATTTTGAGATCGCCTATATTTTGGGGGTTTTGGGATCGGCTGTATTTCTTTGGATTGGGGGATCGGCTGTATTTCTTTGGATTGGGGCGATCGGCTGTATTTTTGGGGGATTGGGAGATCGGCTGTACTTATGGGGATTATGGGACTGGCTGTTATTTTTCAAATTTGGGGATCGGCTGTATTTTCGGGGGTATATGGAGAGCCTGTATTTTGGGGGTTTTGGGATCACCTGAATTTTGACGGGTTTTAGGATTGGCTGTGTTGTTGGGATTGTGGCATCGGCTGTATTTTTGGGTATTTTGTGTTTGCCTATATTTTGGGGGTTTCGGGAGCTGCTCTATTTTTGTGGATTGGGGAATCAGCTGTATTTTGGGGTATTTTGGGACCGGTTGTATTTTTGCAATTGTGGGATCGACTGTATTTTTGGGAATTGTTGGACCGGCTGTATTTTGATGGGTTTTGGGATCATCTGTATTTGGCGGGTTTTGGGAACGGCTGTATTTTTGGGGATTGTGTGATCGACTGTATTTTGGGGATTTTGCGATCAACACTATATTTCGGATTGTGGCATCGGCTTTTTGGGGGGGGGATTGTGGGATCGGCTGTATGTTTCGGGGTTTGGGAATTTTGGGATCAGCTGTATCATTGGGGGTTTAGGGGTAGCGTTTATTTTGGGAGGGTTCTGTAATCGGCTGCGTTGCTTGGATTAGGAGATCGGCAGTATTTTGGGGATTTTGAGATCGCCTGTATTTTGGGGATTTTGGGATCACCTGTATTTTGGTGAGTTTTTGGATCGGCTGTGTTGAGATTGAGGCATCGGCTGTGTTTTTGGGAATTTTGGGATCGCTTATATATTTGTGGGATATGGAATCACCTGTATGTTGATGGGTTTTGTATTGGGCTGCGTTGTTTGGAATGGGAGAGCGGCTATTATTGTTGGGGATTGGGAGATCGGCAGTATTTTGGGGATCTTGAGATTGCCTGTATTTTGGGGGTTTTGGGATCACCTGTATTTTGGTGAGTTTTTGGATCGGCTGTGTTGTTGAGATTGTAGCATCGGCTGTATTTTGGGGATTTTTGGGATCGCTTATATATTTGTCGGATTTGGAATCACCTGTATGTTGATGGGGTTTGTAATAGGCTGTGTTGTTTAGATTTTGGGATCGCTGTATTTTTCGGGATTTTGGGATCTGTTGTATTTTTTGAACAATGTGGTATCGACTGTATTTTAGGGGTTTTGGGATTGCCTGTATTTATGTGGGTTTATGGATCGACTATATTTTGTGGGGATTGTGGGATCGGCTGTATATTTGGGTGTTTGGGAATTTTGGGATCAGCTGTATTATTGGGGATTTACGGATAGCGTGTAGTTTGGGAGGGTTTTGTAATCGGCTGTGTTGTTTGGATTGTAGGATCGCTGTATTTTTCTGTATTTTGGGATCGGTTGTAATTTTTGAAGAATGTGGGATCGACTGTGTTTTTTGGGATTATGAGATCGGCTGTATTTTTGGGAATTTTGGGATCGCTTAAATATTAGTAGGATTTGAAATCACCTGTATGTTGATGGGTTTTGTAATCGGCTGCGATTGTTTGGATTGGGAGATCGGCTATATTGTTGGGTATCGGGAGATAGGCTGTATTTTGGGGGTTTTGGGATTGCCAGTATTTATGTGGGTTTAGGGATTGCCTGTAATTTGGGGGATTGTGGGATTGGCTGTACATTTGGGAATTGTGGGATCAGCAGTAATTTTGAGGATTGTGAGATCGTCTGAAATTTTGGGGATTGTGGGATCGGGAGTATTTTTGGAGAATGTAGGGTTTGGCTGTATTTTTGGGGTATAGGGAGAGCCTGTATTTTGGGGGTTTTGGGATCGACTGTATTTTTGTGGATTGGGGGATCGGCTGTATTTTTGTGGATTGGAGGGATCGGCTGTGTTTTTGCGAATGCAGGGATCGGCTGTACTTTTGGAGATAATGGGACCGGCTGTAATTATTCAAAATTGGGGATCGGCTGTATTTTCGGGGGTATAGGGAGAACCTGTATTTTGGGGGTTTTGGGATCACCTGTATTTTGGTGAGTTTTAGGATCGGCTGTGTTGTTGAGATTGTGGCATCAGCTGTATTTTTGAGAATTTTAGGATCGCTTATATATTTGTGGGATATGGAATCACCTGTATGTTGATGGGTTTTGTATTAGACTGCGCTGTTTGGATTGTGAGAACGTCTATTGTTGGGGATTGGGAGATCGGCTGTATTTTGGGGATTTTGATATCGCCTATATTTTGGGGGTTTTGGGATTGCCTGTATTTATGTGGGTTTTGGGATTGCCTGTATTTTGGGGGATTTGGGTTCGGCTGTATTGTTGGGGATGGTAATTGACTGTATATTTGGGGATTATGGGACCGGCTATATTTTTGAAAATTTGGGGATCGGCTATATTTTTGGGGGTATTGGGTGAGTCTGTGTTTTGGGGGTTTTAGGATCACCTGTATTTTGGTGGGTTTTACGATTGGCTGTGTTGTTGGGATTGTGGCATTGCTGTATTTTGGGGTATTTTGGGATCGGTTGTATTTTTGTAATTGTGGGAACGACTGTATTTTTGGGAATTGTTGGATCGGCTGTATTTTGATGGGTTTTGGGATCATCTGTATTTTGGCGGGTTGTGGGATCGGCTGAATTTTTGGAGAGTGTGGGATCGACTGTTATTTTTGGGACATTGCGATCAACAGTATTTTTGGGATTGTGGCATCTGCTTATATATTTGTCGGATTTGGAATCACCTGTATGTTGATGGGGTTTGTAATAGGCTGTGTTGTTTAGATTTTGGGATCGCTGTATTTTTTGGGATCTGTTGTATTTTTTGAACAATGTGGGATCGACTGTATTTTAGGGGTTTTGGGATAGACTGTATTTAAGGTTTTTGGATTGCCTGTATTTTGTGGGGATTTGTGTTCGGCTGTATTGTTGGATTGTGGGATTGGCTGTATTTTTGGGGATTGTGGGATTGGCTGTATTTTTGGTGATTGTGGGATCAGCAGTAAGTTTGTGGATTGTGGGATCGGATGTATTTTTGAGAATTTTGGGATCGGCTGTGTTATGGGGGTATAAGGAGAGCCTGTATTTTGGGGGATTTGGGATCGGCTGTATTTTTGTGGATTGGGAGATCGGCTGTACTTTTGTGGATTATGGGACCGGCTGTGTGTTTGCGAATTTTTGGATCGGCTGTACTTTTGGACATAATGCTGTAATTTTTCAAAATTGGGGATCGGCTGTATTTTCGGGGGTATAAGGAGAGCCTGTATTTTGGGCGTTTAGAGATCACCTGTATTTTGACGGGTTTTAGAATTGGCTGTGTTTTTGGGATTGTGGCATCGGCTGTATTTTTGGGTATTTTGTGTTCGCCTACATTTTTGGTGGTTTTGGGATCGGCTGTATTTTTGTGGATTGGGAGATCGGCTGTATTTAGGAGGATTTTAGGATCAGTTGTATTTTTGGGGATTGTGGGATCGGGTATATTTTTGGAGAATGTGGGGATCGGCAGTATTTTGGGGGTATAAAAGATCCTGTATTTTCGGGATTTGGAATCTGCTGTATTTTTGAGGATTGGGGGATCGGCTGTATTTTTGTGGTTTGGGGGATCGGCTGTATTTTTGTGGTTTGGGGGATCGGCTGTATTTTTGGGGATTGGGAGATTGGCTGTACTTTTGAAGATAATGGGGCCGGTTGTATTTTTGCAAATTTGGGGATCGGCTGTATTTTCGAGGCAATAGGGTGACGCTGTATTTTGGGGGTTTTGGGATCACTTGTATTTTGACGGGTTTTAGGATCGGCTGTGTTGTTGGGATTGTGGCATCGGCTGTATTTTTGGCTATTTTGTGTTCGTCTACATTTTTGGGGGTTTTGGGATCGGCTGTATATTTGTGAATTGGGAGATCGGCTGTATTTTGGAGGACTTTGGGATCGGTTGTATTTTTGGAATTGTGGGATGGAGTGTATTTTGGCCTGTATTTTTGGGGATAGTGGGATTGGCTGTATTTTTGGGGATTATTGCATTGGCTGTAGTTTTGTGAATTTTGGGATCAGCTGTATTTTTGAGATTGTGGCATCGGCTGTTTTGGGGATTGTGGGATCGGCTGTATGTTTGGGTGTTTGGGAATTTTGGGATCAGCTGTATTATTGGGGATTTAGGGATAGCGTGTAGTTTGGGAGGGTTTTGTAATCGGGTGTGTTGTTTGGATTGTAGGATCGCTGTATTTTTCTGGATTTTGGGATCGGTTGTAATTTTTGAAGAATTTGGGATCGCTTAAATATTAGTCGGATTTGAAATCACCTGTATGTTGATGGGTTTTGTAATCGGCTGCGATTGTTTGGATTGGGAGATCGGCTATATTGTTGGGTATCAGGAGATCGGCTGTATTTTGGGGGTTTTGGGATTGCCAGTATTTATGTGGGTTTAGGGATTGCCTGTATTTTGGGGGATTTGGGTTCGGCTGTATTGTTGGGGATTGTGGTATTGGCTGTATATTTGGGGATTATGGGACCGGCTGTATTTTTGCGAATTTGGGGATCGGCTGTACTTATGGAGATAATGGGATCGGCTGTATTTTTGCAAATTTGAGGATCGGCGGTATTTTTGCAAATTTGGGGATCGGCAGTATTTTTGGGGGTATTGGGATTGGTTCTATTTTTGGGGATTGGGAGATCGGCTGTATTTTTGAGGATTTTGCGATCAGCATTATTTTTGAGATTGTGGCATCGGCTTTTTTGGGGGGATTTTGGGATGGGCTGTATGTTTAGGTGTTTGGGAATTTTGGGATCAGCTGTATCATTGGGGGTTTAGGGATAGCGTGTATTTTGTGAGGGTATTGCAATCGGCTTTGTTGTTTGGATTGGGGGATCGCTGTATTTTTCGGGATTTTGGGATCGGTTGTATTTTTGAAGAATGTGGGATCGGCTGTAATTTTTGAGATTTTTGGTATCGCTTATATATTTGTGGGATTTGGAATTACCTGTATGTTGATGGGTTTTGTAATAGGCTGTGTTTTTTGGATTGTGGGAACGGCTATATTGTTGGGGATTGGGATATCGGCTGTATTTTGGGGATTTTGGGATTGCCTGTATTTATGTGGGTTTAGAGATCGACTGTATTTTGTGGGGATTTGAGTTCGGTGGTATTGTTGGGGACTGTGGGATTGGCTGTATTTTTGGGGATTGTGGGATCAGCAATAATTTTGGGGATTGGGAGATCGTCTGGAATTTTGGGGATTGTGGGATCGGGAGTATTTTTGGAGAATGTGGGGTTCGGCTGTATTTTTGGGGTATTGGGAGAGGCTGTATTTTGGGGGTTTTGGGATCGACTGTATTTTCGGGATTTGGGATCTGCTGTAATTTTGTGGATTGGGGGATCGGCTGTATTTTTGGAGATTGGGAGATTGGGGATAATGGGACCGTCTGCATTTTTGCGAATTCGGGGATCGGCTGTACTTTTGAAGATAATGGGACCGGCTGTATTTTTCCAAATTGGGGGCTCGGCTGTTTTTTTGGGGGTATTGTGAGAACCTGTATATTGGAGGTTTTGAGATCACCTGTATTTTGACGTGTTTTATGATTTGCTGTGTTGTTGAGATTGTGGCATCGGCTGTATTTTTGTTTATTTTGTGTTCGCCTATATTTTGGGGGGTTTCGGGACCTGCTGTACTTTTGTGGATTGGGGGATCAGCTATATTTTGGGGGATTGGGATATCGGCTGTATTTTGGGGAATTTTGGGATCGGTTGTATTTTTGTAATTGTGGGATCGACTGTATTTTATGGAATTGTTGGATCCGCTGTATTTTGATGGGTTTATCTGTATTTTGGCGGGTTTTGGGATCGGCTGTATTTTTGGGGATTGTGGGATCGGCTGAATTTTTGGAGAGTGTGGGATCGACTGTATTTTTGGGGATATTGCGATCAACAGTATTTTTGGGATTGTGGCATCTGCTTATATATTTGTCGGATTTGGAATCACCTGTATGTTGATGGGGTTTGTAATAGGCTGTGTTGTTTAGATTTTGGGATCGCTGTATTTTTCGGGATTTTGGGATTTGTTGTATTTTTTGAACAATGTGGGATCGACTGTATTTTAGGTGTTTTGGGATCGACTGTATTTTGGGTCGGCTGGGAGATCGGCTGTACTTTTGTGGATTATGGGACCGTCTGTGTCTGCGAATTTTTGGATCGGCTGTACTTTTGGAAATAATCGGACCGGCTGTAATTTTTCAAAATTGGGGATCGGCTGTATTTTCGGGGGTATAGGGAGAGCCTATATTTTGGGCGTTTAGGGATCACCTGTATTTTGACGGGTTTTAGGATTGACTGTGTTGTTGGGATTGTGGCATCCGCTGTATTTTTGGGTATTTTGTGTTCGCCTACATTTTTGGTGGTTTTGGGATCGGCTGTATTTTTGTGGATTGGGAGATCGGCTGTATTTTGGAGGATTTTAGGATCGGTTGTATTTTTGGAATTGTGGGATCGACTGTATTTTGGCGGGTCTTGGGATCAGTTGTATTTTTGGGGATTGTGGGATCGGGTATATTTTTGGAGAATGTGGGGATCGGCTGTATTTTGGGGGGTATAAAAGATCCTGAATTTTCGGGATTTGGGATCTGCTGTATTTTTGTGGATTGGGGGATCGGCTGTATTTTTCGGGATTGGGAGATTGGCTGTACTTTTGGGGATAATGGGACCGGCTGCATTTTTGCGAATTCGGGGATCGGCTGTACTTTTGGAGATAATGGGACCGGCTGTATTTTTCCAAATTTGGGGATCGGCTGTATTTTTGGGGGTATAGGGAGAACCTGTATATTGGAGGTTTTGGGATCACCTGTATTTTGACGTGTTTTATGATTTGCTGTGTTGTTGAGATTGTGGCATAGGCTGTATTTTTGTGTATTTTGTGTTCGCCTATATTTTGGGGGGTTTCGGGACCTGCTCTACTTTTGTGGATTGGGAGATCAGCTGTATTTTGGGGGATTGGGATATCGGCTGTATTTTGGGGAATTTTGGGATCGGTTGTATTTTTGTAATTGTGGGATCGACTGTATTTTTGGGAATTGTTGGATCGGCTGTATTTTGATTGATTTTGGGATCATCTGTATTTTGGCAGGTTTTGGGATCGGCTGTATTTTTGGGGATCTTGGGATCGGCTGTATTTTTGGGGATCGTGGGATCTGCTGTATTTTGGGGGATTGTGGGATCTGCTGTATTTTCGGGGATTGTGGATCGGCTCAATTTTTGGAGAATGTCGGATCGACTGTATTTTTGGGAGTTTTGCGATCAACAGTACTTTTGGGATTGTGGCATCGGCTTTTTGGGGGGATTGTGGGATCGGCTGTATGTTTGGGTGTTTGGGAATTTTGGGATCAGCTGTATCATTGTGGGTTTAGGGATAGCGTGTATTTAGGGAAAATTTTGTAATCGGCTGTGTTGTTTGGATTGTGGGATCGCTGTATTTTTCGGGGTTTTGGGATCGGTTGTATTTTTGAAGAATGTGGGATCGGCTGTATTTTTGGGATTACGGGATCGGCTATATTTTTGGGATTTTTGGGATCGCTTATATATTTGTGGGATTTGGAATCACCTGTATGTTGATAGGGTTTATATAGTCTGTCTCAAAAGTTTAAGCACTCTGCAAATCGGGTTTAAAATAATTGAAGAAGAAAATATTTTATGCTAATTTACAATAAATACTCGACCTTTAATTAAAATAAAATAAGCTATTTTGTGTGGTTAAAATAAAAAAAATATTATTTTTATTTAATTTTTCTTTTTTTTTGAAGAAACGCTGTCTCAAAAGTTTAAGCACTTTATGCAAATTTTTTTAGAAACACGGGATTGGCCGTGTGTAATGACGTTGTATGACATCATACTGCACATTTATAAAAGTATAAAAGGTGGAGAAATTATTTCTTCTCGTTTTAAAAATGCCGAAGGGTAAAGAATTCACAAAATGTGAGATTTTGAAAGTTTTTAAATTGAAATCGCAAAATAAAACTCTTTCTGAAATTGCAAAAGATTTAAATCTATCAAAGCTAGGTATATATTAAGTACTCTATAGATATGATAATTTTAAGTGGAAACCAAGATGTGGACGACCACGTATGACGACTGTTCAGACTGATCGGAGAATACGGAGATTGGTATCTAGACAAAATATGTCCATACGGCAAATTAAAAATAATCTCAGTGTACAGGTATCCCAAGACACTGTACATGGACGTATGAAAGAGTGTGATTACATCATACTAAAGAAAATGGCTCGCAAACCGTCTATCAAATTACATCACAAACAGGCAAGAATGAACTGGGCTAAAAAACACATGTCCTACGGGGACAAATGGCTTACTGTTTTATTCAGCGATGAGAAAAAGTGGAACTTAGATGGCCTTGATGGTTGGAACGCGTATTGGCATGATTTACGAAAGGAACCAAGAGCATTTTTCAGCAGGCAGCAAGGCGGTAAATCTGTTATGCTTTGGGGGGCATTTGGATTCAATGGCAGACCTCTCTGGTTTTTCTAAAAGGAAGACAAGATTAAAAAATGTATCAAGAGACGCTAAACCAACATTTGCTTCTATTCGGTGACATTTTGGGGGGTCCTGAATGGACTTTTCAAGAAGACAGTGCCTCAATCCACGTATCACATTCTACAAAACTTTGGCATTTTTAGAAAAATGTTAAAGTTCTTGACTGGCTAGCTTTAAGTCCAGACTTAAACCCGATTGAGAATGTCTGGGGTATTTTAACCCGCCAGGTTTACGGCAATAGAAAGCAGTGATTCTATTGAAGAACTCCAAGAGGCTATTGAGAAAGCATGGTACTCTTTGCCACCAGAAACTCTACAAACACTAATAATTTCGATGGACCCACGTTTATTTGAACTAATCCGAAATCACGGAAAAATAATTTGTAAGTAAAAAGTTCTGTAAAAATTATAAATCTGGTTCTTCTTGACATTGTGCATAAACTTTTGAGACAGTTTTTAATTTTTTTAATCATATTTTTTACAATTATGTAATTTATTTTTTTCTACTTTTGATATCATTTATTTAAATAATGCTGCGAAATCTGCAAATTAAAAAATGTTATTCATTCTAACTCTTTATAATGCTTTGAAAATCGACATTTTATGCTTGTGCTTAAACTTTTGAGACAGACCTTAATAGGCTGTGTTGTTTGGATTGTGGGATCAATGTATGTTTCGGGATTTTGGGATCGGTTGTATTTTTGAAGAATGTGGGATCGACTGTATTTTGGGTTTTGGGATTGCCTGTATTTTGTGGGGATTTGTGTTCGGCTGTATTGTTGGACTGTGGGATTGGCTGTATTTTTGGAGATTGTGGGATTTGCTGTACATTTGGTAATTGTGGGATCAGCAGTAATTTTGGTGATTGTGGGATTGTCTGGAATTTTGGTGAATGTCGGATCGGGTGTATTTTTGGAGATTGTGGGGATCGGCTGTATTTTGGGGTATAGGGAGAGCCTGTATTTTGGGAGTTTTGGGATCTGCTGTATTTTTTTGGATTGGGGGGATCGGATCGGCTGTATTTTTGGGGATTGGGAGATCTTTTGGGGATTATGGGACCAGCTGTATTTTTGCGAATTTGGGGATTGGCTGTATTTTTGGGGATTGTGGGATCGGCTGTATGTTTGCGTGTTTCAGAATTTTGGGATCAGCTGTATTATTGGGGGTTTAGGGATAGCGTGTATTTTGGGAGGGTTTTGTAATCGGCTGTTTTGTTTGGATTGTGGGATCGCTGTATTTTTCGGGATTTTGGGATCGGTTGTATTTTTGAAGAATATGGGATCGACTGTGTTTTTTGGGATTATGGGATCGGCTGTATTTTTGGGGATTTTGGGATCGCTTATATATTTGTGGGATTTGGAATCACCTGTATGTTGATGGGTTTTGTAATCGGCTGCGATTGTTTGGATTGGGAGATCGGCTATATTGTTCGGTATCAGGAGATCGCCTGTATTTTGGGGATTTTGGGATTGCCAGTATTTATGTGGGTTTAGGGATTGCCTGTATTTTCGGGGATTTGGGTTCGGCTGTATTGTTGGGGATTGTGGTATTGGCTGTACATTTGGGGAGTATGGGACCGGCTGTATTTTCGGGGGTTTAGGGATCGCCTGTATTATGGGGAATTGTGGTATTGGCTGTACAATTTGGGATAATGGGACCGGCTGTATTTTTTTTAATTTGGGGATCGGCTGTATTTTGGGGGTTTGGGATCACCTGTATTTTGGTGGGTTTTAGGATCGGCTGTGTTGTTGGGATTGTGGCATCGGCTGTATTTTTTGGTTTTTTGTGTTGCCCTCTATTTTGGGGGGCTTTCGGGATCGTCTCTATTTTTGTGGATTGGGTTATCTGCTGTATTTTTGGGGATTGTGGGATCGGCTGAATTTTTGGAGAATGTGTGATCGGCTGTATTTTTGGGGGTTTAGGGATAGCGTGTATTTTGGGAGGGTTTTGTAATCGGCTGTGTTGTTTGGATTATGGGATCGCTGTATTTTTCGGGATTTTGGGATCGGTTGTATTTTTGAGTATGTGGGATCGGTTGTATTTTTTGGGATTATGGGATCGGCTGTATTTTTGGGATTTTTGGGATCGCTTATATATTTGTGGGATTTGGAATCACATGTATGTTGATGGGTTTTGTAATCTGCTGCGATTGTTTGGATTGGGAGATCGGCTGTATTTTGGGATTGCCAGTATTTATGTGGGTTTAGGGATTCTGTACTTTGTGGGATTTTGGTTCGGCTGTATTGTTGGGGACTGTTGTATTGGCTGTTTTTATGGGGATTGTGGGATTGGTTGTATATTTGGGAATTGTGGGATCAACAGTAATTTTGGGGATTGTGGGATCGTCTGTAATTTTAGGGATTGTGGGATCGGGTGTATTTTTGGAGAATGTGGGATCGGCTGTATTTTTGGGATTGTGGGATCTGCCGTATTTTTAGGAATTTTGGAATCTCTTATACTTTTGTGGGTTTTGAAATCGCCTGAATTTTGATGTGTTTTATAATCAGTTGCGTTGCTTGGATTGTGGGATCGGCTATATTGTTTGGGATTGGGAGACCGGCTGTTTTTTGGGGAATTGTGGGATCGGATGTATGTGTGAGAATTTTGGGATCAACTTTATTGTTGGGGGTCTAGGGATAGAGTGTATTTTGGGGGGAATCGGCTCTATTGTTGGTGTTGTGGGCTCGGCTGTATTTTTGGGAATTGTGGGATCGGCTGTATTTTTGGGTGTTTAGGAATTTTGGGATCAGCTGTATTACTGGTGGTTTAGGAATAGCATGTATTTTTTTGGGGGGGGGGGTTGGGATCATCTGTATTTTGGTGGGTTTTGTAATCGGCTGCGTTGTTTGGGTTGTGGGATAAGCTATATTGTTGGGGATTGGGAGATCGGCTGTATTTTGGGAAATTTCGGATCGTTTGTGTTTTGTGGGTTTTGGTATAGCTTGTATTTTGGGGGGTTTTGGGATTGCTTGTATTTTTGGAGGTTATGGGACTGCCTATAATTTTGGGGTATATGGTTTCGGCTGTTTTGTTGGATTGTGGGAATTGCTGTATTTTTGTGGATTGTGGGATCGGCTGTATTTTTGTGGATTGTGTGATCCTGCTGTATTTTTGGGGCTTATGGGATCGGCTGTATTTTTGGGGATCGTGGTATTGGCTGTGATTGTGGGATCGCCTGAATTTTTGGAAATTTTGGGATCGCTTATATTTTTGTGGGATTTGGAATCGCCTGTATTTTGATGGGATTTTTAATCTGCTGCGTTGTTTGAATTGTGGGATCGGCTATATAATTGGGGGATTGTCGGATCGGCTGTATGCTTCCTTGTTTGGGAATTTTGGGATCATCTGTATTGGGGATTTAGGAATAGCGTGTATTTTTTTTGAGGGGGGGGGGGTTGGGATCACCTGTACTTTGTGGGTTTTGTGATCGGATCTATTGTTGGGGTTGTGGGATCGGCTGTATTTTTGGGGATTGTGGGATCGGCTGTATTTTTGTAGATTGGGGGATCGGCTGTATTTTTTCGGAATTTTGGGATCACCTGTATTTTAATGGGTTTTGCAATCGGTTGCGTTATTTGGATTGTGGGATCGGCTGTATTGTTGGTAATTGGGAGATCGGCAGTTTTTTTGGGGGGGGGTGTGATCGGTTGTATGTTTGTGTGTTTGGGAGCAGCTGTGTTGTTAGGGGTTTAGGGATAGCGTGTATTTGGGGGGACGGGTTGTAATCACCTGTATGTTGGTGTGTTTTGTAATCTGCTATGTTTTTTGGATTGTGGGATCGGCTGTATATTTGTTGATTGTGGGATCTGCTGCATTTTTGGAAAGTTTGGGATCTCCTATATTTTTGTGAATTTTGGGATCGGCTGTATTTTTGGGAATATTGGGATCGCTTATATTTTTGTGGGATTTGGAATACTCTGTATTTTATTGGGTTTTGTAATCGGCTGCTTTGTTTGGATGGTTTGATCGGCTGCATTGTTAGGAATATTGGGATCGGCTGTATTTTTGGGGATTGTTGGATCGGCTGCATTGTTGGGAATTGTGGGAACGGCTGTATTTTTGAGAATTGTTTAATCGGCTGTATTTTGATTGGTTTTGGAATCACCTGTATTTTGGCGGGTTTTGGGAACGGCTCTGTTGTTGTGGATAGTGGGATCGGCTGTATTTTTGGGGATTGTGTGATCACTATATTGTTGGGATTGAGAGATCGGCTGTATTTTCCGAATTTTGAGATCGCCTGTATTTTAGGATTGCCTGTATTTTGGGGGTTTTAGGGGTCGCCTATATTTTGTGGGGTATGGGAGCGGCTGTATTGTTGGGGATTGCATCGGCAGTGTTGCGAGATCGGCTGTATATTTGAGAATTTTGCGATAGGCTGTGTTAATGGGGGTTCAGGGATAGACTGTATTATGGTGGGTTTTGTAATCACTTGTATTTTGGCAGGTTTTAGGATCGACTGTGTTATATTTAGTGTGGGATTGGCTGCATTTTGGGGAATTTTGGGTTAGCCTATATTTTGGGGGGTCTTGGGGGCACTTATTTTGAGGTTGGCTATATTGTTGGGGATTGTGGGATTGGTTATGTTTTAGGGAAATATGGGATAGGCTGTATTGTTTTTAATTTCGGTATAGCTTGTGTTTATCGGGTTTTGGCGATCACCTGTATTTTGGTGGGTTTTGTAATCGGCTGTGTTTTTTGAACTGTGGAATCGGCTGAATTTTTGGGGATTGGGAGATCGGCTGTATTTTTGGGGACTATGGGATCGGCTGAATTTTTGCGAATTTGGGGATCGGCTGTATTTTTGAGGATATAGGGAGAGCCTGTATTTTGGGGGGGTTTGGGATCACCTGTATTTTGACGGGTTTTAGGATTGGCTGTGTTGTTGGGATTGTGGGATCGGCTGTATTTTTGGGTATTTTGTGTTCGGCTAATTTTTTTGGGTTTTGGGATCTGCTGTATTTTTGTGGAATGGGGGGGATAGGCCTGTATTTTGGGATCGGCTAATATTTGTGGATTGTTGGATCGGCTAATACTTGTGGATTGTGGGATCGGCTGTATTTTTGGAAATTTTGGGATCGCCTGTATTTTGTGATCACCTGTATATTGGCGGGTTTTGAGATCGGCTATGTTGTTGGAATTGTGAGGTCGGCTGTATTTTTTACAGTATTATTAACAGAAACAATCAATATTAAAACTTTATCCATATTTCTAAATTTTACTTATATTACATGTTTACAACGAAACGGCATCCTTCCAAATTACTTTTAAAGTCTGTTTTCGAGAACATTCTATGGACTCTGGCTGGTTGAATGATGCATCGCGGCTTCTATAAGGATTTTTTAAAAAATTCCTTCAGAATCCGTAAGCCAATTTTTTGCCAAATGTTGCCAAAATGTCGCTAAATATCGCCAAGTTTGGCAACATTCTTTCATTTAGCGCCAAGCATGTGTTGCGAAAGTTCTATGTACCTTCATTGATTCAATTCTGTTTTCGAGAACGTTCCATGGACTCTGATTAGTTGAATAATGTATCTCGGCTCCTATTGAGAATTTCTAAAAAGTTCTTTCAGATTTTAAAAGCCAACTTTTTCGCCCAAATATCGCCAAATTTGGCGATTTTTTTTCATTTGACATCAATCATGTGTTTTGGCATCGGTACAATTAAATTCGTTTTCCCCGCCAAATCTTGCCAATGTCGCCACCGTTTAATCAAATATCGCCAAATTTGGCGAAATGTTACCAACTCAGCGACTCTGCCAACTGTTCAATAACTTAATAACTGTTTCAACCTTCAATTCCATTGAAATGCATTGACCCGTAGTGACCTCAAAACGAACCAGTCATAAAAATTTCTGGAACATCTGACCTAGCCCAATGGTCTTCTCGTGCCTGAAAACTGAAGGATACAAAATTTCGTCAAAATCGTTAGAGCTGTTTTTAAGGTAAAATTTGCATAACCACACACACACACAGAGAGAGCCACAAGATTTGCTCGTATTATAATGTGCGATTTTTATCTTTTTTATGGTTTTCATCGATCAAGAGATCGTTCATTGCTAATTCCTCTCCCTCAAGTCTCAATCAAGAGCAAAACATTACGATCTCAACATTATCGAGCAAGTCAGTACGATCAAATTTCCTGCCAGAGTCATCTCTATGTTTTACGATTGCTGTTTTTACCTTCTTGGTGTGATAATTGATTGTAGAACATTTTGATTGTAGAATTTGTGAATTATTCCATCACTGTATCGATTGTTATTTTCTACGATGACTATTTTTCTCGATTGTTGAATTATTGAGAATCATCAATCACTAATCACCCCTAAAGTGTTTTCCAAAACTATAAGAATAACCTGTATGTTTACAACATCAGAAAATGAACGCCCACTCCAGACATTGTACCCTGATACATTTAAAACCTTGTTAAATCAAAAGGAGCGAAAAAAGTATTATTGCCAAGTTGCCAATTTATGAATAGATTTGTATTTTATATTTTTAAATTCTAGTCCCTTCCTTACTAACATTATATGACTGAAATTTTCGTAATTATTCGTTTAAAAAATTTCTTTGGTTTTAAAATATTTGTTTTGGAATACAAGAAAATTTTATTTATTTTTATTCATTACTAATATGTATTCTTATACATTTCACAGAAGAAGCCGTGAAGTTTAAAGTTTTAATAATTAAAAAATATTAAATAACTGAAAGCATGGATTTTTTTTGTAAGGTTTATTTGTGAAAAGTTGTTTTTCATAAAAATGGAAGCATTAAATATGATATAAAATATTTTAAATTTTAACGTTTGAATATTTTTAAACACTTATATATAAGAGTAGTTGACCAGCGAATATTCGGTACTCGGCCAAATAATTATTACTCGGCAAGCCGAATATGCAGTACTCGGTTTACCTTTGTGCCAGATATTTGTATTCAGCCAGAATCACTTTTCGATGCATCCCTATTTATTATATTATGATAAAAAGCACTAAAATAGAGCGTATATAGTTTAGTATGCATGATAATTAAACAAAACATCAATATTACAGCCTGGTGATAAAAAAATGGAAGAAAATCATTTGCAATTTGAGATTTATCAAAGCAAAAGTAGAATGTCTAAAGCTTATTTTAACCTGAATTCTGGGTTTTCTAGAAATGCCTTTATTTCATGCATGTTTGTAATGAAATATGCTTAGAATGAAATTTGTTTGCAGTAGTATATTAACTTGCTGTGTTTTTCAAGTTTTATAGAATGCTAAAAATGAATTATTTTCAGTTTTTCCGAAAATTTTTGCAATTGGAAGTATTGAAATGAACAATTTTTTGATAGTTGCTGAATATATCTTTCTAATCCAAGGCCATAATTTTGTTAATATGGTATGTTTGTTATCTTTTTATTATACATTAAACATTTCATACCCTAAGGTACTATGTTGCAGTTTAAAATTTTTGAAATTTTTTTTGTAAAAATAACGGGTGGATGTATGCCACAGAGAATTTTTTCCTTATATAATAAGTTACATTAAAAAATGCATGAAGTTTATAAAGTTTTATAGTTCCGTGTATCTGCTCTATGTTTGGATTTTGAACTTCCTATATTTATATATAATGTATGTATTAAAAGTATTCAATTAAAAACATTGCCTAGTTAATTTTTATAGTTTTGATTTTTGTTTAACAATGCGGCGATTTTCAAATTTGAGGCATTTTTGAGTTTGAAATAATAAGAGAAATACCATAAAATTAACCATTATTTGTGATTAACATTAGTTTTACATATGTCTTGTACATGTTTACATGATCAGCATCAACTTTTTATTAAAAATTTTTCCTGTAGGGCACGTATATATAACTATTAAGCAAAAAATGTCATGTCTATTGCCGGACATTTTGTTTAAAATTTTAACACAAAATCATAATTATTTGAATGATTAAATATGCTTCCACACAGATAACACTTCCACACTTTTGGCTATTGACAGTAAGAAGGTAAATAGTATTATTATTTAAACAGACCAAGTCTGTTACAGTTAAGGGGTAACATATACCTGACAAATTCAATTTTTTTTTCTTGTAAAATTTTTAGTCTTAGATTAATATAGCTTAAATATACTTCTAACAGTGACTTTTGGTGTGCTAAGCAGATAATAATGCTACACTCCTTTAATTAAACAAAGCTGGTAACAGGCCTAACAAGATAAAAAAAAATATATTATGAAAAAACAAAACTATTAATATTGTCCTTTAGGCTTAGCATATGATTTCAAAATGGCTTGTACTCAGTGCTGTAGTTGGTGAAAAAAATATTTGTGGGAACTCGCCTTTTCATAGAGTAGATGTTGATGCTACCGGATTTTTGCTAAGCCAAAAGCCAGTTTAAAATATTTAGCCAAAAGCTGACTTTTTTAATTAGCAGTTATAATTATTATATTCTAGTTTTTATAGTATTGTATTTGTATAGCATTCATCTAAAAGCAATTTTTAATCAATCTCATAGTAACATTTTCCATTATGAATCAAAATTTAATTGAAATAACAGAAATAAATCCATATATAACTTATTGGCACATCTATCCTAGAAGTTTCCATAAAGAACGATAATGAGAGGTGTGTGCTCTCTGATTTACAGAAAGCTGTCTCGTCTGCTAATCTTCTTTCTGATCGCAACCAAGATTTCACATATGGTTCAGGACAAAATTATTTTAAGAGAGATCCTACACGGCTTATGAATATAAGTAAACAAGCTCTTGCAATAACGAGTGAATTTTTCGCATCAGTCGATCATGTTATTCATACAGCTGAATGCTGTTTCGCATTCAGACATTGAAATGGGTATAGTTTTCACATTTTGGAGATAAAAAAAGGGCTTGTGCTCGTACGCGATATATATATATATATATTTTACAGTAACAAACCAAATATTTCTGGGAACGGCGTTCCCACCCAACTACAGCACTGCTTCTACTACTTACTGAATGATGAAAATAATCTTTAAAGCTTGTGCTACCATATACAGTGTAATTTTCACAACTATTACTTACCCATCATGCACAGTATGATTATTATACTTAGTATGTAATAATGGGAAGAAGGTAATTGAATTTCAGTAACTTCGATTATCCGGAACTATTTTTTTCGGACTCTCAAAATATCCGTTCTGATAAAATGTACATAATAATTTTCGAAATTTTTTGTTTTAAGGAGTGAATATAAAATATAATAAAAAAGCATAAATTTTGTATAAAGAATGAAGTCGATCGGATAATGAGTTGCCGAGATATTTGTAATCCTATTTTCGACACTCTTCGATTTTTCATGACCCTGTATTTCATTGAAATTTCAATTCAAGGATATATTTTAATTGGAAATGAGACGCTTAATCCGACGCAGTAAACTGTTAGTTAATATGATTATCAATTTTGGAGTTATAAGAATGTTTCTTTTACGCAATTCAGTAATAGAGCATTTAAAGTTTATGACGTCATCAACCCATGATTTTATTCACATTGCAATGCATTTTATAAATAGTTTACACATTTTTTATTTTCATATTTTATATTATGCATATTCATGATGGGTAAGTATTTCGGTGGCCCCAAACGACTAGTTTTTATTGGTAACAGACAATACAGTAACAAAATCCTGACAATTCTCTTGAACAAACCTAAACAACTAATATACACTAAAAAAATAACATAAATTTTAATGATATTTATAGATTAATTACATCAAATTATGTATTTTTAAATACGCAGGTTTTTGAAAGTTATTTTTAATTTCAAATAGGTTAAATTCGATCAAGAAATTTGAATTTGTCATTTCGGACAACCCATTTTCAAGGTTTACTCTTTGATAAAATTTTATTTAAAAAATATGTAAGGGATATATTCTTATAAGTAACATACATTAATAACTCTTAACGCTATGCACGTTTAGAAAAACATTGAATCTCTCTGGATTATTTAATTTGAAAATAAAAAATAGCCTTTTGTCGGACATAAATTGCCTCAAATTTGAAAATTACCCATGACATGCTATTGATTTAGATCAGCCATACTCAACCTTTTTTTCTCGCGAGCCGCAAAGATATGTTTGCGACGTTTGGTGGGCCGTAACACACTTAAAAAAACAGTAATTAAAATAGAAAGACAACAAAAGTAGCATAACAAGTCAATATAACAAAGTTAATGTTATCAGAAGGATTAAATGTTTCTCTCGGAAGAAATGTTACCAAACAATTTTAACACCACTATTTTTAAACAATTAACATCGTGGTAAATTTTTATTGCAAATGTTGCAGAAATAAGCCGCGAAATTTGTTGTTTGGAAACAGCGGTGTAAAAAAAAAAATTTGGTTTCAATTTTTTCTGCGACAAACGTTGAACTTTAAAAAGCAGTACTAGCTATATAATAAATATAAAACGTTATAATATAACAATGCGTAATTTCGAAGTTCTAAAGCGCGGGGGGGGGGGAGGGGAAATAAGAGATTTTCTCTCATAAGTCTTTTTGCTCAATGGAAACATTTTTGTTTTAATTGTAGAAATATATAGTGTACATTTAATTTTGGAGCATGTTTGTTTAGTGTTGAAGATTAAGAAATGTATACAACACTGTTCCACAAATAGAATAAAAATAACTTTTGACAAGAGTATGGCTGATTTAGATTGTAGGTTAATATTGTATATACTTTGTGCTTATTTGACATATATTTTTTATTACAAATTTTTCTTGATCTCGTAAGGACATAATATATTTGTTGAATGAGTTGTAAGTAATTTCTGTACCAAAATTTGGGTATAAAATTGTGCATTTAATTTAATTTTCATTACGCATTCGTGTATTTGTTTTGCATATATTTGTAAGGTTTTCTAAAATATCACATGGGCATTTACTTTACGTTCAAATGTACAAGTTTAATTTATTTTTCTATTACACGTTCAAAATATTAATGGATTTAATGCAAATTTATATTATTTGTTAAGTAATGTAAAATGAGATTAAAAACATCTGGTTAATATTTATATTGTTGATATATTATTTTAAACGATGACATACTACTAATTTAGTTTATATTCTTTCTTATGTCATATATAGTTGATGCTTGTTCGGCAAATAATTCAGATTCTATATTCAGTTTGTAGTGTATTTGTTTATTTTTTAAGAGTATTTGTTTAATGAGCAATAATTAACTTATATACAGAAATAGGGAGAATATAAGTGTTTATTTAATTTCCAATATGCTTTCATGTGAGCAATTTTCTAAAACATTTTCAAATATTCATGTATATTATTCACATATTCGTAACGTTCAATCCAGATTTTTTAAATTTGTTTGTGGGGTGAACTCGTGGCCCGTGATTTTGAAATTTTAGTTCTTTAAATTATCATTTAAATAAGCATGATACGTTTAAAGCAAAAAAAAAAAATGAGTAACAGATTGTAGTTTTAAAACATACCTTAAATCAAAATTTATTTCACATTTTAAGTCTCATAAGATTCTTTGCCTAGTTAAAAACTGTGAATCAGCATATTCTGTTTTTTTCTTTCACATCCCATCTATCTAGATCACATTCTTGTTGTATTCCAGAAGACTTTAAGCCAGAAATTTTAGATAAAATTTCACATTTGCTACATTCAGATGTTGAAAATTTTATTGCATGCTTTGATTATTCCGAAACAGAAAGAAGACAGAATTAAAAAATATTTATTTTTCTTAATTTAATAGAATTATTGTTTTATTTATTTAAAAATGTTGGAAAATGTTTTATTACCTGACTCAACAATAGAGGAGTTAATTAATTGAATAACTGAATTACAACACGAAGCCATTTCACTTTTTGCAATATCTCTAAGTGAGATTACAAAAAATATTACAATCAATGACACCATAATTAACCATTCAACAGATCAGTTCAGTGAAATCTTCAATATAATGAAATCCCAGCACTTAAGAACCAAGTTCTTAAGAGAACATTTGAAAGTAATGGGACCAATACAATATGAATTAAAATTAAGTACTGATATATCAAATTATCTATATGTCCCGATCTTATAAAACATCGAAATCCTTTGGGAAAATCCTTAAGCTTTAGATTATATAATGTCAAAGTCTGTTAATGAAGATGTAAATATTTTATTAGACCTTCATGATGGAGTTAAATTTAAAAGTAATTCTACATTTCAAAATTTAACTTGTATTCAAATAATATTATATTTCGATGAATTCATGCTTTTTAATATAATTAGAGGAAATCAAGCTAAACATAAATTGGCTGGATTTTATTACACTTTGGGTAATACATCATATCAATATCGCTCTGCAACAAAATATATTCAACTTGCTCTTATGCGCTAGTAAAAAAAAAAAAACATAGTCAACTCTGTCAAATCCGTACAGTTTGAGAGTGAAAATTTGATGAATGATAGAATTTGACAGCTTATAGATAACTGTTTTATTTACATATATTTTTGTTTAGTCAGGTTATAAATTAGCAATATTTGCATTGAAACACAATTGCAAAAGGAAAATGCTGTTCTTTAAAACATAATTATATAAAAATTTCATTAGTTATTATTCAATTTTTAAACATTGGCACAATGGTAACTTCGGTTTTGTTTTATGATGAATATTATTTTCTGTATTCTACAATTAGTTATTATCTCTGGCTTTGAAATAAAAAACACGATTCATGTACTCAAAAAAAAAAAAAAAAAAAAAAAAAAAAAAACTTTGTTTAGATATAATTATTGTTAAGTTATATTTTTCCAGCCTCAGAGTGTTTTTATTAACGCATAACTTAAAACTGTAAACACTTTTTTATATCTGAATTTGGTTGTTCCTTTTACTTAGCAAAAATTATTACATTAACACGCATATAAAATATATCAAAATACTCAAAATACAATTAAGTTCTTTAGAAAATTAATAACTAATAAAAATCACTACTATATTAAATGTAATATATAGACTTAACTGTTAAACATCATTTTCTTGTTTACATAAGAAATGAGTGGGATTTAAAAAAAATAACGTATTATACAGTATGGATTTCAGAGAGTTGATTTTATTACGTTTAACTTAACACGCTATTATTTTGCAAGTTAATTAAATTTCGATGGACATTTTATTATATTTTATTATGTTTTAAATAATGTTATATGCATGTATAACTTATGTTTTGTGTAACAAACTTTTGAAAACACATGAGTTGCTGTAACCAAGTATCCGAAAATTACCATATTTGGACATTATTTATATTATAACATGCATAAATGGAGTTTCCCTACTTGTTTCACTGAAGTTCCCTTTTAACACTTTGAGGGGCGGTGGTATATATTATAAACCACCTAATTTTAATCCGATTCAAACCAGAAAATTTTAGTAACCTTTTACTTTTTTAACTTTGACCGGAAAAAGTTGTAAAATTTCTTTTCCATATTTTGAACTAAATTCTTTCGTAAATACCGGTGTGAATTCGACGTTACAGGAACACAATTGCTTGACCCTGAAAGGGTTAAAAATCAGAAAGCACTTATATTTAACAAAGGTGGCAGTTAAAATTTTCTTCTTCAGTTATTTTAAATCATTTTCAACACATGTGATTATGGTGCTTATTTTAGTTATTTTGCAATAATACAAACAGATTTTTTTGTCACGTTATTTCAGAACATCACTTCCAATACAAAATAAAAAAGATATTTTTATTTAATATTTGTTAATGTAAATTTCAATTTACATGTTATTATATTTTATTATGTTTTAAATAATGTTATATGCATGTATAATTTATGTTCCAATACAAAATACAAAATAAGATATTTTTATTTAATATTTGTTAATGTAAATTTCAATTTACATGTTATTATATTTTATTATGTTTTAAATAATGTTATATGCCTGTATAATCTATGTTTTGTGTAACAAACTTTTAAAAACACAATATGTGTTGCTGTAACCAAGTATGCAAAAATTACCATATTTGGACATGATTTATATTATAACATCTATAAATGTAGTTTCCTTTTCTATTAAATACTTACTTTCGAATTTTGTGATTTATTATTATTATTATTATTATTATTATTATTTTAGTAAACATACAAAAAGTACGAAAGTAGTATGTATTTGCCATCTATTTAAAAAAATATTATAATTTTCAAATACAAGAAGCCTCTCAATATATTGTGCCTCATTACATTTCTCTTTTATGTGTCCCTTCTCCCCTCCCCCAAAAAAATTAACTTAATCAAACTTTTTGAGTAGTATTTAGATAATTAAAGTAAACTGTATTTTAGTATTGCTATTTTTCACTGAAAAAATTATAATATGTGTATAAACTGTTGTTTTAGATACAAATAAGATATGTATCATATTTCGTAATTTTCTCAATGCTCTTGGTTACATAATGAATTTGGATGTATTGAACTATTTTCTTGTAACTCATATGTCTGATATAACGAGAGTCTACTATATTATGATTTTAAATAAGTAGTCACTTAGCAGTACAAATATTTTTATTCGTAGATTAATGTTATAAATGAAGCCTCATTCACTAAACAAGTATTATATTAGCAATATCATAACTGAGAATGAATCATCTTCGTAAAACACAAATTTAAAAACAGGATTATTCATTATCTAATACCTTTCCAAAATTTGGTTTCCAGATTATGTCAAGTATTGACCTATTAATTTTCACAAATAGTATTCTTAAATTTTAAATATTTTTAATTAAAGTAATTTCAGCTTTATTGCCTTTTTAAAATATATATTAAAATACTAAGAAAATATTTTTTGAAAATGTAATGTCAATGTTGTATGTGAATTTTGTGATACTGAAAACAAAACTTTAAAAAAGTTTTTGATAAAGATTTATCCTGCTTTTTAATTTAGCTTTAGGGGAGCAAGGGATTCCATGACTTGTGGAAGGGAAGGGGGGGGGGGGGAGGACTTGTTTCACTGAAGTTCCCTTTAAAAAATCAGAAAGCACTTATATTTAACAACGGTGGCAGTTAAAATTTTCTTCTTCAGTTATTTTAAATCTTTTTCAACACATGTGATTATGGTGCTTATTTTAGTTATTTTGCAATAATACAAACAGATTTTTTTGTCACGTTATTTCAGAACATCACTTCCAATAAAAAATATAAAATAAGATATTTTTATTTAATATTTGTTAATGTAAATTTCTATTTACATGTTATTATATTTTATTATGTTTTAAATAATGTTATGTACATGTATAACTTATGTTTTGTGTAACAAACTTTTGAAAACACAATATGTGTTGCTGTAATGAAGTTTGCAAAAATTACCATATTTGGACATTATTTATATTATAACATGTATAAATGGAGTTTCCTTTTCTATTAAATACTTACTTTCGAATTTTGTGATTTATTATTATTACTATTATTTTAGCAAACATAAAAAAATACGAAAGTAGTTTGTATTTGCTATCTAGTTAAAAAAAAAATATCATTTTCAAATACAAGGAGCCTCTCATTATATCGTGCCTCATTATATTTCTCTTTTATGTGTCCCTTATCCGCTCCCCCGAACAAAAATAACTTAACCAAACTTTTTGAGAAGTTTTTAGATAATTAAAGTAAACTGTATATTAATATTGCTATTTTTCACTGAAAAAATTATATGTGTATAAACTGTTGTTTTAGATACAAATAAGAAATGTATGATATTTCGTAATTTTCTCAATGCTCTTGGTTACATCATGAATTTGGATGTATTGAACTATTTTCTTGTCACTCACATGTCTGATATAACGAGAGTCTACTATATTATGATTTTAAATAAGTAGTCACTTTGCAGTACTAATATTTTTATTCGTAGATTAATGTTATAAATGAAGCCTCATTCACTAAACAAGTATTACATTAGCAACATCATAACTGAGAATGAATCATCTTCGTAAAACATAAATTTAAAATATTTCGTAATTTTCTCAATGCTCTTAGTTACATCATGAATTTGGGTGTATTGAACTATTTTCTTGTCACTCACATGTCTGATATAACGAGAGTCTACTATATTATGATTTTAAATAAGTAGTCACTTTGCAGTACTAATATTTTTATTCGTATATTAATGTTATAAATGAATACTTATTCACTAAACAAGTATTACATTAGCAACATCATAACTGAGAATGAATCATCTTCGTAAAACACAAATTTAAAACAGGATTATTAATTACCTAATACATTTCCAAAATTTGGTTTCCAGATTATGTCAAGTATTGACCTATTAATTTTCACAAATAGTCTCCTTAAATTTTAAATATTTTTAATTAAGGGTGTATTCAAATCCAAACTGCTTATTTTGAGACACATTTTTAAATTCATTTTTGCTCTAAAATGCATCCAATTGGCAGTTTCTCATATTCAGAAACTTTATAACGACCGTATTGTCTCGATTTTTTGATAAAGGCAGAATATATTTCAAAAAATGCTGTCAAAGTGGACATTTTGAACCGAATTTCCCGAAGCTATAGCGCTGGAAAAAAAAATATCGTACTGTGAAAATAATTGTCTGTAAAACAATTTCTAATTAATTGAACGAAAAATAAAAACACGGGTCACTTATAAATCTCTTCATAAATCATGCCGCCAAGTTTCATGTTTTTATTTTTAAAAATGAATCTGGAAATGTGTGTCAAAATTTTGAGTTGTTCAGCGTGGAAAAATATATTTTTTTTAATACCGCCTTAAAGTAACTTCAGCTTTATTGCCTTTTTAAAATATATATTAAAATACTAAGAAAATATTTTTTGAAAATGTAATATGTCAATGTTGTATGTGAATTTTGTGATACAGAAAACAAACTTAAGAAGTTTTTGATAGATTTATCCTGCTTTTTAATTTGACTTTAGAGTAGCAAGGGATTCGATGACTTGTGGGAGGGAAGAGGTGGGGGAGACTTGTGTTACTGAAGTTCCATTTTAAAAATCAGAAAGCACTTATATTTAACAAAGGTGGCAGTTAAAATTTTCTTCTTCAGTTATTTTAAATCTTTTTCAACACATGTGATTATGGTGCTTATTTTAGTTATTTTGCAATAACACAAACAGATTTTTTGTCATGTTTTTTCAGTACATCACTTCCAATAAAAAATACTAAATAAGATATTTTTATTTAATGTTTGTTAATGTAAATTTCAATTTACATGTTATTATGTTTTATTAGGGTTTAAATATTTTATTATGGTTTTTATTATGGTTTAAATGTTATATGCATGTATAACTTATGTTTTGTGTAACAAACTTTTGGTTGGTTGTATAGGGTTTTATGGCACAAGGTCCCGTTCGGGACAAGCTGCGCCAAGTAACAAACTTTTGAAAACACAATATGTGTTGCTGTAACCAAGTATGCAAACATTACCATATTTGAACATTATTTATATTATAACATGTATAAATGAAGTTTCCTTTTCTATTAAATACTTACTTTCGAATTTTGTGATTTATTATTATTTTAGCAAACATAAAAAAAACTACGAAAGCAGTTTGTGTTTGTCATCTAGTTAAAAAAATATTATCATAACATAGTAAACAGTTCATTGAAACTTAAAATTTTGTTAAAAAATTCTTTGAAAAAAAAATGTGAATTTTCAGATTGAATCTAGAAACATAAAATGTCGTCCAAAATTAAATAAATTCTCAAATTTTCCAGATAAATAAACATTATTTAAATATTCAAATTATTTCAGTTTCCTTGTGAAACTGCATTCTTAGCGAGTCATTCAATAACAATATGGCTATTGTAAAGATTTTCCTCATATTACATTTTCATGTGACTTATCATTTATTAATTTTAACTGAACTTCAAACTAACAGCGATAAGAGTGTTGGACCGAATGGTCATACCATTTCTACAAGGTCTAAAATCTGGTAGAGAAGTAAGCTTAAGTTTTTGCACTCATATATCACCGCTACAATGTCAAACTATCGAATGTGAAAAAATGCATTTCTTCTAAAAATGGACCGATTGTCACCACTAAAATTTAATAGTATTCTACAGCAGAGTTGCCAGTTTGACCTCCTTTTTCATTCAGGAATTTTGAATCCATAGCATTAATTTCAAATAGAAATTTTTGCTTTAGTTAATGACAGATATTTCGTGGTTACTTAAAGTAAGAATTTTCTTCTCAAATTTTCCGGTATGAGTTTGGCATATCTGAAAGAAGTAGGAGGGCCAAACTGGCAACCCTGTTTGTCACAGCTATTTTATTAGAATTTTTACTAGGCGAATAATTCTAATAAAATTTAGTGGTGGTAATCGGCCCATTTTAAAAAGTAATGAAAAATGCATTTTTTCATATTCGATAGTTAGATATGGTAGCGACGATGTGTAACATTTTATAATGAATTATTATATACTCATTATTAGTACATAAATATTAATTTTAAACAATTTAATATTACTGCATGGTGGATAGATTCTATTAGATAATAGGGGTGTCTTCTGAAGGTAAGATGAAATGCTATGGATTAGACTTGCTATATTCTATTCCAGTATTGCGGTTTTTAATTGGGAAATATTATATAGAAACTTTATGTTTACTTTTATTGTTAGATTTAAAGAAAAAACTCCGGAGCCTTTAAAAAATATGTTTTACAATATATATATATATACCTTTTTGAATTCAAAATACGAAAAAAAAAAAGTTCTAGCAACCAAACTGACCAAATCTCCAATTTATTAAATATAGGTAAGTATAAAGTGTATACAGAATACTATTAAGTTAATAAAGAAGAACGAAAAATCATGCGTCCAGCATAGATCATGAAACACTTTCCATCGCATCCAGAAAACTGTCACGAAAATTCACCGTTAAATATGGTAAAAGAAGATATGTAAGCAAACAGTTTAGAAAACATATACCATATTGAAAAATACAGTTTTCGAAATTACCTTCCATTGCAAAAGATGTAGTCGAATTATTTTGTGCAGCCCTGTATATGATCTGTAGATTTGGATATATAATACATAGCATGATAAAATTCAGTTCAGTTTGAAAATTCACATTTAGCAATTTTCGCCAAACAATGGATATGCACTCTAAATTTTTTGTACATCCCTGTATATTGTCGAAACACTTTTGTTCACATCACATACTTAGCTAAAATTTAATTCAGGTAAAAAGCGCATAAGGCAACTTAAAACTCATTTCCAGCAAATACCAACCATGAACGACAATGTACTTTGTTCTTTGCGTAGCCCTGTATATGGATTTATTTATATTCCACAATATATATTAGTCTAGTAAATATAGTTCAGCAAGAAAATGAGTAATACAATTAAAAACTACTCTTAAGCAACTCACTCCCATAGTGCGTAATACTTATGTAAACCCTTGTGTAGCCCTGTATATGATCAACCAAATTTATACACACCACGTAATTTGAAAAAAAATTAGTTAAACTTAAAAACGCAAACCAAACTTGAAAGCGCACTTATCACACATAGACTGTAATTATCGCACGTATACTGTAGCCGAATTCTTTTGTGTGTCTCTGTAAATGAACAATAAACGCAATGTACACCATACTTGTAACAGAGCAATTTATAGTGCACCTCAGTAATGCGTATAATTTTCATTATTTTGAAAGAGTGAAACATCATTAATCTACACTGCAGACGATTTTCCCTCGTAGAACAATGTGTAACAGAATTCTTTTGCTTGACCCTGTTAAATGAATAACAAATGTTTTGTACCCAATATTCTACAAAAAGCATGTTTTAATGCACTTCATAATTATATATCAATTTCATTATGTTTTAAATGACGTAGCATCATCAAAATGCACTTGAAACTATTATTTCCCATTGACTGTAATGTAACGGAATACTTTTGACTGTCCCTGTAAAAAAAAAAAAAACTATAAATGCTACACCCTTCAATTGAAATAGGGAACATACTGCTGTAGACAGCAATTACATATAAAAATTTCAGGACAATCCAAGCATATTTACGTGAGATAGAACACCGGCAGACAAACCAAAGTCATAAAAACTTTTCAACTAGGTTGGAAAGTGTTAAAAAACAATTCAAACATCAAATTACTGTAGCTCCAATTCAGATACGGCACACAGCCAAACATACATAATAGTTTTATAGAAAATAAATTTTTAAAATGATAAAAGATGCCACAAGAACAAAATGAAATTTAAATATAAACTCATAGTAAAATGGAATTGGGGGAAAAAATAGGAAGACATGTGCAAAGCATTAAATATAATGCTTTTGGAAGCAAAATACACTGGCCTCCAAAAGTTAAGGTACAACCGGTTTTTTGCGTCTAATTTGCAAATGAATAAATATAGAAACAACAAATTTGGAGGAAATGTGGGCTAAACGGTTATTTATTAAATGTGACATAGAAATTTACTTAAGTTAAACGTATAAATGAAATTACAACAAAACAGCAATCATGGTGGAAAATTCCATTCTTGCAGAAATCAGTACATCGCAGTATTATGCAGTAAAGTGTGACAGAAACATTAAAAAACTGGTTCTAATACGGAATATGTCCACCCCGGACTTGAATGCATTAACGGCATCGACTTTCCATGCTCTCAATTAAATTGTCGGACACCGAAATAGGTAACGCTGACCAGACTTGGAGTAAGCCTTGTTCCAGCTCATTTAATGACCTTGGAGGAGGACTTAAAGCCGCAACCTGTCTTCCAAGATAGTCCCAAAGATCTTCTATCGGATTCAACTCTGGAGAGTGAGCTGGCCATTCCATTCTCTCCAAACCGTGATCCTCAAGATAATCCTCAACAACCACAGCTCGGCGTGGTCTCGCATTATCATCCATTAGAATGAAACCATTGCCAATAGCACCGGCATATGGGCGCACATATGAATCAAGGATCTCATCCCGATATCTCGCACCAGTCACAGTTCCTCCATGGAACACATGCAGGTCAGTGTGGCCTCCGAGTGAGATCCCTGCCCAAACCATGATTCCACCGTTTCTGTACCTGTGTGTTTCGATAGTGTTTGATTGATGGTATCGAGTGCATTGTTCTCTCCAGATCAGAAGACGTCCTGAATCGCTCTCCAGTGTGAATCTGGACTCGTCTGTGAAGAGTACAGAAGCCCACTGTTGTCTGGTCCAGGAAACATGTTCTCTTGCTCAACATAAGCGGGCCCTTCTCTGTCGTCTGTTGAGGGGGACACACACAACTGGTTGCCTTGCATAGAGACCTGCATTGTGAAGATGTCTTCGCACAATATTAGCGGAGATTCTTCTCCCTGATGCTGCAAAGTGGTCTGCAATGAGTTGCGGCACAGTAGTGCGTCTTCTCCTTCGAGCCGAAAGAGCTAGAAACCGGTCTTCTGCAGGTGTTGTAACACGTGGGCGGCCTGGAACATGTCTTCTGGACACAGTCTTCGGATTCATACTGATCCTAGAGTCGTTGGACTACACTGCGAGACACATTGAGCCGTCTAGCAGTATCGGCCTATGATAACCCCATTTCCATTCATCCTACCGCCCGCCACCTTAATGAATCGGGCAAACGACTTCTTCTAGACATTTCTAGACTCTACTGTCTGTTGTGAACAAAACTGACAACAATAGTTCGAATACAACAAAACTTACACTTGAAATTACGAAAGCTTCGTAATTGCATATTTTTCTCTCATTCACAAATACCTATTCTTTCCTATAAAATAAAAGTGGTAGCTGTAATTTTTGCGTAAGTTTTTTTAAAGCTTATTATTGTCATTCATATAAACTATGAAGTTTAATCTGACTGCCATTTTTTGTCTGGTGAGCTTCGACAAACATGTTGTACCTTAACTTTTGGAGGCCAGTGTACATCAAACAAGTTCTATTGAATTCTGACCTAAACACAAATTTAAAGATGGCATAAAGTAAGGGAATAAAGAATATTTTAAGTTTATAAATAATTAATAAATTCAAAAAATAAATTACCGAAATACCAAATTAGAGATGGCATAGTAACACATACATAATAAGTTAATAGAAAAGCAGAAAAATAATAAATAAATAAAATGATAAAAGATGAAAGAAAAGTAAAATAAATAAAAACCAATCACAATTTGAATAAGAAATGGAATTTAGATATCAAATTAAATTAAAATGGGATTCGAAAAAAAAACATGTGACCATGTGTATAATCAGTTGGCAGTACATGTCACATGTCAAATGGAAATGCAATATTTCATAGAATATACTGGCATATTTGCCAAGAATAGTATATTTCTGCCAATATATTGCACTAATAGAAGGAAACAAAAGGAAAAAATAATTAATAATAAAACAAAATTACTCACAAACCATGCGTTGTATGACACATGGTACAAAAACAGCATCTTATCTGCATTTGAATTGAGCATATGAGGTGGCAAAAAAGTTGTATGACCACAGTTATAGTAATTTAAAGTGAAACATTTATAGACAAAAGAAAATCCTTAAATATTAGAAAAAAATTATTAGAATTAAACACACAGAAACTATAATAAAACCATATTAAAGTTTCAGAAAAAACAGGTATTTGAAAGTATTGTATAATTATTATCTATCAAAAAAATACAACAGGACATGAGCGGCCTCTGTATCCCAATGGAATTTTAATAGCTAAAACGATTTTGTAATGCATAGTGCTGTCATCTATATATTTAAAATAAAATAAAATGTGCTTCAAACTATATATATATTTCATTCAAAACAAATAAATATGTATAGATTTATAGATATTTTTAATTATGTGCCTAACCTGTAGAGTTGCATAAAAGGAACTGAAGGGCCACATGCAATCAACAGGTCACATATTGAGTATTACTGACTTAATCTAAACGTGCACGACTATGTGCTGCCATATAGATCATGTGCAGCCTGTTTCTGCAGCCTTCTATTTATAAAAATACACTAGATAAAAATTGTTTTATTTCTTGCGTAAATTTACAGAGCAATCCTGTTAATAGCGTAATTATTTTTGTATATATATTTGGAAGTAATCAAACAAGGGAGCAAGCGAAATTGTCACATGTCGTCTTCTTTTTTTTTTTGGATTTAATAATAACTAGTCAGTAATTAACAAAGAATTTTTTTTGCCACAAATAACCTGCTTGTTAATTGCAATGGACACGCCAGCATGTTACATAAACATGTTGGACACTAACATTTCCTAAAAATATAGCTGTGCATGAATCTCTACTACAATTATCAAAGAAATTAACTGAAGTCCTCTCCAATGATTGGTTGTCAAAAAACTTGCTTATGCAGACAAAAATTGAATGCTTTTGAGGGAGTTTAAATCTATGACTTTATCCATAGTAAATTTTTGTTCAACATTTCTAAATATAAAAAGGAAGATTACATTAAAGATTTTTTTTATTTGATATACCACAATATTCTTTTTGCGCGGAGATTAGAAATTGAAAATTGCAGTAACATTTGTAATTGGGATATCATTCATTTCGCTTGGACTGTGCAATGTTGCGGCTTCCAAACCTGAAACCATTGTGGTGGTAGCAACTGACGGTTGTTTTAGTGATTAATTAAATAAGATAATTAAATATTTTAGAATCGGCATGTATGGAATAACTTTTAAATAGTATGGGGGACAAAAAAATGTCAAATAAAATCTCACTCACAGGTCACAATGGCTATTGTTAATATGAGAAATTTTAAAACGATGACTCATTACTTAATACTTATTTTGACGCAACGTAGATGATGATACACTAAAATTTTGCGACGTACCTGTTAAGTAAAAAACGCGATACATCGACTATTTTAAAAAGTAAAGTAGTGCTATATAACCTGAACACCATATTAAAATTTCGTGACGATTCGTCAGTTTTTACGAATGTTAAAGGTTATTAAATAAAGACATGAAAACAGACAGGCAGACAAACATATCATTTTTAGATCTTAATGATATTGAAACGGGACTACAGGGTTTGTATAAACAGTAATGTGACCAAATTCGGGAAAAAATATGTATTGAAGACAAACAATTAAAATTTTTCAAAATAAGACCTTTGGGCGTCGATACACTTCTGCCAACGAGTTATCAACGATTGGAAAGCGCCCTGGAAATCCTCTTCCGGAATGTCATTCCAGCATCGCGTCGAAGCCGCTTTGACCTCTGCTACGATCTCATGGCGGTATTCTGTGAGGGCTGTCTTCCTTCAGGAGAACAGGAAAAAGTCCTTCGGAGCCAGATCAGGACTGTAGGGAGGGGGCTGGAGAAGTGCTGCATTGCCGTTCCGGATCAGGTAGTCGTTGACTACGAAGCAAGTGTGGCTTGGTTCGTTATCATGATTCAGCTTCCAATTGGCGGCAATCCCTGGTCTCAGTCGATTGATCCTTCCCTTCAATTTTTGAGCACTTCCACTTAGAAAGGACCCGTGACCCCCCTCTTTAACCGAGCCTAAGGAAAGGGGTCTACTAAAACCACGATACGAACCACAGGGAAGCTCGTAGGCGACTGACGCTCGTCGCTTGTTGAGGTTGATTTCCGCCTCCATCGAACCCGCCTGGAACATGCACGCTGCGACGTACAGTCGCGTCAGATAAAATAGATCTCATTACTTTTTATACAAACCCTGTATCTGCAGAAACAGACCTTTCCAAACAGAAGAAAATGTATAAAAATCGAATCATACGTTCAAGAGTTATGCTTGACCATGCACAGAAAAAAGATACAAACGAACTGTATATATTCCCTTTGTTAAAAGTAGGTTAAATAATATTTTCCGTGTATAATGTTAATTTTAACACTTTCCAACCAAGTTGAAAAGTGTTTATGAATTTGGTTGTCTGTCTGTCGGTGCTCTAACTCACGTAAATATATTCAGATTGCCGTGTAATTGATATATGCTGTTGACATTTACTATGGCATGTTCGGAATTAAAAAAAATTGTGTTGCGTTTAGAGTTCGTTCACAGGGACACCCCAAAAAATTCAGTTACAATACGGTCTGTGGGGAAATTTTTTTGCAGTGTATTTTAATGATGTTACACTATTTCCAGCATAATGAAATTGATATTTATCACTGAGGTACACTACAAGATGCTTACTACAAAATATGATGTGCATAGCACTCATCGTTCATTTACAGGGACACACAAAATAATTCAGTTACGATACTGAACATGAACAATAAATTCTGGAAGTGCGCGTTGTCGTGTATAAATTCTATAAATTAGATTCAGCGCTGCACAAAAGATCTTGGGTACATTTCCGTTTATTGACGGAAATTGCTGAAGAGTAATTTTGCTATGTGTTTCCTAACTAAACTAAGTTTAGCATACTCTGTATTTATACAAATCTATAGATTATATACAAGGCTGCACAAAAGAATTCGGCTATTGATGGTAATTGCTGAAAATGTGTTTTCAAATGTGTTATGTTTTCCCAAATTGTTTACTTAGACATCATATTTCACTTTATTAAACAGTGAAGTTTCATTACAGTATTCTGAATATATTAGAAAGTGTTTTATAATCGATGTTTGAAGCATGATTTTTCGTTCTTGTGACATCTTTCTTTAAAACTTTTTTTCTTTTTTTTTCTATATATATATTTAAAAAATCAGTCAATCATTCAAAGTTTTGCAAAGTCTTACTTAATAACTTTTAAATTGCGCTATTCTTAGTTTTGAAACAATCTGTCTGGAAACCTAAATATATAACCGTTAAACCATTATGTTAAACTTCTCTTCCATTTGGATCAAATGACAGGGTTTATTTAAAAGTACTATCGCGAACTTAAGTAGTACAGTGATCGTCTAACAGCGAAGATCTCACATACTTATGTAGATTAACTTTGACGTGGATTACCGGGCCCATTTCAAAGAGCTATTCATAGAAACTTTTCCGAGATTTAGATGCTATTTCTAGATGATTGGGAGATTAACTTGTTTTTAAGAGATAGGCTACTGGCATTATTTATTCTTTCTTAAAAGTTAAACTTAACGACAACGTTACGTAACGTATAGTATTACAAATATATGAGTAAAAATAGTTTTTTAAAGGGTCATAAGTTTTTTCAAATGTCGAAAAGTGAAAATAAATGACCATTTTTGTCATTTTATATCTTAAAAACTATATATATTGCAAAAACACAATTTTTAAAGGTAGTAATAGATACATGTTTCTTCATTAGTTTCCTATTTTTTCAAATCATGATGTAAAAAATTAGTTGTTATAGGGTTTTTTTAACTTGTCGAGCAAAGAATTGGAATCGCAGGTTACGCGGATGATTTACAAAAGCATTTCTGCATGTAAAACAAAATTTTTGGTATGTAATTATACTTCAGAGTCTTGTTTTTACATTGAACCTAAAAAAGTGTTTATGTATAGCATTTTTATGCATTAAAAAAACTATCTTGCTTAGATAAATTTTTCAAGAGTTTAGCAATGTAACTCCAAGAAAAAATATGTTTTCAACAAGAAAAATATGAAAATTTAAGTTCACTTTATAGAGCCTACCATACACTATATATCCTGAAAATTTCATGCATAATATATCGAAAAGTTTTTTAACTACATTGCGTGCAATGCCCCAAAATCAATTTTGCGAAAAGAACTTTTTAGTTCTTTCTTTGAAAATATTCTATATTTACAACCTACTAAAAGTGGTGTCATTAACTTTGTTTTAATGTGCTCAGAAACGATCAATCTTTAATATATATAATTTTTTGAAAGATTGAATGTTTTTAAGGTTTAAAAGTCCTATCATCCCTTAGGGCTGTTTTCAAATCCAAAAGAGCTGCTTTCTGACACATTTCTGAATTATATTTTGTTCGGAAACGCATGCAATTGGCAGATGTTCTTTTTCAGAAACTATATAATCGAAAGACGTTTTCCATTTTTTGGTTAACGCAGAAAACATTTCTGAAAATACTATCAAAGATGACGTTTTGAACCGAATCCCCGACGTGGCAAATGTGGAACGGGAAAAAAGTGTCGTTATGTGACACGAATCTCTTATAACTCCATAAGTAAATTATTTATCAAAAAGGAAAACTCATTTTGATTCCAAGTCACTTCAATAGTCAGGCCTGCCAATTGTAGGCCTTAAATGCGTAAATGAGTCAGAAAATGTATCTGACAGTTTCGCATTGTTGAGGAAGTCATTTGAGAACCACCTTAAATACACTTTTATCAGCATTCAGTGTTTATGTTAAAAATCACGCCAAATTTCATGACTGCAAATTATATTGTTTTGAACTAGTTGCAAACTAGTAAATTTATTTAAAAAAATTAAATTTTGTTCAGTTTCTATTTACGATATAGCAACAGGAAAGAAAAAAGCATTATTTAAACTATCTATTCAGGATTTCTAAATTGTTTCCTCAACGTATAATCATAATTTAATAAATATTAATCGATTGATCGATAATTAAGTTCTCAAAATAGGAAAATATTGTTTTGTCATAGGGAACACGCAACACTACACACAAGTTCTAGAAATTTAGCATATCAAAGAGGTGAGTTGAAAATGAATTCCAATCTTTAGATACATGAACCAAGTTAAATAAAAATTGTCCGCAACCCCCCCCCCCTTCCCGGAATTGGGAATGTAAAGTGGGGGCGCGCCTGCAATACAGGATTACCATAAATGAATGACCGCATTTCAAAAAATATATTTTTTCAAGTATATTTAAATAAGTGATATATGAAAATAAAGAAAAACATTTAAATTTTTTTCAGTTACAAATGTTCAATGTGTGAATCTTCCTTAACACGACAAATATCTAATCTGTAATTAAGTTCGTTCCACACATTTTGCAGTTTTACACTGTCAGCGCTTCTTAATGCAGCACTCATGCGTTCTTTAAGTTCTTTGAGTGTTTTGGGAAATGGTGGTTCATAAACAAGATCATTGATGTAACCCCACAAAAATAAATCACATGGCGTAAGATCCGGGGATCTTGGTGGCCATCTGAATAAGAGTAAATCATCGTTACCTACACGTCCAATGCAACGTTGAGCAACGGCAAAAAAAAAAAAAAAAATAATAAAATAAAATAAAACGTGGAGTGTTTTTCTTTATTTTCATATGTCACTTATTATAATAAGTGTAATAATTTTCAAAATATAAATTTTTTAAATCCGGTCATTCATTTATGCTAACACTGTATTTGCAACCCTTAACTGGAAAACTGTATCTGTAAGCTATGAGACATTTTGATATTCACACAAACTACGTATCTCATCTCTCATCACAAATGTATAGTCATACACACACGTTACTCCGCAGCATGGTAATTTGGTGGGAGAAATCAATGATGTTAGCAATGTGGATCTGTACAGCACGAGAATGTAATGGGATTACTGGACTCACAATCATGAGTGTAGTATATGTCAAATATAGCAAACTTTATGTTCAACGCATTACGGATGAAAGCAGGGTATCAGATAGTATTTTATAATCATTTTTAATGCATTAATTTGGACATTATACCATGTGAGACTTAACCTCTATGGTTTCAAATATTACAAGAGCGCGTCCACTTTATATGTTCTATTCCTGGGGTTTGGGACAACTGCAAAATGCTACACGTTGCACTTGTGATTTTGTTCACATGCATATTCACCTCTACAAATTTCAAAACAATACTTATCTACAAGTCCGTTAGCTTCCCTTGCCAGTCTTTCAAAACTACCGAAATTCCGAATGCATCAAGAACATCATCCTCGGAAGTACATGTTTTAGGTAACTTCCATGACAAAAAGTAAAGTACTACCAGAGCTATACTAGATACCGGGATTGCTCATTCTTTGTCATGACGTCACAAAAGGTGGCTGGTCGCGACGAAAGACATACAGCGATTGGCACAAAACGATGAGCGCGTCGCTTTGTACCAATCGCTGGTCGCGGTCAGCCACTATTTCTGACGTTCTGCGAGTGAATGAGCAAGCCTAGAGCTCCTATAATACAGGCTGACGCATCCTCGCAAATTTGGGGCTCAAATTGAAGTTCAGTCGAAAAAACAAGCTAATCAGAACCGGTTCAGCCAATCAGAACCGAGTCTTAGGCAACCCCAACTCCGGCTGCGGTAGATTGATGCTGAAATGAGCACGAATAATCCAAAACAAAATGGATATGCGTCAGCTCCTATTATAGGAGTCTTAAGCAAGCCCGGTCTGTAGTGTTGCCTTGGTGCTACCTTTTACAGCAATCCGGAAGAAAGCAATTCGGGAAATGTTCGGTCTATTTTCACCGATCATGACCCTCAGACACCAGAATAACACTATAACAATATAAAGAAAATGCGTGGCTTCATATTTTTCATCGAAGTTCTGATCACGTGAGCTTTAAAGGGACCAAACACAAATTAAAGAAAAAAATAATATTTTTGATCCCCCCTGGCGAAATAAATTCTTGGAAAGATCTAAAGCTCAGCACATGGCTATGTAGATATTATAACATTTGTGTTCCTTTGTATAAGAAAAGCATGTATATTTATGGAGATATAAAGGTTTCTTTAAAAATTCAGGACTTTTTGCATTTTTTTTTGTTCATAGTATACAGGGTTTTCAACCAAATTTAACGCTAATTAAGAAAACTTGATAAGATACAAGAGAAACACAGTAGAATTAGAATATAAATATATTAAATATTGGATGAAATATGAGCATTTCTATTAAATTACTGCGCATGCACCAACGATACGAAAGGTTTTTTTCACGATTTGGTAGTTAACTCTAATGTTTTGAAGAGGGGTTGTATGTGTTATAGCTCATCTTGGAATCTAAGTTTACATCTCAAAAGCTTAAAAAGATAAGAGACTGTAAATGTGAAAAAGTTTGAAATTTTCCCTATTTTCTTAAACTATCGCGATATATAAGGGCAAGGTACAACCATAATTACAAAAATTGGGCACGAAAGCGTAAAGCGCAAAATTCCAAAGAGAATGACACCAAAAACGCTGGGCTCCAACACTACCAACGCGTAGTGCTGCCACGAATGTAGGCAACGTAAGCGCGCTCGGAAAACTTAGGCGGTATCTGACAATTTAGGGCAAGTATGGATGTAGATTTTGTTCCTGATGAGATGGAGAGTGCAATGGAGCCAACCCAGAGTCATCGGACTCACGTGGCATCCTAATATGAGAGCGGTGGTCCAAAATTGGACTTGTACCGCAGCCGGCAACTACTTTAATAAAACATTCTTAGACAATGACTTTGGCCATAAATGTGACATTTGCAACCGCCTGTGGTTCAAAAATTGTGACATTTGAAATATAAAATCAGAGTGGAAAACCGCTCGTATTGATAGAGACTTCAACATTAGTGACGAAAATTTACAAATCTTACGTGCATACCTTCAGAAATTCTTTAAACTTCAATAACAAGCCAAATGAATAATTTGGACAAATCAACTATGCGAGGCAAAACTATAGATAGATTCCATATCTGCAAGAGGTAGTCAAATAACTTCAAAGCCATATGTATCCTACTTCTCATACCACTATTCCACATTAAGGGGACCGTGGACTTTCATTTGTGCAAAAATCGAGTTGAGTTCCAAATCATGAAAAACAGGAACGAAAAATCATGCGTCGAGCATAGATTATGAAACACACAGCCAGAAAACTGTAACGAAACTTCACCGTTAAATAAGGTGAATGAAGATATGTAAGTAAACTGTTTAGAAAACATATACCACATTGAAAAATACAGTTTTCGAAATTACCTTCCAGTGTCAAAAAAGTAGTCGAATTATTTTGTGCAGCACTGTATATGATCAATAGATGTGGATATATAGTATGATAAAATTTAATTCAGTTAGAATATTCACATTTAGCAATTTTCGCCAATCGATGGAAATGTACTCGAAATCTTTTGTACAGCCCTGTATATTATCTGAAGACTTTTCTACACACCACCTATTAAGCTCAAAGGCAACTTAAAACTCACTCGCAGCAATTACCAAACGTAAACGACAATGTATCTTTTTTTTCATAGCCCTGTATATGAATTTATTTATATTCCATAAACTTCTATTAGTCTACTAAACATAGTTCAGCAGGAAAATGCGTAAACACAATTAAAAACTACACTTAAGCAATTCCCTCCCATAGTCTGTAGTACTTACGAATTTCCTTGTGTAACCCTGTATAGGGTAAACCGAGTTTATAAACACACACGTACTATGAAAAAAAAAAGTTAAAAATGCAAACCAAAGTTGCAAACGCACTTATCACACATAGACTGTAAATATCGCACATGTACTGTAACCAATATCTTTTGTGTGTCCCTGTAAATAAACGCAATGCACACAAGAGAGCAATTTATAGTGCACCTCGGTAATGCATATAATTTTCATTATGTTTGAAATAGTGAAATATCACTAAATTACACTGCAGAAGATTTTTCCCATATAACGATGTGTGAAAGAATTCTTTTGTTTGACACTGTAAATGAATAGTAAATGCTTTGCACCCCATATTCTACAAAAAGCATGTTTTAATGCACTTCATAATTATATATCAATTTCATTATTTTTCAAACGACGTAGTGTCATCAAAATGCGCTTGAACCGATTATTCCCCATTGACTGTAATGTAACGGAATACTTTTGACTGTCCCTGTAAAAAAACTATAAGTGCTACACACTTCTGTTGAAATAGGTTACATGCTATAGTAACGACAATAACATACAAAAATTTCAGGACAATCGAAGCATATTTACGGGAGTTAGAGCACAGACAGACGGTAGACGGACAGACAGACAGACAGCAGACGACAGACAAACCGAAGTCAAAAACACTTTTCAACTAGGTTGGAAAGTGTTAAAAATCTGTGGTATAGTTCGCGCATGCGCAGTTAAAATTATTTCATACAAAAGCACATATTTTGTTAAATATTTAATATTATAATTATACTATGTTATTTCTACTGTATTTTGTCAAATTTTATGAAACTGGCTTTAAATTTGGTTAAATACTTGAATATGCTATAAATAAAAAAAAATGTAAAAATTTCTTGAATTATTTAAAGAAATCGTTTTATCTCCATGACTTGAATATACGTGCTATTCTTACACAAATGAACACAAATGTTGCAGGGCAGCCCCATAGTCATGTGCTGAATTCGTTGGCCAGCTTCATCCGCCATCTTATTTCAAAATGGCGGCCATTTCAATATGTCAAATTATAATATATGTATAAAAAATTATAAATCTAAAAAGGTGTTTACCTTTAAGCGTTTGGCCTTGATACAAGGATTCTGGGGTATTTTCTCTTTTTCCTCTATCTTAAAAAATGGCTGAGATATAGTAGTTTATAAATTATAGAGTAGCTTATTTTCCGTAATCATCTTCCATTTATGAGTTTTAGATAACGTGGTTTCTCCAATTTTTTTTAATTGTAGCAACTATTGTGTGTGTGCGTGTGTGTCTCATACGCTTAAAACTACAGTCATAACAGATTCTCCCCAAGCGTGGCGATACTTGACGATATATTGCCAAATTTGGCGGACTAATTTGGCGAAAATTTCATTCAAATTCAGTATTGAAGAAAACTTGGATTGAAGTTTTTATAACCGGGTTCCACGCATTTTAGCTTCGTGTGTTTGAGTAAAATTAGCTGAATTTTTATAAACAAGGAATAGGGAAGCTACCTTTCTCTCCCAGTAGAGGCCAGAAGGACATTTGTATGTGGTGCGATTCGTAAGGAATCGTTCACAATGAGAATCTTGCGAACAGACGGTATATAAAAATCTCTACACGTTATTATTTTAACTCAATCATACTGATTGGTAAAGAAATCATGCGAGTTGAAATTTGTTCGACTGAGAGAAAATGTGTACAGGCCGGGAGTCAAACACAGAACCGTAGATAAAAATGTTCATCAATGTATCCATCGCTTATTGGAGTTAATTTACCTGTGGATTATTCTGTGAAGCTGTCTTATATGGCACACCAGTTCTTATTACTAAAAGATTGCCTGGATGAATTTTTCTCGCTGGGTGTGGTCCTGGTATCTCAGTTGGTAGGGCGTTGGCAGCCAGTGGTCCTATGTTCGACTCCTGGCCTAGACACATTCTCACTTAGTTAAAAAAAATTTCAACTTGTAAGAAATTCTCTCGGTTTAATAAATACATAGACATAAGAAAGCGATTCAGCAAACATGAACTGGTCACCATTACCGCAGCCTTCTGCACCACGACAACGCTTGTTCCTCACATAACTAGTGTATAAAAGAAAATCCTCAATAACAACGTTATGCAGTATCTCCCATTACTCTGACTTAATTCTGTAGATTTCCATTTTTTGACGTGAAATCAATGGCGGGTATGGAGAGGCAAATGCTTCCGATCGAGCGACAGTTTTTGTCGAAGTAATTTCGAACTCCAATAACTCAGATAAAAATAGATATACCGCATCCAGATTGGTCTCCTTTTAAAAAGGTAGAATGAAGGTTTGTGCCAGCACCATTCCGACATTCGTGGCAGCCTGACGTTTCGAACTGTGCACGCAAAGTGAACACACGATTTTCGAATTTTTGGATTCGACACGTGTTCATAAACGGGATCATACCTCAAAGACTAATTATCCAATCTGAGTGAACCAAGTAATGATTTGAGGAAGAGTGTATGTGTTATAACTCATCTTGGAATCTAAGTTTGCATCTCAAAAGCTGAAAAGATAAGAGGCTACAAATGTGAAAAAGTTTGAAATTTTCCCTATTTTCTTAAACTATCGTGATATATGAGGGCAAGGTACAACCATAATAACAAAAATTGGGCACAAATGCTTAAGCACAAAATTCCAAAGACAATGGCACCAAAAACGCTGGGCTCGAACACAAAAAAAAAGAATGCGCAGTGCTGCCGCGAGTATAGGCAACGTAACTGCGCTTGGAAAACTCAGGCGGCATATGACGAGTTTGGATCAAGCATGGATGTAGATTTTGTTTCTGCTGAGATGGAGAGTGCAATGAAGTCAACCCAGAGCCATCGGACTCTTGTATCTTGCTTGTATAAAATTTTCAAAAGTTTAGCAATTTCACACCAAGAAATAATATGATGTCAACGAAAAAGTTATTGAAATTTGGGTTTACTTTATAGAGCCTGCCATACACTATATATCCTAAAAATTTCATGAAAAAAGATAGAAAAGTTTTTTAACTACATTTCGCGCAATGCTCCAAATCATATTTCGAGAAAAATGACTTTAAAGCTCTGTATTCGAAAATATTCCAGATTTACAACTTTGATTGAACCAGATTGAACAACTATTAGGAGTGTCATTCATTTCAGTTTAAAGTGTTCAGATATGGTTAATTTTTAATATATATATTTTTTCAAAGATTGAATGTTTTGAAGGTGTAAAAGTCCTATAACCCCTTAAATTAGTTCATAAACTATTCTTCGCACCAATGATAAGTTATTTTTATATATATATAAATAATTAATTCAAAATTTTATTAGACATGTTTACTAGATTAATAATTGAAGTTTTAGAACGCTAACCAGCAATGCATTTTGTTTTTGAGACCATTTTTCGCTTCATTAATCTATATTTCTCTTCTAGGTTACCAAATGCAGGCATTTTTGTTTTGTCACCTACGAAAAAAACAATTTTTCCTTTCATTTTTGCATTGTTAAAGCAAGTAAATGTATTGTCAAGTTATTTTTAGGATAAATAAAAACTACAATTAATAGATTTGAAATAGATTTACTAAAATTTGGGTGAGGAACAGGAATAGGTGCAAAGAATAATTGATTGACACAAATAACAACGGAGAATAAATACTTTATGGATTAAACTGCATATAGTATTCAGTTAAAAATGTCTATTTTAACACTTTTTAACATAGTTGAAAAGTGTTTATGAATTCGGTTTGTCTGTCTGCCTGCCGTCTCTCCGTGCTCTAATTCACGTAAATGTACTCTGATTGCCATGCAATTGATATATGTTATTGAGGTTTATTATAGATTGATCGGTATTGTAAATGAAGTGTGTAGCAATTTTAGTTCATTTACAGGGGCACTCGACATAGTTACGTTACATTACGGTCTATGGAGAAAATCGTTTCCGGTGTACTTTAACAATACTTCACTATTTCAAACATATTGAAATTGATATGTATCACTGAGGTGCACTATAAGAGGCTTACTGTAAAATGTGTACATAGTATTCATCTTTCATTTACAGGAACACACAAAAGAACTCGGTTACAGTACTGTCTAACAATAATAATTGAATAATAATTGCTGAAAGTGCGTTTTCAGTTGTGGTGCGCGTTTTTATATTTAACTCCCATTTTTCCCTATTACTGGGTGTATATACATTCTATAGATCCTGTACAGGGCTGCACGAAAGATCTAAAGTACATTTCTGTTTATTGGTGGAATTTGCTGTACGGGGAATTTTCAACTGTGCTATGCGTTTTCTATACAAATCTATAGATCCTATACAGGTCTGCACAAAAGAAATCTGATACTTTTCGACTATTGTTGGCAATTGCTGGCATTGAGTTTTCAAATGTGTTATGTGTTTTCCTTTAATTATTATCTTGTAAAGCTGTACATCTCCTTATATTTATTTACAATCACAATTGTTCATTCAGCCTATTAATGTATCTAACTTGACTCGTCCAGTGTAATTCGATAGCCTTTGTGATTGACAAGGTAATCTTTGACAGTTAATTTTCAATAGTGAGGGCTTCTCCTTCCCGGGTGGTCCTTCCAGGCATCGCTCCCTGGGCTGGGGCCTGGCCGCATAGTAAACAAACCTACTGGGCGGTGCTAGTTGAGTTTAAGCCGAAAGGTAGGCCTCTCCGCCCGGTTTGACCCGGACCTTGTTTACTGAGACATCATCTTCCATCTTATTAAACGTTGAATTTTTGTTCAAGTATTCTGGATGTGTTGGAAAGTGTTTTATAATGTATGCTTGACGCATGATTTTTCTTTCTTTTTTTACATTTGATAAAAGCAGAAAGGCTTATTTTTCCCATCTTAACATTCCTATTTAATAACATAATAGATACAAAAATATTGAATCAAATTTACGAAACAAAATTAACCACAAAAGTAAATGGAAAATTCTCAATCCATTAAACATCCACAAACCATCCATACTTGAACAAAGTATTCAAAATTGTCTTAACCTGTTACTTGAAATTTTCGGTCATGATAGCTAAAGATACACCGATGTAGTATTACTACTAAGATTCAAAATATCTGGATAACTTTAAACCTCTTTATTATTCAACAGATCTCCATGAATACGTTAACATTTAATGCAACTGTCTGTACCTTTCTCATGTTAAGCTAAATTTTATACGAAACTCAGAAAAGTAAACATTTTAGTCGCATTGTTTAAATGAAACATAAAAGACAGTTTTATAATGAAGAATCTATTTTGGCAATACAGACATAGTAGCAAACTAATATTGATTATATTGGGTAAAAATATTACAGAAATATTACTGTCATCGAAAATACCTCTAATGTAATATACTGTAAAAATAAAAGGAACGTTTCTTGATCTACAAGAAGGTTTACGACAATATAATGTAACCTTTTCTGATTTACCCACGATTTAGAAAAGCGTTCCTTTATTATCAGAAAATTCATAAATCAATAGATTTCCGAGATTTAAAAAAGCATTTATGAAACAAAAGTTTTTTTCCAGCCCGTAACTTTCGGAAACGTTTCTGAGTAGCTATTACAGCACATTAATCAGTTTTTCAACCTGGTATAAAAAAAAAATATATATATCGGTTTTTCGGATGCAATAAATGCTCCGGTAAACACTTTTAGCTTTGTAACAGAATTTATTCTTGCAAGAGCAACATAATAATGTTCAGTTTACGATGTTAATTTACCATGTTTGTCTGTTGAACATGAAAATATTCACTCGAGAATTGATAGCATCCAACAAACGATAAGTTGTGTTGATACTGGGTTAAGATAACTGATTAATGCACTGTAAAAACTACTCGGAAATGTTTCCAAAAATTACAGGCAGCAAAAGCGACTTTTGTTTCAGAAATGCATATTTAAAAATCATAAATATATTGGTTTCTGACGTTTCTGAAGATAAAGGAACGCTTTTCGGAATCGAGAATTACTCAGAAGAGGTTATATTATATTTTCGTAAACCTTCTTGCTAGATAATGAAACATTTCTCTTTTTTACTGTGTAGGAAATATTTACACTGAAAACCCATTATTGAAAACATATTGGCTTAGCATTGGGAATGTTGTCAATGAAAGGGCTAAATATTTATTCCCAATATCCCACCAATATTGACAAAATGTAAACGCCCCAATTTTGGGCAATATTTTATGAAGATATTTGGAAATAAGATAATATTATTGGCTAAAATATAACCAAATATCTTATTTCCAGTATTGGCTAAATTATAGACAATAAAAGCACTATTGAGTCAATATTGTTTTTCTACTAGGAAGAAATTATTAATTAAGGGTCCGTTAAATATTTCTATAACTCGTCGATAAAAAGTCAAGTAGCCATTTTTATTGGCATCTAATTAAATTTTACATTTCCTTTCTTTATAAAATGCAGGGTACCCCTTTTATAACTGACATATAGATAACTGCTAAAACTTTAGTTTTCATAGTATACTTCCAAATGCAATACTGTTTCAAATGTTCGTCATCTAATTAAGAGTACTTTAAGTCAATAAGGATAGGCAAAATTTAAATTTTCTCTTGGATCTATAAATCATATTAAGAAAAATATAGCCCATGGTCTAACAAGTAAAGAAATTAATTTTTGTACGACAAAAGCATACAGAGTTATGATACTTTGAATTTTATTAATTTTCAGTATTTTATGATACTACAAACAGAAAAAAATATTTTATGCAGGTTTCTGAACGATAATCAGAATTTGGCTTGGAGTTGACGCACCGTATGTTTTGAACCAATTTGTTTCAAGAAATAGTTTTTGCGATTCTTTGCAGTTTAAACGTAAAACTCTTTCTTTTGTTATCTATTATTAATACCTGGAGACATATTTCGCATTTATTGTTGAATTAGTGCTTGTTATTGGCTTGGCAGGAAAACTTCAGCATAGTCAAATGGCATGAAAGTTCATGGGACAACACCAAATCTAGTAATTAGAATTTATACACAAAAGAAAAACTAACTGCTATAGTGTATAGCTACAAATAAGTAGCAAAATGAGTTGCTGTTGCTTTTACATTCTATGTATCAGTCTTAAGCGCAAAATAACAGGATTCTTACTGTTTTAACTTTCGAATGCTATTATTTTAAAATAGCAGTCTTCTCCTTATTTAATCGCACATTTCTGTCATTAAGTAAGACAAATATTTCTCTTCGAATTTAGTTGTACGAATACTGAAAATATATGTTGGCAGGAAATTCTCCCTAGCCAAATAAATAGGGTAACTGAAGAATTGAATTATGACCCTGGTTTCTTTATTTAAAAAGTCTATCATTACCTGTATTATAACCCCTAAATGTAAGAACTGATAATTTTGAGATAGTACTTCGTACAAACCAATTTCCTGTCGGCGAAAGATCACAATTCTCTTAAAAGTTTTGCTAACAAAAACTGAACCCCAGAGATTCACCTGAACCCCAATTAGAGTCCTGAGGGGTTATACCACCCAAACCCTAAAATCATAATTAAAGTCAAACCGAAGCCGAAACCCGATTCCAACCCGACAAAAAATTTCTTCATCACGAAACCCGTACCGTACCCACAATAGGAGAAAATTTATCTATATTTCACTACAAGTATGGAAAAGCAGTCTACAATTATATCTGTAATATCAATCTTATATTTTACGTTGAAATTTTAACATTATATATATATATATATATATATATATATATATATATATAATTGTAATACCTTTGAATTTCAAAATACATTAAAGAAGTTCTTGCATCAAATCTAACCAAATCTCCTGTTTAAAGATAGTTAATTATAAAGTGTATACAGAATACAATTAAGTTAATATATAATTAACAAGTTCCAAAATCAGATTACTGATGCGACATTTCAGTGACGGCACGCAGCCAAATATACTTAAAAGTTTTCAAGAAAATTTAGAAAATAAATATACATAATGATATAAGATGCCGTATAATGTAAGAAAAATAGAATTTGGATATCACGTGAAATTAAAAATGCAATTCAAAATGAAAAAAAGACATGTGCAGTGTTTAATCATCCGTCTGGCAGAACACTACACATGTCTAAAAAATAATTCAATATTTCATAACATATATACTGGCAAATATGCTAAGATCAGTATATTTCTGCCAAAAATATTGCATTAATAGAAGTAAACGAATGGAGCAACAAAAAAAAAAAAAAAACCAGGAAAGATATATAATAAAAATTTACTTTACTCACAAACCAAGAAAACCATGTAGCACGATGCAAACACTATATACTCATTAACGTTAAATTATGTAGCTTTTTATCTAAAAAGTTAATGTAACTTTTTTAAAAACCACCCTAACCGAATCTGCAAGAGTAAAATAACAATCCGAAACTGACCCTAACCCGAAACAGTTAAAGCCAACCCGAACAGAACCCGACACCCACAACGAAAAAAAGTTAGCGTCCCAACCAGAACCCCGGGTCGGGTTGGGTCCGGGTAAAATCGAGTTAACCTACCCAATGCAGAATTGTAACCCCAATTGCCTACACAAAAATTGTTTGTCTTGACATGTATTATCTCCCCTAAAACTTTGATTTATACACATTGTCTTCAATACATTATCTTCAGTATTCTTAAAGATATAAGCGAAAAATCGGGTCCAGGTTACAATGGGACTCCTTGTTATTTTTGAATTAATCCATTCCCTGCCCGCAATAACATTTTATTAAAAACTTTGCTTCATACTAATATTTTATGGTAAAAAGATCACACAATTGAAAAACTGCTGAGAAAAAAATCATCTTTAGTTCAGCTTTAAGGAATTATAAAACAATGCAAAAACACACCATCAGCTGAAATTATACGAAAAAGTACATGTAATCAGATAGAAAAACAGCAAAACAAAATTTTGACTCACACTAGTTCTTTCTAAGATGAGAAAAAAATGCATGGAAACTTAAATTTTAATTATTTATAAAATGTTTCAAAGCATTTAGCATATTCAGGCGCATTGTATTTTTAAAAAAGAGTAAAAAACTAGCATCAAAATTTTTTCATATATTAAAAAAACTAAAATTGGCAGAAAAAAAACTAGAATTAGTTAAAACAAACGTTCTAAATTTTGGAGAAATATGTTGTTGTTGATTCAAACATTTATTTTGAAAAGAGAAAAAAGTCACCTCAGAAAATGGCGTATTGTCGCTCTATCCACAGGGAATGAGAGTAATAAGTAGATTACGACTCCGGGTTTCATAGTAAATTTCGTTTGCACTGCTCTCTCTCTTATTTTGTGGACACATTAATACGTTATTCTGTATAATATGAAGAAAGAAGTAAGAAAGATTTCTGAACAAAATATTTAATCCATTTGAGTGTCATCTGCAGCTTGAAAGGTCGGAATATTATGGAAAATATGTGGAATGCAATGATGAAAATTGTTTATAAAAATGACAAGTAACATTCATACATTACAGAATTTCAGAACGCTATTTACAATGTTACCAACATTATATTTATCAAAACTTATTCGACGCATGCCAATTCGTATGGCTGAGTGTCTCTAAAACAAAGATGGTTACACTTCTTATTAAAATTGTAAAGTGCGTCCCAAAAGTCTTTAGACAACCATCTTTTTGTATTTAAGAGCTAACTAAACGAGTAAGAAAGACGAAATAAATTGTGTAAATATATAATGATGAAATAAAAATACTAAAACACATTAACAGTCATAGATTTAATATAAAAAATAAAAACAAAAAAATGCTGTTCCAAAAGTATATATACAACTGGTTTAAAAGCTGATTTAAGAACTGATATCCAAAATTTGCATATTCCAAGGTCATGTACTTGTGACGCAATAGTTTCCTGAGATAAAAGCGAATCTGTCTTTCCGTTTCCGACTGATTGCAAAGATGCCTCGCAATGTTCAATTTTCCAAAAAAGAAATTTTGCAAATCTATCGTTTAAAGGCTCGTGTATGGAAAGTTGTGGACATTGCAAAAAAAATTGGACGAAGCAGGGTTGGTATTTACCGAATTCTGTCAAAAGGTGACAATTTCGAAACAAAATCCCGTTCTGGACGACCAAAGAAGACAACTAAGCGGCAAGACAGAGAGATTTTGAGATTAGTTTCAACCCAGAACCTGTCTGTACGGTCAGTTTCTAAAGAAGTAAGCGTTCCAGTATCAAAATCCACGGTCCATCGACGGCTGCAGGCAAGTACATTTCTTGATTATCGCAAAATACGTCGTTCGCCAAAGTTGACAAAACGGCATAAAGACGCTAGTGTTCAGTGGAACCGAAATTACATGAATCGGACAGATGAATGGTTGAGTGTTCTGTTCAGTGATGAAAAGAAATTTAATTTAGATGGCTATGATGGTTGGTCATATTACTGGTATGATATGCGCAAGGAACCACGTACCTTTTTCAGCAGACAGCAAGGAGGGGGTTCACTCATGGTGTGGAGAGCATTTTCTTATAATGGAGTACCGATATTGCTTTTTTGAAAGGTCGTCAATGTTCCACAAATTACCAGAAAACGCTTGAAGTACAGTTACTTTCATTTGGAAAGTTGCTAGGTGGTGACAAATGGATATACCAGCAAGACAATTGCTCCATTCACATGTCCAACGCTACAATGCCGTGGTTTAGACAAAATCATGTAACTGTTATGGACTGGCTAGCCACCTGAATGCAATAGAGAACCTCTGGGGAATATTAGATAGAGACGTATATGCTAATGGGCGTAAATTTGCAATGGTTCAAGATCTAAAGTTGCAAATTGAACGTAGTTGGTTTTCTTTAAAGAGATAATTTTTTCAAAATCTTTTTTTTTTTTTAGTATGTCTGATCGAGTTTTTGAAGTGATTAGAAAAAATGGCTTAAAAATTTGAACGTTAAAGGGAAAAAATGAGTTGTCTCTAAACTTTTAGGACAGTAAAATTTAAGTTTTAATTTTTCTCACAAAGTCTGTGATTGTGTAATATTATTTTTGTATAGTATTATTATTGTCTTGATATTATTTATAATTATAAATTGTTTTGAAATTGTTACTCCTCTTTTTCAATTGCAAAACAAGACAACCCTGTTGTCTATAAACTTATGGAATGCACTATATGTATGTAAACTTATAGGCAGTGTCCTTATAATTATAATTAAATTTTTTATTTAATATTTCAAAACAAGTTATATTTTTTATGAAAATAATCAAGACAGTTTAATTTTGATTGTAAATACATATTGTATATTTATTAATACTTAGAATTCTATAATATTAATAATTCTTTACATATTTTAGTGTCTTTATAATTATAGCAAGGAATGTAGTACTCCAATATGTTACTGAGTTTCCTGACCACATGTTCTCAAAACAAAATAGTTTCTTTAACTTTATAGTTATTATATAAGGGTACAAAAAAGTACTATATAGATAAATTATTGTCTATTGGAGATAATTTTTTCATGTTAATTTTAATGACGTTCTACAATTTCTACTCATCCATGTTTATATGCTACCCTACGATGTTATATCCGTTCACGGGATCGTATTCATCAAACTATGAGTTCAGATTAAAACATGTTCCCTATTATAATGATGTATAAAGTCCATATGCAGGGTTTCACAGTTGTATGTGGACATACTTTTTCCTTCGTGCGTTTTTTTCTTGAAATACATTTTGAATGAAATTATGTGTTTGCGAGCTGCGCTAAATCTTAGTATACTAGTGTATGGTGCATGCATCATCTATAATTCTCGTAGAGAGCTATTGAAAAATTTTTTAAATATTTTACCATTAATGGTTGAAATTGTTTTAAGTGATGATACATTTCTTAGCCGAAAGAAAATTATCATAGTTACAAATTGTCAAAAATAAATTCCCCGCATATGTACTACTGTTTTTGTAAAAGTGAATCTAAAGCCTACAATCTACATGACTAATGCGTATAATTTATTGTCTGGCATAGAGATTGACCTTAGCTAAGCTTTCGCAACAGCTTTCTCGTAATATTAGAAAGTGTTTCATAATCTACCGTGTTGCATTCATTTCTTGATTGTTTTATTTGTACATAGATTTTTTCTTTACGATTCGTTTGAACATAAGTTATTAAGAATTATCTTCTGCTAATCCGAATGAGGAAATATAAATTCTAAAAAACGTAAAAGCTCTATTATTGTACAATTTTTTCCTAAAAATCTATATATTTGTGCCGTTGGGGAAAACGACAAGCAACCGAAAACGTCTAAAGTGCCTTTTTAAAAATGTGGCAATGTACGCCCAGGTCGTATGCTCATTTGTAGGTTTTGTCCAAATCACACCAACTGACATTACAGAACATTGCGATAGTCACCTGGATGGGTTCGCTAGACGAATTAAACAAGTAAACAAACATTAGCTTCGCCATAATGGTAGGTTCGCCAAGACAAAGATAATGGCAAACTCGCCAAGTTTTAGTCCATAATCCTCTCAACCAAATTTTATTTTTTGCCCATATGTCGCCACTCTTATAAAGACACTCAAACACCAGCATCAATTCACTGAAGATGTTATAGAAGTTAATGCAGAAGAAATTATATCATTATTTTCATTGTGTAGCTGTATGGAAAATCAGCGTGCACGTTTATGTGTATAAAACGACGAAAATATTATTTCGGCAAGTACAAGGTGTAAACATCTTGTAATTGTATATTCGTAAGAATTTGTTGATAATGATTATGATTATGATTAATCTACGGCTTGTCTGACGAATTATTTGAATGTTGAGCCAACCAATACTCATCGATTAAGAGATTGGTTCGTAAATTTAGAGAGAAGAACGTGGATCACAGATCACGGCAAAAATAATTCAATTCCCCTATATATTTTGAAGAAATTGATCCGGAACATTACCCGTCATTCCAAAACTTGTAAGAATGCATTACATAAATAAAGGGTGTCCTAAAATGACTGATTGGGGTCTTAAATTCCTGACTTCACACATTAATATTCTTCAAGAAATAATATCAATTAACTCTCCCTGTTTACTTTTTAGTAACTTTTAAAAACTGTTAGTCCAGTTTACGGCAACTTGTACTAGTAACATGTTTTAAAAAACGTGTTTCATTGAACGTATTTTTTCTATTTTTTGTTGCTTTTAGTGCTGCTTTAGAAAATGCTGTACTTAAATAATTGAAGATTTTCAAATTTATCAGCGAATCTGCAATTAAATGTGAAGATTTAATCTTGGAATAAGAATCCATCTGATAAACAGATGCAAAATCCCATGACCTCTATTTCTGAATTAACATATTAATAAAGTGTCAGGTATGTTTGAGTTGGCAAAAGTTACCGAAAGTTTTAAAGCTTGCTTTTTGAAAACTATTAGAACTATTTCTACAAAACTTTAAAGAAATATTTAAATAATCATACTCTTTTGAATTTTTCTTTCTAAAAAATAAAATATACAGATAATTAAAAAAAATTTCCTTAAATGCATTTTTTTACAACAAAACAAATAATTTTTGAATAGGAAACCATGGTTATAATCCATTTTTTTTTCACTCAGAAATGCTTAATGTCTCACTCCAATCCGAACATAACTGTCGCTCATAACATTAAGGGAGTCCGGGGGTCAAATATTTTTTGAAAAATGCATATTTTCTTTTTTTTTGTAATAAAATACTACAAAGTTAAATAAATTAAATAAAGCAAACCGCGTATTTCTACGATAATTAGATCAGCAAATATAACAATTTTTATGTTGTACTATCAGTTCTGATGACATACGAAATAGAGTTTCGCTAAATGCTACGCCATTTGGGTCTTTTTTTTCGTATTGTCAGGGAAATCATATATTTGTTTGTTACATGCACCAAAGAAAATGCACATTCTCATTTATAAAGCCGATATTTTTTCTATGATTGTGTCAAAGTAACTTCATTTTTTCCTGATTGTCTTTTAACGACTTTTGTGCGGGAATGTACAGAGCTCTGCTATTATGATCGCCATATTATTGCATTTTTATTTATTTTACCTGTAAAGCTTCGTGTTTAACATGTGCAAAGCCAGATGGTTCTGCTAGTATAAAATAAATAGGTAAATTTACACTTAATTGTACCGTATTTTCTGATGTTTAAGTTTACCACAAAATTCGAGAGAAATAACATGTTCTGCCATTTGAATACCAGAATTTCCGCATGGTACCGTTCAGCTTATTTAATCGCAGAAATTTATCACGATTTCTGCGATTTAAAAATGCGAAAAAAAACTATTCTAAAATACCAATATTTAAACGTAAGGACATGATGTTATATCTCTGGAATTTTAGCTCGACTTATAGATTGGAAATTACTGTAACTTAATAAATTGAGAAATTGTAATATATTGGTGGTGGCTCTAAGAAAATGATCACACACTATAACAGGATCTTATGTTGAAAATGTGAGAAACTTTACAAGTTCTTGTGTTTCAGAAAATATTCTGAAAGTAAAATAGAAGAGAGAATCAGAATCATCAGTGGCCCCGGCGCAGGCATCACAGGAAATTAATTGTTCACTGTACTTCATATAAAAATTATACAAAATTGTTTAACACCCATTAGACAGCCCATTAACAAAGCATATACTTATTTTTCAAATGGTAACATTAATTTTTGACAAAATATTTGAATTCCTTGGATGAAGGCAGCTCGGAAAAATGCATAGGGTATACAGAGCTGGCGCAACTTATCGGACAAATGGGGTGGATGCCCAGGGCCTTGCGCAAATTGAAGTCTTTTTAGGGACACAAATCTCTATACAATTCGAAATAACATTTCCTCTGTATAAAATAATGATATTTTTGCTCTAGATTTGTTTTTAAATGTTTTTTTCGTGAGAAAAATGTTACACTGTTAAAAATTTGCAGCAAACTATCCAGTCATTTAAACGTTTTTTGAGAAAACGATAACATAACCATAATTTAACTCTATTCTGACCATATTATGGTCAGAATAGAGTTAAATCACGGTTATGTAACCTTTTTCTCAAAAAACGGTCGAATGACAGGACAGTTTGCTGCAAATTTTTAACAGTGTAGTATTAACTTTATTTATTACAGGCAAAGTTAATAGTTTTCAGGGAATGCATAGATTTGATGATTTTGAAAGCAGCCGTGGACACAAAAATAAATGTTTAAAATATTGTGTAAAGATAGAGAATTTTAATAAATGATGCACATATGTGAAAGTAGTGGTAATTTTCATACATTTTATTATTTATATTATATATGCAATTCTTCTATGATATAAATAATTTCAAAATAAATTTTATTAGTCCAGTATCCCAATATTCCAGGAACCCAATATTCCCCCTATTCCAGGAACCCACGCAACGTTACGCCGGCCCTGAGTGTATACATTTTTTCTTAAACCTTCATAAATTTAGAAAAGGTCAAAGTTTGACGATGCTCATGTTCAGTCTACATGACAAGTTTTAATTTATATCTTTCCAAAAAATCATGTGATTGAAAAAATTCTTTAACGAGATACAAAATGAATGAACCCAAATCCCTTCCAGTCTTTTTTTTTTCAATTCATAAACATTTGTAATTATTAACATTAATAATAAATTCATATTAAAACAAATATGCATTTTGAAGTACATTTATGTTTACATAAATGAAATAACAATTGTCAAAAACATGAGTGTGTAAGTTTACAGTTGGTTATAATCATTAGTTTTCGAGATATAGATAAATTTTACTTTTCGACCGTCTAAACAGACCGTCTGCTTTCCGAGAAAAGAGAAAATCTTAGAAAGTGACTAGAAATTTCATGGCATTTTTTCATAAAAGTAATTTCCTTTTATATCTAGAAATTCTGTATAATTTTAATAAAAAATGTATTATGAGTTCCAAGTACTTTTCGTTTTAAGATCTTAACCATTTGTATCACCGTGTTGCATATCTGCAACACGCACAAAAGTCAATGTTACTTATACAGTGGTGCGTTTTAAAAGACGATTTTATTGATTGTTGCTATTTTCCAACACAGCAGTTAATATAAATTGTTCATAGAATTGTCAACGGACGGCAATACTGAGTTAATTTTTCATGCCAAAGTTTTATTTATCGTTTGAGTAGTTTCACATTGTTATTGCTAAAATGAACTTCGTAAATTTTGTCAAACTAAAAAGGCTGGTTACGTCCAAAAACAGATTTTTTTACAAATATATAAGTTCGTATACTTTAGAATTTTGTATTAGAAAATTGACAATATTTTTGGGAAGTATGCAATTTTCTGTTTATTGCAGGCGTGAAAAAAGTAACTTTTTGTCAATATTTTCTTATTTGTATGTTCTAAATTTTTTAAATTAATTTTACATGCTTAAAATGATATATTCCAACATCTGAGTACATATTTTTCAAATTGGTATAAATTGTTAATTTTCTTTTTCGAGATTTATGAATAAAACCCTAATTCATTTAACAAAAAAGTATATAAGCTAAACCTTTTCCTGTCTCCTTTGATACAAGGAACTTAAAGTATCAAAAGTGGGTGTTACCATTTAAAAAATGTAAGTTAATGCACTTTTTAATATGCAAACAACGGCTATTTCAAATTGCATTCTTATTCGGGAAGGCGACACTATTAATAGTAGAATGGTACCTCTCGCACCTATTTGAAACAGTTAGTTGATAAAATAACATAAATTGGTGCAATTTTTTTTATAATTTATTCCAAGAGCCCTTAAATTACAAATAAGGTTATTAAGTTTAAGGCTTTTGCATGGGACAAATATAACTAATAAGGTTTGAAAGAATTCTTTCAAATATCGCTTAAATTTCAGCCGTTTATCCATCATAATTTTATAATAATATATAAAGAAATGCGGCACAATTTTTCTGCCTTTTACTAAATAAAAATCCTCGCATACTGAAAGCAATTTTAAAATTAAAAGAAATTTTTTGAATTATTTAACATAATATCTAGAAAAATAAATAATCATATTTTAAAAAGGCTGTCATTGCTGACGTAATATTACAAATGGAATTAACATCTTATTTCAAGGCGCTAATCCCCGACAGAAAATTAACTAGACCCAATAGGATTTCTGAATTAAGCCGATATTGATCTCGTGACCTAATTCACTTTCCGTAATTGCCTTTTTTAATGTTAGTTTTCTTTGTCTACTAACATGATATAGTTATTATTTTTTTATTCCCGATAAGAATTGGTCGTGGGTGATTTTACTTGTTATAACAAGAAGAACAAAATGTTACATCACCAATAATAATAGAAAAGGAATTAGAAATAGTATTTTCTTTTATTTATTTTTTTCCAGGCATTGTAACGAAAAATTATTAAAATGAATTGATTATAAAAATGATTTGTAATGTTAAAGTCATTGTGATTTAAAACTGAAAACCTAAGAAGATAATAAAATGTCAGCTGTTTCATATATATATCACAGTCGAATTCGTTTAATACGAGCACGGTTAAAACGAGCAATTTGCAATTTGAAAATGGTTCATTGTATAAAATATATTAAGATTTTCATGCTTTTTACGAGCTAAAAAAGCAAAATAACGGCGCGAGTACGAGCAAAACGTCTATTAATGTCAATATGATTTTTGGCGAAAAGTAGGATAGAAATCAATTTCTTTTCGGACATAATGTCCTGAGCTTCTTGAAAGAATGACAAAACAAGTGGGTATGTGTGATCAAAGATTGCACAAAGGGTTTCGTTTAATATTTCTTTCAAAACACATTATCCTTTAATTAATAAATACAAATCATTAATTTATAATTATTAAATCCTTATAATTTATCAATAGGCTTTCTGAATACGAACATAGATGGCAGCACCATTAAATTTAATAATAAAATTATAACAAGAGGAAGCTGTTTTTTTAAACAAATTAAAAATATCCAAGAACAGCTTTTCAGACAATTGTAACAGCATATGTTTGTATATCTGAAAAGCATATTTAGTTATATAATTAAATTTTAGCTAAAAAAAACACGAAACCATTAAAAGCGCAAAAAAGTACGAAAGTTCTTTTAATTAAATCCATCGGACAATGAAATATAAAAATCGAAAATTTCTACATAGAGAATAGAATCTGGAACGTTTGGGTTAGTAGGAAAACGTGCTACCACTGAACAATCTAGCTTTTACGAAAACGACTGAAATTAAGGATATGTTTTAAAATCTAAGAAAATCGTAGAAATGGTCGACTGTCATTAAATTAAGTCATTTAATTAAAATAATATAAGACTTTTTAAAAAATATTATGATTTGCTGTGTGACAGGAGATATTCGGCTATATGTATACAAAATTTCAAGTCTCTAACTTATACAGTTTCCAAGTACGAGCTCTGTGACAGACAGACAGGAGTGAAACAAATAGGATTTCGTCAAATGAACGAAACTCTAAAAAGAAAAGTGGGTTGAGGATGTTTCAAATTCTACCCCTTTGTAAGTTTCACAATAATCCTTGTAAAGAAGGAGCATAGAAAAATACCTTTATTTGTTTCTGTCTTTAAATCTGTACTCTGGGCTCTAGTAAATTTAGACCAAAAAAAGCTTCTGCCTGGAAAGTTTTGGAGAAGTTTTTTTTTTTCTTTCTTCCTTTATGTTTTTGGCGGTGCTGAACACGAATTTCAACTTTGCCACCTCGTATCTGGTCTGCTTAAAAAATTATAAGCCAAAAACCATGAAAAAATCGGAGTTTTTTCGGTTTTTCCCCTGTATTCCGGAAAGGGTTAAATTTTTTTGAAAAGCTTATCGCACCCAATTAAACTAGAGAATATCTCCTACATTTTTCATGTACAATGTTTGTTTCTAAGATGAATAGTTTTGGCATACGAGTAAAAGGAATTTTAGCGATATAATTGAAATTCCATCATCGGAGGGCGAAAACGCGATCCAGTCGCTATTCATCCATTTTAATCACCAATTTGAAGCTGTTCAGTTATTTCTGGTCGCATTTCGAATATGTTTATATTTTCTTACCAAGTTTTACACCTTTTATAGCACTAAGAAAATAAATTGAAACCAGATGATTAGGAAAGATATAAAAACACAATCACTCTGCATAGATGAGAGAACCAATTTTTATTTTTCTGGTAATCTGATTTAAGTACAATTATAAGTATTGTAAGTTTAATATAATAATAACATATGTGGAAGATTATAAATAGGAAAAAAGAGGAATGTAATGTTGTAGGCGAAAACGCTGAATGTAATGTTTTTGTGAATACAAAACGGGTGGGATGGTGTCCTTGAAACCCCAGAAAACATCACTGAAATGAGCACTAAATTTGTTGAGCGTGATAGACGATCTCGCAAAACGGTATCTAATGAGGTTGTTTTTAATGAGACTATGGTAACAACGGTTTCTCAGGGAAAATTTCTCGCAAACGACAAGAAAAAAACCGTTTAATAGCCCTGCTGATGTGTAGATTTGGCTCTGAAAATATGACTTGTAAGCAGGCAAAAGAAGATGCCGACACACTCATTATCGGTTCTGCGTCAATTTGTCGCGCACAATTCATCGCGGAACAATTTATCGCGGCGACAACTCATCGCAGCGTCAATTTGTCGCGGCGTCAATTCGTTGTGGTGTCAATTCGTCGCAACGAAAATATATTTGAAGGCTATGATGATAAAAGTAAAACTAATTTAGTAAAATTATTTAATGATGTAAATTGTTAGTTATAGTTCTCTCTATATAAAAAACAAAATATCATTAAATAATTTTACTACTTTATCTTTAATTTTACCATCATAGCCTTCAAAAACATTTTCGTTGCGACGAATTGACACCACGACGAATTGACGCTGCAATGAGTTGTCGCCGCGATGAATTGCTCCACGATAAATTGTGCGCGACGAATTGACGCGACAGCCTCATTATCAACACCGCTCTCAAGTTGGCACCTAACCATGAGAACGTGATAATCATTGGTGAAGATGTAGACCTTCTGGTAATTTTAATTGGACTTCGCAATTTTCCCAATGTTTAATTCTTGAAACCAGAAAAAGGGAAAAGTCCCCAGAAGATCTATTCACCTTTTTGTGCAGTAGACAAATTAATTGCCAAACACATCCTATTTCTACATGCCATGAGTGGATACGATACCACTTCTGCATTGTACAGTCAAGGAAAAACAAAATACCTTCAAATTTTGAAGGAATTTGACCTGCAACATGGGGTAGATATATTTAAAAACCCTAGTGGTGTAGCCTATGATGTTATTAAAGCTGGGCTGTTGTTTCTGGCACACCTATACGGATTCAGAGGGAAAGCAACACCTTCCCTAAACAGCCTGGGGTACAGGTGCTGCATAAAATCTGCTTTAAAATATGCAAATATAGCATCGCTCCCTGCAACAGAAGATGCAGCTCGATGTCACTGTCTGCGAATTTACCACCAAGTACAGTTATGGCTAGGTAACTGTAAAAATGCTGAGGAATGGGGCTGGAATAAAACCAAGAGAGGCATCATACCCATAAAAACTGTCAAATCTCCCGCACCAGAAACTGTTCTGTGAAAAATATCCTGCAAATGCAAAACAAACTGTAGTGAAATGTGTGGCTGTAAGAAAGCAAGTTTGTTTTGTTCGCTCCTCTGCCTGAACTGCGATGGCTATTGTGACAATGTCAGCTCCTTCATCGCCGAAGATGACTTGAAAACAGAAGTTGACAACCCAATACAGGATATTTTAAGTCAAGTGGGGATACAACCTGAGCCATAAAGTGATGATGATGAAGAAGAAGATACCGATGAACCTCTTGTTGAAGAATATCAACCAGGTCCTTCAAAGTGACCAAAACGACATTAATTGGAAAACAACACTACATTCCTCTTTTTTCCTGTTTATAATCTTCCACATATGTTATTATTATAGTAAACTTACAATACTTATAATTGTACTTAAATCAGATTACAGAAAAATAAAAATTGGTTCTCTCATCTATGCAGAGTGATTGTGTTTTTATATCTTTCCTAATCATCTGATTTCAATTTATTTTCTTAGTGCTATAAAAGGTTTAAAACTTGGTAAGAAAATGTAAACATATTCGAAATGCAACCAGAAATAACTAAACAGCTTCAAATTGGTGATTAAAATGGATGCATAGTGACTGGATCGCGTTTTCGCCCTCCGATGATGGAATTTCAATTATATCGCTAAAATTCCTTTTACTTGTATGCCAAAACTATTCATCTTAGAAACAAACATTGTATACGAAAAATGTAGGAAATGTTCTCTAGTTTAATTTAGTACGATAAGTTTTTCAAAAAAATTTAACCCTTTCCGGAATACAGGGAAAAACCGAAAAAACTCCGATTTTTTTCATGGTTTTTCGCTTATATTTTTTAAGCAGACCAGATACGAGGTGGCGAAGTTGAAATTCGTGTTCAGCCCCCCCCCCCCCCCCCCCAAAAAAAAAACATAAAAGAAGAAAGAAAAAAAACTTCTCCAAAACTTTCCAGGCAGAAGCCTAGATTGACTGGACTACTATATTTACTAGCTTTTTGAAGTCTCTTATTACACTGTTAAAATGGAAAAGATATGTGAAATCAAAGTTAAAAAATTGCAGTGATTTTTGGAATGTTATCATAGGATATTATGTTTAACTTACTTTAGGATATTATGTTTAATTTTAGCATTGCAATAATTAGAGCAATTAATATTTGTAATTTGGTTATTTGTATATGAGTTTTTTAAAAGATGTTTATTACCTTCACGGGTATTACGAGTAATGGTTAACGCGACTACTTTTGTAATCCCCCTTCTCCTCGTATTAACAGAATTCATGAAGTTTTTTAGTACAAATATAATTGAATATTTTTAGAAAATAAGAATGAAGTATTTCATCTATACTAATATAATAAAGATAAATCTCCTGACTGACCGACTGTATCATCAAGCAGAACTGAAACGATTAAAGTCAGGATCAAGAAATTTAGACAGTAGATTGTTATGACCTGCTAGAGACAGTAGATTGTTATGACCTGTTATGACCTGTTAGGCAAGCAATAAGAACGGATTTTTGAAAATTCACCCCTGGGTTAAACGGAGGGTCGAAAGTTTTAAGTCATTTCGCGATATCTCAGCTGCAATTTTAGGTAGGAACATAAAATACAGCTAAACCAATCTGCTAAAAAAAATAGTTAACACGCATTTCAGCGAGATTTTTTAGCGATTTCGTTGCCATTATTTGCTATGAACCCGATTAGGAAAGATCAGACGAATAAGACATTTTGATTAGATATTTTACGTAAGACATTTTTCCAAGGAAAAGATTCTTTTTTTTTTATTTTCATAATTTATATATATGTGGCATACGAAATAGAGTTTCGCTAACTGTTACGCCATTTGGTTGATTTTATGGTGTGTTCATATTATATAAATGCGTAGCACCTTTAGTCGTCCTCTTGTCCGTCCCTCTGTCCGTCTGTCCGCATATTACAGCGCAAAAAATACCCAACCGAATGGTTTGAAATTTAATACATATAATCGTTGCAGAATTTTGTCGAGTCATTTCAAATTTTATGAAAATCGAATTAAAACTTAAAAAGATATTAATAAAAGTTTTCTTCATTCTATTAAATTCTATCATACGTAATTAATTTAATGATATCCCATGATCGGTAAAGATTCTAGGTTGTCATGGGTATTACGTCATATTTAAGATGGAGTCATATTATTTCCTTATTACTGAATTTAAAAACCGAATTTATATACTAAAATTGTTTAATTATAGCAATTCTATAATCTACCGACAGTTTTTTTTTTGGATAGATGTTTCCGGAGAAATAAATATTAAATGGAAAAAGAGTCTAAATAAGGATTTCAAGTTTGGAAATTTTCAAAGCTAGGCTTAAGTTTCCCATTGGAATTTTAAATAAATGCAAACAAAGATAAAATGTTGCCAACTTAAAATGTACTTATTTTATTACGGAAATTAATCATATCATAATAACAGACGATATAATTCATTTAACTCAAATAATAACAGTACGATTACTAAACGTCATGTTTGACGTACAATTTCAGACTTGTTTTTTTTTTTTTCGTATTGTCAGGGAAATCGTATATTTTTCTGTTATATGAACCAAAGAAAATGCACATTTTCATTTACAAAGCCGAGGCTTTTTCCTATGATTGTATCAAAGTAACTTCGTTTTTTCTGTTTGTCTTTTAACGATTTATGTACTGGAATGTGCAGAGATCCGTTAATGTGATAGCCATGTTATTGAATTTTTATTTATTTTACCTATGGCCCTCATGGTTAACATTGGTAAAGCCAGGTGTTTCTGCTACTTGTCAATAATCAGTGAAAAAAGAATTCGAAGTATTATGTTGTTATTCTAACTTTAAATGAATGAAATGAAAAATTATTAAAACTAATTGAAAATATTAAAATCCTTGAGGTTAAAAATAAAAACTAAGAATATAAAAAAACGCTGTTTCATATCTTTTTTTTTTTTTTTTTTTTTTTTACATTAAATGCAATTTATAGCATAAGTATAACTAGGTAGGTATAAAACAAGGTATAAAATAAAAACAAAATATCGTACGATCAATAAACAGAAACAACAGAACTGAAACTATTATTTGAGTGCATTGAATTTTGGAAATGTTTTAAATGATTTTTAAAATAATGATTAAAAAAAACAATAATAAATACATATACAAATTCCTAAAAATACAAAGAAACGTCTTCTGTATCATAAGTTTATTTTTCTCTACATTAAAATGAAGTGTTTTAGTATAAATATAATTAAATATTGCTAAAAAATAAGAATGAAATATAATCTAAGAATATAAAGAAATGACAGCTGTTTCATATTATTTTCACATTTATGCGAAGTTTTTTAGTTCAAATAAATTAAAAATATTAAAGTAATTATGATTCAAATTTTAAAAAAATTAACGACAATGTTTTTAAAATGTCGGTCTTTTCATAAATATTTCTAATTTGCATTAAAATGAAGTATTCATATAAATATTAATAGATAATTCTCGTCAAGATTTGATGGTAAACAACTCGAAAGTTTCATTAGAAAAATGTTTGAATTTTAATTAGCTGCTTTTAAATTGATTAAGTATTGAAAACTTGAAGAATTGGTATATTGTATTGCTATAGATATAAAGCAATAGATGTTGCTCTCAGTCCAACTTATTCAATTAAAAATTAACGAGAATGTTTTTAAAATGTCAGTTTTTTCATAAACATTTCTAATTTGCATTAAAATGAAGTATTGATATAAATATTAATAGATAGTTCTCGTGAAGATTTGATGGTAAACAACTCGAAAGTTTCATTAGAAAAATGTTTGAATTTTAATTAGTTGCTTTTAAATTGATTAAGTATTGAAAACTTGAAGAATTGCTATATTGTATTGCTATAGATATAAAGTAATAGATGTTGCTCTCAGTCCAACTTACTCAATTAATGAAGTGAAAGAAATTCAGACTTATAATTTATAACACATTATTCTTGTTTTTTAGCAGAAGTTTAAGTAAAAACGCTATCTGTAGGGGCAGGGCATTTATTTTCACTTATTATAGTCTCAACTTTTTGAAAAAATAACAATATTTAGTATTTTCTTTCTTTTTTTTTTAACTGTGTGACTCGCTACCATTAAAAATTTTAATTAATTTTATTGTTATCAGTTTTCCTCTAAAATCCCAAAATTAAAATTTGCTATTTATGATATATATTTTTTAATTACTTGAATTTAATTTGACATTTTCATACATTATTTCAATAGTAAACCATCTATATATATATATAAAGTATTTTATAGTTGTTGGAGGAATATTTTTCGTTCTTTCTATTTTCTCTTCTTTCCTTTTTCTTATTTAAGAAAAATAATCGTATCATTTTCTTAGCATACATAAAAATATATGATAATGGTCATACAAAATATAGCAAAAGTTGTAGATCGTTTAATTTATTGAATCGATAATTACATACAACTATTTTAAATTTAAATACTTTTAATACAAATATTTTTTAAATTATATTATTATATTTTAATACAATTATTAATTTGTAAATATATCGTTGGGTTTTAAACTTTACTTAATTAAAATTCTTCTTCTTTTTTACGAAAAATTATCACATAGTTTTCTAAGTATACATATACATATATTCTTGATAATGGTCATACAAAATATAGCAAAAGTTGCAGATCATAAATCGTTTTAATCGATAATTATTACATACAGTTTTTTTTATTTAAATATTTTAATGCATATTTCTTTATTAATATTAATATATGTTTAATAACGACTAAAGTCAATAAAAATATAGTTGGGTACTAAACTGCATTTATTTAAAAAAAGCATACGAATAAAAAAATACAAATCATATAACTTCTTTTCCAGAAAATATGATAGTAATTGAAATGAATTATAACCAAGAGATTTGTAGAAATCATTCTGTCGGAAGCGGAATTCGAACTCACGTTCTATGCAGAAAACCAGAGATTAAACTAACGGTTTAACCCACTGGGATACATTAACCACGTTCGCCTGTACCATAAAACTGAACAGGCTTTTGTTTTAATCTCACGCCTGCACAAATAGGTAAAATTTGTGCTGACCTTACAGAATTCGCTTAGCGTTTTAATATATATGATAAGAGTTATATCAAGTAACGAGCAGGGAAGACCGAGCTATGCTCGATCAAAATTAGCTTTGAGTTCAAATATCATGATTCATGACCAAAATGACCTACTAATAAAATTTTCTTGAACATGCGACCAAGTCCAATTGTCTTCTCAACAAACTAAAGAAAGAAAAGCCATGTAATTAACACTTCCGCGCTATTAAAACTGAGTGCAGTCGGCCAAAATAAATTAAAAAACGGAAACTCCATAGAATTTTATCACTAAATTGTCACTGAAAAATGAAAATATCCATTCAACAGGAAATAATAGCTTCCTTCAATTCATGTATAAAAATAAACTTAGGGGGCCATCTCTATAAATAAATTGTAACAAAATCTGAACATTTCAATATGAACGCCTGATTTTGACATCATATTTAAATTTTTTGGTAACATTTACCTCGGAATACCAAACAAGAAATTATTCGGTGAAGAAGTTTAGGAATTATGGACTTTTAAAATTTTAATGTTTTTTCCTAATGTTAAATGCATTATTAGTAGTTGCAAAACGGAATGTAATGCGTTTAGTTTTTAGCTCACAGGCTATCAAAGCCTGAGAGCTAATGTGCCCGCCTGTTCTGTATGTAGAGGACAGGGTGTTCTAGAAAGGACTCCCCAACTTTGAAATGACATAACTTCGAAACAGTGAGAGATAGAAATGTGAAACAAGTTGAATGTTAAACAGATAGGTCTGGAATTTGTTATACACGAATGTGAAAAAATAGTTCCAATATTGGATAATAGGTGGCAGCACAAGCACGTGGAACTTTAAATGGTACTCAGAAGGACAGAAATTTCATTCATGCGTCTGTTTAATTGCTGACACGTGTAAAAAAGTTGTATAGAATTAGAGAATAATTCGGAATTCAAGAATATCATGCCGTATTCACCATACTCCCCGGATCTGAATCCATGCGACTTCTTTTTGTGGGGTTACTTGAAGGACGCTGTTTATTCTAAGAATCCCCAAACGTTGGAACAGCTCTAACAATTCATCAGTGAGGCATGTGAATCTATTTCAATAGAAGTATTGCAACAAGTGATTTCGAACGTTACCTTTAGGTTGCGTCATGTTGTTGCTGAAAAAGGTAACCATATCAAAACCATTGTAATGTGATTTTTATCTCAGTTCAAACAGCTCACTTTTAGGAACTATTTCAAAGACACAGCTTTGTGATTGCAGCGCCCTCTCGTGTCCAATATTGGAACTATTTTTTTTTAAATTGATGTATAAAAAATTCCAGACCTATCTGTCTAACATTCAACTTCTTTCTCATTTCTATCTCTCACTGTTTCGAAGTTATGTCATTTCAAAGTTGGGGAGTCCTTTCTAGAACACCCTGTATGTACGTAACGCAATAACTCCTGATAGAAATATCCCTTTGGTTTCAAATTTTGTTTATAGGTTCATTGCGATAAGGTGCTTCCCTGATTAGTTTTGGAGGTTCATTGGTTAAATATAAAGGGGGGGAAGGGGGACTAATCCCCCATTAATTTAGTTAAATGGGTTTTTCATGCAGAATTATCGATTTGCTTCAAATTTTGTATATAGGCTCATTGTGATAAGGTGCTTCCCTGATTAGTTTTTGTGGTTCATTGGTTAAATATAAAGGGAGGAACGGGGGCTACCCCCCCTTAATTTAGATAAATGAGTTTTTCATGCAGAATTATCCTATTTGCTTCAAATTTTGTATATATGTTCATTGTAATAAGGCGTTTTCCTGATTAGTTTTGGGGGTTCATTAGTTAAGTATAAAGGGGAAACGGGAGCTAATGCCCCCTTAATGTGTTGTCAATTTCTTTATTTTTCGAGCGGCTTATTTTTGGAAATAACAATATAATACACAATTTGTGTGAATAGCCTGTGAGCTCAATGCCATCAGTTTAATTGGGCAGTTTTATTTTAGTCATAAATCAAAAACAACCTGGCAGAACAAGGTGATACTTTAGATTTGTATATTTATTGCTTCTAGAAATCGATTTCTGTGTTTTAAATCACAGGTTACAATATTTTTTTCGAAAATCCTTTTAATAATTTATGTATATTTTAGGTAATATTCGAAAAAAATATGTATTGTAATATATGAAATATTTAATAGAAATCAATTTATGAAAGTTTAAAATATGCAAATTTAAAACATCCCATCATTCCGGGAAGCGGTATTTTATTCATGCTTGAAAAACTTCCCACATCGAAATTTGTTTTGCGACTATTAATAGTGAATTTAACAATAGGAGTTCAAAATTTATTTGTGCATAATTTCAAAACATTTTTGCCGAATAACTTCTCGTTCAGCATAAAAAGATAAAATTTTCTGGAAAATCCAATTAAGATGTCAAAATTAGATGTTCGATTGAAAATGTCTGAGTTTGTTACAAATTCTGTACAGAAAGACATTAATTTTCAGGGAAAATTGCGACCTACGCTCATATTTTGAAATTCTTTGAAATGATTACTTACACCTACGCTGATTTTTTTTAAACAGAAAGAAAACAATTTCCAGTGAAATGGCTGTTTCAGTTTTTTTTCTTTTCTTCTTTTTTTTTGGGGGGGGGGGGGGCGGGGGCGGGGGAGGTGGACAGTTTGGTATATAATATATATGGGTTGTTATCTTTTATTTTTGGCCGCCATGTAACTAATAATAATTAAAACGTATACTTTTTAACACTTTCCAACATAGATGAAAATTGTTTATGAATCCAGTTTGTCTGGCAGTTCGATCTCTAACACGTTTAAATATACTCAAATTGTCATGCAATTTATACATGTTACTGGGGTTTATAATGGAATATTCTATGGAATGTTCGGTATAAAAGTAAGCTGCGCCACAGGAACCCTGGGGGAGCGCCCGGCGCGTCAGACGACCATCGAACCGAAGTCCTGAGGGACTTATATCGCGCCAGCAGGTTTGTCTCCCTTCGGCGCTTCGGCCGGTCAGAGGACCGTCACCTACGAACCACCTAACCTTGAATCCACGTGTCGACGACGTAGGCCGTTGCGATACGTGGTGAAACCACGGGAAGTCACCGCGAGACACTTGGAAACAGGCCGGCGTCCACCAACAGCTTCGGAGCTGGAAACCCAAAAGGGAACCAGGCCCTGGGCCGTAAGTCGGGATGTTCCAACCCGTACTTGCTCTACCACAACTCGAGGGGTATGGAATGTTCGGTATAGACAGAGGTCACGGCTGCCGAAGGCAGTCGCGCATCATCCGCCGATTCCAGGCTCTAGGAGAGCCCATACGAGACACGACCAGGGGGGATCCAGTTTACCCGGGGACCCTCTAGGTGGTGCTCTTCGGCCGGGGGAGAAGCGGGGGCGTGAGCCTACCTGCACTTCGTCACCCTTTCCCAAATGAGTTGACGACAGAATAGGTCGAAGCGACATTAGTGGGACCTTATAAAAGGGCCACTAGGTTCACACTTGGGCGGATAGCGAGAGTGAGCCACAGCTTCGTAGCCGGGATCCCAAAAGAGAGCCGGGTCCTAGGCCTAATGTGAAACACTCACACTACCCCATTACTGTACCGCACCTTCCGAATATCGAATCCTAGGGAGGGAGGAAGCGAAGGAATGTTCGGTATAGAAAATGAAGTGTTGCATTTACAGTTCAATCACAGGGGCACTCAAAAGTCTTCCGTTACATTGTTATATGAGGAAAGTCATTTGCAACATAATTTTAACGATTTTATTCTATTTTAAACTTACTGAAATTGATATAAATCCCCGAGGTACACCACAAAAAGCTTACTATAGAATAGGATGTGCATAGTACAGGGTGATTTTTTTTTTTTTTAAGTTGTGAAAGTAAAACCCTATAACAAAAGAACTACTGATCCAAATGACCTGAAATTTCACCAGTATACTCCCAAAGCAATGGGAATTTTTTAGGCGTGGTTAAAAAAACTTAAAATCTCACCGACAGATGGCGCTGTACATGCACTAAAGTAGGGAGACGAACTTGCGCCCGACACACGCACATTGGCGATAAAAATGTGAAGTACGCATGCTTCGTGTTCATTATTCTACGGATATCCTCGCAATGACTGTACCATTGACGTACCGTGCGTTATTAGTGAAACTATATTATCAGAATAATGACAGCGCAGCAACTGCTCTTAGGATATTTAGGACACTTAAGAATTTAAGAAAAGGTCCAATGACGGCAGAGGAACTACAGAAGATGGTTTCTCAAAGTACCGTCCATTGTTTTCCTCCCAATGACGGTATTCTTTGTTTCTGCAAACTTACAGCGCCATCTGTCGGTGCGATTTTAAGTTTTTTTTAACAACGCCTAAAAAATTCCCATTGCTTTGGGAGTATACTTGTGAAATTTCAGGTCATTTGGATCAGTGGTTCTTTTATTATAGGGTTTTACTTTCACAACTTTAAAAAAATCACCCTGTATTTTATTGTTCATTTACAGAGGCCCACAAAATAATTCGGTTACAGTAGTATGCGCGATAGTTGCTGGAAGTGCGTTTTCAGTTGTGGTATGTGTTTTTAAATTTTACTATTTTTTGTATATTACTTGATGTGTACAAATTCTACCAATCATATACAGGGCTGCACAAAGAATTCGGAAACATTTAACTCTTATTGATGAAAATTGCTGAAGGGGAATTTTCAACTATGTTAAGCGTTTTCTTACTCAAATATATTTTTGAATACTATGTAGTATACTATATAGAAATCTGTAGATCCTATTCAGGGCTTCACAAAATAATTTGAATATTTTTCCGACTATAGATTGTAATTGCTGAAATTGTGTTTTCACATGTGTTATGCGTTTTCTAAATTATTTACTTAAATATCATCTTTCAGTCTATTAAACGGTGAAGTTTTGAACGTCTGAATATTCTGTATTCTGAATGTGTTGGGAAGTGTTTCATAATCTATTCGTGACGCATGATGTTTTTTTGTTGTTGTTGTTGTTAATAAATTTAAAAACTTTTTATTTAAATGCGTAATTGATATATTTCATACAAAATAATGTTCATATAAATTTCTATTTTGGTCTCAATGTTTTGCAATATCAAAAGCATATTGCTTGGTGTGTATAAATTCTATAGCGCATATAACGAGCTGCACAAAACAATTCGAGTACATTTCCGCTTGCTAACGGAAATTACAGAAAGGAAATTTTAGACTGTGTTATGAGTTTCTTAACTATAAATTTTATCATGCTATGCAGTATATATAAAAATCTGTAGATAATATAAAGGACTTCATAAAAGAATTTGAGTATTTTACCAACTATAGACGGTAATTGCTGAAATTGTGTTTTCAAATGTATTATGTGTTTTCCAAATTGTTTTTTTAGATACCATTTTTCACCTTATTAAACTGGGTAGTATTGTTATAAATTTCTGAATATGGTGGAAAATTAATCTATTCTTAACGCATTAATTTTCTTTCTTGTTTGAGTATGTTCCTGGTTTTTGTCCATTTTTTCAGCTGATATGTAAACTTCAATTTCCATAAACACACGTATTTATTTTTAAGCACATTTTAAACAAACATCAAACATAAATTATATGATAAACATTTTAACTAAAAAATAAACCTGACTTCAATAACTACTACAAAGTAAAACTAGTCGTTGGGGGCCACCGTAATACTTACCCATCATAGATATGCATAATATAAAATATGAAAGTAAAACATGTGTAAACTATTTATAAAATGCTTTGTAATTCGAATAAAATCGTGGCTTGATGACGTCATAAACTTCAAATGCTGAATTGCGTAAAAGAAGTATCCTTATAACTCCAAAATTGATAATCCTGTTAACTAACTGTTTACTGCGTCGCATTAAGTGTCTCATTTCCAATTAAAATATATCTTTGAATTGAAATTTGAATGAAATACAGGGTCATGAAAAATCGAAGAGTGTGGACAATATAATTACAAATATCTCGGCAACTCATTATCCGATCGACTGCATTCTTTATGCAAAATTTATGTTTTTTTTTATTGTTTCTTATATTCACGCCTTAAAATAAATAATTTCGAAAATTTTTATGTACCTTTTAACAGAACGAATATTTCTAGAGTCCGAAAAAAAATAGTTCCGGATAATCGAGGTTACTGAAATTCAATAAGCTTCTTCGCATTATTACATACTAAGTAAATACCAAATTTCAAGTCTCTATCTCAATTTGTTCGGGAAATAGAGCATTTACAGACACACACACAGACAGACGGACGGCAAAATTGTTTTTCTAAAATTGTTTTTCGGAATCTTCAGTGTCTGAAACGTGTAAATCCGTCAACAATTTTTTTTTTCAATTTTCATAACGATTACAAGACTTACCGTATACTACGTATGATGGGTAAGTAATAAGACATTATTCCGAGTCTAAGAATACCTTTGTTGCGATATTATTGTATTGGTGTGATGATGTGCCCCTTTTTTTAACACATGTACAAAGTATAGAATTTATTAAGTATAAGCTTTTTCATGTTATTAAAATTATTTTCACACCAAAAGTATTTTCTGAAAAATAAATAAATGACTTCTATAAGATATAAATTCTATCCAAATCTTCACAATAATAATAAAATAAAACTCTCAGAATATCTTAATGTAACCTTAGACATGTAAATTGGAAAATACTTTCACAATTGTAATTAGATTTTATTTAATACATTTTATTTTGCGAATAAACTTATATTCTCATAGTTTGATAGTTTAATTACTTAAAAATAAATATTCGAAAATTTTTTGAAATGTCAAAGATCAGTATTTACAAGTTTCAAGCTTGAAAATAAACATGTTACAGAAAATGCCAATCAATTTTATTTTTGATCACAGTAATTTGTTTGTATTTTATTTTGTTAAAAAAAAAAAAGTAATGAAAAGTAAAACGTTAAATAAAGAAAAAAAAAGCGACTCATAGATTAGTTACGCAATTTTAATGTAACCATAGTACTAAATGATATTGGTTGATATTTGCTATATCTTGACCAATATTGGCACGAAGTATTACCCAAGTATTAGAGTGTTTGCATTTTGGTAATACAGTATAACCTCGTTTTACCCATTATACGTACCCGTTTTACATACGTTTACCCATCATACGTAGTATAGGGTAATTCTTGTAATCGTTTTGAAAACCGAAAACATTTTTTGACGGATTTACACGTTTCAGACACTGGAGATTACGAAAAACACATATTTAGAAAAAAAAATTGCCGTCCGTCTGGTTGTGTGTCTGTAAACGCTCTATCTCCCGAACAAATTGAGATAGAGACTTGAAATTGGGTATGTACTTAGTATGTAATAGTGGAAAGAAGCTTATTGAATTTCAGTAACCTTGATTATCCGGAACTATTTTTTTCGGACTCTCGAAATATTCGTTCTGATAAAAGGTATATAAAAATTTTCGAAATTGCGGAACAGATGTGTTACACTCACGCAGCGATGTTTGACGATTTTTTGATTGGCGCGATTTCCAAGCCCGCGCCAAACTAATAACTTAATACATTAGCTAGATTACCGTTAAAGGAAAAAATCCTCAAAATTTGGCGACTTATTTTCCTTTTTATAACTGATTAAAAAAAGAAAAAACGGTGCGTGAGTGTAAGACATCATAGCCGAAATTGCTTATTTTAAGGAGTGAATATAAAAGACAATAAAAAAACATAAATTTTGCATAAAGAATGAAGTCGGTCGGATAATTAGTTGCTGAGATATTTGTAATCCTATTTTCCACACGCTTCGATTTTTCATGACCCGGTATTTCATTCAAATTTCAATTCAAAGATATATTTTAATTGGAAATGAGACGCTTAATCCGACGCAATAAACCGTTAGTTAATATGATTATGAATTTTGGAGTTATAAGGATGTTTCTTTTACGCATTTCAGTAATACAGCATTTAAAGTTTATGACGTCATCAAGCCCCGATTTTATTCGAATTGCAATGCATTTTATAAATAGTTTACACATGTTTTATTTTCATATTTTATATTATGCATATCCATGATGGGTATGTATTACGGTGGCCCCCAACGACTCGTTTACTTTTCCGGAATTCACATATTTCCGAAATTTATACTGTTTCTTTACCTGCCTTGAAATGTGCAAATAGGACGAGATTACCATTCTTTTACACTTTTCAAGGAAGGTAACAGAAAAAATGTACATTGCGGGAAATTACAGCAGATCCCCACAATTGCACAGCGGGTCGGACTTTCACCAGTATTTTAGTATGGAAATTTTTGCCTCAATTTACTGTCCGACTACTTATCCCGTTATTTACGTATGCAACGCAAAGGATGTTTCAAGATTTGCCCATCCCGCGATTACCGCGTCGTGTTCGTTTTTCCTTTATTCAATAGCGCCTCCCGCGTTTTCTACGTTTAACCAGTAATACTACTGTAAATGCAACATGTTTTGAATTAGATCTCGGCCAACATATGGCAGTAGTTGCCGACTGATTATTTTGAATTTGAGTCATTTCATCTTTGCTCGATATTTTCAAATCAGAAATGGCTGGACAAAATCATTTAGCGAGTGACAGAACATATATTCCTGATGATTTATCGTCTTCTGAAAGTGATATTAGTTGTTTTGAAGACAGTGATAACAGTGGTAGTGACTGTAATTTATTACATAAAACACACGTATTCTCCTTGATGATGTAAATGCTCACATAAAAGCCAATACAATTCTTTGTATAATCTTATAAAACGACGTTTCTAGCACTGTTCCCTGTAATTTCCTGTAATTCTATTGGTCAAGAAACCTATTTGTTGAATCCGCTTCTCTGTGCCAGATATTTGAGCAAATATCCATCATTCTTTGCACTGATAAAGATACTCCGAGTGCTATCGAAAGCGTGTAAGATAAAAGTTCTGGTGCTAAAAAAGCTGTTTTATAAGCTTATATCGTATTGCTTATATTGAAATAAGCTTATCTTGAAAGCAAAAAATCTCTGTTGCTTAACAAATAAGCATTTAGACTTTGAGTATGTTTTGGACGTGATAAATGGTTCGACATTTTTCGTAGATCTACCGCTGCGAAAAATATAGCATTTTGAAATAAAATTTGACTAGATTTATTTTTAGAATTTTATGCTCCTCTACGTTTTAATTTACTTTTCACATACCACAAATTTTCCTTTTTTTTTCAAAATGTGAGGCGTTTTGGAATAAAAACAATGTTATATTGATTTTATTTTTCGCTATTCACCTCAAAGACATGTCTAAAGTAACCGAATAATTAGAAAGTGTTGCTCAAATATATTTCCTAATATAACCACTTTAAACAATATTCTTTAATAAGAAAACATGGACTTAATCCGTATACATGAACGGAACACATGTAAAATAAATTAATTAGTATTAATAAAATTAAATTAAAGCAAAAATAGTTTGTTAAAATACTCTTTAATAAGCATTCAATGTTTACCGTAAAAATCACGGCTGATTTCCTGACTGCAATTCATGTAGTTAAAAAAAATTCCTTTACAAAACGTTAATTTTGCGTGGTTCCCCATTATTGAAAATTCGCCGCTTTGGTTTACGCTTGATAGAAAACGCAAATTATTGAATTAAAAAACTTTATAATTTTTTTTCTCTGTTTCTTTTTTAAGATCTGGCAACATTAAAGAAAAACAAACATTACCTAAACGATCTTTTCAGGATTACTAAATTATTTTCTCAATGAATAACCATAATTTAATTAATATTAAACTATTAATTCTAAAAGGGTACTTAAAAAGTTATTAAACTATTTCATTTTTATTAATATTTTCTACTGTTTAGTGTTCAAAATATTTAGTTATTGTTTTACAGCCATTTTGCTTATTTTGACAAGAGATTGGGGAATAACTGTATCCATTGTTTTTTAAACGAGTTGTAACCATAAAGATTATTTGTCGATTTATCACCTGCGGCCTGTTAATGAAAAAATGCCTTAAAATTAATTTATTAATAAATTTTTAAAGTATTAAAATGTTGTATTGTCATCGGAATTACACCTGTGTACATAATTTTTCTAGTTATAGCATATCAGAAAGTGAATGAAAAATCGATTACGAAATTTCATCTTTACAAACAAAAACAAAGTTAAATTGGCTACGATGTCTTACACTCACGCACCGATTTTTTTTTTTTAATCCGTTATAAAAAGGAAAAAAGTCGCCAAATTTTGAAGATTATTTCATTTAATGGTAACCTGGCTATTGTACTAAGTTATTGGTTTTGCACGCGTTTAGAAATCGCGCCAATCCAAAAGTCGTCAAACATCTGTCCGTGTGTGTAACACATCTGTTCCGTTAAATTAAATACAAGAGAAAAAAACTATGCGTCAAGCTTAGATTATGAAATGCTTTCAGAATACTCTAACGAAACTTCAGCGTTCAATAAGGTGAAAAAAGATACTATCGAAGTAAACAACTTAGAAAACGCATAACACATTTGAAAACAAGAGTTCAGCAATTACCGTCCATAGCCAGAAAGTTACTCGATGTGTTTTGTCCATCTCTGTACATTATCTATAGATCTGTATAGACACTATATAGTGTGCTAAAAATTAGCTTACAAGGAGTGCACTAAGCTTGGTAATCCCATATTTTGATTATTTTTATACATGTTGTAGGATATATGTTGCGCCTTAGTCTCAGGTTCAACAGATTTTATACAACGCTCCTTAGTTCTCGAGAAATAGGGGGTCTGATATTTTAACACAACTTAAATACTTACTTTGTAATGAAATTACTGCGTTGGTCGTAGCTGAGTTGTTATAGCGTCTGCTCGTCGATCCGCGGGCTCTGATTCGAGACCGGGACGAGCTACGTTTGTTTTTCCCATTTTTTGTTTCATAAATATACTTGGAATTATAATTTAATAATCTCAATTAAAAAAATGAATATCGTACATTAATTATAATGTTAACATATTTAAATTTAAATTTAATTTATTTGATTTTAAAGCCATTATTAAACATTTATCATTTAAAGAGATTTTTTTTTTAAATAGATCCATTATTGACTAGTAAAAATTACAAAATTGTTACAAAATCATAACTTATTTTATTAATTATAAATTAGTTCAAAGCGAAAGCATACATAATACAAATTTAAAAATCTTTAATATGCAAAAAAATATGTTGTAATTTAATTCTTATGCTAAATTTTAATATAATTATGCTTCTTACTTTAAAAACATAGTAGTATTATAATCGCATTGACTTCCCTTGTCTGTACATTACCGTAATATTACCTTATATAAATGATTTTTTTTTAAATCACGAATTCACACGGTTGTTCAATATCATTGCATCGATAAAGCGTATATGATATACATTTTAAAAGTGATTAAAAAATAACTGTTTAATGATGTTTTATACAACGATTTAGTTACAAATAAAAAATAAATTGGTTAAAATTATAATTAATGCACAATATTATAATTTTTAATTAGGATTATTAAATAATAATTACAAGTATATTTATTAAAAAAATGATATAACAAACGTAGCGCGTCCCGGTCTCGGACCCGGATCAGTGAGCAGACGCCATAACAACTGAGCTACGACCAACGAAGTAATTTCGTTACAAAGTAAGTATTTAAGTTGTGTTAAAATATTAGACCCCCTATTTCTCGAGAACTAAGGAGCGTTGTATAAAATCCGTTGAACCTGAGACTAAGGGGATTCTACCCTACAACGTATATAAATATAATCAAAATCTGTGATTACTAAGCTTTGTCCTCTCCTTGTTAGATCCATGCATAACAGTAAAAAATTCACCTGCAGCAATTTACACCAAAAGACGGAATTGCACGCTAATAATTTTGTAACAGCCCTATATAGTATATACAGATTTAATTACAAGCCTCATATTAAACTAGTAAAATTTAATTCAGGTAAAAATGTATAACATAATTGAAAACATACCTTCAAAAATTACCATCCATGGACGACAATGTATCCAGTTCTTTGTGTAGCCATATATTATATAAATTTATTTAAATTATAGAAACATCTCTTAGTATGCTAAATGTAGTTCAGCTGGAAAATGCATAACTCAATTAAAAACATCCTTCAACAATTCACTCTCACACACACAGTAATAATCTATAGATTATAATATTTTTTTTAATTACATTTTAGAATTCATACACATCACGTAGTATGCAAACATTTCGTTAAACTTAAAAACGCATACCACAACTGGCATTTCCGGAATTTAAATTTCATAGACAGTACAGTAACCGAAATTATGTCTGTGACCCTGTAAATTGTAAATGAACAATAACTATTATGCACGTCATACTCTACAGTAAGCATCTTGTAGTGCACCAAAACGTTTTCAGTAAAATTATATCAAGATTCTTACGAACTAACAAAAGTACTCTAAAATGCAGCATTCTTAAGTAATGAGGTTTAGTGTCATAAAGTTACATTTCCTTCCAAATTCGTTTCAATGTTTGAATAGTTCTAATAATAAACGTAAGAGAATTAAAAACATATTATAATCTATTATTTTTTATTCAATTGCACATTTAACATTATTAAAAACAATGCCATTTCCTCTCTATGGTATATTTTCTAAAATTATGCTTTTCTGCAACGAATAATGTTGAAAACTAAAATAAATTTCGGCTAGATGCATGAAAGAAGATTTGCTAGTATGTCTATCCGAAAACCCTAACTTTTAAAGAAGATATTTAAAAAAAAACTTTTATTACAAATAATAACAAAATATTTCATTTGTTAATTTATGATAAAACATTTTGTTTGTGTTATTAAATACACTAAGGAATCCAACCCGGGCTTCCCAGTTTACAAAATATAGGCGAAAACTTTTTTTTTTTTTGAAAACTAGTAGATATTTTACATTTAATATATTATTTTGATTGCCCACTTACAACACCAAAAAGGATTTTCATATGAAAAATTTCAGTTATGTATTCAAATAAAGTTTTGAAATTTATAAAAAAATTATTTTAATATTTTACGCATGCCAGGAATTAAAGAAATTGCCAAATATTCAGCTACTTACAGCCACCTTTTTGATTTTGTTTAATTCGGTGGTTTAAGCGCGTAGTTCGATTACATGTATTTTAAATTTGTGTTTTATTTATATTATTCTATTTATTTATATATTGATGAAGTTTTAATTTTGTTATGGAATATTAGCCGGAAACACATAATGCATTATTTACATTGGTTTAAGTGCAAACGAGTTAATCTTTTGTAATCCGGCTGCACGCGATAGAGATAAATTTTTTTTAATTCATGCTTGACATTTTTTTAAACTATAAAATATTAGTAAATTCAGATACAGTGACATCTGCGCAGGCACTGCAACAGCGCCATCTGCTTGATCGCGGTCGACCTCTACCCAATGGTGTATCGGTGTCTTGCACGTTCGCGTTCACCTGCTGTATCGTCTTTCGCCCATAGCCGTTCAACGCTTCGTCCGTATGCAAAGCCCTGATTTTTTACTTGAGGGTTTTTTGAAGCTTATAAAGCGGTATGACAAATGTCTCAATGTACTTGGTACTTATGTGGAAAAATAAAGTTATGTTTTATCTTTAATGTCTCATTGAATTTTTTGTCTTTCAACCACAGTCGCCAGGGGAAACTTATTTTCCGACTGACCCTCGTAAATGGCATTTGAAAGAACATTTTTGCCAGACTTTAGCAGTGTAACAATTGAAATTTTGCGATGTTTAAATGTTAAATAAATAGTAGTAAAAGGAAAACTTATTGGTAAAATATTGCCACCGTCGATATTACGTCAGCGTTACACATGTACATGGTTTTGCTTTAATATATAGATTTAAAAATACGTATGTTTCTTTCATAGGTTTTTTTTCATCATAAGTTTAGTGTGCCGCGGAAGTTTAATCATGGGTTCGATTGTGCCGTGCGATAAAAAAACTTTTGAAACACTGATTCATGAACTGAGTTTTGAAACACTGAATGTAGCTGACAGTATATATGTGTCACTGACCTGACTGAATTAAAATATACTTCAATCACATCTTATGATAACATCACATTTCGCACAAAGAAAGGTTATAGTATTGAAACTCTCGCTAAAATATCTTCATAATTGTTTACACTGAGAAAAATGACACATTCAAATCTGAGTAAATCGATGTTTTCATTTTGTTATGAAACTTTTTGTTTCAAATACGTCGACCCAATGCTTTCAATTCTGAAATACCTGTAATACTCAGAATATTGAAGCATGGACATACTCAAAACTGAGCACATAAAGGTCAGTTCATACTCATTTTGGAAATATGGATGGACATGCTCAAAAATGATTAGAATCAGTTCAAACTCATTTTTGAAACATGGAAGTACTCAAAAATGAGCACACAGAAGTCAGTTCATACTCATTTTTTAAACATGGACATACTCAAATATGAGCACATGATGTTTATTCTTGAGTGTGTGCATGTTTTCAGCAATAAGTATATACATGTTTCAAACTTGAGTAATTTTGATTCGGAACCATTTCGACTATGCGACATATACTCAGATTTGAGTATATTTTGCTCAGTTTTGAAAATGTAATTTTTAGAGTGTGCAATTATAAACGGGAACCCGTGTTCGTCTTTAAAGTTGTTCTCAAATCCAAACAGGCTACTTTATGACATATTTTTTTTTTATTCATTTTTTTTTTCGGAAACGCATGAAATTGGCAGGTGTTCTTATTCAGAAACTTTGTAATCGAAAGACGTTTTCCATTTTTGGTAAAGGCAGAAGATCTTTCAGAAAATAATGTCAAAGTTTGCGTTTTGAACTGAATTTCCGGCACCGCAGTAAGAGAAAGGGAAAAAAACGTGTCATCACGTGACACGAATTCCGTATAACTCGATAAGTAATTTATTTATAAAAAATGAAAATTCATTTCGATTAAAAATCAATTCAATATTTAGAATTTGTGTTTAAAAATGAGTCAGAAATTTTCGCATTGTTGAGCAGGTCATTTGAGAACCACCTTATTTGAGACACTTTTTAATTTTGACTAAATACGTGGATTGCGACCTTCGTTTCCTGAACAAAAATTATTCGTCTTGACGTGTATTATCCCCCTTAAATATTTGTGCTAATAATTTGAAACACCCTGTATAAAATACAAAAGTATTATAAACAGAAGATAAAATAATTCATCAAAAATTTAATTCACATTATTACAGTAATTTGAATTTCACAAGAATAGAACACACTTTATTCAAGAACATTCATTTTACGTTTTCTCGAAAATAAAACATTCAAAAATTCGCAGATAATTTAAATAAAACACGAATCAAAATAATGGTTAATCAGTCTTTTAAAGCCTTTAGAGGAACATTCGAACAATGCAATTTTATTTACGCAGTGCAATTTAAGAAAAATCTTTTCTACCTTTTCCAATGTAAGTCGTAGCTAAAACTTCGGGGGAAAATATCTGCTATCAGTTTTAATTAAGTGCATTTTAAATTGCTTCGGATGGAAAAGTGTCAGGTTATTTATTACCAAAAACTAATTTTCAAAGAAAATAGCTTCTCACAGAGAGTATTTTTTACATTTCATTTAAAAACTTTTTGTTTTCCTTATAAATTTCAAAAAGGACAAATATAGTTATAATGAATTCTGTAAAAGATTAAAATCTTCTTTTTTACTTTCTTCTATCTTTACAAGAAGAAAATATTGGATTCATGAGAATTTTCGACTTCTGGTTTTCGACGGATTTATACGTTTTAGAAGGTCCTGAACACGATTTGACTATTTTTAGAAAATGTCTGTATGTGACAAAAATTTTGTGGGCGCTCTATCTCAAGAACTAATGCTCGGAATTTAATAAAACTTTATATTCAGTTAGTCTCTGATATAAATTGGTGCTGATTAGTTTTTGGTAAAAATCGCCCAGCAGGTGGCGCTGCTATGCAGCATTTTTCGCGATTTCCGCAATAGCTCTATCTCAAGAACTAATGCTCGGAATTTAATAAAACTTTATATTCAGTTAGTCTCTGATATAAATTGGTGCTGATTAGTTTTTGGTAAAAATCTCCCAGCAGGTGCCGCTGCTATGCAGCATTTTGTAGGATTTACACGATTTTAGCGATAGTCATATCTCAAGAAATAATGCACGGAATTTAATAAAACTTGAGTCTCAGTTAGACCTTGATATAAATTGGTGCTGATTCTTTTTAGTGTATGCGAAACCTGTGTGAGATAGAATGAAGTTTTGGGATTGACACATCCGACTAGTTACTTTTGAACACGTAGAGTAACGAAAATTTTGTAATCGTGATAAAAAAAAGGACTATGAAATTTTGATATATCTTAACGCATTAAGGCATAATGGCGCAGCTAGATGCGAGGGAGGAGGGAGTAATAAAAAACACTATTTTCGAATAGTAATTTTCGCCTTATTTAATCACAGACTTCTGTGAATTAATAAGGCAATCGTGAATTAATAAGGCTATTTATGTATTTGTGTTGGTGTTATCGTACGTTTATATGATCCTCCGGAGCACGTTATTGTTGCATTTTACAATGTATGTACGTGCGTGTATGTCAGTGAACACGATACTGTCTGTGCAAAGGTTCTTTTTGATTACTCAAATTTGGCAGGTATGTTATAAATTACTGTCGCAAGACCTCTATAGGTTTTATCAATTTGGCGAACGGGATTGGTGTCTGAACCAGTTAGGAACATGTGGAACCATTTAGGACCATTTAGGAAATAAGCAGTAATATACTACCGCGCATGCGGGGCAGTGTATTACTGCTTATTTTACTGTTTATTACTGTTAATTTTATGGTATAATACTAGTAGCTGGGATGCCAGTGTTATACTGTAAAATCAACATTTTTTTTCAGTGTAGGAAGAGCAATTCCCCTTATCAAGTAAAGAGACTTCAAAACAACCACATACTCAATTTCAAGAATTAGTAGTCAAGGTATTTCAAGACAAGTTGCAAAGACATAACGAAGAAAAAACTGACATTTATAATTAGCAAGTATAGACAAGTCATCTACACTGACAAGATGAAGAGTTACGTGATGTCTAAGAAATTTATTGATGGTATTATTCCATGGGGCAATTTTTGAAGAAACAAGATAATCTGGTTCAGCGTATAGTGGGAAAGGTACAATAAAAGTAAAAGAATGTCGAACCAGCACTGTAGACAGTAAAAATGACGAGTAGATTACTGTAAAAATATCTATTTTTAATGTTTGAAAACAGTAATAATAATTATTATTATTACATACAATTGTTATTTTCCACAATTAGTGTAATAATTATATGTAATTTTTAATTGTTTAATAAAGATGTAGGATCATAACAGTGTTCTATTTACAAGTTTACTTGTTCTCAGGAATTTGAGTGGAAAATGGATAACACTCCATTATTTTTAATTGATTAATAACCAATAAATTAATGAGTATTTTTCTTTGATATTTTTAGTATGAACCCTCATTTACTAGACCTAGAATCGAATAATGGTAAACGTTTCTCAAAAATTGACTGTTTTTTTTTTTTTTTTTTTTTTTTTTTTTTTTTTGTGTGTGTGTGTGTGTGTTTCATCAACATTTACATCATCTGGAATTTTATACACTTTCCATTCACCCATTCATTTAGAAAAAGGGTTTAAGATTATAAAAGAAGTAACTTAAAAGTATACTATTTTTTAAACAGATAAGTAAATTCTATAGATTTTTATTTTCTGTTTAGCTCAATTAATTCTTTAAAACCTTCAAAATTAACCCATAACTGTAGAGTTGAAAAAGTAAAGCATGAGACGGAATATGCACTCTCAGAAACTGAATTAATCCATAGATCCAAAAAAGCTTCCTTATTTAAATATTAGTATAAAATTGTACAGATGAATACTTTGAAGATTTAACTTACTAGAGAAAATAAAATAAAGTTCAGCTACAAAGAAAATTTCACACAGAAGACATTTTTAGAACATGGTGTCTACTTTATTAGAAAATCTCATTAGGCTTAATGCCCTTTTATGGGTTAAACAGCAGTTTGCAAGGATTTGATATTGTTTCATTTTGTATTAAAATTGGGTTCCAACTACAGTATAGTAGAGAGAAAAAATTGGCAAAATTTCTTTTCATACAAAAATCAAAATGTTTAAATAAATATTTCTGTTACCACTTTGTTCTTAATATTGAAACACACTACATAAGCAAACAAATGGCAACGTATGATGATAGTTCACTCATTTTTTCGTCAATAAATGTACTATTATTAGAGGTAGGGGTAAGTAAGGTAAAACCTCATACCTTATTATTAATTGCTTTAAAAGCCAAAATTTTCAACAGAATTTAATGTATCTTTTCGTACATACGCTGAACTTCTCTTTATACCATAATATCATTTTAAATATATGATAAATTAATCACATTTTATCAATAAAGGATTATTTATAAAAAGTCAAATTATACGATCATACGCCATCCGTGGGGAAAACCACAAGGATATGCATCTTGCATTAAGTAATATATCTTGCATTAATTAAGATATATCTTGCATTAAGTGAAAAAGTTAAGACTTTATTTTAAAAAGGAACAATATATTTTATTTTACAACTTTAACTAAGGAACTAAACTTATAATATCATTATTGTGCGACTGAGGATTCAATATTTAAACACAAAAATATAATTATCCTCATTATAATTTTGGAAACTGCAGAAAACCCTCTTTATGAGATTTAAAATAATCATAATCACTCTTGCCTCTGTAATTTTGACTGTTTTTTATTTAAATAAGTTTATTATTGTTTTTTAATTACCATTTTTCATCCCACATAAGGTATCCAGTGTTTCCCTTGAACTATAATTTAAGAACTATACTTTAATGCTACTAATACTAATTAAGTACTAATTAACTACTAATTAACTACTAATTATGAACTATAATTAATTAAGTATAATTTCAGCTATAATGTGTATCCGGGGGCGGGGGAAGCGGTAAAAATGTTCATTTAAATGCTAGCAACAGTTTCATTGTGGGACATAAATCTTTATTAAATATGCTACACATAATAATATAAAATGTTCCAATAACTTCAAATGTGTTCATATTAATGAATTTTGAATACTATAAAAATACAACAAAAAAAATGATGAAAAAATTTTTAAACATAGGAATTACATAAATGACAATCTTACTTGCCGTTTCACCTTTTGGCCTAAAGCTAAGTATTTCAACCATTACTTGCTACTTCACCGGACTAAATATTTTATTCTACTTCCCCCTACTAAGAATGTAATGAAATATAATTTATGCTATAAACTAAAAGCCTCTAAAAAAACTTTCAAATTATTACCTGAATAGTTTTTCATATTTTTTATGTATGTTACCTTATATAAAAAAAATTAATTTCATGAAATTCTCAGATATTTAAATAGATAGTTCATTAAACATACAACATCACATAAATTGTAGGCGATCTGTTTTTCTCTCTGAAAATCGATTGGAAATATTCACCCAAGATTTTTAATTATCTCCAGATTTTTATACTGTACTTTCCTTAATCGCAATATTAGAAGTTCCCTTTTTCTTTGAAACCTTTAAACAGCAACTTTCTATTATTTAAATACGCACTTCCTATTTGCGAGCTAAAACAAAAATAGTCTTAACTACACTTACCATGATTGTAAAAAGAAGAATAAACTATTTTGAATAGCTTTCAGTTTGAATGAAATAAATTCGTGACATTTTCCGAAAACTGACTATTCAAAAGTAGTGGGATACCTTATATATAGCAAATATACAAAGTCTGTTGAAAATTTCGTTAAAATATTTTCCTTATTCTTAAAGTTATGAAAAAAGTAAATCTCACTTCGAGTCGGAGTGACACAACTGTATATTTTACAAATGACAACAACAAGACAACTGTATATTTTACGAAGTCAGAACCTGTGGCTTAAATTGCTAGTGCTCTGCCTATTGAGTTACCTGGATAGACAACCGTCCGGCACAATTCACTCAGACAATCTTCTAGTAATAGCCATCTGGTTTGTTATCTGAAGCAACTCAACGGAATAAACCGCAAATATCTTCAGCTATTACTAAAAAGTTGTCTGAGTGAATTATGCCTGCCAGTTATCGGTCCAGATAGCACAATAGGCAGAGCATTGGTAATTTAAGTCACAGGTTCTGTGTGTGATGCATTTTCAACGCTGATCCGATAAAAGGTAGCGATAGGACAATGCGATGAAAACAAATCTTTGCATCTGATAGAACTTTATTGAGTGAACAAAGAAATTCTTAGTAGACCAAAAATTATGGCATTACAGTTTAAAAATTAGAAAAAATTATAATGGGTTCACGACATGTTGGTTTTTAAGTTTAAAAAGAAAGGTGTAGATGAAGCGTCAATGTCCGTAAAGTTCTTAATAAGTGATAGTCTGCTCAGTTACAGAAGGATATTGACCAGAACACAGGTCGTATCTCAAAATCTTTTTATCGTATCACACGTACATATCATATCGCATCATATCGTATCATTTTATCGTACGATACAGGTCGTATCTCAAAATTTCTTTATAAATCTTTTTATCACTACGGGGGCGTCTTGCTGCCGGAGTTCTATTCAGTTCCATTGGTACTTGGCGCACCTTTTATCTCGGACAGAGGTCTGGCACCTCAGCTTTCAGGTAATCTTCCGGATACTTAGCGTATCCTAAATTCTAGAATCGAATTCTGGTGCCTTTCAGCATCTTTTTCCACTGCACGGAAACTTGGCGTGCCGTGTATTCTCAACAGAGAACTGACACATCTCGCTTCTTTTTTTCAACTGAAATCTTAATTAAAAATTCTCTTGCTCGTGGTTTTCACAGTGGGAGGGGATTTGGTCAGAGGAAGGGCACACTAGGGCCACTTATAGTGTAGGAACACGTGGGAACCAGGCCCTACCTTCAAACGTGTGTGTTATGTTTTTTTCCCCAAAAAAGGGACACAAAGTACTTGCACTTTCGTTTTCTCACGGAGATATTTTTCTCACCAAGACTGGCTACCAACGGAGCAAATACCTTCATCCTGGGGGGGGGGGGGGGGGGTCAAGGCTATCCGTTATACATCTAAAATTTTCTTTAGTTCACAACAGAAGTTCGGCATTTCCACCATTTCAAAGTAACGCCGACGTGAGAAAATATGTAGAAAACATTGTTTTTAGAATTTTCACACGAGAACTCTCAGACACCAAGCACATGGAAGTAAAAAATGGAATCGGATATGATGTCATACACTCACGTACATTTATTATTATTTTTTTAATCGGTTATAAAAAGGAAAAAAGTCGCCAAATTTAGGGGATTTTTTCCTTTAATGGCAACCTAGCTATTGTATTAAATTATTCGTTTGGCGCGGGCTTGAAAATCGCGCCAACCAAAAAGTCGCCAAACATCGATGCGTGAGTGGAGAGCACCTGTTCCATGGATTCTTTACATGGGATATAGATTCACGGTCTGGACACATTTTCACCCAGTTACAAAAATGACAATTCATAAGGTACCTTTATCAATCAGTATGATTGAGTTAAAAAGACCTGCATATTTGAATGAATAAAGGGATTAAGAATCCAGCTTTCTATACAAAACTGTTTGAAATGGTGTGCCTTAAAACAACTTACAATTTTTATCCCTAGTACCAAGACAAACTGGAACACTATATGAGCAAAAGTCTCATAAGTGTGATTTCTCAGTCCCTATCTCTCGGCATTTCTTTGCAATATAAATTCTTATTTAATGTTAAAATGTTTCTCTGTGATTGTTCTACAATATTATGTTACTTCTACTATGAAAATCTGTTTTTAATCTTTAAAATGAAATTTAAATATTTTAAAAATCACTACTGTGAATCTGCAATGTGATTACAGTTTAATTGTATGTAATTACGATGGCATTTCGAAAAGTAAAGATACAATGGCTCGCATTCCTTAAAAAAAACATTTATTTAGAAAACGTAAGTTACATCTTATTAACTGGATTATTTATTACTAGCGGCCCTCCCTCGCTTTGCTTCGGGTTAACCTTGAAAACCTTCATCTCTTTGTGTTTTCTGTAGACCTTTTTAATGTGTACAATAATTAGTACATTATTTTGATAAATCTTGTAGGGTTCAGCCTGCGTTTGCAATGTATAAGCGGAAAAAATGAAATTATTTACGACATCACATTAAAAACCTCAAAAATAACAGTATTTCTCCACTATTTAATGGATATACATATAAACCTTCCTCTTGAATCACTCTATCTATTAAAAAAAACCGCATCAAAATCCGTTGCGTAGTTTTAAAGATTTAAGCGTACATAGGGATATAGGGACAGAAAAAGCGACTTTGTTTTATACTATGTAGTGATTTATCTGAAATTACAAAGCAAAACATATGGTTATTATACATATAAACCTTCCTCTTGAATCACTCTATCTATTAAAAAAAACCGCATCAAAATCCGTTGCGTAGTTTTAAAGATTTAAGCGTACATAGGGATATAGGGACAGAAAAAGCGACTTTGTTTTATACTATGTAGTGATTTATCTGAAATTACAAAGCAAAACATATGGTTATTATACATATAAACCTTCCTCTTGAATCACTCTATCTATTAAAAAAAACCGCATCAAAATCCGTTGCGTAGTTTTAAAGATTTAAGCGTACATAGGGATATAGGGACAGAAAAAGCGACTTTGTTTTATACTATGTAGTGATTTTGCGACATAATCACACCCGTTATCCAAACATTTGTTAAGTCGGGGCACACGCTTTTGTATCCCACAGTCATAGAAGGTTTCCGCCTGTTGTCGGAACCACATTTCAACTTCATCTTTGATTTCATCATCGTCGTGGAATGATTTTCCTCCAAGATGTGACTTCTTTCAATTTGAGACGTCTATTCGCACGAATTGCTTCCTCCGTTCTCTGAAGAAGGGCATCAGAGATCACAGATGGCCGACCTGTTCTTTGTTTGTCATGAACATCGGTCCTACCTTCAGAGAAATGACGACACCTTTTCGTTACATTTTGTCGATTCATAATGTTCCCATAAACAGAAACAATTTCTTTGTGAATATCCGCTGGTCGCTGACCTCTTGCATGAAGAAAACGTATGACGGAGCGCACTTCGCATTTGGCGGGATTCTGAATCGGCGGAACCATTTTAAACACGACCTACTCCAACCAGAATCAACGTTTAAATGCCGAACGACCGCGAGGAGAAAGCTAACGGTTCAAGGTTAACACCTGTGTTGCCAACTTGCTTGCCAAAACTTTTCTTTTCCTCCGGCGTACGGTGTATCTTTACTTTTCGAAATACCCTCGTAATTATAGTGACATACATTCAAGCACAGAAATTTCGTCAACTTATGGGATGGAGTGGCTCCGGCTACAGTGCTGCAATATTACTTTGCAGCATGTAATTGAAGCAAGTATTACAACTACCTTTAAAATATCTTTTATAGTCCAGGCATTAGGGGATAAAAAAGAGCAAATAAAGGAAAGTTTTGGTGTAGTTTTTTTGGGGGGGTCCCTTTATGTTTTTTGGGTCGCTGAACACGAATCCGAGGTTTTCCAACAAAATTTTTTCCGGGAAATATGTTTTTTTTTACAAAAAACGTGTAAAAAAACGGACTTTTTTCCGTTTTTTCAAAATAATTTTAAAATTGTGCATTTTACGTGAAAGTCGGCAATATATGAATTAAAGAAAATAAAATTTCCTATATTTTATGTAATGAAAGTTTTTTTCTTTGATCAGTGGTTTAGCCGTGAGAGTGCCGCAAAAAAGGGTGTTAAACACAAAAAACTGTAAAAAAACGGGAATTACGGTAGTGTATGTCGATGTAACATAAAACTAACCATTTTACGCAAACGGTAACCATTAATGATACTAAAGATTATATGTTTGACTGTATTTTATGCATTTGAGGTAGAGGAAAATTGCGGATCCTGTGCCAGTGGAAGGTGGGAGCAGTGGAGCAGTTCTACCTTCTCTCATGAGTCGAAGGTGCTCCTCCGCCGGAGTGCTCATACTGTAAAATTGGGAGGTGTAAAAGACAAAAAACTGTAAAAAACGGGAATTACGACTCTGTATGTCGATGTAACATGTATTCACAATATTGAAAAAAAACAATATTTTTCGGCACTTTTTTAGATTTTTCTTAAAAAACTCTCAAGTTTAGTGCATTTTACAGAAAAAAGCACTTTACCATTTACGTAGAGCATAAAATTCTCTACAACATGCAGTATTCAGATTTTTAAATTGTCCAAATAGGGGGTAAGATACGGAGCCGGGAAAATAGGGTAAAATTTGCAAAAATCCACTAAAGACATTAGTTTTTGCTTAATAACCTACTTTTAATGCGTTTTACAGACAAAAGCACTTTCACCATTTTGTAGAGCATAAACTTCTCTACAACATGCAGTATTCATGTTTGTAAATTGTCCAAATAGGGGGTAAGATACGGAGACGAGAAATAGGGTTAAATTTGGAAAAAAATGTAAAAATCCTTTTGTCTGTAAAATGCACTAAAATTGAGTTATTTAAGAAAAATCGAAAAAAGTGCCGAAAAATATTGGTTTTTCCAGTATTGTGAAAAACGCACAAGGTCTAGAAGGTCGAAAACTTGGTTTTTTATTAGAGGGTCAACCTTTACAACATACCCAAAAATCAGAACTACCCGAATTTTTGTAAGGTAAAATGCTATTTCTACTGGACTACAATGTTACCGCCTCTTAGAATACGAGCTCTCCGGAGAAGTAGCAACTTTGACTCATGAGAGTAGCTGGATCTGCCCCACTGCTCCCACCTTCCCCTGGTGTCGGATCCGCACTTTTCCTCTACCTCAAATGCATAAAATATAGTCAAACATATAATCTTTAGTAACATTAATAGTTAACATTTGCGTAAAAGGATTAGTTTCTATGTTACATTGACATACAGTACCGTAATTCCCGTTTTTTTACAGTTTTTTTGTTTTTTCCACCCATTTTTGAGGCACTCTCACGGCTAAACTATTGATCAGAGAAAAAAACTTTCAATACATAAAATGTAAGAAATTTTATTTTCTTTAATTCATATATTGCCGACTTTCACGTAAAATGTATAATTTTGGAATTATTTTGAAAAAACGGAAAAAAGTCCGTTTTTTTACACGTTTTTTTCTAAAAAAAACATATTTCCCGAAAAAAAATTTGTTGGAAAACTTCGGATTCGTGTTCAGCGACCCGAAAAACATAAAGGGACCCCACAAAAAAAAGTACACCAAAACTTTCCTTTATTTTCTACCAAATGCCTGGACTATTAGATAAATGCCAATATTGCAGAAATATTTGCTTTAAGTTAAAACTATAGGCAATGAAATGGCAGAAAATGTGTTGCCAATACCGGTGCAATATTAAGGGAACTATTTCATGACATATTTGTCAATATGGTCCAAAATGTTGATAAGATATAGCCAACATTGTCCAGTATATAGCCAATGCAAAAAAATATGTATTTGTATATATAATATTGTAATGTTACTAGAGCTGAATTATGAATATTTAAAAAAAATAAATATTCCTTTCATTTTTGAAGAATATACAAATGTTCTACCAAGCACAAATACAAATTTCACGATACTTTCCAATGATAAATTTTTCTTTTGTTGTGATTTGTAGTACCATGTTAAATATGTAGTATGTAAAATGTTTTATCACAGAAAATCATTTCTTTCCCCAGAATTCTAATTTTACTTTCAAAACATTTTTCCTGAAACGTGTCTTTTCATTTTCTCAGAATTTTTATTTATCTTTCGGAAACCATTTGACAGTATTGATCCAAGATTCAACCACATTTCATACATATGTATTTTTTTTTTCTTTCGAGAAGTGTAAAATTTCATAAGGAAGCGCAATGAATTATGGGATACTTAATGAAATGATAAAAAATAGAAAATAAATTCTTCAAATGTGTTTTCATATTGGTTTTAGAAATCTTTTCTAATGATTACTTAAATAGCAAACCATTAATCCCTCAATAATGCGTCATTATTACATTTATTTGTTTTAAATTAGAAACATTTACAATAAAATAAATAATGCGGAAACACTATCATAACAGAAATATTTGAATTGTAGTACTATTAATATAGAAAAAATACTAGAACTATAAATAAATTTTATCAATTTTCTATAAATTTAGTTATGCTACATTAGCTTTATACATTCAAAGTATAAATACATTATTGTTATACGCGATGTATGCCAGCAATATTTTATAATAAGAGCGGTATATTTTTCCAAGATTTAGTAAATATTAGTAAATATTTCTGCCGCTATATAATTTGCTTCTAGATACGTTTTTCATATGTAATGACGTTTAAGAGAAGATTCTCCCGATACGGCTTGATTTTTAAAGAGTTTTCGGGATTTTTGCTGTTGTTTTTTTAAACACTGTACATAAAAAAATATGGTGTTGGCATTGAATTTATTGTTTCGTCTAAGTATGTGAATATTGTCACACCAGCGGGGAAGACAGAGCTCCGCTCGGTTAAAATTAGCTTCGTGTTCAATTCGATATAACAATAAATTCAGTGCAGACTGCTCTGAACTACCAGAATTGTGCATCCTGTGTTGAATTGTGATTTTTTTATTGAATTATGTATCTCGACTCCTATTGGGTATTCCAAGAAAATTCCTTCATATTCTAAAAGCTAAATTTTTCACCAAATGTCGCCAAAATTTGGCGAATAGTCGCAAACTTGGCAACATTCTTTTATTTGACACCAAGCATGTGTTTTGGCATTGGTAATATTTAAAGTCTATTTTCTCGCCAAATGTCGCCAATGTCGCCAACATTTCACCAAATATCGCCAAATTTGCGATTTTGTTTACAGCAAACTGTTTACCAACTTAATAACTGTTTCAACCGTCATTCTTATTGAAATGCATTGACCCGTAGTGACCCCAAACTGACCCGCTAATGGAATTTTCTCGAACATGTGACCTATCCCAATGGTCTTCTCTTACCCCAAAACGGTAGGATACAAAATTTAGTCAAAATCGTTCGAGACGTTTTTAGATCAAATTTGCATATATACATACACACAAGAAAAAAACATTTAAAAACAAACATTTAATAAAACTAAAAAACAACACATTAGTATCATATAACAAAATTGATTGCAGTTGACGTTTCAAGCTGTATACAAGCTCATCAGTACAGTTGTCAATCGAAAACCACAGCTGTTAGTTGACACATGTCCACGTTCAAAATTATGCATTTAAATTTTAAATCATCAGGGAGAATATGCCACAGTAGTACCACATATTCTACTAAAATACAATGTTGTAGATCTTTTCTGCCTTAATTAAGAATACAAAATAAATGTAGAAATAAAATATATTTCCAGGGATCATATATTGAATAATTCTTAAGTCTAAAAATAATGACATTTAAAAATATAATTTAAATACGACTAAAAACAACCAAAATCCCACTATTTTTATTTCATAATCAGATAAAGAACACTTTTACGTAAAATTTTTAACAAAAATAAATTTCACTTCACCCCCGCCTTTGTTTGATAGTGTGCATTTTTAATTAATTCAAGATTTTTCATAAAGAATTCTTGATTTTAAAGATAAAAAAAAAATTTAGACATACTTAAAATTTTTTAAACAGAGCAGTATTTTTTTTCATAATCTAAGTACTTTAATTACCATGCATAAATTATTTGAAGATCATTTATTAATTATATATTGAAATATGGCTTTATTTCTAACACACTACCGTTGAAAATCGAACAGTCAAGAGTGCCATCTCATGAGAATTATTCAAAACTTTGATAATTTTAAACACTTTCCAACATAGTTGAAAATTGTTTATGAATTCGGTTTTGCCTGTCTGTCTGTCTGCCCGTACTCTAGCTCTCAAAAATATACTCGGATTGTCATGAAATTTTTATACAATATTGAATTTTACTATAGAGTGTTCGGTATTGAAAATGAAGTATGTAGTATTAATAGTTCATTTACAGGGACACACAAAAGAATTCCATTATATTATGGTCTATTGGGAAAAATCGTTTGCAGCGCATTTTGATGATGTTACACTATTCTAAACATAATGGCTTCTGTCAATGATTGACTACTGGCGCAAGAAAAGACGAAAACCAGAAATTGAGATATGGTGATTTCAAAATTTTTCACAGCCATCGTAAAAGTAGTATCGTTTTCCAATACTTTCCAATATAGTTGAAAAGTTTTAATGAATTCAGTTTGTCTGTCTGTCTGCCGTTTATCTGTGCTTTAACGCGCGTTAACATACTCGGAATGAAACGATATTTCAAACATAAGTAAATTAATGTACTTTATTGAGGTGGACTACAGCATGCTTTTACAAGTGTATACAATTAGTAGCATTTATAGTTCAATTACAGGGACGTACAAAATAATTCCTTTACATTATGATCTATGCGGAAAAATTGTTTGCGGGGCATTTTGAACATGTTATGAAACTTGAAATATAATGAAATTTAAAAGAATCACTAAGGTTTAATACAAATTATTACTTACCCATCATACGTAGTATAGGGTAAGTCTTGTAATCGTTTTGAAAATCGAAATTTTTTTTTGACGGATTTACACGTTTCAGACACATTTTACTGGAGATTTCGAAAAACATATTTTAGAAAAAAAAAAATGCCGTCCGCCTGTCTATGTGTCTGTCTGTGTGTCTGTCTGTGTGTCTGTAAACACTCTATCTCCCGAACAAATTGAGATAGAGACTTGAAATTTGGTATGTACTTAGTGTGTAATAATGGGAAGAAGCTTATTGAATTTCAGTAACCTCGATTATACGGAACTATTTTTTCAGACTCTCGAAATATTCGTTGTGATAAAAGGTGTATAAAAATTTTCGAAATTGTTTATTTTAAAGAGTGAATATAAAAGACAATAAAAAAAAACATAAATTTTGCATAAAAAATGAAGTCGATCGGATAATCAGTTGCCGAGATATTTGTAATCCTATTTTCCACACTCTTCGATTTTTCATAACCCTGAATTTCATTCAAATTTCAATTCAAAGATACATTTTAATTTGAAATTAGACGCTTAATCCGACGCAGTAAAACATTAGTTAATATGATTATCAATTTTGGAGTTACAAGGATGTCTCTTTTACGCAATTCAGTAATAGAGCATTTAAAGTTTATGACATCATCAAGCCACGATTTTATTCGAATTGCAATGCATTTTATAAATAGTTTACATATGTTTTATTTTCGTATTTTATATTATGCATATCCTTGATGGGTAAGTATTACGGTGACCCCCAACGACTAGTTTTCCATATATTACGGAGTGCGTAGGATTTATCGTTCATGTACAGAGACGATTTAGATATTTCGGTTGAAGGACTGACTATCTATATCTATATTATAATGGACAAACGTGTCCGTGCGTGACGCTGACATCATTTTGCGAATGGCAACAGTTGACGATATATATATTTTTTTTTATCTTTTTTGTTGTTAATTTCTAAACGTCGCGCATTTTCAATTTTTACACCGTTATATGGGAGGGGGAGGGGGGGAGGGAATCTGCTTTCTATAGGAATTTGTTTGAAAACTGTATCGCAATTTACTCATTTATTATGGTATTTAAATTACATTTCATGCAAGATTTTTTTTTTAATCTATCTCTATCGTTTGCAGACGATTACAAAATATTAATCTGTTTGTACATTAAATAATATAAAAAGTTCAACATGAGTTTCCAGCTAATATTCAATAACGAAATTAAAACTTCATCAAGCAATAAATAAAATAGTGTAAATAAAACACAAATTGAAAAGACATGTAAATGAAATAATTGTTAAAACTGCTGAAATTATCAGAATAATAATAAAAAAAATCTTTTGTAGATAACGAAATTTTTAGCGATTTCTTCGGCTATTAACTTTTGGCACGAGGCCTAGACGAAATTGCCGCCGCTTTTAATAAATTTCAAAATTTTATTTGAATATATAATTAACATATTTCATATAAAAATGTTCGTTGGTGTTGTTAGGGGGTGCAATCTAAAATTTATTAAATGTAAAAAATCTATTAGAATTTTCAATTAAAAAATAATAATTGGTTTTCACATATATTCTCTATCCCGGGAAGCCCGGGTTGGATACTCTTAGTGATCGGTAATTGCCACAAGTGCTCTTTCCGCTGTGATATGCAATTTTATGTAATTTTTTGTGTACTATGTGTTGTTTACAAATTCTGCAGATCATGTATATGGCTGCACGAAAATAGACAGCAATAGCTGAAAATGGATTTTTACTGAATTATATCATTTAAGAAACCTAGTTAGATAACTCATTTCATTCTATAGAAAACATTAAATGTCTTAATAATATTCTGTTATTGTTGGAAAGTGTTTCATAATCTAAGCCGGATGCATGATTTTTCGTTCTTGTTTTTTTTTTTTTTTTTCAAAAACTACATTTACGAGCAAATCAAATTACTGGTGGTTATATCTTGACAGAGATAACAAAGTAACCCAGTTTCATTGAAATCTGTTATGGTGGGTTACATATCGAATTTTTACTGCCATGATTTGATATGGAATGATTCCCTTTTATTAGGTGACTTCGTAATTATATAAATACGTAGCACTTATTGTCGTCGTCTGGTCCGTCCGTCTGTCTGTCCGTCCGTCCGCCTATAACAACTCAAAAACTACCCAAACGAATGGTTTGAAATGTAAGATATATTATCTTTGCAGAATTTTGTCGAGACATTTCAAATTTTATGCAAATCCAATCAAACTTTAGACGATATTAATAAAAATATTTATTAAGAAATTTGAATATATTTTTTTTAAAAAATCGGTACTTTCTTGTTATAGGAGCTTCCGGGGTTTAATCGTCAAGCTACCGAGAGACTTATTTTCTGACAGAAATTAATCTGCAGACGATATAATTCATTTCACAGAATTAAAAATTATCAAGATATGAATATTTATATAACTATCTATAGTACGAACGCACCTCATTTGTCACGTTTGACGTACAATTTCCAACTTGTCTTTACTTAATTCGCCATCTGAGTCAAGTCTTTTAGCGTATCTATTTTGCAGAAAATCGACAATTTTACATAGCGGATTTATCTCGGCAACATTTTATTATCAACACAGTGATGTAAGAGTTGATAGTTTTAGGCAATAGCACCGTGAACGGTTTCGACTACCCATCTGATTTTAATTACTTTTCGTGACATATTAGTTTCTTCCGCTGAGGTTCACTGCCCTTAAACGCAAATAATTCCGAGGATTTCGTGGCGATTTCCAAAGCGGGAATCGAAATACTAATTAAAAAGCGTGACGGGATGTCAAAATATTTTAGAGATGGCTAAAATTTAAGAAAAATAGCTTAAATTAGAATAAAAATAGAATTAATAAAAGAAAACACTGAAAACACTGAAATATTATTAGAGAATTAAAAATATATATATATATAAATAGGAGATTTCCAAACATGTGAACAAAAGAATGTCACATTTATGTAACAATTAAATATGATAAAAAAAAAATGTATAACTCCCGTCAAACTAGTAAATCACATGACTTGCCCTACACTGTAAAAAATGACCAATGTTTCTTATTTTATGAAAATATACTATAACCACGAACGAAAATATAAAATAATCTTCTGAGTTATCCGAAATTACGAAAAGCGTGTTCCATTGTCTTTTGAATCCCCAGAAACCAATTCATTCCCAAAATTTAAATAATTATTAGTTATAATTTAAATAATTATTTAAAAATTTAAAATTTTTAAAAATATTTAAAAATAAAAAATATTTAAAAATAAAAATATTTAAAAATAAAAAATATTTAAAAATAAAAATATTTAAAAATAAAAATTCAAAATTTAAATAATTATTAGTTATAATTATTAATTATTTAAATTATAATTATAATTATTATTATAATTTAATTTAAATAATTATTAATTTAAAAGCAAAGTATTTTTTGCTGCCCGTATTTTTTCAGAAACGTTTCCGAATAGTTTTAAAAGTGTATTAATCAGTTTCATCAGCCCGGAATATAGTTTTTCTGATGCTGTCAATTCTCAAGTAAACATTTTCATGTTCAACAAATATGTTTAACAGACAAACATGCACAATTAACAGCGTTAACATTAACATTAAAATTAAGCTTATTTCCTTACTCTTTCATGTATAAATTAACTTATGCGACTGAAAACGTTTACTTCAGAATGGATGACATTCGAAAAACAGGTATTTCAGGCTGATGAAACTGATTAATACACTTTTAAAACTATTCGGAAACGTTTCTGAAAAATACGGGCAGCAAAAAATACTTTGCTTTTATAAATAATTCTTTAAAATTTGGTAATGTATTGGTTTCTGGGGATTCAAAAGACAGTGGAACAAGCTTTTCGGAATTTCGGATAACTCAGAAGATTATTTTATATTTTTGTTCGGGGTTATAGTATATTTTCATAAAATAAGAAACATTGGTCATTTTTTACAGTGTAATAAGTTTCAGCAAATTAAGTAGTAAAAATTTTTTAAATCTATCTAAATTATATCTGTGTAATATAAATGCTTTTTAACAGTAAGGTACCGGTATTTTTCTCCTCGGTATAGATTAACACTTATTGTAGATCAGAATTTGCATAAACATTTCATAATTATTATTAACTAATATTTATGTAGTATGCATTATAATACTATGAGAAGTATTATATATAGGGATAAATTTGAAGATAAGCAGAAAATAATTAAACTACTTTCTCTTTTACAAAAATGAGAAAGATTTGTTCTATACAAATTAGTAGGGGGGGGGGGACATTGACTGAAAATAAACCTTATAATAAAATAAATAGTATCAATTTTTCTTTTTATTCCTTATTTGGCTCAACTAACCCTTATAAAAAATATCAACTGCATGAGAAAAATACTTTTTTACAAAAATGAAGGAGATTTTTTTTTTATACTAAAGTGAGGGGAGGGGAAAATTCAACTTTTATTTTATTATTATTATAATTTATTTATTTATTACAAGCAGACTAGCAGACGTTCGGGTCACCTATTTGCTTCATAATGCTGACTAATAGAAGACTAAAGGTAAAAAATAGCGTTGAAAGTAATTACGTTCAACTCACAACTCTCAAAAATAAATTTTAAAATCTTTCAAATACTGATGTTACATCTGCTTAAAGTGTTTTGTTTCATCAGCAAAGTGGTTAGAGCAGTGTGCCTGAGACTTGACAATATAAAATCAAAACCTTTTACTTCAGATTTTTCTTTTCTATTTTTAATTTATTTATTAATGCTTCTTTAGTTGCTTTATATTTTTCTCTTGATATAACTTAATTTTGATGTTAATAACACTTGTCAGATTTATTTATATTATCAAAATACATTTTTTGTTAAGATTAGATAAAAATAGCTTTTAAAATTTTTATTAAATAATCTTTTCTCATAAGAAAATTGATGAATCATAAATATCTAATGAACATACATAATTAATTTATTAAAATATAATTTTCTTAAAATTAAATTTTCTGAGGTTCCATATTTTTTTATAATTATATATTATTTATGTTATGATTACTATTACACGTATACAAGTGCGGATATTTGTTTTAAATAAAATAGTGAATTATTATTAAATCTTTTACAATTGTTTACGTTCCACATTGACTTTTTACATCGTATCATACGCTTTGTATTCTCCACAAAAATTCACAGATGAAATATACTATAAAATAAGTAAATATATGTATCTGGCAAAATTATCGTCTGCACAAACATATATTTTCACAAAATTCTTACTTTCTATCTACTTCAAAAATTAAACATATTTGATAATCAACTCAAAACTATATCCAAAACCAACACATTTCAAACCGGAATCCGAAAAGAAAGAAAATTAATCCACGTTTCAACAGAGTTATATAAAAGTTCTGTACAGTTATAATATTTTATGTATAAAAATTAACATCTAAAATACTCATTATGTTCATATATATAGGTTTATTCATATGAAAAATATTTTGGACTTTCATTTAAAAAACTGTCATTAGCCAAACTCTAACCCGAAACTGACACGCTCCTGACCCACAACGACAAAAATTAGCGTCAACCAGCGGCTTCGGGAAATCTGATTACACGACCCGATGCAGGATTCTAACAAGCCATACTTTTCAAAGCATTATTCTTTCATTTAATATTGAAAGAAGAGGTAAATTTTAATTTAATCTGGTTCTCAAATGACCTGCCCAACAATGCTTATCCTTCTGACACATTTTCTAACTTATTTTTAAACGCAAAAGCAATAAAAATAAAACTGCCCATTTAAACTAGGGGCATTGAGCTCACAGGCTATCCACACTAATTGTATATTATACTCTTATTTCAAAGAATTGGAAATAAGCCCTCGAAAAATAAAGAAATCGACAATATATTAAGGGGGATCATCCCCCCGTTCCCCCCTTATAATTCTCTAATGAACTCCCAAAACTAATCAGGGAAGCGTCTCATTACAATGAACATATATACAAAATTTGAAGCAAATCGGATACTTCTGCATAAAAAAACCCATTTATCAAAATTAAGGGGGATTAGCCCCCGTATCCCCTTTATACTTAACCAATAAACCCCCAAAACTAATCAGGATAGCGCCTTACCACAACGAACCTATGTACAAAATTTGAAGACAATCAGATAATTCTGCATGAAAAACCCATTTATTTAAATTAAGGGGGGGGATTAGCCCCCCGTTTCCCCCTTTATATTTAACCAATGAACCCCCAAAACTAATCAGGGAAGCGTTTTTTCACAATGAACCTATATACAAAATTTGAAGAAAATCGGATAATTCTGCCGGATAAACCCATTTATCTAAATTAAGGCGGGTTAGCTCCTGGTTCCCCCTTTATACTTAACCAATGAACCCCCAAAACTAATCAGGGAAGCACCTTATCACAAAGAACCTATAAACAAAATTTGAAACAAAACAGTTATTTCTATCAAGAGTTATCGCATTACCTGCATACATACATATGTACATACATACAGAACCGGCGGACACATTAGCTCTCAGGCTTTGATAGCCTGTAAGCTAAAACATTGGCATGTCTGACTATGGAAACGATTTGGAATCGAAATAAGTTTTCTCTTTTCTGATCAATAAATTACTTATCGAGTTATAAGCGATTCATGTCACGTGACGACACGATTTTTATTTTTCTCACTGTTCAGCGTCGAAAATTCGGTTCAAAACGCAGACTTTGACAGTATTTTTTGAGGATCTTCTGCCTTTACTAAGAAATGGAAAACTCATATCGATGACATAGTTTCTGAATAAATGCACCTGCTCATTTCATCCGTTTTTGAACAAAAATGAATTCAAAATTGTGTCAGAAAGTAGTTTCTTTCGATTTGAGTTGCCTTCCTCGATTTGAGTTGCCTTAATTATAACATACTATAATAAAACATTGTCAATTATTGGAGAAGGCACTAACAATATGATCACCCACTGCATTCAGTATTATTACACAACTATTACGTTTGTAAATATCTTTCACGCAAAATCATTCATCAACCCGTGAATTCTAATTCTTAAAACCCTTTAACTGAAACGTGTCTTTTGATTTCTTAAGATATTTTTCTTCTTTGAAAACTATCTGACAATGCTGATCGATATCTCATATATATTTTATTCATAAGGCGCGTGTTTTTTGAGATATATCAATTTCCGTACAGAGTATTCAATGAACAGTGACAATTTTTTTTAACATTAAAACAGTAGTTCATTTTAAAGTTATCGAGAAACGATTAGATTCAAGCAAAAGAACAAAATAAGAATAAAAAATAAATTAATAGCCAAAATAAAACATTAACCTTTAAGAAGAGGTTCAAATTCTTTGGGTCAAAATTTTCGATTTTTTTTACTTACCCATCATACGTAGTATAGGGTAAGTCTTGTCATCGTTTTGAAAATCGAAATTTTTTTTGACGGATTTACACGTTTCAGACACTGGAGATTCCGAAAAACATATTTTTAGAAAAAAAAATTGCCGTCCGTCTGTATGTCTGTAAACGCTCTATCTCCCGAAAAAATTGAGATAGATACTTGAAATTGGGTATGTACTTAGTATGTAATAATGGGAAGAAGCTTATTGAATTTCAGTAACCTCGATTATCCGGAACTATTTTTTTCGGACTCTCGAAATATTCGTTCTGATAAAAGGTGTATAAAAATTTTCGAAATTGTTTATTTTAAGGAGTGAATATAAAAGACAATAAAAAAACATAAATTTTGCATAAAGCATGAAGTCGATCAGATAATGAGTTGCCGAGATATTTGTAATCCTATTTTCCACGCTCTTCGATTTTTCATGACCCTGTATTTCAACCAAATTTCTATTTAAAGATATATTTCAATTGGAAATGAGACGCTTAATCAGATGCAATAAACCGCTAGTTAATAGGATTATTGTTTTTGGAGTTATAAGGATGTTTCTTTTAAGCAATTCAGTAATCGAGCTTTTAAAGCGAGGCTAACGAAAAAGAAAGGCTACCGCGGTGCTTTACGCGTAACTTTTTTTCCAGACCGCGGGAGTCACGTGATGCTCGAATGAACCAATGCAGGTGTAAGAAAAGAGCATTACGTCACTCTAGCGGTCTGTAAAAAAAGATAAGTGGAATGCACCGCGGTAGCCTGTCTTTTTCGTTAGCCTCGGCTTTAAAGTTTATGACGTCATCAAGCCACGATTTTATTCGAATTGCAGTGCATTTTATAAGTAGTTTACACATTTTTTATTTTGATATTTTATATTATGCATATCCATGATGGGTAAGTATTACGATGCCCCCCCCCCCCAACGACTAGTTTTTTTAATTTCAAATTGTTTAAATTTGATCAAGAAATTTGACTTTGTCATTTCGGACAGCCCATTTTCGTTGTGTGTAGATTGTTGCCGTAAAGCAGTTTCATGATATTCCAATTCCTTCAATATTTTTCGCTGATTGAAGGTAACGCGACTTGTTGAACGTAATGCTATTGAAAAATTTTAAACTTGTTTATCTCGAAACCATGTTTTTCAAACTGGGCGACCATTTTTCTTAAGAGCTATTCGACCGATTTCCTTCATTTTTCATTTAAAAGAAAGCTAATCTTTTTGCTGGAGCTTATACCACCAAAAAGTATAATTTTTAATTGATTAATTATTTTTTTCGAGCTCGCAAATATTAATAAAAGAGGCGAAAAATGAGTCTTTTATTCAAACGACCGCCATTTTCTCAAAAATCAACTTTTAAAACTAAATGTTGCTATAAGCTCCAGAGAATTAAATGTCTTTTCGTAATTTGGAGACCAAATTATTTTCAGATGCTTGTGACCAGAGAAAAACGGAAGTCCGATTAGAAGTTCACGACGCGCACCCTGTAGATAAATAGCCGAAATAAAAACATTAACCTTTAAGAAGAGGTCAAATTCTTTGGGTCAAATTTTTCGATTTTTTTTTTTTTTTTTTTTTTTTTTTTTTTTTTTTTTTTGCTTCCCTTAAGTGTGTAGATTGTTGCCGTAAAGCAGTTTCATGATATTCCTATTCCTTTCAATACTTTTTGCTGATTGAAGGCAACGCGACTTATTGAACGTAATGCTATTGGAAAATTTTAAACTTGTTTTTCTCGAAACCATGTTTTTCAAACTGGGCGACCATTTTTCTTAAGAACTATTTGACCGATTTCCTTCATTTTTCATTTAAAAGAAAGCTAATCCTTTTTGCTGGAGCGTATACCACCGAAAAGTATAATTTTTAAGTGATTAATTTATTTTTTTCGAGCTCGCAAATATTAATAAAAGAGGCGAAAAAATGAGTTTTTTATTCAAACGACCGCCATTTTCTCAAAAATCAACTTTTAAAACTAAATGTTGCTATAAGTTCCAGAGAATTTAATGTTTTTTCATAATTCGGCGACCAAATTTCTTTCAAATGCTTGTGACCAGAGAAAAACGGTCGCCCGATTGGAAAGTTTTTGTCGCGCACCTGCAGATACTCCTCTTTGCACAAGGCTTATTATTCTTTCTTTTCTTTCTACACGCAAAAATTTAAACATATAAGTGAAATGCCATTAAATATAATGCAATCCGAAGGTTATATGTCTTTTATTTGTGACTGAAAAAAGTCGTAAAAAATTAATAATCGGATAAGTAGTCGGATAAATAAATAGATAAATAAATAAATAAATAAATAAATAAATAAATAAATAGATAAATAGATAAATAGATAAATAAATAAATAGATAGATAAATAGATAAATAAATAAATAAATGAATAAATAGCAGATAAAAAAACTAGTAGATAAATAAGTAGCTAAATACATAAATAAATAAATAAATAATAAATAACGAAATAAATAGTCGGATAAATAAATAGATAAATAGATAAATAAATAATTAGATAAATAAATAGCAGATAAAAAAACTAGTCGATAAATAAGTAGCTAAATACATAAATAAATAAATAAATAATAAATAACTAAATAAATAGGCTAAATAAATAGGCCAAAAAAGTAGAAATTCAATTTAACTGATGTTGTGGTGCCATTTGAGTTCCCAGGTATTTTTCTACTCCTGTAATTTCTTCATCAATCCGTAAGATTCAGATAAAAATAATAACGAAATATAAGTGGCATTTTTAATGCATTTTCAATGCATTTCAAAGGGATTGAAGGTTGAAACAGTTATTAAGTTATTGAAGAGTTTGCAGTAAACGAAGTCGCAAAGTTGGCAATATTTCGCTAAATTTGGCGAGATTAGAGAAATGTTGGCGAGATTTGGCGTTAAAATCGAGTTTCAAGATTACCAATGCCAAAACACATGCTTAGCGCCAAATAAAAGATTGTTGCCAAGTTTGCGATTTTTCGTCAAATGTTTGCGACATTTGACGAAAAAAATGGCTTTCAGAATCTGAAGGTTCTAGAAATTGCCACTAGCGACAAAGTTAGGTTGGTTTTTAATTGGAAACACTTCTGATGGACGCAGTATCTATATTATAAAGCAAAAATATTTCCGTGATTAACACTGACGTCATTTTGATGGTGGCAACAAACTGACTAATAAATTTCGCTTTTACTACAATTTCGATTTTTGCACTGTCGAATAGAGAAAAAAATGTACTTTCAAATACAATTAAGTTGAAAATTGTATCTCAATTCACTAATTTTTATGGATTACAAATTAATTTTCAAGAATGATTTTGAACACTTTCCAAGATAGTTGAGAGGTGTTTATGAATTCGGTTTGACTGTCTCTCTGCCGTCTGACCGTACTTTAACTCGCGTAAATATACTCTACCATGAAATTGGTATACGTCATTGGGGTTTACTATGGCATGTATGGTATTGAAAATGAAGTGCGTAGCATTTATGGTTCGTTTACAGGGACGCCCAAAAGAATTCCATTACATTACGGTCTATGGGAGAAAATCGTTTGCGACGTATTTTAATTATGTTACACTGTTTTCAAAAATTCAAATTGATACATATCACTGAGGTGCACTACAAGGCGCTTATAGTTGAATAAGGTGTGCATAGGATATATCATTCATTTACAGGGACGCTCAAAAGAATTTGGTTACAGTACTGTTTATGAACAATAATTGCTGGTAGCTCGTTTTCTGTTGTGGTACGCGTTTTTAAATATAACTTTTTTTCATAAATTTTAAAGATCATGTACAGGGCTGCACCAATGAACTCGGATATTTTGTTAGACTATTGGTAGTAATCGCTGGAATTGGGTTTTCCAATGTATTATGCGTTTTCTAAATTGTTTACTTATTATGGGCGGGGCTAGTTGAGCTTAAACCGAAAGGTAGGCTTCCCCGCCCGTTTTCACCTTGACCTTGTTTGATTATTAAACTGTGTAGTTTTGTTATAGTATTCTGAATGTGTTGGAAAGTGTTCATAATCTATGCTTGACGCATGAGTTTTTGTTATTCTATTAAATCTGTATCACGTGCCGCCCGGTTTTCAGGAAGATTTTTTTTTAATCCTCCCGATTGCGGAAGATCGACACGTTTGCACTTGTTACAATGTAAATAGTTCAGCACTTGTTTGTGGCTAATCTTCCACAACAAAATTTAAAAATCTTCATTAAAATATAAATAAATAAATAGATAAATAAATAAAACACAAGTTTAAAATATGTGTAATCGAACTAGCACGTAAACACTCAAATAATCAGTAAAAAAAAAAAAGTCAAATTTTTTTTTGAAAATAGTGAAATCTTTGGCGATTTTCTTGGCTATTAACTGTTAGCATTCGGATAATACGAATTAATAGCGCTTTTAAAACATTTCAACAGTTTATGAATTTTGTTTCTCTAGTCGTTTGTCCGGCCGATTTTCCGTGCTGTAACTCGCGTAAATTTATTCGGATTTACATGTAATTAATATATGTTATTGAGGTTTACCATGGCATGTATGGTATTGAAAATGAAGTTTGTAGCATTTATACTTCATTTATAGGGGCACTCAAAAGAGTGCCGTTACATTGTGGTGTATGAGGAAAAATCGTTTTCAAATTTAATAATGTTAAACTTTTCCAAATATATTGAAATTAATATACATCACGGAGGTGAACTACAAGATACTTATTATACAATAGGGTGTGCATAGAATTTATTGTTTATTTACAGGGACACACTAAATAATACAGTACTTTTACTTACCCATCATACGTAGTATAGGGTAAGTCTTGTAATCGTTTTGAAAATCGAAAAATTTTTTTTGACGGATTTACACGTTTCAGACACTGGAGATTCCGAAAAACATATTTTTAGAAAAAAAATTTTGCCGTCCGTCTGTGTGTCTGTGTGTCTGTGTGTGTGTGTGTGTCTGTAAACGCTCTATCTCCCGAAAAAATTGAGATAGAGGCTTGCAATTTGGTATGTACTTAGTATGTAATAATGGGAAGAAGCCTATTTCATTTCAATAACCTCGATTAACCGGAACAATTTTTTTCGGACTCTCGAAATATTCGTTCTGATGAAAGGTATATAAAAATTTTCGAAATTGTTTATTTTAAGAAATGAATATAAAAGACAATAAAAAAACATAAATTTTGAATAAAGCATGAAGTCGATCGGATAATTAGTTGCCGAGATATTTGGAATCCTATTTTCCACACTCTTCGATTTTTCATGACCCTGTATTTCATCCAAATTTCACTTCAAAGATATATTTTAATTGGAAATTTGACGCTTAATCAGATGCAATAAACCGCTCGTTAATAGGATTATTATTTTTGGAGTTATATGGAAAAACCTCTTTCAAGCAATTCAGTAATCGAGCCTTTAAAGTTTGTGACGTCATCAAGCCACGATTTTATTTGAATTGCAATGCATTTTATAAGTAGTTTACACATTTTTATTTTAATATTTTACATTATGCATATCCATGATGGGTAAGTATTACGGTGGCCCCCAACGACTAGTTTTACATATTACAGTACTTTCTTACTTATTAATAATGAAGTTTGTATTTCCAAAATATCTAAATACAAAATAAAGTAACTATTCAATAAAGTAGTAACTATTTTTATTAGAAATAGTTACTAGATGTGCGTTTAAACTGTGGTATGTGTTTTTAAATTGAACTATTTTTAGGTAGATTTCGTAAGAAATACTACCTTTTATGCATTCTCCCCTAAGTTGGAATTTTGGAAAATTTTTGCAGATCTACGCCAATCATGACTTCAAGAACCCAAAATAACCCCCAGTTCAAAACTTTATCTATCTATATCACTTTTTTATGGACACGATAACTTCAATAATTCTTCACAAATCTCTACCAAACTGATGCATAAAAGCAAGGGGCATAAAATCTCGGTCAAGTTCGTTAATGTGCAAAATCGAACCAAGGGGAGGGGAATTGGGGGGGGGGGCTTTTTTTGGAAACAAAAAAAATCTGATAACTTCTTAATTATGATACATATCGAATCCGTTTAAAGTTATTATTACTTCTAGGAAGAGGGCCAAAAATTTATGTATGAGAAATTTTTGATATCATTAAAAATGGCCTCATGGGGGAAGGGGGAAAAATAGGGGTTTAAGAAGAAAACAATTCATAACTTTGTCAATTAACAAGATATCAAATCTGCTTAAATTTATTATAAATCCTCTTAATATTATCTACAACTTTTATATTGACAAGTTTTTTATAAGACCAACCCTTACAGCAAAAAAAAATTAAAAATTAAATAAAAACAAAAAAACCCTGCCGGCTACGCCTAGAGACACATGTAGATTTCAAAGTGGGTGGTCCCAATTTCCGCATCATGGCAAAAAGGTAATTTCTTCTGCAATTCCCAATAAATAGGCGCCCCACGGTCTACGTATTCGAAATCTATCTGTGCCTGTAGGCCGAGCCGTCAGGGATTTTTTTTTTGTTATATTACCTGATGTGCATAAATTCTACAAATCATATACAGGGCTGCACAAATAATTCGAATACATTTTACGCTTATTGACGGTAATTGCTGAAGAGGAATTTTTAACTGTGTTATGCGTTTTCTTACTCAACTACATTTTTGAATACTATGTAGTATATATAGAAATCTATAGATCCTATACAGGGTTGCACAAAATAATTTGAATATTTTTCAGACTAAAGATTATAATTGCTGAAATTTTGTTTTCATGTGTGTTATACGTTTTATAAATTATTTACTTAGATATCATCTTTGATCCTATTCGTAATGTGTTGGAAAGTGTTTCATAATCTATGATTGACGCATAACTTATCATTCTTGGTAGCAAATTTAATTTTTTTTTAAATTTAATTGCATAATTTATATTTTTCATATAAATTTCTATTTTGGTCTAATTCTTTTGCAATCTCAAATATATATATTAAATATAAAAAATCTGTTAGTCGTCAATTAAAAGTTATTTTTACCTATGATCTATGTACCAGGTTCTGTACCCTAGTTGGTATAACACTAGCTCCTAATAAAACCAATGTAACCTATACTCATTTTCTACAACGGGATTTTATACTTTCTGTTTTCTGTACTTTGCAATAAATTAATAATTTTATATATAATTCAACAAATTTACCCTAAGTATTCATAAAAAATTGCAAGATTGAATGTTATTTAACCGTTAAATTCTAAGAAATATTATTCGATGTGCATGCAATAAATTGCATCGTCTAAAGATAGCGTAAATATTTTCCTTGAAAAACATTTATTTAAAGGGTTTTACAACTCAAGATTCATTTTATTGCTCCGCAACTTGACAGATTTCATAGATCACAGTGCCATAGAAAAGTATATTTCATATGGTTTATTTCCACTAGCTTACTTGCGTAATAAGCAGGGAAATAACACGACAGTATTTTAAAATGATAGAATGTTTTTGCTTAGAAAATGTTGAAAGATTTTTGGATTCCCTTTTAGAATGCCACAGAAAATTCTTTGAATAATGGCTTCTGTCTCTGACTGACTGCTTGCTATAGCAAGAAAAATTTAAAACGAGAAATTGAGAGAGAGTAATTAAAAAAATTTTACAGCCATCGTAAAAAAAGTATAGTTTTCTAACACATTAAAATATAGTTGAAAAATGTGTATAAATTCGGTTTGTATGTGTGTGTTTGTCTGTCTATCCATGCTTTAACTGGTGTAAACATACTCGGATTGTCATGCAACATATATATATATGTTATTGATGTTTACTACGGCGTATTCGATATTGAATATGAAATGTATAGATTTTACAGTTCATTTACAGAGACACCCAAAAGAATTGCATTACATTACGGCCTATGTTGAAAAATCGCTGTCGGCGTACTTTAATAATGTTACGCTATTTCAAACACATTGAAATTGATATGCATAATGGAAGTGAACTACGAGATGCGTATTATAGAATAGGGTGTACATAGAAGTTATCGTTCATTTACAGGGACACACAAAAAAATCAGTTACAGTACGGTATATGAGCAATGATTGATGAAAGTGCGTTTCAATTGTGGTATGCTTTTTTAAATTGATCTATTTTTTTTATTACTTGATATGAATAAATTCTATAGATTGTATATAGGGTTGCGCAAAGAATACGAATACATTTTCACTTATTGAAGAAAATTGTTGAAGCGGAATTTTCAAATGTGTTATACGTTTCCGAACTCAACTACATTTTTAAATAATATGTAGTATATATAGAAAGCTATAGCTCTTATACAGGCTGCACAAAATAATTTAAAAATTTTGCCGACTATAGATTAAAATTGCTGAAATTGTGTTTTAAAATGTGTTATTCTTTTTCTAAATTATTTTCTTAGAGATCATCTTTTACCCTATTAAACGGCGAGTTTTTGTTACAGTATTCTGAATGTGATGGAAAGTGTTTTATAATCTATGCTTGACGCATGATGTTTATTCTTGTCGGTAAAATGAAAAACTTTTTATTTAACCCCTTGACTACAAATTTTTTTTTGTGGGATATTTTAAATCAAATTGTCTTGGGGTGTCATCTACCGAGCAAACGGTCAACTGCGATCCCAAATGAACGTGAGAGAGCAGTGGGACAAGCAGACATGGTTTTCCAAGCGTTTCAGGGACTTCTGTGTCCAGTGGTACTTTTTGAAGTTGCACTGGGACATAGTGTCCCACTGGGAGTCTAAGGATTAAATGCATAATTGATATTTTCTACAGAAAATAATTTTCATATATATTTCTAGTTTGGTCTAATTGTTTTACAATCTCAAAATATATATTAAATATGAAAAAAATCTATTAGTCTTCTATTAAAATTTATTTTCACCTATATTCTGTATACCAGGTTCTGTAACCCTGGATGCCCGGGTTGGGTACCCTAGTTGGTATAATACTGGATCCTGTAACAAAATGTAACCTATACTCATTTTCTACTTTCTCTTTTTATTACTTTACAACAAATTAATAATTTTATGTATAATTCAACAAATTCACCCTAAGTAATAAAAAAAAACTGTAAGTTTAAATTTAATTTAAACGTTAAATTTTAAGAAATTTTATTAAAAATACACACAGTAAGCTGCATCCTTCAAAGATAGCGTGAATATTTTCCTTGAAAAACATTTACTTAAAGTGTTTAACAACTCAAGATTCATTTTATTGCTCCGCAACTTGACAGATTTTATAGATCACAGTGCCATAGAAGAGCATATTTCATATGGTTTATTTCCACTATAGCTTACTCGCATAATAAGAAGGGGATTAATATGACCATATTTTTAAATGATAGACTTTATTGCTTAGAAAATGTTGGAAAATTTTTGGATTCCACATTAGAATGCCACAGAAAATATTTTAAATAATGGCTTTTGTCTCTGTCTGACTGCTGGAGCAAGAAAACCCAGACGTTGGGGCCACCGTAATACTTACCCATCATAGATATGCATAATATAAAATATGAAAATAAAACATGTGTAAACTATAAAATGATTTGCAATTCGAATAAAATCCTGGCTTGATGACGTCATAAACTTTAAATGCTCTATTATTGAATTGCGTAAAAGAAACGTATTTATAATTCTAAAAATGATAATCCTATTAACTAACAGTTTACTGCGTCGGATTAAGTGTCTCTTTTCTAATTAAAATATAACTTTGAATTGAAATTCGAATGAAATACAGGGTCATGAAAAATCGAAGTGTGTGGAAAATGTGATTACAAATATCTCGGCAACTCATTATCCGATCGACTTCATTCTTAATGCAAAATTTATGTTTTTTATTGTCTTTTATATTCACTCCTTAAAAAAACAATTTCGAAAATTTTTATATACCTTTTATCAGAACGAATATTTCGAGAGTCCGAAAAAAATAGTTCCGGATAATCGAGGTTAGTGAAATTCAATAAGCTTCTTCCCATTATTACATACTAAGTACATACCAAATTTCAAGTCTCTATCTCAATTTGCTCGGGAGATAGAGCGTTTACCGACACACAGACACACACAGAGACAGACAGACGGCAATTTTTTTTCTAAAAATACGTTTTTCCGAATCTCCAGTGTCTGAAACGTGTGAATTCGTCAATTTTTTTTTCAATTTTCAAAACGATTACAAGATTTACGCTATAGTACGTATGATGGGTAAGTAATTAAAACGAGAAATTGAGATACAGTAATTTCAAAAATTTTCACAGCCATCGTAAAAGAATTATAGTTTTCTAACACTTTAAAATATAGTTGAAAAATGATTATGAATTCGGTTTGTATGTGTGTGTGTCTGTCCGCGCTTTAACTCGCTTAAATATACTCGGATTGTCATGAAATATATATATGTTATTGAATTTTACTGCGGCATATTCGGTATTGAAAATGAAGTGTGTAGAATTTACAGTTAATTTACAGAGGCACTCAATAGAATTGCGTTACATTACGGTATATGTTGAAAAATCGATTGCGGTGTACTTTAATAATGTTACGCTAATTCAAACATATTGAAGTTGATATACATAATGGAGGTGAACTACGAGATGCGTATTATAGAGTCCTGTGTTCATAGAAATGATCGTTCATTTACAGGGACACGTAAAAAAATCAGTTACAGTATGGTTTATGATCAATAATTGCTGTAAGTGCGTTTCAATTGTGGTATGCTTTTTTAAATTGAACTATTTTTTGTATATTACGTGATATCATAAATTATGTAGATAATATATAGGGCTGCACAAATAATTCGAATACATTTTACGCTTATTGACGGAAATTGCTGAAGAGGAATTTTTTACTGCGTTATGCGTTTCCTTACTCAATTACATTTTTGATTACTATGTATTATATATAGAAATCTGTAGATGCTATACAGGGCTGCACAAAATAATTTGAACATTCTTCCGACTATAGATTGTAATTACTGAAATTGTGTTTTCAAATGTGTTATGCGTTTTATAAATTATTTACTTAGATATCCTCTTTGACCCTATTAAACGGTGAAGTTTTGTTACAGTATTCTAAATGTGTTGGAAAGTGTTTCATAATCTATGATTGCCGCATAATTTTTCAATCTTGTCAGCAAATTAATTTTTTTTTTTATGTAAATGCATGATTTATATTTTTCATATAAATTTCTATTTTGGTCTAATTCTTTTGCAATCTGAAAAATATATATTAAATATAAAAAATCTATTTGTCTTCAATTAAAAGTTATTTTCACCTATGTTCTGTACACCAGGTTCTGTACCCTAGATGGTATAATACTGGATCTTAATAAAACCATTGTAACCTATACTTTTTTTCTACAACGGGATTTTCCACTTTCCCTTTTCATTACTTTACAATAAATTAATAATTTTATGTATATTTCAACAAATTTACCCTAAGTATTGATACAAATTTGTAAGTTTGAATTTAATTTAAGCGTTAAATTTTAGGAAATATTATTAAATATGTTACAACAATAAGTTACATCTTCCAAAGATAGCGTGAATATTTTCCTTGAAAAACATTTACTTAAGGGTTTTACAACTCAAGATTCATTTTATAGCTCCACAACTTGACAGATTTTATAGATCACAGTGCCATAGAAAAGTATATTTCATATGGTTTATTTCCACTAGCTTACTTGCATAATAAGCAGGGAAATAACGCGACCGTATTTTAAAATGATAGGCTGTTTTTTCTTAGAAAATGTTGGAAGGTTTTTTTATTCCATTTTAGAATACCACAGAAAATTCTTGGAATAATGGCGTCTATTTCTAACTGACTGCTGGAGCAAGACAAAATTAAGGAAACAAATTGAGAGATAGTGATTTCAAAATTTTTCACAGGCATCGTAAAAGTAGTATTGTTTTCTATCACTTTAAAATATAGTTGAAAATTGTTTATGAATTCGGTTTGTATGAGTGTGTTTCTGTCTGTCCGTGCTTTAACTCGTGTAAATATACTCGGATTGTCATGCAATATATATATGCTATTGATGTTTACTACGGCATATTCGGTATTCAATATGAAGTGTGTAGATTTTACAGTTTATTTACAGAGACACTCAAAAGAATTGCGTTACATTACGGTCTATCTTGAAAAATCGCTTTCGGCGTACTTTAATAATGTTACGCTATTTCAAACATATTGAATTTGATATACATAATGGAAGTGAAGTACGAGATGCGTATAATAGAATAGGGTGTGCATAGAAGTTATCGTTCATTTACAGATACACACAAAAAAGTCAGTTACAATACGGTTTATGAGCAATGATTGCTGGAAGTGCGTTTCAATTATAGTATACTTTTTTAAATTGAACTTGTTGCTAATTATTAATTTGAATTATTTAATTTGTTCAATTTGAATTCTGTCGCTGGAAGTGCGTTTTCAGTTGTGGTATGTGCTTTTAAATGTAACTAATTTGTTGTATATTACTTGATGTGTATAAATTATACAAATCATTTACAGGGCAGCACAAAGAATTCGAATACATTTTACGTTTATTGATGAAATTTGTTGAAGGGGAATTTTCAAATGTGTCATGCGTTTTCTAACTCAACTACATTTTTAAATAATATGCAATATATATATATATATATATATAAATCTATAGATCTTGTACAGGCTGTACAAAGTAATTTAAAAGTTTTGCCGACTATGGATTGTAATTGCTGAAATTGAGTTTTCAAATGTTTTATGCGTTTTCTAAATTATTTTCTTAGCGATCATATTTCACCCTATTAAACGGCGAAATTTTCTTACAATATTCTGAATGTGTTGTAAAGTGTTGATTTTTTTATTTTTGTTAGTAAAATTAAAAACTTTTTATTTAAATACATAATTGATATTTTTAATATAAATAATTATCACATAAATTTGTATTTTGATCTCATTGTTGGGCAATTTTAAAAATATATATTAAATATAAAAAATCTATTAATCTTCAATTAAAAGTTATTTTTACCTATGTTCTGTACACCAGGTTCTGTACTTTAGTTTGGTACAATACTGAATCCTAATAAAACAAATGTAACCTATACTGATTTTCTACAAAATGATTTCCCACTTTCTTCTTTTTATACTTTACAACAAATTAATAATTTTATGTATAATTCAACAAATTTACCCTAAGTATTCATAAAAAATTGTAAGTTTAAATGCAATTTAACCGTTAAATTCTAAGAAATATTATTCGATGTGCATACAATAAATTGCATCGTCTAAAGATAGCGTGAATATTTTCCTTGAAAAATATTTACTCAGAGGGTTTTACAACTCAAGATTCATTTTATTGCTCCGCAACTTGACAGATTTTATAGATTCACTCTGTCATAGAAAAGTATATTTCATATGGTTTATTCCACTAGTTTACTCGTATAATATGCAGGAAAATAATACAACCATATTTTAAAATGATAGACTGTTTTCGCTTAGAAAATGTTGGAAATTTTTTGGAATCCATTTTTGAATGCCACAGAAAATTGTTTGAATAATGGCTTTTATCTCTGACTGACTGCTGAAACAACAAAAAATGAAAACGAGAAATTCAGTGAGAGTGATTTCAAAATTGTTCACAGCCATCTTAAAAGTAGTATTGTTTTATAGCTATTTCCAATATAGCTGAAAAGTTTTTATGAATTCGGGTTGTCCATCCGTCTGTATGTCATCTGTCCGTCCTTACTCGTGCAAAGATACTCGGATTGCCATGCAATTGATATATGTTATTGGGGTTTACTATGGCATGTTCGGTATTTAAAATGGAATTTATTAATATATTATAGGGACACTCAAAATAATTCCGTTACATTATTGTCTACGGGAAAGAATCATTGGCGGTGTGTTTTGATGATGTTACACTATTTTAAACATAATGACTTCTATCCCTGACTGACTACTGAAGCAAGAAAAAGGAAAACGAAAAATTGAGAGAGGGTGATTTTAAAATTTTTCACAGCCATCGTAAAAGTATTATCGTTGTATAACTATTTTCAATATAGTTAAAACGTTTTTATGAATTCGGGTTGTCCGTCTGTCTGTCAGTCATCTTTCCTTGCTTACTCGTGTAAAGATACTCGGATTGCCATGCAATTGGTATATGTTATTCGGGTTTACTATGGCATGTTCTGTATTCAAAATGGAATTTATTAATACATTACAAGGACACGTAAAAGAATTCCGTTTCATTATGGTCTGTGGGGAAATATCAATTGCGGTTTATTTTAATGATGTTACACTATTTTAAACATAATGGCTTCCATCTCTGACTGACTACTGGAGCAAAAAAAATATGAAAACTAGAAAAAAATAGAGAGAGTGATTTCAAAAATTTTCACAGCCATCGTAAAAGATGTATTGTTTTCTAACATTTTTCAACATAGTTGAAAAATGTTTATTAATTCCTAGGTCATAAAAATCTACTGTCCAAATTTCGTGATCCAGTCTTTAGTCATTTCAGCTCTGCATTGATGAGTCAGTCAGTCAGTCAGGCGAAATTACACTGCTCAAAACAATTAAAGGATATTGCAGTTTTAGGTGGATTTTGTATCTGGGAAACTTTTTAGCTGATTGATACATGGTCGATAGACATAGTAGGTTATATGAGAATAAATTACACATGTTTGGCAGAAAAAAATGCATTTTATTGCGCATTTGTGTACAAAAGGAAAAAAACACAATTTGTGCATAGGAGAAAAAAAGAATAAGAAAAGGTGTTTTCTTCAAAGAAAATCATTTTCAGTAGGGGGTATGGTTTCCACGGGCGGCCAGCAACGTTGAACACCTTTGAGGCATGGACTCAATGAGGCTATTAATGACGAGTTGGGGTATTCTGCCCCACTCTTCCAGAAGAGCTCTTTCCAGTTCTTGGAGAGTTTGTGGGGGTTGTTGGCGGCCAGAAACTCGTCTTCCTAGAGCGTCCCAAACGTGCTAGATTGGATTCATGTCTGGAGAACACGCTGGCCATTCCATTCGAACGATTCCTTCCTCGAAAAGGAAATCCTCCACCAGGTTTGCACGATGTGGCCTGCAGTTATCGTCCATTAAAATGAAGTTATCTCCGATTGCTGCATCGTAAGGGACTACAGTAGGTCTGAGGATCTCATCCCTATATCGGCGACCAGTCAGAGCTCCATCTCGCTTCGAAATATTTCAAGTGTTGATATATATATATATATATATATATATATCTGACAAACGTCATGCTGTAACTCTCTTGGTTATGAACCGATTTGGATATGACTGAGTCTGTGTATAGGACATACCAAGGTCTTGACCGAGCTCGTTGGGCAGCTTCATCCACCATCTTGTTTCAAAATGGCGGCCAGTTAAAAAAGTTTAAATTTTTAAAATTCAAAAATATGTACAAAAATTATAAATTGAAAATATTGTTTCAGTTAAGTTTTAGAACGTGATACAAGGATTCTGGAACATTTTTTGTTTTGGCTATATCTTAAAAAATATGGCAGTTTGAAACTCTAGGGTGGCTCACATTTTGGCTATATCTTAAAAAATGGCTGAGATATGGCAGTTTGAAACTCTAGGGTGGCTGACATTTTGAAACAATCCAATTTTTGTTATGCTGTAACTCTCATGCTGAAATTCGCATTCAAATTCAGTATTAACAAAAACCAGGATTGAATCTTCTATAATCGGGTTCAAGCATTTTAGCTTCGGGTGTTTGAGTAAAATGAGTTGAATTTTTAAAGAAATGGACTATGAAAGCTACCTTTTCCTCCTGGTACAGGTCGGAAGGACTTTTTTTAGTTGTCACTTTTCTTACGGATGAGTGATATGTTCAAAATGCCCTTCGTTATTGTTAAATGTACAAAACAATCGCCTATCGTACAAAATCGTCGTAAGATACAAAAAAAAATTCATTACTTATGCTGCACTCTCTGTTTTTAAAATATTTTTACATTAAATTTTTTGAGCATACGCTCAAATATATCTTTGTGAATTTGCTATTCACGTTTTCCTTATGCAACTGACTATACGTAAATGTAACATACTTTTATATAACAAAAATTACATATTCGCAATATAGGAATCAAGTACGACTTTCAGACATTTTTGCTATATCTTCAGAAACATAGATTTTGAAGCTTTATGCTGTTGCCGAGTTTCTGAAATATATTCATCTTTATGAAAACAACTTTTCATGTTCTCGAAAATTTTAGACAGAGATTCAAAATTTTACTTTATCTGAAAATTGAAAACATCGCAATATTCTGCCATCTGCATTCTATTCGAAAAAGAGTTCTTTCAAAAAGTCTGGGCATTTAAATTAAATTGTGGTAGTTTGAAGGAAATTTTATGTTTGTTTCAACGGTGAATTATATATATATATATAGAAAGGAGGTCATCTCAACTTTTCTTTATTTAGTTTTTCCTTTTGCATAATTAAGCTAAAAAAAAGTATTCTACGTATGCTGACAGTAAAGGCTTGTTTATTTCAAAACAAAAACATGTTACAACAGAACTGTTTTTGTGGTTCGTCAATAGGATAGGGGAGCATTCTCAGGTAAACGTAAAATTCGGGTTTTTTAAACTAATATTAAACTTTATTGTTTTAATTCGAATTTTTTGCGCACATTACTCTATATAAAACTATAATTGCAATTTATGCTAATAAACAGAAATGAATTTTATAAAATATTTAAAAATTGTACTACTATGTCCCTGAAACCAGAAATCCAAAACGCCATGGTAATGACATTTTTAACGTTAAACTTATTTTTTCTGGACTAAAAAATAACTAGGGCTAACTGCATTCTATTCGAAAAAAGTTCTTTTCACATCCTTTCCTGGGCATTTGAATTAAACTGTGGTAGTTTGAGGAACATTTTATGTTTATTTCACCAGTGAATTAGAAAAGGGCTCATCGCGACGTTTCTTTATTCAGCTTTTTCCTTTTGCATAATTAAGCTCCGAAAAAAGCATTCCACATATTCTGACAGTAAAATCTTCCTTATTTCAAAACAAAACATGTTGCAACAGAACTGTTTTTATGGTTTGTCAATAGGATACGGGTGCATTCTCAGATAACCGTAAAATTTGGGTATTTTTAAACAAATATTAAATTTTATTGTTTTAATTCCCAATTTTTAGCGCAAATTTCTCTATATAAAACTATAATTTCAATTGATGCTAATAAACAGTAATGAGTTTTAAAAAAATATCTAAAAGTTTTATTACTGTGTCCCTGAAACTAGAAAACCAAAACGCCATGGTAATGACATTTTTAACGTTAAGCTTATTTTTAAGGCTAAAAAATAACCAGGGCTGTAGTGGGGGATATATGATCGTATACCCTCTGCATTTTTTTAAGGAGCTTCGTATAGCCTCTGTTTCTCAGGAGAAACTATTATAGCGTATACTCTCTGGCATATATCCTCTGCCTAGAGTCCAGCATCGAGAGTGATTTCAGAAATTAACTCCCACAGTCGATAATATATTCGGATTCTTTTGAGCAGCCGTGCATACGATCTATAGATTCGTTACATTCCACATGGTTTTCTAAAATTTAATTCAGCTATTAAACGTAAAACAAATTTTATATTTTTTCCAGCTGATAATTTCCGTTTATGATAACTTGAAATATTCTGTGCAGCCCTGTATATGATCTAAAGATTTTTATACACCACATATTAAGCTATAATTTAATTCAATTAGGAAATTCATAACGCGGCTAACCGCATCCGATATTGCACTTCCAGCGATTATCGCTTATACATAATACTGTAACCGACTTCTTTTTATGATCCTATAAATGGACACATGAATGCTATGCACTCCATATTCTAGAGTAAGCATCTTGTAGTGCACACCAGCATTGCACATAATTTATTTTATGTTTGAAATAGTGTAGCATTTTAAAAATACACCACAAATAATTCTCCCCTTAGGCCATAATGTAACGTAATTCTTTTTGTGTCTCCCTGTAAATTAATTATAAATGCCACGCACTCTATTTTCTACAGAACGAAAGTTGTATTGCAAATCAATAATGTATATCAATTTCAGTGTGTTTGAAATAGTGTAACTTTATTAAAATACCACTGCAAACGATTTTTCTTTATAGACCATAATGTAACGGAAGTCTTGTGTACAGTAAACGAATTATAAATGAAACGCACCCCATTTTCAATAGGCAATGTCCTACGGTAAATCACAATAACGTATACCAAGCTCATGGTAATCCAGAAGTATTTACGTGAGTTAGAGCACAGACAGACAGGCAAACAGACAAACCGAAGTTATAAACACTTTTCAACTATGTTGGAAAGTGTTAATAAGCAACTGTGTTAAAAAGTTTAAAAAATCAACGCACAAACCAATTGTATAACCTTCTTTTTGGAAGTCGGTTAAAAATAAACGTTAACTCATTTTCAATGTTTTAACACGTTCCAACACGTTCCTCTTGGATCTTTTTAACACTTCCCAACATAGTTGAAAAGTGTTCATGAATTCGGTTTGTCTGTCTTCCGTATGTCTCTCCGTTCTCTAACTCGCATAAATATTTTCGGATTGCCGTGTAATTGATATATATTATTGAAGTTTAATACGGCATGTACGCTAATGAAACTGAAGTATGTAGAATTTATAGTTCGTTTACAGGGACACTCAAAAAAATTCCGTTACATTATGGTCAATGGGGGAAAAGAGTATGCGATGTATTTTAATGCTGATGTACTATTTCGAACATAATGAAATTGATATGCATTTATGAAGTGCACTAAAGCATGCTTTCTGTTTAATATGGTGTGCAAAGCATTTATCATTTATTTACAGTCACATTAAAGAATTCGATTACATAAGTGTCTACGGGGAAGAATGTTTGGAACGTATTTTAATAATGCTAAACTATTTCAAACATAATGAAATTTATATACATTATTGAGGTGCACTAAAAGATGTGTACTGTAGAATATGACGTGCACAACAATTTTTGTTCATTTACAGGGGCACATAAAAAATTTCGGTTACACTACATTCTATGAGCGATAAAAGATGGAGATGCGTTTTCCGATGTGGTATGCATTTTTATGTTTAACTAAATTTTTGCATACTATGTCGAGTATAAATTCTATAGATCATATGCAGGATTCACAAAATAATTCGTCAGTATCACTATATGTATGATGATGAATTGTTTAAAGATTTTCTTTTAAATTGAATTATGCATTTTCCATCTGAATTACATTGAGTATAATAAGAGCGTTTTGTTAAATATGAATAATTTCATATACAAAGCTGCTGAAAGAACTGGATGCATTGTCGTCTAGCAATTTTTGAAAGCACAATTTCAGTTGTATTGTGCGTTATTTTCTTAAATTAAATTTTAATTTAATATGAGGAGTGTATCAAATTCTGTAGATAATATGCAGGGCTGTACAAAATTATTCAAGTGCATTTCCGTTTAATGCTGGAAATTGCTGAAGGTGAATTTCTGACTATACAGGGATTTCTGATAATACAGGGATGCACAAAAGTTTTCGGATGCCTCTGAAATCTAGTTTCATTATTTTGAACGGTAAAGTTTCGTTGCAGTATTCTAGAAGTGTTGGAAAGTGTTTCATAATTTATGCTTAACGCATGACTTTTCCTTCCTTTTTTTTTTTTTAGTTATGTGGTTTCTGAAAAACATGATTCAATTTTCGATACGCAACGCAGACACATTTTGTTTGTTTCGAAAATGGGAAAAATTATTCATTTCTTTTAAAATTTCTGAAAATGTGTGGTTTCTATTTGTTCCTGTGACTTTCCGTTAAATTTAATTTCTCTTTTCAGAAGAAATGATGCCAATGAAATAAATGCAAATTGTATAATGGTCTCTGTTTCAGAAAGGAAAGCAATTCAACACACTGTTTTTCTGAATACAAAATATTTCAAACTTGAAAACAAATATTTCCTAAAATAAATTTTTAGAAAAGTAGCTGTATGTATCTTCTTGATTCCACACCTCCCCCTTTTATTTTACCAGTGTGGCATACAATTGTTTACGCATCTTTAAAATCAATTTTCTCTCCTTTTATGTGTATAGAATATTTCAGAAAAGTTCCAAACAAAGATAAACCTGCTACTGTTTCCCAAATTTAGAATATCATGAAGTAAAATATAAAAGATTGTATTATTTTAAGACCTCTATATTGAGTCTAGATAAAAAAAATATATTTTAGTCATTCAATTTTAGAATGTTAAATATAAGTTTAATTAAGTTAGATTTTTTTTTTTTCGTTTTTTGGCGTTACGGTCAAAACTATTTTTCATTTATCTCAAAATAAAAAACTACCCCTTTTTTCTAGAAATTACAACGATGAAAGTACTAATAAGAATTATATTCACAATTGCAACTAACACAATAACAAATAAATACTAAATAAGCGAATATAATGCTGCTAAAAGAATATCCCACTTAAAATGAGTATCTGAACCTACTCTTTTTAGGGTTTTGTTCATCTGACGAAACCCTATTCGTCTCACTCCTGTGTCTGTCTGCCACAAAGTTCTTTCTCGGAAACTGTATAAGTTAGAGACTTGAAATTTTGCATACTTATAGCTGAATACCTCCTGTTACACAAGAAATCATAAAATATTGAAAAGTCTTACATTATTTTAATTAAATGAATTAATTTAATGCAATCTAACCATTTCTCCGATTTAGATTTTTAAACAGAACCTGTATTTCTGTCTCTATCGCTTAGGTTAGATGATTCAGTGGTAGGGCATTTCTCTTCTAACCCAAACGTTCCTGGTTCTATTCTCGACGACGGAAGATGATATTTTCGATGTTTTCCCTCGGAATACATTTTAATTGTCCGATGGATTTAATTAAAAGGACTTTCGTATTTTTTTTGCCGTTTTAAGGGTTTAATTTTTTTTAGCTAAAATTAAATCAAAATATGTTTTTCAGATATACAAACGTATGCTGTTACAGTTGTCTGAAAAGCAGTTCTTGAATATTTTTAATTTGATTAAAAAATAACTTCTTCTTGTTATCATTTTATTGTTAAATTCAATGGTGCTGCCATCTATGTTCTTATTGATAAAGTGTATTTATAAATGAAAAGGATTTAATAATTATAAATTAATTACTTGGATTTATTAATTAAAATATAAAGTGTTTTGAAAGGAATATTAAACGAAACCCTTTGTGCGATCGTCGATCACATTTACCCATATGTTTTTTTTGTTGTTGTTGTTGTTGTTTTTTTTTTTTACAAATTGCGCAGGAAGGACGTGCCTTGGACGTCCAGAATATTTTGAGAGTTTGCTGCGAATCTGCCAAGTCTCGTACCACTATATTTAATCTTATTTAACTTATTATACTTCATCTTATTTAATGTCGGAATTTCTCTTATCAAATAAGACGAAGATTATTATTAAAAATAGTGGTACGAGACTTGTCAGCTATGCAATTAATACGTTAAGTATCTCTACGTACGTGGCACGTCTTTCCAGAGCAAGTGGTTAAGTACATTTGAAACGTAAATGAGACTTACAAAGCTTAAAATGTTCAAATTTATTTAGCCATAAGCATGATCTTGATTATAAATAAAGATATAATCGCGTATTACCCTAATTTAACATAAAAAAAATAAGTATGAATGGAAAATTTGGAAATGTTTTTTTCAAAAAGTTAGAAGAACAAAAGTTGCGCAATTTGCACTTAAATAACTATACTTTGTGGCGGGTATGTTGAATCCGCATGTGATAAGTCTAGTGATTAAGTCGCTGGCTACAAATCAGGAGGTAAGAGAGGCACAAATTCCATATTAGACTTGGTTATGTTCATGATAAGTGGAATTTCACTGTAAATAATTGCTCAGTTATGTTTCGACACAGTGTGCTAACGATGACCATTAGCGTCTCATTCAATCAGCAAATCGTGTGTGACTATATCTTATTTACATTTCGTGTGGTGCACTCAAAAATTAAATACATATATTTTATATAATTTAAATTTAAATACACTGAACTATTAAAAGCCTGGAAAATACTCATAAATAAGCACACTTGCTTATTTATAAGTACGAAAGTTTTTAACAATAAGCATATTTCATTAAAAATACCATTGACTGAAAACTTTTATCCAAATTTTATTAACATTCTTGGAAAAAATACAGATCACCCCTACTAACTCTGCTGCAAGTAATCTTATGAAAAAATAAGGTGGGGGTAAAATCGACTGGGAATAATACATACGATCTAATGCTATGCATAAATTATTCTTCGGAGCCCATCTACATATTTAAAGTTTCAGAAATTTTCATTTTTTAAATAGTCAATACCCTCTTTATATACTTTAGTTTCTTTGGAACAATAAAGTCCGATAAAGCTTAGGCACTTTTTTTTATACCGTCATAGATAAAGAAAATCTCAAAACTTAGGCTAAGGTTAAATCAAATTAACAAATCTAAATTAATATATTCATCCTATTGAAATATTTCGTTCACTTCTAGATATTGGTTCTGAATTCATGAACGAATATGCAAAATACTTTCTTAACTGTATCATACTTTAGATTAGTTGAAAATCAATTTCCCACCATTAGGTCCCTCCATTCCTCCCAACAAGGCCTATCCAATACTACGACCAAACAGGTCTATCCATAATAGCACCCTACTTTAGGCTGCTCGTACAAGACATTCCGCGAAAAGAGCAGAGTATACACAACACAACCAACACCTTTCAGTTCCAACACAATTCTCCCCATGCTTTCCATTCCGTACCTCTCCTCCCTATTTCAATCTGTGGGGTTTTTCTCTTTATTTTCAAGGGTAGCCCCTCACGTCCTTGTTGACATTTCATGAAGGCGGATTATCTTCAGCGCATAAACCCATCCTTCTACTGCTAAGCACATTCTTGCCAGGAGGCAATATCCCTTGCTCATCATCATCATCATCATCCCAAACCATGGTTTAAGACTATAAGCTTGTTCCGGCCTCAATGCATCTTTTTCGTGGTCTTCCTCTGTCTCTTTTTCCCCTTGGTTTATAATTCAAGGCTGCTTTTGGTATGCGATCAGAATCCATCCTTTCCATGTGGTCCCTTCATTTCCTTCTGTAATTTTCTATTTTATTCAATATTGGCATAACCTCAAGCTCTCTTCTGATGTAGTCATTCCTTATTTTGTCCATTATCGAACATCCGTTCACACTCCTCAAAAATTTCATCTCTGATGATTGTATTTGTCTTTCATCATTTTTTGTGAGTGTCCATGCCTCACTTCCGTATATTAAAGTTGGTATTGCCATTGTTTAAAAAAAATTGTTCTTGTGCCTTTTCTTGTATTTCGAAGAGTTCTTCTTATAGTACCTCAGACGTATTGAAATTTATAAAGCTTATTTTGTATATCGTTGTCATAGTCATAAGATATATCACATCCTAATTAATTAAAATGTGAAATCTGCTCTAAGGGTTTATTTTCTAAAATAATTTTTCTTCTTATAGGATCTTTGCCCCTAAATGCCATTACCTTTGTCTTATTCATTAAAATCCTTAAATTATAATTTCTTCCAATTTTGTTTAAAGTAAAAATTGGACGTTGTAAATTGTCTTCATTATCCTGAAATAAACTAAGATCATCTGTGTCTAACTTAAGTATGTCCATAATAATATACAGATAAATATAATAAACAAGAAAAAGTAACGTTAATTAAACAGTAATGTGCAGTAAACGTCTTATTGACGTCATAAACCTGACAATACCTTTATTACGAAATTTGACAAGTTCCCTTTTGAAATTGCATTAACCCCAATATATTAAAAATTCCGATTTAACATTTTATTATAAATTCCGTTACATAGAAAAATCTTCATCGAGCTCAATTTTTTTTTTCAATTGCAATGAAATAGTCTTCGAATAGAATGCAGAAGATAATGTGTAGCATTGTTCTTTTGGGAACAGGTGCCATTTCAACAGGTTTTTCTCTCCTTTGCACTTTTTTCTTTTGTCTACTTCCATTCCCGAATTCCGTTTCTTTCATTCCTCCGTACGTTTAAAAATAAACACGTGACACACAGTAGGTGGACGTCACCGAGAAAGGAATTTTTGTGTTTATTCTGAGATTTCTCTATCACCAGTTGCAGTTGTTTTCTTACTTCGTTCGGGGATAAAATGGCTTGTGTGAAACGAAAGCAATTTTCTTTGGAAGAAAAGAAAGCCATAACTTCTGAGATTGCTAAAGGATTGTGAAAAAGTTTGATGTGCCCAAAAACATTTGGAATGACACCATCGACTTTATCTACATTTCTAAAAGATAAAGAAAAGATTGAGAGATAATTGCAAAATCCAAGCATTGGTTCCAATAAAAAATGAATGCGACGCAATTTGCCTGTAAGTGGTCCTCTGATAAGGGAGAAAGCTGAACAGTTCGGGGCAATGCTTGAGATCGAAAACTTCCAAGTTAGTGTTGGATCGATCAATCACTTTCGTAGTCGATATGGAATTGTAATGAAATCAATTTGCGACAAAGAATATGATGTGCCTACAATGACTGTAAATGAATGGTGATCTGAAGAACTAGCTGTACATAAAGTTCTGATGATGATTTTATTGCCGACTAGGATGGGATATTTTACAAACTTGAACCGAGAAAAACATTAAGAATTAAAGGAGGCAAAGGCATTAGCGGAAAAACTTCAAAGCAACGAATTGCATCACTCTTTTGTTGTAACAAATCTGGAACCAAAAAGAGAAAAATATTAATTGTTAGTCATTCTGGCAAGTCCCGTTGCTTTAAGAACTGCCATTCATTACCTTATGATTATAAATTTAATATAAAGTCATGGAAGACTCAAGATATCTTTAATGATTGGTTATTGCAATTTGACAAGGAAATGAAAGGTAAAAAACGGAACGTTCATCTTCTGATTGATAATTGTTCCCCATTATAATAATCCCTCCTAATTAGACTGTGTGCCCAAGTTGAGTACTTTCTGCCGAATTGCACTTCACTTCTAGTCCCTCGACCAAGGCTTTATCTGTACTGTAAAATCTTGCAACAGAACTCTTTTGCTAAAAAAGCCTTTGTGGCTTAGAGAATGGCGACAGGCCAAAAATAAATCTCAAAGAAGCTACTGAAATGATCTATGATTCGTAGCAACAAAATTAGTCAGAAAACAATTTATAACTATTAGAAACATACCTGATTAACTGAGACCGAAGAAAATTAATTGGAAATTTTAAATTTGGATGAGTCCTCGGAGACAAACACAATGTGGAAGGCTGTCAAAAAATTAACACCAGTCCTTGATCAGGTGGACTTGAAGGATTTCTTACCTGTGGATGACCACATTCAAACATACTATGAAGTGACTGATGACGATATCATTTTGTTCATTAAAAATACGCTAGTTCGACAAAGTGACGAAAGCAGTGATGACGATGTTTGTGTTGCCGACCAATCAAAAGTTATCGTTTCGGAAGCCCACTCGTGCTTGGAGAAAATGCGTACTTTTTTTTATCATCAAAAGAATATTTCAGAGGAGGTAATAATAAGTAATCAGAAAAATGTATAGAAATTCTAAATAAAACGAAATTTGTAGAACAAAACTTCATACGATGTTCCCTGTTACTGTCCACGATTTTATTTTTTGTTCATGGAAACGGTAACAGGAGACTGTCATACCGTCATGAAAATTTCTCTCTATCTCTTTTACTAATGATGAGATACAAAGGCACATAGCCATATTTTAATAGCCATGATTTCATAATGTAACGAAATTATTTGTGTGTCCATGTAATAAATAGTACACACTCCATTTTCAAAAGCAAACATTCTATAGAGAACCTCTGCAATATACAGGGTGTCCGAAAAGTCTGGAAACGGTCGAATAACTCAGAAATATACATCGGGTTGAAAAATGGAAAATATGTGTTTAATATTTTTCAAAAATCTATTTAGGAATATCAAAGTTACCCCTACTCTGCCCCCTGGGGGGAATGGAGGCAACGTTGAAATTTTAAATGACAACCCCCTTTTTATTGCAGTTTTGGATTCTACAGGAAAAAATACGTAACTTTTGCACTTAACTTTTTCTTCAGAAAATCGTATATCGCGCTGTAATTGAGTAAAATGCAGTGATAATCGTTTTCATTGAAAAGTCTGGAAACGGTCGAATATCTCGAGAAATATACATCGGATTGAAAAACGGAAAAATATAGGTACAGTATTTTAGAAAAATGATAACTTTAATATCCCTAAATAGATTTTTCTAAACTATTGAACACGTATTTTTCCGTTTTTCAATCCGATGTATATTTCTACGGGAAAATATATGTAACTTTTGTATTTAACATTTTCTGTGGAAAATCGTAGTTAGCGCTGTAATCGAGTAAAATGCAGTGAGAATTGTTTCCATTGAAAAGTCCAGAAACGGTCGAATAACTCAAGAAATATACATCGGATTGAAAAACGGAAAATATGTATTGAATATTCAATAAAAAATGGCAACTTTGATATCTCTAAATAGATTTTTCTGAAATATTGAACACGTATTTTTCCGTTTTTTTAACACATTCGCTGCCGAGTTAAAATTACCGAATTGTATTTTATTTAGAAAATTCAAATTCATACCAGAAAATACTAACAGCAACATTTAGTTTATTTAATTACAGGCATTTTTCGATTACGTAAAATAAAAATTCTTCTTTCGTTATTTCTGGTACGAATTTATAATTTTAGATTTAGAAATTCGCTGCCAATCACGCTCAGGCGCTTGATTGGCAGTGAATGGGTTAATACGATGTATATTTCTCGAGTTATTCGACCGTTTCCAGACTTTTCAATGGAAACGATTCTCACTGCATTTTACTCGATTACAGCGCCGTCTAAAATTTTCCGAAGAAAATGTTAAATAGAAAATTTACGTATTTTTTCCCCTAGAATCCGAATCTGCAATAAAAAAGATGCGTTATCCTTATCATTTAATATTTCAAAGTTGCCCCCCTTTTCCCCGTGGGTGCAGAGTTGGGCGGGGCAACTTTGATATCCCTAAATATATTTTTCAAACATATTTAACACATATTTTCCATTTTTATATCCGATGTATATTTCTCGAGTTATTCGACCGTTTGCAAACTTTTCGGACATTCTGTATAAAAACGACATGTAAATCTGATTATATTTACGAGAGTAAGAACACGGACAGACAAACCGAAGTCATAAACACTTTTTCGACTAATTTGGAAAGTGATAAAAAATGAAAGTCTGTACAATTTATAATATATAGTCGATCCCTTTTTTCAAAAATTGCATTCCTAGTCATAAAGAAGACATTATCCAGTCTAATTACACATATAACTATAGGTCATTGTCACTTAAACAGCGATATATTTGTCCTTGCTTCAAAAATAAAGAATAAATTTGTATAAAAATGAAACACAATGCTAGAAAACTTTTATCACATGTTTTATGTTTGTATAGAGGGATTAAAAAAAACTATTTATAAATATAACACTTAAGAAAAGCCACTTAAGAAAATTTTTTAATGTGATAAATGTCATTCCCACGTGTCTCCCTGCCTCCACCTTATCACAAACATAGTTCCTAAATGTATACCATCCAATATATTTGCGATATATTTCTTGTTTAAACTATTAAAATCTATCATGTAATACAAAAATGGAAAAAGTAAATCCTTTTCATGGTTTGTATATATATTTTTTTAAATGATAAGAAATGTATTTTGGTTTTTTTTTTGTCATTTCCTTGTCATAAAATGAAAATAATGATTCTAACATTTGACAACAGTTCCGAATTTCATCTGTGTACAGTGGTACCATCAGAGAAACCATCTTGATTTTTTGTTGTTGTTTTTCTAGAATCAAGCATAGACAAGTGATTTCTAGTTATATTCTGGCAAGTATTTTTATTGGCTGTGTTTTTATTACCCTGTGTCTTTTATTTGCATTAATATTGTAATGAAAACTCAATCAGTAATAAAGCTTTATTTGTATTGAGTTTTTTAAACTATCATTTTACACATTTGTTTACCTCCGGTGAAATGTGCAAACAGGGCCAGATTACCTCAGGGCAGAACTTCCACCAGTGTTGTAGTATAGAAATTTTCGCCTCATTTAAACGAAAAATTTTGTATATTAAAAAAGTGAAAATTTAATAATATAAAATGCTTGTGGAGGTTTGCCCCTACGGTGTAAAGCGCAGTTCTACATTAATTTCAGCAATTTACACTTTTCTGTTACCTCCCTTGAAAAGTGTGAAAGCTAGGTTCTGCTGTACATACTTTCTTTATGACAACATGACATAAAAGTGAGATAACCAGACACGTTAATGCATCTTGTATGGCTCCGGATATCCTCGATAGCCACTGAAAATTCAAAGAATGGAGCGAAGCAATACCATCAACCGGGACAACTTTGCCACTTTCTGAAAAATATGTTTTTTGGCGAGCTGAGAAGTTCCAGATCCAATTAAAATAGGTGCTAGTGTTTTCATTTCACAAAGACGACATTGTGTGACACTATTCCTGCGCGTTTTCTGCCTTGTTAGTTGTTTTATGGCCGTCATCAGTGAAAATATTTTGTTAGTGGGAAAAAGGGATTTTGTACATCTAAAAAGTGTTCCGTTTCACCCTTTTAATCCAAACGTAAATAAAAACTGCCTATTTTATCTGATAATAAGCTTTCGGAATTGCTTTTGGAAATTGACCTAATGTTATTTTTCTGGTTAATAATATTATTTGGTAAAATTGCACCAGGAATCTTGGGAAGTGTGGGACAAATTTGCCAACCTAGAATTTTGTAATTTCCCTAGATTCTTTCATATTTTTTGCTAAATCGGATTATGGGTTTTTCTTGCATGACACATCTGAATCAGAATCCGAGCAAGGTGTAGTACCAGAGGAAGGAGCAGAACCCGAGCAAAATGCAGAACACAAGCAACCTGAAGAACCGGATGAGGCGTTCGTCAATATAGCCAATGTTGTGTATATTGTTGAACCTCCTTACATAGAAAAAAGGAAAAATTTCTTTTTACGAGAAGAATGTTCGATTTTTTTTCTAACTGCTCTTCTATTTTATTTTTTATTAAATTTTTTTGTCATAATTTAAATATATTATTTGAATTATAAAATTAAATTTCCCTGTGGTTTTTTGTTGATTTTCATTAGTTTTTAGACAGTTGGGAAAGTTTCCTCGTTTCCCAGGTAACTTTGCTAACACAGTTTTACGCGCAAAAAAAAAAAAAAAAAGAAATTCTTACTTAATTAAAAATGTTACCACCTATTTTTAAACTAGAGTTCAAGACTAATGGTTTAAGATGATTTTGAAGCATTATTGAATATTATGAGTAACCAAAAGATGGGTAGGAAAAAAATGTGGCAAAGTTTTCCCGGTTTACGGTATTATTTTCGTTTTTTTACAAATAGTATTTATAATCTAACAAAAAAATTCTTTCAATATCCACAGCAAAATCTTTATAATAAATTTGAAAAATAATATTTTTTCAATATAGAAAATTATTGTTCACAGAATCTGCGTTCCCGAATTTCAAGAAATTATAATTCTTGTTGGGTTATTAAAAAATTATATTTGTCATTATATCTATAGCGAAAACTGGGGATGTTTGACTTTTTTTTTTACTAAAATGCTCGTAATTTGTGTTTGTGTGACAATAGCATCTTAGTTTGCCTCACATAAACAGCTTATTGATGTTTTATCTATCTTTTTATAGCGTGATAATTCTGAAAAGACACACTAAATGATTTTTAAAAAAGTTCTATAATTTTGTAAACTGGATCAAACCTCCCCATTCCAGGGACGTTTCACACACAGTGAAACAAGTTTCATCCCCTAAATCAAATAAATTTATTCCCTATTATTTATCATATAAATTTATATTAATCATATAAATTTTTTTATCATATAAATTATTTTTTTACCAGAAATTTTATTTTATGAATTTATTTCTGTACGGTATTTTTTTTCTTACTAAATACAATTTTTTTGCTCACAATATATTTGTTTGATCTAGCCGCCAGGCTCGAAATTAATCAATTTCGTTTTCCTTCTGATACAAGGTCATTAAAAGAATCTGCATACCTGTATCTTTAAATTTGAATGAATTATACGTAATTGAAAAACGGCCAATGTTAATGGGGACCAAGCATCAAATTACAATTGTAAAACTATGAGATACTGCTAGAAGGAAAAAACACGGGCGATAATGCAAATGCAGTTGACTTTAAAGAAAGATAATCAATGCTTGCAACATTATAAATAGCAAAAAAATCAAAAATATTTACATAAACACAATCAAAAAAGCTCAGTCCTGTAAAATAGATTACAGAAAACACTTAGAAAACGCTTTGTGAATTGCTTTCTATAATTATATTTCTAGGAATTTAATTAACATTTATTCATTTACATGATGTCTGCCTACTAATGATTTTTTTAGATGTTTCTGGGTATTTTTTTCGCCTGTTATCACATTTTAGATCTAAAGAGTGCCATCATCAATTTGCATAGGGTCCCTATTTTCACTGACAAAAATCAGTTGAAATGGTACAAAGAAGTGGTATAAGTCAGCTATTTCGTTCACTATAATTCAGTTGATTTTAAAGATACATATTAAGATTTTTTTTTTGTAATGTACTTGTTGCAGTAAAAGGAAAAAAATTTTAACCGACCAATTTTGTCTGAGGAGATCATATAAAATTTAATTTACCTTTTTAAAAATAATTGGAGGGATTATTTCACTAACATAATCTTATTTCCTATCTTATTTTGAACATAATTGCAATTTACATTGCCTGTTTATTTCCGGTTGTAAAAAATTAAAACGCATTTCAAACTTTTTGAGACACACTGTATAGTAGAATTAGCTGTGTAGCAACCCGATGTGTACATTTACATTTCATGAGATCTTTTAATCTCTTGAGTGAAAAATAAATCCAATATTATTGTACATTTAGAAAAACTTATAGCATTACTTTTATTAAATACTAAATTTCAAGTAAGAAATCATATTTACAATGTATGTTAGACAGAACGTGCGAGAATTAAATTTGCAGATTACGTGATTTTTTATGCAAAACTTTATTTGTAAAAGTGTTCTTTTAAGATTCATTTTCTAATTTTATCCACCGCCCCCTGAATACTAGGCCTACACGCAGACAGAAAAATGGTGGCTGTCGTAGTCTTATTTTTTTCAACCTTTGTACGGTTTCTCGAATTTGATTACCAATAATTTCCAAAAGTTTTCCCTGTCTTATTTTTCTGGGATTAAATAAATCAAAGAAAACTTATAGAAAATACTGGTGTGTAAATTCAGGGGACCGTACAAACGCTTAAATAAATCCATCTACGATAGCAGCCATTTTTGTGTCAGCGGTAGGCCTAGTATTCAGGATGCGGTGTTTGACGCTCGTATTCACGAATAACTTCGACCGAGAGTTGAACCGAGGGTCCAGTAACCCCAGGTTGAGGTTTTCAACCGAGAGTTGAAAACTCGTATTCACCGTCTACTTCGGACGAAAAGTTACTCGACCCCGGTTGAATAAAGCGTGCTAATTGGTTAAAAAAATCAGATGACGTTTTCGGTTTCGCGTTGAAGCTTTGTTTGTTTATATTATGGAAGAAAAGTGCCGGAAAAAAAGGAAATTAAATGTAGTACTTATTTTATTTTTTACAAAATATATGCACAAAATAAAAACTTGTAATTACTAAATATGGAGATTAACTTATTTTAATTTCTTACAAAGTTTAATATTTTTTAAACAATTTATTCAAATTTTATGTATTATTATTATTACTTTTAAACATATATGTGAGTTAAGAAAGGGATATGAAATGTGTTAATTGCTAAAGTAAATTTTATAAGTTTATTTTTCAAATAAAATTTGTCTTAGTAGCTAAACGAAAACTTGATTTAATCAAAACGAAAATTTTATTTCAACAGCAATTATGTTGATTTCTATTATTAATAGCTATAATTAGTAATTAATTAAATAATTTCTAATTAAGAAAATATTAAAATGGAGAAAAAGGAAAAAATTCCAGAAAGTAGCCTCTAGTACTATTTTTATTTTGTCGAATCAATTTATATATTAAATGATATCCAGATGTATTGATTTGATTTTTTTATTTTCAGCAATCTAATTAAAATGATTAATTCTAATACAATTAGATAGTAATTAATATGCACATTGACAAAAACAACAACAACAAAAGAGTGGAAATAATATCAACAGAGCTTCAAAGAGTGCTTAAAAGGTGGTGTTTGTGGTTCTAACAGTGCCCTGGCACCAGGCATCCAAGTTTTTCAGGAGCTCTAATGGTGCATTCAATTATCGCTTCCGATCGGTTAAGAAACATTTTATTTTAACTAGTCGCTAAATAATAAACTCCAAACTTGTTTTTAGTTTAAACTGTCTACCATGGATATATTGCTATTTTATTAGATGTTATTTTAATGAACACTAATATTTTAAACCTTTTGAGGCTACTATATAAATTTTCATTCAACACAGAATCGAGTAAAGTCTTTTCTAAATAATGATAAATGAATTCTGTATACTATCTGGACATAAAACTGTGAAATATTACAAAAAGGTTTTTTTTTTTTTTTTTTTTTGTAGCTTTTAGAAGCCCCCCTCACCCCTTTTGTATAAGAATTTTTCCATTATCAGATTTACAAGTTCAAAGGTATTCACTTGACTGCCTTTGAATATTTTTTAATAAATTAGCCTAAGTAATTACAAAATATTTTTACATGCATAGACATCTATTTTTAGATCCAGTGCATCATTGAAAAAGATTTATTTATATAGAAAATTATACTTCATTTTCTATATTCTTTCTAGTTTTTAAATTTTATTTTTTTTCACTCATTTAGATGTCACTTCATAGATTCAATTACAATTTTATTTATGAGAGAGAGAGAGAAAAAAAAAAAGATTTTTAAATATTTTTTTATGAATGAATGGCGATAGATTTCTAGACTAGATAGGGAAAATAATGATAGTTGGTAATCTGATAAAGCAATCTGAATTTATTAACGATAATTTCAGATAATTTTATAGCACTGAATTTTAAGGAATATAATTTTTTTGAATGTAACTTAGTGGAGAAGAATAAGTGCCCCATTTGCCCCACCCTACCCATGCATCACTGTCTATCTTTCTTTCTTTTTCTTTCTTTCTTTCTTTTTGTCAGTGTTATAAGTTAATTAAAGTAAATTAAAACGTGAATCAAGATTCTGTGTATGATATAGAAATAAAAAGAAAGTTTGAAGTATTAAAAATAGAATGTATGTAATCTCATATATATATATATATATATATATATTATCTGCAAACTTTTTAGCTGGTTTGTTTATATTTATACATACAACTCATATGTTTAATTATTTGCTTACATAAATATTCAAGATCATGAAGAGGAGTTTATTTGCCTTAAAAAATTGTCAACATTACTAAAATAACATATTTTGCATTTAAGGTTTTTTTTTTTTTTTTTTTTTCATAAAAAAAAAAAAAAAAAAAAAAAAAAAATAGGAATAACGAATGTATTTTAACAGTAGCGAAATGACTCCTGTTTACATAAATGAAATTTCAGATATCAAACTAATTAATATTTTTGATTTACCAGCTAAAGTAAAAAAATTCAAGTTTTTTTTTTTTTTTTTTGGATGGGGGGGGGGGGGAGGGAGCATTTTTGTGAAAAGTAAAATAAGTTATTTTTGTGAAATGTATTATATTTTTGCGAAAAAAAACATTTTGTAACAAAAGAGGAAATTCAGTTATTCAAATTCAACCAAGCATTTATTAAAAATAACTTCTTTAAGTCCTTCTTCTAAAGTTTTACTTTTTGGTGAATTTGTTTTGTTAGTAGATTACACATTTTAAAAGCTAACACAATAAAAATAATTAATGAAGAGTATGTTTTTGTGGAATTGAATTTTGTGAAGGGTCTTGTTTTATTAAAAGGAGTTTTGTGAAGGGCCTGTTTTATTAAAAGCAATTTTATGAAGGGTCCTGTTTTATTAAAAGCAATTTTATGAAAGGCCCTGTTTTATGACATGGATTTTTGTGAAGGGACCCTAAATAGGCCCCAAGTTTTGTCTGGATTGATCCTTAGTATGTGTATATGTGAAAACATGATTGGAAAAGGGGGAGGGGATAAGTTTGGTTCTGTAAGTTTATTATGTACAGCTGTTATAACTTTTTATATACCGTACAATCAATGGTTTAGGTCATATCAATTCTGTCATGATAGACAAAATTGGAAGTGACAAAACGTTTATTTGAAGAGAAGCATTGTTTTAAAACAAAGGTGTTTCTGGATTTTTTGCCTGGTGTTATTTTAAAAATGAACAATTTTTTATCAATGTATTTCAGCCCTTTACTTCTATTGTAATATTTTAAATTATATATAATTTTGAAATTAAAACACAGTTGAAACTTAAATGGAATTAAATAAATATTTTAAATTTCTCAAAAATTGGGAAATATAACGTAAAGCTCAAAAACAGAAATAACAATAGTATAGTGTTAATCAATGATAGAGTTGTTTAATTAATATAAACATATTCGTGATTTAAACAAAGAATAAACCTACTAAAAATCTTCAATAGATAAGTACAACTCAGATGATATATTGTTTAGTTTAAAACCACAATATCTAATTTATAGAGCTAATCTTATATTTATATAACAGATCGTACATAAATAATAATAGTGTATCTTTCACACAAGACACAAAATTTAACTTTTACCCATATTCTACGAGTACCAAAATCAAAAACCTACATTGAGTCGATGGATACTTGAACATAATCTAAGTATTTTTTACTTAAAGAAAAATGCAAATTAGTCTGATGTCTCAAATTTTAATTAGAACTTACGTACGACATTTATTTCGCTACTATTAAAATACATTCATAAATTATTTTTAAGATCAAAATTGCAAAAACAAATAACCTTAAATGCAACAATTTTTATTTTAATAGCAATTTATCTACCATTAATGTAATGTTGACTATTTTTTATGGCAAATAAAATTCTTCGCGACCATGCTTATATACATAAACAAACAATTGAACATAAAATATAGAGGATTTATATATAAATATAAAAAAACAGATAAAAAAAATTGAAGCTAATACATATATATGAGATCACATACCTTTGCATATTGTTCTTTTGTTTTATAATAGTATTAAACTTCTATTATATCTTATACACAGACACTTGATTCAGTACGTAAGCTCGTAAGCAGCCATTATTGTAAAATGTGACCAGACTTGCTCTCTCGTCTTGTTTTTGTTAACTACGCATGCTCGGTTGAAAAACTTGAACTTCAACCCTCTGTAAAGCCAGGTCCAGTAACTCCCAGTAACTGAACCCAGCGTTAGATTTCGCCTTCAAACCGGTCCAGTCAGGTAGACGATGAATACCATTTTAGCTTTCGACCCGGGTTTTCGGCTGAACTCGGGGTCGAAGTTATTCGTGAATACGAGCGTTAGAGATAAATAACGTCACTTTTACAAACCTATAAAAATTACTTTAGCTTTTTGAAATAAAATAAATGCTTTACAAGAACAAAAAAGTATGTAATTTTTTCCCTATAAACAATTTTACTTTTAGCGCTTTTGTGAAATGTTTTAACTACCATCTTTCTAAAGTAATTAACAGAAGATACTATATGCTTTTTCTTTAAATTCAATTCTTATTAATACTGTCCATAACTTTTCCACCTAAATGCAAGGTGTTTAAATCTTCCTCCTTAGTTGAATGTGAAGCTGAAAAAAAATCTACGAAATAAAGATTTCCAAATGTTAAAAGGCCGACAAACGATTTTTCTTTTGTATAATAAATTGAATCATGAAGCTAGAATATGTGAAAATATATTTTTATTTCTTCGAATTTTCTTGGAAAATTTAGTTTAATTCAAAATGTTTTTTCACCATCTATTTAAATTGAAAATCATATTCTCTTCCATTTTAATGAGAAAATGGCGTCAAAAAATCTAATAATCCCTATCGTTTCCCCTTTTCTCACTTTTATAAACAAAAATGGAATAATTTACTTGCCGCCTCTTCAGAAATGTCACAAAAAATTACAAATAAATTAATTAAAATCACCGAAACTAATTATTATTTTTTTAATTCTGAGATCTTATATGACTCTCACGGATTCATGTGGATAACTGGTGTTAATTTCATCGCTCACCGTTCAATATTCTGGGTGAAGTAGTGCAGAAATAAAGACAGACAGATTTTACTATAATAGATACCGTTATTCACTGACCATTAACGTTCCAATACCCATGTAGTATATTAAAAATGTATTCAATTACCAATGCCTGTATATTTAATATTTATTCCCCATATTACCAATTTTACACTCGGACGTTCTTTAGAAAATATGATAAAAGTTTCATAGTAAACATTTCACCATCACTAAAAAATGTTAAAAAGTTTCACATAAAACTGTCACTATTACACAAAAACGTTTTCACTCCAGCCGGAGCATCATCAGCGCTCAGAGGGATGCTTGAGAATTACAGCTGATAATACTAAGGCTGTAGCGAAAACGTTTTTGTGTAATGGTGACAGTTTTATGTGAAACTTTTAAACATTTTTTAGTGATGGTGATCTGTTTTTTATGAAACTTTTACCATATATTTTAAATAATGTCTGAGTGGAGTGTAAAAATTGGTAATATGAGAAAAAAATACCTATCTAGTAATTATTTTTTTCTAATGTCAGTTTCTGTATTTGTAATGTTTTCTATACTGTTTATAACATTTGAACATTTAAACCTCTAATTACTCCAAAATAACATTAAAAGATTTTATTTTTGTTATTAGTTTATCGTATGCGTATAATACTTCTGAAGCACCCTGTAAATAAAACAGAGGATTTGTCATAATTATTTTTTTACCCAACATATTTTACAGGTTTTCATATAATCTAAACTGTATCTATAACCATTTGATTTCGAAAATTTCTCTTAGGAGTATTTCGAATTTCTTTCGCAGAAGTTTTTAAAATGGGCAAAATTCCAGCTCTAAAAATAAAAGAATATTATTCCAAATACATAAACAACATTAAAGTCGATGAAGAATAAACCAGCACAGTCTGAACTTTTATGATGTGCTAAAAGAGGATTTGGTTTTTTTTTTCTTTTGGAAGTACGTGATTTCTGTGAACTTCTTGAAATTTTAAACACGTCTAGCAAAACTTCAATTTTCTGCTACTGCTTTTTTTAACTGAAAAAGAAATATTTTTCATCTTATATTTTAAGATTAAAGAAAAAAAAAGAGTTTTAATGCAAATAAATTATTTTTATTGTCATTGTTTCTTTATTTATATGTAATAAAAGTCAAGTTAACAGACTTTTATAGTGTTTATTATTTCATTTGATTGTCTTTTTCAGTGGAATAAAGAAACTTGATAAAATCTGTCAGCACAATATCCCACGTTTTCCGTTATTTCGTCTAAACTAATCTTGGAATAAAATTTGAAATAATGAATTAAAGTTTTACCTTTATATATATTTCTATAGATGTATGTACAATCGCACAGTCTGGCGAAATCGCAAAAAAGCGCTTAAAAATCAATAACTTTGGAATGAAGATAGCTGGAGACTTCAAATTTAGTCCATCTCACCAAACAGTCAAATGGCTTTGTTTGTCAGCTTAATCAGGCCTATCATTAATCCTCCATTTCTCGCATGGGGTGTTCTGAACACCCCATGAGTAAACATTTGCACCCATCGAAAATACTGAAGTTCAAGGTCATGGACAACTACATTTAGTAGCTTAGCTGTATTGTCTTAGATTATTAGATTATTGTCTTGCTAATATTATTATCTTCATAATATTATTATCTTCATAGATTATTGTCTTGCCTATTGACAACAGATGTTCATTCTACCGTTTTTTCCGAAGAAGAGATGACTTGAAAAATTTCAGCTGGGGTACTCACAACACCCCGCGAGTAATCACGTTTTTTTTTTTTTTTTTTTTTTTTTGAGAAAATATATATAAGTTAAGGTATATTGCAGCTTTATTTTATTTTTGTCAAAGAAACAATTATATTTATAAATAATCTCTTTTTTAGACTTTTACAGCGATTTTCTGCCTTTTTTTCTAGAAAACGTCGAAATCTCCATGGAACATAGAACAACAGCGTTTACGGAATCTTTTGGCGTCTGTTTCATCATATTATGAAGATAATCAGTCCATAAGTACAAATGACAACTTTCTAGCGGAGGACGAACATTTCGTGGAACGTTCTGATCAGAACTCGGAATCAGAACAAGAATCTTAAGAAATATTGGAACAGGATACTGATGCTGAAACACTGTCGGACTCTCCATATTACTTAGAAAAGGATAAAACCGCAAAATGGTACATTGAAAAAGGTAAAACTTCCATACGTACTCGTGCTTCGATCATTCATTTGCCGGGCGCTAAAGACGCTGTTATGTCTTGTAAACCGCCTACTGAATTTTTGAAACTATTTATATCACAAGATATAATCGAAGATGTAGTTAAGCACCACATGTATATATTGAGAGTGATAAAATACAATCTAATTTTTCCAGAGAAAGAAACTGTAAAGTGAAAAATGAAAACAACCTTAATAAATGCGTTAATTGAATTAGTAATTCTTGCTCGATTGTGTAAATCCAATCACAGGAAATTGAGTGATTTATGGAACATCTCCCGTCTTCGTATTAATATATTTCACAAAACAATGAATTATAATCGTTTTTCGTTTTTATTACGTTTTATTCATTTTGATAATGTTTCGAATCGCAATGAAAGAAATTCTTTGGATAAATTTACTCATATCAGAGACACACTTTCAAAATGTAACGAAAATGGTGTCAAGTATTATTCAGTTAGGGAAAATGTGAGGAATGATCAGAAGTTGCTCAAATTTTGAAGATGTTGCCCATGTTTACAGTTTATGCCACAAAAACCTCGAAAATATTGTTTAAAGTTGTCTGCGTTATGCGATGCTTAAACATTTTCTACCTTACAATTTGAACCTTATGTTGGTACTCACAGAGGGGCAGGATCACTTTATTACCAGTATTTTTATATACTATATTTGGCCTTATTTAATTCATACCGTTCAAAGATTAAATAAGGTCAAATGTAGTATATAATTATACTGGTAGTAAAATGATCATGCCAACCCTGACGCTACGCCACTGGGTACTCGAGCAGAATGACCATTCAAAATTTCCTATGCCACCTTAGATATAGCTATGAGGTTAGGCGAAAGTTTATATGGTTCAAGTAAATACATTACAAATGATAGCTGGTACACGAGTGTTCCACTGACTGAGGAATTATTGAAGAAGAAGCTAACATTTAAGTAAAAATAAAAAGCAATTGCAGAAAGAATTTATACAGAAGCAAGCGCCGTGTACGTCGGTGTTTGGCTTTCATCACAAAGTGCCCATGACTATAGTTTCTTATTGAAGGAAAAGAAGAAAATTGTAATTATTCTACCTACAATGCATTACAATGATAATAATAAACTCTTCTTTGTAAAAATTGCAACCCCATGATAGAATCATGCCAGTGAGCTGAAACTGACAGAAAATGTAAATTGAGGTGGAGTATTCAAATGATTAGACTTTCAAAGTCACTGCGCAAGCATGGGCTGAGCAGCGTTCTCAGAACTGCTAATTCAGCCCTATAAATAGTCAGCTGTAGCGAGACATTGAAAATAGTACATGGTTGTCTGCCAATGTTGTAAACGGTTTATGAGAAGTCACTATTTTTTGACGACGACAGAGGGCGCTATATGAGCATTCTACTGAGTTTCAATGGGGATGAATGATGGCCTACGTGTAGGGGTTTTCCTTATCGTGCAATAGCAGATCGTATGAAGCGCAATGACACAGCAATGATTCGAGAGCGTAAGTAGTGGATACAGAAGTACCGGACGAGTCGGAAATTCGGCAGTGGATGACGAAACGTTACGTCAGCATAGGATGATAGACATCTCATCCGCATGGCAGTGACGAACAATACAGCTTTGTTTAGAAAGTTGACAGAATGTTGGAGTGCTGCTATTGGTGTAAATTGTCTGCTCCAACAATTCGTCAGCGTCTGCTGCACCGTGGACTGCATGCAACATTTCTTTTGTACAGGATTTCTCTCACGCAAAACCATTCGTGACTGCGGCTAAAATGGGTTTGTCGATCACGACACTGGCGTGCAAATCGGAAACAACGTCTTTTCCAATGAATCAAGTTTTAATTTCGGATGCAGAGATGGCCGCATCCAATTTAGATTCTGAACTAGCAAACGCCCCATTCCGGAATGTGTCATCGAAAGTGATACTGGACAAATGCCAAGCGTAATGGTTTGATCCTATTGGGTATCATGGACAATTTCAGCAGCTAAGAATTGTGGGTAATCTCTACAGCAATTGGTACATCAGAGACGTTCTGGAGTCCGAAGTCGTACCCTGCCTTCAAAGTCTTCCTGGTGCTGTATAAGGACAATGCTCGTACACATATCGCTAAGAATGGTCAAACCTTCTTTTCAGCACAACAGATACAGCTTCTTCCTCGAACTGCCTATGCAGCAGATATGTCGCCTTTTGAACATGTCTGAGATTTTGTTGAACAGCGTTTCGCTCGTGACGTCCTCCTGTAGCTGATACAGATGAACTTTGGGTTCGGATAGAAGCAATCTGGAATGCACTTCCTCAGGTGCAGACTGAAAATCTGTTATATTCTATACCATGTCGTATAGAAGCCTTATTGCAACGCGTGGTGGCTGAGAAAAACGCTGATTTTCGACATGTAATATTCTTACTTTTTGCTATGTAAATTTAATTATTTATCTGTCCCGATACAGGTCGTTTGTGTAATAAGTTTCATTCAGTTGTTGATGCGTCATTTGTACAAACACGAGTTTATAATCGAAACAAAAACCGGAATAATGAAGCCTAACATTTTACAATTGTACAATTCTAATAAGTGTGGAGTTCACACAGCTGATTAAATGTGCAATACCTATCATGTATCAAGAATTTGCAATCGTTCGCCACTCCGAATATTTTTTCACCTACTAAATACAGCAGAAATCAACGCTTTTGTGTTAAAATATTCTGTGTTTCCAAATAAAGCAATACCGCGTTCGAAGTTTTTAGAAGAAATTTGATTCAGCCTCATACAACCTGACGAAAAAGGTGTGAACCAATTGCTTTCTTTTTTTGTTGTTGTTAATTAAGTACTTACATGTGACGCAAAAATCTGTCTCAACTTCAGATTTTCTTGGCTCATTTTTGCGGAAGTGGGGCGAAATATACCTTTGATAAACCTAATGTGTTTATTATGTTCGACACTCGGGCGCAGGTTTTCTTACATAGATTCTATAATTATTTTCATTTCAGCTCTCCATCTTTCTCTACCTAATACTGGTAAAACTTAAAAAAAATGCTTCATGTGCGGATGTGTACAAAAAAATCCCTCTTTACCTAAATTTAACCTTTTATAACACGTTGTCTTTTCTTTCAGCTTCACTCCTTATTGGTGCAAACATACACAAGCAACTAAAACAGTTTTTTGTGTGTGAGTATGTATTTGTATCTCAACACAAAATCCTTTTAAGGTGGCTTTAATTCGTCCCCTTATAAATATTAAGTTTTCCATACAAAATATGAGTGTGCTACGACAAATTTAGCCGGAGTTATAAGTGCTTTAAGTTGTCAGCACATTATATTTACGATGTACTAAAATATGGCGGCTTTCGCAAAAACATCGACAGAATCTCAGCGCCCCCTTAAAATGATTAAGTTTACCATACAGTATTTGTCTGGGCTATAAAAATTTGGATCCGAGTTAAAAGTGTTTGCAATTATAGTGCCCTAATATTCGAATGGAAAATATCAGTGTGTTACGACAATTACATACCGAGTTATAAATTTTTTAAGTTGTTTAGCATCTTATATTTAGAATATACTAAAATATAGGAGCTTTGATAAACTAATATAGGAGCTTTGACACCCCCCCACACACACAAACACACACCTTAAAACGAATACGTTTACCATACAAATTTTGTGTGGCCTGCGACAATTTGGATCCGATTTATAAATGTTTGTGGTAATTGGGCCCTTATATTCGCGCTATTCTAAAATTCAGGCGGCTTCGTTTAAATATCGACAAAGTCCTTAATAAAGATTACGTTTATCATACAAAATATGAGTGTGCTAAGACAATTACAGCCTGAGTTATAAGTGTTTTAAGTTGTCAGCATCTTATATTTACGATACACTAAAATATGAGCAAGCTTCGAATTAACAACCTCATGCTATTTTAAACACCGTTTGCCGAAAACAATGTTGCTAATAAATTCAGAATATCGTATATTAAAGTTTGATATTTTATTTTATTTTTTATCAGAATCTATCAACATTGGGAGGCTTCAAACTTTCTAACAGAATGTCAATTGCCACCATGAATTCCGGAAGGTATTCTTTGCCTCATTCAAATTTTCTCTCATTGAATAATGAAAATTTTTCTCTAGTAAAATAGTGGTAACTTGGTAGCCCGTGGGTCACATATAGAGACCACAAAGTCTACGTATTAAAACAGACTTTTTAATTTTACAACACTGTTTCGTCTTTTATACAAAGGTCTCCCAAACGAAAGTGGCATTGCTGTAATAACTGAGCCATTTGAAAAGAAAGATGACTGCGCATGCTCCTATAGAGGGCGCAGAGTGCTAGAGTGCTAGGAATGCATGCGATATCATCAGATTCCGCTAGATGCGTGTGTGATAGCGTGGGAGCACGTTAAAAGGCATCGTTCGCATCATGGATGCCTCCAAACGGAGTCAATGCGCGGTGGTGCACTTTTTAACAGCGGAAAATGTGAGTGCTAGTGAAATAAATCGTCGAATGCAAAATGTGTATGGCATGGAGTGTATGTCACGCAGATCGGTATTCCGATGGTGTAGTGATTTTCGTAGTGGAAGAAGCAGTACATCCCCCTCGAACATCCGGCTTACAGCCCAGACCTCTCGCCGTGTGACTACCACATCTTCAGTTCACTCAAGAAAGTTCTGAAGGGACAGCGATTTGCCGACGATAATGACGTCCAAGCTGCCGTTGAAAATTTGTTCCACAACCAACCCCGGAGCTTCTTCACCTAGGGTATCCATCGTCTCATTTGACCACTAGGACACTTGTTTCAATGTACAAGGTGACTTTGTCTATCCTATCTGTTACGTCTGTATTACTTCTTTCTTTTGTATACTAATTTATATTAATACGATTAAACCATTTCTTGAACCGACTGTAGTGTCACTTTCATTTGAGCGACCCATATACAATAAAGATTCAATAAAGGTCAATAAAGTTATAACATTTTAATGGTCTTTATTATTTTATTAGAACATGTTTTTGAGAACGAAATACTTTATTCGGTACATTTTTTAAGCTGAATGATATCGCTCGTTTTCTGTTATTTTAGCTAAACTAATTTTAACCATCCCCTGTCCTTTTTTAAATTTTGGGTAAAAACTACTTTTAGGTTTTAAAAATTAAAAGTAGCTATCAAATGACAAAAGTTGAGGTTTATTAAATTTTAACGAACATAATACTTACTGAAATCTAAAGACTATAATTTTTTTACGTACTATTAATTTTACAATGGATTAAGAAAGAATTCTTTATGATTTTGGGGAAAATGTCGTATTACAACTCAATTAAAAAGACGTAACAGCTTTCCAGTATTTTTATTTTTTTATCACAAATTATTAGTTTAGACAAGTAGCATTTTTAAGTTTAAAAGAATGAAACACATGTTTAAAATAAAAGAGCCACCATCCGTTTAACGTCTGCAGACCACAATTGTGAACCTCTATTATTTTCTTCGTAAAAGCTGAACTGTTTGAATTTTTTACATTTTTACTTTAATTCTATGTAGCTGAATGTTTTTTGCTTTGAAACAAAACTAATAAATGACAGCACTCATGCTTATTTCCTCATAAAATAAATTTTATTTTCATCTGAGTTTGCAAAATTGAAGACACTGTGGCCAAGAAAGTAAGTAATTTTCATTATTATTTAACTTAAACGCTTTACAATAAAAAAATTTGATCATTTTTAGATCATTCACTTGTTTAAAGCCCTTAAATTCGTTATTGCGGGAATTTATCGCTGCAGGACCTGACGTAGCAAATGCCGTTGTGTACCATGGAGGTGTCGAAATCCTCAATGACGTAAAAGATCGCGTATCACAACATGTGGAAAACATCACTCCTGATGCGTTACATTCCGCAGTTGAGTACGTCGTGCACCGCCTGGATTGTGTCCTCCAGGACAATGGCCATGTGGAACCTGAACTTGATCTGCACCGCCATGCGAAAGCGTAACCGCATTCGCTGTGACACTTTCCAAAAAATTAGGTTTGTCATCCGGTGTTACGCCTTAATTCTTTGTTCTTCTATTACACATTACATTTCACACTCAAAAGTGCCATCTGTCGGCGATTATTGTAATTATTTTTTTTTATTGTTCCATTCTCCTTCCCCCTTCTCGAGTAGTAAGTGTACCGATTTTGGTTTCATTCGGGTTATTCCTTCAAGCTACAGACAGCACCAAACAGAGATACTTATAATATAATCACCCGGTATATCGAATAAATGTCAATTACAAAAGTATAGAGCATCCTTGATATAGAATGAAATTATGTCTAACATGTAAAAATAATTTCATTAGAAACCCTGAAATGCAAAATTTTATATATTCAGTCACCGGCTTAAATATCTCACTAATTACATGAAGAGAGATATTATATGGCAAATGTAGATTTATTAACAAAATATCACATGTACGGAACGTACAATTTATTTTAATTTAGTAAATCAAGTTAAGTATGCTCGATAAATCCACCATCGGCAGAAATACACAATTCCACTCGAGCTACAAGATTTTCTTGGATGTACAGCAGAATTTCAGGTGTTATGTTGCTGCATGCTTTGATAATACAATCTAATAAATCATCAATATTACGTAGTGGCAAGCTTGATTTTTCACGCACCCCAACAGGAAAATGTCTAATGGAATTAATTTGCTCGATATTGTAACTATTACCAAATGAATGGTATAAATCTTGTAAAATAATGTATGGGATTTATATGAAAATATTGTCTCTGCAATATTTTATCAGTAAGATCAGAACTTCCACGTTTACCTCTTTTATATTGAAATGAAAGTTTAAATACAGACAAGAATAACATTTTAAACACAAATAGAATATCTAGTTAGGTATTTAAGTTTTGTATTCACCCCATAAAAATAAAATATCTTTAAGGGTGTACTCAAATCCAAACTGCTTATTTTCTGACTCATTTTTAAATTAATTTTTGCTCTAAAATGCATTCAATTAGCAGGTTCTCTTATTCAGAAACTTTATAATGTGCCGTATTGGTCAATTTTTTGATAAAGGCAGAATATATTTCAAAAAAGGCTGTCAAAAGGGACATTTTAAACCGAATTTCCCGTAGCGATAGTGTTGGAAACAAAAAACAAAGATCGTACTGTGAAAATAATTGTTTTTAAATCAATTTCTCATTAATTGTACGAAAAATAAAAACACAGGTCGCTTATAAATCTCTTCAAAAAATCACGCCGGCAAGTTTCATGTTTTTACTTTTAAAAATGAGTCTGAAAATGTGTCAGAAAATTTTGAGTTGTTGAGCGTAGAAAAATATTTTTTTGAATACCGCCTTAAACGACGAATATAAAACCTTTCACTCTTTAAACGGAAAGCATCACCTATAATCTGTTCCAATACTTAGATCTTAACATTATGGAAACCATGTGAGGAAAAATGCTTTATTTCAAAAGAATAATTAGGATTATATTTATTAGGTAAAGATCTCTCATTATTCATTCTCATATGCAGCTAACCAGATGTTTCGCCAAAATACACGGTGCGTCAGAAAAATGTATACATACACTGTTTAATGCGTCATAATTTTAAAATTCTTTTCTTTCTTATGTTTATGTTCTGCGGCTGAACACTGTAATTTTTTTAAGACCTTAATAAAAAGGACCGGGAGGGATACTAAGCTCTACAGACTTGGTTTCTTTGTCTGAGTAGTCACTCTTAGGCAATCAAATCAAATTAATTGGAAATAATGTTTGGACCAAGATTAACTTTTGAAAAATAAAATTTATTTAAAAATACTATTGTAAGTATGAAAATGTAGCAGAAGTACAAAAACAATATCGCAGGGAGTTTCAGGCAGATCCATCTATCCGACATACAATTCATCGGATAAAAGATAAGTTTGAAACAAATGGATGCTCATAGATAACGTTCTGGAACCCCAATTGTGCAAGATCACGACACAACACCAAATGAAATGCTTGTTAAAGTTTGTGAATCAATAGCCCGGCGTTATAAGCAGTGTATTGACCAGAACGGTAATAATTTTGTATATATGCGGTAGGAGGATAACTTATACATTCTTTTGCAATTTATATATTAATTATATGTGAATAAAAACTGGAGTTATAATCAAAGCGTGTATACATTTTTCTGACGCACCCTGTATTTTTTCTCGCATGCATGACAAGTTAACAATTATATATCATGTATAATTTTAAATAGAAATTTCAGATTAACCATACTGTGTGCGCAAGTATTTGCAGACAAATCTCCATTAGAGTAAGTTTTTAATATTTTATCTTTACACCTTTCGAGACCCATAAAATGTATTTTAGATTCGTTATTTTTACATATATTTTATCAAACAAATTTGCTTGTCGCATAAATAAAAAAAAATAAAAAGTAGACGTCAACCAGACAAAAACCAAATCAAGTAATGAAATAAAATGTTGACTTCGAAGATAGCGTTAAAAACTACTAAATTATCAAAATACAAAACAAAAAAATTATATATCGTAATTAACAACAAAAATAATCAGACATTCATATGAATAGTGCTGAAATGCTGCAGTAAAACACACAAATTAAAAATAATATATCGCAAAAACTCTGAACTAGCCACCTCCCACCCCAACCACCAAACAAGAAAATCATGACATATACAAATTTAAATTTAAAACGTACTGCGGGCTCGTTGGCAATGAGTTAAATTTCAAAAAACAGCCTTGTATTCAAAACACAAATTATGCTTATTAAAAATATGCATATATGGTCGTCGGTTTCAGGCAGAACGCTGAGTAGCGAAATGAAAATGTTCAAAAACATATTTGAAGGCCACATACTAGACACTCCACTACAATAATTAATGAATGCTGTACCAGGAAGAAAATAACTGAAATAAGCTACAAATGAAATCGATGTTCAGTGAATAAACACACCCTACCAACTCAGCCTCATTGTTATATCAACAAGTTAAACGAAATAACCAGACAGAATCCATCTTCCAGAGGCCAACCCAATTCCATTCCGTGTCTTATGCCCATAAACACAGTCATCATAAAACCGTCCTTGTAAGAACTTTTGGTAATACGAGTCATTTCCTGTCGATCAAAAGCAATCAATAATCGAGGCCGTCTGCATGGAGGGCTGCATATGAGAAAGAAAAATCACAGATCTTTATCGAAAAATGATTACCCTAATTATTCTTTTGAAATTAAGCATTTTTTCTTATATGGTTTCCATAATTTTAAATCCAAGTATTGGAACAGATTTTATTGATGATGCTTTCCGTTTAAAGAATGAAAGGTTTTATATTCTTTGTTTAAAGCCACTGAATTTTTATTGGTTGAATACAAAGCTTAAGTGCCAAACTGGACATTCTATTTGTGTTTAATAATTTCTTCTCGTCTGTATTTAAACCATCATTTCAATATAAAAGAGGTAAATATCAAAGGCATACTGATAAAATATTGCATACAAAATTCTGATATACATCTATCCATTATTTTACAAGATTTATATAATGTATTTGGTAAAAGTTGCAATATCAAGCAAATTTAAAACATTTTCTTTAGTTTAAGGTTAAAATAAAAATGAAAAAATATGAAACTTGAAACTTTTAATTATACAAACCCATATTTTCAAGATTTAGTTAGAGATATTTTGCTACATAAATTTGGTGAATACAGGCCTCCTGACATAGAAAAAGTTTATTTTGTTTGTACTTTTCAACAAAAACGTTTTGACCATTTACAGTTAAGTGCAATAATTTCACATTATAATAACCTATTTCCAGTAAAGTATATTGCAGTTATATAGACATATAAATATACAAATACACTGGGTAGTATTATTTTTAATTATAGCGAGATTTTTCAGGGTCTTCATTCTTGCATGGATTTGGAATGTAAATATAGGGATTATATAAATTCAACTTAAAAAAAAATTGTGCATAACATAATGTAAGTGGTAATTTGAACAATGTTGGTAACGAAGATTTAAAACACCTGCCAAATTTTTGAAACAAAATCCCCATAATAAGAAATTGAATCAGAAAAATTGATTCAACGTGTTTAAAGATTGTTTGGATGCTTTTATTTTGAATTTGAGTTATAGGTACAATAAACATATTTTGCTGATTGGAAATTAAATATCTTAAATAATTTTAATCTTTCTAGCTTAATTTTATTAATATTTTTCTTTATTGCAATTTTAGTACAGAGATAACAAATGAAATAATCAGATAAAAACAAATCTTTGTTTTTTGTCTGACAGGTAAAGCCGCTGGTAATTTTGCTGTCATTTGAAAAAAAGTATTCTGCACAGTTAATACATGCAAAATTAAATAACTTATAGCACATGTAAATATTACGTGCAAACATTTATTAATCAGCATTTAGCATTTTCTAAGTTAACCAAGATTCCTTTCCCCCAAAATAAAAAGTTGTCTGTTCCATTTGTAATCATTACACCTAAATTTCCTAAAATACCAATAAATTATAGATTTATTTCAGTAATGTCAATAGTTTTCGCAATACTTTTAATAGTACATTTGAAAATCTACTTAAGAAAGCATTGAATATGTTGAAGTAGAAATATAAAGATAGTAATAGTTTCTGGATTATAAATAGCAGCAATATACTCTCGATTCAAACTTATGATTTCGAAAATTTATTCACAAACATACCTATTAATAGCTCAAAGGATAAACCCTTGAAATCAGCCGAGCTGATTTTGGATGTTATGGATTTTAATTTCTGTTTTATAAATTATATGGTTTTTCTTTTTTATAATTATTTTTGTACAGGGTCTAAGTTTATTTGTAAATGGGTGGTATTTGGCATGGGTACCAGTTACTGATCTACATCAGCAAATCAATATTAATTTTATTACGAGTTCAAGTACCGTATAAATAAAGCTGATGTTTGCTTTCTGGCTTACAGATACACAGACGATCTGCTTGTTTTAAAGTTTGATGGTGATTTTCCAGAAATTTTCCGAGAAATCTTTCCAGAGTCTTTGGTTTTGAAGAGTGCTAATGATAATAGTTTGGCTGCTAATTAACTTGATCTTAAAATTCTACTTGCAAATACAGTACAGATTTCAATTTACGAGAAACGAAATTGTTTTGCGTTTAATGTTTATCATTGGTCCTCTAATATTTATAGATCTATCTATTTAAATATCATTATGAGTCAAATATACTGTTTTGTTTTTGTTTTTTTTCTTTTTTTAGAATTTGTACTAGTTAAAATCTCCTTGAAGAAGAATTGTTTTATTTCATAAGTAATTTTCATAACAAAAAAATATTCCTCTTGATTTTATTTTTAAAATATTTGACTTTTGCAGGCGGCCTCCATTATTGAATTATTGCCTTTGATCGACACTAAATTACTCGTATTACCTAAGACTTTTACAAGGACAGTTTTATGATGATCACTGTGTTTATCGGCATCAGACATGCAATGGAATGGAAAATAGGATTGGCCGCTAGAAGATGGATTCTGTCTGTTTATGTTGTTTCACTTTTTGTTGTGGCAACGTAGCTGAGTTGGTGGGTTGTGGGACGATTTCATTTGTAGCTTATTTTAGTTACTTTCTTCCTGATACAGCATTAATTACTGGGGTGTAAGGTTCGGTGGTGATGCCACTATTATGTGGACTTCAAATATGTTTTTGAACATCTCGATTTTGCTACCCAGTGTTCTAGTCGAAATCCACGACCACATATACATATTTTAATAAATATAACTTCTGTTTTGAATGCATGGTAATTTTTGAAATTTAATTCACTGCCGATGAGACCGCAAACCCTTTTGGTTGTTTCGGTGTTAATGTTTTTATATTTTAAGTTGCATATTTCTTGTTTTTCTTGTTTTTCTTGTTTGTTCGGGAGGAGGGAGTGATTGTTCAGCCCAAATACGTTTTGTGATAGATTATAATTTGTGTGTTTCACTGCAGCAGTTTAGCGCTATTCACATGAATGTTTGATTATTTTTGTTGTTAATTATATATATTTATATATTTATTTAAATTATATATACTTGTCGTTAATTATATATTATTTTTGTTGTTATATATATATATATATCATTGTAAAATTAAACCATTGAAACATAAGAAACTGACCATTCACAATGAAACCACAATACCAAACAGCAGAGTCAAATCACAAATCCTTAAGATAGCGGATATTGAGTTTTAATAATTTTTCTTGGAAATATTTCGAAAAGAAAGATGAAGCATCATTAGATGATGATGATGTTTCAATGGTGCAATGATTTCAACTGATAAAAGTTATGAAAAAATTACCACTGCAAAAAATGACAAACTATCTTTAAGTTATAAGAACACGATAAGCTTCGAGAAGGACTTCGAAATACAAATAGGATGTCCAGTTTGGTATTTAAGCTTTGTATTCAGCCCATAAGTATACAGTTACTTTAAACGGTGAATATAAAGCTCTTTGAACGGAAGGTATCATTAATAATCTGTTCAATACTTGGATTTTAACATTATGGAAATCATGTAAGAAGAAAATGCTTAGCTTCAAAATAAAAATTAAGTTCATCTTTATTACATAAAGATCTGTTATTGTTCGTTATTATATGCATATCTCCATGTAAATGGCCTCTATTATTGATTGATTACTTTTGATGGACAGGAAATGACTCGTATTACCTAAAATTTTTACAAGAACGGTTTTATGATGATGACTGTGTTTGTCGGCATCAGACACGGAATGGAATTGGGTTGGCCGCTGGAAGATGGATTCTGTCTATTTATTTTGCTTAACTTTCTGATGTGACAACGGGGCTAAGTTGGTAGGTTCTGTTTATTCACAGAACATCGACAAGAAATGACTCGTATTACCTAAAATATTGTACATTACTACATTTGTAACTTATTTCAGTTACTTTCAGTTAATTTCAAAAGAATAATTATGGTCATCTTTATTACATAAAGATCTGTGATTGTTTGTTCTCATATGCAGGTCTGCATTCCAAACGGCCTCCATTATTGATCGATTGCCTTTTAATGGCTGCAAATGGCTCGTATTACCTAAAGCTCTTTATTACAAGGACGGTTTTATGCTGATGTCTGTTTTTCGACCTCAGATATAGAAAAATTGTATTAGGCGCTGGAAGATGAATTCTGTTTGTTGATTTTGTTTAAAACTTTGATGTGACAACGGGGCTGAGTTGGTAGTGTGTGTTTATTCACAGGACATAGATTTCATTTTCAGCTCATTTCAATTACTTTCTCCTGGTACAACATTCATTAATTATTGTGGTGCAGGTTCCGCTGGTGAAGCGCATGGTATGTGGCCTTCAAATATGTTTTTGAACATTTTGATTTTGTTACCCAGCGTTCTGGCCGAAACCGACCATCCACATATACATATTTTTAATAAATATAACTTCTGTTTTGAATGCATGGAATGTTTTTTTATGTAACACACTGCAGACGAGGCCGCAGCCCTTTTGTTTGTCTCAGTGTTCTTATTGTTGTTGTTTTTCTATTTTAAGTTGTATATTTTATGGGTTTTTTTGTTTGGTTGTGGGGGGGGGGGGGGTGGAATGCTAGTTAAGAACAAATACTTTGTGATAATTTATATATGCTGTATTTTTCGGTGCAAAATGCTCTCCGATGCATAACCTAAACTTTCAGACTTTATTTTTCTATTTTTAAGTATATTAGCCGTATAACGTGCACCTCCTTTTTTGCAACGAAACCTTCATCCGACAAATAGCAAAAATAAAATAAAGATAATTATAAAGAATAATAACAATTACTTTTCATGTAATCTTATAACAAAAATTGTTTTTTGTAAATAAATGTTCATTAAATTATAAATCTTGATTCTTATTTTCATTTTTCTTTTTTCTTAATTTTTATTATTTTATTTTTATAACCGGCATATAAAGCTCGCCTGTAATTTATCTATCAATTTTTGGTAGGAAAAGTGTGAGTTATACACTATATTGCCAAAGGTGACCGGTCACTTGCGATTTTATACGTTTTGTTAACTATCTAGAAAAAATACATGAGGAATTAACCTGAAACTGCAGGTGTGTAAACAGTATAGTATAGGTTATATATTTCCGTGAAGATTTTTTCCCGAAACCCCATAGGGGACTGTCAACAAATTGAAAAATAAGGAATATCTTTTGGATAACCCTGTAAAAACTAATGTAGCAAAAGCGTTCAAACTAGAGATTTTTAATAAGTGGCTTATTGTAATATACTGTGTTCATTTTTATGAGGATAGCATGTATACTCGTAGAGAAATTAAGATTTTTATAAAAACAGTCCCAAATTTTGCCAAGTTTTTTGCATATAAGTTGCAGAGTTCTTAATATAAAAAAAAAGTTATTTTCAGAAAATATGACAAATAACATTGTACATAATACTCTGCAATCAGAATAAAAAAATAATAAAAATTGGATGAAAAATGAGCAGGTTTACTAAAAAATGTTTCACTGCGCATGCGCGAATGCAATCAAAATATAATATGCATAATGTATTAGCTAAGTATATAGAGCAACTTTTGTGAAAGTATCAAAATCATAGCTCGAAAATTCTGAAAATTATCGTCGATAGAATAAGCTCCAAAAAGAAGCAAAAAGATGAGGGGTTGTATCAAATATCTGTTGATTAGTGCCAAGATAACGTACACAATATTGCACGTACTACTATATTTGGATACAACCCCTCATCTTTTTGCTTCCTTTTGGGCACAACTGATTTCGAGCTAATAACCACCGCACTAATTTCACCGCACTAATTTCACCGCACTAATTGCTTAAATTTTTATTGAATTTTAAAATGTGTCAAAGACTTTTGGGACACCCTGTATATTTTAACACTTTTTTTGTCATTTCATGGAGTTTTGTTCATTTTCACCCGATTGTGCGGTACTCATTTTCCACGTCATGGGATGACAATAAGACTTGCATTTTGGTCTTATTTTGGTCACGGTGTTATAAAGTTCCACTCTTACCTAAAATAGAGAAAAATTGAAATTACACATTTCTGACATTAAATTACTGGTTTTGTAATTAGTTTACAGCAGTATTATTTTTCTGTTTATAGTAGCTTATTATCATTATTTGTACCTTGCTGATTTTACTTAAATTTCTAATAGACGAGCATTGTTCTTTTCATAAATGAGACGTTTTGTTCTCATTTTCTTGAACGTGACATACTTTAACATAATCTCGTACGTATAATGTTTTAAGAAAACAAATCAGATCACGTGTTGAAGCTATATATCGAATGACGTGCACACATATATCTCAAACGTGTGGACACGTGTTCTGGGCTTTCAGAAATACGTTTATAATTAGACGAATAATATATCTCAAGAAGTTTTATCTTCGTGATGTTATATATAAAGAAAATTCAGATCGTAACTTTGATCACATTTAAAAGAAGATGTAGTCGATCCATCAAACTAATTGAAATGGCAGTTTAATTTAGAAATTCGTCTTACCACGTATATCATTTATGATTAACTCAAAGTATATAAATAAAAAAAATTCTATTACATTTGGCTTTTAAAGAGTGAATTACCTATTCTAAGTTTCTATTACCGTAAAAAATTTCAAAAACGAAAATTTTAAAGCTTCTTATTTTACAAATTCTTAGACCCGCTTGTACAAAACTTTAAAGGAATGTTCATACAACTCTGCATTTTTAACTTTGCTTTTAAGAAGTTAAATATATTTAATTTTCATTAATTTTAAATCCTAAATACATTCATATTTTTCCATGAATTGATGAAGTAGTCTCAGATGAAAACCCATATGACAAAACCGTATGAGATATTTTTTATTAACCACTTAACCGTTGCGTAATGTTCGGAAAATTCCTTCAAAAATTGTCGATTTTTTTATTGCCCCATTTTATTATTCATAAAATTCTGAGATAATTCGTAAAAGAAACAGCGCATTTTTTTTTCAAATTTAAAGTATTCAGGATGGATATATTTTTTTAAATCACAAATTTACTAACCTTATATTAGGCTTTTTTTTAATACAAAGATACTGTTTTTAAGGGGGTAGGATACCTTTGAACACGTCGAAAAAGCAAAAAAAAATATCTCTACGTTCCAAGCTTCAAAACTTGTGTAATAACTCAAAAATTGAAATCAAACTTCATTTAAATATAAAGTTCGTATTTAAATTTATATTTAAAAAATATATATATACTTGTAAATTCATAAATAAATATTGAAATGATAAGTTTAAAAATATGTATAATAATAAGAAAAAAAAACATAACACGTCTTGTGCGCAGTGTTACTAAAAAACTATGCATGGCAATTAAAAGAAATTTTCATCACATATTCATTTCTGTATTATCTACAACTTAAAACCAGAAAAAAAGTAAGATTTAATTTTTTTTGTTTTTGTACTTTGAAAATGTTTTTAAAAAATTGAAAAATTTTAATTTTTTTAATTTATAAGTTAATATTTTAATTTATAAGTTAATATTTTAATTTAGTCAATATTTTTTTATAAATATTCTGGTTTTAGTATAAAGGTAAAACTATATTATGTGTTTATTTTCACCAAAATTTACTCTTTATATGCATATTTTCAGATTTTATCATGCGCGCAAGACGTGTTATGTTTTTTTTTTCTCTTATTATCCTATATATTTTTTAACTTATCATTTCAATATTTATTTATGAATTTACAAGTATATATATATTTTTTTATATAAATATAAATGCGAGATTTATATTTAAAAGAAGTTTGATTTTTATTTTTGACTTATTACACCAGTTTTGAAGCTTGGAACATAGTGATATTTTTTTTTGCTTTTTCGACGTGTTCAAAGGTATCCTACCCCCTTAAATAAATCTCAGATGGCTTAATTGCCACCACTTTTATAAAGTAGAAATATTAGCCTTATTTGATTACAGTTTAAAATATACGAGAATAAGGCCAATTACACTATTAAAAAAACTGATGGGAATCGAACAATCTGAATTTAAAAAAAGTAGCTTACACAGCCTGTGAGGTTCATGGGGGCGACAAAATTTGTTAACAAATGACTGCCCGTGAAGGTATCGGGCGCGCGATTATTGGGTCTTAAAATTAAGTTTTAAAAATTAAAACTGGCATCTATTGATCCCTTAAGCATTTAAAATAATCTCGGGAGTTGCAAAATCATTGAATAAACCAAGACCTCCTTATCATAGTATCAGACCTCTCAATCAGCAAGTTGCCTTTGACCGCTATACTTGTCCTGCTACTAGCACCATCAATCGTCAGTAATAGTATTTACGACACGAAATAACACAAAATTTTTTCACAGCTCCATTTGTTCTATGCATTTGCTTATGAACTAGTAGTTTTCCTACCACTAAAATTTTATAGTAAATTTTATCTTATTAAATTGACAATATCGTGTGATTACATGACAAAAAAATTCTATTAAATTTTAGTGGTAAGAAAAAAGCGTAAAAGTTGGCAGCCATGCGGTAGCAGACCAGCTAGATTTTTCTGTAGATTTTTCTATTATCTTTTTGGATACCAGTTTTTTAGTAGAAAGAATTTTGTTTTGTTTGATCGGGGAGTTCTGGGATTTAAAAGAACAACATTTTCTCTAAAAATATACTAGTGTTCAAAAAGCCCGAAACATGGCAACTGTACGGTAGTATCCGCCAGGCGGCGATACTTTCCGGAGAAAGTCAATGAATAAGTTGGCAATTACCGCGGACATTTTCTCCCATAGACTTTCTCCGGATTGTCAAGTCTGATCTATGATAAGGGAGTCTTGGAATAAACCATAATGTCACAGCCATCATATACAGATGCACGGTCTTGTATGGTAGGCGATGTCCTTCAGGAAATTCCATAACCGAAAGACGCACTGGTAGAAGAATGATGCCTGATCATCCATGCATCTGTGAAATGCTGTCTTAGTAATTGCTGTACAGGTCAAACAATGTGGAAGTTACGCCATCCTGCACGAAAATGCAGTACTGAAGGCAACCACGCTATTGAAGAAATCATCAGCATACCATGGTACTCCTGTTCAGTCACGGAACAAGTTAGAATACCATTTGCTGTTATCTGTTCAAACAAATACGGCTCAATAATGAAAGCGCCTGTAAAACCACACCATACTTTTACTTTTTCAGGATGTATGTGTTGTTCCCGGATAGTGTCAAGTTTTACCGCTGCCCAAAGTCGAAAATTTTGAGTCTTAATTTGGCCATTGAGGAAAAATTGGGCTTTGTCAATCCACAGAATGTTCCATGGCCATTTGTTGTCAACTATCATTCGAGCAAGGAACTGAAGTGGAAAGGTTTTATGAATCTGAGTCTCCTTCATGCAATTGGTGCACATGCTTTATTTTGTAGGGATAAAAATGCAAAATCTGCTACATAGTCCATACAATACATAGTTGCGATAACATTTAATCACTGGCAACTATTTTTATAATCTATTCGCACCTCTATTCTTAAAATATAAATTTTGTATTATATTTCTCTTTCAAGTGCTGTTGAAGTGTATTAAAAGATTTTTGTTTTGAGAAAGTGGTGCGAGATAGAATTAAAATTATGAAGAGTTTAGCCCGTGAGGGTCATGTGCGCGACAAAATTTGTCCGTGAATGTATCGCCGGGCACAAAGAATAAGGGGTTAATAAAATAAAACTTGCCAAGATGGAATCGCAAGGGATCGGAGAAAAATTCCGTTTTATTCAGGCGTCCGCCTTTGTAGATAAACCACATCTCATGAATCAATTATCTTCTTTTCGCCGGAACCATGAAATATTTTCGAAATATTGTTTTATTACTGAAAATATAAGTTTTGTTTGGATAGTTAGATCAATTTAATTTTACACTATTTGTCTAAGTATAGTATATCCTATCAAAACGAAACCTGTGTCTAGCGGAATATATTTTCTAAACTCCTTTATTTTTCCACGTACGAATGTTTTAGTCGAAAGAGACTTAATTGTTTACATTTATGCAAATGTTTAGGGTGTTTTCTCAGTTGATTTCAATATACAAGACACGAGCTGACTTTAATTGGGTGTATTTTGGCAGTTGCCTTGCCTAGTATTCCTTAGCTATAGTGGTAAGATGAAATCAGTTTGAGCATTTGAATAAAGTTTCATTTGTGATCAGGGATTTCTTTATTAGCAGATTTAAGTAATTTATGATAGTTGCAAACGAGTTAAATTTAAATTGTGAATAGATATATGAAAAGCTGTTATCAGAAGTATCCTGATTAAGTAATTAAATTGACTGTGGCTAGGACAGTTGAATGCAAATTTCACCATGAGAGTTACAGCATAACAAAAATCAAACCGTTTCAAAATGTCAGCCACCCTAGAATTCCAAACTGCCATATCTCAGCCATTTTTTAGGATAAAGCCAAAACAAAAAATGTTTCGGAAACCTTGTATCACGACTTAACATTTAACGGAAACAATTTTTTCAATTTATAATTTTTTTGTACATCTTTTTGAATTTTTAAAAATTTAAAATTTTTTAACTGGCTGCCATTTTTTAACAAGATGGCGCATGAAGCTGGCCAATGAACTCGATCGAGACCTTGGTATGTTCTGTACATATGATCAGTCACATTCATATCGATTCCTAAAAACGAGAGTTACAACATAACAAATATCAGATTGTTTCAAAACCTCAGCCACCCAGGAAATTCAAACTGCCATATCTCAACCATTTTTTAAGATATAGCCAAAACAAAAAATGTTCCAGAATCCTTGTATTGCGTTCTAACACTTAAGAGAAACAAATTTTTTGTACATCTTTTTGAATTTTTAAAAATTAAAAAATAATAACTGGCCGCCATTTTAAAACAAGATGGTGGATGAAGCTGGCGAACGAACTCGGTCGAGACCTTGGCATGTCCTATACACAGACTCAGTCACATCTAAATCGGGGCATAACCAAGAGAGTTACGGCATGACGTTTGTCAGATATATATATATATATATATATATATATATATATATACAGAAATCAACATTTGAACAGAGGATGGTTTGGGGATCTGGGAGTGATGATCGGTGAAAATATACCAAATTTTTTCGAATTGCTTTCCTCCGAACGGCTGCAATAGGTAGCTTTTTGTAATGAAAGCTACCTAAAACTCCATTTCACAGGAGAGACAAAAAAAGATTGGCCATTTCTTTCCTTTATCTATAACAGAAGAAAGTATTGTAATCGAAATTATTTTCGACTACCGGTATTCGACGGATTTGCACTTTTTAAGGGTCAGAGATCCCCCAAAACATGTTTATACAAAATGACTGTCTATCTGTGTGTCTGTCCTTATTGTATCATCGAAAAATGTATAAAGTAATGCATAGAATTGTAACGCACTGTCTCAAAAATTGGCTGCTACCGTAGCCGGATTATTTTAAGCGTTTGAACTGTGAAATTAACTACCGAATAGTAATCTTTGCCTTATATTTCTGCAATTAAATATGGCGAAGATTACAATTCAGAAATAGTAAACTTAAGTAAATCGTTTAAACTTAGTAAGAATCTTATTAATCTTTAGTAAGAAACTTCGTAAGAATTTGATGCAAAACATGCTCGTTCTATGTACAAGTTTGAAAACATACTGCACCGACTGGTAAGCCGCAGCTGGAAGAATTTGCATTTTTTTTTCAAAATATTGTAATATTGGCATTGGGCCAATTTTCGTAGCATTAGCTTTAAATAATAAAAACTACAATTTTTTTAACTGTTGGAAGCTCTGGTTTATTGTTTATAGAAGAAAATATGGAATATTTATATACAACAGCATAGAATATTTAAATATATATAGTTGATGCAGCTTATTTTTAATGGGAGAAGTAAATTCTTTTAAAATTTTCATTAAGAAATTTCAAATAACTCATCAAAACATTAAGATAATTGACACACTGGTGCGATATAATAAAACAAAAAAACTTAATAACACGCCATAAATTTAAGTGATACTTGCTCCCGCCTTCCAAGTTGTAGCACGTCTTTTGAGCCTGATGAAGAAAGACAAAGTTCTTTCGAAAAGCCTAGCGCATCTCTTAAATTTATGGTGTTATTGAAAAGTTATTTTTTCTTTATTTTGCTTTATCAAAATATCGTATATAACTTCCACGACACACTATAATGAGAATTAAAAGCACAGGGAAAAACTATGGTAAACGTGTAAAACTGCATTTTTGTTTATGGTTAATAGAAGAGAATATTGAATATTTATATATAACAGCAATTAAAATACTCAAATAAACACATATATACCAGGTTACACACATATGTAACAGATATTTTTGAGATACATATGACAGATCTTTTTTTTTTTTATCAACAGTGAAAAATTATTTTTGTTCTAACTTTCTTCATTTTATTAGTCTATCAGATTTTAATATCCGCTTCAGTGCGGTTGCACTTCATTTTCCCATTTTCTCATGTCAGTTTCATTTCTAAGTTTGGAAAAATAAAAGAAGAATGTAATCACACCCGTACACTGCGATGTTCTCTGCCTCTTTTTGCACGCCAGCCGGCATTCGTAAAAATAAAATAAAATAATAATATCTCTATGTCCATACTTAAATCCAGGCTGCATTTTCTTTAACGAATTTCATCGTATATGTCTAATCTCATCTAAATTTAGCACGTATTATTGTCTATGCTCTAACGTAGATGCATTCCAATTCAATTATCCAGGCTCCTAACTGCACCTCGTTAACCAAAAAAATTTGTACAACCCCCGTTTCCCATGATATCTTTGCCGGGACTTCCACTTTTTCAGATAATTCATTTTATTCACCAAAATACTTTGTTCTTTTGCATGACTCTAGCCAAATTCACAAAGTATTGGCGGTAAATAAAGAAACCACACGCCAAAAAAATAAAAATATTAAATTGTTTTTTTTTTAGAATTTTTGCATCAGTCTCTCCTCTGCTTTCAATTGTAATCATCTCTTAAAACTTGCGAACCTCTTTTTGAGTGATAATGCCTGTAATTAAGAACCCGGTCAACGAATCAAATGCTAAATAAAAAGTGCTTTGGGTATTTTAATAATGAAATGTGTATTCTTTGACGCATCTACTTTTGTTCCAGCTTACCAAAGTTCTCTCTACAATATATATATATTTCCTGTGAAATCTCAGCTATGCATAATTCACCCAACAAATAAAAATACTACACCATAGTTAGTGACAAAATACCTTCCAAAATCATGCATAATATCAGGCGGAATGCCATCAATCATATGATAATGCAGCAGATTACATAAGAGCGATTCTCTGTTGATTCCATAGGATTTGCTTATGTTGGATCTCTCATATCCAAAAGCCAATTCTAGCTCTTGAACTTGCTGTTCATGAGCACTATCGGTTCCGACTTCAACAGCGAGTTCGACACAGACTTGGCGAACTTCCTGAATGGTCGCCATGTACTACATGCAACAATATTGAGCTGTAAAACCTTCTTTGGAGCTAGCTACACTGTGAACATACCAAAGAGTGCAACTAGCTTCTCATATATAATTTCACCATTGGTGTGGTGTAGCGAGTGTTAATTTCAAACTTAAACATTCACGCACAGCTAAACTAATAAAGAATCCACTGGATTCAATTAAAAATTATTTAATTAAAAAAAATATTCTGTACAAGTTCTTTGTGATTTACAATTTAATCGTGATCTTCATAATCACCGCAGAACACAGCGGAAAGCACTCAAAAAAAAACATCTCACTAAAGCCGGAGCTGTTTACAAGCGAACCTCCTCGCTCGCTTTCCAACCACAGACCCCCTCTTCTCTACGTCTACGTGTACACTGTCCACTGGGGGTAAGGGCGGAAGTTCTCGGTCATTGCTCCAAAATGACCAACCCCCTCCCCACTTCTGCGAGCATCTTCTAACGTTCAGATAGAAACAAGCATTCTTTTGGAGAAATACTGCACCCTGCAGCCGTTGTTACAGCTCCTTCCCCCTAAAGAATTTTCATACGGTGCATACACCTATGAAAATGTAAATTTGAACCAGGTACCGAGCCCCTCATTCTTAACACACTAAATCTGAGAGGTCCCAACACCTAAACTCCAGTTGGAAGTGCTAAGGAAATACCTTAATAACTTTACGTTAATACTTTTACCTTTTACTAATACCTTAATAACTTTATACACTTTAATTTTTCTCTATACAAGGTTCATACAGACGCACGCGTACTCAGTTTTGAAAGACTCATGATAATCCTAGATTTCACTTATGAATTTCCATAACAATTCAAATAATAAAAACATTTTCGTAATCAAATCTAATATAACAGATGAGATATTTATCTGAGTTCAACCACTGACACAGTGCGATTCCTTGACATTAAAGAAAATTCTAAAAAAATACTAAATTACACACAAAATATATACAAGTGATAAATAACAAAAAAAAAAACAATAACTCGTAAATAAAAATTATAAACAAATACTAATTCGGGAATCAAGTAAAGAAATTTACACTATTCGGTCCTACTTAACCCATCTGCATTCCCGTGAAGTTTCCCAGGTTTGTGTTCGATTTTGAAGTTGAATGACTGCAAATACAATGCCCACCTAGTCAATCTCGCATTGTTCCCCATCATAGTTTTTAAGTACGTCAGAGGATTGTGATCTGTTTGGACTACAAACCGCTGCCCGTCCAGGTAGTGATTCAGTTTTTTCAGACCGTACACAATTGCTGCCAATTCCCGTTCAACAGTGCTGTAATTCTGCTCTGCCCTGGAAAATTTTTTACTCAAGTACAGAATGGGATGTTCCTCCCCATCTCGTACCTGTGACAGGACTATACCAGCACCATATAAACTTGCGTCGGTCTGCACAATAAACTCCTGACTATAATCTGGGGCGTACAATACGGGACTCTGGGTTAACTTCTCTTTTAATTCCTGGAAAGCCTTTTCGCACTCCTCACTCCACTCTATCTTTTCTTTTTTGATCTTCCCTTTCAAAACATTTGTTAAGGGGACTGCAATTACAGCATAATCCTTTATATACCGTGAATAATAACCCGTCATTCCCAGAAATGACCTCACTTGCGTCTTAGTGGAAGGCGTTGGAAATTCCTGGATAGCCTTCACTTTTATGTCACTGGGAGACCGCTTCCCCGAACCTACCTCGTGACCCAAAAACCTCACACTATCCTGTGCAAATTTACACTTTGTGGGTTTCACTGTTAGGCCGGCCTCTAACAATCGCTTCAGAACCTCAGCGATGTCCTTCATGTGACTCTCCCATGTAAGAGAGAACACTGCAATGTCATCGATATATGGCAAGGCAAACAACTCAAGCCCACCCAAAACACTTGCGATTAATTTGCAAAAGTAGAAAGGTGCGTTCAGGAGACCAAACATCATGACCTTGGGTAAAAATACTCCGAAAGGTGTCACAAACGCAGCGTACCTTTGGGCCCTTTTGGTCAGTGGTATCTGGAAATAACCTTTGGTTAAATCCATTACCGTGATGAAAGTCGCCGAACTCACTTTTTCTACGACCTCCTCTATATTGGGGAGTGGAAAAAATTCCGTTCGGGTCTTCGCATTTAATCTGCGATAGTCCACACAGGGACGAGGATCCTTTCCCGGAACCTCTACCAAAATCATGGGGGACGTAAAATCAGACTGCCCTACTTCTATCACTCCTAATTCCAATAGTCTCCTGATTTCCTCTCTTAAAATTTCGGTCTGCCTAGGTGACATTCTATAAGGTTTCGCCCTCACCGGCGATTCATCTGTCAACTCGATATCCATCTCTACCAGATGGGTACGTCCAGGGTCTGAAGAAAAAACTTTTCTATTTCTCTCTATAACCTCCTTAAACAAACTTATTTGGCTATCTGTCACTTTTTTCTCTAACTCGCTGTTATACACAACTTCCCAGAAGTCAATTTGTGTGGGGTTTGGCAGGGGATAAGGGATCTCAGCATCTTCTTCCACCTCTTCCGCATCTATGTCAATCAGCAGATTAACAAATTCAGGCCGCTTGTAATAAGGTTTCAAAAGATTCACATGGTAGATAGTCGCCTTATTGCGCCTCTCTGGCAAGTCAGCTGTGTAATTTGTTTCCGAAATCACTCCAGTGACAGTTCCCGGCCCGACCCAATTTACGGCCATCTTATGAGGCTTTGATGTTGCCAAAACCAACACCTGGTCACCAACTTTGAATTTTCTAGTTACCGCATTCCTATCATACCATGTCTTCCTTTTGTCCTGACATTCCTCCATACGCCTAGTTGCTAAATCCTGACACCTTTTCAACCTATTCGTCAAGTTCAAAATGTAATCAACCACATTTTGATCCGTGTTACCTTGACCCATCCAATTCTCATAAACTAACGTGTGCGGCATGCGCAAATTTTTTCCATGAACCAGCTCGGCAGGACTAAACCCAGTACTTTCATGCGTCACAGTTCTTAAAGCAAACAACGCCATAGGCAAAACCTCTTCCCAGTCTCGACCTGACTCTAGACATAAGGCTTTAAGTACTTTCTTCAAAGTAGAATGCATCCTTTCCACGCTGTTCGACTCCGGATGGCAAACTGAGCTATGCGACACTTTGATACCAAATACATTAAAAAATTCTGATGTTAACTCGCTGGTAAAAGATTTTCCTAGGTCACTTTGCACCTCTCTCGGATAACCTGTCTTAGCGAATATCTGTACCAAAGCATCAATAACGGATGTGGAAGTGATGTTTTCCACCGGAATAGCATCAGGATATTTAGAAGCGAGGCAAATGGATGTAATTAAGTACTTGTTGTTTTTATTACTAGTTTGCAGGGGACCAACCGCGTCTAAATTTATTTTGGTAAAGCATTCCGAAATTATCGGTACTAACTTCAAAGGGGCCTTTTGCCTATCTCGATTGCTACCTACCTTTTGACATGTATCACAAGTCTTAACATAATTCTCAATATCGTGATAACAGTTTGGCCAAAAGTAACATCTCAGAACCCTATCCTTGGACTTAGTCGTACCCAAATGCCCTGACACCTGCTCATGACACAATGCTAGAACTTCTCTACGATAAACTTCCGGCACACATAACTGCACTTTATCATCACCTCTCCGTGACTGCGATACCCGCACAAGCTTACCATCTCTAACACAAAATTCTTTTTCGTTAGGTTTACTGGCCTTCTCCCACAACTGCTTAAGTGAAGCGCAATTTATCTGCTCTTCCTTAAATTTCTCTGCGGATACCTTCTCCAAACCCGACTCTGCCTCTAACCTTTCCGGAATAACTATCCCATCTACTTCCTCACCGCTACTAGACTCCCCTTCATCCGGTTCTCCATCCTCCGAACCAAATTCACTCTCAACTTGCACAGCGGACATTTCTCTCTCATGTCCCCGCCTCTGACTGCGCGTCATTACAGCATTTACCGGTACAGGATTACCCCTCGACTCCTCAATAAGCTCAGCCGTTTTGTTTCCTAACAAATAATAACCTTGTTCTAACTCGATAGGTTTCACAGCTGCCTTAGTGACCACCGTTCCAAAATCTCCTTTAATTGTAACTCTAGCCAATGGCAAACATTTACATTCATTATCCAGGGGTTGTTTAATCCAAGTGACTTCACCAATCAAATCCTCATTATCAATCCAGCTACGGTCACAAAGATCAATGCCAGCCCCAGTATCCCGTAAGTAATCCCGTTCTATTCCATTAATTTCTGCCTTTTTGAAATACGGTGCAAAACACTCTCCTAAACTAACATCTACACCCAGGTGACTAACTACATCTCCAGAGTCTTTACGTTTTAAATCTGGGCAATCCGGTCTGATATGCCCTGCACGGTTACACTGGAAACAGACAATAGGTTTCCTTCTATCAAACTTATCTTTATTCCAAGAATTTCTACTTGCGTGATCCTTTTTATCAGCCCCTCCCGACTTTACTGCCTGTTCCCCCTTACTCTTGAAGTTATCCTGACCGTTCCTGTCCCTACCAAATGACTTATTATTCCAAAATTTATTTTCCATTTTCTTAAAATTCCCTCTCACACTCTCATATTTATCGCATTTTTCTGCTAAATAGGATGCTGTCTTCATCTCCTCCCATTCGTCTAAGAATTTCTCTTTAATTTCAAAAGGGACTCTACGTTTCACCTGCTCTGTGAGTATAAGTTCTTTGAGGGATTCGAAATCATTCACTTCAACCGTTTCCAACCAGTTATCCAAATACCCTCTCAGCTCATACACAAGTTCAGACCACAGTGCACCTGACTTCCTTTGATGGTTTTCAAATTTAGTTTTAAGGGCACCAGCTCCTAATCTAAACCTTTTTAACAAAACGCTTTTGATGTGCTGATAGTCATCCCTTTTCTCTAGCGGTTCCTTTACAATAATTTCCGCAACATCTACAGGCAACAAGGGTATAAGCTGTGATACATAATTAGATTCATCTAAACTTTCTTTTAACGCCTGACTCTCAAAAATCATAAAAAATAAAGTAATGTCAATGGATTTAGGGTCAAACTTTGGGACTAAATCTTTTAAACTTACTTTTTTATCTTTACTTTCTGCCACTACAGAAACTGTGGAAGCTACAGAGGTAGTATCTACATTGTATTGTAACTTCGCCTTCTCTAACTCCAACTGTCTATCTTTCTCTCTTTCTGCCAATTTATCTAACCTTTCTTGCTCCTCTAATTTGTCTGATCTTTCTTGCTCTGCCAGTTTTTCCCTCTCTATTAATATCCCTTCCAACATATCTTTAGCCATTTGCTCCTCATAATCAGAGGCACGCAAAATTGCCTGAATTATCGCTACCTTTTTACTGTCCGCAGGTAATTCTGTATCAAAATCGGCCGCGAGCAATAGCAGAACGCTTTTATTTTGTTTATTCAAGAAACTGGCCATAATTAAACACAGAAAATATCTCAACACAAAATACAAAAAAGCACAATAATTTTCCCGAACACAATTAGCAATAAAAAAGCAAAGAAAATCAAGGATCTACTTTTCTTTTCAAAACTGAGTAACTCCCTAAATAAAACACCATAAATGATAAGATAAACCCAAAAAACACTCATAAAAATACTACACAGTAAAGAAAAGACTTAGTAGATTAATTTAAACAAAATTCCTTTCTACTAGGAATATGAATTTATTTTTAAAAATGATTTCACAGTGATAATTTTCATAAAATTCAATCTCCCAATTTAACGAATATTTCTACCTATAAACAAATGCTTTCACACTGTAACACATATTGTTTAGTTGCATTAGCACTCTACATGTGCATAAAAAATAATTTAATCTTTATACTTATCACAAAAGAACAAAAACACACATAATAAATAACCCGCCACTTCTGCAATAAATATTTACCTGAGAACATTAGTACAATAACCAGAGAATATAAAATAACTTATAGCTATCCCGTACGCATGAACCTTGAAGTAATAATAATAATAATAAACCCTACTTCAAATTACTTAGCCCAACATTATTTCTACTAAATTTATGTACATGTATATATAACAATGGGACCTCCCAAAATTCAGCATGCACGAGAAATATAGGGGCTTACCATTCCATATTTGATGTTTACGCTGGGGGACACATAGCAAATTCCAGGCAAATTCCAGGGTCGGCAGATAAACAGTCCAACAGCAATGAAGCTCCACACCGGATCTTTATCGATGGTATCCACTCGCTCCACTTCACAAGAATGAATCCTTGACCTTCCGGACAGAACACTGATTCTTCTTTACAGAGACTCCAAATGTCAGAAAATAAAACTCTGGATACTTGGCCGTTCCAAAACTCGTGGAAATCGTCGACAAAGTTCTACCACAAACTGCGTGCTTATACGATAACTGCACTACTTTAACAAATATAATTTTTTTTTGCAGAAGGTGGCTAAGAATTCGTGGAACTAATTAATCTAGTTCCAACATCCCACCGAGCACTGCCACCATTAATCATAAGCTGTGGTGTAGCGAGTGTTAATTTCAAACTTAAACATTCACGCACAGCTAAACTAATAAAGAATCCACTGGATTCAATTAAAAATTATTTAATTAAAAAAAATATTCTGTACAAGTTCTTTGTGATTTACAATTTAATCGTGATCTTCATAATCACCGCAGAACACAGCGGAAAGCACTAAAAAAAAAACATCTCACTAAAGCCGGAGCTGTTTACAAGCGAACCTCCTCGCTCGCTTTCCAACCACAGACCCCCTCCTTCTCTACGTCTACGTGTACACTGTCCACTGGGGGTAAGGGCGGAAGTTCTCGGTCATTGCTCCAAAATGACCAACCCCCTCCCCACTTCTGCGAGCATCTTCTAACGTTCAGATAGAAACAAGCATTCTTTTGGAGAAATACTGCACCCTGCAGCCGTTGTTACATTGGTATGAACACAATTTTCAAAATCTTTTAGATCATCAACAGCGGGTTCGAGGATTTTATCCATACCATATGTTTTCACATGAGATGCTTTTACGAAGTCTAGCAATTTTATCATTTTTAAACAGGATCTATATTTTAGAGAAATATTTCCCAAAACCATATAAACATTCCCAACTTATGTAATCCTGCTTTCGATCCTAAAGGACACTTCGAACTCGTCGTAATAAAATATAAATTGAAGTGTATCTTATTTTTGCAAAAAAAAAGAAAAAAAAGAAAAAAAAGAAAAAAAAATCACAATTTTTAGATAATGAGCCACAGTTGAATGATTCCAAAGTGCTGATGTTATTGGAATATTGACTCACAGGCATAATCTCTTTTACATTCATTTATTAAATTTGAAATGATTACTTTTAAAAGGAATATATATTATAATTTTATCTTTAATTTTAAAATTCCTATTGTTTTGTCCATCTCTGCTACTTGAAACTATATCAGAAAGATAAATAGTTTTCGTGGCTGTTACATTAAATTGTTTTGAAAAAAAATCTTGTTTATACGCAGTATTCAATTTCTTAAAGGATATTACTGAATTCTGAAGTACTTCTTCGAAATTTACGATAGAGGCAACTGTTTTCAGAATGTTGTTTACTTTATCCAATGTAAACAGAGTTTACATTATAGTTCAGTACAGTTCAGTTCAGTTTACATTGTAGCACAGAGTTTTCAACAAACTCTTGTTTTTGATACAGTATTTCGCTTAATTTCGTATTTGATATATTGGTGCTGACTCTTACTTTTAAAATAAACTTTGCAAGGAGGGTTTCACTTTCATCTGAATATTTTTTAGGCACAGGAATTAAAAATGATGAATCGGCTTCATAAGCATCATTTAATTCCGTATTCTTGACATTAGAAGCATGTTTAAGGATATCTTGAATATTTTTGTGCTTTCTATGTCTGTGCAAATATAATGCATTCAAATTCTTGAACGTGTTCGGGCAATCATTAACAATGCAACGGACATAAAATCCATTTTCATGTTCATGGAACTCGTGTAAATGTGAGCATAACAATCTTTCATTAATAAATTTCTTACGGCAAAAGTCGAAAATAAACATTTTTAAAGGAATTATAACTCGGTGAATGAAATTTAAGTCATTAAAAAATCACAATAATAACACAACTAATGAAATTCAAACTTGCAAGGGCTCGCATAATGCTTTACGTTAGGCACATGAAAAAGTAGACGCAATCTTTCGCGATTACTTTAATTAAGATGACTTAAATCAACAAACAGATAAATAAACACCTTAATAAATCTGGTGATGAAAATCACAGTTAAAAAACACAGTTTCAAAAATCACAAATTTTTAGGGAGCAAAAGCGACAACGAGTACAAATGTAAACATATCATGATGGCGAAATAAATATCAACATGGCGCGACATTATTGCCATTCTTAAAAATAACTAGTCGTTGGGGGCCACCGTAATACTTACTCATCATGGATATGCATAATGTAAAATATGAAAATAAAAAATGTGTAAACTACTTATAAAATGCATTGCAATTCGAATAAAATCGTGGCTTGATAACGTCATAAACTTTAAATGCTCGATTACTGAACTTCTTAAAAGAAACATCCTTATAACTCCAAAATTGACAGTCATATTAACTAACTGTTTATTGCATCGAATTAAGCGTCTCATTTCCAATTAAAATATATCTTTGAATTGAAATTTGGATGAAATACAGGGTCATGAAAAATCGAAGAGTGTGGAAAATAGGATTCCAAATATCTCGGCAACTCATTATCCGATCGACTTCATGCTTTATGCAAAATTTATGTTTTTTTATTGTCTTTTATATTCACTCCTTAAAATAAACAATTTCGAAAATTTTTATATATCTTTTATCAGAACGAATATTTCGAGAGTCCGAAAAAATAGTTCCGGATAATCGAGGTTCCTCAAATTCAATAAGCTTCTTCCCATTATTACATACTAAATACATACCAAATTTCAAGTCTCTATCTCAATTTTTTCGGGAGATAGAGCGTTTACAGACACACAGACGGGCGGCAATTTTTTTTTTTCTAAAAATATGTTTTTCGGAATCTTCAGTGTCTGAAACGTGTAAATCCGTCAAAAAAAATTTTCCATTTTCAAAACGATTACAAGACTTACCCTATACTACGTATGATGGGTAAGTAAAAATGTGTAGTAGTTTTTACCCAAATCAGGTTCCATGGAGTTCTAGATACATAGATCATCTACTATTTCAGTGACACGGGGTATCTATTTTGGAATAACGTTTGCTGAAGGACTTCATTTGGATAGGATTTTCTCCGTTTTATGATTTTTATGATCTTTTAAACCTAAATTGGTTAAAGACTAATTTGGAGCTGTTCTGTTGTGGTGTTTAATTTTTACAGTGTATTCCTTGAACGTTATACGCAGTGGCGGCTCGTGATTGTCTTTTTTGGGTCACTAAATTCATGCCTAAAACACATATTATTTTTATACCATTATTTTTTACAAAAAATCTTTTTCTTCTTTAATGATAGAACTTTCTGACAGTAAATAAAATAAAGTATTCCTTTTTAATAATAGTGATAAGAAAAGAATAAATTTAACAGTCATGCATTTAGTGCCCCAAATAAATCCATTCACGAGCCTCCACTGGTTATGCGATTAAATAAGGCAAGATTTAGTATATAATAATACTGCTAGTAAACTGATGCAGAATCCCCTGACGCTTACAGCACTAGATTCTGACAGATTTTAGAGCGCCTAAACATTTAAATAAGTACTATGGAAGATTTTAAAGAAATACAAAGTGTCCTCACCCAGAAAAAGGAATTGATTAAAACTACAAAACATGTTTTGTTGAGTACATTTTGGTTGTTTAGCAAAATTCAAGTAAAATTGAACCATTTTACTTGAATTAACAAAACATTTTTTTGCTGACGGTACAAAAAATTTTTTTGGAATTGCAAAAAAAAAAAAAAAAAAAAAAATTTGTTGATACTAACAAAATTTTCATTGGCCTATATTTAAACAAAAAGTTTTGTTGGGTCAACCAAATTTTTGTTGATTCAACAAAACTTTTTTCTGGGTGCATAATTAAGGTAAAATTGTTTAAAGGTCGATTGTAAAAAATCTACTGGACCAAATGCAACAAAACTTCATGTAAATATTTGAACTTTTTTATGTTATGAGCCGTTTTGTAAAATTTCTTTGAGTTGATGAACAAAATCAAGTGAGAATTATCACTTTTTCTACATTTTTGAAACATTGCTGTATCCAGTGAAATGCAAGGGAACTTGATGTAAATAATGTTTAGACCGTGTAAAATAGATTTAACACAAAAAGACACGTCTTTTCGCCACTAATGTAAAAAATGGCACTTTAGGCTGATTTTGTACAGTAAAATATGTACAGAAGCTCCTTCCCCCTCCCTCTAAAACAATTAAAGAAATAATGTTTCACATGATTGTTTAACACTATATGGAATCATTAATTTATTTGTTCTAATTTACGAGCGTAGGAACTAATGAAAAAACCTGTGATTGTCTGTTGTATGGAATTTTCATTTACTGTGCCTTGAAGCGCTACTTTTGGGCAAAATACTGAAATAAAGGTTTTTCTTGTTAAACCTGTTTCCCCGTGGTCTACATAAAACTTAGATCGAATTTTCCTGCGTTTGGCCAAGTGGACTTTTCTACAATGGACCTCTAAACACTTTAACCCTATAATACTTGACTTTTTTATTTTCATGCAAAACAAGATATGTGTATTCATTTATGATTTAGATTATGTGCAAAATTATAAATAAAATTCTAAATAATAAATAATAAATCTATTTTGCTATAAAAAATAATATTTTAACGTATTCAATATGGTTTTTATTACGTTCAACTGGGTATTATCAATACTATTAGGCATAGAAATAGAAAAAATATATTTACATTTCTTTAGTACACAGTTTTTTAAACATGTAACATTTTTCTTACATTTGAAATTTGGAAAAAATAACTTGTATTGAAATTCGAATTTTTGTAAACAAGTATTGCATAGCGATGGCAACAAACATTTTAACAAATTACCCAGTGGATGCAGCTAGCCGTTAGCGATTTTTGTTAATAATAAAAGATTTCCGCATTGTTTGACTTTAGTCAGACAATACATGTTAGATATCTCTCTACCTTTTGCTTATTTGGTAATGTAGACAATAGCATTGGTTGTTCCACATGTAGCACTTTCTGCAATGCAGGGTTCATTATACCCACCTTGAGAATGAAATGTCTTTATATCCTAAACATGCAAGGTGTTTACAAGTTAATCACTGGGTTAAAAAATGATTAAAATACAGTTTTATAAAGTATGTGTAAAAATTTATATCAGGTTTTTCGGAAAAAGGTTGTGGATTTTTTATAATACCATGTTTCATTTTCCTCCAACGCGTGTAGATCAATAAAATTAAGCACCATTTCATTTTATTCAGTTTCTGAATAACATGGAGTACGAATTATCACTTATTGCACATTTTTTGAAACAATGCTTTAACCAGTGATTTATTTATGGATACACTATATCTCCTATGGAAATAGCAATTAACTTATTGCTATCGATTTTGCCAACGTTTAGCATTTCACGTTTTCTCTTACTATTTAAACTTTTCGGATTTTTCCCAGAATGTTTTTTTTTTTAATATCATTTAAAACGTTACATATGGAAAGAAATTTTTATCTTCATCAAAATGAATCAGGGAAAGAGCAACGAATTCAAGAAAATAAAATAAAAGGTTAATGTATATGAACAGCACATACTAGTATTATTTAATTCTGCTTAATTAAAGATTTCCTATTATGCTAAATAATAATTTACCAGTTATGAATTAAGAAAGCTTACATTTCATAAGAAAGCTTACATAAGAAGAATATTTTAAATTAAATAAATGCACGCGCATAATCATGTGTCATGTAAGATGTATGATGAAAGTAATTTATGTTTTAAAAAGTATCTTCACGATTCATAATAATCTTCTAGCCTTTAAAAACAAAGATTATGAAGAAATTGATGTATTCTTGAAACAAAACTTACAGCTCTTGATATCTAACATGCAGTTTTCTCTACGATATTTGATAAAATGTTGCTATTATAATATTTAGCATTTTTATTCAGCGGTTTGCAAAGTACCATTACTATAACAAGATTCTGCTGTGAATAGGAGAGAGCGTCACGCTATGCTCCGTTCATAATAAACTTGTCAAATTTCAGGGGTAAAATGAGGTAGGAAGAATATACTGGAATAATGAGCTGTTTTACGCTAGAATAAATAAACTATTTTTAAGGTAGAAATAATAGGAAATGCATATTCCTTAAAGTTATTCACTATACATTTTCATTCTAATTTAATTAAAACAATTGTATTACGCAGTTTTAGTAAGATAAAAATTTCTAAAAATGTACGTATTCCCAGCTAGTTTTCAGTAAAATATGACCTATTTCTATGAGTGAATATATATATACATACATACACACATGCATATATATATATATATATATATATATATATATATATATATATATATATATATATATTTAACACACTTTATAATTCTGAAACTTTTATTGACGTCCGACTTAATCATATATTTAGAATACAATGCTAGACGTTCATGGTGGTTCCTTAGTTACTGATTTTCAATCAACTTTTGACAACTTCACGACCAACGTTCATACACAATTTTTAACACTTAAGTACCACTATTTCCAAAACCGCTTAATTCAATCGTAGAAATTCTGTGATCAAATAAGGCGAAAATTACTATGCGAAAATATTTATGAAAATTAAAAAATGTGAACGCACTCTATACGTCAGGTATACCCGACGCTCGTCTCGAACAGGTTAAAAGAAGGTTAAAGTTCCCAAATTGATCTGAACAGGATATCCCTGAATTTATGACACAAACGTAAAAACAATGGTTGTCCACATAAAAATCACCAATTTTTTTCCAGAGAAAATGCAATTGCAAATGTAATCTGATGCTAGTTGGAGACATTTTCAAGCCATAGTTTAATCTTTTGCCAGGCGCGGTATTAAATTTTACGACAAAAGTGATATTTCTTAAACCATTCTCAAATATGGCATCGGAACATTCTGAAGGTCATTGTTATTCCCCATCTGAACTTTCCCCTTTTGGTAAAAAGTGGTATCTTCAATTTCTAATGCAGTTTTGTACATCTATATTAAAATTTGGTTCGCGCGCACGCTATGGCAAGTAATCATATTAATTAAATATTTCATTTTTAAAGATGCATTTCTGTAATAATTCATTATATACGGGATGCACTGAGTTATTATTTTGTTTTACATAGTCACACGAAAAATATTTTGTAATTTTTCTTACAATTATAGTTTCCAAACTGGAAAAATGGGAAGATATTCAATATATGTCTAACGACAATCCAGAAGAATCAGTTAAATACATTTTGTTTTATATTAGTAAAGATAAAATGGCGTAAAGCAGAATATGCCTCGAGCTCAAAGCTAAAAAAATTGTAAATTGTGAAAGATCTTTCTGGCATAAAAAAATTTGCGAAAAACCCAGAAGATCTTTTTTTTTTTTTGGGGGGGGGGGGGGAGGATAATAGATTTGGAAAAAAATAATAGTTTTTCTTATATTTGTCTTCTTGCATTAAATCATGCTTGATGTATTTTCGTATGAAATAATCTTATTGTTTCATCGTTAATAAACAGTACTTGCTTTCTTCACACGTATATTTTTAGATATTTTTTCTGCGTGAAGATATTTTTAAAATTTAATTTCTTTTATTACTATTATAAAACTATTTGACCCGCCGGCTTCGCCCGTGCCCGTCAAAAATTCGCACGAAATATGAAAAAACTTTCAAATCGCAATAAAAAATCGAGAAAATTTAAAAAAACCGTATTTCTTGAAATATGGAGAAGATCCCGATTTGAAGCACGTGTTTTTGGATGCAGTTCCTACATGTTAGTTCCTTACTTCCATCGAAACAAACTTGATGATAGGTCTAAACGGAGGATCTTCATAGGTTATTCTTCAATGGGATATCGATTATTGAATACTGAGACAAAGCGCATAACTACATCAAGAAATGTCAAATTTGATGAACAAAAAAAGCATAACATAAAATTAAAACAATACATCGTAGAAAATTTGGAAGTGACTGATTGTGAAATTAACTCAGATGTTCAAGAAGATGTTCTAGTAAAGTATTAAATGATACTGAAGAGATAGAAGATAAAATGAGAAAATCCAAGACATTAAGAGAGTAACCTGTTTGGTATCCAGATCCTAATGTGTATGAAGCATTACTTTGCCAACAAGAAACTTTATCTTTTGATGATATCAAATTTCTCTCTGTTGATGATCGACGTTTGTGGAATCAAGCTATGGATTCACGTATAGAAAACATGAAGATCCTACGTCTGGGATCTCGAAACACTACCACCTGACAAGCGAAATATTTCGTACAAGGTGGTGTTTACCATCAAAAGAGATGGACAATATAATGCACGCTTTATAGCTCGAGGCTTCATGCAAAAAGAAGGACTAGACTACGTACTGAAACTTTTTCCCCTGTAATAAGTATGCCAGCTTTAAGTTTAGTGCTTGTTGAGATTTTAACTGAAGACCTACATCCATTTTTACTGGATTTAAAAACAGCTTTCCTGAATGATAAGTTAAATGAAGATTTTTTTGTGGATCAGTCACAAGGCTATGATGATAAAAGTGAACTAAAATGTAAGCTTAAAGAAGTTTATATGGTCTAAAACAAACCTCACGACAACGGTTTGAATGGTGTCTTGAATTATTTTCAAAATTAAATTTTCTCTTGATAATGCACATTGTATTTTTATTCGTTACAGTAATGGTCATAAAATAATTATTGCTCTTTATGCAGATGATATGTTAGTAGCAGGTTGAGATGTAAATGAAACTAATGTAGTTATTTCCTTACTGTCTAAAGAGCTCTACTATCTAAAGAGCTTTATATGTCAAAGTCAGAATGTGTGTCAGAATTTCTAGGTATTCAAATGATTTTCAAGCCTGATTTTTTAATAATGGATCAAGAGTCTTATTAAATTGTTAAGTAAGTTTAATATACTAGAATGTAAATCTAGTGATATTTCTCCTATATATACTCTATCTGATTTCAAAAATGGAAAACTATTTAATGGTCCATATCATGAACTTGTAGGCTGTTTGTTGTATTTAGCATATATTTCACTACCCGATATTTTGTATGTTGTCAAATGCAGGAAAATCCTACAATACAGATTGCAACACAGAAAGTCTTGCGATATTTAAAAGGAACTTTGTCTTTAAATCTTGTGTATAAAAAACATAATTCTTATCCTAAATTATCTATGTATATTGATGCCGGTTGGGGGGGGGGGGGGCACAAATAACCGGAATTCGGTATCAGGCTATATTTTGATGTTCTGAAACATGCCTGTTCTCTGGTGTTGTAATAAACAAAAATCAGTTGCATTATCATCAAGTGAAGCTGAATTTATTGCCTTAACTAAAATTTTGCAAAACTTGTTGTTGTTTAAAAACATTGCTTGTAAAATTTTAAATATTAAGCATTTAGTTATTATTTAGGAAAATCAGTCGTGCATAAAATGTATCAGTAATGAGAAAAATTATGGTAGAATGAAACATACAGATATAAAATAAAAAAATTTCGTAATGTTGTAAAAGGAAATAATATCAAGATTGAATATGTTCTTACAAATATGAAAATTGCTGCTGTGTTTACAAAGGCATTACCCACAGCTAAATTTCATGAACTGTTATTTCTTTGTTGTTTGTATAAGTAATGTTTAAACTGTGTCATATTATTTTTAATGATTGTTTATTAGAATTTTCTTTCATTTTTTCTGATGTAATGCTAAATTATGGGCAGTTAGAATATTGTAGTCTTAGCATTACACTGAATTATTATAATTTCCGTTTTCAGTTTTATATAATTTTGTTTGTTTAACTATGTTTGCTTATTTTAGCTATATCTTGTCCAATAATTTTCTGACAGAATTCCACCTAAGTTTTTAAATACATGTAGTGTTCCATGTTTTGTTCAGTTGTCGTTGTATGTGCAACTTGATACAGTCATATTCGATCCAGCCTTGCTTTTTTATTTTGTCTTTTAATTATCAGTGCTATGTAAACCATCGTGAATAAAAGTCATGCTGTAGGTGACTATATAACAACATATTGTAGGTGACATACTAAATTTATATTACCGTCATGCGAGGTTTGTAGACAGCTGACGCGTCAGCTGTCTACAAATCTCGCATTTAAGCTTTTGAAAAAATGTGTAGCAGAGTGCTTAGCTGATCTTTTAAAATGGTACTCTAATGGAAGAATGAAGTGCTCTAATGGAAGATTTTGCGTGTGATCGTTTAGTCCTGAATTCTAAGATAAGATTTCTGCGTAAATGAGACCTATGGTGTCATCCCTTTAAGTTTCCCCAAGTATGTATGAATCTTCAAGAATCTGATTGTCACGGTCGTTTTTGCAACGATATGTGAACTAGGTAACTGTGGTTGTACAGTTGCTATATAAAGTGCGGTAGGAAATTGAATTGATGGATTTTGAACGCATCCTACCCTTGGGTATTCAAATTCTCCACGGGTTGACTTCAAACTGAGATTCTAATTAGCTGTTTTGGATAGAGGCTTGGCTGCGAGTTTTTGACAACTTGGTAAGAAGTTAAGCTTCGTCTTATGAATAAAGAGTAATTGGACTCGACGGAGCTCCATTTTATATTAATATTACATGTTAAAAAGTGACTTTCTTAGGTTCTTGAAGAATGAACGGTCAGACCATCTTGAGCCCAGTTAAACAATTTTTTGGGAAAGGATTCTCCCTCTAAGTCTTTGATAAAATTGAGCTTATTCTGGATTGCCTATAGTTAAATATACCCGCTCCACGGCTAATTTACCTGTTTAATGTTATAAATAAACTGTTGTGTTTTTGATAGGCTGTGTCATGGCTTTCCTTCGAGTGGAGGAGTCCGGAAGGCTATGTCACAAATGTTACATAAATTCGTTTCATAAAATCGTTTCATAAATCGTTACATTAGGATTTTATATATATAGGGTAGATTTCTCTACATCACAATACATTTTGTAAATACCTGAAAGATTCTGATGAGGAAAAGAATATAATTAGATTATAAAGGTTATAAATATTATAAAGAAATAATTAGATTTTGAGATTTATTTGCAAATATAAGAAATAATTAATATTTGTAAGAAGAAATTATGTCAAAAGATATTATAAAAAATTAGGTTTTGAAATTTTTAACTGACTGAACATCAGAAATCCAGATTATTATTAAATAAATGATACTTTTGCAATTTTTCAATAAGAAATTTATATCCTTGACAAATATTTACTCGAATAAAATGGATAAATTCAACTAACCAGGGTTTCTATGTGTCATGAAAATTGAATGCGACATTTTTCGAATTTTAATCTTAGATTTATTTAATTGCAGAATTCTGCGATACACTTACTAATCCGTCACATTTTAACAATTAATAATGTGTCAATTTGAAGAAAATAGGTAATAGTGATTCAATGTAAAAGGTTTTCAGATTTTCAGAAATTAAGCAAGTACCACAAATGCTACAGTATAAAGGTTTCTCAAAAGAATTTTGACCTAGGGACTCTAGAGTTTGGGTCAGGTTGTCTCTATTTTTTGTGCAGACCAGGTTGCTCTAAATTTTTTACTGTGGGTCGGATTTACTCTAATCTTTTTCATGTTTGCGTTGGGTTTTGATTCGTGCGGATTGGATTAAAGTTTGCCTGGTTTTCTAAAACAAAAAATCAGATTAATATTTTACTAGCTGAACCGCTCGGTGTTGGCCGGGCCCGTCAAAATATAGCACGAAATGCGAAAAAACTCTAAAAATAGCAGCACGAATTCCGAATAAACTTTATTGGAATGGGAACAAATTTAGAAAATTAGGATAAAAGAATGAAGCCGGATTCATTTTACTAATGTGGAAAATTCGCAACAAATCGCGAATAAATTCTAAAATTTCAAAACTCGCAAAGGACAAAATTTACTACATTGGGATAATTGATTAAAACAATATTTCTTTTACTAATGATGAAAAATCTCTGCGGTGCCTGAAAAAACTCTAAAAATTTCATAAAAAAAACTCGCGAAATATTCAAAAATTGCTGTACGAATTCTGAATAAATTTCATTGAAAAGAGAACATACTATATTGGACTAAACATATAAAAACCTGATTCCTTTCATTAATGTGGAAAAATCGCCACAAATTGAACCCCCGAAAGAATTAAAAACCCTTAAATATTCGAAAATCGCAGAGGGAAAAAATTAGTAAAGTGGGTTAAAACAATGTAATTAGAATTCGTTCAGGAATGTCGAAAAAACCGCGCAAAATGCATTGTAAATCGCCAAGGACGAAATTTACTATAGTAAGTTTGGAACCGAATTATATTTCCGAATGTTAAAAAATAGCAATGGAACGCGAAAAAATGCAAAAATTGCATTAGAAATAGCTAAAATATCAAAGAACGCGGAAGACAAAATTATCTATAATTGGCTAATAATTTGAAACCGTTTATTTATTTATTTTTATGTCAAAAAAGCAGCGGTACGCAAAAAAATGCTAAAATTGCATTGAAAATATCTGAAATATCAAAAAACGTGGAGGACAAAATTCACTATAGAATATATTGAAAATTTGAAGTCAAATTTCTTTTACGTAAGCCAAAAAATCGCAGCATTACACGAAAAAACGCTAAAAATCGCGATAAGAATATCTAAGAAATAAAAAATCGCACAGGACAAAATTTACTATATTTGACAAAAGTTTGAAATCGAATTTCTTTTGCGAAAATGAAAAAAAAAGCCAAGGAACGAGAAAAAACGCTAAAAATTGCATTAAAAATCATTAAAAACTCAAGAATCCTGAAGACAAAATTTACTATATAAAGCTAAAAGTTTAAAACCCAATTCCTTTTACGTGTGTCATAAAATCGCAGCGAAACGCAAAAAAATGCGGTAAAAATCGCTAAAGTATCAAAAATCGCACAGAACAAAATATAGTACATAATGCTAAAACTTTTAAACTAAAATCCTTTTTCGAATGTCAAAAGATCACCGCGAAACCCGATAAATAGTTAAAAATTATATTGAAAACCGCATTAAAAATCGCTAGAATTCAAAAATCGTGGAGGATAAAATTCACTATATTAGACTAAAAGTTTGAAACAGAATTCCTTTTTACGAATGTCAAAAAATCGCTGCGAAACGCGAAATAACGCTAAAAGTCACATTAAAAATCGCTTTGCAAATCCCTAAATGATCAAAAAGCTCGGAGGACAAAATTTGTTATATATGTTAAGTCTGAAACAGAATTCCTTTATGAATGTCAAAAAGTATTCGCGGAGCACAAAAATCCGATAAAAATCTGCATTTAAGATCGTTCAAAATTCAAAAATCGCAGACGACAAAATTTACTTTAGTGGGCTGAAAAATTTTAACCGGAATTATTTTATAAATGTAAAAAAAAAAGCTACGGGTCGCGAAAAATTGCTAAAAATTGCATTAAAAATCGCTAAAATTCAAACATTGTTGAGGACAAAATTTACTATATTAAGACAGAAACGACAGAAACGTTTGAAACCGAATTCCTTTTTCCAATGTCAAATAATCGCCTCGGAACGCAAAACATGGTAAAAATCACATTAAAAACTTCACGAAAAATTCAAAAATCGCTGTACGAGTTCCGAATTAACTATATCGAAAAGAGGACAAATATTTTATTTTGGCTTGAAATATTGAAACAGTATTATTTTTACTAATGTAGAAAATTCGCCTCACAACGTGAAAAGGCGCTAAAAATCGCATAAAAAATTAAATGAAAAAAAAAATGTAATAAAAAATAGACAATCAGGCTTCAAGGTGCTTTACTTCAGATATAGAGGTATTTTCTTCCCAAATTTTGTAGCTCTGCATGCAGCGGTTTCTTCAGAACAAGATATAGCCAGATATAACCAGCTATATCCCAATATATAGCCAGTACAAACAAAAAATAACAATTTGTTTTGTTACTTTGGATGCGTTGTGATTTTTATCAAAGAAAAATACCTGGTGTTTCACTGGGTAACTACACAAAATTTGTACGATACTTCAATTTGAATACCAATATTTTCGAATACTACTTTTCGCCTTATTTGATCGCAGAATTTTTGTCATTAAACAAGGCAAAATTTAGTATTCAGGAATAGTAGTATTCCCATTCAAGAATAGTACAAACCCTACCCAGTGCAACACTCGGTATGTAAGAAAAATAATAAAAGTATTAGAAGTGAACTTTATAAGCAAATAATTTTCAGTTTATTATTTTTTTTCACAAACCAGAAAGTGTACTCCTTTTATACTAAATTTATGATTAAAACATTTTTGTTAATTATACTGTTAAATTCAGTATTATAGACTATTTATTGAAACTTATTTATAGTTTCAAAGCGTTCTTCTATCACGTACAACAATACTAAAGTCTTATTTTTCTTACATTCTTTTGAAAAATTACTGCCATAACGCGAGACAATATCCTAATAATTCCTTAAGCTTTCTCATATCTTTAATAGCCTCAGATGTTCGTGAAGGAATTAGATCGAAATCGAAAAAATAACGGAAAATGGCTATTAACTCTGTCCAATAAATAAACGTAGTTAGGTTATGAGTTATATAGAAAGTATTATTTCAACATGAATTTTTTTCATTTTTCTTTTACTGCCAAATACCTAATGATAAATGTTAAAACATAGAAATTTACTTAGGGCTTCATTACAGAATAATCTTTAATTTCAATTCATCTGCATAATATTTCAATATTAAGTGATATGGATTGATATTTTTGTTAAAAAATCTGCTTTAGTAAATGAATAAAGATTGTTTTCGGAATATTTTGGACTGATTTAGATGAAAATTTTACAATAGTAGTTTTAAAAAATATATTGGACAAATGTTGCTTATATTGTCTTTATCTTTTTCAAAACTGATTCGATATATTGTGGCTATTATTGGCAAGAAATATTCCACTTATAGCAATATTGCACCAATATTCACAAGAAATAATTTAGCGTCAATCGGGGCTATTATGATAACTGTTGACTCTAGGCCCAAATAAAAAATACTGTAATTTGTGGTTTTGTTTCCTTTAACTATTTATGTAAAAAAAATATTGCTTGCCATAAAAATATGGGTAAAGAAAATTAAAACTCTGTCTCATATTAGCCCCAGAGAATGGAAATAATGTGAGATGGTTAGGGGGCTAAAGTGAGACACCATTTTTTTTAAAGTGAGACACCATTTTTTTTTAAAGTGAGACACCATTTTTTTTAAAGTGAGACACCATTATTATGTTTTTAAGCACTGAGAAAATGTGAGGACTGTAACAAATTTTCCATGAATTTAATGTTTGAGCTGAATTATTAAATTATTTTTTATCTGTCATTCTGCCAGAATTTCAGGATATTTTTCATACGTCCACTAGTATACGGGTGGAAATTACCTGCAACACTTAAACTATATTTTTATGAGTTTTTAGAAGTAAATTTGCAATGATATAACACACGTTACTGAAATATATATATATATATATATATATATATATATATATTCCACGATCTTGACTGATTGAGTTACTTCAATGTTCATTAATATTTATACAGCCAAGAAAATTACTAGTTTTACTTACCCATCACACGTAGTATAGGGTAAGTCTTGTAATCGTTTTGAAAATCGAAAAAAAAATTGACGGATTTACACGTTTCAGACACTGGAAATTCTGAAAAAAATATTTTTAGAAATTTTTTTTTGCCGTTCGTCTGTCTGTGTGTGTGTCTGTAAACGCTCAATCTCCCGAACAAATTGAGATAGAGACTTGAAATTCGGTATGTACTTAGTATGTCATAATAGGAAGAAGCTCATTGAATTTCAGTAATCTCGATTATCCGGAACGATTTTTTTCGGACTCTCGAAATATTCGTTCTGATAAAAGGTATATAAAAATTTTCGAAATTGTTTATTTTAAGGAGTGAATATAAAATATAATGAAAAAACAAATTTTGCATAAAGAATGAAGTCGATCGGATAATGAGTTGCCGAGATATTTGTAATTATATTTTCCACACTCATCGATTTTTCATGACCCTGTATTTCATTCAAATTTCAATTCAAAGATATATTTTATTGTAAATGAGACGCTTAATCCAACGCAGTAAACCGTTAGTTAATATAATTATAAACGTTGGAGTTATAAGAATGTTTCTTTTACGCAATTCAATAATAGAGCATTTAAAGTTTATGACGTCATCAAGCCACGATTTTATCCGAATTGCAGTGCATTTTATAAATATTTTACCCATGTTTTATTTTCATATTTTATATTATGCATATCCATAATGGATAAGTATTACGGTGGACCCCAACGACTAATATCTAATTTTTAATATGGTTACAAAGAAAGGCAAGAAAGCAACACCATCCATAATGTCAACTGCAAATATTTCATCTTGCATATACACGAAATTACTCTTTAGATCGACCGTTAGAACACCTCAAACCGTGGACGGTTAACTATCCTTCCTCTTCATCTACTTCTTTTATGTGACAAGGGAATTTATAGTGAGTGGACTTTTTAATTCCGCGTAACGTCAGCTAAATAAAATATTTCATTTTAATATTCTCTTGAAATATTGGTGTGCCGTAGGCAACTGGAACAATTTTATCCTGTGTGGTATTTGTAATGAAATCTACCAATGACTCTTCATCACTACCATTTAGAGAAGACAATTCTTCACTGACTGAGCTGTCTCCTAAAGGGAACCTATTCCATCAACTTCTTTTACTGATTTTTAGGTGCGTTCATAATTATATAAATACATAGCACCTATAGTCGTCGTTTATCTGTCTATCTGTCTGTCCATCCGTCCGCATATAACAGCGCAAAAACTACCCAACCGAATGGTTTGAAATTTAATATATATAACTGTTGCAGAATTTTGTCGAGTCATTTCAAATTTTATGAAAATCGGATCAAAACTTAAAAAGATATTAATAAAAGTTTTCGTTATTCTATTAAATCTTATCATACATAATCTATATAATAAAAGCGGATATCATGTGACTGAGGAAAACAAATACGGGCTAACCACATCTTTTTCCGTTTGCCAAGCGGCCATTTTTATTAAAAATTATTTTTTTTTCGAATAAAATTGAATAAAAGTTACATTTTTTGAAAAATCGTTCAAAAAAATTCTTTGCTTGAGAGATGAATTACATTAAAAAATGTATAGATTTTGAGATAACTTCAGTGAAAATTAGGTTAACAGCCGAATATCTCAATCCATTAAAGTAAATAAACAAAATATCCATTCATCGTGAGTCATAGAAATATTAACCATGGAGGTAATCATTCGCAAAGCAAGATCTCCATGGTGAATTTACAGGTGTCCGGAGTCGAAAAAAAATAGCATCTGTAAATATGGCATACGTAATAAGAAAAAAAGGCATCCTCATTTCGTTCATAGCAGACGATATAATTTATTTTACTGAAATAATAACGATGATTTTTTTACATTGTAAAACTAGTTATAGCATGAAACGAACGCACATCATTTGTCACGTTTAACGTACAATTTCCAACTTGTTTGATTAGGCTTGTATACTTTGATAAGCCCTTCATTTTCAGTTGAAATTATCTGTATCTCACTCTGATATAGTTATTTACTATATATTTTTATTTTTTTACACCTCATTAAATTTTATCTTCAATCGTAGATATAGGGCTTAAATTAATAAGTAATAATAATCCATAAGAATAACCATTAATGTTTTGTTTATTTTCCATATCCCGGTGATGTGAAAACGCATAAAGATTTAAATTTTGCTCTTTTCTATATTAAATAACTTTTTCTTATTTTCTGATTAATTTAAGTTAAATTTTATGTTAAATACTATGTGTTCCTAGTCTTATTAAATAAATGAAATAATAAAGCTTTTTTTTTATCGTTAAACGCGATGCTCCCCATCTTTAGTCATCACGCGTAATCAACTACGTTTTCATCTAAAAATAATAAAAGAAATATTCCGGCTACTGATACATCTGCGCCTCTTTTAGAGTTTCTTAACCAATATGTCTCTTCTAGCACCTTCGGACCCCCCACCATTTGGCCACATCAAAATCATTCAGGTTAATTTAAATCACTGCAAGGCAGCTAATGTCAGCCTAAAAAATTACATGATATCAGAAAATATAGACATTGCATTGCTGCAGGATGCCTACTGTGGCAATGATGGAGCGCTGCTGTCAATTTTTCCGAAAAATTGGGCGAAGTTCGCGTCCAAAGATAACAGCGCTCATCTGGTCGTCCAGAATACGGATCTGGCATACTCACACCTATTCACAGGAGACAACTGTGTTTTCATCACTATAATGGCGAAGGAAGGAAAATTAATTATAGGCTCTACCTACGCAGCACCGCGTTTCAATTTTGATGAAACCCTTATGGAGTGGCAACACTTAATAACTCATAAGCAGTACTTCATTTGCGGAGGTGACTTCAACGCAAACTCCACTGTTTGGGGTTGCCCACAGGAAACCATCCGCGGAGACAGTCTCATCGAGCATCTCGCAGTTCATAATTTAACCATTGTTAACATTGATAACAGAACACACACATTTGTCAGAATGAACAACACAGGTATTATAACACACAAAGGATTCCAAGATCATACGCTGGCGAATCCGAAGGCGGCACAAAAAATCAGGGACTGGCGAGTAATGGACATCCACAATGCCTCGGACCATAAATACATACGTTTCGGCTTTGACATTACACCACTGACTACAACTAAACGACGTTTCAACACAACCCGAGGAAATTTTAAAAAGTTTACACAAATCATTAAAACACACAGACCACTCCTTGCACAACACCTAAGGGATGCAACAAACATCACCGACATTAACTCCTTCACAAAAAAACTTATTGCTTCCATGCAAGAGGCGGCACGAGCATCCTTTAGACTAAAAAATACTCGGAGGACTCCAGTCTTCTCGTTCTGGACCACCGAACTTAAGACACAACGAAACAAACTCACAGCGCTAAGGAGAAAGATTAAACATCTACGAGAAACACACGGAAACACACCTTATTTTGAAAACCTTGGCGCTCAGTACAAAATACTCTCATCAAAATTCAAGAAAAGTGTTCAGGATGCCAGAGTCAAAGCCTGGCGGAATTTCTGCAGCAATCAATCAGAACCTTTTGGCACGGCACAAACATTTTTTACAGGAAATTTCTTCACACCAGACGAAATTAAACTTGAGCTTCCACCCTCCATTTCATCCAGGCAAGCGAATATGGAGCACCTAACTGCAGCACTTTTCGGACCATCCTCGTATCCCAACAGGGACAATTCAGACCTCAATTTTTCGACACCTAATGATAAACCCTTTTCTAAAGCTGAAGTAGCATCTGCTCTACATACATTTAATGATAAAAAAGCCCCTGGCCCAGACTGCGTGGACTTCAAAATTTTAAAATTAACTTTCAAAATCATCCCAAAGTTGTTCACCAGATGGGCCAATCTGTGTCTCAATCACAATTACTTCCCTCAAACACTGAAGCAAGGTGAGGCCGTCTACTTCCTGAAAAAAGGAAAGAATGCCTCAGAACCCACTTCCTACAGACCTATTTGTCTCCTACCAACTCTGGGGAAGCTGCTAGAAAAACTACTAGTCACACGACTGGTGCACTTCATGGAGACGAATGGCATCTTGCATCATAGGCAATATGGGTTCAGAGAGGGTCGGTCATGTGACAAGGCCCTTTATGACATTCTTACCACTTGCAATGAAACCATCAGCAAAGGAGACTACACCTCACTTGTTTCACTAGATATTAAAGGTGCTTTCGATAATGTAGAATGGAGGGACATTATCCAGCAACTAATTGAAATTCGCTGCCCGGCTAATATAGCTGGAACCATCGCATCCTACTTAAGCCTTCGTAGCATAATGATCAATTGGGGTTCAGGCACTTCGGTACATCAGCTCGAAAAGGGCTGCCCCCAAGGCCCCTGCCTTGGCGCAATTCTTTGGTTACTCATAGCTAACATAATTCTAAAAGAGCTAGAATCTAGAGGCTTCATTCTCTTTGCATTCGCTGATGACTTCAGCTTTATTTTCTCGGGCAGGCGGCGCATGGACTTGGAGGCAATGGCGGCTCAAGCCCTCCCCGTATTCTGCCAACTGCTAACAAACCTCAACCTCCAGCTATCAAGCCAAAAATCACAAGCAGTCACATTTTCCAAACCACGCAAACTTGAACGTAAACCAATCATAAGAGTGAACGGGGTTAGTGTCGAGCATGTCTCACACCTCAAACTTCTTGGCCTCACCATAGATGAACACCAAAGCTGGACGGAACATATCAACACCCTCAGGATTAAAGTAGGAAAATTACACTTAAACGCACGTAAACTAACGTCAAAATCCTGGGGAATAAAGCCAACAATGTTAAAAATCTGGTACCACACAATAGTGGAGCGGATAATTTTCTACTGTGTGGGCGTCTGGGGAGGTAACCTCACGCAAGCCGTGAAGGACAAATTGACCTCGATGCAACGGCTCTTTTTGCTGCAAATTGCTCGAGGATACAGGACAATCTCAACGGACGCACTCACAGTAATAACAGGTATTCCTCCCATAACAATAACACTCCAATATGAATACCAGAAAAACAGGATCACACACCTAGAACATGAACCAACGTGTGCAGCACTTTTTCCACAAATACAACTACAGAGGAAGGTTCCCAGTTGGAGAATACATCCCGCAGAAGAGACATCTCATTTACAGATAAACACAACCAGGCACGGTTTTGAACACAGCTACTCTCCCCGCTGTCCGACCATTTTCACTGACGGGTCACGCACGGAGACTGGCGTGGCAGCAGCATTCTGTGCCATGAAAGGCGAGGTCGTGACCCATAAGTGGGCCTGCAGAATCGGTGATAACAACACTGTCTTCCAGGCTGAGCTGTTCGCGATTCTGCGGGCATTGGAATGGATTGTCTCTAACCCAACAGTACAATTTTACAGGCTATATTCAGACAGCCTCTCCAGCCTACAAGCAATCTTTACTCACCGCACAAAACATCCCATTGTACTCCAAATAAAACTATTTTTAAAAGACCTGGCACGGCGAGTAGCCCTGGGCCATGTGAAGGCACACATTGGCATTGCTGGCAATGAATTAGCTGATAAATTGGCAAAAGAAGCTACGAGAAGCACAAATATTGATCTTTCCCTCCCTGTTCCCCCATCCGACATTAGAGGGTTTTTAAAGTCTAAAATCATTCCTCAGTGGCAGGACCACTGGGATTACTCGGATAAAGGTCGACATACCCACAAATTGCTCCCTTTTGTCTCTCTAAACCTGCTTAACCTCGCCCCCCACACATCAGCGTTCCTCACAGGACATGGTCCATTCCCTACTTACCTCAAATATTATAAACGTGCAGCCTCCAATGTGTGTCCATGTGGCCAGCGGGGCTTGCCTTCTCATTATTATTTTGACTGCCCACTGACCGTTGCCTGGCATCTCAGATCTCCCGAAATTCCCCCACCCTCTTGGCTAACCAATATTCTAACAAGACCAATCTTACTAAAAAAATTAAAAAATATTTTTAATTTCTTAATGGATTTATCGAACTTAACAAATTAAGTAACCAACTCTAGCTTTTATCAATTTTTAACTAAACATATTAAATTCTTCACCACCAATCAGTACTGTAATTGATCTTCCTACCCTCCTTCTCCTGACTTTTCCTTTTTTTTGGCTGTACCTTGTCAGTGTTTGAGCACCTTGCTGTGCTCCCTTCGCAGTCTTTAGAAGCGGCCTCATCTCTCCAACGCAACAACTTGTGGCGCCATCTGTCGCGTGGGAACTGAGCTCTCAGATTCCGGCGCATCATTATTATCCAAGGACCGCCTTGGCCGCGAACTGTGTGTCATGACGCAGGAGCGTTAAGGACTGTTCACCTACAAGTTCTTCATCACTGCACCTGCCGCTGTCTGTCGCGAGGGAGTGCAGGCTCCAGCGGTTCAGGCTTTTTTCAGTTTCTTTTTCTTTTTTTTTGTTTTTAGCTTTCTTGCCTGCTCCTTGTCGCGCTTAGGCTTGTCCTGGCAGTGCCGGCCTTTGGCCTAGTTTGTATTTTCTTTTTATTCTTTTTTGTTGTTGTTTGGGCCGTTTGCGCGTGCGCTGGCGGTCTCGGCATCGTGCCTTCCCTTCCGCCGGTGGCTGGAATCACCCAAAACGAATCCCCGCGTGCCGGGGAACATCCCGGGGGAGGTGCTAACGCTCTACGGCCTGGCTTTGCTGGGCCGAGTGGCCTCCCTTAGGCATTCAATCTGTCAGCTATGCATCTTTCTGTCCATATCATATTTACTAAAAATAGTAGCCGCTCCTCCGTTATTTTGACTATCTGTGGGCTTCTCACAGGGTTCCTAAAATTGTTTAACATCGTACTGTTGGCATCATTTCAGTCTTCCAAATTTAACGAGTTATACCCTTACAAATTGTGATTCATATGCTCTCGCCAAATTGAATGTGCTAATAAGTTAGAACGAAGAAATTGTGATGAATGATTTTTTATCATTCTCTCTGGCATTGGCGTCCAATTAACACGATAGTTGGTTTGGGACCCTCTCCGGTAATCTTCAAGGATTTGAGTGGATATCAAGTATTTCTCCTCATAATGTCTGTCTTCGAAAATAAAGTCAAATTGATTTTACTTTACTGCATTTATTTGTTCAAGATTTCATACAAGTATCAAAGGCAACTTCAAAGAACCTGGTATTTAATCAAATAGATATAACTCCATGCACAGATGTGCAAAACTACAGCACGAACAATATCAATACGAAATCATCAACGCCATACTCACCTTCTATTTGATAATAACTTCTGTGATTGTGCAATCCTTTGCATCTTAATTTTTCCCTATATAGTTTTCAATACTTTTATCTTCTTTTCTTGTAGTATCATGATTTGGTTTGTCTTTCTTAGGAGTTTTTTTTTGTTTTGTTTTGTTTTGTTTTGTTTTACTTCCCTTCTTTGGCTCCTTTCCTTTACTGCACTTGGTAAGAGATTTAAGTTATTTTTATTTTCGTTTTTTTCTCATTTTCTATTCTTAATTTTTCTGTCGCTATCCACTCTTCACTTGCAACAACTTTTGAATTAGCATATATCATTTTCTTCCTTTTCTTTGCAACAGCATTTTTCTTTATGATTTGTAAAAGAAACATCTGAAAAGAACTTGGAGAAATTGAATCTTCACTCGCAGGAGTTACGATAGTAGATGCAGAATATGAACTGCTTTGCATCGGCATAATTTTACGGCAGAAAAACGAAGCATCAGTTCTACGATTTTTAGCTACTAAACAATGTAATGATTCACCATTGAACTTCCTTTTTTTTTTTTGGCTTTGTCTAAAATATGTGAATGAACTCTCTTACTTACATTTGGTTTGTAATTAGGCACCATTTTCAATGTTCAAACATACACTGCCTTTAACCTTCAATATCACTTTCAGCTTAAGGTGTAAAACTAAGTTATAAAACCAACTATGTAGCATTTCATATCATTCGAAGAAATAGCTAAGACAAACACAAAAGAAAACGTACTGTTAGGTTTGGAAGAAAAATAAACAAAAAATAACTGGCATATGAGAACAAAAAGACAAAGATAAATACATTCAGTTTTGCTTTGTGGTGGATGGTTCAAGCTATATGAAAGAACGGTATTAATACAGCCTCAAGCACTGTCTCATATTATTCCTACACTGTCTCGTACTAGCCCCATAGAATGTCTCGCATTAGCCCCCTGAGTTTTATTGTTTGTAACTAAGGCTACGTTAAATATATTCCAACCTTTAAAGGCTAAAAATTCTCGTCATTTCTTACTGAATAAAAGCATATTAGAATAATTTAGTGAATCTTTTATTTAAGTGCTCCACGTCAAAAGTTTTGAAGTCTGACAGAAAGTATTCCTTATCAAAAAAGTAAAATTATGTAATATATATTTTTTTTTTATGTTTAAATTTTGAGTTTATTCATAATGGATATAAGTAAAGTGATATATTGTTTACCATATAAGCACAAAGCAAATTGTATTTCTAAAAAAATTGCTACTTTTTTGTGTGTCTCACATTAGCCTCATTTTTTCGGGTGTCTCTTATTAGCCCCGATTGAACCTATATTATATCTGATGTAACGTTCTTTCTTCTATGCGCATACAAAATGTACAACGACGCATGAGGTATCTTATGAAATGTTTTGAACAGGCTTTTGACGTAATGCACTTATATTTCGTTAAAACTTTTATATAATATTTAAAAAAATTACACTTAATTAAAAACCAATCAAAAAACTTATCAGCAAATAATCTCAAAGTTTCCAGTGCAAAAGCCTCGCCGTGATGAGAACCGTGCGAGACAGCCATGTATGGGTATAAAATGGAGAGTACACGTGTATCAATGCGCAATACAGAAAAAAGACGCAAAAAAATTCTAAGGGAGCTTTAATTCTTTAAAAGGATGGAAAGAACATGAAAAAATGGTTTAGGGCAACAATTGTAAATGACAAAACATGTAAACATGTGACGTTACATGTAAATGACAAAAAAAGTATTGTTTAGTAATGATGCAAGTTGTTTAATACGGCGTGTGGTCCCCTCGAACAGCTAAGACTGCTGCACACCTGTTTTCCATGGATGCGATGAGATTATCGATAACACTTTGAGGAATACTGTTCCACTCTTCAAAAATTGCAATCTCCTTGTCCCAGACAATAAAAGAAAACCTTTGTCTCGCTGCAATGCGTCGTCCGAATGTGTCCCAAACATGCTCGATCGGATTCAGGTCAGGAAAGCATGCTGGTCATTCTATACGCTGTATTGTTTCAGCTTCAACCATGTTCTCCACCAGACGAGCTGTATCCGGTCTGGCATTATCATGCATGAAAACAAAGGAATCACCATGAGTGAAGCATAAGGTACGACATGAGGTCTCAGTATCTCGTCTGCATACATTTGGGCAGACAAAGTGCCATTCCTAATGATATGCAGGTCCGTACGTCCACCTATACTGATTTCAGCCCATACCTTGTCTGTAATGTGATCTTTCACGAACGAATGTGGGGTTATTTCGAGTGCCCCTTTCCCACCATATCAAAACACGTCGAGTGTCACACTCCTGACTGAATAGGGACTCGTCTGTAAACAGCATTTGACTCGAATCCGTTGCCTTCAATCTTGATGTTCAGCAGCCCACCTTCTTCGGGCCGCACGGTGGCTTGAGGTCAACAGAATACAGACCACTGGCCTACGTGAATAGAGACCAACCTGATGAAGCATATTTCGCACTGTTTAGCTGGACACCCTTCGTCTTGTTGCTAAGAGTCTTTGCAGCTGAGTAGCATCCCCTTTTCTGTCTCGACAAGCTGTTAACAGGAGATATCGGTCATCAGTTGCTGTGGTGCACGTGCTCAACCTTGTCCTGGTCGCCATCTAACATTTCCTGTTTCTTGGAATCGATTACACAGCCTTACAAGGACATTTCTTGCAACTCCAACAGCGTCCGCTACACTTAGTTGCGTTTGCCCGGATTCAAGTCTCTCTCTAATACGCCAAGCCAGGGATTCCGGTAAATCATGTTGTTGTGACATTTTCAAATCACCTTTTCTCAAAACAAAAGATGAGCAATTGAATTTCGCAAACTGAGACAGTGAAACAGACATTTCTGCAAAAACCCGATTTCTGTACTTATCTCTTTTTTCTTGTTTCTGACGTCATGAACTCCTATTTGCATATGAAGTTTTATTTTTCTGTTTCTGCTATGCTTTAAATTATGGATGTTTTAATTTAAGTTACTTATTGGCGTAAATATTTGTGTAATTTCGTTAAAAACACGTGCTCCCCTAATTGTTTTGAGCAGTGTATTTTTTTTAATTAAGTATTATGGAAATAGCTTTTTCAGGGTTTCTACAGGTCAGGGAATTTCTAGACCAGAAAAATCTTGGGAACCAGAATTTTCTTACAGAAAAACTCTCCTTAAATAAGACGAAATTTCGCAAAATTAAATTAGGCGAATTTTTTTTATATGAAAATTCCCTGAAATGTAGGAACCCTGTTTTACTAATTTAATTTTGGTAAATGTGGAAGACTTAAACTTAATATATTCCGTCTTAAAAGTATTAAGAATGAAAAATTCGAAATCCCTGATAGACATAATATGCTTTAAGAAAGAAGTTAGACTTGAATTACTTAGATATTTACTTGTTCGCAGATATGAATTTTAAAATAATTTTTTTTGTATCGCAATTAAAACATGTTTAATGATAGTTTACAGTTACGAAAATTAGAATTGCCATCGTGCAAGTTCAAATAAAATTAACACGTTTTCTTATCAAATGATCCATAAATCAATTTTGCAGCTATATTTAAACTTCAACTAAAGTATTTTTATATATCAAAGTAGGAGCATTCACACTTAATCTGATTCGAAGTTTTCGTCCACCACTCACATTACAGAGATTAGTGATATTCAACAAGTATATGACGAGTTCAGAAGGGATTTTGTTAAAAATAGGCGAGTTATATTGAAATAGGAGGAATGACCTCACACAGTACAAAAATAGAAATGTTTCTTAATCTAGCAAGAAACTTTACAAAAATATAATACAACATCTTACGAGTTACCATCCATTCCAAAAAGTGTTCCTTTAGTTACAGAAACCTCAGAAATTAAAATATTTCTGAAATTTAAAAAAAAAAAAAAAAAAAAAAAAAAAATCCTGCCGAAACCTTTCAAAACAGTTTTTACAGTGTATTAATCAATTGTCTCAACCCGGTATTACCACGAAATATCGGTTTTTCAGATTCTATCAATTCTCAAGTAAACATTTCCGGCTGCGTAACTAAATTTATACATGCAAAGGTAATAAAGTAATGGTTATATCATGCTGTTAATTTGCCATGTTTGTCTGTTGAACATGCAAATGTTTGAGTACTGATAGCACCCGAAAAACAGATATTTTTTGTTGGTACCGGGATAAGAAAGCTGAATATTACACTGTAAAAAATACTGTGAGACGTTTCCGAAAATTACAGTCCGCAAAAGAAACTTTTGTTTTAGAAATGCTTCTTTAAATCCCAGAGATCTATTTGGTTTCTGGAGGTTTCTTGGGATGAAGGAATGGTTTTCGGAATTTTAGCTAACTCTAAAGAGGATATGTTACATATTTGTAGACCTTTTTCTACATCTACAAACAATTCTCTTTTTTACAGTGTCCATGATTGATAGAAATAGAAATACAATTTTTTGCATCACGCGACAGATAGAGTTGTTGCGCTGTTGCTCCGTATGAGGTTGGATAAGAGTCACTATCTAATTTTGATTTAATAATTAGTCCTCTGAAATAGAATTCAACTTTTCTGTATCTTACCTTTGGTTGAAGTTAGATGCTAAAATCCAAGTCGCATATATCTGAAATATTTTCAGCTTTCAGCTGCGTTATAGAATTTATACATGCAAGAGTAACAAAATAATATTAATTTTAATATTAATTTTAAGGCTGTTAATTTAGCATGTTTGACTGTTGAACATGTTTTTTTAACACAAAAATATTTACTTAATAATTGATAGTATCCGAAATACCGATATTTCTTGTTGATAAGGGATGAGTGAACTTATTAATATACTGAAAAATATACCGTGGGAACCAAAAGTTCGTTAAAACTTTAAAAATTCATAACAAAGGAAGAAATTATGAAAAAGAAATGCGGTTTGCAAGAAAGGGCTCACAAGGTAGTCGGATTTTTTTCAGTAGCAAAAAAATATTAGTTAAAAAAGTCACCTGTAGAGGGCGCTGACGACTTGAAACACAATGAACAGGACAACAGTACGCTCCATCCATTTATTCTTGCAATAAAAATTGTTCAAAATGACCTCCAGAACATTGTACGACACAACTAAGGCGACTCCCAACGCCCGTTACAGCTGAATGCAACATGTCGGAATGAATTGCAGAAACCTCACGACAGATAGAATCTTTGAGTTCGGCCAATGTTGAAGGTGATTAACGGTACACGAATGATTTCAAATAGCCCCACAACCAGAAGTTGACCGGAACAGGATTAATATGCATAATTCTGCTGAATCTCTCGCATTTTAGTGCCATCTACAGGTGACTTTTTAAACTTTTTTTTTAAATTTGCTGTTAAAAAAATCCGACTACCTTGTGAGCCCTCTTTTGCAAACCGCGCTTTATCATAATTTCTTCCTTATTTAGTTTTAACGAACTTTTGGTTCACCCGGTACTTGGAAACGTTTCCAAAAATCACGGTCATCGAAAGAAACTTTCGTTTGGGATATTCTTCTTCAAATCTCAGAAATCTATTAGTTTCTGAAGTTTATTCAGATAAGGAACACTTATCAGAATCGTTGGTAACTCGGAAGAGGTTATATTATATTTTGTAAACCTTCTTACTAGATCAAGAAATATTATTTTTGCTCTAATGAGGGAGAAACTTCCAAGTATAGACGCTTTCGGTTAGACGATTAAAAAAAAAAAAACACTATAAGCTAATAAAGACAAATGTTTCTTAAATGATTTTCCTTAAGGTTTACGAAAACATAATATAACTTTTTCCGAGTTACTAACGATTACGGAAAGCATTTCTTTATTTTCAGACGTCTCAGAAATTATTAGATTTCCTAGATTTAAAAAAGCATTACTGAAACAAACGTTTCTTTTGCTGCCCGTTATTTTCGGAAATGTTTCCCAGTGATTTTTACCGTGTATGAATCAGTTTTCTCAACCCAAAATATCGGTTATTGAATGATTTCAATTCTCAAATAAACATTTTCATGTTCATGAAACATGATAAGTTAACAGCATTAGGTTAACATTAAAATTAATAAATTTAACATTACAAATAAAAATAACATTATTCTGTTACGCTTGTCAGTATAATTTCTGTTACGCAGTTGAAAATGATTACTTCAGAATTTATAGCATCCAAAGAACTAATAGTCCGTCAAGAAATCAGATTAATATGCTGTAAAAATTACTCGGAAGCAGGGCTTGATTAATGCACGGGCCTCCGGGGCCTCGGCCCTGGGCCCACTAATTTCAGGGGCCCACAAATTATGTGGCTGATCTTTTTTTCCTTAATCAAATACTTTTCAAATAATATTGTTTTATAAAATATGAAACGTACAATTTAAATATTCGTTTAATTATCGAATTTGCGTTTTCCTGCATGTAATTTTTCTCACAATTTAAGTTTTTCCACTGTTTGCATTTTATATTTTGGTCCCTGACGTAAAAACAAAGTTTTACTGTAATAAAAAACCTCCATATTTAATTTTTATGTAAAAGTCTTTATCAATTTGAGAGTACCTATAATTTTTAAAACTTGCCGTATCCAGAAAATCAAATTTGGGGAAAATGCCAAAAACTGCATACTGTGTCTATTGGTTTCAATATAAACGAGGATTTTACAATGTCAGAATTATAGATTAAACTGATTACTAGACTGTTAGGGAAAACACAATTTTATGATTTTGTTTAAGGCGATTTTTGAAAAAGACGTCCCCATTTATTCTGCAACATAAACTCTGGATCATAAATGTTTGTGAATTATACAAATGCTTATTTGAGAAAGTGGTAGGTAATTCATTTTCTTGATTATTCTTGTAAGTTAGTTTTTTTTTTGTAAACTTGAAACTTTCACCCAAATAACTTTGTCTACTCATCAAATAAACCTACCTTATTTCTGAAAGTGTCGCCGGGAATGGGGAGGTAGGGGGGGGGCAACTTTTTAACAGGCCCTGGGCCCAACTTCAGCTTGATCGGGCTCTGCTCGGAAGAACTTCCGAAAATTACGAGCAGCGCAGAAACTTTTGTTTCAGAAATGCTTCTATAAATATCTGAAAACTATTGGTTTCAGAGGCTTCTGAAAATAAAGAAATGTTTTTTCGGAATCGCGAGTAACTCGGAAGAGGTTATATTATACATTTGTAGCTCAAATGACCTGCTCAGCAACGGGAAACTTTCTGACACATTTTCTGACTCATTTTTTAACACAAAGGCATAAAATTGGCAGGCCTGACTAGAAAAGCGATTTAGAATCTAAATGAGTCTTCCATTTTTTGATAAATAGATTACTTATGGAGTTATAAGCGATTCTGGTCACGTGACGACACGTTTTTCCGCTTCTCGGGCTGCCGCGTTTTAATTCGCTTCAAAACGCAAACTTTGCAAGTATTTTCCGAACGATCATCTACCTTTACCAAAAAATGGAATACGTGTTTCGATTACAAAGTTTCTGAATACGAACAGCTGCTAATTTGATACATTTGCGAAAATAAAATTACTAAAAATTATGTCATAAAGTAGCCAGTTTTGATTTGAGAATAGCCTTAAGAAAGGTGAGAGCAAAATTAAGTAACATATTTCTTTTTTTAGCGTGTAGCTTGGCTGGCAGATTCGTTATGCCTGTTTTTTGCTAAAGGTCTTCACGACCAACCATATAATACCACCATGTTTTTTTTTTATATACGCCGGTTAATTCAAAATAACAGATATGGTGATTCCCTCTTAAACCACAGGTGATAGAAACATATTTCCAATTACAAAATATATTTAAATCAAGCATAGCTTTAAAATCAGAAATATGCGGTTATAATGGCAGAAAATCTACAAATTTATGAAATTCAGTGTATTATAAATAGGTACGTTTTTGAATGTCTTTCTTAGACGCGAGACAACATTTTCTTAAATATAAGTTATACGAGAAGGGGTAGTACACACATTTAAGTAGTCCCACAACACAGTTTTTGACTTCAGATATTGTTTTTCCACGTGTCCTTCATTGTGCGGTAACTCAAACACATTCAAGTGAAATGAATGCTCAAACTTTTTAAACAGACCATATTGATAGTCTGGAAAGATTTAGAGTCAATTTAGTGCAACATAGTTATAAATTAACACACAGTCATTTACAGGTAACCATTTTACGAATACACACAAATAAATAAATTGTTAAAATCAGTCAGATACATATTTAGGTTTCTGATTGATTTTGGCAATTTTCTTGATGGACAAAGGTATATGTAATTTTTTTACAGAGATAAGAGAGAAACTTTGAGAAAAAATACATTCAGGCTACTCGTTTTATAGATTATAAGATAATCCTGTAAGTTATTGCGCTAATAAGCAGGAATTAACATTTAAAAATTTTGTCTCTTTTCTTTTTGGTAACTATATTTTTCATTGAATTTAAGGAGGAACATAATGATTAAAACGACCATAAATCTTGCACAAAATTAAAACGAAATTCGAAGCCCTGATTAGTTATTTCATAGGATGAATTTCTCAAGTATTGCAACGACATAAGGATTGGTTCAACTTTTGTGACCTAAAATTCCGTGATTTTTGCGATTTATTTTCGGTTACAAAGAAAAGAAATACCACTTTCGTGCTTTTTGCAATATATTTGCTGGCATTTCACTTAGATACGAGGGAAAGTCATTAAGTAAGTCACAAAAGATAATTAAATAATAACTTACAATGATATTCACTTCAAAACTATTTTTATTTCTCAACATATTCTCCACAAATATTTATGCACTTATATCCCCGTTTTATCAGTGCACCAACACCAGCTGCATCAAATTCTTTGGGTTGCTGTCTCAGCCCCATTAGGACTTTAAATTGAACATTTTCATCATCTGTGAACATCATCTTGCTTTCAAGATGGTTTTTTCAGTGGACTAGACAGATGAAAATCGCTTGGAGCTAAGTCGAAGCTATATGGTGGATGTGTTGAAGAAGTTGCAAGATGATGTTCACAGATGATAAAAAGATTCAACTTGAAGTCCTAATGTGGCTGAGACAGAAACCCAAAGAATTTAATGCAGTTGGCGATGGGGCACTGATAAAACGATTCTATATGTGCATAAATATTGGTGGAGAATATGTTGAGAAATAAAAATAGTTTTGAAGTGAATATCGTTGTAAGTTTTTATTTAATTATCTTTTGTGACTTACTTAATGACTTTCCCTCGTATTCAAATTGTTTAAAATGTGAATAATATGCCTTGTGCGACGTGGAGTACCTACTTGCAGGTGCGCCTCGCGAATTTCGGGTTACCATTTTTCTCCTGTCACACACATCTGAAACAAATTTTGTCGCGAAATTATGAAAGGGCGTTAAATTCTTTTAAGCTTATACCAACATGTAGTTTTAAAAGTTGATTTTTGTCAAAATAGTGGTCATTTGGACAAAAAAAGTTCATTTATTAGCCTTTTTTACATTTTGGAAATTCGAAAAAATTATTAATCAATGAAAATTATACTCTTCGGTAGCATAAACTACAACTGATTACCTTTCTTTTAAATATAAAGTAAAGGAAATCGGTCGACTAGTTCTCGAGAAAAATGGTCACGCAATTTGAATAACATGATTCCGGGAAAAACAAGTTTAAAGTTTTACAAAAAGCGCTATGTTCAACCAGCAAAAAATATTGTAAGGAATTGGAATATCACGAAACCACTTTAAGGGCAACAATCTTCAAACTTGTGGAATGCAAATTAAAAAAATATCTAAAATTTTGACCCAAATATATAGTATCTCTCCTTTAGTGTGCACGTAAGCATCAAGGGTGCAATCTTTATGCGCTTGAGAAGCCTCGATTGTATGTGGGAAGACATCGACGTCTGTGCGTCCACACAAAGATATAATTGCGCAGAATTGCTTCCTCCGAAGGATTGTATTTCACGGATGTTTGACGGATGATAGCAGGCTCAATGTTCTCGAATCAAACAACGAAACGACGCTTGTAAAGCTGTCACTTTACAGGCTAAGCTTGGATTCGTCTGGCAATAAACCAGTTTTGAACCTCTTAGTTTGCGACAGTTGATATAGTATTTCAAGTGGGCACGCCGCTATCCATACTGCATATTAATAGTGCATTTTTTTTTACCCAGACGGTCTGGGTAAGAAAAATGCACTATTAATATGCAGTATAGATAGCAGCGTGCCCACCTGAAATACTCTATCAACTGTCGCAAACTAAGCGGTTCAAAACTGGTTTATTCCTTCGCGAACAAACCATCTTCATGATGTCTTATGTGCGCAGTAAACGTTGACAGTATCCTTTGGTGGCTTAAACAAGAAAAGACCTAAGTTGATTTGGGATTGAAGTTCCATTCCTTTGTGCGCATAATTGCAAATACCTATTATCGTCATTCGACGAAGTTCTTAGCTATCTTTTTTTGCACTGTCTGTATTCTTATTCTTTCTTTAGAAATTTTTGGCAAGATCTATGAACCACAGAAAATTCAGATATATTCATTCGGCAATCTGATTTTGACCTGCCTCTAATTTTCCAATACCTCTCCATCACAATTCTTATGCCAAATCATGTTGTGAAACAATTTTAACGCTCTCACAGATTTCTGATCCCTGTACCCAAGAGAATACTAGTAATATCTTCAAATATGTATTTTTATGCTACTAGCGGATGAAACTCAGCATCACTATTTTTAATATTGCAGTTTAGCACCTTTTATGTAACAACATACTCAAACTTCTTTCTGTCTGGCCTATTTTTTAACGTGGGATTACTTTTAGAAAATGGTGTAATGCTATTATTAACAGATGTACATAGATTTTTGGTGTTGAAAGGCACTTCCTAGAATTTCCAGAAGCACAAACTTATGATTTTTCTCCTAAATTTATCTATCACTGTTTTCTTAGATATAAGCAAATGACCTACTTACTATTTTAGTTAAGAAATTGCAGGATATTTAGAAAAAGGCGCTCCAGTTTTTAAGTTAAATAATAATAAAAATGGTTTGCGAGAAAATATTAATATACAAACAAAGATGTACAAATGCAAAATAATTAAATAAGTCAAAAATTAATATTAGTTGCAAATGTTGGCGTCAGACGGCGTGGTGACATGCCATGTTAATGTTTTAACGACAAATATATTCAAATGAAAAAATGGCTTTAGATCTTACATTATTACATAATAATAGAGGAAGAGTTCGTGCGGATTCTTTGTAAAGGGCCAGTTAAGAAATATCTTACAAAACAAAAATTATAAAAGACTTGATAAAAGTTTATGATTCTCATTAACATAAGTGGCCACTTTAAGACCAAAATTACAAAATTATTGTTTTCAAAATTCAAACTTTAACTCTAACAAGTGAAAATATTAATTTGAAACTAATATAAATAAATACCTTATTTAAAAAGAAATTGTGTATTAGTGTTTAATTTTAATGAACAGTCCTGGAAAAAGAAAGAAATCAGTCCTACTAACTCTGCCGCAAATCATCGTATACAAAATCGTATGTGTTCTAATTTTAGATTAACATATTTGAAGCTTTTAGAAACGATTTCTTTTAAAAAAAATTATAAGTTACAATGTATATAATTTTTGAAAACTAATTTCAAAATAAATGTATTTTTATAGCCAGCAAAGCGATCCTTTTATTTCAGAAACGTTTTTGTAAACATTGGAAATATTTGGTATACTTCAAGGTATGAGATTGGTTTTTCTCCAAAGGATTCTGAAAATAAGAGTATGATTTCCGAAAACTTTGGTAACTATAAGATTTTCGTATCATTTCTTCTGTATCAGGAATATTTTCTGTAATTTTTTACCTTGTATGATTCAATGTGTTTACATCGCCAGACTTTAAATTTTTAAATATTGCTGGGCGGCTACTTATACATATAATTTACTGTCACATAAAATGTGCGCAATAGTTTAACTATTTGATGATATATTCAGTGGTAAAAGACTTTTAAATAACAATATATTTGCTACATTAATAATATATTCATTATCAAAACTTTATCACTAATATTTATGAGAGCAGTAAAAATAATGATTAACTGTATGCGTGTTGGCTGAAATAAAAGTTTTATTGCGTCTTTTATACTTTAGTCATGTTGATAAAGTGCGGTGCACTTATATTTCTTCATAGATTAAGACTGATTACATAGATCTCACTGATTACTTTCTACCCTATTAGTGTCTCCGTCTAACTAGTTTCTCTCTTGTAACATAAATCCTAAGCTAATGCATAAAAAAGAAAAAACTCTAATCTTTCCGTTGTCATAAAATATGATGAAATGAAAAAGAAAACTTTCATTGTCAATATATATTCTCTGGAAAAAAATAAAAAGACCATTAATGGAAAGATTAAGAAAACAAGAAAAGCTTCACTCATCTAAAGCTAACTGTCAAAGAGTAGCTTCAATCAACTATTGGGAATTAAAAGATTAGGAACAGTGTGCTACTAGCTGAGTTATTGAAAATGTATTTGATCAAAAAACATAATAAAAAGAAAAGTGCCCAGTTAAACTGATGGCATTGAGCTCACAGGCTATTCACATCAATTCTATATATTATACTCTTATTTCAAAGAATAATGCCCTCCAAAAATATAGAAATCGATAATGAATTAAGGGTGTTATTACCCCCCTGTTTCCCCCTTTATACTTAACCAGTTAAACCCCAAAACTAACCAAAGAAGCGCCTTATCACAATGAGCCTATATACAAAATTTGAAGCAAATCAGATAATTCTGCATGAAAAGCCAATTTATCTAACCTAAGGGGTCAGCCCCCCGTTCCCCCCCTTTATAGTTAACCAATTAACCCCCAAACTAATCAGGAAATCGCCTTATCACAATGAACTTATATACAAAATTTGAAGTAAATAGGATAATTCTGCATGAAAAACCCATTTATCTAAATTAAGGGGAGGGGGAATTAGCCCCCATTCCCCCCTTGATACTTAACCAATGAAACCCGAAAACTAATCAGGGTTATCACAAGGAACCTATAAACAAAATTTGAAGCAAAACGGATATTTCTATCAAGAGTTATCGCGTTACGTACATACGTACATACGTACATACATACAGAACGGGCGGGCACATTAGCTCTCAGGCTTTGATAGCCTGTGAGCTAAAAACTCAAAAGCGGTAATTTTTAGTTAAGGGAAGTGTGGATATTTTTGCTGTACAGCAGTAAATTTTGATAAATATTCGTGTATAAAGTTAAGGGAATTTCAATTTTAAAGATTTATTATTCATTATTTAATACTAGCAAGCTACGCCCGCTACGCCCGCTACGCCCGCTACGCTGGTCAATTTCTTTTAACGAACCTTTAATCAAACAAAATATTGACATTTCATAAATAACTTTTATATTTTAACAGAATAATAAGGCTACTATAATTTGTGACTCGTGCCAATATACACGTCAGGACACGTCGCCCTTAGCATTATCTTTTTACGCATGAAGGTTTCGCTATGGTACTCCATTGGAAAATTTGGTAATTTTTGAAATTCAATATTTGAAAAACGGCATAATCATTAGATTTGAAGTTTATATCAAGAAAAATACAATTTTTTACCTTTCAAACGCAGTTTGTCTAACAATTTTCTGACAAATACTTTTTGAGCTATCATTTTTTTCAGTAACTTCAAATGTTTCATTTTCCGAGATTAATCTGGTGCAACAATTAGCGAAAAACCCAGTCGTCAGCAACGCATAGTTTTTTATTAAAGAGGCTGTTGGAGCAGGGATTGTCACCACCAATTTGCCACCATCACTTTTGAAATCGGTTCCGTGGTTCCAGAGATTCCATAGAAATTGTAATTTAGAATGATTTCAGAAAGCTTTTCGCTCATTTCACCAATTTAAATTTCGATTTTTTTTTTAATTTATTCTTAGAGAGCATTTACATCTTATAAGTAACTACAATGCTAAATTTCAAATTTCTTGCCCCTTCAGTATAAAAAAGTCGCAATTTTCGAACATTTTTCGATCCTGCACCCCATTGATGTTAGTGGCACCGACATAGAATATAGCCTATGTTGGACTAGGGATTGTCCCCATCAATTTGCCACCATTACTTTTGAAATCGGTTCTGTAGTTCCAGAGATTTCATAGAAATTGTAAATTAGACTGTTTTTAGAAAGCTTTTCGCTCATTTCACCCTTTTAAATTTCAATTTCTTTCTTATTTTGTTCTTAGAGAGCATTTACATCTTATAAGTAACTACAATGACAAATTTCAAATTTCTAGCTCCTACAGTATAAAAAATAAAAATAAAACTGCCCAGTTAAACTGAGGGCATTGAGTTCACAGGCTATTCACACTAATTGTATATTATACTCTTATTTCAAAGAATTTGAAATAAGCCCATTGAAAAATAAAGAAATAAACAACATATTAAGGGGGGGGGTCATCCCCCCGTTACCCCCCCATAGTTAACTAATGAACCCCTTAAACTAATCAGGTAAATCTCTGATTACAATGAATATATATACAAAATTTGAAGAAAATCGGATAATTCTGCATGAAAAACCCATTTATATAAATTAAGGCGGGATTAGCACCCTCCGTTCCCCCCCTTTATACTTAACCAATCAATCCCGAAAACTAATCAGGGAAGCGTCTTAACCCAATGAACCTATAAACAAATTTTGAAGCAAATGGGATAATTCTGCATGAAAAACCCATTTATATAAATTAAGGGGGGGATTAGCCCCCCCTTTCCCCCCCCCCCTTTATACTTAACCAATCAATCCCGAAAACTAATCAGGGAAGTGCCTTAACACAGTGAACCTATAAACAAAATTTGAAGGAAAACGGAATAATTCTGCATGAAAAACACATTTATATAAAATAAGGGGTGATTAGCCCTCCGTTCCCCCCTTTATACTTAACCAATCAATCCCGAAAACTAATCAGGGATGCGCCTTAACACAGTGAACCTATAAATAAAATTTGAAGGAAATGGGATAATTCTGCATGAAAAACCCATTTATATAAATTAAGGGGGGTATTAGCCCCCCGTTCCCCCCTTTATACTTAATCAATCAATCCCGAAAACTAATCGGGGAAGCGTCTTAACCCAATGAACCTATAAACAAATTTTGAAGCAAATAGAATAATTCTGCATGAAAAACCCATTTATATAAATTAAGGGGGATTATCCCCCCGTTCCCCCCCCTTTATACTTAACCAATCAATCCCGAAAAACTAATCAGGGAAGCGCCTTAACACAGTGAACCTATAAACAAAATTTGAAGGAAAACGGAATAATTCTGCATGAAAAACCCATTTATATAAAATAAGGGGGTATTAGACCTCCGTTCCCCCCTTTATACTTAACCAATCAATCCCGAAAACTAATCAGGGATGCGCCTTAACACAGTGAACCTATAAATAAAATTTGAAGCAAATAGAATAATTCTGCATGAAAAACCCATTTATATAAATTAAGGGGGGGGGACTATCCCCCCGTCCCCCCCTTTATACTTAACCAATCAATCCCGAAAACTAATCAGGGAAGCGCCTTAACACAGTGAACCTACCCGTATAGCATGTATGTTCACAGGGACGTCACAGTGACGTCACTGTGAGTCCCGTACGTCACGTCACACGTGTGACTGAAATACCACCATTCAGTGAAGTCACATGTGACTAAAATGTGAATTGCTTATAAACTTTAAAAAAATTGCAAAAACACTACAAAATAAATATTCAATGTAAAAAACATGTTTCTGACATTTTCTTTTATTTTTGTGACGTCACTGTGACGTTACTGCAAGTCACAAACGTTACGTCACCTGTGTGATCAAAAGACCTCTATGTTTTGAAGTCACAGTTTGACCAAAATGGGAATTTGAAATATATATATGAAAAAGAGGAGAAATATATTAATCAGGAATGCCTCAATGCACTTAAAATGTCTGATTCTGAGTGATTTTATGACCCCTAAAAAATTATTTATTTATTTATTTATTTATTTATCGACCTACAGGAAAATTCTTCGTAAATAGATAAATTTCAATATATATGAAATTATAAATTATAATACAAACATAATTCTGCATGTACTCCAAGAACAATTTTTTTAAAATTAAGACACATTTTCATTTGCTTTTCATATTATGTGAAAAACTTAACAACTTTTTTAAAATTAGAACAGCAATCTATATTATAGAGCGAAATCATATATTAGAGTAACAATGACGGTATGTTGACGGTGGCAACAAGTGAACATTAAATAACGCTTTTACTGTGATTTTTTTTAACTACGAAACATTGCACAATTTCGATATTTAATCGTCGGGAAAAAAAATGTTCTTTCAGATGCAATATGCTTGAAACTGTACTTCAATTTACTATTCTTTATGGTTTAAAAAATAATTTTCAAGCATGTTTTTATTTTTAAATCTCTCTATTGAGGGCATTCCAATCAAAACAGATTAAAACGTTTCCATTTAAATACAAAATGTTACAATAATAAATTTCCCATAATTCAGCGTTTATTTCCGACTAATATTCAACATCGAAATTAAAAACTTCATAAAAAGTAGGAATTCATATTCTTTTAAAACACAAATTTAATAGACATAAAATCAAACTATTCGCTTAAACACTAAAACTATTAGAATAAACAAACAAACAAAAAAAATTATATATATATATATATATATATATATATACAGGTGGCGATATCTTCGACTAATTAAAACCTGATATGCGACTAATACGAAAGTATCACTAATGAATTTTAAAACTTTATTTAAATACATAATTGATATTTTTCAGATGAAAATTATTTTTGGTGTTGTTAGTGGACAATCTAAATTAATGTATTAAATGTAAAATAAAAAAAAGTATTAAATGCAAAATTAGAATTTCCAATTTAAGAATATATATATCTATATATATGCTATATTCTATAACCCGAGGAACCCGGGTTGGATCCCATATTTGTGTCAATTGTAAATTACGGCAGAAAATAATATACAGATGGGGTAATTAAAGATTTGTTTTTGTGAAGGGTGTAGGTTGTGATAAACAAACATTTATTATAATAAAAACACTTGTATATTTCCAATAATAATTGTTTTTCTGTTAGTGTTTAAGTAGATTAAGTACCTGTGCCAATATATATTTTGGTACTTGTTTCATACTTCTTAAATAAATTTAACATTTTCCGAAGATAAAATGAAATATACGAAACATATGCAAAACGCATGACATAAATAATTATTTATCTCTTCCCTTTTCATTTATCAGAAATTTATTTTTAAAAAATATTGCTAATTTATAAGCTGTTTTATTCTACGGGATATTAATAAATAAAAAAAGAAAGGTTGAAAAAGAAAAAATGCCTCCTCCCATCTCCCGCGATAACCTTTTCTATTTTTTATGATCATATTTTGCATTTATTACGCGTGATACAAATGTTACTGTTTTTGTTAAACGATCTTGCATTATTGACCATTAAAATATTTATTATATACTCCAAAATTTAAACAATATTTTATTTGATATGCCATAAATATTATAATAGCATTGTTTCAGTTTACAAAAAAGGAACTTACAAATCATTTAAATTGAAATTATTGTGAAACTAATCGAAAAAAATAAGATCAAATGCATAAAAAATACTTCTTCAAATAATAAATTTTAATTGGAGAGAGTCTCAAAAAAAATATTCCGTATTTAACTTTCTACTCTAACCTAAACTTTATAATAAGAAACAAAAATCATCTGCCCTTCTAAGCAGGCAGATGTTTTGAAAATATCGTCTGCAGATCGACGTCAGAGTACGAAATTCTTAATAAGTAAAAAATAACAGTGTAGGGATGGAAGTGGGAGGAGAATGAAGTACTTGGACAATAGACGTGTATAATGGATGTGGAATTAAAATTTAACAAAAACCTAAACAGAACTTCACATATACATATTTGATAGAAAATTACGTTCGAGAAAGGTACAGTTTTTATAGGCGCGGTGAAATTTGAGTCCGGTCAATGATACTGTACCAGATTTGGACGAATTATTTTCGCCGAAAGAAGCTTTCGTTATTTGGATTACATCAAAACAGAATATTGAAAATGATGACAAAGGAAAATTGGTATGAAGAAATATTATTTTACTTGTTATATTTTTATTAAATTATGACGTTTTCAGTTAATTCCATATGAGTTTTTTACAAAAGCTATATATTTCATTAATTTAATTTTTATAAAAATAAAGTTTATTAAATTTAGAATGTTTATTTTTTTTAAAATAAATAGCAGTATGTCAACGATTTTAATCAGATGATTAATGTTACTGTTTCATTTCCTGAATCATTTTATAGTTATAAATTTCAAAATATCTATGCACTATTATTAAACATTTATTATTAACAGGGGCATGTTATTTTTAATTATCATATTCTGTCATATTCTGTCTATTCAGATTCTGTCAAATCTACTTGTTCTGCTGATGGTGATATCAGAATTACAGAAGGTTATTGTGGTTATTGTCCCGTCACCAAATATCAAACCAGATAGATCCTTCATCGGCGTCATATGATACATATATGTATCACTATCGATGCATCTAAAATCTGCACTAAAACGTTAAAAAATGACTCACATTAGACGCCAAACAGAGTAGGTGCGGTGCTGTGTCATTATAAACAATTAATGATCTGTGTTTTACAAAAATAATCCCTAGTAAGATCTATTACTTATATAAATATATAATTTCATAAATAAAATTATAAATTTGACAATCAATTAATAAAATTATATTTTTAATAACCAAAATATTGTTTTTAAGTAATATATTTTACTGCATTCAAACCCTGTTGCAAAATGAATTAACCCTTTGTATCGCCGTTATGCATATCTGTAAACATACCCAAAAGTCAAAGTTTTTTACAGTGAGCTTAAAAAGGTGATTTTATTTATTACTGTTATCTTTCAACTCAGAAGTTAATATAAATTGTTCACAGAATTCTCAACATACGACAATGTTAAATTAATTTTTCATATAAAAGTCTTATTTATTATTTGAACAGTTTCACCTCGTTATTGTATACTAAATTTTGTTGCATTTAAAAGTCCAGAGACGTTCAATAATAGATTTTTTACAAAGGTAAGTTCGTACACTTTAGAATTTTGTATTAAAAAATGACAATATTTATGAGAAGTAGCTATGTAATTTTCTGTTTATTACAAATATGAAAAAGACTCTTTTAGCCAATAATTTTTTTTTTTATGATTTAATTTTTTTAAATTATAAAATGATGTATTCTATCATGTGAGTATATACTTTTCAAATCGATGTTGTTGAGCCACAAAGGGTTAAAAGGCATGCAAGTGCCTGATTATTAAAGGGATTATTATGCGTTTAAAAATTTGTTCATAAATGTGTCAGAAAGTTTCGTGATACTGAGAGAAGGGAAATATGGCAAAGTATACACATTTAAAGACTTCAATACTTAACAGCACAATAGCATAGTTTTAATTATTGTCAATATTTTTCGTGGTTACATAAAACAAATAGAAGTAGAAGTTAATTTAAAAAGTTGTTATTTGCACAATAGAATTTCATATTATTCAAATATTTACTTTTATTATAATTTTTAATGTATTCATCCGTTATTTTTATATTAGTATGCGTTTTTTACATTTATAATTGTCTTGCTTAACGGCTACATTAGCCGGTTTCCCAATCAGATGTAAAGTTTTAATTTGAATACGAGTTGCATAAAAAAAAAATATTGCCGATCCAATCCTTATCGTCGATTTTATCCGGATTTGGTAAAATCTTGTTATACGAATCTATACGAAATCATTTATCAGGTTCGGTCGGGTTGTGGGCCTATCACTGTAAAAAATGACCGATGTTTCTTATTTTATGAAAATATGCTATAACCACGAACAAAAATATAATATCATCTTCTGAGTTATCCGAAATTTCAAATAGCATGTTACATTGTCTTTTGAATCCCCAGAAACGAATACATCTTCAAAATTTAAAGAATAATTTATGAAAACAAATTATTTTTAGCTGCCCGAATTTTTCAGAAATGTTTCCGAAGGGTTTTTATAGTGTATTAATTAGTGTCCTCAGGCTGGAATACCTGTTTTTCGAATGTTATCCATTCTCAAGTACACGTTTTCAGCCGCATAAGTTAATTTATATATGAAAGAGTAAATGAATAATCTTAATTTTAATGTTATTGTTAACGCTGTTAATTTTGCATGTTTGTCTGTTAAACATTTTTTTTGAGCATGAAAATGTTTACTTCAGAATTGATAGCATTCGAAAAACAGGTATTCCAGGTAATTAATACACTATAAAAACACTTCGGAAACGTTTCTGAAAAATTCGGGCAGCTAAAAATAATTTGTTTTTATAAATTATTCTTTAAATTTTGAAGATGTATTCGTTTCTGGGGATTCAAAAGACAATGTAACATGCTATTTGAAATTTCGGATAACTCAGAAGATTATATTATATTTTCGTTCGTGGTTATAACATATTTTAATAAAATAAGAAACATCGGTCATTTTTCACAGTGTACAGATTTTGTCGTTGTTGTTGGGTTAGGGTAAGAATATGGGTTGAATCAAAATATAATTTCAGTCAATCATCATTCATGCTCAAGTAGACTTTCAACCCAACCATGTTCAAGAATTATATAACCGGATTCGTGCGTGACTCTAAATCTAAGCCGACATCAGAAATTGTGTCGTAACACAATTTCTGATAAAATCTGGTTACTCTGTCGTATGCAAGATTCTATTCCGAACAAGACTTACAGTAAAAACATTATACCCGACTCGGGTCAGTTCGGGTTCACGAAAATTAGGTCACCCGACCACTAATCCAAATCTATTCTGTAGCCAAACAAATCCAAAAAGATCGATCCGAACTTTCTGGATTGGATTCGGGTAAAATTTGGTCACCCGACCCGGTGCAGTGTCGTCACAAACGTCACAAACATGTAGCATAAAAAAATGTCGATCCGAACAATCCGGATAGGATTCGGGTAAAATCTGGTCACCCTACCCGATGCACATTCGTCACTTTTTTCACAATGAAGTCGCACGGTGACTTCACAAAGTAGTCACATTGTGAGGTCACAGAAAGCCTTGAAAACGGCCATAACGACTTCACATTTAGGTCACAGTGACTTCACAGTGACGTCGTCGTGACTTCACCATGCCTTACGGGTATAAACAAAATTTGAAGGAAAACGGAATAATTCTGCAGGAAAAACCCATTTATATAAATTAAGGGGGGGATTATCCCCCCGTTCCCCCCCTTTATACTTAACCAATCAATCCCGAAAACTAATCAGGGAAGCGCCTTAACACAGAGAACATATAAAGAAAATTTGAAGGAAAACGGAATAATTCTGCATGAAAAACCCATTTATATAAAATAAGGGGGGGATTATCCCCCCGTTCCCCCCTTTATACTTAACCAATCAATCCCGAAAACTAATTAGGGAAGCGTCTTAACACAGTGAACCTTTAACCAAAATTTGAAGGAAATGGGATAATTATGCATGAAAAACCCATTTATATAAATTAAGGGGGGGGATTAGCCCCCCCCCGTTCCCCCCTTTATACTTAACCAATCAATCCCGAAAAACTAATCAGGGAAGCGCCTTAACACAGTGAACCTATAAACAAAATTTGAAGGAAAACGGAATAATTCTGCTTGAAAAACCCATTTATATAAATTAAGGAGGGATTAGCCCCGTTCCCCCCTTTATACTTAACCAATCAATCCCGAAAAGTAATCCGGGAAGCGTCTTAACCCAATGAACCTATAAACAAAATTTGAAGGAAAACGGAATAATTCTGCATGAAAAACCCATTTATATAAATTAAGGGGGGATTAGCCCCCCGATCCCCCCCCCCACTTTATACTTAACTAATCAATCCCGAAAACTAATCAGGGAAGCGCCTTAACTTAGTGAACCTATAAACAAAATTTGAAGGAAAACGGAATAATTCAGCATGAAAAACCCATTTATATAAATTAAGGGGGGGAATTAGCCCCTTGTTCCCCCCCCTTTATACTTAACCAATCAATCCCGAAAACTAATCAGGGAAGCGCCTTAACACAGTGAACCTATAAACAAAATTTGAAGGAAAACGGATATTTCTATGAAGAGTTATCGCATTACGTACGTACATACATACAGAACCGGCTGGCAAGCTCTCAGGGCTTGATAGCCAGTTTGATTGCTAAAAAATCGCAATTTTAGAAAGTTTTTTGCTCCTGCACCCCCTGGGATTAGTGGCATCGACATAAAATATAGCCTATGTTGGAGCAGGGGTTGTCACCATCAATTTGCCACCATCACTTTTGAAATCGGTTCGGTAGTTCCAGAGATTACCCCCTACAAACAAACAAACAAACAAACAAACAATCTTTACTCCTTTATAATATTAGTATAGATTAAAATGGACAGCCTGAACAATAGTATCAAAACATTATTCAAACAATATTGTTTATATTCGCTACATATGGACCAATACTGGTATGAAATAATGCCTCAACAATGAAATGTTTAAATTTTCTCAATATTGCACAATTATTGGAAAAAAATATTTCGGCATTTCACTGTCAATACTTCCAACTCTAAAGCCAACACATCTGCAATTTTTCAATTCCATTGCAAATTTTTTCAGTGTAAAGTGTACTTCTGTAAAAGTGGCATTTTATGGCAAATATTTTCAACTCAAAGCCAATATTTCAACAATATTGGTATTTCATTGGAAGTATTTTCGATGAATGTAATATTTGCACCATTTTGGTGCACAATATAACCAATTTTGGTTTACTATATGATTGTAGTTTAGGTTTCTTCGTATTCAAATATTAAAAAATGGCAAATTTTCGAGGCTATATCGTAAGTACTTTTGGAGGTTTTATGTACGCCGCGGCTATCCAACCTGGCGCTCATGGAATACCACTATTTTTGTGTCATTTAATGGCAGAATATCTGCGATTAAACAACGCGTATTGAATTCCGTGATAGCCAGGTTTACAGCCTTTGCAAGTTTAAATGTCAAAGTTTTAAGTACAAGCCCTTTAAAATTTAAATTTCTTAGTAGAAATCGTAGCATAATGATTAACCTTTTTATATCTTAATAAATAATTTTGCTACATTCGAAATAATGGTATAATTTAATTAAACATAAACTTCTCATGCGATTGACATTAAAATAGAATGTTTCATTACCTTAAAGTTTTATATTCCTTCTTGAGTATTCTTGGAAAAATTTCTTTATATTTCGAAGATTTGAGATAAATGAATCTCAAATTAAAAGGCTGCAAAATATGTCTTGATGTTTAAATCGTTAAATTTTACGAATAAACTAGAAATTGTTTTTCATAAATTTTAAACTGAGTACCTTTATAAGATCCAGGAAGTAGAGAGCCTGTATAGTATGTGACATTTTAGATCGAAAGCATTTGTTGCCCGGTGAGAACAAATCCAATCTCACTTTTGTCAAATTTGACAATCTTGATAACCTTAATAAACAAAAATATACCAAGAACATCAAAAATTTGAATGGAAGTATGAGGTATTTTGTCTTAAAATCATTTCTTTCCCAGGAGAATCGAACCAGTTTTATTTTTGTCAAACCTCTCAACCTCATTATATAAGAGCAAGAACAATCACAACAACCAAGATCATTGAACATGTGAATGAATGCCTTAGACAGTTTATATCAATTAGATAAAGTGTATTGTCATTTTGTCAAACTTGACAATTTTAATATCTAAGAAGATTCCAAGAACACTGAAAATGGGAATTAAAGTATAAGGCAATTTGGCTCAAAAGTATTTCCTGTTCATGAAAACAGATCCAGTCTCATTTTTGTGAAACTTGTCAACCTTAATATGTAAGAAGATATCAAAAACTTTGAAAATGTGAATGAAAGTATGAGGTATTTTAGATCAGAAACATTTTCTGCAAAGTGCGAATAAATCCCATCATAGTTTTTTTTTCAAATTTCACAAGCGTAATGTGTAAAATAATACCATTAATATTGAAAATATGAATGAAAGTGCAAGGCATTTTAGATCAAAAATATCTACTGTCCAGTAAGAACAAATCCAGTCTCATTTTTGTCAAAATTGACAACCTTAATGTAAAAGAAGATACCAACAACATTGAACATGTGAATACGAACACCCAATTTTGACAGGATATTTAGATTCATCGGTAAAGTCTTCCTTCGTATACCTGCGGGAATTCATTCTGTGAAGTAATTAAGGAATTATGCAGATTTAAAGTTTGGAACTCCTATTGTTAAAATACTTTTTAAAGATTGCAAAATGAACTGCAATAGGGTAGTCTCTTAAGCATAAATCAAAAACTACTAGGCAGAAATAGCTGTAATTTTGGATTCACATATTTAAAGCTTCTAGATATGGATTTCTGTTAAAATATTTATATGTTACAATACATATATTTGAGAATATTAATTTCATAATTTATTTAATTTGGAAATTAATATTTGAAAGAGTTATGTATTGTAACTTATAAAAACTTTAATTGAAATCGATATCTGAAAGCTTAAAATACGCAAATCCAAAATTACAGCTAAATCCGCCAAATGGTTTCTGAGTTATGCTTCAAAAACTATCCCCATTGTAGTTTATTTTGCAACCAATAATAAGGAATTTGACATTATCAAGGGTCGCAGCATATAAGAAAAATTGTATTGTGCCTACCAATATCCCTAATCAGTAATCTTCTAGATAAATTTCTTTAGCATATGCAATAGAAATATATCCTGGAGATAATTCTTTCAAAAATAGTGATAGAAACAATAAAATTTCTCCTACACGCTGCGAGGCCTGCATTGGACGTTCCAAACTTTAAATCTGCATGAATCCTGAACTACTTCACAAATGGCTTCCTGTTTCATATCCAAAGGTAAACTTTACCGATAAATCCTGTCAAAATCGGGTGTTCGTATTGAAATATTCAAAGTTTGTTACAATTTCACTATGAACACGTAGAGCAGAAGCTAAGCCTATTTTCTTTAAATCAAATTGAAAGAAGTATCGATTGGCTGGTTTCGTATTTCTCTGCAACAATTTAGCGATTAAAATGCACGAAATGTATCTAGGTTGTTTTTTTTATTTGGCAAGCACTATATATGTACTTTTATATGAAATACGGTACATATATTGCCACATTGCTGCAGTACATGTACCGTAATTCCACACAGACATTTTTTAGAGTGTAGTGTTAATGTTGCAATCCAAGCAGAAAGAAATTTCCTAGATAACGTACGATATAAAAGCAAACATTCAAGAGAAAACTTTCATCGGTGAAAATAATTGTAAAGGAAGTCTTTAGTTTGTAAAAGAACATCTAAACAAAGCTTTAGTTTTAGCGAAAAATTTATATTCAGTAAACTGTATAAAAAGCGAAATGTTTCTCAATACACAAAGAAGGTTTGGACATACCCTTCACGTGAAAGGATGCCATGACACAGATTTAACAAAACCACAACAATTTATTTATAACAGTAATAAAGGAACTGGTTGTGGAACGGGTGAATTTTATTCAGACGATCAAAATAATAAGCTCAACATTACCAAAGACTGGGAGGGGGAAATTCCTTTCCGAAAAACCTATTAACTTCAACTCATATAATTCGGTATACAAAATTGACTCAATGTTCATCCTGTAGAAACCTAAGAAAGTCACGTTAACAGATAACATCAGTATAAAATGTAACCCTGTGGATTCCAATATTTTTTTATTTGTAATAGGAAGCTCAATTGCTTACCAAACCGGTGAAAACTCACAGCTGTAGACTCTATTCAAAGTAGCTAAACGGAAACTCGGCTTGAAGTCAACACGTGGAGAGTTCAAATACTCAAAGGCAGAATGAGTTCAAAATCCAGAACTCAATTACCCGAAGGCAGGGTACGTTCAAAATCCATCGATACCACCTCCTACCACACTATATTCAGGACACCACGATCACACGCAAAATCTCAAAATTCACTCGACCACTAGAGTATACTTATAAAAGAGTAGCTAGCCACTCATCTATAGGTTTACGAAAATTTTATATAATCTCTTCTAAGTTATCCACGATTCCGAAAAGCATTTTTTTATCTTCCAAAACCCCAGAAACCAATAGATTTCCGAGATTTCAAGAAACATAAACATTTTTTTTTTCCTGTCCGTAATTTTCGGAAACGTTTTCAAGAAGTTTTTATAGTGTATTAATCAGTTTTCTAATCCGGTATGAACACGAAAGATCGATTTTTTAGATGCTATCCATCCTCAAGTAAATATTTTGGGCTGCGTAACTAAATTTATACATGCAAGGGTAATAAAATAATGTTCATTTTATGCTGTTAATTTAGCATGTTTGTCTGCTAAACATGAAAATTTTTACTTGAGTACTGATAGCTCAAGAAAAACCGATGTTTCGTGTTGATACCGTGATAAGAAAACTAATTATTACACTGTAAAAACTACTGGGAAACGTTTCCGAAAATTACAGACCGTAAAAGAAACTTTTGTTTCAGAAATGCTTCTTTAAATCTCATAAATCTATTGGTTTCTGGAGATTAAAAAAATGGTTTTCGGAATCTCAAACATCTCGAAAGAGGTTATATTTATGTTTTCGTACACCTTTTTTTAGATCAAGAAATATATCTCTTTTTTTTACAGTGTCCATGAACAAGCGATTGATAGAAATAATACAAATTTTTTTCATCACGCGACAGGTAGAGTTATTTCGGTGTAGCTCCGTATGAGGTTGGATAAAAGAGTCAATATGTAATTTTGATTTAATAATACTAGTCAACAAATTTTAACATTTTTTTCTGTATTTGGCTTGTAAATGGTTACATTTAACTAATTTTACGGTGCTGAATTGCAACCTACGTTATACACGGCCGTTTTAAGAAGTTTAAAACGTCACACGGAGTGTATCATCATTACACGGTAATTGGTACAAAGCGTCTCGCGCCCATCGTTTTGTGCCAATCGCCGTGTAAAGATTATCCACTGCGTGTGACGTTTTAAAAGTCATGAACGGCCGTGTATAACGTAGGTCACGGCTGAATTCGGTGGAATAATCTGATTCTCTCACTCACATCACATTTATTAGATACACAGCAGTTAAGTACAGGCAACAGTGAAATATTTGACAAAAATTGATCGATTGAAATACAAACAAAACATAATATTCATCAGCAAAAGTGTTTTCTTGATTACTTAACAAAAAACTATGGACTAATACGAGTACGAAACGGTTGCACAATAACACAGAATGTTAATATTAACAATGTTACTTTTCAAAATAGGATAATATCTTTCTGGACGTCAGAATGCATCTAAATAAAGGATTTAACCTATATAGTCATTTATTTCCTCTTTATTTGACCACAAAATGTAAATTATAATTTACATTTCATCACGTATTTTACCATGTATGTATAAATTACATTCTAAAATTTTTTAAAACCCTTACGTGTTAGAAAAATTCTGATAGCAGATTCGGATTCCAGATGCAAAAATACAGAAAAAAAATATTTATTACAAATCAGATATAAAATGGTTGTTGACTAATGTAATTAGTCCTCTAAAACAGAACCCAAATTTTCTGTATATATCTATGGTTGCATAGATATGGTCTGCTAAAATGCAAGTCGCACATATCCGAAATATTTTCCGCTTCTGGAATGCTATGTTACAAAATTTTCGCCATTTTTTTCAAATCCCTATGAATTCTAATGGTGATTTTATTTCTTTTACTGTTCATATCTTACACGAGCTTAACTTTACTTGCCAAATATTTATTTTTTAACAAAACCATATAAATGCTGTTCATAATCACCTAGCACACATCTTTTTAGACAGAAAAAATAAACTGTTTTCCTTGAATTCAAAAACAGTTTTATAAAAAAAGAAAAAAGTTCTTGGTTATTTTTTCCTTTCAATGTTGCGTTTCATAAACATGCCTGAATATGTAGATAAGTCTAAAAGCACATATAAGTTTTCTTTTCAAGTATTATAAATTGAATATTATTGCTTAAGTTAACTATTTTCATACAAAAAAATCTGTTTACTCTTATTTTCCAACAAAAACATGATGAAATTTAGAACAATTTGCAATCCTTCGAAAGTAATATATGTAAAACTTCTATTAAATATACAGGGTGAGAACAAAACCTTGCCCTGATTATAAATATTTATTGTGCAAAACTATTATAATTAGACATATGGTTGTTTGGATACATTGTAAATACTGTTATAAAGTTTTTAATAAGATCACATAATTCATGCATTTTAACGTATGCCCCCTTAGTAACTCGGAGAATGTGAACGCGGTGTTCTAGTTTTCGCCAAGTTTTTGCTTCAATCATGGATTATTTATCAGCAAGATGGAGCACCCTCTAACTGGGGTTCCATAGTTCGTGAGTACCAAAACGAAAAATTTCTGGGACGTTGCATTAGAAGGGCATGAACCAACACTATGGACTCCGCGCTCTCCTGACATTACTCCTCTTGATGTTTTTCTTTTGTGGCTATATCAAGTACAGAATGTTTGCCACATCAGTTACTGACATTGAAGAAGTGAAGGCTAGGATAAAAGAGGCTGTGTGTACTGTTAAAGAAGACATGTTACCGAACACTTGGCGAGAACTGGAATACAATGTTAACATTTTCCGAGCTACCAAGGGGGCACACGTTGAAATTTCAGTAAGTATGTGGTCTTATTAAACACTTTATAACACTACTTACAATGTATCCAAACAACCGTATGTCTAATTGTAATAGTTTTCGCACAATAAATATTTATAATCAGGGCAAGATTATGTGCTCACCCTGTATTTTCCTGTAATCAGCGGTAATTTCCATTCCACATTTCTCTTTTTCAAAATTAGTTTAATGGGCCATTACTACCATGAACGTTTTCCGGAATCCTAAGTAACCTGGAAAGGGTATATTATATTTCCGTAAACCTTATGCACTGGGATAAATAAGGATAGATTTGAATATTTGGATCAGACGGTTCCAATAAAGTTTGGAGAAAAATAACAATGCTTTGCATCCTTCAAATGTACGTCCAACTGTGAGACATGGTAAATTCAACATCATTGTATGGCTCTGCATGGCCTGAAACTGAAGAGGAATTTGACAGAAAATGAAAGAATTTTGAATTCATGCAGGTACACTATATGGCCAAAGTCACTGGACATTTTCGATTTTAGACGATTTTTCAAATATCTAGAAAAAATACTTGACGAATTCGTCTGGAATTTTAGGAATATAAACAACATGTTTGACCTCATATTTTTTTTCGAAGGTATGTTCACGAAGGCAATTAAAGGACCAACCATAAATTGAAATTTAAAAACAATATTAGCATTCACCTTGTAAGAAAAAATGCTTGAAATCATCTGTAGCTGTAGCACAGGACTCTCGTACAACATTTGTGTTCATTTGAATTAGAATAGCACGTATATTCCTGGAGATATTAAGGTTTCTTTAAGAAAATCAAAAAATGACCGCATATATTTTTATTTATTGCATGCAGGGTTTAAACCCAAATTAACGCCGCTTTCAGAAAACTTGACAAAGTATAGTAGAAGGAATATACTGTAATCAGAATACAAATATAATAATTATTTGATGAAATGTGAGCATTTGTATGAAATAATTTTTAACTGAGCTTACGCAAACGATAACAATTTTATTCATAACTAGCAAGCTACGCCCACTACGCTGGTCAATTTCTTATAACGAACTTTTAATCCAACAAAATATTGACATTTCATAATTCACTTTTATATTTTAACAGAATAATAAGGCTACTACAATTTGTGACTCGTTCTATAGCCAATATACACGCCAGGACACGTCGCCCTTATCATTATCTTTTTACGCATGAAGGTTTCGCTATGGTACTCCATTGTGAAATTTGGTAATTTTTCAAATTCGATATTTGAAAAATGGCATAATCATTAGATTTGAAATTTATATCAAGAAAAATACATTTTTTTACCTTTCAAACGCAGTTTGCCAAACTATTTTCTGACAAATACTTTTCGAGCTACTATTTTTTTTTCAGTAACTTCAAATGTTTCATTTTCCGAGATTAATCTGTGGAAACAATTAGCGAAAAACCCAGTCGTCAGAAACGCATAGTTTTTTATTAAAGAGGCTGTTGGAGCAGGGATTGTCACCACCAATTTGCCACCATCACTTTTGAAATCGGTTCGGTAGTTCCAGAGATTCCATAGAAATTGTAATTTAGAATGTTTTTAGAACGCTTTTCGCTCATTTCACCCTTTTAAATTTCGAATTTTTTTTATTTTGTTTTTAGACAGCATTTACATCTTATAAGTAACTACAACGGCAAATTTCAAATCGGTTCGGTAGTTCTAGAGATTCCATAGAAATTGTAATTTAGAATGTTTTTTGAACGCTTTTCGCTCATTTCACCCTTTTAAATTTCGAATTTTTTTTATTTTGTTCTTAGAGAGCATTTATATCTTATAAGTAACTACAACGGCAAATTTCAAATCGGTTCGGTAGTTCTAGAGATTCCATAGAAATTGTAATTTGGAATGTTTTTAGAACGCTTTTCGCTCATTTAACCCTTTTAAATTTCGAATTTTTTTTATATTGTTTTAGAGAGCATTTACATCTTATAAGTAACTACAATATCAAATTTCATATTTCTATAGCTCCTTCAGTATTAAAAAAATCGCAATTTTAGAACGTTTTTCGCTTCTGTCCCCCCTGGAGTAGGTGACACCGACATAAAATATAGACTATATTGGAGCAGGGGTTGTCACCATCAATTTGCCACCATCATTTTTGAAATCGGTTCGGTAGTTCCAGAGATTCCATAGAAATTGTAATTTAGAATGTTTTTAGAACGCTCTTCGCTCATTTCACCCTTTTAAATTTCGATTTTTTTTTAAATTTTATTCTTAGAGAGCATTTACATCATATAAGTAACTACAATGCCAAATTTCAATTTTCTAGCTCCTTCAGTATAAACAAAATCGCAATTTTAGAACGTTTTTCGCTCCTGCACCCTCCTAGAGATAGATGCACCCACAAAAAATATATCCTATGTTGGGGCAGGGGTTGTCACAATTCATTTGCCACCATCACTTTTGAAATCGGTTCGGTAGTTCCAGAGATTCCACAGAAATTGTAATTTAGAATGTATTTAGAACGCTTTTCGCTCATCTCACCCTTTTAAATTTCGATTTTTTTTTATTTTGTTCTTAGAGAGCATTTACATGTTATAAGTAACTGCAACGCCAAATTTCAAATTCTAGCTCCTTCAGTCTAAAAAAGATCTCAATTTTAGAAAGTTTTTCGCTCCTGCACCTCCCTGGCGTTAGTAACACCTACATAAAATATAGCCTATGTTGGAGCAGGGGTTGTCACCATCAATTTGCCACCATCACTTTTGAAATCGGTTCGGTAGTTCTAGAGATTCCATAGAAATTGTAATTTAGAATGTTTTTAGAACACTTTTCGCTCATTTCATCCTTTTCAATTTCGAATTTTTTTTAATTTTGTTCTTAGAGAGCATTTACATCTTATAATTAACTACAACGGCAAATTTCAAATCGGTTCGGTAGTTCTAGAGATTCCATAGAAATTGTAATTTAGAATGTTTTTTGAACGCTTTTTGCTCATTTCACCCTTTTAAATTTCGAATTTTTTTTATTTTGTTCTTAGAGAGCATTTACATCTTATAAGTAACTACAACGCCAAATTTTAAATCGGTTCGGTAGTTCTATAGATTCCATAGAAATTGTAATTTAGAATGTTTTTAGAACGCTTTTCGCTCATTTCACCCTTTTAAATTTCGAATTTTTTTTTTGTTCTTGGAGAGCATTTACATCTTATAAGTAACTACAACGCCAAATTTCAATTCGGTTCGGTAGTTCTAGAGATTCCATAGAAATTGTAATTTAGAATGTTTTTAGAACACTTTTCGCTCATTTCACCCTTTTAAATTTCGAATTTTTTTTAATTTTGTTCTTAGAGAGCATTTACATCTTATAAGTAACTACAACGCCAAATTTCAAATCGGTTCGGTAGTTCTAGAGATTCCATAGAAATTGTAATTTAGAATGTTTTTAGAACGCTTTTCGCTTATTTCACCCTTTTAAATTTCGAATTTTTTTTTTGTTGTTGTTCTTAGAGAGCATTTACATCTTATAAGTAACTACAACGCCAAATTTCAAATTTCTAGCTGCTTCAGTATAGAAAAGATCGCAATTTTAGAACGTTTTTCGCTCCTGCACCCCCCTGGAGTCGTGGCACCGACATAAAATATAGCCTATGTTGGAGCCGGGGTTGTCACCATCCATTTGCCACCATCACTTTTGAAATCGGTTCGGTAGTTCCAGAGATTACCCCCTACAAACAAACAAACAAACAAACAAAAAAACAATCTTTACTCCTTTATAATATTAGTATAGATTTAGTAGTCAACTGTATAGGATAATACATACACCGGATTGCAAAATGATAGGAACAATAATTTAATTGACTAAATAATAAATATAATTATATTGATCCACATATAAACCATATAAATTTATTTTATCAAACTAAATAGGCAATATAAACGAACTAAATAGGCAATATAAACTTAAAGAAAAAATTGGAAAACAATTGTTATTATTACAATATATTAAATTGCATTTTCACTGGATATGCAATAGGAGCAAAGTGATAAGAACAGAAGATTTTTTTTTAATTGTTGAAATATTTCATGCCAATTGTGCTTCCTTTGTGTTGAATAATTTTGTAGCTTAGAGTTTACAAAGTGGAGGAGACAAAACACGCCATGCCTCACAAATGGCAAATTTTAATTCTGCTTCCAAGTTATAACGGACCATTTGATAAATTTTTCGGTAGATATTGTACACGGTTGATCTTGATGGGATTTAGGTCTGGACTATTGGCCGGCCAAACAAGTGTGGGGATCTTATTATCTTCACAAAACTACTTTGTGTCTTATGCAGAGTTAATTGAAACATTGTCTTGTTGAAAAATATAGTTACGATCGGAAATTTTTTCACCCTGGTTTAACAAATGGCGTTTTAATGTGTGAATATAGGTATGTATAGCTTTCCGTCGTTGTAAAAAAACAGTTCTAAGCTTAACTCCTGAGGAAAAAGCACCCAAACCATTAGAGAGCCTTCACCAAATTGACGCACAGTGTAAGATTTTGTTAATCTAGCAGGTCAAAATTCAATTTATGAAAATTACTGATATTAATTAAATAAAATTGCACTTACTATAGATAAAATGGTTCTATATTATGCAAAAATATATATTTAATCGTTACATTGTACATTTTACGTCATCATTATTACATTATCATAATCATAATACAAAGAGTTTTCGTCATTTTCATATATTGACTTTTACGCAGTGTTATTTTATTCGGTGCAGATTTTAAAAATATACAATACCTATCTTTTACAACAAGAAGATTTTTTTTAGCAAATAATAATTAAGTTATTAGATACTGCCATCGCTGTCAGTGTCATCATTAATGTTTTTGGCACTGATTTTTTTTTACATCCAATCTATAACCAATATGTCAAAGGCATTCCATAAATCTTATCTGTGCATGTAGCCCCAAGAAAATATGTGAGCATTACTCGTATATGTTCAAATACATTTCAAATTATTCATAGCCCTGGAAGATGCGTTACAGATAAAGCATTTTTGGGTTGCTTTATTTAAAGATAGAATATTGCACACTTTGCCATCTAAAATTGTTTCTTCAAATCTGTGTTCTATTTCATTATGTTTGGTCATCTAATTCTACAATTGTTGGCACAAGAGCCGTAATTTGATTTCTAACATTTTCAAATTCTTCCTTTATTGACTGATCAATTTCCTTGGTGAACATAAATTTTATGGGTCTATAGTAAGAACTAGATGAAGGGTGTGCATTTTGCCATAATATAAAGTTTTGATTTTCTTCATTACAACCATATAGTTTTAAAGGAACCACAGATGAGATTAGACTATTTACATCCTCAAAGTTGTTTTCATTTGATTTTTGCTCATATCTACTTTGTCCACCGCTTCCATCGACCCCCCCCCCCCTCCCCAATTTCATTTAAAAATCATTGTTATATTTTTTAACACAGACCCTTTTTCTTTAGTAAAAATATTTAATATATGTTTTTGTATAACTCAAAGTCTTTTTATCGTTAAATCTACAATAGATTGTAATTTAACTACTGCAAAGGATTAAGAAAATATTCAGTTTTCTTGGGATGGATAGCACATTTTTTTTTTTGCATCTTTTACCTGCTCATAGGATGGATAAATGTTCAAAATTTTTATAACGCAGAGTTTCTCATAATGCCGTATTTTCGGCAGCTTAATTTCATAGTGGTTATTAAAACCAACGCTTCTTCAAGAGAATATTTAAATATCGGGTATCCGGCTTTTTGAACAATTTTATTAAATTTAGTTGCTTTTTTAAGGCTTACAGATATTTGCTTTAACATATCCGCAGCATCCTTTCGTCCAAATTGTCTTAATTTTAAACACGTGGCATGCGTTAGTTCATTTAGTGAGTGTTCTGAGAAGAATGGATAAACCTTTTTTTTCCGATTTCGGTCCACTTGAATAAAACATTTCTTTGGACGTTCAAACTTTTTTCGCGTAGTCATTATTACTTTTGTCTGGTATATAGAGATTACTTATTGTTATATTCAAATCTAGCCTTCTCTTATTTTTCTTTAAAAAACACGTTCTTTATGCGATGGCAATTTCTCCATCTTCGATTAATGTCAATCATAAACGAATGGATCAGCCGCTTAATGTGGTCTAGCATAACATATGAGAAATGTTGAAGTTTATATTTGTGTAATACATTGTTTATCAAGATATTTTTAGAATTCACTGGCAATGATTTATGTCCTGTAACATAATTTATAAATATTAGAATATAGCGTCATACTAAGCACTCATTTATGATCTAATATTTACTGCATTTTGATAGTTGATCATTGTTTACATAGAGCACATAATACATTTTTGGTACAGCATTTTGATAGTTGATCATTGTTTACATAGAACACATAATACATTTTTTGGTACAGCATTTTGATGGTTGATCATTGTTTACATAGAACACATAATACATTTTTTGGTACAGCATTTTGATAGTTGATCATTGTTTACATAGAACACATAATACATATTTATGGTCAAAAATAACTTAAGATTTTTTCATATTTCTTTTCTTTTTTTAATATTCAGAAAATACCACTATTTTATATATTTATTTATTTCATAAGGAAAAAAGGAGTAATTTGAAGATTTTACAATCATCTGTCCTATAGCTCCTTAAACAGATTTTTATAACTTAGAATAAATAGTTTCAAAAGATAGCTGTAGATGGCGTAACGTGTTTTTGGCTGGGACGCCTTTTCGCCACTTTTTATCATTTTTATGCTCCTTGTCTTGCAACACTATATTCCGTATTAATAGTTTATCGAGCACGTCTGTCGAACAAGACTACTCTGTCTAATTTTGTTATGCAGTATTATATTATATTTTGTTATATATATATATATATATATATATATATTGTTATGCAGTATTTTTTATGAGCTTTCATTATAATAGAAAACAGTGAAATAAATTGTGTACTGTATACAAAAACTGTCAATGATAAAGTTATTGTTTTCACGGAAAAAACTTTGGAAAAAAGTAACGTGATTTTAGATATCCATAAAAATCATAATTTACGATACAAAGACGTTGTTTTACCATCAGTGCCAAACAGAACAGAAGACTGCCATACAGTTTGCTGCAGGAATTTCTCGGCTGTACATAATAAAATATCCAAAAACATCCAAATATTTTTTTTTGTTACCTACGTCATGTAAATGTAATATAAAATATTTGCATTTAATTATAAAATATATCTGATATTTAAATTTAAATAGAAAATATGTCTGATATTTACATTTAATTATAAAATACTTATTTCTATACCTTTGCTTTGACCATCCGTTCAATAGACTATATCTATCGCGTGCATGCTGCTACAGCGTAACCTTTCTGTGGCACTCACGCACACCACTTTATGTCATCTGCCATGTACTTTGAAACATACAATAGGTTTGCCATGACACTAACATACAATAGTTAGTATATGGAATGTGCTGTGTAAGTTTAAACTTTGATAAAGAAAATTTTTTCAAGTATTTTTGTAACAACTTTAAAGACGTCTGCCATGTATTTAGGACCGGCAGATTTGTCGGTAAAATATTTTCTTACATTTAAAAAAACGTGTATTTCTATATCAGTACAAAAACCCTTAACGGGTTAAAAGTTGTGACGCAGCACTTTCTTTTGGCTCTATAAATTTTAAATATGGGTCTTAAAAGCAATGATATCAAATTTAAGTGACGCTATGTTAATAATTTTTTTTTAAATCATAATTTTCTTTTTAGTTTTATTTATATTCACAGGTGCAATTATTATCTTAATATGAAAAAAATATATACAATTTATTCGCTGATGCTTTTTCATTCACATCTCTCATGAATTCAAAATATGGGTTTTAAAAGAAATGATATCAAAATTTGAGTGACACCTTGACGTGAATTTAATAGGACACTTTTAAAATTCAATTTAAATTATTTTTGGTTTGTCTTCTAAAGTATATTTACACATACAAACAATACTTTTAATTTTTCAATACACTTTTAAATATATTACTTTCACTGAGCCTATATTATGTATTGAAATGTATTGCGTAATAGTATCCAAACAAAGGGAAATGTATTCAAGTGGATAATATGACGCAAAATAATCATTTACATAAATTTTACTTATGATTTTGGATAGCGTGGCACAGAAGATAAATCAATTTATTGAAATAAATACATTTCAATACATAATATAGGCTCAGTGAAAGTAATATATTTAAAAGTGTATTGAAAAATTAAAAGTATTGTTTGTATGTGTAAATATACTTTAGAAGACAAACCAAAAATAATTTAAATTGAATTTTAAAAGTGTCCTATTAAATTCACGTCAAGGTGTCACTCAAATTTTGATATCATTTCTTTTAAAACCCATATTTTGAATTCATGAGAGATGTGAATGAAAAAGCATCAGCGAATAAATTCTATATATTTTTTTCATATTAAGATAATAATTGCACTTGTGAATATAAATAAAACTAAAAAGAAAATTATGATTTAAAAAAAAATTATTAACATAGCGTCACTTAAATTTGATATCATTGCTTTTAAGACCCATATTTAAAATTTATAGAGCCAAAACAAAGTGCTGCGTCACAACTTTTAACCCGTTAAGGGTTTTTATACTGATATCATTACTTTTTTAAGGTTATTGATGAAAATGTCAATTAGTCAAAATTAAGCATATATAAATTAATCATTAGAATAAAATTTTAAAGAAATGCTAAAAAAGACCCCTTGGACACCAATCAAAATATGAGGGTGGTGGCCCAGGGAGAGGAATCCAAGACTCAATTTTAAATTATACAGCGAGAGAGTAACACGATTAGAAGTATGAAAATGCATGGCAAAACCCGATTGTTCCATCTTCCTCCGCCAAAGGGCGCAATCTTTCCAATACAAACATAGCTGAAAATTTTCAGGCTGTCGATTCCGAGTCAAATGAGTCATACCTCGTCGTGATCGGTCCCATAGAAACCGATAGGAAAGTGCCCTCTGGTGGTGAAACTTGGAACTAAAATCGATATATCCTGTCGATGTCGAGTCGATGAATCAAACTACATTGTGATGGGACCTATAGAAATAGAGTTAGCTACAAAATCTGTTAGTTCCATCTTCCACCACTAGAGGGCGCACTCTGTTCTATACAAACATAGCTGAAATGTTTGAGGCTGTCGATTTCGAGTCGAATGAGCCATACCTCGTCGTGATCGGGCCCATAAAATCCGAGATAGGAAAGCGCCCCCTGGTTGTGAAAATTGAAATTAAAATCGATATATCCTGTCGATGCCGAGTCGAATAAATTAAACTGCATTGTGATGGGACCCATAGCTGCAAAATCCGTTAGTTCCATCTTCCACCGCCAGGGGGCGCACTCAGTTCTATACAAACATAGCTGAAATCTTTGAGGATGTCGATTTGGAGTCGAATGAGCCATACCTCGTCGTGATCGGTCCCATTGAACCCAATAGGAAGCGCCCCCTGGTGGTGAAACTTGGAACTAAAATCGATATATCCTGTCGATGTCGAGTCGATGAATCAAACTACATTGTGATGGGACCTATAGAAATAGAGTTAGCTACAAAATCTGTTAGTTCCATCTTCCACCACTAGAGGGCGCACTCTGTTCTATACAAACATAGCTGAAATGTTTGAGACTGTCGATTTCGAGTCGAATGAGCCATACCTCGTCGTGATCGGTCCCATAGAACCCGATAGGAAAGCGCCCCCTGGTGGTGAAACTTGGAACTAAAATCGATATATCCTGTCGATGTCGAGTCGATGAATCAAACTACATTGTGATGGGACCTATAGAAGTAGAGTTAGCTACAAAATCTGTTAGTTCCATCTTCCACCACTAGAGGGCGCACTCTGTTCTATACAAACATAGCTGAAATGTTTGAGGCTGTCGATTTCGAGTCGAATAAGCCATACCTCGTCGTGATCGGGCCCATAGAATCCGAGATAGGAAAGCGCCCCCTGGTGGTGAAATTTGGAATTAAAATCGATATATCCTGTCGATGCCGAGTCGAATAAATTAAACTGCATTGTGATGGGACCCATAGCTACAAAATCCGTTAGTTCCATCTTCCACCACCAGGGGACGCACTCTGTTCTATACAAACATAGCTGAAATCTTTGAAGCTGTCGATTTAGAGTCGAATGAGCCATACCTCGTCGTGATTGGGCCCATAGAACCCAAGATAGGAAAGCGTCCCCTCATGGTGAGTTTTGGAACTAAAATCGATATATCCTGTTGATGAATCAAACTACATTGTGATGGGACCCATAGAACTCGAGTTAGCTACAAAATCCGTTAGTTCCATCTTCCACCACTAGAGGGCGCACTCTGTTCTATACAAACATAGCTGAAATCTTTGAGGCTGTCCATTTGGAGTAGAATGAGCCATACCTCGTCGTGATCGGGTCTATAGAACCCGAGATAGGAAAGCGCCCCCTGGTAGTGAAACTTGGAATTAAAATCAATATATCCTGTCGATGCCGAGTCGAATAAATTAAGCTGCATTGTGATGGGACCCATAGAACTCGAGTTAGCTCCAAAATCCGTTAGTTCCATCTTCCACCACCAGGGGGCACACTCTGTTCTACAGACATAGCTGAAATGTTCGAGGTGTCGATTTCAAGTCGAATGAGGCGTACAGCGTTGTGATCGGGCACATAGAAACCGAGATAGAAAGCATCCCTTGGTGGTGAAACTTGGAACTAAAATCGATATATCCTGTCGGTGTTGAGTCGAAGCAAACTGCATTGTGATCGGACCCATAGAACTCGAGTTAGCTGCAAAATCCGTTAGTTCCATCTTCCACCATCAGGGGGCGCACTCTGTACTATGCAGACATAGCTGAAATCTTTGAGGCTGTGGATTTCAAGTCGAATAAGCCATACTGCGTGGTGATTGGGCACATAGAACCCGAGAGAGGAAAGCGGCCCCTGATGGTGGATTTTGAAACTAAAATCAATATATCCTGTCGATGTCGAGTCGAATAAATTAAACTGCATTAGATACCAATTAATCTCGGAAAAAATTGCAAATTTCGTCATTTGGCAGCGTAAAAATCATGAATTTCATCGATCGGCACAGAGAAAACATGTATTTTGTCGATAGGGGGAGAAAAGTTCATAAATTTCGTCGAACAGGCGGATAAAAATCATGACTTTCATTTGTTAGCGCATGAAAAACACAAATTTCATCAAACGCTCGCATAAAAATAAAAAAATTCGTTGATCGGGCATGAAAAAACATTAATTTCGTCAAGTTTGCACGTAAAAATCACAAATTTCATCAAACCGTAGCATAAAAATCAAGAATTTTGGCAATCGGGTGATAAAACATTTTTTTGTCAATCCGGCCCGTAAAAAGTATGAATTTTGTCGAGGAGGTGCGTAAAAATTGTCGAGTCGAATGAATTAAACTGCATTAGATACCAAGTCTCTGAAAAAATTGCAAATTTCATTATTTTGCAGCATAAAATTCAGGAATTTCGTTGATCAATGTGCAAAAATCATGAATTTCATCAATCGGCACAGAAAAAAAAATGAATTTTCTCTATAGGGGGAGAAAAGATTATAAATTTCGTCGAACAGGCGGATAAAAATCATGAATTTCATTTATCAGCACATGAAAATCGCAAATTTCATCAAACGGTCGCATGAAAATCAAAAAATTCTATGATCGGGTATGAAAAAGTCATTAATTTCGTGAAGTTTGCACGTAAAAATCACAAATTTCATCAAACGGGTGCATAAAAATCAAGAATTTTGGCAATCGAGTGATAAAAAAAAATTTTGTCAATCCGGCCCGTAAAAAGTATGAATTTTGTCGATGAGGTGCGTAAAAATTGTCAAGTCGAATGAATTAAACTGCATTAGATACCAATTAGTCTCTGAAAAAATTGCAAATTTCGTCATTTTGCAGCATAAAAATCAGGAATTTCGTAGATCAATGTGCAAAAATCATGAATTTCATCGATAGGCACAGAAAAAACATGAATTTTCTCGATAGAGGGAGAAAATATTATAAATTTCGTCAAACAGGCGGGTAAAAATCATGAATTTCATTTATTAGCGCATGAAAAACGCAAATTTCATCAAACGCTTGCATAAAAAAAAATTCGTTGATCGGGCATGAAAAAACTCTAATTTCGTTAAGTTTGCATGTAAAAATCCCAAATTTCATCAAACAGGTGCATAAAAATCAAGAATTTTGTCTATCGGGCGATAAAAAAATGTATTGTCAATCCGGTACATAAAAAGTATTAATTTTGTCGATGAGGTTAAAAATAAAGGTAATATGAGTCAAGGGGTCTAACCTTATGAGTCTCTTTATTTTCTTTCTTGTTCGGATGCAAACAATTCACATTTTTAATCTGCATTTGGTCGAAAAATGAATTATCTTTAATTTTATAAACGAGAAATTCGTAATTACATGTATAAAATTCGATTGGTATTTATTATTGGTATTTATGATTTCAAAATTTTTAATAAGAAATTGTTTTTTTGCTAGTATACAGTGGGCAAAGTCTCTAGCCATGCCAACCAACCAATCGGTTGCTTATGGATCTGCTTATGCTTATATCACTTATTCATACAGTTTAGCTTTGGCTTGGCTGTTATTATTTTGTCTTTGGCTTGCCTCTTATTAGTTTGTCTTGACTGCTAAATTTTTATATTTCACATTTCATAATTTTTATTGCAATACTTCAGGTAAGAATGCTTTTTAACTTGATTATTTCCTGTATTTATAATAATTTTTTGTTACTAACATTCTTATGTTTTAATGGGTGCAAAATTTAAGATTGGCGAAAAAGCTACTAAAGGTTCTTTATTTCAATAAATTGTTTTATCTTTTGTGCCATGCTGTCGAAAATTGAAAGAAAAATTTATGTAAAGGTTTATTTCGCATCATAGTATCCAAACTAAGTGAAATGTATGCAAATGGATAGTATGATGCAAAAAAAAACCTTTTACATAAATTTTTCTTTGAATTTTCGACAGCATGGCACAAAAGATAAATCAATTTATTGAAATAAATATATTTCAATGCATAATACAGGCTTATTGCAAGTGATATATTTAATGATGTATTGGAAAACTAAAATTATTGTTAGCATGTGTAAATATACATAAGGAGACAAACCAAAAATAAATTAAATTGGATTTTAAAACAAACCCATTAAAGTCACATGAAGGCGTCACTTGAATTTTGATATCATTTCTTTTAAAATTCATATTTTGAACTTATCAGAGATGTGAATGACAAGCATGTGCAAAAAACTTATATATATTTTTTCATGTAGAAAATAATATTTGCACCACTGAATATCAATATAACAATAGGGGGAAAAAAAGAGAAGATTTTTAATTTATAACATACCGTCACTCAAAATTTGATATCATTAATTTTAAGACCCGTATTTGAAATTCTTACAGACAAAAGGTAAAGTGCTGCGTCACAAACTTTAACCCGTTAAGGGTTTTTGCACTGATTATAAATACAGGAAATAATCAAGTTAAAAAGCATTCTTACCTGAAGTATTGTAATTAAATTGTGAAATATAAAAATTTAGCAGTCAAGACTAACTAACAAGAGGCAAGCCAAAGACAAACTAGTGACAGCCAAGCCGAAGTTATACGAATAAGCGATATAAGATATAAGCAGATCCATGTCCAGCAACAGATTGGTTGGTTGGCATGGCTAGAGGCTAGAGACTTTGTCCACTGTATACTAGCAAAAAAACAATTTCTTATTAAAAATTTTGAAATCATAAATACCAATATAATAAATATCAATCGAATTTTATACATGTAATTACGAATTTCTCGTTTTTAAAATTAAAGATAAATCATTTTTCGACCAAATGCAGATTAAAAATATGAATTGTTTGCATCCGAACAAGAAAGAAAAAAATTTAACCATAATTTAATTTAATACATATTTTGGAATGTATAATAAACTGTTTTCGTATTAAAAAAAAAAGAATCTAAATAGTTTTTCAACGATATGGAGATGCTTTAACTTTTAACTGTAACCGTGATAGCCATGAACATCCTTACTGCGCAGTAATAAAAAAGGGTGAAAAGGCCGAAAATCTGTAATGTTAGTCTACCAGAAAAAGCATAAGAAAAGAGTCCGATTTTGAAACTGGATTATATAAAAAACAAGAGTTTTCCTACGTTAGCTCAAAATCTTACACGCTTCATCTAAAACCGATTAATATAATATAATAATTTAAAAAAAATACTTCGAGCCGTTTTGGAGATAACACCTCTGTGCCCATTACACCATTACATCTCCCATTTTCGCTTAAAAATTTGTTTCCAGATCTCAAAATCTACTGCATGTAGAAATCTATAAATTTCAGGATAGAGTTAGGCCATAGATATAAGACTAATGTGAAAAAATCGAAACGGTATGCCTCATATTTACTGAGATATTAAATGTCGGCGTTTCGATTTTCCTTTGATATCCTGCTAGCTGTATATATGAGAGTGACGGAATCTTCGGTTTTGGGCTTACGGTTTTCGGTTTTTCGCTGCGTCACTCAAGAAACTACCGTCTCTTATGATATGTAAATTGTAGCTTTTATATGAAGAACTTTTTTTATTCATCGAAAAATTACAAGTTGTGAATAGCGCAAGTCGCGAATCCGCCACCAGCCAGCTGTCAGACCAAAGGTACAAATACTATACAACCAATTTTCAGCTTTTACAATTATCTGCTCCAAATTACCTGCTAGCTCACGGGCTATCTTTAACTGGCTTCCAATTTCCTTTACTGTCATTGTTTTGCTTGCGACCGTGCGAACAATCAAACTTTTGGATCTTTTCGAAAGAATTCTAGATCTTCCTGTAGATTTTGCAGTACCATAAGTAGAGGATACTGTAAAAAATTAAAAATGACAGTCTTTGAACGTTTAATTTTATCAGCAATTCGTCCAAGTGACATTCCAATGTTGTTATAAGCTAGACTTGGCCTTTTTTGAAGTCAGAAAAAAAATTTCCTCTCTCCATTGTCAACAGGTTTTGCGAACAAAACGAATGTGCTCAGAATCTCTTTCAATGATTTATTAAATGATATGCAAAAATATCCACCAATCACGAGCCACGATTTGGAAAAATATACTGCGTTCTTATTATTTTGCTCCAGTGTAAATTTAGCAAAATACATATTTTAAAAGAGATTTAAAAATGTGTGTACAATTTTTATAAATGATTGCTTTAAGATTAATCGGGATATCATATGTTTAATTTTAACACAAAGATTTGTACATTTACATAGCAACTTTGTTTTAGTGTCGCTTCTATCATTTTGAACCCCGCTGTATAAAAAGGTCGTTCGGATATCGTGGGAATTCAGACAGACATGGACTATGTAAGTTTCCTAAAAGTACTTGGGTTGATAAGGGTTTTCCACTAGTTATCGTTTTTTATTAATTGACTTCCAGCAAATAAGTTACTAGTAAATCTGCAGATCAGGAGCCTCAACGTCAGCTCTGAAAGTCATTGTTTTTTAATCTCACTTTTCATATTATTTAGCATCTTACAAGTCGCAATTTATTTTTTTTATGTTACATACGTATTTATAGGCATAAAAAATACTTCGGAGATTTCAGAAATTAGAATCATTAAATTAAACACGATTTATGCAATGATATTCTGAAATTCTTATGAACTTCTTATTCTTGTAATTTTTTAGATAAAAAATTACATTTCTTATTTTGATATTCTTTGAAATATGGTTGCTAAGCAACTAATAAATTAAAGAGGAAAGAAAAAGAAATGCATTTCAGAATATGTAAAAAAAAAAAAAAAAAAAAAAAAAAAAAAAAATTATATTTCCCGAACAGATGCAAAAATTTTTCCAATAATTTAAACAATTAATTTGTAAATTCGACTAGATGTATCGGCAAATTTTCAAAGCTATTATATATATTTAAAACCTCTATATCGAAAATTTAGCATCAGTAATTTTATGTTTGAATCCATTATTCAAATATGTGATTTTCATTTTAGTTAAAAATGAAATTTGAAAATCGTCTGCATTCCCATAGGAAAGCATTATGACCTAAAACGAAATATTCTATATTTTTCGAACGAATGAACCAAATGTTTCTAAAAACTATACAGCTAATTCCGGGTACCTCACCAATATACGCACCAAAAATCAACCTAATCGGGCGCTTTTTAAGGTAGTTATCGATGAACAGACAGACAAACAGACAAACAAACAAACAAACAAACAGACGGAAACCAAAAACTTTTCGCATCTCAACAGTGAGCCTTCACTGACGTTTCAGCAATTATTTAACGTATGACCACATGACTTTGGAACAGATGCTTCTATCTTGATATTTCTCTTTTGATGTTGTTGTTGAAATGGACTCGTTTTCATGATTCTTCCAAGGAGAATTAAAGGTTCGAACAGACTACGTTTCTTTTCTACGCAATATTTGATGCGGTCAGGTGCTCCCTTTTATGTTTTATAATTTCCTTAGCATGTCTAAAGGTCAGAACTTAGCAAGGAACGTCGCTTACAGGTCAATCACTGTCTCTTTCTTTTGTTGAGACTCCCCTTTCTTTGTTGATGACCATAAAACCTTTCGAAAAGAATGGGCAGTCTGAAGATTTACGACTCTTTTAGGAGTACTTGCTTAGCAAGCATATAAACTGACTTTAAAGCATCAAAGGAAAATGATAATAAAAAAATTATGACATTTTTCAGAAAATCCATTATTATCCAGCTACTTTTTGAAAGCAATTGAAATTCAGCTCACTATATCACCAATATATTTCTCAATTCTCGCGATATTTAAATGGACTTTTTATATGAGTTGTTCTATATAGTTGGCCACTAAATTAAGCAACAAACATTCTGTTATCTTTTGCGCGTGCGCACTTAAATGTTATTTCATACAAATGATCATAGTTCATAAAATGTTTAATATATTTATATTCCAATCACTGAGCTCAATAATAATAAGGAGGGCTAACTTCCTATTTTGTTCCATTGAATCCAGTGGTCAGCCCATGAATACAATACTATAAAATTTCGGAAGAAAATTTATAGCAAAACATCGATTTCCTCCCATAGAGTAATATGGGGTAGATATTTTCAAATTGGATTTTCTTTTAAAAATTTGACGAACTTGCAACAAATCTCACTGTTATATATTTTTTTATAGAAAATACTACAGATTTTATTTATTTTCATCACAAATATTTAATTTGATATTTTTTTTAAGTTTATGTTTTTAAGTTAAGCTTAACAAAAAACAATGAAAAATTTGTTAAGTATTGCTCATAAAAAATAAGAAAAGGGTGTACAAATAACCAAAAATGATAAAAAGTTTGTGGAAAAAGTTGAAAAATGGCTCTCCTATTAAGAAAAGTGCACGATTCATTACTTGCGCGCATTGCAAGTGTGATGCGGTTGCGGCAGAGAGTGTACCGGTGAGTTAGCTCTCCGTACTATTATGTAGCTCAGTTATTCCAATTGCAAGATATTACTTTTATTGTACGAGGAGCAGTCGGAAAATAAGTTTCCCCTGGCGACTGTGGTCAGACACCGATACACCATCGCGTAAAGGTCGACCACCATCAAGCAGATGGCGCTGTTGCAGTGCCTGCGCAGATCTTCAACAGTGCCTTCAACAGTCACAGTTCATCACAGTGCCTTCAACAGCGCCATCTGCGCAGGCACTGCAGCAGCGCCATCTGCTTGATCGCGGTCGACCTCTACCTAATGGTGTATCGGTGTCTTGCACGTTCGCATTCACCTGCTGTGTTGTCTTTTGCCTATAGCCGTTCAACGCTTCGTCCATATGCAAAGCCCTGATTTTTTCCTGGAGGGCTTTTTGAAGCTTATAAAGCGGTATGACAAATGTATCAATGTACTTGGTACTTATGTGGAAAAATAAAGTTATGTTTTATCTTTAATGTCTCATTACATTTTTTGTCTTTCATACACACCTCTGTCCATAATCGCCAGAAGAAACTTATTTTCTGACTGCCCCTCGTACTTTGTCAAGTTTCCTGAAAGTAGCGTTAATTTCGGTTGAAAACACTTCATGCTATAAACAAAAAGCTTGCGGAAATTTCTTGAGTTTTTAAAAATAAACGTTATATCGCATTGAATATACCTGCTATTCTTACACAAATGAACACAAATGTACTACAAGATTTACAGAGTCACATGTGCCTCAGTTGCAGATAATTTCGATTACTTTATTTCACAAAGTGATCGCAATTATTATTTTTTTATTAACTTTTTTCTTGGTCCCCTAACTGCCCTTGTGATCAAACCTTTATTGAAAAATATGAAATCGAAGACATTCTTTATAATCCTGCAGTTCCAGATTTATTTGTCAGATATTTCTTTAGATATTAAAGAAAACGTCTGAAATCGACAGTCTCCGGTGACTTTTGACCATATAGTGTATAGTCACATAAACTATGTGAAAATTAGGAATTATGATGGTTTTTGTTTCCAAAAAGACAATGGTGTAAAACATTTAGCTCGAATTACGCAGGAATACCTTCTATATTGAAGGATTGAAAGACGGAAAACCCTTTCCCACTTTACTATACTCAACGCGATTGAGAAATTATAGTATGTTTCGATCAAAAGTTCATAAAACAGGAATTTTCAAGTAAAAATTAATTTTAAAACATTCATCTAGAATAAAAAGAATACATTTTATCTGATGTAACTAAAATATTAGTACGGTCTATGCGAAGAAGTCTACAGACTATCCTTAACTATAATAAATTTTTTACAGCTAGTTTTTGTTTTTAAACATTTTGCATTATATTTTAAGCTGAAACATTTCATAATCACATAATAAGATCACTAATTATAATTAAAAGATAGATAAAATGCTTAAGTGATACAAAGAGAAACACAAAAAGGCTTATAAAAACCTTTTAATATAAAAAGCAACATATGTTTCAACGCTCCTACGGCGCCATTATCAAGATATAGAACGATAAACAAAATATTCTCGCAAATTTTTGAAAATAAACTTGAAATTCATAAATAACGAGATCATATATGTAGAAAAGCAGGTGCTTAAAATAAACGTGCCTGTCACTGTCTTATTGTGTCACACGTGACGTCAACTGTAAACGTGAAATTTAATATTTCCTTATTGCTTTATTAAAACTGAAAAGTATCTCGTGCCAAATTTTATGTAATTCAAATGATTCATTGCAAATGTTCACGTTACGCATACAGTTTTCTATTGATTCACGGATAATAGATGGGAAATAAAGCCTTGATGAATAAATTATTTTACTATTTTTAAAATCAATTTTTAAAGTCTCGGTTCTACATTACAATATTATAGACAGAAGTACAACAGCATTGGCAAGACTACATAGAACCGATATTTTAAAAATTGATTTTTAAAATAGCAAAATAATTTATCCATCAAGGCTTATTTCCCATCTATTATCCATGATTCAATAGAAATCTATATGCGTAACTTGAACATTTGCAATGAATCCGCCTCATTTGAATTACCTAAAATTTGCACGATGTGTTTTTCAGTTTTAAAAAAGCAATAAGGAAATATTAATTTTCATGTTTACAATTGACTATTTTAAGCACCTTCTTTTTTTACAATATATGATCTCGCGATTTATGGTTTTCAAGTTTATTTTCAAACATTTGCGAGAATATTTTGTTTATCGTTGTATATCTTTATAATGGCGCCATAGGAGAGTTAAAACATATGTAGATCTTTATATGAAAAGGTTTTTATAAACCTTTTTGTGTTTCTCTTTGTGTCACTTAAGCATTTTATTTATATTTTAAAACATTTCGTTCAAACATTTTTTTGTTTTGAGATTTTGCTGTTTTACTGTTACTACTTCGTGAATGTGCAATATATTTTTATTTGTTGCACAAATTTTTTGTGCATTATTGATTTCATAAAAAACTGTGATTTAATTTCATCCATTTATATAAAAAAATTGTAAAAATGAGCAGTGCTCAAATACTTTTTTCTCACCCATTATATTATTAATCGACTTAAAGCAAAGGAGGTTATACAATTCGTCTGTGTATAAGGTAATGTCGTACACAGTGAGACATATTTTATAAAACGGTAATAAGAGCTATATATTATCGAGTGAAGAAAATAGCAGTCATCTCATGTAATAAGTCTCGTTTTAGGGAACAACTTGCATGCCAAAGTTACTACTACACATGAATAGAAACAGTAAATAAATCACTATAAAAATCTATTTAAATTCGTGTCACTGTGTGCCGCAAGTGAAACACAAGTGAGACAGTGAGGAATTTTTATGTTTGATCGACACATTCAACAATCTGGAACAGTCGTGGGAAAAAAAAGTGCAATCCTCCTACTAACTCGGCAACAAATTATTGTAGAAAGAAGTTACTGGTACCAAACGATTGGAAATAAAGTCTACTTTTAAATTATGTATATAAAATATTCTTAGGGGGGAATTTACATATCAAAACAAATCAAAACTTTGTTTTCTTTTCAATGGCAAGATCCAGTTTTTACAAGTCATTTTAAATCTTCTGTTCAACCTATGCCTAGATACCGATGTAATGAAATTCCTACGATTAGTTTCAGAGAAATTAGTTATTTTAAAATGAGCATATTTTAGGGGTTGTATCCAAATTGAAGTTCGGTACTCGATTGTTGAAATGCTACAGAATGACTAAGTCAATTCTATTAATGTATTATTTCTTGCCAATATGACCATTTTACTCACTTGGTATGTTTCGGCTATTGTTATATACAGTAAAATCCATTTCAATATTCATTTTATATATACAAGAGTTGAATTATCCAATTAAAAAGTATTATCTGTGTTTAAAATAGTTTTCGAATATGTGAATGTGATTGGAATTTTATAGGTATTTTTATAATGCTTTTTCGCAGATTTTCAATTTATTTTACATGCTCTTTTCTAAATCTATATGTGAAGAATATCGGCGAATACAAATTTATAATAAAAAATAGTATAAAGCAGTAGAAGTAAACGCTGTAGAAAAAACCCAGACAAATTGATTTTCAGTCTGAATATAAATATTAACTCGATTGCTAATGGCATATTTTTAAAACTTTCTGCAGCAAATATACAACAGAAAAAATAAAATAAAAAATAAAATAGGTTTATTGGACTGGAGAAAAAGCTGGAAATTCAATTAAAGGTAACAAAAATAATGAGTATTTTTTTTTTCTGAGGTAGGACTGTTCATTTTTAAAAAGTGAGCTTTGTTAGTTTAAAAATAGAAGTGAAACTACTTTACATAACTGACGTAAAATTATATCTCATAGAAACACGATTTACGTAATTTTAATTTTAAAAAATTAAAAGCAGACACAGAAAAAGTAAAAAAAAATATATATTATTCTAATTAACAATAAAATAGTATTTTTTTTAAATTATGCTTTTCTGTACATCATAGACGTCCCCTTAAACCAGCATCTTGCCCGTTTTTTAAGCATAATTTGAAAAATACTTGGAAGAAAAATTATAAATGAAATTTTAAATGTGCATCAAGCAGGACATAATAAATATAAATCCAACAAAAAAAATTGCAGGTTGCAATTTATAATATTTTTCGAATATTAATTTCATAACTCATAATTAATATTATAAAATTCCAAAAATAACAAATTCAACGTATTTGTGTTTGGGATTTTTAGTATGATAACCAAACAAAAGATTAACACATTAGGATTATCATTTCAGGAGATATTAATAAAAATATGAAAATGTAATTTAACATTATAAGCTCTAAATTTTGAATGTTTATACTTCAAACACTTATCATCCAAATGACTTGAAATTTGGTGTATAGGCATAGTTTGAACCTAAGATTTAAAATATCGTGTCAAATTTGGGTGTTGCCATTGAAAAAAAATTGGGTTGGTTAATTGGGTTGGCTAAGCAAATTTTATATACATTATTTAAATGTAGACTTTATTTCCAATTGTTTGGCACCAGTAGCTTCCTTCTACTATAGTTTGTTGCAGAGTTGTGGGGGTGTTCATTTTTTTTTTCCACGACTGTATATGATGTGGTTGTGCCTATATTTCTGAACATCCATTTATTGTTGCATTGAGGGCCTCCTATCTGTTATCGCCCATGTCTCAAAGACATAAAAGCATTTTAAAGTGACATATAATGTGTGTTATTCATTATGGAATAAATATAAATGTAATGCTACACAGCTATACAGTACAGTTAGACTACTTCACTGAGTACCAACATTCTTTGTCTCACTGTATATCACATCGATTTGTTGAAAGAAATGGTTACATACATGTTCCTTCGACTTTGTTAGAGCTAATCCTTTATAGAGGAAAGTTAGTGATCTAATCCAGAGGAAGAAAAAATGGTGTAATCCACTCTGCAATAGCAGACGAAAAATTTTGACTATGACAGTTCCCAGCGGAATGGAAGAGTGAGTATAGATGCTGAGATACACGCACCTGCTTTAAAGAATCAATAAAAATCTTTAACTGATTATATGGACTTAGAATGACTTTGTCCTATTTATAAAACGCTGGGCGTTGACAAGTTAAAAAAGTAATTAATTTTCACTTCAAACATATCACTGAAAATTATTGTTAGATCTTTTAATCTTTCAATTTATTTTTCAGATTTATGATTTCACCTTAAACAAAAATAAGGTTAAAAGATTATTAGTTAAAAGATATAGTACTTAAGCAAATATTGCAAAAATAACTAGAAATGGTCCTGAATAAAAAAGTAAAATAAAAAAAGGAACGATTTTTAAAAAATGTATCATTAAGCGAATAATTAATTAAATAACTATGATATCTTAGTCATACTGAAAATAAAAGAAGCTCCTCTAGTGTTGATATATTTGATTAATTAACCTACAATATTTATCAAAAGCCAGAAGCTAATATTTAATTTGCCGAAGAATGAAAAAAGTCAGCATTTGCCTTTATTGAGAAAATAAAAAGGTCTCGTGTGTATTCAGCCATAACTGAAGACAAATAGCCCTATTTTCTCATTAAAAGCCCGAATAATGTTTAAATGAAACTAAACATCGCAGTATTCAAAATTTACGTTTTACTAATACATATATTTTTAAAGAAAACTTATTTTGCTTATATATAGTGTTAACAAAAACTGTGTTAATTAGAAGTTTAAATTAATTAGATACACTAATTTACATGTTGAAGACAATAGACTGTTTTATTCATTATCGCATAGGTTAATTTTATACACGATTTATCATCATATATGATGATTAATCATTAAATGCAAATAAAAGAACATAATTTACGTTTATTTTTAGTTGCAATTAAAAATAAATTCACTAAATGTCTAAGGTCCTTCTAAAATATATATTAATGTAAATTAAACATGACATTTATTAGCTGTGCTTCTTTTAAACTATTTGTCATAAATATTAAGTCACGCAGTGGTCATATTGAAGTCCTAAACTTGGTGGTATTCTTTTATTGCCTTTATCTGTCAAATTTAATAACGTCGATGATTAGCAATCCTAATACGCTATAAAGCTAGTAAATCTGCAGATCAGGAGCCTCAACGTCAGCTCTAAAAGTCATTGTTTTTTAATCTCACTTTTCATATTATTTAGCATTTTACAATCCACAATTATTTTTTTTTTATATTACATACATATTTATAGGCATATAAAATACTTCGGAGGTTTCAGAAATTAGAAGCGTTAAATTAAAAACGGTTTATGCAATGATATTCTGAAATTCTTATGAACTCCTTATTCATGTAACTTTTTAGATAAAAAAATAAACATGAATTAAAATAAATTCTTCATTTATGTCAATAGAATACAAAAATAATTTATTTTGATAATAAAATATTGCAGCAAAATAGTGCGAGTTACTTGAATTTTATTATTTTGATATTCTTTGAAATAGGGTTGCTAAGCAAATAAAAAATGAAAGAGCAAAGTAAAAAGAAATGCATTTTTTAAATTTATAAAAAATATGAAAATAAAATGTTTTATATTTCCTGAACAGATGCAAAAAATTATCCAATAATTTAAACAATTAATTTCTAAATTCTAATGAATGTATCAGCAAATTTTAAAAGCTATTGGATACATTTAAAACCTCCATATCGAAAATTCAGCATTAGTAATTTTACGTTTAAATCCATTGTTCAAATAGGCGATTTTCATTTCAGTTAAAAATGAAATTTAAAAATCGTCTGCATTCCCATAGGAAAGCATTATGAACAAAAAAGAAATGTTCTATATTTTTCGAACGAATGAACCAACTGTAACTAAATACTATACAGCTAATTCCGGGTACTTCACCAACATACCCACCAAAAATCAATCTAATAGGATGATTTTTACGGCAGTTATCGCGAAACCGAGAGACAAACAGACAGGCAGACAGACAGACGGAAACCAAAAACTTTTCGCATCTCCACAGTGAGCCCAACTGACGTTTCGGCAATTAGAAGATAGAGAAGGACAAAAAAATCAACAAAATAATAGAATAATGGGAGAAATACAACACAACTGGATGATTTAAGGTTTTCTTATGAAATATTTTTATTTACAGACTTCTTGCTCTTTTCTATTATCTACAATATTATTTGTTTATTTATTTTTCTTATCTTAACTGTTAGAATCTCTAGTTTATTAACCTTTCAGGGGCAAAGAACTTCTGCTGCGGAAATGTTGAAATGATTGAATGACACCATTATTTACGAACAAATTTATTTAAAAATAATTAAGAGCTTTTCTTCGCGTACATGATAAAAGCAAAATTTTATTCCAAAATTCTGGTGCCATTGTGACATTTGGGGATTAAAATTAAGAGGGTTATATATTATCCACTTGCCCTTCAAGGTGTTAAAGGCTAGTTCCCCACTTCTAGGCATTATTTTCTTAGCAATTAACAATTTTGAAATTAATTTAAAGTGAGGCACTTTATTTTATAAAAGAAACTCCACGCGCGCACTCATACAAATAAAGTTTTATACTATATATATATATATATATATTGAGAGAGAGGCAGAGAGAGAGAGAGAAATTTTGTAAATAATCAGAAAGCAATTAGTCCGTATATAAATTTGAATAATTGAGTATACAATTGTTTTATCTTATATCAGAACAATCATCTAAAATCATAAAACATTAATGCAAATTCTTTGTGTAGCTCTGTAAAATGTTAATTTAAATGTAAAAATGGGAAAATTATAGATGTTACACGCAGCTGTAGGAAACACGTTGTACAAGAGTACCTCAATAAAACATATCACACTGTTAAAAAATTGCAGAAAACTGTCCAGTCATTCGACCGTTTTTGTAGAAAACGGTTACATAACCGTAATTTAATTCTATTATGACCATAATACGGGCAATAATATGGTCAGAGTAGAGTTAAATTACGGTTATGTAATAATTTTCTATAAAAACGATCGAATGACTGGACAGTTTGCTGCAAATTTTTAACACTGCAATTTACATCTCTTGGATATAGCATAATGTTATTAACATGCTCAACAAACAATTTCTGGCTGTCGGTCGCAGTATATCTGAATTCTTTTGGTGGTGCTGAAATATTAACATAATTGCTGTGCACAGACTTTTCAGTATGGAATAGGGGATATTAAATTTCAGTGAATATAAAACATTAGTATGATATAATATTATAATATGATATAATATAATATAATACAAATAATATATAATACAATGTAAATAATATATAATACAATATGAATAATATAAAATATATTTTAATTGACATAAATGATATATAATATTGCGACTGTAGCAACTATCTGCGACTCTGAGGTAATGTATCATTGTATCAGAAGAAAACGAGAGTTGCACTAAAATAGTTGTATTATTTTTATCACTTGTTTTGCATTTTAAACTCATTTTCTAGAAGTTTCTATAGAATTCTTTGTTTGTTCCAGCGAGTGTTTATAAAATATTCGATTAATGTATAAAATACCCTCAGTTTGTGGGTATTCTGCTCTGAAGTATGCTTGGGAAAAGAACCTGTGTTTCAATAAAATTGTGTGTTTTATTGCTATGTTATACCATCTATCTTCCTGTTCATTTCATCATGAAAACAATATAAGATGGATACAAATTTTATTATCTCTTCGCAAGCCTAAAGTCATTAAATACACTTACAAACTACTACCACTTTTAGACTGCAATGAATTTGAATTATTTTGTGCGTGCATGTAAAAAGAAAAACTAGAAATGGAACGCTCAACCATTTTCTGCAATGAGTTTTGTGTCTACATAAAAGCATAGTAAAGCTCTGATTATCTAAACTCCAATTAACCGCAGATCCATTTGTCCAAGCCTCTATCAACCACTTTTTACTTACCGATCATGAGTAGTATAGGGTAAGTTTTGTAATCGTTTTGAAAATCGAAAAAAAAATTTTGACGGATTTACACGTTTCAGACAGTGGAGATTCCGAAAAACATATTTTTAGAATAAAAATTGCCGTCCATCTGTCTGTGTGTCTGTCTGTAAACGCTCTATCTCTCGAACAAATTGAGATAGAGACTTGAAATTGGGTATGTACTTAGTATGTAATAATGGGAAGAAGCTTATTGAATTTCAGTAACCTCGAATATCCGGAACTATTTTTTTCGGACTCTCAAAATATTCGTTCTGATAAAAAGTATATAAAATTTTTCGAAATTGTTTTTTTAAGGAGGAAATATAAAAGACAACGAAAAAACATAAATTTTGCATAAAGAATGAAGTCAATCGGAAAATTAGTTGCCGAGATATTTGTAATCACATGTTCCACACTCTGCGATTTTTCATGACCCTGTATTTCATTCAAATTTCAATTCAAAGATATAGTTTAATTGCAAAAGAGACGCTTAATCTGACGCAGTAAACTGTTAGTTAATAAGATTAACATTTTTAGAGTTACAAGGATGTTTCTCTTACGCAATTCAGTAATAGAGCATTTAAAGTTTATGACGTCATCAAGCCACGATTTTATTCGAATTGCAATGCATTTTATAAATAGTTTACACATGTTTTATTTTCATATTTTATATTATGCATATCCATGATGGGTAAGTATTATACTGTGGCCCCCAACGACAAGTTAATTCTATGTCTCAAACAGATTATTTTTCTTTAATAAAGAAAAAAATGAAAAAAGAAACTTAAAACTTCTAAAAAAAAAAAAACTCAAATGAAATTACATGAAAAAACAAGAGAGATTCCCGTGTTAATAGCAAATTCGATTCGTTAAACAGTTAATCGGTGTAAGTTAAGAGAAATATCAGTGAATTGACGAATACATATTCTAAAGGTTCTATTATAAAGACCTTAATCCTTTTTGCAATCTTAACCCTTCAAAAAGCAAGAACTTTATCCAGTAAACAAAGCTTTACTCAGAGAAAGCACTGAAAATGCCTCTTCACAATAACAATGCACATCACACAAAAGAAAGATTTTTCATGATAAAAACGTAAAACATTTCTTATCTTATGAGGTGTTTATAACCTAGGGAATATTGTCAGTCCGAACAGCTGAAACTCGTGCTGCAACTTGAATATTTGACAGTAGCGCTGTAATTACTTTTTCTTTAACGTTACAGTCAATCTAAAATATTCTTTCATTTGTTCAATTATTCGAAATTTTGCATATCCTAATACTGTAATGTTCGGCGCTTTACTGTATTTACGAAATTTAGAAAACACTTAAATATTGTTGTAAAGCGTTAAAAAGTAATACATATTTATTTGTTCAGAAAATGAAATCGTAAATTGCGATTAATGATTAATGATAACTAAATTATTCCTCACTAAAAGTACTTTATTAATCTTGATTAAATTAATTATGACTGAATTATTCTTGACTAAAAATTTTGTTATTTAATCAATCGGATGGAAATTCAGTTTATTTCGACAACACTGTTTATGCACGGATCCAAAAAATCCCCAACCTAGAACACTTTTAAAAGAATATATGATTTTTCAATGTAGTTCTTTTGTTCTTCGAAACGCTTTTTGAATTTTTTACACAGCAATTTATTATCCTTTTAACCACTTAATAGTTTTGCCCTATTCCGCTCGGGCAAGAAGACTATGTTTGCTTCGCTACTAAAAGCTTTTGGATACCACTAATTTGTAAATGTAATCTTCAGTTTATTAATTGGCAGTCATTTTTCGTTTATATAAGGCAATATTTTAGTACGGAAAAAGTGGTGTTTGGTCCTTATTTTTAGTTTATTCTGTGAAAGAAACTAAACTGTTCAGGAGCTAAAATAATCTTATTAATCTAATTAAATCTGAATAAAGACATTTTTAATATATCTCAAATTATATAAAATAGCATTTTTATTACGAGAATACGCACAACCAACGGTTCGGTCTATAAACACGGTAAGATTTGAAAATATGTTTATGTTATCACTTTTATACAAGGTGTCTGAAAATTATTAATGCAAACATTCAGAGTTGACAATGCAAGTCAAGACAAAGAATTGGTGCATAGTATTGTAGGTCTCGCAATCCACTTATTCAGCCAAAAATACAGGGTGTCTCATTCTAAGCAGCACTCGGTTTTTCGTTCGTAACTTTAACAATAAAAATGATAGTTTAGCGAAAATATAAACAGACTAATTTTGTTTTGTGCGAAATATTATTGAGTCAAGGAAAGTGCTGAAAATGCACTGTGATTCGATCAGTAACTCCATACATATGTTTGGATGCGAATGACTGCCTTTTCTGCCACTTCTCGTGACGTCATCAGATTTCACGGAAAGCAAAGTAGGTTGAAAATATTGTTACAGTGTCATCATAATTGTTACATAATGAACAAAATTATGGTAGAGACACACTGTAATTTTTCTTTTAATACGCAGATCTGAACCATGGGCGTAATCTGAAGAAAGCAAGAAACGCATGTGCCCTCCAGTGTTTTAAGAAAGACTTATGTGTCGGTTTCTCCATTTATTACTTACCCATCATACGTAGTATAGGGTAAGTCTTGTAATCGTTTTGAAGATCGAAAAAAAAATTGACGGATTTACACGTTTCAGACACTGGAGATTGCGAAAAACATATTTTTAGGGAAAAAAATTGCCGTCCGTCTGTCTGTGTGTGTGTCTGTAAACGCTCTATCTCCCAAACAAATTGAGATAGAGACTTGAAATTTGGTATGTACTTAGTATGTAATAACGGGAAGAAGCTTATTGAATTTCAGTAACAATAGAATAGAATCAAGACAATAAAAAAAACATAAATTTTGCATAAAGAATGAAGTCGATCGGATAATTAGTTGCCGAGATATTTGTAATTATATTTTGCACACTCTTCGATTTTTCAAGATCCTGTATTTCAATTCACAGATATATTTTAATTGGAAATGAAACGCTTAATCCGACGCAGTAAACTGTTAGTTAATAAGATTATCAATTTTGGACTTATAAGGATGTTTCTTTTACGCAATTCAGTAATAGAGCATTTAAAGCGAGGCTAACAAAAAAGAAAGGCTACCGCAGTGCTTTACGCGTATCTTTTTTTACAGACCGCCGGACTCACGTGATGCTCAAATGCATCAATGCAGGTGTACGAAAAGAGCATCACATCACTCTAGCGGTCTGTAAAAAAAGGTAAGATTAATGCACCGTGGTAGCCTGTCTTTTTCGTTAGCCTCGATTTAAAGTTTATGACGTCATCAAGCCACGATTTTATTCGAATTGTAATACATTTTATAAATATTTTACACATGTTTTATTTTCGTATTTTATATTATGCATATCCAAGATGGGTAAGTATTACTGTGGCCCCCAACAACTAGTTTTTATTGTTTTCTGGTTAAGAAATTGTTTTTTATTTCATTTTTCTAATTCTTAATTTAACCAATCTTAAGCGCCTACACTAGACATGCAAAGAACATAGCTGGCTCATGTTAAGCCAATGGTAGTGATGTTTTGAAATTTCTCGTTTGCAATGCAATATTTTTAATTGTTTCTTTTGCATACGATACCTGAGGTCGATCTCTAACCGGGTATTTTTAGTTGCGTTCGTAATTATATAAATACGTAGCACCTAGCGTCGTCGTCTGGTCCGTCCGTCTGTCTGCATATAACAGCGCAAAAACTACCCAACCGAATAGTTTGAAACTTAATATATATGATCGTTGAAGAATTTTGGCGATTCATTTCAAATTTTATGAAAATCGAATCAAAACTTAAAAAGATATTAATAAAAGTTTTCTTTATTCTAATAAATCCTATCATACGTAATTAATTCAGTGATATCCCATGATAGGAAATGATTCTAGGTTGCCATGGTGATTACGTCCTATTTAAGATGGAGTCATATTATTTCCGTATTACTGAATTTAAAAACCGAATTTGTATACTAAAATTGTTTAATTATAGCAATCCTATAATCTAACGACAGTTTTTTGGATAGATGTTTCCGGAGAAATAGACATTAAATGGAAAAAGAGTCTAAATATGGATTTCAAGTTCTGAAATTTTCAAAACTAGGCTTAAATTTCCCATTGGAATTTTCAGTAAATGTCAACAAAAGATAAAATGTTGCCAACTTAAAATGCACTTATTTTATTACGGAAATTAATCATATCATAATAACAAACGATATAATTCATTTCACTGAATAATAACGATGACTTTTTTTATATAAAACTAGTTATAGCATTATCACGTTTGACGTACAATTTCCAACTTGTTCACTTTTTGGTTTTATGGTTTCAGTCTTTTTCATGAGAATACTTTCACTTTCGGAACTGGTTCAACAGAGAAAGTGACCTCATAAAAGTATAATCTGAAACCAAAATCGAAAGAGTAAAAATGCATCCGGTTAGAGATCGACCTCAGCTATCCTAAGCAAAAAAAAAAAAAAAAAAAAAAAACATTAAAAAATATTGAAATGCAATTAAGAAATTTGAAATGTTCATTCCAGCATGTGGTTTTGAGTTATGATTAAAAGACTACCACATTACAATCCGTTTTGCAACGATTAAATATGAATTTAACATTTAAAGTTCCAAATTTTAAACATGCGTAATGCCTACACCACTTGACCGGATGACTTCCCGTTTGGTATCTGAAGGTAACATACGGTATGCTTCAGAATCCAAATATGATTTCAAAATTAGGTGAATATGTTAAAATTTGTCAAAATTTCTATATGTAGACAAACTCTAAGCAAAATTTAAGTGCAGCATTAATTGTTACAGTTTATTAATAATCGTTTTGTGCCAATCACATTTTTATATGATAATTTCCGGCAGAATTGGTAGGGAGTTATATTAAAAATATATATATATATACAATAGGCCAAAAAAAAAGAGAACACCCCATATGTTCTAATCAACAAATTGTTCCTGAAAAACAAAAACTTAAATAGCCCATTCGACTGGAAATCATGTCTTCTTTCAATTTATGTTTAAAAAGATATGCTTAGGGGGTCGTCTTCATACTGAAATTGTATCGAACTCTAAAATTTCCAAACCCAATTTTGACAGTATATTTGGCTTCTTCGGTAAATAATACTTTTGGATACCAAACGAGAGGTCATTCACTCAAATAGCTAATGAATTATGCAGGTTTAAAGTTTTGAACTCTTAATAGTAAATTCGTTTATATTCGTTGCAAGACAGATTTCAATTTGGGTGGTTTTTAAAGCATAACTCAAAAACTACTTAGCGGGATAAACTGTAATTTTGGAATCGCATATTTAAAAGTTCTGGAAATTTATTTCTGTTTAAATTTCATAGGTTACAATTCATTTTATTTTTGAAAATATATTTCGAAATATGCATTTTTTCGAAATTAATTTTTTTTTTAATTGAATTGTGACCTATGGCTTTTTTTAAACAGATATCGATTTCTTGAAGCTTCAAATATGCGAATCCAAAATTACAGTTCATTCCTCAACGTAGTTTTTGAATTATGCTTTAAAAATTACCTACATTGCAATCTGTATTGTGACGAACAAAAAGGTATTTAACCAATAGGAGTTCCAAACTTTAAACCGTCATAATTCTAAAACTATTTGGCTGAATGACTTCCTGTTTCGTATCCTAGGTTATAATTGACCGAAAAAAACATATATGCTGTCGAAATTGGGTGTTCGTATTCAAAATTTCACATTTTGGTACAACTTAACTATAAAGACGACCCCATAAGCTTTTGTTTTTAAATATAAATTGAAAGAAGACATAATTTCCAGTCAAATGGACTATTTCATTTTTTTCCTCGGACAATTTGCTGATTAAAATGTATGGTATATTCCTTTTTTTTCTTTTTTTTTTGTCTGGCTGTACATTGTATGATAATAAAAAACTAGTTTTATGTGCCCATGACATACTTTCTTCTATATAAATCAAATCTTCTTCATCCAAAATTAAATGACAATCTATTCGCTCTTGAGATATAGCTATCGCAGAAATCGTGAAAAATACAGAATAGCAGCGCCATCTTTTCGGCGATTTACATCACAACCTAATCGGCGTCTATTTCTATCAAGGTTTAACTGAATCTCAAGTTTGATTAAATTCCGTGTATTAGTTCTTGAAATAGAGCGCTCACAAACTTTGTGTCACACGAGCAGACAGGCAGTCACATACAAAGACAGACTCGCGGATAGGCATGTTCTAAAAAAAGCTAAATCGTCTTCAGGACCTTCTAAAACGTATAAACCGGAAGTCGAAATTCAATACGAATCCAATATTTTCTTCTTGAAAATTTAGGTGAAAGTAAAAATAATGAAATTTTTCATATGTTGGAAGAAGATATTTTTAATTTGCTGCCACAAAGCTGTCTATTAAAATAATTTCTATTTAGTTAGTAAGTTAATAAATGTGTATGCAGATGTAAGATGTAGGTGTGTTGGAGACACTCTATTGAGTCCTGTAAAGACTTAACTATTTTGAACAGCAACATATAGGTTAACAGATTGGTAGAAACAGGATATAATTTACATAATATTTAGTTAATTGAAGGGATCGGGGCAAGAGAGTGCTAAGCCACATTTGTAAACTTCTGAGATATATTAATTTGAAACTTAGATCAAATACTCAAATCAAAATATATAACAGAAAGTTTTTTTACCAATTTCTTAGTAACAGTTGAGATATTCTGAATAACAACATGGCATTACTTTAATGATATTACTATTACGTCCTTTGTAAATTAGCTATCTTCATTGGGGGCAAAAAGTCTGGGGCAAAAACGAAACCTGGGCCTATCCTGCCTCCTAGTGACATTAGAAACAAATAATATGTAGTATATTATAATTTATAATAATGAGCAACAGATTACAGAGCCAGACTTATTTCACCAAAAATGTGGCTTGGCACTTTCTTGTCCCGACCCCCTCAATTTATTACAATTATAATTTTTTGTTGTAATAATATTAAAGAAATTTGTTATTTTTTTTGTTATTTCTAGATTTCTTAATAATTTAAATATTATTATTATTGTAATTTACTCCATTGCTATTATTTATTATTTCTTTTGATCCTTACTTGTCATCAAAATATCCCTTTTGGGGACCGTTAAAAACATTCATTTTAACAGTATGAATGTCTAACGAACATTCTAACTTCAATCATATAAATTTTATTTGGTGAAACAAAGATATACCCCATACAATAGCACATTTTACATCCACTGAATGATGCAAGCACTTGTTTCGATCTTGCATTATATTCCAAGATAATTACACATAAGTGAAGTTTTCAACAAACAGAACTGACTCGTGTCGAGAACAGGTCATTAGCAAGTTTGTTTAACAAAACTTCACATTGGAGTTGGTGTGCTGAATTATTTCATCACGCTTTGTTGAAGACTGTTTGAATAGGAAACCGTGCAAATTGTCTTGATATTTTATATAAGGCATTGTGACATTTCAATACAAAACATGACTTCATTTGATTGCTCATGTTTAAATTTCTCGCTTAATGTTTGGATAATTGAACCTTTACTCCAGAATATATTAGTTCTGTGAAAAACGTAATAAAATGATTTCCACGGTTACCAGTCCTAAATTATCATGTTGATTATTAACTTTTAATGTAAGTTTTTTTTATACTATTGTTAAGAAAGAAAATCTTTATACTTTTTCAGTAATGTAAAGCGACAAAAGGATCAATTTAAAGTTTTTGCGTCAGTTTTTAAGAGAAGATTTTGAGTTTTATTATTCTTCACATAAGTGACAAAAAATTCATTTTATATATACAAAAGATTTCAACAGATATGAACAAAGTGCATTCAAAATAATAAAAATCATATATTAACCAGATATATTTTTTAATTTATACATTTTATTATTCATAAATTAATATAGAAAATAAGTCTTGCTTATGAAAATTGATTCTTCAGTATGAATGACTAACGAATATTCGAACTGCGATAATATAAATTTTATTTAGTGAAGCAAAGATATATCCCGTACAATAGCACATTTTACAGATACTGAATGATGCAGGCACTCGTTTTGATCTTGCATTATGTTCCAATATAATTACACATAAGTGAAGTTTTCAACAAACAGAACTGACTTGTGTCGAGAACAGGTCATTAGCAAGTTTGTTTAACAAAACTTCACATTGGAGTTGGTGTGCTGAATTATTTCATCACGCGTTGTTGAAGCACTGTTTGAATAGGAAACCGTGCAAGTTGTCTTGATATTTTATATAAGGCATTGTGACATTTCAATACAAAACATGACTTCATTTGACTGCTCATGTTTGAATTTCTCGCTTAATGTCTGGATAGTTGAAACTTTATACACGAATATATCAGTTCTGTTGAAAGGGAATGAAATGATTTCCGCAGTTACCAGTCCTAAATTATCATGTTGTTTATTAACTTTTAATGCATGATTTTTTTTATATTATTGTTAAGAAAGAAAATCTTTATACTTTTTCAGTAATGTAAAATGACAAAAGGAACAATTTAAAAATTTTGCTTCAATTTTTAAGAGAAAATTTTGAGTTTTATTGTTCTTGCCATAAGTGACAAAAAATTCATTTTATCTGTAAACAAGAACGAAAAATCATGCGTCAAGCATAGATTACGTAACACTTTCCAACGCTTCCAAAATAATTTTACAAATCATTACCGTTTATTAAGCCGAAAGATAACATCTAAGTAAACAATTTGGAAAACGCATAACATATTTAAAAACGAAATTTCAGGAATTTCCAACATATACAATATTCGGAAAAATATCCGAATACTTTTATTCACCCCTGTATATGATCTATAGATTTGTATATATACTACATAGGATGCTAAATTTTAGTTTAGTTAGGAAACGCGAAGCACAGTTTAAAATTCTCCTTCTGGAGTTTCTGTCAATAAACGGAAATGTGTTCGCGAACTGTCGTGCTGCCCTGTATATGATCTACAGAATTTATACACACCAAGTAATAGACAAAAATTGAGTTGAATTTAAAATCGCGTTCAGCAACTTAAAACGCGCTTCCAGGAATTATTGTTAACAGACAGTAGAGAATTCTTTTGTGTGTTCCTGTAAACGACCAATGACTGCTATACACACAATATTCTGTAGTAAGCCTCTGGTAATGCACCTTAGTGATATATATGAATTTCAATGTGTTTAAAATAGTGAAACATTATTTAATTAAACCGCAAACGATTTTTCTCCATAGACGTAATGTAACGGAATTTTGTGACTCTCCCTGCAAAGTAACTATAAGTGCTATGCATACCCTATTCCATTTTAAGCTTCTTGTAATGCACCTTAGTGATATATATCAATTACAATGTGTTTGAAATTGTGTAACATCATTAAAATAAACCGCAAATGATTTTTCCCCATAGACCGTAATGTAACGGAATTCTTTTGAGTGTCCCTGTAAATAAACTATAAGTGCTACACACTTCAGTTGAAATACGGAACATGCTATAGATAACGACAATAACATATAAAAATTGCAGGGCAATCCGAGCATATTTACGGGAGTTAGAGCACGGACAGACGGACAGACGGCAGACGGCAGACGGCAGACGGCCATACGGCAGACAAACCGAAGTCATAAACACTTTTCAACTAAGTTGGAAAGTGTTAAAAAGGTTTCGACAGATATGAACAAAGCCCATTCAAAATAATAAAAATCATATATTAACCAGATGTATTTTTTAATTTATACATTTTATTATTCATAAATGAATATAGAAAATAAGTCTTGCTGATAAAAATTCATTCTCCATATAAATGACTAAAGAATATTCTAACTGCGATAATGTAAATTTTATTAAGTGAAACAAAGATATATCCCGTACAATAGCACATTTTACAGATACTGAATGAAGCAGAGGCACTCGTTTCGATCTTGCATTATGTTCCAATATAATTACATATAAGTGAAGTTTTCAACAAACAGGACTGACTTGTGTCGAGAATAGGTCATTAGCAAGTGTGTTTAACAAAACTTCACATTGGTGTTGGTGTGCTGAATAATTTCACCACGTTTTGTTGAAGCATTGTTTGAATAGGAAACCGTGCAAGTTGTCTTGATATTTTATATAAGGCATTGTGACATTTCAATACAAAACATGACTTCATTTGACTGCTCATGTTTGAATTTCTCGCTTAATGTCTGGATAGTTGAAACTTTATACACGAATATATCAGTTCTGTTGAAAGGGAATGAAATGATTTCCGCAGTTACCAGTCCTAAATTATCATGTTGTTTATTAACTTTTAATGCATGATTTTTTTTATATTATTGTTAAGAAAGAAAATCTTTATACTTTTTCAGTAATGTAAAATGACAAAAGGAACAATTTAAAAATTTTGCTTCAATTTTTAAGAGAAAATTTTGAGTTTTATTGTTCTTGCCATAAGTGACAAAAAATTCATTTTATCTGTAAACAAGAACGAAAAATCATGCGTCAAGCATAGATTACGTAACACTTTCCAACGCTTCCAAAATAATTTTACAAATCATTACCGTTTATTAAGCCGAAAGGTAACATCTAAGTAAACAATTTGGAAAACGCATAACATATTTAAAAACGAAATTTCAGGAATTTCCAACATATACAATATTCGGAAAAATATCCGAATACTTTTATTCACCCCTGTATATGATCTATAGATTTGTATATATACTACATAGGATGCTAAATTTTAGTTTAGTTAGGAAACGCGAAGCACAGTTTAAAATTCTCCTTCTGGAGTTTCTGTCAATAAACGGAAATGTGTTCGCGAACTGTCGTGCTGCCCTGTATATGATCTACAGAATTTATACACACCAAGTAATAGACAAAAATTGAGTTGAATTTAAAATCGCGTTCAGCAACTTAAAACGCGCTTCCAGGAATTATTGTTAACAGACAGTAGAGAATTCTTTTGTGTGTTCCTGTAAACGACCAATGACTGCTATACACACAATATTCTGTAGTAAGCCTCTGGTAATGCACCTTAGTGATATATATGAATTTCAATGTGTTTAAAATAGTGAAACATTATTTAATTAAACCGCAAACGATTTTTCTCCATAGACGTAATGTAACGGAATTTTGTGACTCTCCCTGCAAAGTAACTATAAGTGCTATGCATACCCTATTCCATTTTAAGCTTCTTGTAATGCACCTTAGTGATATATATCAATTACAATGTGTTTGAAATTGTGTAACATCATTAAAATAAACCGCAAATGATTTTTCCCCATAGACCGTAATGTAACGGAATTCTTTTGAGTGTCCCTGTAAATAAACTATAAGTGCTACACACTTCAGTTGAAATACGGAACATGCTATAGATAACGACAATAACATATAAAAATTGCAGGGCAATCCAAGCATATTTACGGGAGTTAGAGCACGGACAGACGGACAGACGGCAGACGGCAGACGGCAGACGGCCATACGGCAGACAAACCGAAGTCATAAACACTTTTCAACTAAGTTGGAAAGTGTTAAAAAGGTTTCGACAGATATGAACAAAGCCCATTCAAAATAATAAAAATCATATATTAACCAGATGTATTTTTTAATTTATACATTTTATTATTCATAAATGAATATAGAAAATAAGTCTTGCTGATAAAAATTCATTCTCCATATAAATGACTAAAGAATATTCTAACTGCGATAATGTAAATTTTATTAAGTGAAACAAAGATATATCCCGTACAATAGCACATTTTACAGATACTGAATGAAGCAGAGGCACTCGTTTCGATCTTGCATTATGTTCCAATATAATTACATATAAGTGAAGTTTTCAACAAACAGGACTGACTTGTGTCGAGAATAGGTCATTAGCAAGTGTGTTTAACAAAACTTCACATTGGTGTTGGTGTGCTGAATAATTTCACCACGTTTTGTTGAAGCATTGTTTGAATAGGAAACCGTGCAAGTTGTCTTGATATTTTATATAAGGCATTGTGACATTTCAATACAAAACATGACTTCATTTGACTGCTCATGTTTGAATTTCTCGCTTAATGTCTGGATAGTTGAAACTTTATACACGAATATATCAGTTCTGTTGAAAGGGAATGAAATGATTTCCGCAGTTACCAGTCCTAAATTATCATGTTGTTTATTAACTTTTAATGCATGATTTTTTTTATATTATTGTTAAGAAAGAAAATCTTTATACTTTTTCAGTAATGTAAAATGACAAAAGGAACAATTTAAAAATTTTGCTTCAATTTTTAAGAGAAAATTTTGAGTTTTATTGTTCTTGCCATAAGTGACAAAAAATTCATTTTATCTGTAAACAAGAACGAAAAATCATGCGTCAAGCATAGATTACGTAACACTTTCCAACGCTTCCAAAATAATTTTACAAATCATTACCGTTTATTAAGCCGAAAGATAACATCTAAGTAAACAATTTGGAAAACGCATAACATATTTAAAAACGAAATTTCAGGAATTTCCAACATATACAATATTCGGAAAAATATCCGAATACTTTTATTCACCCCTGTATATGATCTATAGATTTGTATATATACTACATAGGATGCTAAATTTTAGTTTAGTTAGGAAACGCGAAGCACAGTTTAAAATTCTCCTTCTGGAGTTTCTGTCAATAAACGGAAATGTGTTCGCGAACTGTCGTGCTGCCCTGTATATGATCTACAGAATTTATACACACCAAGTAATAGACAAAAATTGAGTTGAATTTAAAATCGCGTTCAGCAACTTAAAACGCGCTTCCAGGAATTATTGTTAACAGACAGTAGAGAATTCTTTTGTGTGTTCCTGTAAACGACCAATGACTGCTATACACACAATATTCTGTAGTAAGCCTCTGGTAATGCACCTTAGTGATATATATGAATTTCAATGTGTTTAAAATAGTGAAACATTATTTAATTAAACCGCAAACGATTTTTCTCCATAGACGTAATGTAACGGAATTTTGTGACTCTCCCTGCAAAGTAACTATAAGTGCTATGCATACCCTATTCCATTTTAAGCTTCTTGTAATGCACCTTAGTGATATATATCAATTACAATGTGTTTGAAATTGTGTAACATCATTAAAATAAACCGCAAATGATTTTTCCCCATAGACCGTAATGTAACGGAATTCTTTTGAGTGTCCCTGTAAATAAACTATAAGTGCTACACACTTCAGTTGAAATACGGAACATGCTATAGATAACGACAATAACATATAAAAATTGCAGGGCAATCCGAGCATATTTACGGGAGTTAGAGCACGGACAGACGGACAGACGGCAGACGGCAGACGGCAGACGGCCATACGGCAGACAAACCGAAGTCATAAACACTTTTCAACTAAGTTGGAAAGTGTTAAAAAGGTTTCGACAGATATGAACAAAGCCCATTCAAAATAATAAAAATCATATATTAACCAGATGTATTTTTTAATTTATACATTTTATTATTCATAAATGAATATAGAAAATAAGTCTTGCTGATAAAAATTCATTCTCCATATAAATGACTAAAGAATATTCTAACTGCGATAATGTAAATTTTATTAAGTGAAACAAAGATATATCCCGTACAATAGCACATTTTACAGATACTGAATGAAGCAGAGGCACTCGTTTCGATCTTGCATTATGTTCCAATATAATTACATATAAGTGAAGTTTTCAACAAACAGGACTGACTTGTGTCGAGAATAGGTCATTAGCAAGTGTGTTTAACAAAACTTCACATTGGTGTTGGTGTGCTGAATAATTTCACCACGTTTTGTTGAAGCATTGTTTGAATAGGAAACCGTGCAAGTTGTCTTGATATTTTATATAAGGCATTGTGACATTTCAATACAAAACATGACTTCATTTGACTGCTCATGTTTGAATTTCTCGCTTAATGTCTGGATAGTTGAAACTTTATACACGAATATATCAGTTCTGTTGAAAGGGAATGAAATGATTTCCGCAGTTACCAGTCCTAAATTATCATGTTGTTTATTAACTTTTAATGCATGATTTTTTTTATATTATTGTTAAGAAAGAAAATCTTTATACTTTTTCAGTAATGTAAAATGACAAAAGGAACAATTTAAAAATTTTGCTTCAATTTTTAAGAGAAAATTTTGAGTTTTATTGTTCTTGCCATAAGTGACAAAAAATTCATTTTATCTGTAAACAAGAACGAAAAATCATGCGTCAAGCATAGATTACGTAACACTTTCCAACGCTTCCAAAATAATTTTACAAATCATTACCGTTTATTAAGCCGAAAGATAACATCTAAGTAAACAATTTGGAAAACGCATAACATATTTAAAAACGAAATTTCAGGAATTTCCAACATATACAATATTCGGAAAAATATCCGAATACTTTTATTCACCCCTGTATATGATCTATAGATTTGTATATATACTACATAGGATGCTAAATTTTAGTTTAGTTAGGAAACGCGAAGCACAGTTTAAAATTCTCCTTCTGGAGTTTCTGTCAATAAACGGAAATGTGTTCGCGAACTGTCGTGCTGCCCTGTATATGATCTACAGAATTTATACACACCAAGTAATAGACAAAAATTGAGTTGAATTTAAAATCGCGTTCAGCAACTTAAAACGCGCTTCCAGGAATTATTGTTAACAGACAGTAGAGAATTCTTTTGTGTGTTCCTGTAAACGACCAATGACTGCTATACACACAATATTCTGTAGTAAGCCTCTGGTAATGCACCTTAGTGATATATATGAATTTCAATGTGTTTAAAATAGTGAAACATTATTTAATTAAACCGCAAACGATTTTTCTCCATAGACGTAATGTAACGGAATTTTGTGACTCTCCCTGCAAAGTAACTATAAGTGCTATGCATACCCTATTCCATTTTAAGCTTCTTGTAATGCACCTTAGTGATATATATCAATTACAATGTGTTTGAAATTGTGTAACATCATTAAAATAAACCGCAAATGATTTTTCCCCATAGACCGTAATGTAACGGAATTCTTTTGAGTGTCCCTGTAAATAAACTATAAGTGCTACACACTTCAGTTGAAATACGGAACATGCTATAGATAACGACAATAACATATAAAAATTGCAGGGCAATCCGAGCATATTTACGGGAGTTAGAGCACGGACAGACGGACAGACGGCAGACGGCAGACGGCAGACGGCCATACGGCAGACAAACCGAAGTCATAAACACTTTTCAACTAAGTTGGAAAGTGTTAAAAAGGTTTCGACAGATATGAACAAAGCCCATTCAAAATAATAAAAATCATATATTAACCAGATGTATTTTTTAATTTATACATTTTATTATTCATAAATGAATATAGAAAATAAGTCTTGCTGATAAAAATTCATTCTCCATATAAATGACTAAAGAATATTCTAACTGCGATAATGTAAATTTTATTAAGTGAAACAAAGATATATCCCGTACAATAGCACATTTTACAGATACTGAATGAAGCAGAGGCACTCGTTTCGATCTTGCATTATGTTCCAATATAATTACATATAAGTGAAGTTTTCAACAAACAGGACTGACTTGTGTCGAGAATAGGTCATTAGCAAGTGTGTTTAACAAAACTTCACATTGGTGTTGGTGTGCTGAATAATTTCACCACGTTTTGTTGAAGCATTGTTTGAATAGGAAACCGTGCAAGTTGTCTTGATATTTTATATAAGGCATTGTGACATTTCAATACAAAACATGACTTCATTTGACTGCTCATGTTTGAATTTCTCGCTTAATGTCTGGATAGTTGAAACTTTATACACGAATATATCAGTTCTGTTGAAAGGGAATGAAATGATTTCCGCAGTTACCAGTCCTAAATTATCATGTTGTTTATTAACTTTTAATGCATGATTTTTTTTATATTATTGTTAAGAAAGAAAATCTTTATACTTTTTCAGTAATGTAAAATGACAAAAGGAACAATTTAAAAATTTTGCTTCAATTTTTAAGAGAAAATTTTGAGTTTTATTGTTCTTGCCATAAGTGACAAAAAATTCATTTTATCTGTAAACAAGAACGAAAAATCATGCGTCAAGCATAGATTACGTAACACTTTCCAACGCTTCCAAAATAATTTTACAAATCATTACCGTTTATTAAGCCGAAAGGTAACATCTAAGTAAACAATTTGGAAAACGCATAACATATTTAAAAACGAAATTTCAGGAATTTCCAACATATACAATATTCGGAAAAATATCCGAATACTTTTATTCACCCCTGTATATGATCTATAGATTTGTATATATACTACATAGGATGCTAAATTTTAGTTTAGTTAGGAAACGCGAAGCACAGTTTAAAATTCTCCTTCTGGAGTTTCTGTCAATAAACGGAAATGTGTTCGCGAACTGTCGTGCTGCCCTGTATATGATCTACAGAATTTATACACACCAAGTAATAGACAAAAATTGAGTTGAATTTAAAATCGCGTTCAGCAACTTAAAACGCGCTTCCAGGAATTATTGTTAACAGACAGTAGAGAATTCTTTTGTGTGTTCCTGTAAACGACCAATGACTGCTATACACACAATATTCTGTAGTAAGCCTCTGGTAATGCACCTTAGTGATATATATGAATTTCAATGTGTTTAAAATAGTGAAACATTATTTAATTAAACCGCAAACGATTTTTCTCCATAGACGTAATGTAACGGAATTTTGTGACTCTCCCTGCAAAGTAACTATAAGTGCTATGCATACCCTATTCCATTTTAAGCTTCTTGTAATGCACCTTAGTGATATATATCAATTACAATGTGTTTGAAATTGTGTAACATCATTAAAATAAACCGCAAATGATTTTTCCCCATAGACCGTAATGTAACGGAATTCTTTTGAGTGTCCCTGTAAATAAACTATAAGTGCTACACACTTCAGTTGAAATACGGAACATGCTATAGATAACGACAATAACATATAAAAATTGCAGGGCAATCCAAGCATATTTACGGGAGTTAGAGCACGGACAGACGGACAGACGGCAGACGGCAGACGGCAGACGGCCATACGGCAGACAAACCGAAGTCATAAACACTTTTCAACTAAGTTGGAAAGTGTTAAAAAGGTTTCGACAGATATGAACAAAGCCCATTCAAAATAATAAAAATCATATATTAACCAGATGTATTTTTTAATTTATACATTTTATTATTCATAAATGAATATAGAAAATAAGTCTTGCTGATAAAAATTCATTCTCCATATAAATGACTAAAGAATATTCTAACTGCGATAATGTAAATTTTATTAAGTGAAACAAAGATATATCCCGTACAATAGCACATTTTACAGATACTGAATGAAGCAGAGGCACTCGTTTCGATCTTGCATTATGTTCCAATATAATTACATATAAGTGAAGTTTTCAACAAACAGGACTGACTTGTGTCGAGAATAGGTCATTAGCAAGTGTGTTTAACAAAACTTCACATTGGTGTTGGTGTGCTGAATAATTTCACCACGTTTTGTTGAAGCATTGTTTGAATAGGAAACCGTGCAAGTTGTCTTGATATTTTATATAAGGCATTGTGACATTTCAATACAAAACATGACTTCATTTGACTGCTCATGTTTGAATTTCTCGCTTAATGTCTGGATAGTTGAAACTTTATACACGAATATATCAGTTCTGTTGAAAGGGAATGAAATGATTTCCGCAGTTACCAGTCCTAAATTATCATGTTGTTTATTAACTTTTAATGCATGATTTTTTTTATATTATTGTTAAGAAAGAAAATCTTTATACTTTTTCAGTAATGTAAAATGACAAAAGGAACAATTTAAAAATTTTGCTTCAATTTTTAAGAGAAAATTTTGAGTTTTATTGTTCTTGCCATAAGTGACAAAAAATTCATTTTATCTGTAAACAAGAACGAAAAATCATGCGTCAAGCATAGATTACGTAACACTTTCCAACGCTTCCAAAATAATTTTACAAATCATTACCGTTTATTAAGCCGAAAGATAACATCTAAGTAAACAATTTGGAAAACGCATAACATATTTAAAAACGAAATTTCAGGAATTTCCAACATATACAATATTCGGAAAAATATCCGAATACTTTTATTCACCCCTGTATATGATCTATAGATTTGTATATATACTACATAGGATGCTAAATTTTAGTTTAGTTAGGAAACGCGAAGCACAGTTTAAAATTCTCCTTCTGGAGTTTCTGTCAATAAACGGAAATGTGTTCGCGAACTGTCGTGCTGCCCTGTATATGATCTACAGAATTTATACACACCAAGTAATAGACAAAAATTGAGTTGAATTTAAAATCGCGTTCAGCAACTTAAAACGCGCTTCCAGGAATTATTGTTAACAGACAGTAGAGAATTCTTTTGTGTGTTCCTGTAAACGACCAATGACTGCTATACACACAATATTCTGTAGTAAGCCTCTGGTAATGCACCTTAGTGATATATATGAATTTCAATGTGTTTAAAATAGTGAAACATTATTTAATTAAACCGCAAACGATTTTTCTCCATAGACGTAATGTAACGGAATTTTGTGACTCTCCCTGCAAAGTAACTATAAGTGCTATGCATACCCTATTCCATTTTAAGCTTCTTGTAATGCACCTTAGTGATATATATCAATTACAATGTGTTTGAAATTGTGTAACATCATTAAAATAAACCGCAAATGATTTTTCCCCATAGACCGTAATGTAACGGAATTCTTTTGAGTGTCCCTGTAAATAAACTATAAGTGCTACACACTTCAGTTGAAATACGGAACATGCTATAGATAACGACAATAACATATAAAAATTGCAGGGCAATCCGAGCATATTTACGGGAGTTAGAGCACGGACAGACGGACAGACGGCAGACGGCAGACGGCAGACGGCCATACGGCAGACAAACCGAAGTCATAAACACTTTTCAACTAAGTTGGAAAGTGTTAAAAAGGTTTCGACAGATATGAACAAAGCCCATTCAAAATAATAAAAATCATATATTAACCAGATGTATTTTTTAATTTATACATTTTATTATTCATAAATGAATATAGAAAATAAGTCTTGCTGATAAAAATTCATTCTCCATATAAATGACTAAAGAATATTCTAACTGCGATAATGTAAATTTTATTAAGTGAAACAAAGATATATCCCGTACAATAGCACATTTTACAGATACTGAATGAAGCAGAGGCACTCGTTTCGATCTTGCATTATGTTCCAATATAATTACATATAAGTGAAGTTTTCAACAAACAGGACTGACTTGTGTCGAGAATAGGTCATTAGCAAGTGTGTTTAACAAAACTTCACATTGGTGTTGGTGTGCTGAATAATTTCACCACGTTTTGTTGAAGCATTGTTTGAATAGGAAACCGTGCAAATTGTCTTGATATTTTATATAAGGCCATTGTGACCTTTCAAGACAGAACATGACTTCATTTGATTGCTCAGGTTTGAATTTCTCGCTTAAATATCATGTCTGGATAGTTGAAACTTTATTCACAAATATATCAGTTCTGTTAAAAGGGAATGAAATGATTTCCGCAGTTACCAGTCCTAAATTATCATGTTGATTATTCCCTTTTAATGCATGTTTTTTTTTTCCTATTGTTGAGAAAGAAAACTTTTATACTTTTTCAGTAATGCAAAAAGACAAAAGGAGCAATTTAAACATTTTGTTCAATTTTTAGAGTTTCGTTCATCTGACGAAACCCTATTCGTCTCACTCCTATGTCTGTGTCTCTGTCTGTCACAGAGTTCGTACTTGGAAACTGTATAAGTTAGAGAGTTGAAATTTTGAATATTTGTAGCTGAAGAATTGCCACACGAAAAATCATAAAATTTTGAAAAAATCTTATATTATTTTAAATGAATTAATTTAATGGCATCCGAACATTTCTACTGTTTTTTTAGATTTTAAAATAGAACCTTTCAGTCTTTTTCGTGTAGGCTAGATGGTTCAGTGGTAGCACGTTTTCCTACGAACCCAAAGGTTCCGGGTTCTATTCTCGACGATGGGTCTTAAAATTTTCGATTTTTACATTTCATTGCCCGATGGATTTAATTAAAAGAACTTTGGTATTTTTTCTACATTTTAAGGGTTTATTTTCTTTCAGCTAAAATTAAATCATGTAATTAAATATGCTTTTCAGATATACAAATTTCAGATATACTGTTACAATTGTCTGAAAAGCAGTTCTTGAATATTTTTAATTTGATTAAAAAAATAGCTTCCTCTTGTTATCATTTTATTATTAAATTTTATGGTGCTGCCATCTATGTTCTTATTGATAAAGTGTATTGATAAATGACAAGAAAAATTATAAATCATTTACTTCGATTTACTAATTGAAGGATAAAGTCTTTTGAAAGGAATATTAAACGAAATCCTTTGTGGGATCTTCAATCACTCTTACCCACTAGTTAAAACAAAATTTTGATTTTGATTGTTTTTGACATAAGTGGCAAAATATACACAGAGTTTGACAGATATAGAACAAATCTCATTCAAATATATTAACCAGATACGTTTTTTTTTAAATTTATACTTTTTATTATTCCTAAATGAAAATAGAAAATATGTCTTGCTTATAAAATGTGATTCTTCCTAATTATTTTTTGTGAAAACAAAATGCAATAATAATCAAGATACTTCTATTGAGAAGATATAACGACGCGTGGATCTTTTGATGTGAAACAAGGCTGTATTGTGTCAATGCAAGAGATTGGGTAATGTAGCATTTATTAGTACGTATCAAATATGATACACTATGCTAAGGATTAAAATAAGAATACAGCATTATGCAAAAGTCTAAAAAATGCTAAAGTGTTAACCACAAAATATATTAACAATAACGTCGGTATGTACAATAAATTTAAATGCAATATTATTGTAAAATACAATATTTTCCCGGAACTATTATGGCCTAGAGGCCATAATCTGGACGATATCCCAGCCAATACAATCAGATAGCTCAATTGGAAGAGCATTGGCAATTAAAGTCAAAGGTTATCGGTTCGAGTCCCAGCCTGGATACATTTTCGCTCAGATGTGAAAATTACTACTTGTATGATAGACTTGTATGCAACAAAATCAGTTGATTGTGTTTAAAATAATCAAAGTGTAATTACTCATCCATAATTTGTCGGAGTCCCTTTAAGTCAGATTTATTCTGTTGTGCTGTTTCAAATAACAGTCCGGGCGCATGACCAAATGGTTGTTCTGAGCGAATATTGTGATGGCTGGGATGTCGTCTAGATAGCCCAATTAGAAGAGCATTGACAATTGAAGCCAAAGGTTCTAGGTTCGAGTCCCAGTCTAGACACATTTTCGCTCAGATGGAAAAATTATTACTTGTATGAATTATTTGCCAGTCAGTTAATAGTGTTGAAAATAATTAAAACTTAAGGGTGTTGGTAAGTCAGATCTCACAACCCCCTCGCTAATTTTAAAATTATGAGCGTGGAAGTCATTCGTATTTTTAAAATATCTCATCAAAAAATTGATATTTTTAACTTCTTTTTTTTTTGTGTATTCTTCTTAAAGGATGTATCTTTCTCTTTTAGTTGACACAATATTCGTAAAATATATGCTTAATTTAACATTTTATGTCTTAAAATCGGACGAGGTGTGAGTAAGATTTTAACAAATCAAGTAAAATGAAGTACAAGGTGGCCTTAATTAAACTGACGATACTCAGAGTGTTCTGTAGCGCGATCTAATTGCGAGAATGGCGCCAAATTTTGTAGGAAGATTAAACAAGACGGGGGACGAAGGATTCCGCGAAAAAAAATAGTTCCAAAATTCACCGCTAGGGGAATATGTGGCGCTGAATATTCGAAAAAGAGAGTTTCAAAAAATGAAGAATCAATACTGAAATAAAATTACCGTTTATTTAACGAATTTAGCAATTTAATCCAAGCTCAAAATGCTAACAGTTTATAATAAAAAGCTATAAATTTACGTAAACACTGCTAAAGTTTCTTTATCTGCAATTTCACTTACAGAGCCCCAAAGAAAGCAACAGCAGAAGAAGAAGTTCTTTATTCAAATTTCACATTACATCTTTTGGCCCAGTGCCAGCTTGTTCGGCTTTAAAAGGTAATGTGCTACTGTTAGAAGCAATTTCATTGAAAGTTATCTTTCATAATGTCTCCTTCTTTAGTCGAGCGAGCTCTACTAGTCAAATTCTTTTACCTCAACAAGTGCAATGTGCCAGCCGCTTTTCGTGCTTTTAGAAACCACAAAAACTGCGTAAAAGTAACGGTCCTTTGTCAGTTAATGGTTTAAAAGCAATGGTTGAGAAGTTTGAGAAAACAGGTTCTCTAAATGTTCAGTCAGGCAGAGGACGAAAACCCGTATCACAGGATACAATCGAAGAAGTGGCAACTGCGATCGTCGACAGAGCACCAGACAATATTGCTACCACTTCCAGCGCTCGTGGGATAGCTCGGAATCTAGATGTGCCTTATTGTACGGTATGGAAAATCCTACGAAAGATTATCCACTTCTATCCGTCCAAGATCAGCCGTGTACAAGAGTTACGTCACACCGACCATGATAAGCGATTGACTTTTGTTCTCACTTTTCTTGCCAGAATGGAGTATGGTGATGCTTGGCCCTGGAAAATCTTATGAAGAGACGAGGCCCACTTTCACCTGAATGGAACTGTAAATACCCAGAACTGCCACATTTGGGATAACAAGTCACCAAGAGCATTCAAGAAAATTCCTTTGCATTCACCAAAGATAACTGTTTGGTGTGGTTTCACAGCAGATATGATCATAGGTCCATTCTTCTATGAGAACATGACCTGTAACTTGTTCTGTTACCGGAGACAAATATCGCCAAATGCAAAACAACTTTGTTATTCCGGCACTTCAGCAAAGACAGTGCCTGGAGAAAATCATTTTCATGCAAGATGGAGCCCCTCCACATAGTGCTTTGCGGGTACAGCAGCTGCTACGACAGAAATTCACAACAGAAAGAGTCATTAGCCGCTGTTTTCCAACTGCATGGACACCTCGGTCCCCTGATCTTATAACCTGCTACTTTTGGCTATGGGGTTACCTAAAGTCCAAGGTCTATCACGGAGGTGTCCAGGACCTGGCTACGTTGAAAGATAACATATCGCGAACTGTACGGGAGATTCCTGCAGACATGTTATTCTCTGCTGTTGTAAATGCTGTGCACAGAATGCAATATGTGGTCCACAAAAACGGCGGCCACATCGAACCTGAGATATGCTAAATAAACGGTAATTTTATTTCACTATTGATTCTTCTTTTTTTAAACTCTCTTTTTCGAATACACAGCGCCACATATCCCCCTGGCGGTGACTTTTTGAACTAATTTTTTTTTGCGGAATCCTTCATCCCCCGTCTTGTTTAATCTTTCTACAAAATTTGGCGCCATTCTCGCAATTAGATCGCGCTACAGAACACTCTGAGTACCGTCAGTTTAATTATGGCCACCTTGTACATACAGGGTGATTATAATTAAAGTCCCATTTTCAAAATGCTGTAAAAAAGGAACCACTGGTCAGAATGACTTCAAAATTGAACAGAATATACTGGAAGAAAGAGAAAACGGTATGGCATAAGGAAAAAAAGTTTAAAAGTGTATCAATAGATGGCGCTGTATGCGGCATAACGAAAGTGGATTCGGCTACATGTGACATTTTTAATCGAAATACGACGGCTTTGGCATGCGTTGCACAGTTAACCAACCGTACTGTTCAATGTACATGAGTGTTTCGGTTGTTTGACGGCAAAAATGACTTCTAAATCAGTCAACACTTGTGGTACTGTTAGTGGAAAGCCTATCCACCACGGCAAGGTCGTACCACATTGGATGGGAAAAGTTGGTTTTTAATTGTCCTTGAGCCCAAAAACCATATAAAAAGCACACAATGATTCGGTTTTTAATTGCGCATGAGTGTCTTTTAATTTGCGTAGTATGCCGCTTACAGCGCCATCAATTGATACACCTTGGAACTTTTCTTTTCTTATGCCATACCATTTCCCCTTTCTTCCAGTTCAAATTTGAAGTCATTCTGACCAGTGGTTCCATTTTTTACAGCATTTTGAAAGTGGGACTTTAATTATAATCACCCTGTATTTCAGAAGTCAATGCTAAAAGAAAGAGACAACGTTTAAAAAGAGTACATAGAAGAAAGAACTTAAAAAAATAATTTCCTGATTAGATTTTTAAAATAAACGAATACATTCCACGCACATTTGTTTAAAATTAGCGAGAAGAATTTGAGATTTGATTGACCAACACCCTGAAGTAAGTTTTATCTGACAATTTGGTTGTAAGAACTAAATTATTGAATAAACATTTTTTGTCAAAATTGTTAAAAACTTCTAAGTCAAATAAGAAGCATATTTCCCTCTTTTTTTAAAATGAACTGTAATCAAATGTATTTTTCGCTTACATTTCATGCAACCAAAGCATTGAATTCTGAAATAATATCGATTCATCGCCTAAAACAATTGTTCCGTAATAGATACCGTTATTTTTAAACAAAAAACAGATACAAATGAAAAATAAATCACCAATAAAATTTAAAATATAGTTATTCGATTTTTTTGGGAAGAGAATTTTTTTTCCAGAATCTATTTTTGAGATGTTTAAACCGGAATATACTGTAAAAACAAATGATAGTTTACTTTTAGAATTCAATATTTTATTTACTTTAAACTGCGTATAAGCTATATGAAATGAAGCAAAAATATTCGATTCTCAGTGGCATTGGCTATAACTTTCGAAAATTTTCTATAAGTTTTCTATCTATTTAGAAGAAAATGCGGCTGCAGTTTCTAAACATATATATTGATTTATTTATCCGTATGTGTACAGTCATTTCTCTAATTTATATACATATATATAAATTTATATACATAATATAGTCGAAAAAATAGAAAACACATCATACTATAATTACAAAATTACGAAACTAAAATTTAAAAGTACCATTCAATTTGAATAATACCTTCTTTAAATCTGCAGAAATAAAATAAATTTAAGATAGGGCTACATAACTTTTTTTTTAAAGCCGTTTACCACCACAGTTTCTGAAAGGTAATCTTTGCTTTATTTAATCGCAAAGTTTCTATTATTAAGTAAGGCAAATTTCTCTATTCTAAAATAGTGGTAGGTTGGTGGTCTTCTGCCACGAGTTGTACACTCCTAGTTTAAGGTTTTCTTCATATTGGAACAGAAATTTCTTTCAAATTTTCAATGCTAACACCCAATTCTAATGCAGTGCGTATCAAAAGTTTAAGAACAACAATTCTTCAATAAAACTTTAAATATTCACTTTATTTAAATATCCCATTTATATGCGTTAATAATTGCAGTCTTAAAATAATAATCAACAAAATTATATTTTTATTTTTATTCAGCACACGGAGTTTAAGAATGGAACAAAAGTAACCGTATCAAAAGTTCAAGCACAATTTTTTTAAGTAAATTTTACAAAATGGTTTAAGCTGTTGTGCACGCAAACAATTTTTGGGTTTATAAAAAGCCCCAGGACGCTGTTTTACCTTAATGCAAAATGGTAAAGTTGAAAGAATCCTCATATGAGGAGGTATTAAAAATCTGGAGTATGAGAGTGAAACGTAAGTCCGTTTCTGAAATTGTAGATACATTAAGAAATCGAAATTAGGAATTTATCAAGTTTTGGCTCGTGGCTGATATTCAAACGAAAATCCTGTTCAAGAAGGCCACAAACGACCAGTTTCCGCGATGACCGGCGCCTCAAAAACTTGGCTTCAAAAGGAGATTAGTCTCTTTCTCAAATTAAAAATACAATTTGAGCATAAATATCGAAGAAAACTATTCATTGAAGAGTTTAAGAATCAGGGTACATGACAAACCATAAGATGGCTTGATTACCATGCTTAAAGCTACACCATAATAAAGCTTGATTAGAGTGGTCCAAACATCAGGTGTTACTTTGTGACAAGTGGCTAAATGTGATATTCGGCGATGAAAAAAATTGGAATTTGCATAAACCTGGTGGGTTTACATACTATTGGCAAGATCTCTGAAAAGAACCCAGGAGTATATTTAGTAGATAACATGTTGGTGGCTCTGTAATCGTATTAATGGTATTGGTTAATACAAAATGGCAAAGCTGAAAGAATCCTCATATGAGGAGATATTAAAAATCTGGAGTATGAGAGAGAAACATAAGTCCGTTTTTGAAATTGCAGATACATTAAAAAATCGAAATTAGGAATTTATCAAGTTTTGAATCGTGGCTGAGATTCAAACAAAAATCCTGTTCAAGAAGGCCAGAAAGGACCAGTTTCCGCGATGACCGGCGCCTCAAAAACTTGGCTTCAAAAGGAGATTAGTCTCTTTCTCAAATTAAAAATACAATTTGAGCATAAATATCGAAGAAAACTATTCATTAAAGAGTTTAAGAATCAGGGTACATGACAAACCATAAGATGGCTTGATTACCATGCTTGAAGCTACACCATAAAAAAGCTTGATTAGAATGGACAAAAAAGCAGGTGTTACTTTGTGATAAGTGGCTGACTGTGATATTCGGTGATGAAAAAAAATGGAATTTTCATAAACCTGGTGGGTTTGCATACTGTTGGCATGATCTCTGAAAAGAACCAAAGGGTATATTTTCTAGACAACATGGTGGTGGTTCTGTAATGATATGGAGAGCTATTTCTTTCGGTGGTCAGACGTCCCTAGCATTTATTAATGGTCGTCAAAAATCTGAAAACTATTAAGAGACATTTTCCAATCCTTTGTTTCATGTTAGGGAAATTTTAGGTGGAGAAATTTGGATTTTTCAACATCAGAACGTTTCCAACTGTAACTCCAACTCAACGTCACAGTGGCATAGGTTGGACATGGTATCCTTTTCAACTGTCAACACTGTGTTCTGCTCAAGTCCAATAGAAAACGTATGAGATACTTGGAATTACACTGAGAATGCTTGGTTTGAAATCAAGACGAAAACAATACATAACCTGAGTTTATCGATGGAACACTGTACATTTCAGTTTACTAAATATAATAGAGCAATAATCAAGTATTGACTTTTTATTATTATCCTTCTATAACAAATAAATAACTACTGCGTTTAAACGCACGCTAATTTTTATTATTTTGTTACATTCGATAGTTTCAGGTAAATTTTAAAGCACAATTGTGTTAAATATAGTTTTAAAACCACAATGTATAGCAGATATGAACATGGATTTAAATTAGGGTGAGTAATTAAAATCTACTAGATTATTTATTTTTAACACAATTATTTCAAATTTGTTCGAATCCTGGCCCGGACATTTTTCGTCCAGTTGGAAATTTACAACTTGAATTAAAATCTAGTTTGAAATTTTCTGTTGTGCTTAAACTTTTGACACTCACTGTACAAGAATATAAATATAGACCTTCAAATTAACATCCGGGAGCACGGCTGTGCGCCTGCCAAGTTCGCTCGACTAAACGACATTTTTCGAACCGCTTCGTTATGCTTTTCACTCCTTTAGAATTTCGCTTTGGAGAGAGCTACAAAGTGTCCTTTTCTCCACAAATTAATATAAACAAACTAAACTAGGTTCCCCGATCTCATGTTTCTGCATTTAATATTTTTAATCCATTAATCTTAATAATGCCAAACCAAAAAAGAGCTTTTTCGTCACAGAAATAGACAAAAATTTACATATTTAAAAAAAAAAATTGGACACGTAACCTGTGTTCTGATAATTGAGTTTAGTCACTCCAAATTTTTTTTATTGTTTTGGGTTTTAACATATTAAGGGATGTGTGTAAAACATTGTAACTGACAATTTTAGAATTTTTTCGTGTAAAACTGTTTGACTGCATTTTAAGAACTTTTTAATTGTACAAGGCGTATTTTTGATTTAATGTTTACGATAATAATCAGAGATAAATCTTAGATATGAATTATAATAACGAAGACTCTTTTCACATAAGTCTAATAAAATCAAATCCATCAGACAACAAGAACGAAAACTCATGCGTCAAGCATAGATTATGTAACACTTTCCAACGCTTCCAAAATAATTTTACAAATCATTACCGTTTAATATGCTGAAAGATAACATCTAAGTAAACAATTGGGAAAGCGCATAACATATTTAAAAACGTAATTTCAAGAATTTCCAACATATATTTCCAACATAAAAAATATTCGGAAAAATATCTGAAGACTTTTATTCAGCCCTGTATATGATGTATAGATTTGTATACGACATAAGATGCTAAATTTTAGTTTAGTTAGGAAACGCGTAGCACAGTTTAAAATTCTCCTTCTGGAGTTTCTGTCAATAAACGGAAATGTGTTCGCGAACTTTTGTGCTGCCTTGTAAAGGATCTACAGAATTCATACACACCAAGTAATAGACAAAAAGTGAGTTAAATTTAAAATCGCGTTCAGCAACTTAAAACGCACTTCCAGTAATTATTGTTAACAGACAGTAGATAATTATTTTGTGTGTCCCTGTAAATGAACGATGACTGCTATACACACAATATTCTGTAGTAAGCCTCTTGTAATGCACCTTAGTGATATATATAAATTTCAATGCGTTTAAAATAGTGAAATATTATTTAATTAAACCGCAAACGATTTTTCTCCATAGACATAATGCAATTCTTTTGACTGTCCCTGTAAAGTAACTATAAGTGCTATGCACACCCTATTCCATATTAAGCTTCTTGTAATGCACCTTAGTGATATATATCAATTACAATGTATTTGAAATTGTGTAACATCATTAAAATAAATCGCAGATGATTTTTCCCCATAGACCGTAATGTAACGGAATTATTTTGAGTGTCCCTGTAAAAAACTATAAGTGCTACACACTTCAGTTGAAATAGGGAACATGCCATAGATAACGACAATAACATGTAGAAATTGCAGCGCAATCCGAGCATATTTACGGGAGTTAGAGCACGGACAGACGGCAGACGGCCAGACGGCAGATGGCAGACAAACCGAAGTCATAAACACTTTTCAACTAGGTTGGAAAGTGTTAAAAAATGTTACACATAAGTTAGCTGAAGTTCAAGTATAAACAAATCAACTGTTTTCGAGGAAGCAATCACAATAGTTTTCTTTGCAGTGTTCTTTAGAAAACTTGAATCTCAAATAGACCGGAACTTGCATTTTGTTAGTTACCATCTTGACCTGTTACTGGGGATACCATACAACCAAAATTAGTTCTAAAAAATCTTACATCTATTTCTAATCGAGTCACTTTCTTAAAAAATAGGTAAAATAACATAATTGTACCTGTATTTTTGAAAAAGTCTTGGCGGCGATTAGCTTCCTTTTTCTTCAAAATAAATGACATGAAGACATTAATAAAGTAGTTGTCAGAATTACACAAAAAGTTCTATTAAATTTGAGACATAAAACAAACGATTACATACACGAACTTGGACACGCACACTACACAGACGTTGACTATTTACAAAAAAAGACTAAACGTAATTTCTCATCCACAATAGTCACGTTAAGGTTCTAGTTTAAAACTATATTCTTAAAAAGTTTCCATTAAATAAGTTCTTTAATCATTTCGTTGTTTATAATTGCCCAGACAGTGTCCGACATCTTATTCCCTTCACGTTCTGTCAACGTTATATTTACTTTCTGATTCAGACAGTTACGGTCACGAGGAGAAGTGTCGCTAATCACGCTTAAGCCATGGAGAAAAGAATTCCCGTTCGCAACAACATCCAAGGCCTTTATATAATCTTCAGGTCTGTGTAAGTTTTAAGTCTGAAAAACAAGAGTTAGTTGTAAGAAATAGCCTTTAAAAGTGAACATGCTTGTCTCTTTTTCGTACATTTCGATGTTTCTCAAACTATTATTTCATATTTCAGTTAGGGGGACTAGATGAATAAAAATAACACAAGGCAAAATGCGGATTTTTGACAATATTGGAGAAGTGACCCATTACCTTTTTTTTTTTAGAAAATCTTTTTCTGATAAGCAGAAGATGGAAGCATATTATAAGCCTTTTCTACTAGTTACTGCTATTTTTCAGCCATTTGTGACGATAATAAAATAATAAAGTGAAATTTTGCAATTTCCCTCCAAAAAGGTAAATTTTACGCTCCTATGCTTGTTGTAAATAAAGTTTTTTCTTTATTTGCTTTATAGTGGGCTTAATTTAATAATATAAAATATAAGATAGTTAATTGGAACTTGGAACAGCTATTGCCATTTGTTTTATATTTTACTAGCAAGCTACGCCCGCTACGCTGGTCAATTTCTTATAACGAACTTTTAATCCAACAAAATATTGACATTTCATAATTCCCTTTTATATTTTAACAGAATAATAAAGCTACTATAATTTGTGACTCGTGCTATAGCCAATATACACGCCAGGACACGTCGCCCTTATCATTATCTTTTTACGCATGAAGGTTTTGCTATGGTACTCTATTGTGAAATTTAGTAATTTTTCAAATTCAATATTTGAAAAATGGCATAATCATTAGATTTGAAATTTATATCAAGAAAAATACAATTTTTTACCTTTCAAACGCAGTTTGCCTAACAATTTTCTGACAAATACTTTTCGAGCTACTATTTTTTTTCAGTAACTTCAAATGTTTCATTTTCCGAGATTAATCTGTGGCAACAATTAGCGAAAAACCCAGACGTGAGAAACGCATAGTTTTTTATTAAAGAGGCTGTTGGAGCAGGGATTGTCACCACCAATTTGCCACCATCACTTTTGAAATCGGTTCGGTAGTTCCAGAGATTCCATAGAAATTGTAATTTAGAATGTTTTTAGAACGCTTTTCGCTCATTTCACCCTTTTAAATTTCGAATTTTTTTTATTTTGTTTTTAGAGAGCATTTACATCTTATAAGTAACTACAATGCCAAATTTCATATTTCTAGCTCCTTCAGTATAAAAAAAATCGCAATTTTAGAACGTTTTTCGCTCCTGCATCCCCCTGGGGTTAGTGACACCGACATAAAATATAGCCTATTTTGGAGCAGGGGTTGTCACCATCAATTTCCCACCATCACTTTTGAAATCGGTTTGGTAGTTCTACAGATTCCATAGAAATTGTAATTTAGAATGTTTTTAGAACGCTTTTCGCTCATTTATAAAGCACAATGTAAACACATTGATAAGTTACGTTACTATCGAGGTGCAATAAATCAAAATACAGCTTCAAAACATTAAAACTGTAAGATGTTAAAATTTCATGAGCTTTCGGCTAAACATTAGCCTTCCTCAGATGAACAACAAGCAGTCGAGGAGACGCCGCTCCGAAATGGCGCGTTTTGGACAGGCTGGGAATGGGCGAAACCAAACAGAAATGAAATGAAGGGGGTGACTGAAGTCCGGATGATACCATTACCAGCTTTGGTGGGTCAGGAGAAACCGAAAACCCCAGTGATACCTAGTATATTGTACCATAAACGAGGGATCTGATAAGATAATACATCATTACATGCATTATCACCTCTTTTCAAAATCTCTAGGGACTCTCTGATTATGCAACTATTATACTGTGAACCTCGTGAAATTATTTTAGCTTTACTGAAAAATACATCAATATCTTTGGCCTGATTTAATCTGGATAAAGCAGTGATAAAATCAGATTAAATCAGGCCAAAGATATTGATGTATTTTTCAGTAAAGCTAAAATAATTTCACGAGGTTCACAGTATAATAGTTGCATAATCAGAGAGTCCCTAGAGATTTTGAAAAGAGGTGATAATGCATGTAATGATGTATTATCTTATCAGATCCCTCGTTTATGGTACAATATACTAGGTATCACAGGGGTTTTCGGTTTCTCCTGACCCAACCCAGCTGGTAATGGTATCATCCGGACTTCAGTCACCCCCTTCATTTCATGTCTGTTTGGTTTCGCCCATTCCCAGCCTGTCCAAAACGCACCATTTCGGAGCGGCGTCTCCTCGACTGCTTATTGTTCATCTGAGGAAGGCTAATGTTTAGCCGAAAGCTCATGAAATTTTAACATCTTACAGTTTTAATGTTTTGAAGCTGTATTTTGATTTATTGCACCTCGATAGTAACGTAACTTATCAATGTGTTTACATTGTGCTTTATAAATATTTTATTGGGTGAATTTGACGTTCGTATTATATAGATTTTTCTATATATTTTTATTTGCTTTTCGCTCATTTCACCCTTTTAAATTTCAAATTTTTTTTTATTTTGTTTTTAGAGAGCATTTACATCTTATAAGTAACTACAATGCCAAATTTCAAATCTGTTCGGTAGTTCTAGAGATTCCATAGAAATTGTAATTTAGAATGTTTTTAGAACGCTTTTCGCTCATTTCACCCTTTTAAATTTCGATTTTTTTTTATTTTGTTCTTAGAGAGCATTTACATCTTATAAGTAACTACAACGCCAAATTTCAATTCGGTTCGGTAGTTCTAGAGATTCCATAGAAATTGTAATTTAGAATGTTTTTAGAACGCTTATCGCTCATTTCACCCTTTTAAATTTCGAATTTTTTTTTATTTTGTTCTTAGAGAGCATTTACATCTTATAAGTAACTACAACGCCAAATTTCAAATCGGTTCGGTAGTTCTAGAGATTCCATAGAAATTGTAAATTAGAATGTTTTTAGAACGCTTTTCGCTCATTTCACCCTTTTAAATTTCGAATTTTTTTTTTTTTTTTTTTTTTTTTTTTGTTCTTAGAGAGCATTTACATCTTATAAGTAACTACAACGCCAAATTTCAAATCGGTTCGGTAGTTCTAGAGATTCCATAGAAATTGTAATTTAGAATGTTTTTAGAACGCTTTTCGCTCATTTCACCCTTTTAAATTTCGAATTTTTTTTTATTTTGTTCTTAGAGAGCATTTACATCTTATAAGTAACTACAACGCCAAATTTCAAATCGGTTCGGTAGTTCTAGAGATTCCATAGAAATTGTAATTTAGAATGTTTTTAGAACGCTTTTCGCTCATTTCACCCTTTTAAATTTCGAATTTTTTTTTATTTTGTTCTTAGAGAGCATTTACATCTTATAAGTAACTACAACGCCAAATTTCAAATTTCTAGCTGCTTCAGTATACAAAAGATCGCAATTTTAGAACGTTTTTCGCTCCTGCACCCCCCTGAGGTAGTGGCACCGACATAAAATATAGCCTATGTTGGAGCAGGGGTTGTCACCATCAATTTGCCACCATCACTTTTGAAATCGGTTCGGTAGCTCCAGAGATTACCCCCTACAAACAAACAAACAAACAAACAAACAAACAAAAAAACAATTTTTACTCCTTTATAATATTAGTGTAGATTTACAAAATGGCAGCTGCGGGATGTTTGACCCACTGCAGTTTGGGGATGTTTGACACAGGTAAAATCTTCCATTTTTCATCTAGTGTAATTGAAAACATTTTAATAATTGAGTTAATTGTACTTTATCCAAAAATGATAATAATTATCTTATTTCTGTAATTAATAGCATATTTTATATAAATAATTTTCATTCCTGTGCTTGTTGCAAATGAAGCTTTTTCTTTCTTTGCTTTATTGTATACTTAATTTAATAATCTAAAACATAAGATAGTTAATTTGAACTTTGTATAGCTATTGCCATGTGGTTTATATTTTATTTACAAAATGACGGTTGCGGGATGTTTGACCCACTGAATTTTGGGGATGTTTGACGCGGGTAAAATCCCCCATTTTTCTTCTAGTGTAATTGAAAACATTTTAATAATTGAGTTTTACATTATCCAAAAATGATAATAATTATTTTATTTCTGTAATTAATAGCATATTTTACATAAATATTTTTAAAATAAACACTATAATGCAATATTTCAGTTGAAACTGAATGCAAAAATGCCTATTAATAAGTGATGTGAAACATAAATTGAAACAAATTGGCTTAACAATTCGAAACAAATTATCAGAATACAGCTACATAAATTTTAAATATCTATATTTTGTACATAATATACATATAACACAGATTGTGCTAAACCTATTGCGATAATTTCTTCCGAAACTACCACGTCCAGTCAACATTTGTAGTTTAAAAGTAGAATTATGAATGATATTTGACCTCCTTGGCTATGAAAATATTCATTAATTTGTAAAATATCAAATGCGTGATATTAACACATCTTAAGCAAGAAACGTGAAAACACGTGTTTTGGATATATGTAATTTCGCCCAGGGCCGGTACTTTTGCATTTTCTGTGTTGCACTATTTTTCAATAAGCATACACAATATTCGTATTTTTACAATTAGACTAATATGCATATAAATACTTTGATTAGAAACAATATCATTAATATATATACATTCATTTATAATATAAACACGAACAGAGAAAATATTTTTGTTATATAATGAAACATGATAGAGTAATGCCCACAGGCGGAGCTTCCTGTTTAAAAGATGAATACTACCTACTAAAGATGTCGTCGCTACCATGTTAAACTATCGAATGTGCAAAAATGCATTTTTCATTACTTTTAAAAATGGGCCGGTTGTCACCACTAAATGTTAATAGTATTCTTCACCAGCCTTGCCAGTTTGGCCTCCTTTTCTATTCAAAAATTCTGAATCCATACCAGAAATTTCCAATAGAAATTTTTGTTTTATTTAATTATAGACATTTAGAGATTACTTAGAGTAAAAAACTTTTTCTCAAAATTTCCGGTATAAATTCGTCATTTCTGGATTTAAAATATAGCCAAACTGGCAACCCTGTTCTTTACATAAATTTTATTAATATTCTTATTAGGCTAAGAATTCTAATAAAATTTAGTTGTGACAATCGGCCAATTTTTAAAAGTAATGTAAAATGCATTTTTTTCAAATTCGATAGTTTGACATGGTATCGACGATGTGTTAACATATTGAGAATCGTTAAATTGCCCAGTTGCCAGATCAAATAAAAATGTTTCGCACCAAAAACTTTATTTAGTAAAACAAATTAAATAAATACAGCACAGATATAAGTTACTTTTCATAACATAAAATATATGGTCAGAATATACTTTTTTGATTTAGCAGGTCACATTTCCAAACCTCTCTGAGGTGGTCAGCTTTATCTCTTCAGTTTATAGAAATATTTTTTTTAATATATTCATTACCTTTTTAACATTATGACGCTGTAAACAGTTAAAATACATAATAATATTTCTATATGAGACAGGCTAAGTTGCTATTGTATTTCGAGCACAAATTAAGAGCATTGTAGTATAAAGTGGGTCAAACGTCCTATGTCTCCCCTATACTTCATTAGATAGCAAATCGTTTAAGCTTTCGAATTATTTTGGATCATCGAGTCCTTCAATGCGAGGCTTTTTGAATAATATTTTTTTTTTCACATCGCTTAAATATTCGATAAATTACTACTTTTCTGTTTCCTTTATTTTCAAAATGGTTAACGGTCATTGCTTTATCTCTTCCAGCAATATTTTCCTAGTATTGGACAACACGTTTTGCAAATGTTTCATTTTTTTTCGACTCCAGTTCTAAAACAAAGAGCAAAACACAAAATTAATGTTGCATTACGAATTAATAATAATTGAATTGCCTGAAAAAAGAGAGTAATAATTATTAGATGTAATTAATTTGGTAATAATAAATTTAAAACTTTATATCGGTGCTTTCTGTTCAAACTTAAATTATTGATTTTTTATAAATATACATTTTGTTTATCATTGTAACCCTAATGATTTTATAGAAACTTTTGAATAAACATCCATTAAAATCTGTATCGTATCCCGAACAAAAATAAATCTTAGAATACATTCACATAAAAGCGTTGAGAAGTCTGTCGCGTAGAAGAAAATTTGACTTTTATCGCTCTAAAATCTGAAATAAAATGGAAGAGGAGGCAAACCAAATGCTTGCTGAAAGTTACATCAAAGACAAAATACGACATTTCTGTCTTTTATATTTCAGACGAGATCCTTTAGTGCCTAGTTAAACATCAAAGTACCCAAAAGAAATGTTCTAAAATATCCAATTTTAAAACTCTATAGGAAACTAACTTTCGGAATTTCCAAGTGTGTAATGAAAAAAAGAAATACTAACGATTAACCGATCAATATTTAGATTTAGCAAGTTGAGATCTTGTACATTTTTATGATATACAGATGTTGTTAATTTAATAATAATACATTTAAAATTTTAGTAACTGTACTTCTTATTTAAAACTTGAATTATAGTTTGTTTTTTTTTATAAATATCCCATTTGTTTATCATTGCAACCCTAATGATTTTAAAGAAACTTTTGAATAAACATCCATTAAAATCTATATCGCATCCCGAACGAAAATAAATCTTAGAATATATTCACATAAAAGCGTTAAGAAATCTCTTATGCAGAAGAATATTTAAGTTTTATCGCACTAAAATGGAAGAGGAGGCAACCGAAATGCCTGCTGAAAGTTATATAAAAGACAAAATACGAAACTTCTGTCTTTTATATTTCAGACGAGCATCTTTAGTGCCTAGTTAAACATCAAAGTACCCAAAAGAAATTTTATAAAATATCAAATTTTAAAACTCTCTAGGAAACTAACTTCCTGACTTTCCAAGTGTGTGATGAAAAAAAAATACTAACAATTAACCGATCAATATTTTAGAATAAAATTAAGATATAGCTAGTTGACATCTTGTACATTTCTATGATATACAGATGTTGTTAATTTAATAATAATACATTTAAAATTTTAGTAACTGTACTTCTTGTTCAAAACTTGAATTATAGCTTTTTTTTTAATAAATATCCATTTTGTTTATCATTGCAACCCTAATGATTATATTGAAACTTTTGAATAAACATCCATTAAAATCTGTATCGTATCCCAAACGAAAATAAATCTTAGAATATATTCACATAAAAGCGTTGAGAAATCTCTCATGCAGAAGAAAATTTGAGTTTTATCGCACTAAAATGGAAGAGGAGGCAACCCAAATGCCAGCTGAAAGTTATATAAAAGACAAAATACGAAACTTCTGTCTTTTATATTTCAGACGAGCACCTTTAGTGCCTAGTTAAACATCAAAGTACCCAAAAGAAATTTTATAAAACATCCAATTTTAAAACTCTCTAGGAAACTAACTTCCGGACTTTCCCAGTGTGTGATGAAAAAAAAAATACTGACGATTAACCGATCAATATTTTAGAATAAAATTAAGATTTAGCTAGTTTACATCTTGTACAATTTTATGATATACAGATGTAATTAATTTGATAATAATAAATTAAAAACTTAAGTAACTGTACTTCTTGTTCAAAACTTCAATTATAGATTTTTTTATGAATATGCATTTTGTTTATCATTGCAATCCTAATGATTTTATTGAAACTTTTGAATAAACATCCATTAAAATTTGTATCGTACCCCGAAAGAAAATAAATCTTAGAATATATTCACATAAAAGCGTTGAGAAATCTCTGATGCAGAAGAAAATTTGAGTTTTATCGCACTAAAATGGAAGAGGAGGCAACCCAAATGCCAGCTGAAAGTTATATAAAAGACAAAATACGAAACTTCTGTCTTTTATATTTCAGACGAGCTCCTTTAGTGCCTAGTTAAACATCAAAGTATCCAAAAGAAATTTTATGAAATATCCAATTTTAAAACTCTCCTGGAAACTAACTTCCGGATCGCTTTCTTCCATGTGTTTGATGAAAAAAAAAATGATAAACCGATCGATATTTTAAAATAAAATTAAGATTTAGCTAGTTGAGATCTTGTACATTTTTATATATAACATGTTATGTTGAATAATTTAGATTAAGAAATCTCCTTACCTAACTATTAAATAGTTATTAAAAATGTATAATCGCACTGTCAATAAATCCTAAAAATACTAACGATCAACTGATGGATATTTTAGAATAAAATTAAGATCTAGCTGGTTGAGATCTTGTACATTTTTATAACATGTTATGTTCAAAAATTTGAGTCACGAAATCGCCTTACCTAACTATATGAAATAGTTATCGAAAATGTATAATGGTACTGTCAATAAATCCTCTACAAATGGCAGAAACAAAACTATCAACTGAAAAACAGAAAAAAAATGTTAACAAAAAGAGCTATTCTTTTTACGAACCTTGTATTTTTGTATTTTAAAAACAGAACTTTTCTGTAGAACATGCCATTTTTTGCTCTCATTTCAGCTGGCAGTTTTATCTGTCAGTTTTATAGTTGCAACAGCTCTAAGTATATCTTCATTATACCAGAAAATCTTCGTTTATACTAAAAATTTCTGAAGCTTTTTCGAAATAATTTATTTTACCGTTCAACAGGTGCGCGAGCGCAAATTTTATGACATAAGTAATATTTATTAAATAATTCTCAAATACGCTGCCGAAACCGTCCAAAAGTCATTGGTATTCCTCAGTTGAACTCTTCCCTTTGGTTTAAGACAGGTTTAGCGATTTTTAATGCAATATTGTATGATTACAAAATTTGTATTGAGCGGATGCTTTAGCAAGTATATATAAATTAGATTAAATATTTCACGTTTTTTTTAAATTTACTTCTGTAATAATGTAATTGATATGTGCTACGCTGAGTTATTATTTTGTTTTACATAGTCAAACAAAAAATATTTAGTTGAATTTTTAAATTCATCGCGTGAAAATTGGTAAATTTGAAAGGTATTCAGTATAAACCTGGCAATAATCTAGAAGAATCAATTGGAAAAAAAATATAAGGGTAAATATAAAACTACAAAATGGCGTAAAAAATATACTAAGAGCTCAGAGACGAAAAAGTTGTACGTTGTTTCTTTCTGGCATAAAAAATGCGAAAAATATAGGAGATGAAATTGGATCATTCTTTTTATTAAAAAAATATTTTTTGAAAATAATAAAATTTCTTATTATTGTCTCATTGCATTAAATCTCATTTGATATTTTTTAAAGAAATAATCTTATTGCTTCATCATTAATAAATAGTACTTACCCTTTTTAAACGTATATATTTCTAGATATGTTTCTCTGCTTGTAAATATTATTATAATTGAATTTTTTCTATTGATATGTATAAATGATTTTCTAACTTACCTCTTTTATTGGTATTATAAAATATCTTCTATTTGTAATAGCGTAATTGAACAAAACATGATATAAAAAGTACGACACGTGTCCGCTCATGCGAAAAATTTAGAGCTGTAAAATTAATATAGACACTTGTAAAGCAGATTTTTAAAAATATGTATATATGTGATGGTTATAATTTTAGTTCTAATTTATTCAAGAAAAAAGTAACCGTTTAATTCGTGGAATGTCATTTTTGTATGTGGTTCATTTTGTCGTCAGCGTTCATCTACGCTACATATTAAAACAGAACATAAATTTTAAAAGTTCAATAGCAACATCATAATTTTCTAACCTATTCATGATTAGTATGTGAAAAATGTGAAAATACTTTTTTATTAATTTTGAATTATTAGTTAGTGAGATCTAATTTTGTGAAAAATGAACCAATCATTGTTAAAGAGTAGCCATGACTCAAGCAACAATTTATGTATTTCATTACTTTTTCTTCGTATCGTGCTTCATGAACGGAAAAATCACACACTTTCACATTTTGTGAAAGCAACTTTCATAATTCTCGAACACAACTTTAATACTTTATGAACACGTATATTCAACAAAAGTATCTGTTTGAATTGGGGTTAGGAACTCTATTTTTGATTCAATAAATGGATTGAGACTCTGGTATCGCATACAAAAATTGTTCTGTCTTCCACTTCTTAAAGAGCGGTGATGTATTGTATATATCACTCAATTTTATCCCTTACTGCCATAATTACACCAGAATTTTTTAATAGAAGTTTGCCTAAGAAAAAAACATTATTTTTTCTTTGAAATCAATGTGTTTGTAAAATCTGGTGGCAGTCAATCATTTCAAAATTTTAGTTAGAGAATTAATTTGCACCTGAATGTGTACAAATTTTTACGTGTAGTTTTAAGGCATGTTATAACTTTAAACAAAAATTACCTAAAAATTGCCCCTTTTTGCGACTGTATAGGGCAATTGTACAGTGATAATAATGTTTTTTTTTGTAAATGAAAGAGCAAATCTTGAAGTTTTAAAGATATTTACAATTCGAATATTCAAAAACGCGTCCGTGAGGGAGACTGCAAAATGGTATATACTAGAAACATATGAAAATTTCAACCAAATCGGTAGATCCAATCTCAAGTTCTACCTCAAGTATCGGTACCGATTTGTAAAGTGCAAACCAACCCGCTATTGTAGCCAAAATATCGTCTATCTTAAGCAAAGGATATTTTTCAATTTTCAAAATTGTATTTATTTTGATTTACTTTAAAATCACCACACAGACGAATTTTCCTACTAGATTTAACATCTGGAACTGGGGTTTCCCAATTACTACTAGTGACAGGTTTTATATCCTCATCCTCTAACCTTTGTAATTCTTCATTTACTGCACCATTTAATGCATAAGTTACAGTTCTGGCTTTACAAAATATAGGAATAGCATCTTTTGTAAATGGAGTTATTCCTTTATACTTTTTATCCCCCACACCTTATCCATAAATAAAACAGAGTATTCAGTTAATAATGCTTATAACTTGTCAAAAGAATTGGCAATTTTATTTACATACACTGACTTCAGTTTATGAGAAACTATATTAAATTCAGAAATTCAGTCTTTTCCGAATAATAATGGAAAATTATCTTCTTTTATCAAATTTGATTTATTTTTTTTTAATTTTATCATCATAAGAGGCATCGACATTTACATATCCAGAGGATTTAAAATTTTCACCAGTTACAGTTCTTAACTGGACATGGGGCGGACATTTTATGATTTGGAAATACTCTGAGAAAACATTTAATTAGTTCTGCAGAAATTGGTGAACCGGTATCAAACTCCATATCAGCTCTCGCCCAATCTTCTATTAATACAGGAATTTTTAAAGGAGCTGTACTTTTATCATAACTCACAGATAAACTATCAACAACATTTAAAACATTCATTTGTTTTTTTAGAATTTTACAACTTTTTTTAGAACTTATAGTTTTACAAACTTTACCCAAATGATCTTGTTTTTTACATATATTACACATTGCATTAATATATTTACAAGAATTAGGTGAATGTGAAGAACTACCACATCTATAACATTGCACTTTCCCTTTGTTTACCTGAAAATTTGCCTGATTTTTGATATTCTGTTTTGGAGAACTGTTTTGAAAAATATTTTGTTTAGCATTTTTAGTGCACTCAACTTTGTTGGAATTCATACTTTTATTTTTTAGCTCTGATATATCGAATTATGCAGTATAAGCCTTTTCGACAGCTTTCTCAAAAGTTAACTCATCGACCTGAGTGATTTAATTTACTCTGAATACCTCCATTTTTTAGTCCTCGAAAACATTCTTCCAAAAGATTATCATTTAATGTGTCACCCGATATTTCCGGTCCTTTTAAGTATGAATAACACGTTTCAGTATATTATATTGACCAATTCTATTGTAATTTCTCAAATTTAATTAAGATTTCAAATGCAATGTAAGAGAAGTGGCGAATTCTAGTTTATTTATATAAATTCATTATTATTATAGATATAAAATTAACTTTTAATGTAGAATTGACCATTTTCATAGATATTTTTAACATATTCCAACATAGTTGAAATGTGTTTATGAATTCGGTTTAACTGTCTGCCTGTCAGTCTGGCCGACACTAACTCGTGTAAATATAACTCGGGTTGACATGAAATTTTTATATGTTAATGAGGTTCACAATGGAGTACTTGCTATAGAAAATGAAGTGCATAGCATTTATAGTTCGTTTGGGTTACACAAAATATTTCATTACATTATGGTCTATAGAGAAAAATCGTTTGCTATGCATTTTGTTTAAATTGCTTATTTAAATAACCCATTTCACTATATGAAAAAGTGAAATTTCTTAATCATATTCTGTTACTGTTAGAAAGCGTTTCATAATCTATGCCTGATTCGTTCTTGTTAACACTTTTCAACATTAAAAAACACCAATTAAAATATATTAAGACAGACATAAGCTCACTTTAAAAAATAAAATTTTATAAAAAATATACTTAAAAACATTTAAAAATACAATAAGTAGATGTTTCGCCATGCGACACGCAAGGCATCATCAGTACAAAAAACAATCCAATGCATAACAGACCACTGAACAATTCAAGAACAGTTAAAGTTACTTTAACAACAGACAATATTCACTCGGTACGGCACGAGCTTCATTCAGCGTCTCCGATCGCAATTCAGTGAGCCAACCCTCAAGGAATAATCTACCATGGTAGTTGTTACAGCCCAATTTCAAAATGCCGGCGTTCGCAATTAGCGGGATGTGATTCGTTTTAAGTAAATGCTGGACAATTTTTGAATTCAAATTACTATTTTTTAAAGCAGTAGTATGTTCTTTTAAGCGAATTTCCAATGATCTACTTGTTTCACCAATGTAGACACTATTGCAATAATAACAGTTTATATTATTCCCTGTAAAGATTGCAATAGTGTCTACATTGGTGAAACAGGTAGATCATTGGAAATTCGCTTAAAAGAACATACTACTGCTTTAAAAAATAGTAATTTGAATTCAAAAATTGTCCAGCATTCACTTAAAACGAATCACATCCCGCTAATTGCGAACGCCGGCATTTTGAAATCGGGCTGTAACAACTACCATGGTAGACTTTTCCTTGAGGGTTGGCTCACTGAATTGCGATCGGAGACGCTGAATGAAGCTCGTGCCGTACCGAGTGAATATTGTCTGTTGTTAAAATAACTTTAACTGTTCTTGAATTGTTCAGTGGTCTGTTATGCATTGGATTGTTTTTTGTACTGATAATGCCTTGCGTGTCGCATGGCGAAACGTCTACTTATTGTATTTTTAAATGTTTTTAAGTATATTTTTTATACAATTTTATTTTTTAAAGTGAGCTTATGTCTGTCTTAATATATTTTAATTGGTGTTTTTTAATAGTTTTTACATTCAGACGTTAAATGTATACATATTGCAATTTTTCAACATTGTTCAAAAGTGTTTATGAATTCTGTTTGTCTGTCTGTCTGTTTGCCGTCTGCCGTCTGTCCATAATCTAACACTCGTAAATACACTGGGATTGGCATGAAATTTTTGTATGTTATTGAGGCTTACAAATGAATGTTCAGTATTGAAAATGAAGTGTGTATCATTTATAGTTCGTTTACATGGACACACAAAATAATCCCGTCCCCATTATGATCTATGGGGAAAATCGTTTACGGTGCATTTTATTGATGTTACGATGTTTCAAAAATAATGGTATTGATATGAATCACTGAGATGGACTAGAACATGCTTTCTAAGGAGTATAGAATAAACAGCATTTATAGTTCGTTTACAGGGACGCATAAAAGACTCCCATTACATTATGATACTGGGAGAAAATTGTTTGCTGTGCATTTTCATAAAGTTCGGATACTTCAAATTTGATAAAATTTAAAAGGACCACTAAGGTGCACTACAAGATGTTTTCTATAGATAATGGAGTGTATAGCATTTATCGTTCATTTACAGAGACACACAAAATAATTCGGTTATGAGACTGACTAACAACGATAATTGCTGGAAGAGCGTTTTCCGCTGTGGTGTACATTTTTAAACTTGTCTAATTTTTAATGCGTAAAGTGGTGTGTATAAATGCTATAGGTACAGCGCCTAGAATACATAGTGTGGAAACCGGCTATCCCAGTAATGCTGTAAAAAGTGCTAAAAAATGTAGCCGATAAATGTGCAACGATGCTGTACGATAATATCGCGATCGCAGCGACATCTGCTAACTCTTTTCAACGTAAACATCGTATTGCAAAAAATTAGTAAATATCATATGTATTTTGAACAGTTATAAGGTGATAATCAAGCAATATTGCTTGATTTCTTTGCTTTTTATGTCATTAATGACATAATATAAGTTGCAGAATATCTTTTAAGAGAATAACTATATATGATCATTGCTAAATCGCTTCAGTAATGAAACGGACAAAAAAGTATTTGTTTTTGAAAAAATGTGAAAATATAAATCCGGACATCTTTAGCCTATTACTTTAAAAAAAAAAAAAAAAGAAGAAGAAGAAGCAGAAGATGAAGAAGATGAAGATGAAGAAGATGAAGATGAAGAAGATGAAGATGAAGAAGATGAAGATGAAGAAGATAAAAATAAGAAATTTTTTATTCAAAGAAATTTCTGAATCATTAATGCGCGTACACATATAAATTTGCTCCGCTAAATAGGGATAGTTTACTGTTCTTGAATCGAGTATTGCAGCCAGGAACAAAACAATGCGTATCACGTTTTTTAGCCCTGATCACTATCTTTCATAATTTTAAAGCTTATGAAAATCACTATCTAAATCAGAGGAAACAGGATATAATTTAAATATTTAAAATACTTACCACCAGCCGAAACGTTTTCCCAATGTTAACGCTGCAAAGAGCTAGTAGATGTCGCTGCGATCGACCTCTTGTCATTCAGCATCGTTGTACATTTATCGGATTAAATTTTTAGTAGTATTTTGTAGCCGGTTTCCACACTATTTATTCTACGCGCTGTACTATAGGTAGCATTGAAGGCTACACAAAAGAATTCGCACATATTAATGGATATGGACAGCCATTGCTGAAAAGGGATTTTTTACTAAATTATGTGTTTTTTAATTTTATTACATGAAAAAAAATTCTTAGTAACATTCTGTAAGTGTTGGAAAGTGTTTCATAATCTACGCCAGATGCATGATTTTTCGTTCTTGTTCAAATTTAATTAGGATTTTAAATGGAATGTACGATAACAGAAAAATTCTACTTTATTAATATAAATTCATAAATAAATCACAACTATATATAAATAAAATAAACATTGCTTCATTTACATAACTTATCTTCTTCTCATGCCTGAAAATTTTCATACTCTCGCCCCATTTTTTTAGAAACTTGAATATTAAAATTTTTACAGGATCAATAACATTTTATTTTCAAGCTACTTTCCCTGCTTTAATTTTTCTTGTTTCATTTCTGAGATACGAATTTCTACTAAAGTGACAATTTTTCTTATCGCTTTTTTCATTATTAGTAATTCGGTTCTTCTTAGTATAAATGCAAAAAAATACTTTATCCAACAAATAATTTCTAGTTGGAGAATATTTCATTCTGTTTACATGATTTATGTTCGTTTCCACGCAGCAAGAATTTGTTGAATTAGCTTTAGGGACTTCGTTTTTCAGATGTAGCGATTCTAAATGGTATCGAGTCACGGAAGTTTTCTTCTTATATTGATGTCATTTTCGTTAACTTATAACATCTTTACAGTTGATTATTTCTAGTTTATGAACATAAGTAGCGAAATAATTCAAAAAGACTTTTTCAGATGGTTAAATGATACTTATAAAAGAACATGTCCTGATGACTCAGAATCATCGCCGAACCTCAAGCGTTGATCTTAGGACAATGAAATTTGGAAAACATGTTTCTTACACAATGTAGGCAGCCACTAAGAAAAGATTTTTGAAAATTCAATTAAATGGAAGGTCGTAAAGTTTAGGTCATTTCGCCATATCGCAGTAACAGTTTTAGGTAGAATCGTGAAATTCAGGATAACAAATCTACTAAAAAATTCGTTAAACACGTATTTCAGCGATTTTAGAAATTCAAGTACTAAGGGTGTAAAATGGAGAGTCGAAAGTTTTAGGTCATTCCGCCATATCTCAGCGTCAGTTTTAGGTAGGAGCTTGAGATTCAGCATTAAGAATCTACTAAAAAATAGTTAAACACGTATTTCACCGATTTTGTCGTCAACATATCGGCTATGAACCCGGTTATGGAAGATTAGACGAATAAGACAACTATTGCAGATTTTTTATTAGATATTTTGCGTGGCATTTTTCCAAGAATATTTTTTTTCATATTTTATAAATTGTTTTTACGCTTTTCGTCTTTCAGCGATCGGATTTCAATTTTTATACAAAATGTAGCACATTTCTTCCTCTTCTCAAAATATGTTTTTTTGAAGTAAAGATTTGCGATTTAAATATTGATCGCCATATTTATGGGCTCGGGTATACACAAGGCTTCGTTATAGTGATTGCCGTATAATCACTTTAGAAACGTGAAACTCACAGGGCTCTGTTAAAATGGTTGTCATTTTAACGATATATGCATGAAAAATTCACAGGGCCCCCTTATAAGAATCACTGTATTAACGATATATGGCTGATAAGCACACATGGCCCTGTTATTTTGATCACCGTATTAGCAATTTATGGGAGTGAAACCACAGTGCTCATTTACAATTATCGCCATGTATCTTAGACAATCCCATTTTGGTTATTTTATATGAAAGCTCTCCCTTCCCCCTAGATAATCATGGGCACCGCCGAGCGGGTCTTTGTCAGGGCTCATGAAAAAGAAATAATATTTAAGTCGCAAAATCTTTACGTGCTTTTAGGTAGATTTCGTAAGAAATACTACCTATTACATTCTCACCTAAGTTGGAAATTTTGAAAAATTTTTGCAGATCTACGCCGATCATGACTCCCAGAACCCAAAACCACCCCCAGTTCAAAACTTTATATATCTATCTATCTATCTATCTATGTCACTTTTTTATGACCACGACAACTGGAAAAATTCTGCATTAATCTTTTCGAAACTGATACATAAAATCAAGGGGCATAAAATCTCGGTCAAGTTCGTTAATGGAAAAAATCGAACCAAGGGGGGGGGGGGGGAATAGGGGTCTTTTTGTGAAAACAGAACACCCCCCCGATAATTTCTTAATTATACGTATCGAATCCGTTTAAAGTTATTATTACTTCTATGAAAAGGGCCGAAAATTTATGTATGACAGATTTTTGATATAATTAAAAATGGCCCCAAGGGGGGGAAAAATAGGGGTTTTAGAAGCAAAAAAATCATAGCTTCGTCAATTCACAAGATATCAAATCCGCGTAAATTTATTATTAATCCTCTTAATATTATCTAAAACTTTTATATTGACAAGTTTTTTATAGGACCAACCGTTATAGCAAAAAAAAAAAATAAAAACAAAAAAATCCCTGCCGGCTCCGCCTGCAAACAAGTTATTTTTCGAAGTAGGCGGTTCCAACTCCAGCATCTTTTCGAAACTGATACATAAAATCAAGGGGCATAAAATTTCGGTCAAGTTCGTTAATGGACAAAATCGAACCAAAGGGGGGGATGGGGGGGGGCTTTTTGTGAAAACAGAAAAAAAAACATAATTTCTTAATTATGATACGTATCGAATCCGTTTGAAGTTATTATTACTTCTAGGAGAAGGGCCGAAAATTTATGTATGACAGATTTTTGATATAATTAAAAATTGCCTTAAAGGGGGGAAAGGGGGGTTTAGAAGAAAAAAAAATCATAACTTCGCCAATTCTCAAGATTTCAAATCCGCTTAAATTTATTATTAATCCTCTTAATATTATCTAAAACTTTTATATTTACAAGTTTTTTATAGGACCAACCGTTATAGCAAAAAAAATTAAAAACAAAAAAATCCCTGCCGGCTCCGCCTGCAAACAAGTTAGGTTTCGAAGTAGGCGGTTTCAACTGCCGCATCATCGTAAAAAGGTCATTTCTTTCGCAATTCCCGACAAACAGGCGCCCCACGGTCTGCGTCTTCGAAATCTACCTGTGCCTGTAGGCCGAGCCGTCAGGGATTTTTTTATATTCTTATTAGTTATTTTCATATAATTTAAAATAATTTTATTTATATTTTTCTCTTTGCATGTGAAATGCCTGCCCAAGCAATGTCCGGGCTATACGCTGGTATAGAAGGCATCTGGGCCTCACACGGAAAAAACCGGCTAGACGGGCGAAGACGGTCTAGTTCTATATAAAAAATTAACTTTTACTGTAGCATTGGATTTTTCAATAGTCATTTTTCAAATGTAATTAGAATTTCAAATACAATGTACCATAAGGGGAAAATTCTACTTTATTATTATTTATTATAAAGTCATAAATAAATAATAACTTTAAATAAATAAAATAAACATTGCTTCATTTATATAACCTCTCTTCTTATCATGCATTAAAAATTTCAAATGCACTCTCGACTTTTTTTTAGGTATTTCAGTATTAAAATGTTTACAGGATCAATATATTTTTACTTTCATGCCTCTTTTTCCACTTTAATTTTTTCCTACATTTCTGAAATTGCAATTTCTGCAAAATTGACAAATTTTTCTATAACGTTCTTCACTATTAATCATTCGATTTTACTAGTTACATATGCAAAACAAAAATTTCCCACAAGTATACTACATAGTTGGAAGATATTCCATCATCCTTACATGATAAATGTTCGTTTCCATGAAGTAAGAATTTGTTGAATTAGTAGTAGGCAACACGTTTTTCGGACGTTGTGGCTTCTAAATGGTATCGAGTCACGAAAGTTTTGTACTTCTATGGATGTCATTTCTGTTATCACATAACATCTTTATGGAATTGATTGTTCCTGGCTTTGGATCATAAGTAACGAAACATTTGAAAATGATTTTTGCAGTTGGTTAAATAATGTATCTCTTTATTCTGTATATAAAATTTACTTTTACTGTAACATTGGCCAGTACGGTAGTTATTTTGTAAACTTAAATAGAATGTAAGTTTTCAGAGTACGTCTACTTTATTATTATAAATTCATAAATAAATAATAATTATGCATAAATAAAATAAACATTGATTAATTTGCATAAATTCTCTTCTTACTCATGGATACAAACTTTAACACACTCTCCATATTTTCTTAGGAATTTGGCATAAAATATTTTACAGGATCAATAATTTCTACTTTCATACTACTTTTCCCACTTTAAATTTTCTCTTCGTTTTTGAAATTTTAATTTCTATAAAACTGACAAATTTTCCTATAACTCTCTTCGTTATTAGTAATTCAGTTACATATTCAAAAACAAATACCTCTCAAGTAATATATAGATGATGGATTTTCATAGTTTTTACATGATAAATATTTTTTTCTATGAAGAAAGAATTTGTAGAATTAGCAGTAGGGATCCCGTTTCTTGGTCGTTTTACTTCCAAATGGTATCGAGTCACGGAAGTTTTGTACATATATGGATGTCATTTCTTTTATCACATAACATCTTTAAATAATTAATTGTTCTTGGCTTTGAAGCATAAGTAACGAAATATTTGAAAAAGACTTTTGCAGTTGGTTAAATAATGGGTCTCTTTATTCAGTATATGAAATTTACTTTTTCTTTAGGATTGGCTATTTTGATAGCCTTTCATTTAACATAAATGAGATGTAAGTTTGCAGAGCACTTCTACTTTATTATTATAAATGCATAAATAAATAATAATGATACATAACTAAAGTAAACATTGATTAATTTGCATAAAATCTCTTCTTCCTCATGCATAAAACATTTCACACACTCTCCACATTTTCTTAGGAATTTGAGCATAAAATTTTTCACAGGATCAATATATTTCTACTTTTATGCTTCTTTTCCCATTTTAACTTTTCTCTTCATTTCTTAAATTTTAATTTCTACAAAACTGATAAATTTTACGATAACTGTCTTCGTTATTAATAATTCAGTTCTTCTTTTTACATGTGCAAAAATAAATATCCCACAAGTAATATATAGATGGTAGTTATTTGATGCTGTTTACTTGATAAATGTTCGTTTCCATGAAAGAAGACTTTGTTGAATTAGCTGTAGGGATCTCGGTTTTCGGACGTTTTGTTTCTAAATGGTATCGAGTCACGGAAGTTTTATACTTATATGTATGTCACTTTTGTTAACTTATAACACCTTTACAGAATTCATTGTTTCTATAGCTTTGGAGCATGTGAGTACCGAAATATTTCAAAAATACTTTTGGCATTGGTTAACACTAGAACGACCAACAGCGGTCAATTTGACCGCGATCAAATGAATTAATGTTGTTGGAACCAGATTTAAAAAAAATAGAATAAGTTAAAGCTATACCACACCGAAATAAGTTAAATAAATTAAATAACAATTAATAAATTTTAAATAACAATTCTGGTATAAAATAATTTTATAAAATATGATAAAATTTACGGTCGTTCTAGTGTTAACACTGAATATATCAACAATCGGTCATTTGATCGGTACCAAATAAAAATATTTAGATTCGAATCAGAAAATTTCTTCATAAAATAAATAAAATGGAAAATACATAGAAATAAGTTAAATAAAAATGTTAAATTGTTTGAAATAAAATTTCTGGTGTGAAATAATTTTATAAAACTTGAATAAATTTCCCGGCATGTTTAGTGTTAATTTCATATTCAGAATAAAGATATCTATTATTTAAGTTTGAGTGTAGCATCGTCCCTTTCGTCACTTGGAAACGTTACGCATCCTTACTGGAGAAATTGATAATTTCGGCTCTACAGGCACATCAGTGTATTACAATGAAAATGGTTATGCAAGATGGTCCTCCTCCACATATAGCCGATTATTTAAAACAAGCGCTCAGGAAGTTATTTTCATGAAAGTATCATCAGCCGTCATTTTCTTGCGTCTTGGCCTACAAAATCCACAGATTTTAATCCATCAATTTCTGGCTCTGGAGCAACTCAAAGACTAGGTCTACTGTGATCCCATAAGAACTCTGCCTTATCATAGAGACAACACAACGCGCCATGTACGTGGTATTCCTACGCGTACACTGCAATCTACAAATGAACATGTGATTTTGCCATTGAAATGGTAGAAGAGAACGGGGGCATCACATTGAACATGTTTTGCCCTCATTAGATGGATTGTCGTGTATATTATTCTCTGTATAACCCTAGAATGCATGAATTTTTATTTTTCTGAAAAAAAATGTGTTTCCGACAGATGTACATAACACAGGAAAAATCATTAAAGAAATTCGTAACATAAATTTTTTTTTTTTTTTAGAAAATTCTGAACTGTATACAAAAAGGCCACACTATGAAATGAAGCAGTTATAATTAAAAACTATATTAATACTATAGCTAAATTAAATACTATAATTTACCCTGTAAAATGTTTGCGAAAGTCTGATATAAATTTTGAATCTTTATTCCAGTGCTAGAAATTTGTCTTGGATAGCACTTGCAGTGTTTTCTCAATTTTCCAAGTTGTAGCCAAAAGACCGGTTTTATGCTGTCATACACAGGCCATTATGTATACGATTTCATTAAAACGGACTAAAATTATATTAGAACATCTGCCGTTGATTTTTGGGGACTTTAAATAAAGCCAATATTAGCCAATTGGCTACAGGATGCATTGTAGTGATAAAAATATTATACGCCCTTTATTGGCGGTATTGCTGTAACCCTCTCTGAAATGTGTAGTTTAATTTGGATCACCGTCATGGAATTTTAAATACGTGGAAAAAGAAAGGATTAATAATAAAAATGGACGGTTCTTCATCATAAATGTGTTTACGGTTTAGGAATTTTTTAATTGAAATCAACTTAGTTTAAGTAAGTAATCGAATACTCTCAATTTTACGAACGTTATTTATTAAACATTAAAATATATAATGATCAACGTCAAACTTTTCTTTCAATAAACTCACTTCCAAAGTGTCTGCCTAAACTTAAACAAGCAGAAACCGATGCTTTTTCAAGTATATTCCCGTTTAAAATGTTTTCAGAAGTCTGAAACTTTTACTAATTTTAAATTAACCAGCATAGTTGCGGTTGAGTTTTAAGTACAATTAAGTGTAAAGTACACCTTACAAGATAGAGAATTTTTAAAAGTTATTAAATAACAACACTTTGCGGCTTTAGTTATAACAATGTCTTACAAGTAATGTTATGCTTGAATTGTTACATGAAAAATCAAATAATTTATTGCTGCGATAATATAGAACGCAGAAAGTTGAAGCAGCGTGAAAAGATTTTTTTTGTGGCTGGTTTACATGAAATTACTGACAAGTAAGAAAACTAAATCTTAAGACGGTTTCATTTTCTCACATTATAGGGATAAAATAGTTAGTTAGTTTTCGAGAAACTATTCTTCAATATCAAATTATTTGTTAAAATGTAATACTTTGAATTAGTAAGGAAAACTTTATAGAATACTTTCAACCTAAACCATCTTTTATTTAAGTTTTTAAAAATTAAAAATATGTATAAGTTATAAAATAACACATACTTAATTTAAAATATATAAAGCTGATTTGCAATTTCCTTTACTTGAACACATACAGAGTGTTTAAAATTTTTAGAGGTGGAAGACCACACTCACAATAAACAATTTTTATATAGGAAACCAATTTATGTATTTAAACAATCAAAAATATATAGTGGCTCACTCAAATCTCATCCCGTATTTTTAACCATAATGAAATATTACTAAAATAACAATAGTGTTGCCTTGCTTTTGTGTGAAATTCGATTGCATCTCAAACAGCTCTGTAAATGGACCTTTCGCCCATATTTTGCCACTTAAAAAAGAAAACTTTCAGAATGTTGTATGCACTATTTTCAAAGACATATCAAACCTACGACTAAATGGCTAGATATTGGTTAATCTATAAATATCAGTATTTAAATTAACAATGGGGATATTATTGATGGTAAATAAAGATACGCTTACCTTTTTCTACTCTTTTCAATCCAGAAAATCTTCTTTATTAACCCCTTCGCGACGAACGTCTTTTACAGAATTTTTAATCTTTTACCGCCGGTTTTTTAAAACAGAAATTTTCGTCTAATTAAATCGCAAAAATGCTGACATTTAATGAGGCAAAGCTGACAATAAAAAATAACTGGTGGGAATAATCGAGGATTCTGAGCATTTTATGCGTCACGTATACGTGTCGCTCGTCCCCAAGGGGTTAACAAACAGCAAGCAATGGCGACTTTTTTAAGACCAGCATGTACTCCTCTACTGGAAATAATATTAAAAATGACTGCACACTGCCTTCTGATGGAAATATCGGAATATCCATACACCAGGACAGTTGTGACCAAAAAAGAGAGGGACAAAACTTTAAACTTAACCAAAGTAAACACTACACATTTCACTCATATAAAAATCATATTATTATGCTCCATAAGATTCATATTTATAATAAATGCATCTTTTTTTTCAAAATTCTTTTAATAATTATTATTTGTTTATGGTTTTAAGAGCCTACACTAGTAAGGGGAAGAAACACTCAAAGCTAATGTTAAGTATATGGGAAAGTTCTTGACAAGTTTCTCGCTCGCATTTTAATATTTTTAAATGACTTTTTGGCATAGGATAGCTGAGGTCAATCTCTAACGTTGTTAGTTTTTTCTTTTTTTTATTTTGGTTCCAGTTTTTTTATATAAGGGTACTTTCACTTTCAGAACCGGTTCCAATCGATTCCAAAATTGGAAATGTCCGCTTATAAAAAACTGGAACCAAAATCGAAAAATTAAAAACTAACAACGTTAGAGATCGACCTCAGGTATCGTATGTCAAAAAAATCATTTAAAAATATTAAAATGCGAGCGAGAAATCTGTCTAGAACCTTCCCATGGACTTAACATTAGCGTTAGAGTTTCTTCGGATGACTAGCGTAGGCTCTTAATGATAAAGATATGGGTTAGTGACTTTTGGAGATATTTAAATTCCATTTAAAAATTCAAAAATAAGTTTTTCACAGTAGAAGTAACATATTGTAGAAAAATCACAGAGAAACATTTTAACATTAAATAAGAATTTATATTACAAAGAAATGCCGAGAGATAAACTGGGAACTGAGAAATCACACTTATGAGATATCATCCCAAATGTGCATTAATTCGGTAAGTCATACCAGTTATTATGTCGTCTATATTCCGAAATATGGAGCACCTAGTTCAGCGCTGTTCTAAATGTCAAAGATGGCTACTTCCACTACTTCTCGTGATATCATTATATTTCACAGAAATCTGTTGCAAATATCGTTATCTCTATTGTTGAGACCTTTTTTTTTTATAACAAACATCACTGAGAAAAATGACACTTTCAAATCTGAGTAAATCGATGTTTTCATTTTGTTATGAAACTTTTGTTTCAAATAGGACAACCCATGCTTTCAATTCTGAAATACCAGAAATACTCAGTTTCAAACAAAATTACTTTTTATTCGAACTTTTTATTGAAAGATGGACATACTCAAAAATGAGCACTTAGAGGTCAGTTCATACTCATTTTTGAAACATGGACATACTCAAATATGGGCACGTGATGTTTTATTCTTGAGTGTGTGCATGTTTTCAGAAAAGAGTATGTACATGTTTCAAATTTGAGTAATTTTGATTCGGAGCCATTTTGAATATGCGACATACTCAGTATTTTTTGCTCAGTTTTGAAAATGTCGTTTTTAGAGTGATTGTTTATGATAAAGTTCTCTATCATCACATGTCTCTTTTTTTATTGAAACACTTTGTACTGGTAAAGGTTTATTGATGAGTTTTTCATGGCTTAACATGTTAACCATACTGTTTTTTAGGCTTACTTTAATTAGAGAGTTTAACGCAGGATATACAGGCTGCAACAAAAAGATTGAAACGCGCTTTAATTTTTTATCTTTTGGAGATAAGTAAGTAATGTAAATTGTAAAAGTGTTCAAAATAAAGTAGAAATTAAGAATATATCGATGAAATAGTCCTGCCATTAATTTTCAAGCTGTTACACTTTTGAAATTTTTATACTGTCCCTGGATCATAAAAGTTATATTTCGAAAAATATTCTCCATGCTTTGAGAAGTACAACCGTATAAATACGACCGAAACTCGCTGAATTTATGATATTTTGAATTTTATGAAATTTTGTAGCTTTACGGCACTAAAAACAGATAGACGATTTTTTAGTTACATATGACCCAGGGACAGAGTACAAATTTAAAAAGTGTAACTTTCTGAAATTTAATGGCAGGACTATTTCATCGACATAATCGTAACTCCTATCTTATTCTGAACACTTTTGCAATTTACATTGCCTACATATCACCAATATGTAAAAAAAGTAAAACCCGTTTAAGTGTTTTTGGGACACCCTGCATGGAATTAATGTAATAATTCTTTTTTTTCTATATATATAGTACGTATCAAAATAAATTTCAAGAAAGAATTCAATATTTATTTTTGTTCTTTAAAATGAGAACTTTCAAATACAAATATTTTTAAAAATGCGACTGTAACATTTTTGGCGCATTAAATTTGATGTAGCACAAAAGTAAAAGAAAAGTACTTCCAGCCTGTACCGGGAGGAAAAGGTAGCTCCCATATTCTTTGTTTTAAAAAAATCAGCTAATTTTACTCAACCACGCGAAGCTTAAATCCATAGAACACGATTATAGAAGATTCAATCTCAGTTTTCATCAATACTGAATTTGAATGAGAAGTCAGCTATATCCAAGTTGGGTTCATGTATGGTGGGGGTTTTTTGTCACTAAATTTGGCAATATATCGCCAAGTATCGCAAAACTTGGTGAGAATTGGACGCTGGCGGATATGACTATGTAGTTTTAAACGTATGAGGAGTACCAACTATGGTTACAACAATTAACTAAAATTTGAGAGAAACCACGTTTTCCAAAGCTCACAAATGTAACCTGATTATGGAAAAAGCAGTCACCCTAGACTTTCAAACTGCTATATTTTTTTAAGAGGCAAAAAAAAATGCTCCAGAATCCTTGTATCACGACCAAACACTTAAACGTAAAAACATTTTAGATTTCTAATTTTTTGTACATCTGTTTGAATTTAAAACACTCAAGTGGCCGCCATTTTGAAACAAGTTAACGAATGATGGCGCATTTTTTAAGATAAAGACGAAACCAAAAAACGCTCCAGAATCCTTGTATCAAGGTCGAACACTTAAAGGAAAACACTTTTTCAATTTCTTTTTTTTTTTCTTTTTTTTTAATTTTGAAAATTAAAAAAAAAATTAGAGGCCACCATTTTAAAATAAGAGGGCAAATGAAGCTGACCAACGAACTCGGTCATCTTGATAAGTCCTACACACATGCTCAGTCACACCCAAATCGGTTAGTAAATACAAGTGCTATCGCATGACAAAAATCAGATTCTTTCAAAATGTCACCAACCCTAGAATTTCAAACTGCTATTTTTTAAGATTAAGACAAAACAAAAAATGCTCTGGAACCCTTCAATCAATGTCGAACACTTACAGAAAAAACGTTTTCAATTTCAATTTTTTTGTATATGTTTTTGAATTTTAATAATTCAAAAAAGTTTAAGTGGCTGCCATTTTGAAACAAGATGGCGGATGATGCCAGCCAACGAACTCGGTCGAGATCTCGGTATGTCCGTACACATGGTCAGTTACATTCAAATCTGTTCATAAATACGGGGGTTACAGCATGTCAAAATTTAGACATATAAATCAATATTTCAACGGAGGGTGGTTTTGGATTCTGAGAGTCATGATCGGTGAAAATATACCGAAATTTTCCGGAGGTGCTTTCCTCTGAACGGCTGCAATAGATAGCTTTTTACTCTTTGAAACGGAAACTACCTGACAGTGTTTAGTTTAAACATTTATATCACTGTCTTGCATATCTGCAACATACCAAGGGTTAATGTAAACAGCTAGCTTTAAAAGACCATTTTATTGATTACAGCTATCTTCCAACTATACCAGTTAATATAAATTATTTACACAATTACCAACAGACAGAGATACTGGGTTTTTATATAAAACTTCAATTTATCACTTTATCATCTGATTACGGACCAAAACTGGAAACCATTTTTATGTTCAATCGTATCACAATTTACAAATAATTTCTAGGTGGTAGATTTCTCTTGAAAATATTCTATTATGAATGAATGGCAAAGATTATTTTCAAAAGGTGATACTAATCATGGAATTACCAAATAAATAAAAAGAATGATGTCAAGTCAGTTTAGACGCGACCTACGCTATAGACGGCCGGTGCATGACGTTTTAAATGTCACATGGAGTGGATCATTTTTACATGGTAATTGGTGCAAATACCGTGTAAAAATGATCCACTCCATGTGACATTTAAAACGTCATGCACCGGCCGTGTATAACGTAGGTCACGGTTGAGCTCGGAAGCATGCTGGGGCAGTCGGGAAGGTTGGGCTCCTGAACTTTCTGCAGCCCTGCTGCTTTGGCGAAAACTAGGCAGGTTTTTCCCTTCTCTCAGCACATATCCTCCTATAAGTTTGTAAAATGTCGACAGTTTTTTTTTTCGTAAAAGTATTTTTGTGTGTCCACTGCATAATGCAATTATTTTAATATTGAAATAAGTTTTTGTAAGTGAAGTACTAGTTTTGTATATTAACAAGCTCATTCAAATCAGACTAAGTTATGTACATGTGTGTTTATTATCTGTATTACACTGGTAGCAGAAAATTTTATTTAAATTTTAGCAAGTTGTTTTGCATGGTATATAACTTTGTACATATCTAAAAAATGAAGTATTTCTTGAACTAGTGTACTGCAATAATCCTTGTATCAATGATAATCAAATATGATTTGGTAAAATGCCGACAGTTTTTTTTAATAAAATTATTTTTAGGTGTCCACTGCATAATGCAGTTATTTTAACATTGAAATATGTTCTTGTAAGTGAAGTACTAGTTTTGTCTAGTAACAGGCAACTTGAAATCAGAATAAGTTATTTAAATGTATGTTTATAATCTATATTACACTGATAGCAGAAAATTTTACTTAAATTTTAGCAAGTTGTTTTGCATGGTATATTTTTTTAAATATCTAAAAAATGAAGTATTTCTTGAACTAGTGTACTGCAATAATTCTTGTATGAATAATAATCAAATATGGGTTTGTAAGATGTCGACAGTTTGTTTCTCTTTTTAGGTGCGTTCGTAATTATAGAAATACGTAGTACCTATAGTCGTCGTCTGATCTGTCTGTCTATCCGTCCGTCCGTCTGTCTGTCCGTCTGTCCGCATATAACAGCGCAAAAACTACTCAACCGAATGGTTTGAAATTTAATATACATAATCGTTGCAGAATTTTGTCGAGTCATTTCAAATTTTATGAAAATCGAATCAAAACTTAAAATGATATTAATAAAAGTTTTCTTTATTCTATTAACCCTTTCAGGGTCAAGCAATTGTGTTCATGTGACGTCGAATTCACACCGGTATTTACGTAAGAATTTAGTTCAAAATAAGGAAAAGCAATTCTTCAACTTTTACCCGTCAAAGTTAAATAAGTAAAATTTTATTAAAAGTTTCTGGTTTGAATTGGATTAAAATTAGGTGGTATATAATATATACCACCGCCCCGCAAAGGGTTAAATCCTATCGTATGTAATCTATATAATAAAAGTGCAAGTCATGTGACTGAGGAAAACAAATACGGGCTAACCACATCTTTTTCCATATGCCAAGCGGCCATTTTTATTCAAAATTATTTTTTCGAATAAAATTGCATAAAAGTTACATTTTTAGAAAGATCGTTCAAAAAAATTGTTTGCTTGAGAGATGAGTTACATTAAAAAATGTATAGATTCTGAAATAATTTCAAGGAAAATTAGGTTAACAACCGAACATCTCAATCCATTAAAGTAAATAAATAAAAGATTCATTCACCGTGAGTCACAGAAATATTAACCATGGGGGTAATCATTCGCAAAGCAAGATCTCCATGGTGAATTTTGCTGCAGTGTCTGGTGTAGAAAAAAAAATTCGCATCTGTAAACATGGCATACGTAATAAGAAAAAAAAGGCATCCACATAGCAGACGGTATAATTTATTTCACTGAAATAATAACCACATTTTTTTTACATTGTAAAACTAGTTATAGCAAGAAACGAACGCACCTCTTTTGTCACGTTTAACGTACAATTTCCAACTTGATTTATAGTAAAAGTGTTTTTAGGTGTCCACTGCATAAAGCAATTATTTTAACATTGAAATATGTTCTTGTGAGTGAAGTATTAGTTTTGTCTGGTAACAGGCTCATTGAAATCAAAATAAAATATTTAACTGTGTGTATATTATTTGTATATATACAGATAGCAGAAAATTTTATTTCAATTTTAGCAAGTTGTTTTGCATAGTGTGTATGTTGTAAATATTGAAGTGTTTCTTTAAGTAAAATACAACATCAATTTATTTATTTATGATAATCAAATGCAAGCTTGAAACAATATAGAACATTTCATTTTTGTTTTTAAATTTAATTATCTTTGAGTCTATACGTATTTAATCTCGTATGCTTAATTAAGCTGTATTTAAGAATTAAAAATATACAAGCTTTAAAGAATTTTAAATCTTTTTTTTAATTTTAATTGAAGGTATAGTAATTTATGATTTAGGGAATGTTTTTGTATAAATAATTAAGAATACTCATGCATATTTATTATATTTTTGTACTAATTATTCCTATGCTTTCATAAATGTTAATAAACAATTCTCAACTTTTTTTTTTTTTTTTTTTTTTTTTGCGTGTTGTGCAAATAACTGCAATTTCACCTGCAAAAAAATAATTAATATACTAAATTTTATTTTATTTTATTTTTATGTTTCAGCATTTGTAAATTACTTTTAATCTTTTTAGAAGTGCCGTACATTTTTTATAATTATAAGAAGCAATATTTTAGCGATTTCACGCCAGTTAATAAAATTATACTTTTTAATTACCAAATTGTAGCTAAAAATTAAATCAATTTGTTTCCTTGTAGATATAAATAAGATGTAAAAAAAAGTTTAGTCAAAGATTGTGCAATTTTTTACGAGATCTGTAATATTAAGGAAATCATTATCTTTAGTCTATTTTTTATTCGATCTACCTAAAATATTGTTTAAATATTTTAAAAGAGAATTTGGCTATCTAACGTTTTTCTTAAAGTTCTGAGAATAATGGAAATCAAGAAATCAAGCCTCTTCATGCACAATAAAATTAGTGTTTTTACGCGCTTTCTTAAATATTATAGAATGCATTGGTAGAGAAACGCTAGGACAGAAGAACTTATACTCTATGTAATTTCAATTGGCTTCTCAAAGACATTCGTCCTTCACACTTCATCTCTTCGTTGTCATGACACGAAAAGACGCAAGCCGCTGGTCCCGTTGTTCCCACTGCTATAATCCATCAAAGGACCAAAGGACTAAGCTTTCTACTGATCTCAAGTAGGGTGCACTGTAAAACAATTTCAGAAACGTTTCTGAAAGTATCGGAGACATCTGTTGCAGCTGCACGATACTAACGGGAGGTTTCTGATTCAAGCAGAAAAATGTTTCAGCTAAAACACGGAACCTTTCCGATTCGTAATGAAATATTAAGATTCGTAATGAATTCATTACGAATCGGAAAGGTTCCGTGTTTTATCTGAAACAATTTTCTGCTCCAAGCAGAAACCTTTCCGTTAGTATCGTGCAGCAGATGTCTCCGATACTTTCAGAAACGTTTCTGAAAAATTTTTACAGTGTGGGAATAAAAGAGCAGTCAGTCAGTCAAATAAGGTGTTACCATAGTTACTGATCTAAGATCAGACCGGAAAACTGGCCTTGAGAAGTCAATTGAAATTACATATATGTTATTGTCAAGGCAGATCTTTCTCGGCCTATACTGGAGAAGACCTTAATTAAGTAGACACTAGCGAGCATAGCGACCTCATATGAGGTTGTACTGAAAAACGACTTCCAATGAATTATTTATGTTACTTTTATACCTGAACCAAATGTAAACTTCATATAAAGTTCAATAATGCTTGTGAAATACAAAAATAGATAGCAGAGTTATTTCCCTATTCAAGTATTCAGTTTTAAAATCAGTCTTTGTCACTATTTTTTTCGTTATGCATGAAAGAAGACCTTCTCGAAGTTCTGCTTATGGATCTAAACAAAAACATAACCAAAAATGTTTTTTCTTTCACTTTATACTTTATGGTAAGGCGCCAAAAGTTTAAATTAGCATAGAAAATTATTTTATAACTCTTAATAATAATTTTTTATGCTTGGAAACTTTATGTCAGAGTCGTTCCGTAATTTTCTAATAAATGTAAAATTTATAAAAATGCGCACCGGTAACGTCTCCAGTTTCGAAACAGGAAGTCCAATGTTCGAATCCAGCCGATTCCAATGTGTCAGACATTTATAACCCCCCCCCCCTCTCCTTTATTTTTACTTTCTGGATACACGCACCAGTGTTCGAAAAAATCGAGTGGAACCATTCCAGATTTTTTTTTTAAATAACCAGGTATGTTAAAAAGTTTAGTATAAGATCGTCAATTACGTGTCAAAAAGAGCGATATTAGAAACAATGTGATTACAGTGAATATGAACAACAATAAAGGGTTGCCAGAAGAAAAACTCTGTTGTGGCAAACTACTTTCGCTAAGTTGCTCCAGCTGGCGTGCAATGGATATATATCACTGCAATAAGTTAAGGAACAATCAATTTTATTTTTTGCTTAAAATTACTTGTTATTTAGGTGAGTTAAAATTTTACATTTATGTAGCGCATGCATGGATTTGTCCAATTTAGATTTTTGTTTCTTTTAGTTTAAAAAAGCATTAAACAGTTGGCAGTTTCGTATCTTTCATTAAAATGATTTTCAATTTTAAAATATCGTATATTCCGGCGTATAACGCGCACCTAAATTTTCAGACTTCGTTTTTCTATTTGTAGGTATATTTGTCGTATAGCACGCACCTGCATCTTTGCAAAAAACCTTCATGAGATACATAGCAACAAATAACATTAAGATTATTGTAAAGTTAACTAAATAACTATTGCTTTTCGTGTAATCTGAAATCATTTTTTTTTCTTTTTGTAAATAAATAGCATATTTATTAAATTAGAAATATTTGTTCTTATGATCATATTTTTTAATCTTTTATAACTTTTTTCTATTTATAATAGAAGAAAGTATTGTAATCGGAATTTTTTCCGACTTCCAGTTTTCAACGGATTTACATGTTTTAGAGGTCATAGAAATCCCGAAAAACGTTCTTATAAAATGTCTGTCTGTCCACCTTTCCGTGTGTCTGTCCTCATTGTATCATCGATAAGTACAGGGTGATCAGAAAATGAGCATACATTTGAAAAATTAATAATTCACGGAATAATGTAGGTATAGAGAGGTACAAATTGACACCCATGCTTGGAATGACATGGGGTTTTATTGTATCCACAAAAAAGTTCATAAAATGGCCGACAGATGGCGCTTCGTGTGATAAGAAAAGCAATAATAACCATAACAAATTATGACAAAGCAAAAACAATGTTCTTCAGAACGAATGCTCAACATGTCCACCGTCATCCCGCAACAATAGCTGTAGCCGAAGGACAATGTTGTGCACAGCACTGTGCAGCATATCTGTAGTTATGGTGAGAAATTGGCATTGGATGTTGTCTTTTAGCATTCCTATTGATGTCGGTCGATCACGGCAGATTCCCCATTTTGATAGTAGAGCTTCACTAACATTGCCTTTTCTGGTAACGTCAACATGCTGCGATTGCTGGTGCATCTGATTCTCTCTCTCATTACAGCTCTTTTTATACACGATTCTCAGGCAGAGTCACTGACGTTTTGCTGTTCAGTGTCATCTGTCGGCCTTTTATTTGTTTTTTTTACCTTTTTTTGTGTGGTTACAATAAAACCACATGTCATTCCAAGCATGTGTGTCGATTTTTACCTCTGTACCTACATTATTCCGTGAATTATTAATTTTTCAAATGTATACTCATTTTCTAATCACCCTGTGTATGAAATTATGCATGGAATTGAACTAAATTTCATTTATATCATTTTGGCTATGATAACCAAATCCCAGTTGAATTTGGGGATATTCCGCCGGAAAAGGGCGCTGTGATAGCCATTTTTGTTCCATTTTCATTATTGTATTATCGAAAAGTGTATGAAGTTATGCATGGAATTGAACTAAATTTCATTTATATCTTTTTGGCTATGGCTAGCAGGTCCCAGTTGAATTTGGGCATATTCCGTCGGAAGGGGGTGCTTTGATAGCGATTTTTGTTCCATTTTCATTATTGTATCATCGAAAAGTGTATGAAGTTATGCATGGAATTGAACTAAATTCCGTTTATATTTTTTTGGCTATGGCTAGCGGGTCCCAGTTGAATTTGGGCATATTCCGCCGGAAAAGGGCGCTGTGATAGCCATTTTTGTGCCATTTTCATTATTGTATTATCGAAAAGTGTATGAAGTTATGCATGGAATTGAACTAAATTCCGTTTATATCTTTTTGGCTACATGGCTAGCAGGTCCCACTTGAATTTGGGCATATTCCGTCGGAAGGGGGTGCTTTGATAGCGATTTCTGTTCCAGTTTCATTATTGTATCATCGAAAAGTGTATGAAGTTATGCTTAGAATTCAACCAAATTTTGTGTATATGTTTTTCACTATTTAATGCAGGTTCCAGTTGACTTTGGCAGGGCGCTGTGATAGCAATTTTTGTGTGATTTTCTCGATTTTTCGTAGTGGTGTTTTACATCAGCTACTAGTGCAGCGAAGGGTCCTTTGCACCCATGGCAGAATGGCGAAATATATTGATTTTATCGTCACTGTGATAGCGAATTTTGAAGTATTAACATGTATGAGGTAGAAGAAAGTTTTGCGATTGGCACATACGCCTAGTTTTTATAACCAGCGTATAACGCGCTCCTGTAAATTTCCATCAATTTTCTAGTGTTAAGAGTGCGCGTTATTCGCCAAAATATACGGTATTTTTCAAAGTGTATCTTAAGAATTTTAAGTAAAAGCACGCATTTATTTCTCCCGAATTTTAAAAAGTGCTAAAGATAAAACCTTTAATCAGTATTTTGAAACTAGGTTATTTGTTTTGTCAAATAAATTGTTGAAACAACCCTTTTATTTTATTCATGAATTTAAGTTACTCCGTTATTTTTCCATTTTATTTGGATTATTTTCATCCCATTAAACGTGTTTGGAAATTTTATACCATAAACAAATTTTCATGTAAAAAAAAATGTTTTTAAAAAATATGCAAATGAAGAATAAATCGAGTAGTTAATCTATCCACAAAACTGTCATTTTGTTTAAGATTTTAGCTGACTGATAAATATTTATTCTATGAGATTTCTATTTATTCTAGGAGAACAATTTCAAGAACATATATATGCAAGGCTAAATATATGCAATGGAAATGTAAAGAATGGTCCAGTGAAAGTTTATATTCAAACAATTATGGCTGTTGGAAAACTTTAGAAATTTTACTTAGTATTTATTTTTGTAACTTTTCGACAGAAATAGATTTTTGGACAAAAATAAATATATAAGGGATCTTAAACATTTAATACATCATTACTGCAGAAATGAACATGTATTTTAATTCGTCATAGTGGGTGTGAACATGTGTTATTTATCTACAGTGGGAAAAAGTTGACACTTTTCCGTTAGACTGACACCAGTCTCAGTACAGGGCCAAAGTGGTAAAATCAGGCTGCGCCGCCAGGAGCCTGAGGAGCGCCCGGCGCATCTACGACCACCGAACCCAAGACCTGAGAGACTTTTATCGCACACGACCAGATTTGTCTCTCCGTATGCGCTACGGCCGGTCGTAGGACAGACACCTGCGGACCCTCCAACCCTTAGACCCATGTGTTGACGACGTAAGTCGTTGCGATACGCGGTGGATCACATTATCAGTGGAAACCACCACGAGACACTTGGGGACGGGCCGGTGTCCCCCAACAGCTTCGGGACTGGACACCCATAAGGGAGCCAGGCCCTATGCCTTAAGTCGGGTTTTCCCGACCCGCACTTGCTTTACCATAACTCGAGGGATGTGGAAACCTAGAAAGGTAACTACGGCTCCCTCGTGTAATGGACCTGGAAAGGAATTGGGTTAGTGCAAACATGAAATTTAAAACTTCAAAAACAACAACAATATAATTCAAAACATGCACAAACAACAACAACAGGACTAGAACAATATCACTTATAAAGTGCCGGCTTACGAGACAAGTCTCAAGCCTGCGAACTTCTAAATGTGATAAATTGCTAATTTCTCGTCAATAAGTGTAGTAACTCGATAAATCGTCACGTATACAACATGTCCCAAATGAAAGTACACAGTTCCGAAAAGCTACCGCAAAAACGACTCTCATCATAAAGTCATGAGAATTGGGTATTGCAGTAAAAAGATGATGGGATTTTTTTCTAGAGCTAGTTCCAAAAAACACCAACCCACACAACACATGCGTAGATATTTCGTCTCTTTTGCGCTGTTTACTTCCAAAATACATACATATATACTAAGCCGATGCCCATTCTAATACGTAAATTGGATTATTCAATGGATGACATCCACACTGCAAATCCCTGAAACACATTTTACTCAAAATACAACGCATTATAAACGCTTGAGGTGTCAAGATGTGTTTCCAATCTGTTTAAGGCATTCTCAGGTGTTTGAAAATGTGTGGTAAAATGCGTTTACCGAAACTCGGCTGTCACTTTGGTAAAGATTTAATGGAAAGCGAAACACATGCGTATAACAGAACACATTCAAAACGCATTTCAGTAAACGACATGTTCAATGCTATATTCAGACATTCTTCTTCGGCTAGGATTCATGAAACTCCAGGAGGAAATTGCACTTTCAAAACAATAAAAATCTGAAATGTTTGCTGTATATTTGTTTTAAATGTTTCTACGTGGAGAAAAAGTGCGTAATAACTTTATTTCTTACAGCCAAAGATGACGTCATTGTCGGGGAATGTATACATTTGATAATCCTAAAAATAAAAGTTAATTAAAAAAATAAATATTTAAAATATTGGAAAAAATAGAAGATTTTGGGAAATTATAATTTTTCACATTAAATGTGAAAAAAATATTTTTTTCCACATTGTTATCTATATTTTATGTACTATGATATATAAAATTTAAAAATAAATGTTATTAGTGCAGTGTTGCAGTGAGAAACGTTGGCTCTCGCTAAGTATAGCTAAAAGTGCTTTGCCAGGGCTCCGCGCTATGTTGCGCAGGCCGCACAGTCAACCTCCCCGAAATAAATAATCTTCGTGATAGGTCGCTAATTTTTGACGGTTGCCAAAATATTGTTGCATAAAAAAATGATAGCATAAGAATTTTCAATATCGTCTAAGGAGGGGACTAATATTTTCGTGCTGATAACCATCATCCGTGTTGAATTCAAGGGGTACCCCGGCGGGGGGCATTCAGCGCTCCCCGGAACATTGAAATCAGTGTTGAATTCAGGAGGTGGCCCGGGGGGGATATTCCCACCCCGGAGCTTTAAAATGCCCCCCCCGGAAGATTTGAGATTTTATTATTTCAATGGTGGTAAAAAAGTGGAATCTCCCCCCCCCCCCGGATTTCTATAATGCCCCCCCCCCCCCTCGGAGCCACAAAAATCCCTCCCGGAGAAAACTGTCTGAATTCAACACTGATTGAAATATCCCCCTCGGAAGATTTGAGATTGTATGCTTTTAATGGTTAAAAAGTGCAATTGCCCCCCCCCCCCCCCCGAGCCATAGAAATCCCTTCCAGACAAAAGTGTCTGAATTCAACATTGCACAGCACCTTTAAAAAAGAAAAAATCTCATACAAAATCCACTGATAAAAAACGACTCCAGTTAGCTAAGTTCAGACGCATGCGCACACGTACTATTATGGTATTCAAGCTGATTGCAAACACTGCTCACTTCCGGTCCGCCATTGATCTGCTATCGCCATGTGCATGAAGTGTCAACCGTCGCGCCAAGAAGTTTTGATAATTTCCCGGGAAAACATTTGCAGAGTAAGTTTTTTCTATATTATTTAGATTTTTTGTCGTGGGAATTACATTTGCATGGATATTAAAGTTCTAGATTATTGTTTTTTGATAAACCGATGTAAAAAAGATGATTTATGATTTACATAAAATAGTGTTATTTTTTGCACCTTGTGACTTATGTTTTGATGTTGACTGAAATTTGATCGTCAAACGTGTAAAAATGCATGCTGAAGATGACTACGTTTTTTTTTAAATTTAATTATTTATTGAAGTTCTTAATATTTACATAAGGGTATAATAAATACACATAATATGCATGGTTATTTATTTATTTTTAATTTCTTGCAAACTTTAAACAGTTATTAATTAATATTAGATTTTTAACTATGTTTATGATCAAAATATTATATAGACCTATTTCTTTTTCTCTTTAGCTTATGTATTTATCCAACTAGAATGCCGTTCTGACTCGTTTTAATTTCTAAAAAATCTGTTTACAATTTATTTGTTAATTAGAGATTGTCCTTCAAACACTTTACCCATAATTGCTTTTGTTATTTTATCATAGAAATTCATTTAAAAATTCCTATTAATTTTTTTCCCTTTAATTTTTTTTTATTAAATGAAAAATAACGAATGTAATTAAATATTTATTTTTTGCATAATATTTATTTTCTGTTATAATAGAAATAGAAATTAATGATATTATATTTTTAATGGTGATATATCCCAACAATATTTTTTACTTTGTTTATATTGTTTAAAAGGCATAGATAGAATATACAATACAATTAAAATTTGCTTTTCAACTATAATAGAGAACCATTGGGTGAAGCTAGGTAAGATTTCACAATTTTTTCATAAATTAATATTTGGCAATTGAAAATGAAAAATACAATTGAAATGATTATTAAATTGAATGATATGTTAGGAACCATAATGTTAAATTTAGGAAAAGCTAGTGAGGAAATTATAATGCTGAAAGGTTAAATTTTTAATAGAAAAAAATTATGGTACTTTTGGGTTATAGTGGCCCCGAGGATGAATCGCCAAGCGACCAAGATTTATGTCCAAATTATAAATCATATATGACATTATAATAATATATGATATATATTATATAATTTGTGAATCATATGATACAGTTATAGTCAAATATGATGTATATATGGCGTAAATAATACACAGGAGGATCCACTCCCCCATTTAGAGTATAGGTGCAGATTCACGGTCGCCAGTCGCCACGTGGCGACTAAATTTTTTATTGTGGCCACTAACTTTCGGTGTTTAAGTCGCTAAGTGATTTAAAAGTAATCAATTTCTGGTATTCTCAGTCCCCATCGTGAAATGTTGATATTTTTTTTAAAGATTAAGACTAAAACACATAACAAACATTATTATTATTTTTTAATAACATTTCAGAATGATCTGTTTAACACAGCAAACTATTAAATATATTCGAATAGCAATGTTATTCGTAACAGTTTGAATATGATAATTTTACATAGACTGTGATTTAAATACATAGATATAAAAAAAATGTTTGAAGTGTGTTTTGATTTTTATAGTGCAAAATAATCTCACAAATTCATATTTCCTTTCATATGTACTTTTGTCTGGCAAAATCAAAATAAGATATATTGTTTTTCTGATATTCCCCGCTATCATGATTGCTTAGCTTATACATATTTTTTTTAAACCGTATCTTGCCCAACTTTATCTTCTGACTGTACATGATTTAAGATTTAATTAATATTCAAATTTTGTTGTACATGTGTTTATATAAATAAATTACTTTACACTTTGAATTCCTGAGGGTTTTTTTAGTTTTTTACCCCATATAAACACTATTGTTTTTATGAGTTTGTTTTACAATTGTGACCACTGGATTTTTTGGGTATAGGAGCCAGTGACCTATAATCTGCACCTATAATTTAGAGGGGAATCATATCTTCTTTCTTCGGCATGTGTGTGTGTGTGTGAGAGAGGAGGGGAGGGGGGCATATGTCTTCATTAGCTTAGATTCAAATGGACTATTTTCTGACATATACCCGAATTAATTTTCTCTCATAAGTGCATGAAATTTGCAGGCATATTAGTAAATATGTAAAATTTACATGTTTTATCCACATACCAAGAAATCAGAGTTTCGCATTTTCTTAAAAATGCAAAGAATCTTATAGACAGTTTTCTCAAAGTTTGCATTTTACGGCAATTTTTCAGGCTTGACAATCTTGAAAACATAGTCTTGAGGGAGAAATCAAATACAATTCAAAATGTACCACATTTATAGGAAAATTAAAAGAGATGTTCGATTCTTTAGTGCTTAAACAATATCTGCAATTTTCATGCATCTTTATTAAAAAATAACTCCATGAGAGTATGAAAATGATTAGATTTTTTAAGCAGTAAAAAAAGAAAAAAATGAAAACACCTTTAACACTTATTTATATATTTTTTAAATGTATTGTTCTATAAAATGTTTTCTATTTGCATGGGGGGTCATGATCCCCATGATCTACCCCTTGGATCAGCACTTAAAATAATATGTAGGGTAGATGTGCCAGTAATGGACACCCTTAAGGAATTTCTTTAAAAATTATTTTTTAATTAATAGTTATAATTGTTATATTCCACATTTCATAATATTATATTAATCTACCAACACTATTTAACCATGCTCATAGTCACATTTCCCAATGTGAATCGAAATTTAATTGTAAATAACAGAAATAAATCAAAACACCCTAAATTCCAGTAATGGACACCCCACAAAAAGTAATAGGTAATTGATATTATGATTGTATTTAAAACTAGAATTTAAAGAAAACATATTAATGAAATTAAAAAAGCTGAATTTTTATTTTTTATTTTTTGTTTTTAAACCAAAAATGTTGAAGGTGGCCCATTACTGGAAGGAGGTCCATTATTGGCACATCTACCCTATATAATAACATATGAGGGGGTTACAATGACAGTTGAGTAAGTCAATATTTAGTCATTTGAGAATTGAAGGATTTTATGAAGCTTCTTGCATTGCCGTTGCATTAAGTGGTCCAACTTGTTTTGCCCTATAGCGACTCCCTATGTTAACTATGACTTATTTGACTGTCACACTGAATAGAAATTAATATATACGCTCAGAGAAAATATGGTTTTCTAGATTTTTTTTTTTTTTTTTTTACTTACTCCACTGTCATTCTAAACCCGTCATATATGGCACATATATGATTGTTTGGTTATATATATAAGCTTTGTGATGAACTTGGCTAAATCATAACTACAATCTTGGCATAATTCATAATTGTGGGGGCCACTATAACCCTTAAGTGTACGAAAATCATTATTTTATATATATATATATATATATATATTGTATTTATATTTATAATATATTAATCTAAAGTGAAAAAAAAATTCTAGTTTGCATTAATTTTGAAGTTACTTTTTATTTTATTTTTTGTAAAAAAATATTAGAACAAAATTTATTATGCTAAAAAGCTTAATCAATTTTTGCAGAAAAGATGCTTTTCTTCCATCACCGTAAGATTTTTGGAAATTTTACATCTTTAGTAAAAGGACATATATATACATATATGTGTATATACATATACTATGTATATTTCACCGGCACCCGGCTAATTGAAAAGTACCGTAAATTGTATATATATATATAAAAATTTATAAATATATATATATTTATATATGTATAAAATATTTAATATATATGTACATAAACATATATAAACAAGCATAAAAGTTAATCAAGTTTGTTTTTATATATGTTTATATTATTTGGCAACAAATCCTACTTTCTGTAACCCAAATTGTGCCAAGCTTTAAAAAAAAGAAAACAAGGTTCCTGTATTGGGAAATTAAATATCCATCAAATCAAAGTATAAATCCAAGCAAATTGAAAATGCTGTTCTCAGTCATGTTATTTTATATTTAATAATTTTAATATCTGTGCATTATGTAAAGCCTTTTATTATTTATTTATGTGTCAGATCACTTTGAAAAAGTTATGAGCTAGTTTTAAAAGGACTGATGGAAGCAATTAAAACAGACTGGTATGCTACATTTGTTTAATTTTCCAAGCCCCTGGAGAATGCAAAGTCTGAAGAGAGTATGACATTTGGCATAAAGGCTTCATGGCTGATCTGAGCTAACATCTTTCATCTAAATACTGTCCATGTCCACTCGGTAATATTTTTTTGTTATTAATTTATTATTGCTCATTTATAATTATTTATTTATTTTATATTTATCATTTTTTGCAATGTTATGTATCTAATAATAAATTACTGTTTTGTACATGATTGGTAACAATAAATAAGATTGACAACCATTTTTGGCAATCTATCTCCTGGCCCGGATAATACGCAGGTACTCTATTATTTCTTAGTAACAATATTAAATTTAAAAATGATTAAGGATGTTTGAGTTAGTGTTTTGAATTGAATTTTGGATACGACAATATAGGAGAGGGAAAACATTTGTCAAGAAACAACAATCGTTTAGAACTTGAGTTGTAATTTAATGAAATATATATAAAAAAAACTGTTAAATTACAAATCATTTTAATAATGCTTGCAATCCTCATGCTTTTTCGTTTAAAAACTTGTCAACTAGTGTGATATTATTCAACGGATTTTTTTTTTTTTCTTTGGTCGCAACAACTTGGTCTGTTTGCAGCCTCTGTATTTGTGTGGCCTCTTTTTTTCAGCTAAGTGTATTTTGTAAAGTAAATTTCTAAGAAATGTCTGTCACATATTATAAATGTTTTATGTCTGGTGACTGATGTGTAGGACCTAACCAGTTTATTATAAAAATGCCAAATGTATTGTATGATCATGTAGCAATAATGGCTTGGTAGTAATCAAATCTGTAATGAACATTAGGTACTTCTTTGTTATAGGTGTCTTGGCATAACTCAGTCGTAAGAAAGTGCAATTTTGCACCAAATATAAACAATCATGAAAATGAAACAGCGACCAATGAAACAAATTTTCTAATCTGCACTTAGCTTGCTTTTCTCCTGCACACAAAATTTGTCTCTGATAAATTAAAAAATTGACATTTCTAAAATTTCAAACATGTTTACTATTTTTAATTTACCAATGAAAGAAACTCCCCCCCCCCCTCCCCAAAAAAATCATTTTACTATTTGAAAGAATCTCTGTGAAACTCATCATAATATGCAACTTATATATTAGAGAAAAAATATTTGGAAATACAGTAGACTCTTCTTAAATCCACATAGCTTAAAAACAAGAGATTGGACAGATTTTAGAATTTTGCAGATTTCTGATCAGTTTTGTTTATATTTTTAAACAGTAATTTGAATTTAATAATGCACTCAAAATTATAATAAATGCCTACAATAAAGTAAAATAATAAAAATTAACAAAATTATTATATTTTTTAAATATTAAAAGTAAAGGTCAAGTAAATAATTCATAATCCATAACTAAATATGCATAGTGATGAGATATTTTTTCCTTGAATCATTCAGTGAAATTCTCCTTATAGATATACACTAATAATTCCCATCAAAATCTTACAATAACAAAGTTTTCTTTCATGTTTAGCCATACTTAATAACCAAAAAGCTTGATTAATACATAAATGTATTTGTTAAAAAGATATCGCCACTGATATCAGGACTATCTTGAAATTCTTCAGAAATAAATTTATGCTTCCTTCATGAGAAAACATGAGTTCAATCATATTAACTAGAATGCCATATTAAAATGTGTACAGAATGTTATAAATTTAAAAAAAAAAACTTCATTGTTTATATCTTAAGTTACATTGTTTAAATCTGAAATGATGTGCAGATTTGAGGGAGTCTACTGTACTATGTTGCAAAAAGAAGAAATGTGTTCACAAGGCAAACTAGTTCAATGGCTCTTAAATACCTTTTTCTTTCGGAATTGTGATTTATGTATTACTAGAATAAGGAATGGACTTTAGTCTGATTGTGGAAAAAACTCTTAAATCTACTTATAAAGATTTAACAATATGATGAGATTTAAAAATGTGAATAAAGATTGTCAGAAAGTGACTTTGAAAACTTTGCTTTTCCTGCCAAATTTAACCTCGCCTTTATTTCTAACGCACCCAAGGCATTTAAAAATTTTTCAAAAGTAAAAGAATATTCTCAATTTTAACCCCCCCCCTCTAATTTTAGTTGTCATGAGGTCTGTACTTAAATCCAATCTTGTTTATATAAAATAGAGTTAAGTGGCAGTACATTGCATATATGTTTTTGACTGTATGATAATTGTAGACCCCCCCCCCCTTCCTTTAATGATGTCACTATCAATGTCTACAAATTCTTTTTTATTTTACAAATTTTTTTTTTAGTTTTTTTGAATGCCGGATGTTGGGGGTATTCCCTATTTTGTAATGAAATTACTTTAAAATCATAAATGTAATCATAATTGGCTTTAAATAATAACTTTGTATTTTAATAAAAATATATAAAACTCTTTTGATGTAAAAAAAAAAAAAGATTTTGGTTAGATAAAAAATAATAAAGATATCAAAGAGAATTGTTTCACTTCTTCCTGGAGATAGCTTTATAACATTATATATGTACAGCCCCTAATACATAAAAGTATCTAAAATTAAAACACTGGCAATCTTGTATCATAATTTACACATTGAATGTGTAAGGAAAGATATTAAGTATACAATTTAATAACTAAAAAATTAAATGTAGTAGTTTTTGTTTAATAGATGTTAAAAAAAATACCCTCTTTTTTTTTTAGGATGTAAAGTATTTGCATGTTTATTATCATGTAGAGAGTTTTCAATTTAATTGATTACTTATGGTTTTAATTTCAGATAGCAATGACTATTTGCAGAATATAATGAAGTATCCTACAAATTGGCCTTTGAAGCACCTTAGGATTTGTATCACTATTATTTTAAATATTTTGTTATATAATTCATTCTTGTTGTAGAATTTTGGATTTAATAAAATGTTTTGCTTCAGTAATCTAAGAAATTCATCTTATTTATTGAATTAAAAAAAGTCTGTTTTTGCAATCATTAGTTAAATTTACATTCATTATTTTATGTAATGCAGGGTTCGCGCAGTTATACCACAATTTTTTAACTGTAGAAAAATATTGTAAATTCTATGAATAAACAAGGCAGTTACGATTTGATATATTTAAAACTTGTATTTGGATATATATATATTTTTTTTTTTTTTTTTTAAATAGAGTATGCAAATCTTGATATTGTACATGTAAATATTGCTTTTAAGCTTTATAGTAAGTGATTAGCATTTTATTGTGTAATGCATATCTTTTTCTTTCTTTCTTTTTTTTTTTTCTTTTGAAGAGTTGAAAAAAATTAAGAACTGTTCTTGCACCATGTTTTTTTTAATTTGCTCTTAATATACCTTTTTGAATTTATGAATAAATTTTAAAATATTGTGTAAATTTATTTAAATATTGAATAATAGTAATAACCATTCTTAGAGACTTTTTTGTACTATTGAAGGAAACAAATAAACAAACAAAAAAATAAATATTGAAATGGCCAATATCTTAAATAAGTTTCCTAATAAACTACAGGTTTTTATTTTTCTCTTTTCTAGAAAACTAATATTATCATAAAATATTATTTTTTTTTTGTCATTAATTTGTACTTAAGCAATGTATGTTTATTCTTTATAACCAGGGACGGATTTACAAATTTGGGGACCCTGGGCACAGATGCGTATGCCCCCCCCCCCCCCTTGCACCGATGCTTACAGCAGCCTTGAGTAATATATATATTATATTGAAAGCACTATACTTATTAAGATAATCACTATTGACTTTAAGAATTTCTTTAAAATATCAGTTTAAAAAAAATTAATTTGATAATCATTAATTTACTTTTAAATAATTATTTCATAATTATGAAATTTCAATTGAATTTTACAATAAATTGTGTGGTGCTGATTACCTTTCTCTATGCAAGTCCACATATCTGGAATGATAAAGTATGCTGCAACTAATAATAAATTTACTGCAGTACCAAGCTATAATTATTTAAAATATTAGCATATCCTATTAATCAAATAACTTTTTCTTTCAAATACAAGATTTCACTGAAAAAAAAAAAAAACTAAATTTATAAAAGTAACTAGCAGAACCACATGCCTTTGTCCATTTTAACCATGAGGCATAACAGGTAAAATAAATAAAAATGAAATAATATGGCGATCCCACAGACAGAGTTCTGTACATTCTTGCACATAAATTGTTAAAAAACAATCAGGAAAAAATAAAGTTACTTTGACAAATCATAGATAATCTTTGAGAAACACATTTTTCGATATTTTGTTTTTTAACCGTTAAAACTTTTATAGCCAATAATTGAAAAATCTTCAGTAGCATTTGGGGGCCCGTGTCCCGAATGCCCTGCCATAAATCAAACACTGTTTATAACTATATTTGGATATATTTTTTTTTTCTTTTTTTTTTTGTGAGTGTAAACAGTAAAACATAAATATTGGAAATTATTTAATTTATTCTCCATTTTTACTCTAAAACAGTGGTTCCTAATGTGGGGCATCCCCCCCCTCCCCCCCACACACACGCAGGAGGGTAATTTGAATTTTTAGGGTGGCAATTCCATATTTGCTATACTCCCATTCCCTTATTAGTTATTTTGTAAAAGTAATGTTGTAGACTAAAAATAAATGTTACACATTCAAATTTCAAAAATAAAATGAAAAAAAAAAAAGTTTTTTATTCAATTTTTGGAAAGTATACCTTCAGAAGTTCAAAATACAATCACTACCAGAATAATTATATGAAAACATTTAGACACTTGTATATTAAAATTACTCTATAATTTTAATGATCTTAGACAACTTTTTTGACTTTGCATTTAATGAGTCTTGTATGTCTTTTCATTCTGCAATATGTTAGATAAAAAAACTTTTACAAATGAAACTATTCAAGTGCATATTTAACATGTTTGCGACAAGCGTCCTTTACAGAATTTTGAATTTTTTATTACCAGTAATTTTGGTAAGAAAATTTTGCCTAATGTAATTACAAATATAATCACTAAGTCTAATTTATTCACTATTCTTGATTAAATATGAAAAGTTTTCAGGATTCTGAGTGCTGTGTATGTCACATACATGCAGGTGGTTAAAACTGACTGTTTTAACCCTTTATGCTCAGAGTCCTTTTAAATTGAATCATAATGTTATAAAAACTATTTGATTCATCCATTACCTACAGTATGTTTCAGGATCAATTTTAAATACTTTACTCTAACATCGATAGATAACAAAAATAGTCCTGTGAATGAAAAAATGAGATTTTCTTGCCTATGTATCTCATTCTAGTTTCCATTTTCCTGCGTGATATGCAATGCTAAGTATGTTTTTTTTTTTTTTTACTTTACTTTTAAGATGTTTTATGAAGTGGTATTTATAAGTACCAGTATTAAGAAGAAAGAAGCAATTGTTAATATGTATACTTGTAGCTCAGGTATATCAGAATTTAACATAGCCTAAGATGATTTGTATTTCTTTCAAATGAAGAAGTTTTTCGTACAGATTTTTTATGCTCATCAGGGGTCGATCCAGGAAAAATTTGGGGCCTATTTAGGGCCCCTTCACAAAAATCTATTTAATAAAATGGGCCTCTTCACAAAAATCAATTTGATAAAATGGATCCCCTTCACAAAATTCTATTCCATAAAAACTTACTATTTATTATTTTATGATGTTTTAAAATGTGTAATTTGTAAACAAACAAGTTCACCAGAGAGAAGAACTTCGGCAAAAGGGTTTTAAAAAGTTTTTGTTTATAAATGCTTGGTTCGAATTTGATGAACTCAATTTCAACTTTCGTTACAAAATGTTATTTTTCACAAAAATATAATAAATTTCATGAAAATAACCTTTATTTTTCACAAAATGGGCCCCCAAAAAAAAAACCTGCATCGGCCCCTGCTCATGTTTGGCAAAATACTCAAAAAATTCTATTAAATGCAGTTTCGACACAGATCATGGATTTCTGTTTGATTCCTCAATTACAAATTTAGTGCTAAAAACATCAGGATTTTCATATGAAAAGTTATAAATTTAGTGTACGGCAGACACTAATATACATTATAGCAGACATGACCTTTTGCTGCATAGGAAACAATTGCAAACAGTGCACAAGGAAGAGGTAGACAATAGACATATTTCTTCGAAATGAAGAAAATGCATTATAATAATATTTAAAATACTGCTTAAAATTAATAAAGTTATCCAGAAATGATTCTTGTTTATTGTGTTCCTAGCTGCCAACTGCTCTGATTCTTTGGCACTAATAATTACGGACAGAAATTTCTCCCTGTTCATATTGTAGAATTCTGTGATACAATAAGATGAAGAATATTTAAATAAAATAGTGATGCTAAAAAAATCTTAGCAGTTGGCAGCTATGATTGTATTATGCAAAGATATTAGCACCCAAAACTTTTCACATGTATAAACGAGGTGCTAAAATTAAATCACAAAATATATCATTGCTATCATATTTAATTCCAAATGCGAGAGTCTCTTCAAGAAATTTTGTCATGATAAAAGTACAGACCATGAAATACTACTTTTGTTTCACACCAAGGTAAATATAAGAAACAAAAAAAAAAAAAAGGAATCTTTTAGATATAAATGCAAAAATAAAGTTCATTTCATTTATAAGGTTATATTAAAAATATATTACTGATAACATTATTACTTGTTTTATAAGCTTAACACTATGTGACGTTACTTGTCATTCGTATTACTTTTTAGGTTTCCACCATGTGAATTTACCATAATGAAAGATCTTTTTGATAAAAATTATATGTTACAGAGGGTAAAAATTATTTTTATCAAAATATAGCGAATATACATATTTACTAATAAAAGCTTTGAAAAATGCATTTGTTGGCAGCAAATGTAAATATTTTCTAACTCTTCATTTATGCATAAAAAATTTAGAAATACACCTTCTGTGGAAAAATCAGCAAAGTTTGTGAAGTTTAATACAAAGATGTCTATCTGAATTAAATTTTTATTTAAAACTTCTATGCTTTTACAATCTGGTTTTACATTTTGTACACCAAAAATTTACCATACAAACACACCATTTGTATTGGTGTTCAATGTTTTTGTATTTTCAGTAAAATTTTATGTAATCAAGTTAAATTGAAAGAATACTAGTTATTTTGATTTGTGTTTTTTAAAACAAAAAGCCCTTAGAAACATTGTTTAGTGCAAGTTTTTAATCAGCTTGATCTTAATCATGATTTAAATCAACCACATATTTAAAAAAAAAAAAAAAAAAAAAAAACATTTCTTTTACTCAACTTTTAAAAATTTAGATCAAGGTATTTTGTAATAAATGTTATGTTTTGCCTAAAATGCATTGGAAAATTTAGGAATGTGAGAGACTGAAAACCCAAATTCGATGCTTTTGTAATTTAAATTAAAATCTTAAGATTACCATAAGTATTTACCTATTAGAAAATATTTAAGTCTTTTGGGAATTTTAGAATTAATACAAAAACATGGAGACTTTTTGCAAAGATATAGAAAACTTGAGAAAAAGTATAGACCTTTCCAAAGTATTTTTATTTATTTTTATCTAAAATTTTCACTACAATTTATTTAGTTATTATTAACATGTAAATAACAAATTGTTCAATTTCCAATGCAGTTTATTTATAGAAATATTTGGAAAATGAACTATTGATAACTTTAAACGTGTGCTATTAAAAAATTTGAATGAATGAATTGTTTTAATGAAAGGTAATAATTAATTGTTTGATCCCTGACTTTTTTTCTCTAAATTTTGCATATCTATTGGTTCCACACTATGCATGAATATATTCAAATTCTTCAGTATTATATTATTGTTTATAAAAGAGAAATGTTCCTCTGTAGTATAATACTTATAATTAAAGAGTAGGTTATTAGAATGCACAATAGGTCTGAAAGGATTTATTGTAAAAACTATTGTGAATGGAGAAATTTCCAATCAAAGTTGTTTCTTAAAAAATAAAAAATGAGCAATATATATTGGATTAAATCGAATAAAAGTTAGATTTCTGAGTGTTTCTGTCATTTTTATTTTGAGAATATATGTAACAGAAGGTAAAATTTGTGGCATAGCAAAAATTTCCAATAATATTCCTAGGTTCTATAAAGGTATGGAAAATTAAATAAGGTATATTTTTAAAATCTTGATAAGACAAGCACATTTAATGGGATTTTATATATTAAGTGTTAGTAGTAATAATTGAGCTTTATTAATAAAATATATTTTTATCAAAATTTTGAAAACATACATAATAAAATCTTTGAAAAAATGCCTCTATTGGCAGTACGTGTGAATATTTTCAAACATTTCATATATTTTAATTTAGTAGCACACGTAAATATTTTAAATACCAAATTCAGCATTTTATTTATTTTCTATAAAATATTACTGATTTTTGCCATTTTGAGGATTTTTTTTACAGCTAGAATTATTTTCTTTAAAGCTAAAATGCTGAAAGTTTATAAGGTTACTAAAAGGATACGCGAAACCATAGATAATTGATGACATTGTACAGGCTATTTTAAAAATCTGTCTGCAACACAGATGATGCACTTTAGTGTTGTGCGATGACAAGAATGCTTTTCAAGAAGCATTTCTCTCAATTGTATGGACATCTCGAGTGTGTTAGTTATTTCTCAATGATACCAGTCTATAAATTGTTACTCCTATCTTATTCTCTCCCTAATTTTAAGTCATAATTTCTCAGTGAAATGGCTTTTCCTATCTTTTTTGTTATTAACTAAAATATGAGGAAGCAGAGTGTTTATTATTCAGGCTAAAGGGGCTTTCGAGATACAGTTCTAGCTTTGGAGGGTTTTTCCCTTTAATCTGTAACTTTCTCTGATTTTATCACCCTGGATTGGCTGCCCACAATGAATTTATCCTATAGTTGTAGGCATATGCATTTTCTATAGATGCCTTTCTTATCAGCATTTGCACAGTTTCTTCCAGCAGTTTTCCAGTTTATCCTCCTGCTCCTGTTTATATACACTTTAACACATAATGTTATACATTTTGGATTGCATTTAAAGCAGATAATCTGATGCATATGAACCAGGAGGCATAGTCTCTGAATACAGTTATAGCTTTATGGGTTTTATTTTCTTTCTTTTCTCCCTAATTTCTTCTGGTTTTATGACCTTGGGTCGCTACACACAGTGAATTTATCCGACAATTGACAATATTGTAGGTATATGCATTTTCTATAGGTACCCCCTTTTTTTAGCGTTCGCTTCGTTTCTTCCAGCAGCCCCCTCCTTACTTCTATAGATTTTATTTTTCATCTCACTCCTCTTTCCTTTTCTTCGTTACCAAGACGCTGACAGCTTAGCTCCTCCTTACCCTTATATACACATTATCTTTACTCTTCACTCCACTCTGTTTCTGGGGTATTTGAAATGAGTACCATTAGGTTGTCCTCCTTAAATGTACCTTTACTTTTTCGATAGGGGGTCTTAGTTTCTGAAATATGAAGGGTTTTTGCTCCTTATTTTCAAATTTACTCCTTTCCCTCCTTTATATTTTTTTCTATGCTGGGTTTTTACCTTTTTAGGTTCATGGTCCTATGCCCTATCTTTCCCTAATTTTCTGTTTTATTTAGATAATATTTGTAAGCTTTAGCAGATTTTTGCCCCCACCACCGTGTGGCACTTTTGTTATTTGTATGTTGTTTGTACACATAATATTTCTTGTTTTCTAATTATCCAATTTTTATGCAGCTGTCATCATTGTATCTGTAGTCATTTCGTCCTCCACATTACTTCCCATCTTCTGCAGTAGAGGGCGCTCAGTATTCCCTTTTTATTATCTTTCCAGTATCTGTCCTGCTTGTTCTACTTGCATCTGGCATTATTGACTTTGCATATCCCTCCCCCATCTTTACTTTAGTTATCATTCTGCCCGCTAGAGGGCGCTCTCTTTCTTGCGCTTAAAAAACAATAAATAAGATCGCAGTTGGTTTAGAACATACAGTAATAAACATCATTAAAATAAGTAAGAAACAAATGTGATCTTAAATGTTTTTTTAAAAATGCGCAAGAGGGCGCCCTCTGCCGGGGAATATGCAAAATGCTAATAGAACTAGCAAAAAAAGGCCAGATACTGGTAAGATAATAAAAAGGAAAGAATGAGTTTCCGCTACTGCAAAAGATGTAAAGTGATGTGGAGGAGGAAAAGATTACAGGTACAAAGATGAGAGTTGCATAAATAGAAAACAAGAAATACTATGTGTACAAACATACAAATAACAAAAGTGCCACATGGTGGTGGGGGCAAAAATCTGCTAAAGCTTACAAACGATGTTCAAATGAAACAAATTTAGGGAAAGAGAGGGCATAGGCCCATGAGCCTAAAAAGGTAAAAACACAGCATAGAAAAAAATATAAAGGAGTCAAGGGGGTAAATTTGAAAATAAGGAGCAAAAGCCCTTATTATCTGAGAAACTAAGACCCCTATCGAAAAAATAAAAGCATATTTAAGGAGAACAACCAAACGGTACTTGTTTGGGATACCCCAGAAACACAATGGAATGAAGGGTAAAGATAATGTTAAAAATATATATAAGGGAAGGGTAAGGAGGGTCTAAGCTCTCAAGGCTGTGATAACGGAAAAAAAAAGGAAACTGAAGAAAAGTGGAATGTAATGAAAAAGAATATCTATAAAAGGAGAGGGGGGGGGGGGGTGCTGCGGGAAGAAACGGAGCAAACGCTGAAAAAAGGGGGTACCTAGAGACTGCATATGCCTACAATTGTAAGGATAAATTTACTGTGGGCAGCGACCCAAGGTAATAAAACCAGAAGAAATTAGGGAGAAAAGAAAGAAAATATGCCTCCCGATGCATACGCATCACGTTATCTGCTTCAAATGCATTCCAAAATGCATAACATTGTGTTTTAAAGTGTTTAAAAACATGTGTTGTGAATGTGTTTAAAAAAGCGATGCGTGTAAAAAGTGTTTAAAACTACACCTCACGAACACATTATTTAGCACCAGGAGTAAAACATGTTTCACCACACAAGAACACTTGGAAACACATTATGAACGCATTTTATGCGTGCAAAAGTCGGCCCGTTTTTGTGTTAGTTTTGCGTTCTGTATTGTGTTGCCGGGATTTGCAGTGCAGAGAACGTTCATATCGCAACATGATATAGACCAGTATAATATGGAGATAAAGATTATGTTCACATTCTAAAACATAAACTGGATCGTCGAGTAAATTACATCCACAATGCATTTATATATCTCAACAATTTATGGACTAATATAAAATGGAGCTAAATTTGAGCTAAATGTCTTACTTTCGACACTTTTTTTGTGGCAAGATGAACTTAATGTTGTTTTAGACATGGCATCACGCGGATATAGAGTTGCAAAGAACCGGTTTATTCCCGGGTTTATTTCCAATAGACCCGGTTTATTCCCGTGTTTACTCCCAAAAGACCTGGTTAATTCCCAAAAAACCCGGTTTATTCCCAAAAACCCGGCTTATTCCCAAAAAACCCGGTTTATTCCCAGGTTTAAACCGGGTTTTTTCTAGCCTTTGCAACTCTACGCGGATATGATTGTGATCTTTGATTTATGTCATCTATCAGTTCTTTTTAACTTGCTTGTTAATTTTATAAAATTATACTATTATAATATTTTAGTTGAATCAGGATGCAGATGCAAATTTGTTTATTATAAAACAGCTAGCATTAACGACAACAGCTGAATCTTAAAATAGGGGTGATGTTTACTTTAGACGAATGTTGTTTATAGTTTGAGTTTTGCAATATGTATACATTTAACGTCTGAATGTAAAAACTATTAAACACCAAATAAAATAAATTAAGACAGATAGGAGCACACTTAAAAAATAAAATTTATAAAAAATAAACTTAAAAACAATTAAAAATACAAATTAGTAAACGTTTCGCCAAGCGACGCGCAAGGCATCATCAGTACAAAAACAACCCATTGCATAACAAACGACTGAACAAATCAAGAACAGTTAAAGTTAGTTATTTTAAAAACAGACAATATTCACTAGGGACAGAACGAGCTTCAAACTATCAACAAATTTTTATCCATATAATTAATTTCGAATTAACTCCTCAAATTTTATGATTTTCTCTATTATTGACATAGCAATCTCTGTACATGATTTATATGATTGCTGTTCAATTTTAAATTTTAAATGTTTTAATTTTTAATGAATCAATTTTAATTTTGTGTACAAAATATTATAAAGATTTTGGATTGTATTTAATTTCTTACCCCTCCCCAAGCTTAATCTAGAGAGAATACTACACAAATATAAAAATTTAATTTTGTATGATTATAGTGCAAAAACTTTTTGCAGTCAACAGCTTTGTTTTGGCAAAAACAAATTCATAATTATCAATAAAAACTTTGAACTGGTGAATTTATCTTGGATAAAAGAAAATCATGCCAACAAATAAAACCCAATGAAAATAAGGATAAATTAAAAAATGCCCTATAGTAATAAATGATTTTTGAACATTGAAAAGAAACTTGCCACTTTATTATGTTGTTAAGTTATTTTATTGAAATTTTGTTGTTTCATAAAAAGTTTTCTTAATCTTAAAAGTTTATTTTCATTTATTTTATTTTATTTATTCAATGTATTTTAGATTTAAATCTGCATATCTTGTTAGCGATTTCCATTAGCGACTTATTTATATATCCGTAGAATAAAAGTTTATATTCTAAAGCGTAAAATAATGAATTTTTATTCAAAATAAAAAATAATTTTATATTTATTCTGTGCCAGAGAAAGTTGTCCCCTAGTTTTTATGTTACTACTATCCCTTTGTATAAAATTGCTCATGTGTATTTAGTAGAAGAAGCAATGTTGATTTTTAAAAAAAATCAAAAGGTTAAGAGCGATATTTTTTCGAATTGATTACAGCATTTGAGACATAGAAGTACGATCTTTCTGAATATGTCGTCAAATTTTAACTGTACAAGATGTTTTTGCCGATTTAGGTCGATTTAAAACTATGAAATAACACAAAATATCGCGTGTTCGCTTCTTCATTCCCTTCCTATGCGTAACCCTGGTTCTGGACATGCGCGAATGCTTTTGCCGGTTCCCAAAAAAAAAGATGAGTTTTTAATTAATATCTCGGCTAATTATCAAAATAATTAAAATCTGAGCATCAGGTGCATCAGGACATGGACTACCTAATGGACTACCAGGCATCTGGACTACCTAAATCCAAATTTTCAGACCTGTGCGATCTGTAGATTTCGTTAGTCATCGCCAACAAACAAACAAACACACAGATAAACAATTTTTATTAGTATAGATAAGAGACTACCATTTCTGATTTTCTGCAAGAAAATGGAATTTGTATGATGCCCTGGATTACATGCTAATTTTGGAAGGATTATGGATTCATTATTGCTTCGTAAAAACTAAATTTTGCAATCTGTCAATACGGTAGGATTTTTATTTACACCGAAGAAATAGCCAAAACTTTATGACCTTCCCCACATTTTGAAATGAATTCGCCTGGCTGCCGTGGAGGGCACGTGATCAGGCGGGAATGGTATTTAACTGCTGCTGGAGAGTCTGAGGAATCATTCTTATGCTTAATTCTGTGTGTGATGGGAAAGGCTGTTGATCTAAGTGACTTTCATAGAGGGCAAATTGTAATGGTCCGACGGCTCATAGTGTTCCAAAAGTGGCCCATGTATTAAAATCACTTTTAAAATGTGAAAAAAATACTCGGCAAACTAGTTTTACTTCTAGGCTCTAAAACTAGTTTAACAGAAAGAAATAAGCTTTTAGAAAACGCATCATAACTCAAAGTTCTAAGAATTTAAACACATGTAAATTAAAATATCTTCTTACCTGGAAATTAGAACGACTACTCCTCAAAAGTAAAATCACTGCATACAATGACAGACTAATAAGGTGATCTATTCGAATTCAGCCACGTGCAGCGCAGATACATGAGTTACAATGCAGTAGAGCCATCTTGTGATTAAAAATTATATTAATTCTAGTTTTGGGAGTGGGCTACCTTAGGAAGACTGGCCACCTTTGGCTCACCTACCTGTTGCTTTAATCACTGAATAACCAAAAAATGACGACCATGGGCATACACCTCTCGTGCAAGTACTTCCCAAAGGTTTTCAATTGGATTCAGGTCTGGGCTGATGGTTGGCCAGTCAATAACAGTCACTTGATTCTGCGTAAACCAAGCTGTTGTTTAGTGAGAGGTGTGAATCAACGATTTGTCCTTTTGAAATTTCCAGTTTTCTACTCCTAGGATGTTTTTAATTGGAAGTAGATTGTTTTTGAGAACATTTTGATAATCCTCAGAGCACTGTCGACAATTAAGAAACTTAATAGCCGTTATTCCGTTGAAATAGAACGCGTCCCACGCCATGAGAGAACCCCTCCTTGTTGTCGACTAAAAAACTCGCAAGGTTCTCTTCGTAGATCATGCCAATAGTATGCCAGCCATCAGGTCCATAAAAATGGAATTTCTTTTCGTCACTGAAGAAACCATTTAACCATTCATCCGTTTATAGCATATGTTTTTTAGCCCAAAAAACTCGTGCATTTCTATGGTGCAATTTAAGCATAGATGTTCGACACATTCGGCGATATTTATGACATTTGCTAGTCTGTATGCGACGGTGAACAGTAGAATCTTGAAATAGGAAACGAAATAGGTCCTCGAAATTTCACGAACAGACTTCTTTTGGGTTGAAATTGCTTGCAAAAAATCTCTATCTTGTCGCTGAGATGTTTTTCTCGGTCTACCTGAACGCTTTTTTGCAATCACATTGTCACCTTGCGATAACCAATATCAGAAACTTTAATATTTTGAGCTTTAACCGCCAAATTTTAGCTATATCAGCTTCAGAGAATTGAACGTTGAGAAGTATTTTCCAATTATTCGAAAATTGAAGAACGAATAGTGATTTTATATTTCGAAGTAGTTATGTCACATACACCGAACGAAGAATATGCAAATTTCGTTGGTAATAAAATCGTTATTTTCATTATCTACATTATTTCGGGACAGCATATTTTGAACTTTATTTTTTTTACAAACAATCTGTGATATAACCATGATATTTCTATAGTGTAATAAACTTATGCTATGATTCCATATGCTAATTATTTTTTCGTTATTATTCATTCATTTTTTTAACTGTTATTTCAAAAAATTGTCTGTCCATATACTTTTGAGACGCACTGTAGTAGTTGAAAGATTCAACCCACTGCTTCATTTCTCTCATATTTGTATTATTAGTTACTAGAAGTAATAAATCAAATACTATCAGGAAATTGAATTAATGAGAAATACGAATCCTTGCACTGATGTTCCAAGAACTTTTTCGTTTTCATTATTATAATTTTTATTTTTTACTTGTCCGGCCCCTTGTGCGACCCCCTCTCTTGTCTCAATAATTTGATAACTGTATTTCTCTGAAATTCAGCATTTAAAATTTTCTATCTAAAATAATTACATTATTGATCTTGCGATAATGATAATAATTCATTTCGAACAACTAATTATTCTAATAAATATTTTATTAATTATTGTTATCCTAATTGTTTAATTTATTTGAAACTGACTATTTTGTTTCATTAGTATTTTTAAGTTCTAATTCTAAATACAATCATTAAAACAATTATCTAGTACTGGGATTTGTGGTGTTTTGATTGTATTTCCGTTATTACAATTAAATTTTGATTCACAATGGGAAGTGTAACTATGAGTTTGGTTAAATATTGTTGATAGATTAATATAATGTTTAAAAAACTGAAATATAATAACGATGATAATTATTAATTGAAAAATAATTTTAAAAGCAATTCCTTAAGAGTGTCCATTACTGACATGTTTACTCTACGTTAACTATGTTTGTTATTCTTATTATTTTACCTGTAATAAATATATTTCTCACTATTTAGTAAATTTTATTTTAATCCACTACTTTTATATTTTGCAGTAAACTTTTTAAACTTCCTCATAGTTTTTGATCCATTAATTAAATTTTATGTGCAATTTTATAGTGTTAATAAATATTTTCACTCTATAAAAATTGTTTGATTTATTTTTAATGGAAATCTATATTTACAAATAAAGGTAAGTGCTACTAATTTATAGATTATAATTAATTAAAGAAAGAACATACATTTTAACATTTATACAAGAAGATAGATGATTTACATTTGACATCAAGAAATTCTTTCTTTTTTTATATATTTTCTAGTAAAAATATCTGTTACTAAAGCAATTTAAATTGCTATTTATAGTAGATATGAAACAGATAAATAAATTTGTGAAATTCTAGAAATTAATAGCTAGAAATTTTTTAAACAAAGTTTATTTTGTTAAACTAATTATTTTTTCCATATAAATATTCTCAATAAAGCCTTTGTTTACGTTATTTACCGATAAGTATTTAAAGACCATGTCAGTTGTCACCGATAGACGATAGCACACTTTGGTGTTTAAGTGGACTTATTTTTATATGGCGAAACAGTGAATGCGTTAGGCATTTTTATTACGATGGTAGTGATTTAATCCATCAATTTTTTGTCCATTGTGGAGTTATATGCACAAGAGTCTCTTTGACCCAATGACGGGGATTACGGGTTAGTCAGCATCCGTATAACATAAAATTTACATTATATTCAATGTCTATGTACATTTAATGTGCATCATATACATCCATATTATGTAGATATGACGTATATATACGTATATAATGCAGGGTGATTTTTTTAAAGTTGTGAAAGTAAAACCCTATAACAAAAGAACCACTGATCCAAATGACTTGAAATTTATGGGAATTTTTTAGGCACGGTTAAAAAAAATTTAAATCGCACCGACAGATGGCGCTGTATATGCAGTAAAGCCGGGAGACGAGCTTGAGCACGACATACGCACAATGACGATAAAAAAGTGAAGGACGCACACCTCGTGGTCATTATTCTACGGATATCCTCACAATAACTGTGTCATTGACGGACCCTGCGTTGTTATTGAAACTGCATTATCAGAATAATGACAGCGCAGCAACTGCTCTTAAGAGATTTAGGACACTTGAGAATTTAAGAAAAGGTCCAATGACGACAGAAGGCCTGTGGAAGATGGTTTCTCAAAGTTCCGTCCATTGTTTTTCTCCCATTGACGATATTCTTTGTTTCTGTTAACTTACAGAGCCATCTGTTGGTGCGATTTTAAGTTTCTTTAACCACACCAAAAATATACCCAATGCTTTGGGAGCATACTGGTGAAATTTTATGTAATTTGGATCAGTGGTTCTTATGTTATAGGGTTTTATTTTCACAACTTTAAAAAAAATCACCCTGTACATAGGTATTATGTCTAGCGAGGCTAACGAAAGAGACAGGCTACCGCGGTGCATTCCACTTATCTTTTTTTACAGACCGCTAGAGTGACGTGATGCTCTTTCCGCACACCTGCATTGGTGGATTCGAGCATCACGTGACTCTCGCGGTCTGTAAAAAAAGATACGCGTAAAGCACCGCGGTAGCCTTTCTTTTTCGTTAGCCTCGATGTCTAGGATGTGACGTATTTGGATTTGCACATGAGTTTTAAATAGGTATTATGTCAGGATGTCAAACAAACATAATTCGGATGTACACAGAGAGACATTTGATGGTATTATCTACGTAGATATACGTAATATGGAACTCCTCCAATGAATTCTGGACTTAGTATACGGATGTACTTTACGTTATATGGATGTCATATCTACCCATTTGTGCTGTGTGGGAATAACTCACCCCCAAAATAGCACCAAAAAATCGCTTTACAATCTGCTTCAGAAGCTGCTGCTGAGTGTCTTTAAATTTTGTTATTCTATTGTAAGGTACAGTATGGTTTGGTTTTACTTCTACATTCATTTTAGGACATTTTTTCAGACCTCAGCAACGCAGGTCCAAGTATTCTATCGGCGGGTAACGTTATACATCTTTATTCGAGAATTCGTCATTTGGGCTTTGCAGGTCGTCAATGTGTTAGAACAATAGCGTTTACAGAAGATAGCGCTCAGGGGCGCATTTCAAAACTTTCTTGGGGGGTATGAACCAAGTTTTCTTCGAGAGGGGGCAATTTTTTTATCTTGTTAAACACACTTGATAAAAAATAGATGGGCCCTTCTCCCATAAGAGTGATTTTTGGCTGCGCAGATATCTGATTTTTAAAAGTCTCATATTATGATCAATTTAAATTTTTAATAACCACTGATATATTGCAGAACATTAATTAGTGTATGGGCACAAATTTTATTAAAAAATAAATAGGATATGGCAGTTTTTATCAGACAAAACGCAGTGACATTTTTTGCAATTTTGCTACTTCACTTAAAAAGAGAACTTTGGAATGTTGTATGCATTATTTTCAAAGACATATCAAACCTACGACTAAATGACTAGATATTGGTTAATCTATAAATATCAATATTTAAATTAACAATGGGGACAGTAGTGATAGTTAATAAAGGTACTCTTACATTTTCCCCATTATTTTCAATCCAGAAAATCTTCTTTATGGACAAACAGCAAACAATAGCGGCTTTTTAAGAACAACATGTGCTCCCCTCTTGGAAAAAATTGTATATATGCAACCTCATTTTTAAAGAGAGGTGTGCGGAATATCTGATGATAAGTGATGTGTTTTTTCGGAGAAGAGGAAGGGGGTTTTAAATGTAATATTTATAAAAGGAAATTAGCTGAAAATGAGGTTGAATTTATTTTTATTTCAATAAACTTGCCCTGCAATTCCAACGAGTTTTCTTTCGATAGAAATTTGTTTGGTGAGTAGAGCTACTTAATGACATTTTAAAAACGCGCATAAACTCCATAATCCTTATTATAAGAAACGGTAATTAAAAATGTGTTCAGAAATTTTCATTTCGGATTCTTTTAATCCATGTAATCATGATTAATGAATAATGTAATCATCATTGATGATTACAAGTAGCCATAATTAAGTATAATAAAAATGTAAAAATATAAGGATGTAATCATGATTGAAAGTAATCATGATCATTTGAAATTACGATTACTTTAATCATGATTATTAATCTGATTACAAAAGTGAGCGATTACGCCCAACACTCATTGTTGGACATGTATACTTTCCTTTGTTGATTAAGGGAGAAGAAGAAGTACATTGAGAAGTAATAAAGGAAAAAATACATTTTTAACTACGCCACTGTCAGTTTAAAACCCTGATTCGAAAAGAGGCGGTATTTTTAATAAATTGCCATAACTCACTTTTTAAATATCATAATACATAATTTTAACTATTATAATTCATGATAACCATATTAATTTTTATTATCACATTAATAAATTATCATGACTTTCATTTATCATCGCCTTTAAAACTATTACTGCACAACAAACTAAAACCACAACAAAATGACGCCACGACGAGTTGTTCGCGACGAATCAATAGGTTGAAAATTCTGTTCAGCACAAAATCTATCTTAAAGAAGAGAAAGTTGAGAGAACTTATAATCTCCAACTCCTGACAGTGATAAATTGGAGAAAGGACAATCACAGAAAGACCAAAAGAGAGAAGTAATTTAAAATTACATTTTGCAAATTCGTTTATTTTAGTTTTATTTATTTTGTTAAGGAGTTAGATAAGTTTGAAATGCCAAAGGTAAGCAAATGTGTTAAAGCTGGTTATCTTAAGAAATATTAGATCCGTTTGTGAAAAACTTAAAATAAATATTAACCCATATATTACCATCGTCCTATATATATATAGGATAAATCAGATTTATCATTCTCCAGTAATATCGCGTATTTTATTTCTACTTTGGTACAAAAGTAATTTAAAGTCTTCTAGTTTAAGACTGATAAGTGGACATGTGTAATCTTTAAGATATTTGTTTAGCTTATTTAAATTGGCTAATCCTTACTATTTTATCTGACATAGCTTTACTCTATTTTTAAATTTAAATAACTATGAGCAAAAAAATGGCAAACTTCTCTTCCAGTTTAATCATGGCAAGATATACATATTATTGCTTAGTAAAACTAAGTATTAATGAGTAATTGAAAAATATTATGCACGCTATTTATAGTAGCTTATTGTACAGTCGTGGGGGGGGGGGGAAAGGATATCCCTCTACTGACTGTGTCACAAATAATCGTATAAAAACATGACTATTAGTAATAGCATCTACTAATTATTAATATATACTTAAATTATGCTTCGGGGATCGTCTACATGTTGAAATCGTAACAAACTTTAAAATTTTCAATACTAACACCTAATTTTGACATTATGTTAAGGTTCTTCAGTAAATTTTACGTTCGGATACCAAATGGGAAGTGGAAATCATTCAGTCAAGTAGTTTGGGAATTATGAGAGTTTAAAGAGTTGAACTGCTAACGTTAAATTTATTTTGAATCATTGCAAAACAGTTTGCAATGCGTGTATTTTCTTAAGCATAACTCAAAATCTACCTGTCCGGAATGAGCTGTAATTTTCGATTCGCATATTTGAAGCTTCTAGAAATCGATTTCTGTTAAACAATTTATAGGTTACAATTCATATTTTTCCCCAAAACTAATTTTGAAATGTATATATATATATATATATATATATATATATATATATACAGTATGCCCACTAGAGTCCCTTGCCACCCTCTTAACTTCGGAACGGCTGCTGTTATATTCATAAAAACAGTGTCTAGGTATAGTAAAGTAGCCATGCGCTACTCAACGAAACCGCCTACGGCGCCACCTGGTGGTAAACTGCGTAATTAGCATTCCTATCTCGAAAACGGAAAGAGATAGAGAAAAAAAGTGATTTACAAAGTTGTAGAGCATTATCGATTTTGTACGAAAAGACACATTGTGGACATTAATGCGAAGAATAGAACGGTTAAAACGCTCATTTGTTTTTCCGTGATTTCCTACACTGTGACGTGACAAAGCGATTTTAGAAAGAAAAAAACAATTAGTTATAACAATATACCTTTATTTGAGATGTTCAAACTTCTCACCGTCAGCTGCAATGCACATTTGGATCTTTGTTTGAATTTCACGTTGCACACGTTGGAGCATAGAGGGTGACACGTTGGCACAAGCGTCCGTAATGCGTCGTTTAAGGTCCTGCAATGTTTGTGGAGGCGTCGAATACACCTGCTGTTTCATAACTGGTTGTCTCTTTCTTTCTAAGATCGTTCTGTCACATCACAGTGTAGGAAATCACGAAAAAACAAATGCGCGTTTTAACTGTTCTATTCTTCACATTAATGTCCACAAGGTGTTTTTTTGTACTAAATCGATGATGCTCTGCAACTGTGTAAATCACTTGTTTTCCCTATCTCTTTCCGTTTTCGAGATAGGAATGCTAACTCCGCAGTGTTCCACCAGGTGGCGCCGTAGGTGATTTCATTCAGTAGCGCATGACTACTTTACTATACCTAGACACCACTTTTATGAATATAGCAGCAGCCGTTCCAAAGTTAAGAGGGTGGAAAGGGACTTTAGTGAGCATACTATATATATAATAAAACTTTTGTAAATAATAACCATTAAACCACATAAATAATCGATAATAGATAAACCTATAATTACAATACAATACATAAATATGTCCAAAAATTTAAGATTCTCAAAATCGAAGTAAATGGGGAAAAAATCATGATACTCATAAACCTCATAGAAAGTACCCAAGCGAAAATTCACATCCAAATATCAAGAAATTCAGATGCAGAAAAAAACATATGACATTGTAAAGCAGTGGCCAAAATTGCGATAATCGATATAGGATTTAACAGTATGCATTACAAAAGCAAGTGTTATAGCAATATTTGTACACTAAAAATGTATTGAAAAAAAAATATATATATATATACATATATTAGTTTTTGTGTATATGTATATTTCCAAATATTTTATATATTATATATATTTTATATATATTTTATATATAATATATATTCAACTAGCTGTATTTTTTGTCAGTTTTACACAATGTTTTATTCAAGAAACAAGTAATCAAAATTGAAAGAAAATTTATTTTTATTTATTTATTTATTTTGCAGAAGTCAGCCATGTGTATTCTAATGGGGATAAAAAAGAACAGTATGTTTCTATATATGAATTTTTATGTTTTGCGCAAGTCCCATTTTATTGGTTTCTTACAGGTTGCGGAAAAATATTTTGGTACATCAAAAAATATCATTTTTGTATTTAGATATTTAAATATTGACAATATATTGATGTTATATGGTGATATATGTCTTTCGTTGTGTGTCTCATGTGCTCCTTGATTTTTCCTTTAGCTGGGTAAAAACATTATTCAAAAAATTCAAAGGAAATATTTGTCTCATGGCACGAACATAAATGTTTTGTGAACAGATAAAAACTATTTATAGTTGAAAAATCATTTAACGAACAAAATGGGCTAGTTAAGACTTCTGCTGGAAAATCTATTTTTTTATTGAAGTACATTTATACTCATAACTTTACAGTTTATTCAAGTATATGTTCGTCATAACAGTCTTGATTGATTTTAATATCAGTTTACCCCAAAAACAAGTAATTTTTTTCTGCTTTATTAGCCCACTTGAAACCATCGCAGAAGCATGAATCGAAAAATTGAAAAGGACAAAATATTCTCATGTCACGAACATAAATGTTTTGTGAACCGGTGAAAATTGTTTATAGTTGAACAATCATTTAACGAACAAAATGTGATAGTGAAGACTTCTGCTGGAAAATCTATTTTTTATTGAAGTACATTTGTACTCATAACTTTACAGTTTATTCAAGAATATGGTCGTCGTAATAGTTTTGATTGATTTTAATATCAGTTTACCCCAAAAACAAGTAGACTTTTTTTCTGACTTTATTAGCCCACTCGAAACCATCGGAGAAGTGGGATGAGCAGATCATTCGACAGGAACTAATATTCAACCATTTCGTTCCTTAAATGATTGTTCAACTGTAAAAGCTTTTCATCTGTTCACAAAACATTTATGTACGTGCCATAAGACAATTTTGTCCTTTTCAAATTTTCGATTCATGCTTTTACCTAACAAAAGATAAAATCAATGAGCACTTGAAACACATAATTGAAGACTTGTACCATCATATAACATTAATATTTTGTCAATATTTATATATCCAAATAGAAAAAAATGTTTTTTTTTATGCACCAAAACTTTTTCCCCACTTTGTACATATGTCTTGAGTCAACTTAAAATATTAAAAAATATACAACTATTTTACATGTTTTTAATTGTTTACACCATGTTCTACAATATAATACAGATAACAAGCCAATTTATTGGCTATATGTCTTTAGCCAATTTAAAATATTAAAAAATATACAACTATTTTACATGTTTTTAATTGTTTACACCATGTTCTACAATATAATACAGATAACAAGCCAATGTATTGACTATACGTCTTCAGCCAACTTAAAATATTTAAAAATATACAACTATTTTACATGCTTTAAATGTTTTCACCGTGTTCTACAATACAATACAGGTAAGAAGCATATTTTTTGTATGTATGTCTTTAGCCAACTTAAAATATTTAAATATATTCAGCTCTTTGACATGTTTTTAAATGTTTTTATCATATTCAGCAATATAATACAGATAAGAAGACAAATGTTTCTGTATATGTTTTTAGCCAACTTAAAATATACAAAAATATAGGGCTATTTTACATGTTTTTCAATAGTTTTAGTCATGTTCTACAATATAACAGATAAGTAGCCAATTTATTAAATATTTAAAAAAAACCTTCACCAAAGGTACTCAGTTACCTTAAGGTAGGACTTCTTTAAAAATAATTTTAAAGAGAATACTTTGGAAAAGAAAATGTCACTTACATTTGACTGCAATATCATTCTTCCGTCATCTAGGATTAACAAAATGTGACTATAATTGGAACGAAGATAACACTAATTAGTCCTTTGCATTAAATTTCATACCATGCTGGAAATGTATGATAAGCATTTATGATTTTTATTTTCAATTAATTGAAGTTCGAATAACAGGTTTGTCTTTCATGTTTATCTCTATAAAAGGAAGAGAAAAGGGAACGAAGCATTATTATTTACCTCAAATTAAGAAAGTTAAGGAAGCTTGTGCAATCAATTTACTTCCGTCATTTGGAGAGAAGCTTCAAATAACTAAATTCAGATAAAATAATATTTTTATAGAAACACAAGCAAAGAGAATTTTTATGAATAATTTTTATGAGAGATAAAGCAATATGTCACCGCTCTTTCTTTAGGGGAATATGAGAGTATGAGAAATAGTCATATAGCAATGAATAAGTTCGAAGCTGCCACGGTCGTCCGATGAATTTAAACGCCCCAACACTTCATAACCCACTGGTTAATATCTTAATCTTATTGAATTTGGCTTTTAATTTTTTTTCCTGAGAGATCTTCCGCGTGAACGGGACACCCACGTACGAGCATGCCCGGTATACGGTGCCGAAGCCATCGAAGACCGTGGCCAGAGTTTCGTTTTTTAAGATATTTAAGTTTATTACACGGGCTCGGGCAACGCCGGGCGGGTCAGCTAGTATATATATATATATATATATAACTGTGTGACGATCTGCAAAACTCTGGTCGACGATGCTGTTGAATTAACTTACTGGTCGTAAACTGAAACTGCGCAGCATGGTCTTTGAATAATTGGCAGCCTAGATTTTATGAGCAAGCTCAGGTCAAACGATGATGTTGCAATATCTTATTAGCCGTAAGTTAGGATTTACTGACATGGCCTGTAAATAATTTGCTCCCCAGATCTTATAAGCAAATTGGCAAAAGGCTCAGTTCCACTCGTATTATGTGTGAGGTAGTCGTTGTAAAAATCCGAGTTGATTTATGTAAAGAAAATTCAGTAAAAATTCCGTGGGGTTTCATCACCAAAGGAATAGTCAAGTTGTCAGGATAACATATTTATTTCGTAAGACAAGATCTCTTCTCAGATGCAAGACTCTTCCATACTCGTAATTATTCCTATCGAAATTTAATTTGTCGTCTTCAATTAAGAAATTTCAACATAAAAATAACTAGATAAAAATAGTCCACAACACTAAAACCAAGAACGAAAAATCATTCGTCAAGCATAGATTATGTAACACTTTCCAACACTTCCAAAATAATTTTGCAAATCTTTACCATAAGGTGTAAGATGATACTTAACTAAACAATTTTGAAAACGCACAACATATTTAAAAATCCAATTTCAGGCATTACCAACAATATTCGGAAAAATATCCGAGCTCCTTTTGTGCAGTCCTGTATATGATCTATATATTTGTATATATACTAAACAGAATACTAAATTTTAGTTCAGTTAGGAAACGCGTAGCACAGTTTAAAATTTCCCTTCTGCAATTTCCGACAATAAACGGAAATGTACTCGAAAACTTTTGTGCTGCCCTGTATACAATCTATACAATTTATACACACCAAGCAATAGAAGAAAAAAGGAGTTAAATTTCAAAACGCGTTCAGCAACTGGAAAAGAATTCCCAGCAATTATTATTAATAAGCAGTACTTTAACCCGAATTCTTTTATGTGTCCCTGTAAATGAACGATGACAGTTATACACACAATGTTCTATAGTAAGCCTGTTGTAATCCACGTTAGTGATATATATCAATTTCAATATGTTTGAAATAGTGAAACATTATTAAAATAAACTCCAAACGATTTTTCTTCATAGACTGTGATGTAACGGAATTCTTTTGAGTATCCCTGTAAAGGAGCTATAAGTGCTATGCACACCACATTCTATAATTCGTCTCTTGTAGTACACCTCAGTGATAGATATCAATTTCAATATGTTTGAAATAGTGTAACATCATTAAAATAAACCGCAAATGATTTTCCCCATAGATCGCAATGTAACGGAATTCTTTTGAGTGTCTCTGTAAAATAACTATAAGTGCTACAAACTTCATTTTCAATACCGAACATGCCACAGTCAGCCTCAATAACATATATCAATTGCATAACGTTCCGTGTATATTTACGCAAGTTAGAGCACGGACAGAGAGACGGCAGACAGACAGACAGACAAACCGAATTCATAAACACTTTCAACTATGTTGGAAAGTGTTAACAAGTTAAAACCTTCTAGAAATTCATCAGTAGAAAATAACTTAATCATATTATGAGGTTCGAACAATAATCGCTGATGTCATGCAGATTATGTTGACAGCAGGAAAACACGAAAAATATTGGGCTCTGTGCTCGCGCAGACGGTTATATTGGTCGCAGTGTAAGATACAAGATAACGAAAAAACGCAGTGCGTCAAGGCTTCTAAACCAATGAGAGAGTGTTCCGAAACTCTTTACTGGTGTAGGGAAAATATTCATGTGTTACGACCTGTGTTTAGGCGGGGGAAAAATCTCTTAAGCGTCCCTGTCTGAATAAAAATAGCCTTACAGCTTAAATAGAATATTCTAAATGGAATTAATTGTGAGAGAGAGAAGAAAGAAAATTCCGCTAGGCGTAAAAATAATTAGAATTTGAGAAAGAGAAAGAAAAAAAAAGGTATTTTAAGGTAAAATAGTAAATTAAACACGGAAAAGTATTTTAAAGTGAAAAATAGTGAATTAAATAGAGAAAAAAATTGAGGATATTAAAATATGTTATATTACCCTCCCTCCGCTCCTAAAAAGACATATGATACACTTGGAGACGCCTAAGGCCTACCAGCTCAAGAAAACTGCACTAGCTCAGATTACATTGTTGGCAGACATCAAGAGAGAATTACTGTTTGATAAATTACTTCTAGAATATTGCTTAATTTCATTATTAGAATTAATTTTCATAATTGGTCGAAGAGTGAATGAATATAGAGTCTTCCATCGTTGAGAACAAAAGACATACTGACATAAAAACTAGAATAAATAAGAATATCACATAAAAATAACAGTATTAGATATTAATAAAAACTAATTCGTTTCATTCAAAAAGTTCTATTTTAAGTCCATTAATTTCGCTTTAAATATTTTAAAAGCATCATAACTCATACTTTTAGAGTATTTTCATAACATCAGTCAACATTAGTGACAATAACATTAGTAGTTATTGTATGTAATTAATGGCAAAGTTGCTCACTGAATTTACTTACTCTGGAGACTTGTACCTGACACAGTTTACTGAATTAAAACAGTATGCAAAACATTTTTACTAACAACAAGTCTACACTGTAATCTGCATTACTCCGTATTATTACTCTGAATATGATACATTAGCCTCAGAATGGTGATGGAACCCTCTGTTCAGTGGGTTACAGTTGTTATTCTAAGTTCTGTTACTCAACTCATAAAGTCAGTTGTTATTACCATGGTTTTTATTTAATATTATTTTATATTACTACATTTTACTTAGAATTCCACTTACTTTTTACTTAAATATCTGTCAATATTTTCAAATCTAAGCTTCTCATATTAAAATTCAGAACTACTTTTCATAGAATAACATGAAATAAACACTCTTAATTTATAACATCTTTTTCAGTTTTGTTTTCATAAAATTTATTAAATTCTTAAAGTTTCTCAATTCATAGCATGCTTAATTTTTTAATATAACAACAACAATAGTAATTTAGATTTTTGCTCTCAATAAATTTGGATAAGTAAACTTTATACATACATTAAAAATTCTCTTATTAAAATTTAGATAAGAAATTGTAATACTGAACCGAAAAGAAACAGAAACTTTTATTACATCCAGCAAAATCATTGTAGCAAAATCCTTCGCATAACTTCAATAAATAATCCATCATAACATCCATCACGATTTTTATTCATAAAAAGTGTCCTAAAGATTAGCAGGTATCGAAATAATTTATGTAAATCAAGATAAGTGAAGAAATTCAATTCATTTCAACATTAACAAAAATTTCCCTAGTGCCAACCTAGTTACGAATGCATAAAAAAGTTAACATTCTAAGTAAAAATTCCTAACAAGTAAATATCTTTCTAGTCATCTACAATACACTTGTAATGCTAAACATAATACTATTATTTACATTAATTATTGTTAAAGTAAATTTTAGTTCTTTTTTAAGCGTTATTGATTAGAATAATTCTTTATTCACTTAATTTACCTTTTACTTTGATTTGTTTCTCTTCAGGGGATAATTTAAATTTATCAGGATAATTAATTATAAGGACACTAGCCGGTCTTCGCCCGTCTAGCCGGTCATTTCCGAGTGGGCCCAGATACATATTGCAGCGTACCGCCCTGATTTCGCTTGGGGCCCAGAAAATGCATTTTATATGCAACCAGAAAAATATAAATAAAATACTTTAAATCAAAAGTATACGAAAATAAATATAAGAATATAAAAAGCACTTAAATAAAGATTTAGCAACAAATTTTTTTTTCATGAGCCTTCTGACAAAATACTATTGGGCCCTAACCGTGATTATCTAGGGGTGGGGCTCAAGTAGTACTTTGTATCTGGACCCCACTCGGAAGCGACCGGCTAGTATATAATAAGAAATCAGCAATAGTTCTGTTTTTCGTCTAATCTTCCGCAATCTTGTCCATAGCCGATGTTGCCCACAAACTCGCTAGCTCTAAAATCGCTGGAAATACATGATTAACTACTTTTTTTTGTAGACTTGTAAAGCGGAGTTTCACATTTTTACTTAAAACTGCTGCTGAGATATGGCACAATTACCTAAAATTTTCGACACACAGTGTGACCTCCTTGATGGATTATTATCTAAAATTGCTGAAATACATAGTTACCTATTTTCTAGTACATTTCTTATCCTAAATTTCACGCATCTACCTATTACTGAGATATCGCAAAATAACATAGGAAATCCGACCCCCATTTAACCCTCTTTAGTGGCTGAATTTCTAAAATCACGGAAATACATGTTTAACTATTTTTTAGCAGATTTGTTATCCTGAATCTGAGATTTCAAGCGCATAACTAAAAAATGCTGCAAACATTCGAAATGACCTAAAATTTTCGACCCCCATTTAGCCCCCCCCTTAATGGGTGAATTTCTAAAATCGCCGAAATATGTATTTAATTATTTTTATAGCAGATTTGTTATCCTGAATTTCACGCTCTTATCCAAAACTACTGATGAGATATGGTGAAAAAGTGAAATCATCGAAAATTATCGACCTCCCCCCCCCCCTTTTAACTCCCTTAGTAGTTGAATTTCTAAAATCGCCTAAAATGCATGTTTAAATATTCTTTAGTAGATTTTTTATCCCGAAATTCACGCTCCTAACTATAACTTCTACTGAGATATGGCAAAATGGCGTAAAACGTTCGACCCCCATTTAACCCCCCTTAATGTCTGAATTTCTAAAATCGCTGAAATACATATTTAACTATTTTTTCAGTAGATTTGTTATCCTGAGTTTCATGATTCTACCTATAATTTCTACTGAGATATGGCAAAATGACCTAAAATATTTGACCTCCTATTTAACCCCTCTTAGTTGCTGAATTTCTAAAATTGCTGAAATATATGTTTATCTATATATTTTGTAGATTTACTATCTCGAATTCCGAGCTCCTAACTAAAAATGCTGCTGAGATATAGCGAACAGGCAAAATGACCTAAAACGTTCGACCCCCCATTTAACCCCCTTTATTGATGAATTTCTAAGATCGCTGAAATATGTGTTTAATTATTTTTTAGTAGATTTGTTATCCTGAATTTCACGTTTCTATCTAAAACTGCTGCTGAGATATGGCGAAAACGCGAAATGACTAAAAACTTTCGACCCCAATTTAACCCCCTTAGTGGTTGAATTTTTAAAATCTCTGAAATATGTGTTTAACTAACTTTTAGTACATTTGTTATCTTGAATTTCGTGCTTTTAACTAAAACTGTTGTTGAGATATGGTGAAAAGGCAAAATCACCGAAAACTTTAGATCCCCCATTTAACCCCCTTAATGGTTGAATTTCTAAAATCGCTGAAATACGTGTTTAATTATTTTTTAGTAGATTTGTTATCTTGAAGCTCACGCTCTTACCTAAAACTGCTGATGAGATATGGTGAAAATGTGAAATCACCAAAATTTTCGACCCCCATTTAACCCACTTAGTGGTTGAATTTCTAAAATCGCCTGAAATACGTGTTTAACTATTCTTTAGTAGAATTGTTACCTCAAATTTCAGGCTCCTACTTAAAACTCTTCCAAATTTCATTGTTCTAGGACAAACGGTTGAGGCTCGGCGTTGATTATGAGAAAATCAAACTATTCCTTTATAAGTACTAGGGCATCCAACCCGGAATTCCCGGGATGGAGAATATATGTAAAAACCATTTGTTTTTTTAATTGAAAACTCTAATAGATGTTTTACATTTAATATTTTTTCTAGATTACACCCTAACACCAAAGACCATTTTTGTATGATATGTCAAATGTATATTCAAATAATTTTTTTATATTATTAAAAGCGGTCATTTCGCATTGGCATCGTGCCAGAAGTTAGTAGCCGAAGAAATCGCTAAAAATTTCGTTATCTGCAGAATTATTTTTTTTATTCTGATATTTTAAGCGCTTATTTCAATTACATATCTGTTAAATTTGTGTTTATTTGTACTATTTATTGCTTAATGAAGTCTTAATTTCGTTATTGAAAATTAACTGGAAACAAATGCTGAACTATTTATATTGTTTAAAGTGCAAAAAGATTACTATTTTGTAATCGTCTGCAAGCGAGAGATAGATTTTTAAAAAAAATAATAATGCTTGAAATTTAATTTAAATGCTATATTAAATGAGTAAATTGCGATACAGTTTTCAAACAAATTACATTTGAAAGTATTTTTTTTCCTATATAACGGTGTAAAAATTGAAAATGTGCCATGTTTAGAAATTTAAAAAATTGCAGTAGCTTTAAAATCGCAAAACCGAAATTTCATCGTCCAGTGTTACCATTCGCAAAATGACGTCAGCGTTACGCACGGACACGTTTGTCCTTTATAATATAGATAAATAATTTAGAAACATGGGCTATTTCCGTATTAGTGCTTGTATGATAGTTGGCTCTATGAATTTCATAATTCACATCAGAAAACTTAGTAATAGTTTTATAAGGAATATTAAAAGTAGGGTTAATTTACTAGTACGCGAATATTTTGATTTCTTTATAAATAACTAGGTCTCCTACATCGAATATTGTTTCTACATAATGTTGATCATACAATCTTTTACTTTTAAAATTATATTCAATGATACGCGATTTTGTGAATCTGAGGACTTCATTTACAGCAGGATAACAATTTTGTCTAAGAGGAGATACATAAGGTAATTGACCAAAAACCAAGTAAGCAGGAAGAAAATTTATTACTGCATGATAGGTATTATACTCATGGATATATTCCTCTATTAATTTAGACCAAGAATTTTTTAAAGTAGTAGAATTGATCTTGCACTTTAATCTAGCAACTGTAGATTGATTCGCCCTCTGAATCATATCGCTCATCTGTGGAACGTGAACTGAGGTTAAAAGCTGTTTAATTGAATAATTACGAAGAAATCTAGAAGCTGCTTTCCTATCACTAAGCAATTTCTGAGGAACCTATGTATTAAAAACTTGTTTTAAGCAATTAATATATGTCTCAGAAGCCCAGACATATCTATTAGTATTATCTATTATCAAATTATGTATTTCTTTTTAGAATTACAATAATTAAAACCACCAGAAGTATCAATAAAATAAAATTCAAAAGGTTGCTATGAGGCTGGCATAGCTTGTAACAAGCCAAATCTTTTCTGTTTAAGTGGGGTTTTTTTTTACAAATACCACAATGCTTTACATATCGAGTTATATTCTGAGTCATATTAGGCCAATAATAATATATGGAATTATTAATAATGGAATATTTAACATTTCTGAATACCAGGGTAATCAAAATTTTCATGAACAAGATCTAACAATGATTTTCTTAACACGTTCGCTGCCAAGCTAAAAATGCCGGAATTTTCATTTTATTTAGAAAGTTCAAATTCATACCAGAAAATACTAATAGCAATATTTACTTTGTTTTATTACAGACATTTCGTGATTACATAAAATAAAAATTCTTCTTTCGAAATTTCCGATGCGAATAACTAATTTTAGATTGAAGAAACGTAGATAGCACTACGAGTATACTCGTAGTTGGCAGCGAACGTGTTAGATGTGGGTACAACTACTTTTTGGAATCCTTTCTTTTTAACCCATTCGGGACCATGGGTGCATATATGCACCCTCAAAACGAGCATACAGAATTTGTTTTGGGCACCAGTAAAAAATAAAAGTAATATTTGCTTTCGCTAATTAGAGAATTTTTGTAATAGTTTAAGTAAAGGCAGCTTTTTTTTTTTTTTTTAAGTGGTGCCAACCGAATAAAATTTGTGGAAAAACCACCGGTCCCGAAGGGGTTAACAATAATAATTCCATTTTCATTTTTATAAATTTTTCTACACACATTATCTTTTTCCTGCATATCTATAATTTACCTAGCATTTAAAAATAAACTAACATGTCGAATAAAATGAGACAGGATTTTTAGACAACATAACTGCTTCGACATTTGAAGAACCTCTTTCATATTTTATCTCATAATTCAAACATGCTAAGTTTTAAATGCCTTCTAAATAACCTTTCTCTAAGATTTAACCAAACAATGGATGTATGATCAGTGGGAAAAATAAATTTTAATCCATGAAAATAGTCACAGAAATTATCCAAAGTGTCTACAATAGCAAGACATTTCAATTCAGTAATAAAATAATTTTTTTCATAACTACTCAAAGCTCTATTACGCAATCTATAATTATCAATTAACAATCAATTATTATCTATAAGCAATAGAATGTAAAAAAGTTACTTTTCTCGGAATTGCATTAACACAGCACCTACAGCAACCTATATAATAAACAAATATATGATCAACATAAATATGCTTATATGCAACAATATAAGCATCAACAAATACATGAAGAGGTAATTTAGGGTCAGAAATTTTAAGAATTGGCTTAGCAATTAAAGTATCTTTTGAAAGAATTTTGACAATCTAAATTTCATTCTCAATGAGTGTTTTTCTTTAAAAATGTATCAAGAGGTTGTCTAAGTTCTAGGTATTTGATGGCTTATTCTCGGAAAATAGAATTTTGAAAATATTCGATTTTAAAGTAATTTATGCACTATTTAACAAAATAAAATTTACAGATCTCAAACATCCAATTGACAGATTTTCACATTGGAGAATTTATAAGATATCTTGCGAGTGTGATAGAATGTACATAGATAGCTAAGCGACCCCTTAAGGTCCGCTTGGGGGAACATAAAAACTAAGTTAAAAATTGTGACACTAAACGATCTGCGATTGCTTACCATTGTTGGTCTGACAATCACAGTTTTATTTTTTTAGAGGGTTCAATAATTCAGAAATGCTCATCTATTTGCGACCTTCATTTATGGGAAGCTTATCATAAATGGAAGAATTCAAGCAACTTAGTTAATGGTATGTCCAGTACGCCAAATTTTTCAAATGTCTGGCTACCTTTCATTTAATTCATTCTCTTCGTTTCCCCCCTCTTTTTCTCCTTCTTACTTAAACTCGTCCAGTCTGTCCGGGCACTTCTATTGGTCTCCTGCATCATATATGTTTCTTGACTCCGCTGTTGTTTTTGAAAAACTCACCGCCATTCAATTTTGGCGCGTGCGGGAGACGCAAGCATATTTACATGGCTTGAGCTTTTGAATCGGGTTTTTAATCTTTTTAATTTGGCACTGATGATGGAGCTTTAGAGGCTCCCAAACAGCTGTTTGCCATTTTATATATTTTTATTTGTACTATTTTACGTTGTTCATTTATTTTTTTTAATATAACGGCACAGATTTAAATCCACCTATTTTAAATATTAAATCTCTAGTCTACATAATTAAAAAACTTGGGTTAAATGTTGTATATGTTCTTCCTAACAGGAATAAACTATAAATAATATTATCAAAATAATGACAAGCAAAATCTATTTTATATTTGTAAGTATTCGTCTAAGGCTTCTATTAAAAATTGAATATTCTGTCTTGTCTCCAAAAGATAAAATAGTCCACTCAAATAATCTATAATTAGCAGTAAAAGCTGATTTTTCAGTATTTAAAGGGTGTATTGATATATGCTTGTAGCCAGAAGTTAAATCCATGTATATGCCAGAAGCTAAATCTAAAGTAGAAAATACTTGGCATTACTCAATTTATCAATAATACTATCTATACGAAGTAAAGGTTCGGCATCATTTTTAATTATTGCATATTTAATTTTCGGGTCTCTTGTTTCTTTACCTTCATCCCGTTTCATAACTAAAGTGACAAGGGTAGAATCTGGGCTATTATTTTCTTTAATTAATCCTGATTCTAATAAAGTTTAAATTTGATTATTGATTTCTTTTCCTGTTGTTGAGATGTACGATAAGTTCTCAAAGATATCGGTAGGTCTGATTCAAGAAAAACATGCTGTGGTTCAATTAGAATTTTATAAACATTATATTTATGTTTAGAAAAAATATCCAAATATTCTTTTAAAGTAAGCCTTAAAATCCCATTTTTAATTAAATTAGTTTTTTCATTCAAATTATAATCACAGAAATTTTGACCGCGAAAACTTTGAGGAGTTACGCATCTTGCATAATCAGGACTATTTACAGTGCTAGTTTACGTTATTATCCTAATAAAAATAAAGATATCTTAATTCATTTGTTGTAACTTGAGATTTTAAAACTACATTTTCTATAATTAATATTTAATTCAAATTCACCACAATCTTTCAAACCCAAAATAGTATAATCCGAAGGAATATAAAAATGAGAAGGCTTATGAATTGTTTAACATCACCTATTTTCACAAAAAATATACATATTTTATTTTTAATATTAACTTTTGTTTGTCCAAGGTTTGATATATATATAATTCTAGAAATTTTCAAATGCAATATAGAAGTAGTCGATCCGGTATCAATAACACATAGAAATATATGATGTTTTGCATAACAGAAAATGATTAACTGTCAAATAGAAGTTTGAGTAGATGGCATGTTGTTAGCATTATTTGGAGATGATACTTGACTTGCATTAAAACAACTCTTATTCCCAATGGAAAGATACTACTTTTACTATAAGTGATACTTCTTTTACTACAAATTCGACATGGTCTGGTACGACATTTTGTTAGTAATCCACGGCAGTAGCTCTAGGAATAAAAATATATCTGACTATTAGACTGAAAATGAGGATTTTGTGGTCTAACCCAATGCTTAGATGCATTATTTTAATGATTTTGAAATCTATTAAATCCAACTCAGTTTAAAAACTAACTTGGCGTCGCATATTGCCTAAAGAATTCAATACATCCTATGATCAACCCTATTCAGAATTTGAGGTAGCTATTGAAATCCTCCATTTAAGCTCGTACTTCACGATCAAACCCTATGTATGCTTTGTGACAGGCAATTATGAATTGTCCGAAGAAATTGTCACCATCTCACTTCCAAGACTTCGTTTAATCGCAATCAGAATGTATAACCACTGATATTCGAACGAAAGTTGAACAACACGCTATTAACTGGTTGTGCATAATAAATTGTTTTTTCAGTGTATAAAAAACAACCAACTTTTGTAATTGGTTGAGAACAGATCTGTAGTGGAGGATATACGGTGGCATACGGCATATACTTTCTAGATTAAAAAAAACTCTGTATACCCTCTGTTTTTGGCTGTGCCGATATTCTGACTATGTCGGAACGTATGCGTGTATACCGTCTAGTTGCAAACCTATTCCTATAGCGTATACCCTCTGTTGTTGTTGTTTGTTCTTTTTATACGACAGTAGCACTGGTTGAGATCGTTTAAGAACTTTAAACGATGGAGAAACAGACAACTTAGGCAGAGAGCCAAGCCATTACATCATCCTATTATATAAAATTTAAATAAATCATCCAGCTTTTGGACCTGGATTTCTGCCCAGATTTTAAACTTAAAAGCTGTTTAAAATTTACTAATCGATGCCTGTAGTTATGCGTAGAATTAAATGAAAAAATTGTCGACTTTCGGGCCTCTTCTTTTCTGTTATTGAAATACTTTCCCTGAGCAGCTTTGTATGTTAGAACCAATTTTTTCAGCAACAGAACAATTTCTGATTTATAGCTAAGAAATTATTGTATTTTAAGAAGTTAGCTTTGAGAGTATTTGTCATGAGGGCTAGCTGGATAAATTAGCAGTCTTTAATATATAACGTTAGTTTCACCAGCTAGAACAAACATATGCCGCCGGCTACTCGTCAAAATGCGTCAAATTGGAATCCTGGTACAGACATGATATTCGAAGTGATTCGGCTTCCATAGCTCTCGTGCAGGACATGATCGTAACTCCTAAAACCAACCAGGCAACATTGACCTAACATTACATATCCATAGCGAAACAGATAAATACAACAAAACAACTTACTGAATACCTTGAAAGAGTTTATTGGCATATTAACATAGAATCTTAATTTTCTGGCAAAAACTATTTCTAGCACAACTTCTAAAAAAGACTGCCCAATTAACCTGATATGGATATTTCGCAAATTTGGAATATCCAATGTGCAAGATAAAAATTAACGTAAAAATGATTGCATGTGCTTTATACTTTTCTATCGAATCTCTAATGAATGTGCCTGCTAGAAATGCTTCGATACAGAATTTCAGCTATGACTGTAACTTACTTAAGGGTATTTAAGCAATATTTGCATATTTATAAGTACGTTTTTAGTCGGCAGCTCCAGCCAGTTAAATATTTAATTTAGTGCATTTGAGGAGTGAGTTTGTAACGGCAGAGGTGTCGTTGGATTCCATAAAAGAACACTCAAGCTTGTAAACAATTAATTATCAACAATTTACTTGAACAAAAATAAGTATATGGCAAAGAACGATGTGACTTTAAACTAAGATATCAGTTGCAAGTCAATGAACTAAGTTTTGGAGGGAAGCAAAGCTATCTTTCAAATGATATAATCAAGAAACAAGGTTAATCTCGGTTAAAAATAGCTAGGTCAAAACTTCTTACATACATAAATCTTCCTTCAATACAATGTCTAATGTATCCGAAGCTCTGTGTACTTCAACAACAAATTTATCGGAGTGAATGAAGGCTTTTAAGCTTATCGACGGAGATAGCCCACTGGCCTTTTTTCATTGCTGGTTCAAGTCTAACTATAATCGTTTATTCCACCAGAGATGAAATTACACCTTTTAAGTCTCTAGAGGCTTCTACGGAAAATTATCCGCAATACAAATTATTTGCAGGCAATACAAATAAATTTGGCTGCTAAACCCTGCACAACCAAGTGAATGCTTTGCATTTGATATCAAACAACCACGTGTAGAGCTAATTAACGTATACTTGTAAAGTACAAAGCGACACTCCAATTATACCGAACACATTCACACACTGCAAAATTTAAAAAGAGAAAAAACAGAATCCACGTGCACTCACATGAGTTACTTTACAAGACAACACGTCCGCACTACAAATCCGAGTCAACCACTAGAATACCTTCACGGTCAGAACAGACGACTCGCCACAACTTTATAGTGCTTGTCAACTCTGTAAGTTGTGAGTTGTAAAAGAGGAAGAAGCAGCAACTTGAATGATAAAATACAGAATTTAAAAGAACTAAAATGGACTTATGTTTTCATTTTAGTTTAAAACTCCGGAACGTCGTAAATTTCCCTTATTTTGAACTGTACTAAACAGTTTTTTACTTTACATCTGAGTTATCATCATGTCTTAAGTACAATAATCCTTTACAAACCGTCGCAAATTACCGTGTCTATAAACCATAAGAACAGTATACAGTATTTCTGATAGCAAAGCCAATCACTTCGATATCATAGCAGAGGAGGGAGAATGATCCCAAATGATTACAATCACAATGGTGAGAAAAGTGTGACATTTTATTTCATGAAATTATTATTCTCTTGTGATGTTCAATTCGTGACTTCACTCTGAAGTCATATTGGCCTATTTTTAGTATTTTATAAGAATCACTAAATGGGATATACAGACGCGACGTTAAATTGACTTGTATACGAATCATCTTCCCTGTTACGTGATGCCAGTGACAACTATAAGAGTTGCGTTTTGGTCAATATACATTAACATTTTAGTCATATTTTGTTGACGGTGATATTAGAGATTTCGGTTTATCCTTCGGAAATTTGGGAATTCTTTATTACAGATAACCGAACTTTATATTTTAATGAAACTTATAAAAGAATACTAAGCTACCATGTTTCACGTACCTGAGAATTTTTATTGGATCGTTTGTTGGGAGTCTGGGCTCTGAATCAACCAATCAGCGTTGTCCGTACAAAATAAGCTACAAAGCAGCGTGCCTACTTTCTGTGTGCTTGGTGATGTTCAATAAACACTATTATGCCAACCAGCTTGCAGAAACGGAAACATTTACTTATACCGTTTTGGTGAACAGATATTTTCAGTCACTCGGTATTTATTTAATCGAATATTGTTAACGAAACTAAGTTTTTATATTTAATATCATATTAAAATAATATTCTTATTAAAATGAAACATATATTTAAATGCAATAATGACATCGAATAAAATTACATTAAGCATATTTTATGTTATAACTTTAGTACCTTAAAAATATGTAATTAGCAGAATTAATTTATTAAAATATTCATTTTTTAAAATTAAGTATGATTGTTCATATATAAATTACGTATATAAATTATCAGTTGATCTTTATTTTTATTTTTATTGCAAACGGAATAATGTTAAAGAAGTTGTTTTAATATTTAATAGCACTTCTGAGCTATATATTATAAATAAATTTAAATTTAAATGCCGTAAGAACATCTTCTAAATTTACGTTAAATATATCTCTATAGTTGAACTTTTTAAAAATATTATTATCTAATTAGAAGAATTAATTTATTAAAACATTCATGTTTTAAAATAAAGTATGATTCTCCATCTATAAATTATGTTAGGCAGTGTAAGAAATTATTTTTCTCTTTGTTGCGTTATATATTTTAAATTAGCTATGTAAATTACTGAGAGAAAAATTGTAATACACATCATACAAACATGAGAACTAAAAGTAATATGGTATCAGTTGCAAGACATTAAAAATATGTTAATATATTCACAAAGATTTTGTATTGTATTCTGGAGTAAATTCACTTTCATGAACATTAAAAAGATGTAACATTCGTCACCAAAATCTTAAGCCCTAAAAGTGAAAAGTCGCCAATATTGGTTAATTTGCAATCCAGGTTCCCAACGTAAGATTCAATGAAAATTTTTAGGTACATGGAACAAGGTGGCTGCTAAAATCTAGTACAACTTGCAAAGATTCTCCGCCTTTTTCGTAAAATTGAGCAAAACGTATGACACATTTGAGAGGGTTAAAATGACAGTGGAGTAAGTCAAAAATTTGAAAAATCTAGATAACAACATTTTTACTGAACGTATATTAATTTCTGTTCAGTATGACAGTCAAATAAATCACAGTTCACTTAGGGAGTCGCTAGAGGGCAAAACAAGTTGGACCACTTAATGCAACGGTGATACGACTAGTTTCACAAAACCCTTGATTTCTCAAATTACTAAATATTGACTTACTCTACTGTCATTCTAACCCCCTCATTTTTCATACACCCTGAACTAGTATTCACGAACTTACTCTCAATGCACATTATCCCCTTGTTTTGCATGTGCATTTAAAAAATCAAAAAAGTAAATTATCTCATTTTTTTTAAAACGCTTTTTTAACTCTCAGTTTAATAAAGAAAGTAGGAAATAATTTTTTCAAGTATTTCCATATATCAAATGTAATTGAGTTTTCCGTATCCTCTTATGTAAAGATCAATATCGCAATAGATTTCTTCAGGGAAGCACTTTATGTTTTTAAATGACTTTTTACTTTATAGAATTGAGCAAAAGAAAGGTACAAAATAAAAGACTTCATGTGAAAAGGTGTTCTAGTTTTTATCCTATTAAGTCCAAAAATAAAAAATATAATTTATTCGAAATAATATACGTTGTAATTCTCCCTTTTTGTAAAATTGAGCAAAAAGTATTAAAATTTTTTCATACACCCCGAACTAGTATTCACGAACTTACTCTCAAAGCAAATTCTCCCCTTGTTTTGCATGTGCATTTTAAAAAATCAAAGAAGTAAATTATCTCCTCTTTTTTTTTTTTTCGAAAACGATTTTTTAACTCTCAGTTTAATAAAGAAAGCAGGAAATAATTTTTCCCAAGTTTTTTCATATATGTTAAATGTAATTGAGTTTTCCGTATCCTCTTATGTAAAGACCAATATCGCAATAGATTTCTTCCGAGAAGCACTTTATGTTTTAAAATGGCTTTTTATTTTATAGAATTGAAAGGAAAGGCAGAAAATAAAAGATTTCAAGTGAAAAGGTGTTCTAGATTCTATCCTATTAAGTCCAAAAATAAAAATATATAATTTATTCCGAATAATATACTTTGTGATACTCCCTTTTTATTAAATTGAGCAAAAAGTATTAAAATTTTTCAAACACCCCGAACTATTATTGACGAACTTACTCTGAAAGCAAATTCTCCCCTTGTTTTACATGTGCATTTTAAAAAATCAAAAAAGTAAATCATCTCCTTTTTTGAAAACGATTTTCTAACTCTCAGTTTAATAAAGAACGCAGGAAATAATTTTTTTCAAGTATTTTCATATATCAAATGTAATTGAGTTTTCCGTATCCTCTTACGTAAAGATCAATATTGTAATATATTTCTTCAGAGAAGCGATTTAAGTTTTTAAATGGCTATTTATTTTATAGAATTGAGCAAAGCAAAGGCAGAAAATAAAATATTTCAAGTGAAAGATGTTCTAGTTTCTATTCTATTAAGTCCAACAATAAAAAATATATAATTTATTCGGAATAATATATGTTATGATACTCTTTTTTTTGTAAAATTGAGCAAAAAGTATTGAAATTTTTCAAACACCCCAAACTAGTATTCAGGAATTTACTCTCGAAGCAAATTCTCCCCTTGTTCTACATGTGAATTTTAAAAAATCAAAAAAGTAAATTATCTCCTTTTTAAAAAAACAAACAAAAAAAAACGATTTTTTAACTCTCAGTTTAATAAAGAAAGTAGGAAATAATTTTTGCAAGTATTTTCATATATCAAATGTAATTGAGTTTTCCGTATTCCCTTGCGTAAAGATCAATATCGCAATAGATTTCTTCAGAGAAGTGCTTTATATTTTTAAATGGCTTTTTATGTTATAGAATTGCAAAGGAAAGGCAGAAAATAAAAGACTTCAAGTGAAAAGATGTTCTATATTCTATCCTATTAAGTTGAAAAATAAAAAATATATAATTTATCCGGAATAATATACCTTATGCTATTCCCTTTTTGTAAAATTGAGCAAAAAGTATTAAAATTTTTTCATACACCCCGAACTAGTATTCACGAACTTACTCTCAAAGCAAATTCTCCCCTTGTTTTGCATGTGCATTTTAAAAATCAAAGAAGTAAATTATCTCCTTTTTTTTTCTTTTTTTTTTTAACGATTTTTTAACTCTCAGTTTAAAAGAAAGCAGGAAATAATTTTTCCCAAGTAGTATCATATATGTTAAATGTAATTGAGTTTTCCGTATCGTCTTATGTAAAGACCAATATCGCAACAGATTTCTTCAGAGAAGCAATTTAAGTTTTTAAATGGCTTTTTATTTTATAGAATTGAGCAAAGGAAAAGCAGAAAATAAAAAATTTCAGAGTGAAAAGGTGTTCTAGATTCTATCCTATTAAGTCCAAAAGTAAAAATATATAATTTATTCCGAATAATATACGTTGTGATATTCCCTTTTTATAAAATTGAGCAAAAAGTATTAAAATTTTTCAAACACCCCGAACTAGTATTCACGAACTTATTCTCAAAGCAAATTCTCCCTTGTTTTACATGTGCATTTTAAAAAATCAAAATAGTAAATTATCTCATTTTTTTCGAAAGCGATTTTTTAACTCTTAGTTTAATAAAGAAAGCAGGAAATATTTTTTGCAAGTATTTTCATATATCATTTGTAATTGAGTTTTCCGTATTCTCTTGCGTAAAGATCAATATCGCAATAGATTTCTTCAGAGAAGCACTTTATATTTTTAAATGGATTTTTATTTTATGGAATTGAGCAAGGGAAAGGCAGAAAATAAAAGATTTTAGGTGAAAAGATGTTCTATATTCTATCCTATTAAGTTCAAAAATAAAATATATAATTTATCCGGAATAATATACCTTGTGATATTCCCTTTTTGTAAAATTGAGCAAAAAGCATTACATTGTTTTCTTACACCCCAAACTAGTATTCACGAACTTTCTCTCAAAGCAAATTCTCCCCTTGTTTTGCATGTGCATTTAAAAAAAAATCAAAGAAGTAAATTATCTCCTTTTTTTCCGAAACGATTTTTTAACTCTCAGTTAATAAAGAAAGCAGGAAATAATTTTTCCCAAGTATTTTCATATATCAAATGTAATAGGGTTTTCCGTATCCCCTTATGTAAAGATCAATATCGCAATAGATTTCTTCAGAGAAGCGCTTTATGTTTTTAAATGACTTTTTATTTTATACAGAATTGAGCGAAGGAAAGATACAAAATAAAAAGCTTGAAGTGTAAAGGTGTTCTAGTTTCTATCCTATTAAGTCCAAAGATAAAAAGTATAATTTATGCGGAATAATATACGCTTCTTTCTAGTAGCAATTAAATTAACAGCCCTTGAAAAATTAAATAACGCTGCTGCTTGAATACTCATGTAATCATTTTTAATATATTTCATTTCATCTGTATTCAAAATAACTTTGTCTTTTTTTTTATTCATGTAACTGATTATGTGAGATTTCTTTAATTAATATGAATGTTTGGATTTAGTTTTTTTATAAATTTAAAGGAACAGTTTTATGTAAAACTAATACGAACAATTGATGTACGCAGTAGTAATAAATTGATGAATTAGGGCTTGAGGTATCTTTGAATTTAGCAAACAATCGATTTTTATTATTATTCACTCAATTCAAAATATAGTTAATTTGTAGTATTTTTAGACAAATCTACGTTCAAAATTTTGCATTTGAACAAAATTTGTGGAAAAATAACTTAAATTACCACCATATACGGAAGGACCATCTTGAAAGTTATTTTACTAAAACCGCTTATTTTGCAGCTTGAGTGCACGATTTTGGAAACAGGACGAAGCATGATTTTCATATAATTTTTACTTTTTTCTATCTTTACAAGAAGAAAATATTGGATTCGTGCCAAATTTCGATTTCAGTTTTTTGACGAATTTATACGTTTTAGAAGATCCTAAACACTATTTCACTATTTTAAGAAAATATCTGTCCGTGAGTCTGTGTGACTGCCTGCTTGTCTGTGTGTGTGTGTGTGTGTCTATGCGTGTGTCTGTCTGTGTGTCTGTCTGTACGTGACACAAATTTTGTGGACACTCTATCTCACGAACTAGAGCACGGAATTTAATCCACCTTCAGATACCTTGATATAAATAGACGCTGATTATATTTTGGTGTAAATCGCCAAAAAGATCGCTCTGGTATGCTGCAGTTATAAGGATTTCTGCGATAACAACATTTCAAGAACAAATAGATTGTAATTTAATTTTGGTTGCAGACGATTTGATTTTATTTAGAAGAAAATTTTGTGATAGCCACAACATGCTAGTTTTGTGGGCGCTCTTACTCACGAACTACTGCAAAGAATTGGATGAAATTTCATATGAATTTCTATCCTTATGTGAACTGATGATGATTAGTTTTTGAGCAAAATCCCCTAAGAAGGATTGCTCTAATCAATGATTTGTTCGATTTATGTGATGCTCATATCTCCAGTTTATAGCAATGAAACGTCAAATTTAGAATCCTCATTATAGGAATAGATTGTCATTCAATTTTGGTGGCAATCATCTATGAGGGGGTGCCGAAATTTGATGAAATGTTCGAAGTATGCGATGTTTATATCCCCAGTTTAAATGCACAGAATTTAATGAAACTTCACGCTTAAAATCTTTAATATGAGAATACATTGTCATTCAATTTTGTTGCAGAAATCTATGAGCAAAAAAACGCAGTACACTCGCCTTTATTCGCAGACCGTTTACAGTAAAATCTAATCAAATGTGTCATTAGCCTCCGAACAATGTCATTTTTTTTTATTTAGGAGGGGGGGGGGGTTACGTGTTTAAAACTTTACCAAATTTATTTATTTTTTCAATTGCAATACCTTTTTTTTAATATAAAACAGTTTGTTTCATTGAATTTACCCAAAATACAATATCTGATGCAACTATATCTACAAGTGTAGAAGATATTTTAAAAAAATTGTCAGGTGTTTATCCATAAATCTGTAATAATAAAGATAGTATGCCTGTGTTGTGTTCTGAAGAGACCGCTGCGCGTAGAACTAGAAGATTTGGCAGGAAGGTGCCTGTATGTCTGAAGTTATGCACCTTGAAACCAGTTTTTAGTTTTTTGATTAGATTTTTTTTTTTATTTTAAGTTTTTATGCGATTTTTAGCGTTTTGCAACGTTTTTTCACGTTTCGCGCCATTTCTTGATATTCGTAACAGGAATTCGATTTCAATCTTTTAGTCCAGTATAATAAATTCTTGTCCTCTGCTATTTTTTATGTAATTTTTAGGGGTTTTTTTTTTCTTTGCGTTCCGTATTTTTTATTTTTTTTTGTTTTACATTCGTTAATTAAATTTGGTTTCAATCTTTTATCCTCCATTAACCAATATAGTAAATTTTGTCCTCTGTGATTTTTGATTTTTTTACGCGTTCTTAGCGTTTTTGTGCGTTTTGCTCGATTTTGTGCAATTTTTCCACATTAGTTAAAGTTATCAGGTTTCAATATTTTAGCCCAATGTAGTAACTTTTGTCCTCTGTGATTTTCGCGAAATAATTGTGTGATTTTTAGCGTTTTCGTGTTTTGTGGAAATTTTTTGACATTTGTAAACGGAATCCAGTTTCCATCTATTAGATATAGAAAATTTTGTTATCTGCGATCTTTCAAATTTACACGAATTTTTTATGCAATTTTTAGCATTTTCTCGACGATTTTTTTTTTCTGAAACGGAAAGAACTCTCCTGTAAATTTTGCTGCTGCCGTGATTAAATTGATGTTGGAATAATACCAAATTGGTTCCTATAGCATTGTCAACAACGATGCTGAAATTTTGAATTTAATCTGGGTCGAAATAAAAATCACGAAAATTCAAGGTTCGTTTTATTCGAGACTGGAACTGGCGTACGCTGCCGAAGGCAGTGGGGTCCCGAACCCCAGCTTCGTGTAATTCGAGGATCGTTTGGAAAAACCGACTAAAGGCAGTAAGGGTGCGGCTCCGCTAGTTTAGAATAAAATTATTATAGTACAGGTAAAATGTACGAGGATTATTCAATTAGTAAGCGAAAAAAACGCCTATAAAATCTAACGTTTTATAAAAGGATTTTGAATAGTATGCTCACACAAAGTATCAGCGTAATTAGATTATTATTTTAGAAAATGTAAATAAATATATGTAAAGGTTATTTAACATTAGAGAATAAAAACTTTGAATAGTTGTAATTCTAAAAGGTGTGGTTCAAATGGCCTTCAATATCTGATCATAAATTTCAACGTAGATTAAACAAATTTTTTCAAAGATGGATATTGATATTGAAAACAAAGGAGTCCGGGACACATTTAAAAAAATATATTTATTAAATTAGAATTTTGAGGGTTTTTTTTTTTTTTTTAATGGTTAAACATATAATTTGTAAACAAAATCACATCATAAAATGTCTCATAAAGTTTTTAATTTTTTTAATTTAAAATGTTTTTAAAAAAATGGGGTAATTTAAAATCGCTATAACTCGAAATATTACTCGTCAAATTTTTTTCATTTATTTAAACAGAAATATACAAGTTTTAATTGTCATTCAGCATTTTTTTTAATATTATTTTTTTATTAAAAATTTTAAAAGTAAAAACTTAATAAAAAATTATGTAACTTATATTTAAAAAATCATATATTCAACAGTAAATACTTTTTTTTTTCAAATCTACTGTATCAAAATTAAAGTAAAATAATTGAAAATGACATGTTCCAAGTTTGAACAATTTATCTTTAATGGTTCTTGACTTATAACAATTTAAAGATGCGACATGGAAAAAAAAAACATCATACAGAAAAACGCAAAAAAGTTTCCATGACAACCACTTCCTGAAAGCTAAATTTCGAAAACAAATTTTTTTTATTTATGAGGATACTTTCACTTTCGAAACCTATTCCGAAAGTAAAAGTATCCTCATAAAAACATAACCCGCAAACAAAATCGAAAAAGTAAAAAACGGTAATTGTAGATATTAATTTCGGCTATCCAGTGCAAAAAAATATTGAAATGCAAGCGAGATACAAGCCAAACAGCAAAAATCCATGGTGAAGCAAAAACCTATGAAAAATGTTTTATAACAAAACAAAATAAATATTCTAGACCAAATTTCTCGCTAGAGTTGCAAAATACCTGGCAATTCTGCAGTAAAGAGAAAACCCGGTAATTTGGGTAAGAAACTAGGAACTTTGGGAATTTATCGGGAGGAAACAAATCTAAGAATTCTTAAAGAAACAATGTGTTGTTTACATTATATAAATGACAGTTTCAAAGTTTTTATATTTTTTTAAGCCGATAAAAATGCAATTTTGTATTATTTATATTCCTTATATGAGAACTAATGTCAAAATACTGGTTATTCACAAGAAGAGCAAGCTGAAAGTCACCTATCGGAAGAAAAGAAAATTTGAAGTGAAAAATGTTTCTTCTCTATTAAAACAAAAAAGAAAAATCATACGTGAAGCATAGATTATGAAACCATTTCCAACACATTCAGAAAACTGTAACAAAACTTCACCGTTTAGTAAGGTGAAAGATGATGTCTAAGTAAACAATTTGGAAAACACATAACACATTAGAAAACCCAATTTAAGCAATTATCACATATAGTCGGAAAAATATAATTTTTTTGTGCAGTCCTGTATATGATCTATAGATTTGTATATATTCTATATAGTATACAAAAATGTAGCTCAGTTAGGAAACGCAGATCACAGCTGAATATATCCCTTCAGCAATTTCCATCAATAAGAGGAAATTTACTCGAATTCTTTTGTGCAGAAATTCCTGTTTTGTCTGTATATGATCTACAGAATTTATACATACCAAGTAATATGCAAAAAATTACTTAAATTTGAAAACGCACACCGCAATTGAAAACGCATTTCCAACAATTATTGCTCGTCGACAGTACTGTAATAGAATTCCTTACTGTGTCCCTGTAAATAAACGATAAGTGCTATGTACATCATATTACATAGTAAGCGTCTTGTAGTGCACTTCAGTGTCGTATATCAATTTCAATATGTTTGAAATTGTGTAACACCATTAAAGTAAGCTGGAGACGATTTTTCCCATAGACTATACTGTAACGGAATTATTTTGAGTGCACTTTAAATGAACTATAAATGATGCACACTTCGTTTTCAATACCGAACATTCCTTGCTAAACCTCAATAACATATATCCCTTACATGATAATGAGGACAATTAGGGGGACCAACAAGAAATCAAGGAAAAACAATAATATATGGGTCACCCTGTAAAGTAAAATGCACGAAATGATCTATCGCTCCAGCACACGAATGTGTGGCTATTGTGCAATATATGTATTCATTTGTGTAAGAATAGTACGTATATTCTCGGAGATATAATAACGATTTTTTTTAAGTTCAAAAAATTCTTGCATTTTTTTGTTTATATCATGCAGGGCTTTCAACCAAATTTAACGCCAGTTTCAGAAAACTTGCCAAAATGTAGTACAAAAATTATAGTACTATATTTATATTCCAATTGTACTATAATTTATGTACTACATTTGGTCAAGTTTTCTGAAACTGGCGTTAAATTTGGTTGAAAAACCTGCATGATATAAACAAAAAACATGCAAGAATTTTTTGAACTTTTTAAAAAAACTGCTGTATCTACGAGAATATACGTGCTATTCTTACACAAATGTACACATATGTTGTGCAATATCCACACATTCGTGTATTGTAGCGATAGATCATTTCGTGCATTTTACTTTACAGGGTGATCCCAAATATTATAGTTTTTCCTTGATTTTTTTTGGCCCCCTCATTGCCCTCCTGTTCAAATCGTCGTTGATAAATATGAAGTCGAACATATTCTTTATAATCCTGAAGATTTAGAAGAATCCGGCGTGTATATCTTTAAATATTCGACAAAATGTATAAAATTGAAAGTGTTCGGTGACGAATGCCATATAGTGCATTTACGCGAGTTAGAGTACGGACAGACCGACGGCTAGACAAACCGAATTCATAAAAACTTTTCAACTATATTGGAAAGTGTTAAAAAGGATAGAAATTTTATAAACTTATTCATAATTAAGTTTAATACACCGCATACAGATTTATCATATTATTAATGTAATTGCTGAAACATAAATAGTTCAAAATATACGTGTACATTTTCAAAAAATCCTAAAGTGGATCGTAATTATCTCATACATATTGCTTTGCTTTTCTTGTTTTAGGCATATTTAAGCCTAAAAATGTAATTTAAATTCTTGATTAATGTTGAGTGGAACCATACTGATAAATGCAAAACCAATTGCACAGAGTTATTTAAATTTCGTAATCTTATTTCAAGAACTTAATTATCTTGAAACTATTCTGTTAAGGCGTGTTTAAAAGTCTTTAATAGCAAAAAGTCTACTTGTGGAATCCAGGATGTCTACAGTTTCAGAACTGTCACTTAACTTAAATTTTCCTTGGAAGAATATCCCAACTATTTTTCAAATCTTCAAAGTTTTAGCCTATTCATCATGAAGTTAATGTTTTTTCTGCATTAATCAAATGAAGGAAAATTTAAAGTTTGGACTAAAAGCAAATAAGGAGATGCATTTTGAACAAAACTCAAATTACAAGTGAGGATTGAGATTGCATTTGTTGAAGGGTTTAGAATTGCACTTTTAGAATTTTAATTATTAATTTTTTGCTAACTAGACATATATCTATATCCATCATATGTCTGCTCTGATGTCAAAAAGTTTTCGAGTACATTTTAAGCCCCATTTCATCTATGGATGAGATAGTTTCAGATCTTCTAAAATTTACATTTAAATAAATGATCAGTTTTACTATTTATTTAATTGTACAAACCTGTAGGTGATTTTTTGGATGGTTCATTATCACAAAAACGTTTTAAATATACAATTTAATATTATTTTAAGAAATTTAATGTGGTCCCCCATTCATTTTTCGTGATGATTGGGGAAAATGTTCTGGAATTCAAAGCAATGAGTTCCCATTAGAATCTCGAAAATACAAAAAAAAAGAAAAGAAAAGAAAATCATATGTCAAGCATAGATTATGTAACACTTTCCAACACTTCAAAAAATACTTCTACAAATCTTTACCTTTTAATAAGATGAAAGATGAGATCTAAGTAAACAATTTGTAAAACGCATAGCACATTTAAAAACCCAATTTCAGGAATTACCCACAATATTTAGAAAAATATTAGAATTCTTTTGTGCAGCCCTGTATATGATCCATATATTTGTATATATACTACATAGAATGCTAAAATTTAATTCAGTTTGGAAACACATAGTAGAGTTTAAAATTTCCCTTCCAATAGCATCCTTTAGGTATGAGTGTTTGTAGTGGGTCGGATTTCATTTTTAAAGGAGATTCCGGTAAGTTTAGCCTTCGTGGGCAAAAGATGACCGTACCGCCTGTAATCAACCAACCAACCAACTAATTAAATATCTGACTGTTACTTATAGACAAAGAAAAAAGAGAAAGCAGGCGCCGTATATATTTTTTTTCTATGTAAAACTTTATTTCACTTTAACATTGTCATGGGTTGATTTAACTCTGCATAATTGAATAAATTTTTTATAGCTTTTAAATTAAGTAACGTAAAGACTTTAAATCCGTACTGTTTATTATAGTATTTATCTGCAAATTCAAAATAAAGCTAAAGATGTAGTTGCAATCTTGTACATTTTCTTTCAATATTATTACGCATAAATATCAGTGAATTTAATAAAATCCTTGTGGTTAATAGTTAATTGACTTTTTAAAATATTTTCTCTATCTTAGATACCTTGAAAAATTCAGTTATCCGGAAGTTTCAAAATTTCCATTTTTTTTATTTATATTCCCAGGGGAATAAAAACGGGTTCCTTGAAAGCCTTGCAACCAACACTATTTCTCACACGTGTTACCAAGATGTGGATTTGAGACTTCATATTTTAAAATACAAAATTAACATAGGTCATATACCCTGTAATGGAGTTCGTAACTCGTGATCGTAAGTCCTCGGAGATACTGAACGTATTTTGGAATTAATATATATTGTCGTAAGCTGTAAAAATTAAACGAGTAAACAGGAGAGGCATCTTGAAGGAAGACGCGAAATTAAATACATGAAACAATTATTTAATCCAGGTTCAGGCAGTGCACAAGCATATAAGCATTTCAATCCTCTGGCTCAATCCGGTACAGCTGCCGGGGATGGGGGGATGGTACCCGGGACTCCAAACGTACACTTTTTCGTACTTTTACATGTTGATCAGTTAACGGTCAGAGAAAGAATGAATTGTTTCTCTTATCATGACATAAACTCGAATGATTTTACATCGCCCACAATATGATGCGATATTTTCTCTAAACAAAGCATAAAAGCAATTAAAAATTTAGAGAGCAGAGCCATTTTTGGCATAAATCATCCTGACGAATTTTTAATGGGGAAGCCAATATGTGTGAGAATTTTAAACCACATATATGGGGCTCGGGAGAAAGTTTTGCAATCTTGAACCCGCGATATCTGAATTTGTTAAGGCTTTGATATGTACGTTGGATATTTTTGAAAAAGAATTTTTCAGTTGCGTTTAGGAATCATTGTAATTTAAAAGGGTGTTTATAGAGAAATCAGGTAGCAACAGATCTGTGTGACCAAATAAGGAGATGGCATAGGGGCATCCTATGCTAACCGTTGGAGAGAGTACATGTGACGATTTTCATTTACTTTATCAGCACAGTATGGAAATCTTTAATGTAAATGATTATCAAAAGGTTATTAGAATAAATAGAATGAAATCTCTTACACTGAATTTAACAAAAGAGGGGAAAAGGAAAAGGGAAAAAAATACATTTTTGTGGAACGGTGAGACTTAAATAAAGGAAAATGGGAAGAAATTTGGTGAATAGAATTAAATAAGATGGGAATAATTACTGAAATTGAATAATACGAGCAGGAAAGACCGAGCTATGCTCGGTCAAAATTAGCTTTGAGTTCAAATATCACGCAATATCTTTTAATTTGCGCCAAGTATGTACCTTGTCATTGGTAATCTTGAAAGTAAGTTTTCCAGCCTAATAACGCCAATATTTCTCCAAATTTGGCGAAATGATGACAACTTTCCGGCTTCGTTTACTGCCAATTATTCAACAACTTAATAACTGTTGCATTATCCATTTCCATTGAAACGCATTACGCATAGTGATACCTCAGAGTAAAGATTACTATTAGACTGCGGATTCTTTTGCTATCCCTTTTGAAAAGTTGAAACCAACATCACCCGGATTTGGCGCTTTAAAGGCTGTCTGTTTTGGCAGTATTCGCTTCCTTGGCAACTTCGATTTCATTCTCGCAAAAAAATGAACGTAAATAAACAAACGAAACTGAAACTAAAAAGTGCCGCTTGTGTTGTTATCATATTCTAGGATTTTATGTCAGAGCTAGGATAGAAATGAGATGTCTGTGGATTTTATATCTGTAAAATCTACACAAAGCCGAAAGATATAATTGCAGTAACAAATTCAACTGGTATAAAAAATTAATTTGTATTAAATTTGCATATAATAAAATATTATTTGATTTGATTTCATGACTTGTAATTTCAAATGCCATTCCTATAATGAGCAAGACTAATTTGTTTTCTTTAAATAGGGCCTTGGTAAAAGAAACTTTTTTACGCTCCGTTTTACTTTGTAACCCCCCCCCCCCCTCCCGACGAAAAAAAGATTGATTAATCTTCTTGATTTTTTTTTCCGTTTTTTGCTGCTGTATCTAATTTAAATATTATAAAATGACTTGGGAGCACGGATTTCACATCTCTCTTATAATAAACGTTACTTAAAATATATATTTTTTTATTAGTGATACAAGATTTTAAGTAAGATAACCCAAAATATTTCGAGATTTTTGTTTGGAAAGTTTCAATTTGACACAATCATTACACGAAATGTAACAATATTGTCATATTTTTTTTAATTCTAAAAATGCATTAAACTTTGCAGGCTTTAAAAAAAAAATCAAATAGTTTTTTTCCCCCTCTCTTTTTTTTTTTTTTTTTTTTTTTTTTTTTTTTAACAAAGGGGAAGACTTTTTTCAGAAAGTGGCATCATAGTTCATCATACTTGGCAATTTGGGGAAAAGTAGCAATTAAATTTCGATTCACATTGGGAAATGTGACTATGAGTATGATTAAATATTGTTGATAGATTAATATAATATTAAAAAAAGTGGAATATAATAATTATAACTATTAATTAAAAATTACTTTTTAAATAAATTCCTTAAGGGTGTCCATTACTGACACATCTACCCTATATATTTTTTTAATTGAAAGTATAAATGTATTACAATACTGTTAATCAAAAGGAAAACTTAATTAATAACATTTATTCATGTATTTTTTTTTTTTTTTTTTTTTTTGCAAATTTACAAATTTGCAACTTTTCAATACCATAAAAATTAAGTTTAACCCTTTTTTGTGTGTGTGTGTTATTGTAAAGAATAACCACAGACAACTACTGAAGATGTTGACTTCTAAACAATACTTGCTGTTATAATTAAATGCTATAAAGTCAGTTCTCAAATCTAAACTAGCTATTTCGTGATTTTATTCATTCATTTATAATCAGAAACGCATGAAATTGGCATATGTTCTTATTTAGAAACTTTGTAATGAAAAGAAGTTTTTAATAAAGGCACAAGAATTTTCAGATAATACTGTCAAAGTCAGCATTTTGAACCAAATTGCCGATGCCGCAGCACGAGAAAAGGGTGTCGTCACATGACACGAATTGCTTATAACTCAATTTCATTTACTGATAAAAAATGGCCGTTTCCTTGCAGCCGTGTATGCAACAATTTTTTGGCATTTTTGTTTCTGTCTAAAATAAATAATAAGTTCTTAAAAGAACTGTTTAAAATTAAGAGACACGGGAAATTAAAAGAAAAATGAAAAACCGCAGTCAACTTCTCTGAGAAATACAGACGCAATAAATAAATTTCGGCGGGAATGGAATTCGGAAATTGCAAGGAAGCAGGTTTTGGCGGGAAAAACCGGTTTGGCTTGGCGGTGTTGTGGTGGATTCCCGTGTTAGAGGAAAGGTGATGTCGGTTTCAACGAAAGGTTACCAGTTCTGAGTCTACTATTATTAGAAGGTCTATGAGTGATACCAAACTGATCCACTAATAAAATTTTCTCGAACATGTGATCTAACCTAATGGTCTTTCCGTAATCCAAAACGGTAGGATAAAAAAATTATTCAAAATCGTTAAATTCGTTTTTTAGATAAAATTAGCTTGACACACAGTGACACCAAAATGACTCATTAATCAATTTTTCTCCAAAATCTGACTTAGTCCAATGACCTTCTAGTGTCCGAAAACCGTAAGATACAAAATTCAATTAAATAGTTACAGCCGTTTTTGATTAAATAAGTTTGACCCGCAGTAACCCAAACATGACTCACTAATAGAAATTTCTCGATCATGTGAGATAGCCCAATAGTCTTCTCGGTCCCGAAAACTGTAGAATACTAAGTTTAGTTCAAATCGTCTGAGCTGTTTTTAAGATTACTGTATTACTGGGGGGGGGGGGGGGGGTGGCTCGAAAGCCAAAGCACCGCGACCAGAGGTCTATTTGTACTATCCCCCCAGGTCTCCTAAATTTGAACCAATTCCAGGTGGGAGACCTGCATCAGGATTGGCACCCCCAGAGGTAACGCTTATATAGAACTTGGAGGACTTTGGAGTCACGAACAGATTTAACGTGCACCAGCTCCCATTAACGTACACGGTCCCACAGCAGAGGCAGACGAGAGAGGATAGACGATGCACCCTCCCAAGCAGTGACCGCGGTCGATGCTTCCTGGCTTTCGGTGATCTTACGAGAACCGAGCTTTTACCGTCCGCGCCACTGCGGGACTGTAAGCTGTTTTAAGATAAAAATAGCTTGACCCATAATGACCCATAATCAAAATTACCAACTAATCAAATTTTCTCGAACATATGACCAACCCCAATTGTCTTCTCGTGGCCGAAACCCGTAGGATATAAATTTTATTCAAAATAGTCTGAGTCGTTTTTTAGATAAAATTAGCTTGACCCACAGTGACCCGAAAATGACCCACTAATCTATTTTTCTAGAGCATGTGACCCATACCAATGATTTTCTCGTGCCCAAAAACCGTATGATACAAAATTTAATTCAAATCGTCTGAGCCGTTTTTTAGATAAAAATACCTTGACCCATAATGACCCATGACCAAAATGATCCACTAATCAAAATTTCTCGAACATGTGACCTAGCCCAATAGTCTTCTCGTTCCCAAAAACTGCAAGATACTTAATTTAGTTCAAATCGTCTGAGCCGTATTTAAGATAAAAATAGCTTAACCCATAATGACCCGTGACCAAAATGACCCACTAATCGAAATTTCTCGAACATGTGAGATAGCCCAATAGTCTTCTCGTTCCCGAAAACTGTAGGATACAAAACTTAGTTCAAATCGTCTGAGCCTTCTTAAGATAAAAATATCTTGACCCATAATGACCCATGGCCAAAATGACCCACTAATCTAATTTTCTTGAACGTGTGACCTAGCCCAACAGTCTTTTCGTGCCCGAAAACCGTAGTATGCAAAATTTTGTCTAAATAATATGAACCGTTTTTTAGATAAAATTAGCTTGACCTGCAGTGACCCAAAAATGACCCACTAATCAAATTTTCTAGGATATGTGACCTAGCTCAATGATTTTCTCGTACCCGAAACTCGTGGTATATAAAATTTAGTCAAAATCGTTAGATCCGTTTTTTAGATATAATTAGCTTGACCCGTAATGACCCAAAAATGACCCACTAATAGAATCGAATGGGACTTAGCCCAATTATTTTCTCGTGATCCAAAATGGTAGGATATAAAATTTAATCAAAATCGTCTGAGCTGTTTTTTAGATAAAATTAGCTTGACCCTGAACCGTGGTGACCCAAAATGACCCACTAATCGAATTTTCTCGAACATGTGACCTAGCCCAATGGATTTTTCGTGCCCGAAAATGGTAGAATATAAAATTTAGTCAAAATCGTTAGAGTCGTTTTTAAAATAAAATTTGCATAACCACACACAAAATTTGCTCGTATTATAACATATGATATGATGCGACATCATATACCCTAAAACAATTTTAGACATCTTAAAGCACAAAACAACAGACGCTTATGCAAATAAAACATTTTTCTCGGCTCTCAAAACCTCCCTTCGTAGACAATGGAAAAAAATTTAACAGACATTGCGTGTGTGTTAAATTTGCGTTTTATTTATATTAATTAATTTATTTATTGATGCAGCTTTAACTTCGTTATGGAATATTAGCTGAAACCAAATGCTGAACTTTTTATATTGTTTTAAGTGCAAATGGGTTAAGCATTCGTAATCGGGCTCACGCGATAGAGATAGATTTTTTTTTAATTCAGCCTTGAAATTTATTTTTAAAACCATAAAAATTCAGTCAATTGAGATACAGTTTTCCAAGGAATTACATTTGAAAGAACAATTTTTTTCCCTAATCGACGATGTAAAAATTTAAATTGTATGATGTTTAGAAGTTTAAAAAAAATGCAGTAAAAATGAAATTTATTGGTCACATGTTGCCATCGTCAACATGACGTCAACGGTTACTCAAGGACATGTTTTTGCTTTATAATATGGATATAATCAAAATATAACTTTTTTAAATACAATATTAAATAATGATTCATGAATGTTTTTCCAGAAAGAATCGGGCACTGAATTGTTCTTTTATTTTAACTGAAAGTTACTGTAGAAGACTTTTTATTGGTAATTTTTATTCTAATAAAATTTTCCTTTAAGCTATTTTTTTATATTTAGTGCAAATATTTATTTTTAGCCATTATCGAGCTTTGGGTTTTTTTTAAATGCTACTTTATTGTATCATACTATTGTTTAGTATTATTTTAACTGCATCATTATTTATGGAAGCTTAAAAAAAATATTCGTTGAGAGGAGATGATTTTGTACAATAGCTTATCTCATGTGCCCTGTAACATTTACTAGAATAAATTGATAAATTGTCATAGTAAACACAGCTTTCTCGTCTTATCTCTTTTAAACGGAGAAAAATATAACAAGTTTAAGTGCTCTTTAACACTTGTTTTAAAGCCTTTAAGAAGTTCTATAGAAATTTATCTTAAAATAATCCAATATTAACATAAAAAAAATTATTTATATCGACTACGAAGTAAGGAAAGATATTTTTATTATTTTGATTTTATGTAAATATGAGGTCAATAACCGTATGTTTAAATAAGAACTTTAAAGAATGGGGTCAGTGTGTATATTTTGAAGCTTTCATATTTTAAATATTTCGAAAATATTCATGTCGTAATTTATTATTATTTAAAATCCATAACGAATAATTGTACTGTGGGTACTTTTCCAGTATAGGGACCTTGGTGTTTTTATTTTTAAAAAAAAGCTTGGCTCAATTTTTCCAAATGATATAAATAGCTATGAAAACAAACTTAATAAACTTTTATGCTTGTTTATATAAGTATCTATATATATATATTTATACAAACATTTTATTTATATGTATCTTTTATTCGTGTTCTTATATACAATTTGCTTATGTGTGTAAATAAAGAAATGTAAATGGCTTCTTTATATTAAATAAATTGTATAAATATTGAAAAAATTGCTTGTGTATATGAAACAATGAATAGATGCCAGAAAATATGTTGCCAAAATCCCTTCTCTCGTCAAGGCTTTATACTGAAAAAGTTGTTGTTGTTGCTGTTGCGCACCCCCTTAGGCCAGCAGGGCTAGACCAGGTTCATGATATTATGCACTCTAAGGAAATCCAGCAACCTCAAGGGATCATCAGCAAGATCCTGCTTGGAGAGCCCCAAGCACGCAAGGATATGGTGCTCTGGTGGAACAATCCAAGTGATCCTACTCTTGCTTTTTGTTCTAGAGTAAGTACTGAAAAAGTACCGTGCTGTGTTTGTCAATTTAAAATGTATAGTACAGAGGAAAAAGGTTGACAAACATATACATACACTGACGGATTCGGTGGATTTGGAACGCATTTCGTCCTCAAGTTTGGTAATTCTCTCGTGAAATTCGATCCCCGTGTTGATTTCTAGGGGAATTTCCTGTTAGCAGTTTGGATAGTATCTTTGGTTGTGAGTTTTCGCTAATTTGGTAAGAAGTTGAGCTTTCTACTTGAATAAAAGCCATTGGAAACCATGGGATTCCGTTTATAGTGATATTATCTATTAAAATGAATTTCTTAGGCTCCTGCAGAAGGACCTGTGGGGTTATTTGAAGCCGAGTTAAGTTAATTAAATTCAATAAGTTTTGGGAAAGGATATTCCCCCTTTTAATCTTTCTTAAAGTAAGCTTATTTCTAATCGTCGGCAGTAAGTCTACCCGATACACTGCTAATTTCCCTACTATTATAATTTACTGTTATGAATAAATTGTTGTGTCATGGCCTCCTTTCCAGTTGACAAGGCACGTCACAAAATATTCAAATTTTTAAACCCGTCCTTTCAGTACATGTGCGAAGGATTGAAATGGGTTGCTTCAAATTCTAATTTCAAGGATTGTACGAGTAGTTGGATGAAATAGTTGAAGTGTGAAGGAGGAAACATGTCGTTTAAAATGAATTAAACGGATTATGAGAAATGGCTTTAAACTGGGATAATGGAAAGAGGACAAATACTGACACAGGTCTGTAAAATCCTAAACGTAGCCATAAGCATCCTGACAAGAATCTGGAAACGGTGCAAAGACACGGGTTATGTAAGCAGTCAAACAAACCAAAGTCGAAAGCGTGCCAAAACAGACTCTCGGGATCACTATTTTACAACGATTGCTAAAAGAAATAATCAACCGACGTCAGACCAAATTAGAGGGATTTCTTTGCAGCTACAAGAACTTGACTATACAGATATACACTAAATGACAGGATGCATAAAAGAGGACAATATGCAAATAACTCAAAATTTGTATCCCGCTAAGTCGTGCTGCAAAATGCGTATGGTTAAATTGGTGTAGAGATCATTGTGATTGGAGTAACACGGACTGCAGCCGAGTTTATTTCACTGCTGAGTCTTGTTTTAGATTGATAAGGGATCCCAGATGTGTTACAATCTGTAGCGAGCAAAACACGCACAATAAGCATGAACACATTCGTGAAAGGTATCGGTACAAAATTGGAAAACATTTATTGTAACAAAGTTTACATTATTTAGTTAAAGTAACTCTAATTTTAAAAATGCATAATCTTTTAATTTGTAATATTTTCACCAGTTAGAGAAATACACCCTTGTAATCTTCTTTTCACATAAATGAAACAAAAACTCCAAAAGGTAATGAGTCATATTGTCCCATAAATCCAAAACAGTTAGTTTCCATTCCGTAATATTGTTTGAATCCTCTTTAAAAAGAGTTCTCTTTACTCATAACTCGCTATATTTTAATAGGACTGAAGTCTGGGAAGTTTAGAGGCCAGTAGAGTGTTGAATTCCATGATCTACAAGATATTTTACTAATTGGCAATTTTTGGGATTCCATTTAAAAAAGAAGTATCTTTCAAAATTCTACTAATTTTTCATCGCAAGATAAAACATTATATTTGTATTAGCAACTTCTTTCAACAACTTTCAAGCTATATTTTGAATGAACAGCTGCAAATTGCACCACAAGATGTCCTTGATTATCGTTCAAAATGTTTTCCGGGCCACGATCTAGCCTCTGACTAACCTTCATCCTATTGAAAACTGTTCATCACTCAATTATATATTCTAAGAGGTATCTCTGTTTTCAGACTAGTCTCTTTTTTCTCTTCTCCGACCAGCCTAACACCGGGTGTGCTTAGAAATTTGAGTCTATTTCGAATTTCTATTTTCATAACATTTTATGTGTTATTATATCTTTATAAAAAAAATATTGTCTTTATGAAAATAAAGTTGCATTTCGTTGTCATTAAGCTTCCTTGTGTATCATGTTTCAATAATGAAAGCAACGTAGTAACTATAATATTTATTTTAAAATTTTGGTTTTTATATGAAAAGAATATTTACCAATTTTTTTTCTTGGTAATGTACCGTGTCCTAAAAGGGTTCATACGCACTTTAATTTTGAACCTGTTAGACTTAAGTAGACAATAAAAATTACAAAAGCGTTCAAAATAACGTACGAAATATGTATAAGGTAAAGCCAGGAGAGATGGCGCGGTCGGAGAGATTACGCACATAGAGGTTCGGGGGAAAGGAGTAGAGTGAGCGCGCAGCGACTGCAGGTAGTTGTACAACAGCAGTAGTGGAGTGTCTACTTGAAAGTACACGTTGATTGTCTTGAGGGTCTAAGATAAAGCATTGCTATTTTGTTTTGTTTTCCCAAAGTCAGTGCCTGAATTTTCATAGCTATTCGTGCCCCACCAGTGGCTGAGAAGTTGTGCTCTCGAAGCTGGTAGACGGGAGGTGCTGGGTTCGATCCCAATTGCGCTCGTCGGCCTAATCTTTCGGAGTTTTCGTGGTTTTCTTCGAGCCGTGGATTTCTCCATGCGTAAATACGGGTTAGGTTCCCTTAGAAAGACCCCCACGAAGGGCACTCCCCCGGGCCTATATCCCAGGTGTAGATAATTGGGCGTCAATAATCAACCCAACCCATAGCTATTCGTCAGAATTTCTATACAATGGCGGTAGTACAAAATATTTTAAAGTTAAACGATTTTTCATAAGCTACTAATCTAGACTAACAGTGTGAACACCAACGGTTCGTTTTAGTAGCGGCCATGTTTAAATAAAAGGCCGCGCAATCTCTCCTACCGAAATTGGAGAGTTTGCGCATCTGCTACTTAGCAGAGATGGCGCATTGTTCCCATTAGTTTCCATGCTAGGAGAGATTACGCAGCTTGTTGGTAAATTTGCGAAAAAAAAATTAAAAATGAAAATGGACTAATTTTAAGTTAAACGTGTTATCAAGTAACTTAATGTTATTTTGTAATCTATTATCTGGACTTGCTTTTTCTGATTCTTTAATTTTTTCCCTTTAATTAAAAATTTGTAATCGTTAATTATTTCCTTCTTTTGATTCTTTAACCATTAGGTTGAAATATTCACTCCTAATACAATGATATTTGCTCACAAAAACCTTACAACAATGTCATTTAAGTGTAATTATTATTGTTAACAATTTAATTGTAGTTATTATTAGTAACAATCTCTCCTACCCATGTGCGCAATCACTCCAACCCTGTAAGGACAGATTGCGCAAAATAACTTTCTTGGTTTTATTACAACTGTTCTATTAATTTACAACATAACAACAAAACAGCATTGGAAATGTATAAAAAATAAATGAAATAAAGATTATTCATGGATAGTTTAGCAAAAAATTAATATTTAGATTTTTTATTGTTATTCTTTTGAATTGTGCGCAGACTCTCCTAGCTTTACCTTATGTTAATGAAATAGTGCTGCTATTAATTTCCCAAAATTTTAACATTTGAAAATTTTATACGCCTTTCCTGTGTAAAATTGATCAATTAATATTTCTTTTTATTTTCAGTGCAACAATATCACGACGAAAACTATATACCTGTATTTTAGAAATTGACGGAATTACAATGAAGGAAAAACCTGCATTACACGACTTTTCCATACCATTTAAAATGCTATTTCTTTAGTGAAGATAGAGACAATGTACAAATTAACTACGACGTTCTTTGAATAAAATATATGCTAACAAATATGAAAAAGTTGCATCCCAAGTACATCTAAATAAAGCGTGATATAGTCACAAACCATATAAAGAGACACGTGTAATTTTAAAAACATAATTAACAAGAACGAAAAATCATGCATGAAGCATAGATTATGAAACACTTTCCAATACAACCAGAAAACTGTAACGAAACTTCACCGTTAAATAAGGTGAAAGGAGATATGTAAGTAAACAGTTTAGAAAACACACAACACATTGAAAAATAATTTTCGAAATTACCTTCCAGTGTCAAAAAAGTAGTTAAATTATTTTGTGTAGCCCTGTATATGATCAATAGATGTGGATATATAGTATGATAAAATTTAGCTCAGTTAGAATATTCACATTTAGTAATTTTCGCCAATCTATGGAAATGCACTCGAAATCTTTTGTACAGCCCTGTATATTATCTGAAGACTTTTGTACACACCACCTATTAAGTTAAAAGGCAACTTAAAACTTACTTGCAGCAATTACCAAACGTAAACGACAATGTATCTTTTTTTCGTAGCCCTGTATATGAATTTATTTATATTCCACAAACTTCTATTAGTCTACTAAATACAGTTCAGCAAGAAAATGCGTAAACACAATTAAAAACTACCCTTAAGCAATTCACTCCCATAGTCTGTAGTACTTATGAATTTCCTTGTGTAACCCTGTATAGGGTCAACCGAGTTTATAAACACACACGCACTATGAAAACAAAAGTTAAAAATGCAAACCAAAGTTGAAAACGCACTTATCACACATAGACTGTAAATATCGCACATGTACTGTAACCAATATATTTTGTGTGTCCCTGTAAATAAACGCAATGCACACATAAGAGCAATTTATAGTGCACCTCAGTAATGCATATAATTTTCATTATGTTTGCAATAGTGAAATATCACTAAATTACACTGCAGACGATTTTTTCCCATATAACGATGTGTAAAGAACTCTTTTGTTTGTCCCTGTAATTGAATAAGAAATGCTTTGCACTCCATATTCTACAAAAAGTCTGTTATAATGCGCTTCATAATTATATATCAATTTCATTATGTTTTAAATGACGTAGCGTCATCAAAATTCGCTTGAACCGATTATTCCCCATTGACTGTAATGTAACGGAATACTTTTGACTGTCCCTGTAAAAAAACTATAAGTGCTACACACTTCTGTTGAAATAGGGATAATGCTATAGTAAAAGACAATAACATACAAAAATTTCATGACAATCGAAGCATATTTACGGGAGTTAGAGCACGGACAGACGGCAAACAAACCGAAGTCATAAACACTTTTCAACTAAGGTTGGAAAGTGTTAAAAACAGTAATTAACTTATCACGAGCAGGGAAGACCGAGCTATGCTCGGTCAAAATTAAATTTGAGTTCAAATATCATGACCCATGACCAAAATGACCCACTAATTGAACTTTCTCGAACATGTGACTTAGCCCAACAGTCTTTTCGTGCCCGAAAACCATAGGATGCAAAATTTACTGTAAATAGTCTGAGCCGTTTTAAGATAAAATAGCTTGACCCATAATGACCCATGACCAAAATGACCCACTAATTGAAATTTCTCGAACATGTGACTTAGCCCAACAGTCTTCTCGTGATCGAAAACCATTGGATGCAAAATTTAGTGTAAATTGAGCCGCTTTTTAGATCTTGACCCACAATGACCCAGAAATGACCCACTAATAGAATTTTCTCGCACATGTGACCTAGCCCATTTATTTTCTCATGCTCGAAACTCGTAGGATACAAAATTTAATCAAAATCGTTAGAGCCGTTTTTAGATAAAATTAATTTGACCCGCTTTGACCCAAAAATGACCCACTAACCGAAAGTTCTCGAACATGTGTCCCAGCCCAATAGTCTTCTAGTGCCCGAAAATAGTCGGATACAAAATTTCGTCAAAATCGTTTGAACCGATTTTTAGATACAATTAGCTTGACCATGACCCAAAATGACCCACTAATTGAATTTTCTCGAACATGTGACCTAGCCCAACAGTCTTCTCGTGCCCGAAAACCGTTGGATGCAAAATTTCTGTAAATTGAGCCGCTTTTTAGATCGTGACCCACAATGACCCAGAAATGACCCACTAATCGAATTTTCTCGGACATGTGACCTAGCCCAATGATTTTATCGTGCTCGAAACTCGTAGGACACAAAATTTAATCAAAATCGTTAGAGCCGTTTTTTAGATAAAATCAATTTGACTTGCGTTGACCCAAAAATGACCCACTAATCGAAAGTTCTCGAACATGTGACCCAGCCCAATAGTCTTCTTGTGCCCGAAAATGGTCGGATACAAAATTTCGTCAAAATCGTTTGAACCGTTTTTTAGATACAATTAGCTAGACCATGACCCAAAATGACCCACTAATCGAATTTTCTCGAACATGTGACCTAGCCCAATGGTTTCTGGTGCCCCAAAACGGTAGGATACGAAATTTCGTCAAAATCGTTAGAGCCGTTTTTAAGATAAAATTTGCATATATATATATATATATATATATATATATACATATATAACCACACACAAGATTTGCTCGTATTAGAATATATGATTCTCAAAATGTCTTCTCTGAACTCCAGTATATTGTTGAGCATCTAACTAAAAATCTAACTTATCTAAGTGTTAACCTTTTATATTAAAGTATATTTTACTATTAAACAGTTATTTTAATAAAAAATCATAATTAATGTCCGAGATAAATATTTATTTATGAGAACAATATAAAGCTACAGGTTAATATTGGAGTTAAAATCGATCGCACCAGACAAACAAACTTTACGCTTTATAACAAGAAGCTCAGTTGTCTTGAGAATTAGATATCGACTAAGCTGTCAGCTAAGGAAGAAACGTAATACGCTTAAATAATTCTGATAACCATCTGAATTCCCATGACACCAGAAGCGAGACGCCTATGCGTTTTGAAAGTATTTCTTAAATATTTAATAGATTTAATTAAGTATTATGTGATTTGGAATCGAGTAAATGTGCATTTATTGTAGCGTGTTTCAAAGACAAATATATGCACAATTTATTCCCTAATAACTGGCATGTTCTGCTTTTCCTGAAAAGGTTTAACTAACTTGAAATAATAGCTGAAACCGGACTAAGTTTTGAGCGAAGGGAATTTATCCTGAAACATTACTAAGAACTCGAAATCATTGTTGAAGTGCCAGAAAATTTAGGAGAGAGTTTCAAACAGATACCCCAACGCCATTTACAATCTCTAGAATTAGATATGTTTGAAGAAGATACAAGTTTTCAAAATATTCAAAAACAACGTTCAGGAAGACCGCGGTAATCAACAAACCCCGCAGAAACTTAGGGCGAAAATTCACGGAAATCTATTTCTCAAGCGACTCGAAATGTGACACTTTAAAAATCAAACGTCCATTGCAGTTTAAAGAGTCCACATTGGAAAAGTTACATTCCAATATTAGTTCACGCTCTCAATGAAGATGAGCCGGACAGGAAAGTTCAGTTGTGTATATCTATTTTTTAAACACCCTGCATATTTAGGTACAAAATTTCGAAGGTTGATTATTTGTAAAACTGAACAATATTAAGTGAAATGCATATAAACATTTACATAAAATTACCTTTCTTATGCAATTATCTCCCTTTTTTTTTTCTTTTGCACTTTTTAACTTATTGAATTTAATTTAGGGGGACGATAACAGTTGTGAAATCCTATGTAAAACAGTTGACATTAATGTACATTTTTTCGGAACAACTAAAGTGATTTCAATATTTTTAATAGTTTTGGCCTTAGCTAAAATATAAATTGGTAGTTCGGAAAAAAATAAATAACAACTGGAATAGTTATGTTATTAAAAAAAAAAAAAAAAAAAAACTAGATTTCGTTTGTTTGCGAAATTGCCTAACTACTCTATTTTGTTTAAAATTTTTTCGAACAATCAATTTATAGTTTAGCTACTGCCACAACTATATTTTAAAAGCATTGAAGTTTCCTAGGAAAATGTACATCAGTGTTATCTGTTTTACGAGGGTCAGTCGGAAAATAAGTTTCCCCTGGCGACTGTGGACGGAGGTGTGTATGAAAGATAAAAAATGTAATGAGACATTACCATTGGGTGGAGGTCGACCGCGATCAAGCAGATGGCGCTGTTGCAGTGCCTGCGCAGATGGCGCTGTGGACTGCAAACAGCGCCATCTGCGCAGGCACTGCAACAGTGCCATCTGCTTGATCGCGGTCGACCTCTACCCAATGGTATCTATGTCTTACACGTTCGCTTTCATCTGCTGTGTCGTCTTTCGCATATAGCGATTCAACGCTTCGTCCGTATGCAAAGCCCTGATTTTTTCATGGAGGGCTTTTTGAAGCTTATAAAGCGGTATGACAAATGTCTCAATGTACTTGGTACTTATGTGGAAAAATAAAGTTATGTTTTATCTTTAATGTCTCATTATATTTTTTGTCTTTCATACACACCTCTCTCCACAGTCGCCAGGGGAAACTTATTTTCCGACTGACCCTCGTACATGTGATATTTTGTTTGTTTGCTTCTTTGCAAAATCGCGTAACTGTTGTATTTTTTATTTTTACTTTTTGCCGAACAATCAGTTTGTAATTTAGCTACAGCCTAAAAAACTATTTTAAAAAAGTATTAAAATCTCTTCAGTGATTCTCGAGAAAAAAGTCGGGGAAGTTGGGGGTAATGGCGGTCATCGTATAAATGCAGTCACTTCGATAACTCGTATATGCTCTATGGAAGAAGTTCTTTAAGAGGCTACTTCACTCACGCGAAAACACTCGCTCGCTAATGTTAATCCTATGGGACAATTATTTTATAATATCTCGTTTGCATTTGAATATATTTTTATTTATTTTTTTTTTATTATTATTTATTTATTTATTTATTTATTTATTTTTTTGCATTGGATAGCTGAGGTTTATCTCTATGCAGGCCCTTTTTCGCTTTTTTGATTTTGTTTACAGGTTTTTTTTTCTTTTTATGAGGATACTTTCACTTTCGGAACCGGTTTCGAAAGTGGCAGTATCCTCATTTAAAAAAAAAAAAAAAAAAAAAAAAAAAAAAAAAAAAAAAAAAACCTGTAAACAAAATCGAAAAAGTGAAAAGGGCCTGCTTACCGATTAACCTCAGCTATCCAATGCAAAAAAAAAAATAATAATAAATAATTTAAAAATATTCAAATGCAAACGTGATATTATAAATAATAACTGCCCCATAGGATTAACATTAGCAAGCGGGTGTTTTCGCGTGAGTGAAGTAGCCTCTTAACGGGTACTGTTACCTCATGGTCCTCTAGCGCAACAGTTCGCGATATAGCTCTTGACTAAATCTCTTCATCCGATTCAAAATTTCCATCACTCCTTTGTTCTCAGAGTAGTATCTTTTTTCTCTTCTTACAAGGAGAGTGCCAAGCTTCGTAATCACAGATTTTGACTATTTTTATATATACTGTAGGGTAGAAGCCCCTTAGTCTCAGGTTCAATGGATTTTATACAACGCTCCTTAGTTCTCGAGAAATGGGGGGTCTAATATATATACCACAACTTAAATACTTACTTTGTAACGAAGCAACTGCGTTTGTAGTAGCTCAGTTGGTATGGCATCTGCTCGTTGTTCCGAGGGCCCGGGTTCGATGCCGGAACGCGCTACGTTTGTTTTTCTCATTTTTTAAAATAAATATACTTGTAATTATAATTTAATAATCTCAATAAAAAATTTTGTTAACATAATTAAATTTTAATTTAGCGTTTTTGATTTTTAAACCATTATTAAACATTTCTCATCATTTAAAGAGCTTTTAAAAAATTGGATCTATTATTGACTAGTAAAAATTCAAAAATCGTTGCAAAATTAGCATATTTACTATCGAATTATAGAATTCTTCTCCCATCGCAATAGAAAACGAAGATATTTCAGATGCTGGATTATTTGTTAAAAATCCATTGTTTTGCAATAAAATTTTACAGTACTTCAACGCATTTGTGACATCACTTTTCTGATTTTCATCAAATCCATACACTTCAGATTGATCTTCTTGTGAACTACAACCTGCTTCTTCCATTTTTATACGATTATAAGCTGTTATAGAATGATGCGCACTGGTGTGATAAAGATTGAAAACAAAAACCACTTAACTGCAGCAAACTAAAAAAAAAAAAAAAAGAAATAACCAACGTCTGTTGTGGTGCCCTCTAGTTATAATAAAATAAAACATATGTTGTAATTTAATTCTTATGCTAAATTTTAATATAATTATGCTTCTTACTTTAAAAACAGAGTAGTATTATTATCGCATTGACTTCCCTTGTTAAGGCAATTTATAAATGATGTTTCTTTACGATCACAAATTGACACAATTGTTCAATATCGTTGCATTGATAAAGCATATTTAGAAAAAAAAAAGCATTTTAAAAGTGATTTTTAAAAAAAATCAAAAATGCTAAATTAAAATTTAATTATGTTAACAAAATTTTTTATTGATATTATTAAATTATAATTACAAGTATATTCATAAAAAAAGAAAGAAAAAAAACAAGCATAGCGCGTTCCGGCATCGATCCCGGGTCCTCGGAATAACAAGCAGACGCAGTACCAACTGAGCTACGACCAACGCAGTTAGTTCGCTGCAAAGTAATTATTTAAGTTGTGGTATAATATTAGACCCCCCATTTCTCGAGAACTAAGGAGCGTTGTATAAAATCCATTGAGCTTGAGACTAAGGGGCTTCTACCCTACAACATATATAAAAATAAACAAAATCTGTGATTACCAAGCTTGGCACACTCCTTGTTAGACCAGCCTTACACAAAATTCTAGTCTATTTCGGATTTCTATTTTAATAATATTTTAAGTGTTATTATAGCTTTATAAAAAAAATTCACCTTTCAGGAAAATAAAATTACTATCCGCTATAATTAACTTTGCTTATGAGCATATGTTTCAATATTGGGAGAAACCTGATAACTGCGATATTTGTTTAAAATTTTTGACTTTTATATGAAAAGAATATTTAACAATTTATTTGCTTCCTATTGAACAGAATGTCCTAAAAAAGTTAAAACGCATTTCAATTTTTCACCTGTTGGTGATAAGTAGACAATGCAAATTGCAAAAATTTTCAAAATAAGATAAGAAATAAGATTATGTTAATGAAAAAGTCCTGCTATTAATTTCCAAAAAGTTAGTAATTTTAAATTTTTATATGAAATCCCTGGATAAAATTGATCAATTAATATTTCATATATGAAAAACAAAAACTGTAAGTTGCTAACTAGCATACACACTTTATTACAAGATTTTAAAAAGATATGTAAGTAATTAAAATCACAAGTTTACAAATATACACTAGAAAATAACTTCTGTAGTGTAGCGTGAGCGTTTGTTGCCGTATATATCTATGAAAATTAACCCCTGAAGATGATTTTAAAGATAAATCGAAACGTTGGACGTATTTTTAAATTTGTGATTTTAATATTCTACTTCTATTTTTAAAATCTTGTAATAAAGTGTGTATTCTGGTTTGCAGCTTACAGTTTTTGTATTTCATATTTGATTATACAGCGTACAGTCATTTTTAGTGTAATTAATATTTCTTTCGTTTCAGTGGAACAGCATCACAACAAAAAATTTGCATACATGTATTTTAAAAATTTACGGAATTATACAGAACAGGAAAAAATCGGATTTACACCACTTTTCCATACCATTTAAGATGCTGTTTCATTAGTGAAGATGCAGACCATGCACGAATTCACGTTCTTTAGATAAAGTATATGCTAAAAAGTATGAAAAAATTGCATCACAAGAGCATCTAAATAAATCATTACACAGTCATAAGCCATGTGAAGAGACAATGTAATTTTAAAGCCTATAAACAAAAATGAAAAAAAGCAAATAACAAATCATTCTCAAAAGGTTTTCTCTGAACTCCAATACATATTTGAAATCTTTTAATAATGCTTTTATAAATACTTTACAGGAATACGCCACTCATATTACTACAACCGTGAATTATCTATTGTTTAAGGTCAGCTACATATGTATTATTATCCGTTTTTCTTCTTCTTTAAAATAATAATCCATTTACATTTCTAATTTGATAAATATATCATTCTAATTTGAATCATTCACAATCCTGAATTTTCAATAAAGTATAAATCATTTAATTTTAAAGATACCGGCATGCAATTTATTTAGTGATTCTCTTTCAACAAAAAGGAGAAAGAAAATCAAATAACAAATTTCTTCTAAGAATATTGTATAAAAATTTTAAAAATATAACTATTTCAAATTAATAGCAGAACTATTTCATTAACATATTCCTATTTATTTCCATTTTTTAACACTTTTGCACTTTATATTGCCTATTTATCATAGCAGATAAAATTAAAGTGCATTTCAATCTTTTTGGGAAGCCCTGTATGATTGTACCCCAATCAAAAATTGACAGAAATATCCGATCTCTTTTTTTTTTTTTTTTTTTTTTTTTTGATAAAAACTTATCTAATTGTTGACCTGTTACATTACATGATATTTTACTGTTAAACAGTTATTTTAATAAAAATTCATAATCAATGCCCTATATAAATATTTACTTATGACAAAATAAAAAGCTACGGATTTATATTGGAGTTAAATTCGATCTCAGGAGACAAACAAACTTTGCGTTTTATGACAGTAAGCTAGTTGCATTGAGATTTAGAGATCGACTAAGCTGTCAACTAAGGAAGACACGGAATACGCTTAGATTATTCCGATAACTATCTGAATTCTCATGACACCAGAAACGAGCCAGCCGCCTGTACGTTTTGAAAGCACTTTTTAAAAAAAAGCTGTGCGTTATGAAAGCATTGAAAGCATTTCTTAAATATTTACAGGATTTATTACAGTATGTAATTTGGAATCAAGTAAACATGCATTTATTGTAGGGTGTTTCAAAGAAAAATGTATGCACAATTTATTTCCTAACTAGTAAATCTGCAGATCAGGAGCTTTAACGTCAGCTCTAAATATCATTGTTTTTAAATCTCACTTTTCATATTATTTAGCATCTTAGAATAAGCAATTTATTTTTTCTATATTACATACATATTTATAGGCATATACCATACTTCGGAGGTTTCAGAAATTAGAAGCGTTAAATTAAACACGGTTTACGCAATGATATCCTGAAATTCTTATGAACTTCTTATTCATGTAACTTTTTAGATAAAAAAATAAACTTGTATCAAAATAAATTCTCATTTATGAGTTATGTCATGTAGAATATTAAAATCTTCCGAAAATAATTTATTTTGCTAATAAAATATTGCCGCAAGTGAGAGTTACTTGAATTTTATTATTGTTATATTCTTTGAAATAGGGTTGCTAAGCAACTAATAAATTAAAGAACAAAGTAAAAAGAAATTCATTTTATAATTTGTAAAAAATATGAAAATAAATTGTTTTATATTTCCCGAACAGATGCAAAAAATGTTCCAATAATTTAAACAATTAATTTCTAAATTCTAATAAATGTATCGGCAAATTTTCAAAGCTATTGAATATATTTAAAACACCCGTATAAAAAAATTCGCAGCAGTAATTTTACGTTTAAATCCATTATTCAAATATATGATTTTCATTTCAGTTAAAAATGAAATTTGAAAATCGTCTGTATTCCCGTAGGAAAGCATTATGATCTAAAACGAAATGGTCTATATTATTCGAACGAATGAACCAAATGTAACTAAAAACTATACAGGTAATTCCGGGTACCTCACCAAAAATCAACCTAATCGGGCGCTTTTTACGGCAGTTATCGCGGAACAGACAGACAGACAGACAAACAGACGGAAACCAAAAACTTTTCGCGTCTCCACAGTGATCCTCAACTGACGTTCCGGCAATAACTGGCATTTTCTGCTTTTCCTTGCAGGTTAAACTAACTTAAAATAATAGCTGAAACCGGACTGCGTTTTGAGAGAAGTTAATTTATCCTGAAATATTACTAGGAGCTGGAAAACGTAGTTAAGTGCATAGATAGTTTGGAAGAGAGTTTCAAACAGATCTTTCTACATACAATCTCTAGAATCCCTATTATTCTTGAGACAGACAGACGTTCAAAAACAACGATTAGATTGACCGCGGTCATCAACATACCCCGCAGAAACCAAGGTAGAAAATTATGGCGAATATTCAAGGAAATCTATTTTTCAAGCAGTTGAAAATTCTCCTTCAGCAATTTCCGTCAATCGACGGAAAATTACTCGAGATCTTTTGTGCTTTCCTGTATATCATCGATAGAATTTATGCACAGCAAGTAATAGGCAAAGGACTAGGTAAATTTAAAAACGTGTATCACAACTGAAAACGCACAACCTATTCTATAGGTTCACCTCTTGCAGGTTCTCCTCTTATAGGTTCTCCTCTTGTAATGCACCTGAATGATATACACTCTCAAAATAAATTTCGTCAAAAAACGTAAAAAATACAGACAGCATGTTGCCGGAAAACCTCTGTGATTGAAGAGGTTTTTCTGTTATTTGAAGAAATTTCTGTCTTGTGACTGAGGAATTTCAGGAAAATTTGACCTCGTTTCTTGAATTCTCCATGTTTTAAAGAAAAAAACATGTGTAAAAATTCCGCTTCTAATACGGAAAATTAACACCCAGCACAGTTACCGGTGCACCCCTGTGGTTTGAAGAAATTGCAGACTTAGATTGAAGAATTTCAGGTATATTTTATGTTAGATTGGTAAGTTTTCCGTATTTTGGGGGAAGCGAAACAAATCAAAGTGGAAACTTTCGTGTTTTAACGAAAAAAGGCAACGGAAAAATTTGTTCAATTCACGGATTTTTTTTTTTAGAGTGTATATCAATTTCAATATGTGTGAAACAATGAAACTTCATTAAAATACACTGCAAACGATTTGTTTTTCGCAGACCGTAATGTAACGGAATTCTTTTGAGTGCCCCTCTAAACGAACTATAAATGCTACACACTTCATTTTCAATACAGAATATGCCAAACTAAATCACGATAATATACATCAATTGCATGGCAATCCCGGTATATTTACACGAGTTTGAACACGGACAAACAAACAGACGCAGACAGACAGACATACAAACCGAATTAATAAACGCTTTTCAACTATGTTGAAAAGTGTTAAAAAGGAGCAACATGATTTAATTTAATTAATCACAGTGATAAATTCATTCGCCTATAATTTAATCAAATTCTTAATTAAATATGCAACACTTAACAATGATTTGAGAAGAAAAATAATGCAAAAATTGTAATACTTAAGTATTTTAATTAAATTTATTTTATAACTATTTTTCTTACGTCTGTCTATGTTTCGTTGAGAAAAACAAAAATATAACTGATTTATTTGATTTTAAAGAAAATGCTGAAAACATTTGTTGATTAGAAATTAACTCAAGCATATTTGCTTGAGTGTTATTAATAAAATAATTAAAATGAAAGTTATTTTGCGACAAATGCATATTAAAATTTTCACAACATCGTTTCAAGATTTTTTTAATTAAGGAGAGTTCCTTTAAGCTGAAGTTTGACATTGCTTCAGAAAACAATAAGATAATTCCTTAATTAATTTTGTGCAACTTCCATTGTATTCGAAGGAGATAACATAAAGATAATATCAGAAAAAAAGAATTAAAAACATAAAATTTCTAAGATTTGCAATAGTGAATTTTTGCCGACATCAAAAAAATATAAAGTGGTCTCATTTTTTTAATACAGTCTATAACAAACACATTCAATTTGTTATTTGACATCCACTTTCATATTTTCGAAGTTCAGAATAAAATCCTTCATCGGGTCGCTTAACACGATTTTACCCGAACACGACCCAACTCGGAATTTTGGGTCGGATCAGGCTGACACGAAATTTTTCTTTGCTGGTCGGTTCGATTCGGTTGAATTTAATTTTTCCAGGTTCGAGTCGGTTTCGGGTTGAGATTTAACCCTTGCAAGTCGGGTTGACCCGATTTTTAAAAAAAATCTAGAATATACAGGGTGGTTATAATATAAGTATCTCTGTTTGCAGCTGTCTGTAGCTCGAAGGAATGATCCGAATGAAACCAAAATCAGTATGCTTACTATTCGAGAAGAGGGAAGCAGAATGGAATAATACTAAAAAAAATAATTTCGATAATCACCGACAGATGGCGCTACTGAGTGTGAAATGCAATGTGTAATACAAGAACAAAAAAAATTAAGGCGCAGACCGAAGGGCACACCTAATTTATTGGAAAATGTCACAGTGAACGTGGTTACTCTTTTGCATGGCGGTTCCGCGATAATGTTCAGGTTCCACATGGTCATTGTGCTGGACGACACAATCGAGGCTGTGCACAACGTGCTCAACTGCGGAATGTAATGCATCAGGAGTGATGTTTCGTACATGTTATGATATGCAGTAAAGTCATTGAGGATTGTGACACCTCCACGGTACACAATATTGCACATTACATTAAACACTCAAAAGCGCCATCTGTCGGCAATTATTGCAATTAATTTTTTTATTGTTCCATTCTTCTTCCCCCTTCTCGAATAGTAAGTGTAAAGATTTTGGTTTTATTCCTGTCATTCTTTCAAGCTACAGACAGCTCCAAATAGGGATACTTATTTTATAACCACCCGGTATTTTCAGATGAAAAAACTATATATTTGAACATTAAAGATTATATATATATATATATATATATATATATATGTGTGTGTGTGTGTGTGTGTTCATTTTTTAACATGAAAGATAAAATGGATATTAGAGAGCTAATTGTAGACTCTTTGTTCCATAATTGTATTAAAATATTAATTAATTTTCTTCCATTTCGGATTCTGCTCGGGTTGAGGTTTAAATATTTCGGTTCTGGTTGACGTGTGTCAAAATCGGGTTGACGAAAAAATTTTTGTCAGGTTCGGGTTAGGTTTCGGATTGACTTTAAATAGAATTTTAGGTTTGGATCGCGTATAACTCGACCCGTGCAGGACTGTGATTCAGAAATCGCGTATTTCATTCGAAACATATTTTTATGATAAAATAGTATTTCATTTAAATTAACGAGAGAAATATCTATATTATACAGCAGAAACAAGTCGGTAAGTAACACTGGCGTCATATGGACTGTGGCAACGATATAAGAAATATTTTTACCATCTTTAGCAAAATTAATTGCTTGTAAACACTGCATTATTTTACTTTTTACACCATCGAATAGGGGTGGGAGGATGTACTTTCAAATGAAATTTGTTTGAAAACTGTATCTCTATTACTGATTTTTTATGGTTTTAAAAATAATTTTCAAGCATGAATATTTTTTAAATCAATGCAGCTCGATTATGGAAGATTAAACCCGTTTGCTCATTAAAACATATAAATAGTTGAGCGTTTGTTTGATATTTTTCATATAGAAATGCTTTTTGGTATTGTTAGTGAGAAATATAAAAAAAAAATACATTAAATGTATAAAATCAATTGTAAAATCAATCGGTTTTCAATAATTTAAAAAAATTAGATTTTAGCAATGTTCTATACATCGGGTAATATTTTCAATAACCCAGGAAGCCCGGGTTGGATCTTCTGGTTATTCTAAAATAAAATGACTTTTATCATAGAAGCTTTTAATTCTTAAAATGCAAGTGTTTCAAAAAATGTATATACAATTTATTCGTTAATAACTGGCATGTTCTTATCCTTTCAGGTTTAACTAACTTGAAATAATTGCTGAAACAAGACTAAGCTTTACGCGAAGAAAGTTTATCCTAAAATGTTACTGGAAGTTAGAAAGCGCAGCTGAAGTGCAGCTACGACGGCTCCTACGACCTTAATTTTAGGGATTTTCTTATCGAACCAATTGTACGGCATTCTTAATTGTTCACCCATTATAATAATAATAATAATAAATACATTTTTTTGCTTCAAACCTTTCTGGTCCCCTTAAATATATATTAAAATATAAGCTTAGAGGGCAGGTCCTGATCACCGCCTAAGCAACCTTCCACCACTTCAAAGAAAAGTAATTTTCGCATTATTTCTTCGATTAATTAAAGCGAAAATTTATTTTCTAGAAAAGTGGTGGGAGTGTGCCTCGGCGGTAATCAGACCCTGTTAATTTTATTATGTCTTTATATAGAAATTATAACAAACCTTGAAATTTCCAATACAAACACCCAATTTTGACACCATATTTGGATTTTGCGTTAATTTTACTTAGGTATACCCAACGAGAAGTGATTCGCCTAAGTAGTTTAGGAATTATGCAGATGTAAAATTTAGAACTCCTAATGTTATGTTCATTTTAATATTTAAAATAACTAACCCGATTACGTATGCTGCAACTCGGACAACCATTAACATAGAGAATGCATTAAATGATCCTGCATACAGTGCTAACGTACATCTTATAAATTCTGAAATTCAAACCAAATAGCAAAATTTTAGAGTTGAAAAAGATAGGTAATTTATCTTTGCATAAGACAATAAATAATGTTCTGCTTAAAAACACGAAGGGTTATTCTAAGAGTAATTCCAATACAGACATGTTTCAGGAGATATGTTTGATATGTGGCAAAAGACATTTAACCATAAAATTTTGGCATTTTCCTAAAATTAAAAATACGATTTTCTCAAAAAGTAGATAAAATAATTCCAACAAAATTCGCCAGTCAGGTAAACATAGATTTCGGGGTAAGAGAGGTTTCAATAAAAGCTCACATTCATATCAGTCATTAAACTGAATGTAGGTTCTTATAGTCAGCAAAACACATTTACAAGAACACAGGAAAGGAGAAGGATATAAAAGAAATCTGTGCGTAATTCTCAATATGAATAAATACATAAAAGATGATCTGATTCAATTCAATCTAATTCTAACTCTGATTTATCCAACTCTAATTCTAATATAACTAATGGGAGAAACAATAATGCTTTAGATTCTGCAAATTCAATGGAAAGTAAAAATATAAGAAATAGTAAGAATGGGGATTACTTGTAATGTCATGCAGTAACAAGGACAGTTCACTTATAATTCAACTAAGATTTGGAAAACATGAGATTTCTGCTTTCTTCGACAATGGTGCAAACCACAGTTTGCTTCAGCCTAGTGTGGTGGAAACTATTAATTTTTTTTCCAAATTTGAATATATTTCTATGTTTATCCAGATTCACACTCTTAATAACTTGTCGATTTCTTACTCTTCAGTTGTAAGTTCAGCTTCAGATTCAGTTCTTCTTCAGTTCAGTTTTCTTTCAAAATGAGCAGAAATTTATTCAAAAACCCATTTCTTATGGATTGGAATTCTGGATATCAAATCATATTAGGATATGACTTCCTTCAGAGAAATAAAAGTCTCATACACACAGCTTATAAAAACTTAAAAAATGATAGGGCTAAATTTCCATTTCTAAAATTAGCTCCTAAAAACAGCAAAAAATCTAATGCAAGCAAATACTGCATGTGCACGCACAGTAAATAATGTAAAAATAAAGTCAGAAACCACAAAAATTTTTACACTTTCTGTATCAAATGTTTTTAAAGAGAGTGAGTCAATAATTTAATGCCTTGCAAAACTAAATATGTATATATCATGCCAGGATCAATGCATTCCATATCATAAAATAAATTTATTTATACAATCATTGGAAATGAGTATAATAATTCAGTATTTTTCAGAAAAAACTCGAAAGTTGGGAAAATCTAGATTTTTAGAGAAACTTAACTAATAGAACCTCGGGGAGACAACTGTTACCAAATGAGTGTTTTAAATATGACAGACATTTTACAATTGAGAAAAGATGAGTTATATGAGGATGACTTTGACCTATTTCACTTAAACGATAATACTAAAAAAGTAATTGTTAATATGTTCATGAAAACTTGCAATTTTTTTTTCTAAATCTTATAAAATTTTGGCAGCAACTGATGCAGTTATTCCTGAATTTAATCCACTTCACAATTTTCCAATACAGACAAAGCCATATCCAATTCCTAAAATAGCAAAAGAATTTTCTAAGAAAGTAATTCCTCGTAGCCGGTATTATTGAACCTTCATATTCTAGTTACAATTTCCCAATTATTTTGTTAAAAAGAAACCACTTCCTGGTAGTAGCAACAGGGAATTAAAGTTCAGAATAGCAGTGGACTATCGTCTTCTAAACAGTATAACAGAAACTTTCAAATATGTTTAACTAAAATGTTTGAGATTTTACATCAAATTTCCTGTAAAAAACTTTACTGTGTTTTAAATCTAAAGTCAGCTTTCTTTCAAATTCAATTAAAAAAATCTGATAGCAATAAACTTGCATTTTGTTCTAAAATTGGTAATTTTAAGCCCTCAAGGTTATTTTTTGGTTCAAAGACTTCATATCTTATTTTCATTCCTTAATTGGTAAATGTATTGGTGGTTTAAAGGGACATAACGTGCAATATTTCCTTGATGATATAATTGTCGCTGCAGATTCAATATAGTAACAAATGAATATTCTCCAAAATGTTTTCAATAGACTTGCCAAATTTAATCTCACTTTAGATCCACAAAAAGTTCAATTATGAAAACCTGAGATTACTTATCTGGGATTTAATGTTATTAGGGATGGATTCTTACCCTCTGAGTCCAACATAAATAAGGTTACTAAATTTTCTGGTCCTAAGAATGTTAAATAGGTGCAAACTTTTCTAGTTATGAATTGATATTTTAGACATCTTATTTATAATGATGCTGAAATTGTTCAACCCTTAGTCAATCTTACTGGAAAAAAATACTCCTTTTGTTTAGTCTAAACCTTGTCAGGATGCTTTTAATTCAATACAAGGTGCTACCTTAAATAGACTCACCTTAAAAAATCCTGATGAAAATAAACCCCTTTTTCTTATATGTGATTTATCAAAAATTGCAATTTCAGGAATTCTCATGCAAAAACAGAACAAAAAGTTTGTTACGGTAGAATCTTTCTCCAGGTAACTCACAACTGCAGAAATTATATACCCTTCTATCCGAAGAGAGCTTTAGGCTATTTTTGTTTCATACTGGCCTTTTTTATGAAGAGTTATATGAAAAAAAAAACTTCCTGTTCTGACAGATGCAAAACCTCTTACATACCATATGCAGCTTGATAAATAACCTTATATAGTAGCACATTGGCTTCTATACGGTTATGCAGGATAATTTAAATTTAGATCATAATGTTAAAATAACTGATAAACTAAATCCAAACAAGGTAAACAAAGTGGAGTATAAACAATCCCCTAGTCTCAATAGTAATTGTATTGTAAACAACATAAATATTTTTTAAATAAATGATTATTTTAACAGAGAGAATATAAAAAAGCATCAAAATTTAGATAAAGGTATCTGAGTTCGTCCACTGTTCGCAGTGTATCGAGAGTAAAGCTAAGCTCAAACATACTATTACAGATAATATTCCTAAAACATATCTCGCTCCTGGTGAATATATAGCGGTCGATATTGTGGTTACCTTGATTCACTAATGGAAAAAATTTCATTCTCAAAACCGTTGATGATCGTTCCAGATATTTGAATCCTCATATAAAATCATGTCTTAAAACAATTGATTCAATACTTTTCTAGATTTGGAATTCCTAGGACAGTCTTATCAGATAATGGGACGTGTTTTAATTCAGGTGAATTTGATGAATTTCTAAAAAAATTAACGATGAGCATACAAAATCATCAATTTATCATTCGCATCTAATGGGTTACTAGAAAGTACCAACAGAAACCATGAAAGTATATCTGTCATTTCAAATGTAACAGTTAAGTGGTTTGAAAATCTTTTAATATTTAAATTGCACTACAACAGTTCATCAGCTACTAAATTTACACATGTACACATATTTTTCGGTAGAAAATTAAATATTCCTTTAGAGTCATTTAGTGACCCAAATTTTGTTGAGAGCATTGAACAGCATAAAAAATTGAGCAATTAAATAAACAAATCAGAAATTACTGAGAACGAGCAGCAATATTTTGCAGTACATAAGTGCAGGTCAAAACTAACTGCAGAATTTCGAGATAAAGTGCTTGTTAACGAATTTCAGCGTGCTGGAATCTTTCAGAATAAGTACAATGGTCCATGGAAAATCGCAAAATAATTTCGAAATGATAATTACTTGATTTCCAAGAAACTAGATGGTAGAGATCAATAAAAAGTTCATGTTAGCAAACTCTTTTACCAAAAATGTTTAAGACCTAATTTAGTAGAAGAATATAACTCCCAGTTTACTCTTGACAATTTGTTCTGATGTAAAAAGAAAATAATTCTCAACTATTAACTATATTGTTAAGAATTTCTTGTCAATTTCCTATCAGAATATTTTCCCCCTCTGGGACGGTTTGTATGCTATTTCACTTTTAGAATGTAAGCTTAGTGTACACTCTGTTTGCATTCTATTTTTCATTTTAGCAGGATTGTCCGTAAAATTGTTGGTATTTTTGGCATATCTAATTTTTTAAAAAGCATTGCTAGTTTGGATGTCTGTAAATTATCTTAATGATATTGGATGATTGTTAGTGGTAATATCCTAATTGGTAAATTCTGAAAACAAATGATTTAAGAAAAATGTTTCAGTTTATGTGTCAACATAAGAAGAAAGTGTGAAAATGTTTAAATAATGTGTATGATACCAAAAGAAATAATTTAACTGAATCGATAGGAATTCTTTCAACAATGTATATATTGCTGGTAAAAGCAATAACTAAATAATTTCTTATATTGTTTAAAGAAAACTTAACAATATCTATGTAAGATACATAAAGAATAAATCATGTTTTAAATAAATAGGCTGATGATATGATTTTGCTACATTGAATTTAAATACATTCTTGGCAGACAAAACTTACCATTAATAGAATTACTTTGTTCATGTTAAATGTATATGAAATTTTAAATCATTATCCATTTATATTTTACTATGTTATTTACTGTAATCATTATCCTTTACAGAACATTTATATATATTCGGTGTAATCAGGACAGCGATATTAGTGTGGTATGCAGACTTTTCTCATAAATATTCATTTGACTAAGTTTGCACACAACTGTCAATGTCTTCCAGGTTGGTAAAATGCAGGTCTCACCTACAACAGAACATTTTATGCAGTCACTGCAGTTTCATAGGTATAACAGAGGACTGTCATCTTTTTTCCCCTGTAGAGGGAGAGGGATGTTAAGACAAGTGAGTACATCTCAATTTTGCTTTTCCTACGAATACTGGAGGTGAATGAAGATCCAGCGAAAATCTTACTTTTTTCCATTCTGTTTTTTTTTCTCTTTCCTCCCATATTCTTTTCCTCCAATAGAGAATGTGCATGTGACGTCACGAAGCCGTAAAGAACGAACGGTAGGCAAAACATACGCATGCTTATTGTATAGTTAGCTGTGTTATATGCTTATTATTCATATTTTTTAAATTAATTATTCATTAATTTTGCCTTTCTTAATTGCAGCGGATAGCCCAAGGTAGGTCCTGATGCACCTGAGGCTCGGATTTTTTATTTTTTGAGACCCCGGCCCCCTGGGGCCCCTTTAAGATTTGTGCCCTAAATTGTTAATAATTTACCCAATTTTTATCCGATCCTCATCGTTTTTGGGGCCTTTTTTCCGTTTAGCTTTCACCCCCATTTTTACGTTCTAGTTATGACCCTGGCCCCCTAGGGCCTGGTACGGGGCCCATTGAAGTTTTTGTTTCCTAAACTGATAATTACTTGTCCGCTTTTAATCCGATTTTCTTAGTTTTTGGGACCTTTTCTTCATTTAGTTATTTCCCCATTGCTACTTTCTAATTAGGACCCTTCATCTTAGGGCCCTGCTCAAAACTATCGGCTGGCCCCTTTTTGGGCCTCCTACTATAGTTCCCCTAAAAATCGTCCGATTCACTAAGTTTTTTTTTCTAACAACTTAGAACTTCCAGCTACTACACGAACAATAAAAACAACTAGTCGTTGGGGGCCACCGTAATACTTACCCATCATGGATATGCATAATGTAAAATATTAAAATAAAAATGTGTAAACTACTTATAAAATGCATTGCAATTCAAATAAAATCGTGGCTGGATGACGTCACAAACTTTAAAGGCTCGATTACTGAATTGCTTGAAAGAGGTTTTTCCTTATAACTCCAAAAATAATAATCCTATTAACTAGCGGTTTATTGCATCTGATTAAGCGTCAAATTTCCAATTAAAATATATCTCTGAAGTGAAATTTGGATGAAATACAGGGTCATGAAAAATCGAAGAGTGTGGAAAATAGGATTCCAAATATCTCGGCAACTAATTATCCGATCGACTTCATGCTTTATTCAAAATTTATGTTTTTTTATTGTCTTTTATATTCATTTTTTAAAATAAACAATTTCGAAAATTTTTATATACCTTTCATCAGAACGAATATTTCGAGAGTCCGAAAAAAATTGTTCCGGTTAATCGAGGTTATTGAAATGAAATAGGCTTCTTCCCATTATTACATACTAAGTACATACCAAATTGCAAGTCTCTATCTCAATTTTTTCGGGAGATAGAGCGTTTACAGACACACACACACAGACACACAGACACACAGACGGACGGCAAAATTTTTTTTCTAAAAATATGTTTTTCGGAATCTCCAGTGTCTGAAACGTGTAAATCCGTCAAAAAAAATTTTTCGATTTTCAAAACGATTACAAGACTTACCCTATACTACGTATGATGGGTAAGTAAAAACAAAAAAAATCGATGAAGATCCGGGCCCCCTGGGCCACTTGAAGTTTTTGCTCCCTAAATTGTTAATACCTTGTCCCTTTTAATCCGATTTTCGTTTTTGGGGCCATTTCTCCATTTAACTTTCCCCCCCCCATTTCTTTCCCCCATTCCAGTTAGGAGCGTTCATCTTAGGGCCCTGCTCAAAACTATCAGCTGGCCCCTCTTTGGGCCCCCTACTATATTTCTCCTAAAAATCATCCGATTCACTAACTTTTTTTTTCTAACAACTTAGAACTTCTAGCTACTACATAAACGACCAAAAAAAAAAGGAGAAGATCCGGGCCCCTCGAAGTTATTGTTCCCTAAATTGTTAATACCTTGTCTCCTTTTAATTCGATCTTCGTTTTTGGGGGCGTTTTCTCCATTTAGTTATTTCCCCATTTCTACATTCCAGGTAGGACGTTCATCTTAGGGCCCTGCTCAAAACTATCAGCGGCCCCTTTTGGGCCCCCTACTATAGCTCCCTTCAAAATCGTCCAATTCGCTAGCTTTTTTTTTCTAATAACTTCTTAGGATTTCCAGCTACTACATGAATGACCAAAAATTTCTCGGATAAGATCCGGGCCCCTGGACCCCTTACGTTACCCATAACTTCTTAATTATGATACGTATCGAATCCGTTTAAAGTTATTATTATTTCTAGGAAAAGGGCCGAAAATTTATATATGACAGATTTTTTATATCATTAAAAATGGCCTCAAGTGGTTGGGGGATGGGGGGGGGAGAGAACAGGAGTTTAAGAAGAAAAAAAATCATAGCTTTGTCAATTCACAAGTTATCAAATCCGCTAATTTATTACAAATCCTCTTAATATTATCTACAACTTTTATATTGACAGGTTTTTTGTATAAAACCAACCCTTACAGAAATTTTTTTTGTGTGTGCTCCGCCTACAGACACAGGTAGATTTCGAAGTGAGCGGTCCCAACTGCCGCATCATGGCAAAAAGGTCATTTCTTCTGCAATTGCATCTTCGAAATTTACGTGTGCCTGTAGGCCAAGCTGTCAAGGATATTTTTTTAAATATTAATCTTCTTTTTCGGCATCAACTTACGTTTACTCACCACAGTCGTAAATTAGAAATCGCGTTACTGTTAAAGATAAGGGGTTAAGTTTAGAAAGTGTGTGTGTGTGGGGGGGGGGGGGGGAATGCATCTGTAAATTAAATATCGCGTTAATGTTAAAGGAAATTCGTTAAATTTACAGGGGTGCATATTCCACCGCCTGGGGACTCATTTTTTTATTGGGTTCTAAGGGCTCGATTTCAACAGGGTTTGGTTCATTCGACTCGATATTGAAAACTTGAGGTTTTTTTTTTTTTTTTTTTTTTTTTTTTTTTTAATTTATTATCACGGGCGCTAGTCAGTTCGTTATTAATAAATGTTTGGTTCGATTTTGAGTAACTGGATATCATATTTTGTTACAAAATGTTATTTTTCACAAAAATATAACAAATTTCAGAAAAATAAATTTTATTTTTCACAAAATGACCCCCCGTCCCCCTCCAAGAAAAAAAAAACTGCATCGACACCTGATTAAATGCTTTTTAAATGGTAAGGTTTTTTCAAAAACATGGCATCTATTTTTTTTTTTTTTTTTTTTAGATTAAATTATATAATTCGCTTTTACAAAAAAAAAAAAAAAAAAAGAAAGAGTAAAATGTTTCTTAAAAAAATATCACCCTTAGTAATTCATTAAATGTTTCATATAAGTCAATTTTTTGTTTTGTCCTGTTTTTATACATATTATTAGAATAGTAAAAATATTTTTTTTAAACCTAAGGAATGTTTATTTAGTATAAAAATTATTTCAGCTAATAAAACCGAATTCTTATGCTTCAGTTTCATAGATTTCCTTGTCATAATACAACATGTTAAAGTTATATAAAAGTGTTTCAGAAAATAAGCAGTTTTGATTTGAGAACACTCATAGGTATCATTTTAATCGATCATTTAATCTGAATATAATGAGATTTGTAAACATTTTCCGATTAGCTCAAGCAATAAAAAATTACCATACGAACAAGAACAACTTGAACTACAAGTAGAAAAAAAGTAAATAAAACGTTAACTTTACAACATAATTAAAAAAAAAAAAAAAACTAAAATCTTTCTCCTACCAGCTACAACAAGTTGAAACGCTTCTTGAGCACTTGAATTCTTCCCTGGAAACTTTTTTAAATAAGTTTCAATATCTGATGAAGCAACCGATGGCCAAAAAGCCATATCTGCTTTCCAATCTGCATCCACAATAATATACGGATCATCTAAAATAATAACACTATTATTCGGTTTGACAAATCTAAGCTTTGTAAAATAATCTTGATTAGCAACAGAATCTAAGTTCTGTGCATAATCTGATAAAAGAAAATTTGTTTTTGAATAAATATGATCCATAAATTGAATGCAAAAATTTCGCTTTCTCATAGGAAACCGTAGGAAATAGCGCATTGAGCGGAAATGTTTTGCCTACCGAAGAGGCGTGGTCTAGTGAGGAACCAGTTTGTTGACAAACATGCACATTCTCTATATTTAGTGAAGAAGAGGCCGGTTTTCCTCTTTTCTTCAGAATCTCTGACTGGCGTGAGTAGACATGTGAAAGCAAGCAAGGGAGCCTACAGCAGTGATATTTTTTCTGCCATTATCTTAAAGACGTTTTTCATCAAAAATATCATCCTATATTGAATTTGCTGCTAAATTGTTATACGTTCATCTAATCATCATACAATTATCTGTACTGAGTATCAAGATTCACGTGGATTGTTTTAGCAGAAAATATCTGCTGTTTTCAAATCAGTATCAAGATGCATGTTGATTCATTTAGCAGAAAATATCTACTGGTTTCAACAAGATGGAAATTGTACGTCAAACGTGACAAATGAGGTGCGTTCGTACTAGTTATATAAATATTCAGATCTTGATGATTTTTAATTCTGTGAAATTAATTATATCGTCTGCAGATTAATTTCTATAGTAAAATAAGTATCTCGGTCGCTTGACGATTAAACCTCGGATGCTCCTATAACAAGAAAGCACAGATTTTGTTTTAAAAAATCAAATTTCTTAATAAATGTTTTTATTAATATTTTCTAAAGTTTTGATTCGATTTTCATAAAATATGAAATGTCTCGACAAAATTCTGCAAAGATAATATATCTTAAATTTCTAACCATTCGGTTGGGTAGTTTTTGCGTTGTTATATGCGGACGGACGGACAGACAGACGGACGAACCAGACGACGACAATAGGTGCTACGTATTTATATAATTACGAACGCACCTAAAAATACTCTGTACCCAGTGACATTTAGCAATGATGCGCACTTATTACCTCTGAAAATTTTAGATTGTGTATTATGATCTTAAACGTTTAATAATGATCTTAGTGCTTTATTTATCAATAAAATCCGTGAATCAAGAAAATATTATGATAGTCTTAATTTCTTGGTAAGTTTTCTTTTTTTTTCATTTCTACCAAGTATTTATTTATTTAGCTCTACGAATTTTCTTTGCAGGTTTATTTACTAAGTGTTTTAAATTTTAATTGAAAAAATTCTTAAGATTTACAATGTAAAATTGTTTTGAATATATGAATTGATATTCTTAATTACTTTCAAACAATGTGCTTGTTTTTTTACCTGCAAATGCATTCATGGAGATTTCAGTTTTAAGTATATTCCAATTATTATTTCTTTAATCTTTTTTGAAAGAATTATTCAAAATTAATGATTTTAATTAACTTTTCTATGGAGTGCTTTATAAGTAATATTTTATGTTTTATATTTTAAATGTCTATTATAAAAGGTTTGATTTTCTCTTTTATTCAAATTAACCACTATACCGGGTTTTTTTTTTTTTCAAATTAACTTATTAATTTTCTTTCTCCCATTATAATTAGTATAATTTTAAAACATTGTTACATTGTTGGTAACTTTTATACATAATAGCATTTTTTTTTTTTTACAGTTACAATGAATATTTTTTATATATAAATTTCAAAATATATAAATTATGAAATTTTAACATTAGAAAGAAAATACATAACTATTTATTGTCCATGTTACCAATTTTTATTCAGACATTATCTAAAACCTGGTTAAAATTTTTCACTAAAAAGTCCCTCATTTCAAAAATGTAAAACAGTTTCAAATAAAAACTTTCACCACTCCACAAGAGCGCTTTCGCCCTGGCTAGAGCATCATCAGTTGTAATCTCTAGTTCATGCTCTAGCCAGAGCGAAAGCGCTTTTGTGGAGTGGTGAAAGTTTTTATTTGAAACTGTTTTACATTTTTGAAATGAGGGACGCTTTTAGTGAAAATTTTTTACCATGTTTTTAGATAATGTCTGAATAAAAATTGGTAACATGGACAATAAATAGTAAATTTACAGACATTAACAAATGAACACCTGTTTTTAATACATAACTGTTCAGCATTTGTACACAGGTGTCATTCTCAGATAATGTTGAATATTTTCTTTTGAAAAAAGATAAAATTAGTTCCTTATTTTTAGCATAAATTACTCCATATAATACAGGGTGTTTCTAAATGAATATCGGGGTTTTAACGCTTTGTAGTATCTATTATAAAAAACTTAAAATTATACTTAATACATAAAATGAAAGGGCAACTCAAACAGTTTCACCCACAAGCTTACAAGTGTTCAATGTGAACATCTTTCGTCACATGGCACACATCATGTCGCTCAGTTCTTCCCAAACGCCACTCTACGCCATGGAATAGTTCCATGCTCTACGCTCACCCGATCTGACGCCATGTCATTTCTACCTGTTGGGGTTCCTAAAGGATCGAGTGTATGTGCCTCTACTACCAGCTGACCTACCCAACCTAAGAAACAGGATTGAGGCAGCTGTTGCAACAATTACCCCACAAACACTAATTAACGTTTGAGAAGAACTGAGCTATCGACTTCATGTGTGCTGTGTGACGAAAGGTGTTCACATTGAACACTTGTAAGCTTGTAGGTAAAACTGTTTGAGTTGCTCTTTCATTTTATGTATTAATTATGATTTTAAGTTGTATGTAATAAATACTACCAAGCGTTAAAACCCCGATATTCATTTAGAAACACCCTTTATAATGTCAGTTTTTGCTTAAGAATACGGATGAATTTTTAAAAATGTCTAAAAGCTTCATTACTATGCCCCTGAAACAGTAACAGCAAAACGCCTTGGTAATAACCACTGTAATAACATTTTTTATGTTAAACCTATTTTAGGGCTAAACAATAACAATAGAAAGCTTATGGGGTACTTATTCTGAAAGCAGTCTCAAACCATTTTTATAATTCCTTCAGCAAAGTTAAATTATTAAATGTATATTTCAGTAACAATAAACTTGGTAATGGCACGAGCCTCGGTAATGACATTTACAAATTTTCATATTTAACACTTTCCAACCTAGTTGAAAAGTGTTTATGACTTCGGTTTGTCTGGCCGTCAGCCGTCTGGCCGTGCTCTAATTTGCGTAAATATACTCGGATTTCCCTGAAATTTTGTATATTATCATAGCTGCCAACTTTTACGCTTTTTTCCTACCACTAAAATTTTATAGTAAATTTAAACTTATTAAATCGTCGAAATCATGTGATTGAATAAGGCAAAAATTTCTATTCATTTTTAGTGGTAAGAAAAAAGCGTAAAAGTTGGCAGCTATGATGTTATTGTCGTTTACTATAGCATGATCCCTATTGAAAATGAAGTGTGTAGCACTTATAGTTTTTGTACAGTGACAGTCAGAAGTATTCTGTACATTACAGTCAATGGGAAAAAATCGTTTCAAGTGCATTTGGATGACGCTACGCCATTTGAAACATGGTGAAATTTATATACAGGGTGAACCAAAAGTCTTGCTCTGAATTATAAATATTTATTGTGCTCAAACTATTATAATTAGACATATGTTTGTTTGGATACTTGTAAGTACTGTTATAAAATTTTTATAAGATCACGTACCTCAATAAATTTCAACTTGTGCCCCCTTGGTAGCTCGGAGAATGTCTAAGCGGTATTCTAGTTCCCGCTAAGTTTTCTTTGACATGTCTTCTGTTACAATACACACAGCAGCTTGTATCCTAATCTTCAGTTCTTCGACGTCAGCAATTGGTGTGGCAAAGACTCTGTCCTTGATATAGCCCCAAAAGAAAAATCCAGAGGAGTAATATCTGGAGAGAGCGGGGGCCAGGGTGTTGGTCCATCCCTTCCAATCCACCGTTCCGGAAATGTTCTGTTTAGGAAATCACGTACTAAGGAACGCAAGTGTGGGGGTGCTCCATCTTGCTGAAAAATTATCCATGGTTGACATTCTTCTAACTGCGGTACAATGTACAGTTGCAATAAGTCTAAGTAAACGGTAGCGGTAATGCTTTTTTATGTGAAAAAAAAACGGCCCAATAACCTTGTTATGCATGAGGCTGCACCAAACATTATCTTTAGGGCTGTCTCGCTGTAATTAAACAGAAACATGTGGTTTCTCTGATCCCCATATAAGGTCATTATGCTTATTTACCAGTCCACTTACATGAAAGGTGGATTCATCGCTAAAGCAAATGCGATTTAAGAAATCGTTTTCGACATCAATTCTGTTCGGAATCTCAATTGCGAATTCTGCACGTTGCGGGCAATCATTTGGTTTCAAGGCCTGAACGACTTGCACTTTATAAGCATGCAACCTAAACCTTTTATGAAGCATTCTTACCAAACTTCTTTGCGATATTTGAAGTTCACGGAATGCTTCACGAGTTCATTGAGTAAGACTCCGCTGAAACGATTCCCGAACGCGTTTAATTGTTGTTTCACTCACACTAGGCCTGTCGCCATTTCTGGGCAGATCAGTAACGCTGCCTGTTTCTTTAAACATGTCATATCATCGGTTTATTGATTTTGCATCAGGAGGATGTCGCCCATAACAACGTCGAAATTTTCGCTGAACATTAATGGGCATTTTCGTTCCGTGAAACTGAAGCACACATTGAGCTTTCTCTTGAATCGACGCCATGTCTTCCTTACAAATGTTCCCTTGAGTCACTCTTGAAGGAGCAATCGCGCTATCTATTGCAGAAAAAAACTACTAAAACTGACCTATCCAATGCTACAACAAGTTACATTATTATACAAACGGTTATTTTGTAATGAATTATTATAATGAGAGGTGACTTTTGGTACACCCTGTATTATATAATTATGAAGTGCACTAAAACATGCCTTTTGTAAAATATAGGGCACAAAGCATTTATTATTCATTTACATAGTCAAACAAAAGAATTCTATTACACATTGTTCTACGGGGAAAAATTAGTCTATGTGTAATAAGTGTGTTTTGAACTTTGGTTTGCGTTTTTAGTTATATAGAATTATATGGGATTTCCTTCTCAATTTATCAATTATTGCTGTAACTTTTTGAGTTTTCACGATATTTCACTGGTCTTTTTATATGAGTTGCACTATAGTATTGACTATCAAATCATGACAAAAAAAATTTGCTGTAGTTCGCGCATGCGCAGTTAAAATTTATTTCATACAAATACCCATATCTCATCAAATATTAAACATATTAATATTTCAATTACAGTATACTATTTCTATGATTTTTTTAAAGTTTTTGGAAAGCGGTGTTAAATTCGGTTGAAAACTTTGCATGCTATAAAAAAAAACTTTTGAATTTTTCACAGAAACGTTAACATCTTCACAAATATACGTGCTATGCTTACACAAATGTTGAACAGGACCTACATAGACATTTGTTACAGTGACAGACCATTTTTAGCATTTTCTGTTACTTGGGTGATCGAAAATATTATTTTGTTATTAAAATTATTATCCCCCCCCCCTAATTGTCCTCGCGACAAAATCTTCACTGAAAAACATGAAGTCAAACATATTCTTTACATCCTCAAAGTTCAAGGGCATTTCGGGCATTTTCTCACGAGTTTCAGTAGATATTCGACGAAACGTCTGAAATTGGTCACTGCCCCTTAATTTCTGGACACCAGTGTATTTAAAAAATATTAAAATCACTTTAGTAGTTTCTAAGAAAAAGTTACATCAATATCAGCTGTTTTACATGGAATTTCACAACTGTGGTGCCCTTTCGACGTTGTCGTCCTTTATTGTGGAGATTGTGATGTCACATCGGCTGGCCTTACTACTAGAATCATATCTTATACAAGGTGCGTGCACCCAGAAAAAAGTTTTGTTGAATCAACAAAAATTTGGTTGACCCAACAAAACTTTTTGTTTAAATATAGGTCAATGGAAATTTTGTTTGAATCAACAAAAAAATTTTTTTTTTGCAATTCCAAAAAAAATTTTTGTATCGTCAGCAAAAAATGTTTTGTTTATTCAAGTAAAATGGTTCAATTTTACTTGAATTTTGCTAAAACAACCAAAATGTACTCAACAAAACATGCTTTGTAGTTTTAATCAATTTCTGTGATTAACCACAGAATTTGTAATATTTTTTTGCGATTAAATAAGGCGAAAAATTCAAATAGAAAATTGTGGTAGAAATATACACATCCTCCATTATAATTCTTTTTTACAGATTCATCATTTCATCGAAGATTCACTTCTATTTTCCGATTGAAAAAATATCATATGGCTTGTCTAAACTTCAATAAATGGAATCCAAATACCTCTGAGTTAATATCATTATCCTATATTCAAGAAAAATAATCTCGAAAAACATGCTTTTTTAGCCAGAGACATAGTAACCTTCTCCTTAAAAAACCTAATTTAATCTGAAGTTATAAATTTTTAAATAATGCACTTCAATAAAGTATCAAAATAATTCTACCCTAGGGAGTTATTAGAAGCAAGTAATGCCATTAAATTTCAATAACGTAAGTTGCCAACAGTTTTTCTACAGGGAGCAATAAAATAAAAATAATTTCCGAAAAGCATGAGAGCTTATCCCAAAGGAGTTCGTTCTGTACATCATTGCCTTAAATGACATCATTTAAATTAACATAAAAATGTCATTATACCAACAATTCACTTACATAAATGTTCTTCATTTTGCAGTGCTGCATTATTTATCTTCTTTGCTTCCATCTGTATAATACGTTTGTAAATGTTTTGCAGCGGAACTAGCAATTAAAGGCTACAACTTAAACGAAATTTGAGCTGCCACCAGTTGCATCTAACTATACACTTTATGGCGGTATTAGTTTAAATAACGTTTGATAAGTATTCAGACCAACTACCGTCGAATATAAGTATAGTACTTACGCATATTTAATGCGCACGCGTGTATAATGTCTTTGATAAGAAAGGTGAAAGAAATTACATCTTGTGCATAATGCGTCCCGGGGAGGGGGCTTGATTTTCAGGGCATTTTCGGGATTTTTTTTAATAATGCATATACAGTGTGATTCATAAATATCGAAACAATAGGCTATCTCTTTAAATATTTCCCCTAGACACATACTGGGTCATTCCATGGTAACTTACGTTACATTTAGAATAATTTTCTTTAGAAATTTTCATAATATAACACCAAAAAATATTGAAAATGTAATGTTGATATAATTTGTTAATTAAACCTATCCATAGCGAAATTTGTATGAAAATTACCTACCTTTAGTGCTATTTTTTTAACACTGGCCATTATATTTATCATGGTAACTTACGTTCTTTTTGTCAGAAACGTAAGTTACCATAGTAAATATAATTTTTAGCGTTCAAGAAATAGTACTAAATTTAAGTAATTTTTATCCAAATTTAGCTTTGTTAGGTTTAATTAACAAATTATATAAACATTACATTTTGAATATTTTTAGTGTTATATTACTAAAATTACTGAAGTCAATTATTCTAAATGTAACGTAAGTTACCATGGAATGACCCTACTTCCAATTGCAAAGTTTCATAAAAAAAAGGTGCAAAATTTGATGAGATAAGTTGCAACTCCATGTGGGGTCTATTTGAGAAAATACAAAAATTAAATTTTTATACGGCCCCCGTAGGATAAAATTTCCAATCAGGAAATTTTTCCTTATCCATGCCTGAATTAAACAAAAAAATCCATCTTGATATCTGAAAAACTCAGGGAGATATGTCCGTTTTAATAATTCGTGAGGTTTCAAGGGATCAGACACAAATTGAAATGCGTGTAATTAAAGAAACAATGTTACTGTGAGGTGTCCAGGAAACATTTTATTTATTTATTTATAGAGTTAGAATTTTGAATTTATTGTGATGATTAGCCATATAATTTGTAAACAGAATCACATCATAAGACTTGTTACCAAAAAAAAAAAAAATCAAAAACTGCAGAGTAATTGAAAATTGTTATAACTCGAAATATTATTTGTCGATTTGAATTTTTTTCCTTTAATTAAACAGAAATATATAAGTTTTAATTTTCATTCAGCATTTTGAAAAATATTAATTAAAAAAACTATTTAAAATAGCAATTTTTAAAAAAATGCAACTTATTTTAAACAAATCATATTTTCAAAAGTGAATAATTTTTTTTCAAATTTGCCGAATTAAAATTTAAGTAAAATATTTGAAAAAGATATATTACAAGTTTGAACCATTTATAGAGGTTATTGACTTATATAAATTTAAAGATGAGAAATGCTGAAAAAAACTTATGATGTCGAAAAATGCATTTAAAGTTTAAAACAAAGATTGGGTCCTAATAGAACGTTTAAATGCTTTTTAAAAGTTTCCAGGTAAATAAGTAACTCCTTCCTGTAGCTTCAATTTCTGATTACGATAGTTTGGCTCTCGGGTACAGATATTAAATTTGTTTAACGCATACCCTAGTCTCTCATACAAATCTGGTATACAGCGAAATTTACAAAATTTAAATTTATTAGCGATATAAATTTCTTTTATGCACTTTATGTTTCAGGTCGGGTTTATTTATATGATGCGAAAGAAGACCATTTTCATGGGCGTTGCACTTAATTTTATTTAATTCATTATCTAGACATGTGTCTGTGCATATTTTAGATTTCTGAACAAGCCGAAATTTGTACAAAAAATTCCTATTTATCTTAAGATACAATTAAGATTATTTTAAAGAATACCACATACATATTTATAAGAAAATTTTACAGTATAATTTAGATTACTATGTTTTCGCATGACAAAAACATAGCTGCCAAACCTCCCACTAATCCTCCATAATATGTAGATTAATTTGAACCAGTTAACCCCTTTAAAACTAGAAATTGTTTAATGAATCTTTGACTTATTTAATTTAAATGTTTTAAGTCGAATCATTAGTACATTTAATTAAATTTCTTAAAAGAGTTTCTGGTTCGAACGTATTGAACCTGGGTCAAATAAACACACTTACAACGGAAGATTAGTGAGAGCTTGGCATCTATTAAAGAAATACGCAATAGCAACGTTAATGATTATTTATAACTATTAGACTGTTATATTCGAATAAAGATTTATTTTAAAAAACAATGCGTTTGGAATAAATGAAAAATAGGTTTAAAAACATCATAACTTTTGAAACTGTATAACAAAAAAAGATTTTTGAAAATATTTCTGTGTAATTTATAAAATATTATTTCCAATGATTCCGTTAACAGAAGTTTCATTATCGCTATTACTATTTTTATAAAACTTATTGCCTTCCCGACACGTCCTAAGAACAATAAAGGCACGGTCCGGCCAGCGGGCCGTGCCGATTACGACCCTGGGACCAATTCGGCTTCATGCAGACCTCTAGCATACTTCTCAAGCAAGTTTAACGTAAAAATCTATACGCTAATATTTTATATCTAAAAGTTGAGGCATTGTCTTAGATCGACTTTAAATAATGCGTAAATGTATGGTCGATCCCTAACTTGCATTGCAAATGAACTGATATCGCGTCTCTCAGAGGTATGCTTAAGTGGTGTAAGTCACGAATTTTGGATTTTAATATCTCTGTGAATTTTGCAGATATAAAGATGGCATTTTTTTTTGTTTAATTCAGGACTGGATAAGGAATAATTTCCTAATTGGAAATTTTATCCCACGGGGGCCGTATAAAAATTTAATTTTTGTATTTTCTCAAAATACCCCCCCCCCCATGGAGTTGCAACTTATCCCATAAAATTTTGCACCTTTTTTATGAAAATTTGCAATTGGAAGTATGTGCCTAGGAGCAATATTTAAGGAGATAGCCTATTGTTTCGATATTTATGAATCACACTGTATATAAAAACTAGTTTTGGCATTGCATTTTTTTTTATTTTCGTCAAAGTGTGTGAATATTGTCATATAAAAATGTTGATATTTTAATCGATCTAAACTCCTGCAAAGTTCACTACGTATGGCATGCATATACATAGTAAATGATTACGTTCTTGATAATCATCTGAAACAAAAATTTACATTGATTCTTAATATACATTAATCTAGGGAATTAATCTAGTGATCTAGGGCAACGGTTAGATAATGTGGTAGGACCACATCCACTATTTTCTGGCGCGAGGCTGTGCTCTGAAAGAAAGAGCCGCTCCTTAGTGCTCATGACGGAACCCTCGCTTCGGACATATGGCGATGGAACAAAGGTGGTAGCGACTTGAGAGAGATGCTTGCTCGTTATGCTACGCGACCTATGACCACCCAGGAATGGATTCTCCACCTCGGACCACCACTCGGATTTCCACTATCGGAAATTCCAATAAGAAGAATTTTTAGTTTATGTAATCAGGAAATATCTACCATTATATATAGCAAAAATTAGTATTCGTAATTTCTGAATAGAAATGTAGGTCAAACTGGCAATCCTGCTGTGGACATTAGTATTAGTTGTTCCACATATGGGACTGGGCACAATGTAGGATTAAGACAAATTTGAAACGAATTGTTGTTTCACATCTCTAACCAGAAGTGTGGAAGCCTTTTAGTACAAACGAAAATTGCTAGATAATAGCTTTGCTACATCCTCCGAATAATTCTCTCTCTCTCTATTGCTGGCAGTGCTTGTTTACAAAAATTCAAATTTCAATAAAAACCATTTGTGCAGAGTGTCAGTTGGAAAACAAATGCCATATGTTGGAAAACCTGCGTGCTAAAGACGTGTAAGTATATTTTTCATATTTTCAATGCCAAATAGTAGTGATAATGCACGGTGGAACGCAATAGAAATACGCATGGCTCGCAATAAAAAAATATATATTTCCTAGTAAAATATATTTCCTACTAAAATATTTATATATTTTATATAATCTATTTATTTTTTAACACTTTCCAACATAGTTCAAAAGTGTTTAGGAATTCGGTTTGTCCGTCTGTCTGTCTGCCGTCTTTCCGCGTGATAACTCGTTTAAATATACGCGGATTGCCATATGATTAATATATGTTATTGAGTTTCACTGTGTATTCAAAATGAAGTGTTAAAAATTATAGTTCATTAACACACACAAAAATACCGCTACATTACGGTCTATGAGTAAAAATTGTTTCCGGTGTATTTTAATGATGTTGCGCTATTTCAAACATATTTCAACTGATATATTATCCCTGAGGTAGACTACAAGATGCTTATAATAGAATAGGGTGTGCCTAGCATTTATCGTTCAGTTACAGAAACGCACAAAATAATTCGCTTAGAGTACAATCTATGAACAATAATTGCTGGAAGAGCGTTTACAGTTGTGGTACTGGTTTTTCAAATGTAACTACTTTTTTGCATATTACTTGTTTTGTATAAATTCTATAGATTATATAGAGGGCTGCACAGAAGATATCGAGTATATTTCAGTTTATTGACGGAAATTGTCGAAGGGGAATTTTCACTTGTGCTATGAGTTTTCTAACTGAAGTAATATTTAGCATACCATGTAGTGCTTATGCAAATCTATAAGACATACACAGGGTTGCACAAAAGGAGTCGGATATATTTTTTTTCGTTTATTGATGGTAAGTAAAGAAATTGGATTTTAAAATGTGTTATGCGTTTTCCAAATTCTTTACTTAGACATCATCTTTCACCTTATTAAACTGTGAAGTTATGTATTCTAAATGTGTTGGAAAGTGTTTCATAATCTATCCTTGATAGATGATTTTTTGTTCTTGTTATTATTTTTCCCGCGATTAAGATCGTAAATAAAAACCCGTGTTTTTTTTTTTTCGCATGAAAAACAAATCATGCATTGTAGGGTTAAAAGCTTCATTTTAATAACGATATCTTCTTCTATTCCAGTAGGTTGGAAGAAAATTGTTCTCTTCCAGATACTATTAATTTAAAATTAATGAAAGACACAGTTATAGAGGAAGTGAAATCATGGTTTGGGCTGGAATCTCACTGGGTATTCACACTGAACTGCATGTATGTCATGGACGAAATCTGACAGCTGAACGAGATCCTTGCTCCGTATGTCACACCATAGTGCATTAATCCTAATGGATGGTGATCTAGAGGTCTGCATGGACCCGGGCTCGGCCCGAGGCCCGTACCCGGCCCGATGTAAAATGAAAGCAAACTTTGAAACGGGCCGGACCGGGCCGGGCCAGCAGAATTAGGACACAATTTTTAACGGACCGGGCCGACAAAAAAAATTAACGGGCCCGCGGGCCAAGAACGAGCCACCAACCCGTACAGATCTATAGATTTTTACTTCTTGAAACTTTTTCCTTGTATCGTCAGAATCAGAAGATTTAGAAATTTAACCTATTTTTTTCCTTCTTTGAAACAAAATCAATACATCACTGTCACTATCATATAACAATTTCAAAATTAATTTTACATTTAAGCGATCGGATATAAAAATTTAAACGAAGCCGATAAAATAAGAACCATTTTCAACTAATATGACTTTCGCGAGAATAAGTATTAATGTGCTTCCTGACCTGACGGAAGCATCAATTCAGTAATATAACATGTCAAGCTTAAGAGATCAGCATCTGACATTTTACATCGTGTCTGATTCCGAATTTAATTGATTTAGCAGACTTGGATTGAGCCGTTATCAGGCTTACATTTTTTTTTACTACTTAGTGGAGCCAGGCTGGGACTGACTTATTTGTTCCCTGACATTTTTTTTTATAAAAATAATAGGCATAATAAATTTCTGATAATGGAATCAGTGGAAATATATCTTAGTTTCCAACAACACGAAATTCTCTGAAACATTTTTCTGACTCATTTTTAACTGTAAATGTATAAAATTGACAGATTTGACTTTTGAAACGATTTAGAATCGAGTAGTGTTTTCCATTTTTTGATAAATAAATTACTTATCGAGGTATAAGTGAGTCTTGTCACGTGACGACAGGTTTTTTTCCTTTTCCGTGCTGTCACGTCCGGAAATTTGATTCAAAACGCCAATTTTGTCAGTATTTTTTTGAGAGATCTTTTGCACTTAAAAAAAATGGAAAACGCCATTCCATTACTTAATTTCTGAATAAGAACATTTGCCAATTTTATGCGTTTCTGAACAAAATCGAATTCATAAATGTGTCAGAAAGTAACTACTTTTGATTTGAGAAATCTCTTAACAGAGAAATATTTTCAAAAATCTATTTTTTATTATACAGCTTCAAAAGTTGTGGGTTTTTTATGCATATCAAAACCCTCTCTTTTTCTTTTCGTCTAAACTATATTAATTCTTTTAATGAATCTTTATTTGAATATTGAAAATTCTAAGTAGTTCTAAGTAATCATCAATGTTGCTATTGTGTTTTTTCTGTTTACCAAACTATAATAGGCTAAAATATACTGTAAAATTTCACCAAAAATATGCATGCAGTATTCTTTAAAAGAATCTTAATTGTATGTTAAGAAAAATCGGGATTTTATGTGGAAATTGAGTTGGACCTGAATTTCATTGATTTTTGCACAGGTCGGACAGGGCCGGGCCTGTTTTCACTGATTTTTGCACGGGCCGGACCCGGGCCGAACTTTTAATTTCTGCATCGGGCCGGGCCGGGCCTAGATAGTTTCCTTTAGGTCCGTTCAGGGCATGGGCTTGGAAATTCCGGCCCGTGCAGACCTCTAGGTGATACCCATGTAAATAGCAATCTATTATCCTTATTCTATGATAATGCTATAGTATCCTTATTCTATGGTGATACCCAATCTCACCGAGCTAGGCTTGTTGATGAATATCTTGAGGATTAAGGTTTGGAGCGAATGGAATGGAAAGCTCAATCTCCGGACCTTAATACGATATAGAGCATCTTTGGGGCTAACTCAGCAGACTGGTGGCTGCCGTAAGTCCTCCTCGGAGATTGTTAAATGAGCTGAAACAAGCGTTGCTCCATGTATGGGCGTTGCTTCCCATTTCGGCGTCCGACAACTTAATTAACATGACAGAAAGTTGATGCCGCCAATACATTAAAAATAGAGGTGGACACATTCCTTATTAAAATCCATTTTATTCTCTTTTTTTTCACAAAAATCTGTGATATACGTTTTTATCCAACAAATGTTACCCTTTATTTGTAAATCATGCTTGATGCTAAAATTATAGAAAATTCAATAAATAGCTGTTTAAAACACCGTTCTTCTAAATTTCATGTTTTTATGTTCATTTGTTTTCAAATTAGACACAAAAGACTGGATGTACCTTAACTTTTGGAAGCCGGTGCATATATATATATATATATATATATATATATATATTAAAAATAGAATAAAAAGCATTTTTGATGCCATAAAACACTGAAAATTTATAAAATTCATAGCATCATAACGCGGTAAGTTTTGGTCAGATAAAAATTGAATTTTTATTGTTTTACTTGTTATATCATGGAGAAAGTTTTCGAAATATAACTTATAGGACACAGGTGCCGTATAAAAAATTTAAATTTCGTAACTTTTTAAATAATAACTACTTTTACGTAAATGGATTTTCATATCATGAAGACCAAAATTTTAAACATATTTTCCAATTGTAAATACATCGCAAAGGATTAGAAATTACGTATTGCCCAACAATAAGAAGGTATAGCTGTATAACATTCATGTTTAATATTTGTTGGTACTGCTATCAATTAAAAATCGTAAGAAATAACACGAAGAAATCATTTGTTAAAAAACAAATTGTACTCGAGATTTAGAAAACTAAAATCCAAAAAAAAGGTTGTTTTCCACTTTTAATTCCAAGTAACTCTGAAAAAAGAACTAAAATATAATATAGAAGCAACGAAAAGAAACAAAAACACTAAGCCTTATTTTTATCCTTTTTGTCTGTATCCTGCTGTATATTGTCGAGAGTTTTATTCTAAAAAATCAACGGATTTCTCTAAAACTTTTATAATGATTTGGTTTAATTTTTTCTTTCTTGTTTTAAAGCAAAGTTGCAGCAAAGATTTTTAAAGATTAAATCCTATTACTTCTGTGCTTATAAAAAAATCATTCCGGATATCCTTAAGGGTATTTTTATTTTTCAGAAATTCTGTATTATTGTTATTACATAATTTCATGTATTAGATTTTGGAAAATAATTTATCCTTCTGAACTATGTACATATCAGAAGGGAAACATTATTATTAGATAAAATGAAATTTATTTACTCTTCACTAAATTTTGTACCATATAGTGTGCATGATAATAAATATCCTAGAAACGTACCAAATGATGTCACGGAATATTTATTAAAAAAGTAATTGCAACTGAAAAAATGTTAGAATGTAAATGTGGCGTGATATAACCTAATAATACATGTAAATACGCTGACCTCCAAAAGTTAAGGTACAACCACGCTTTTGGGTCTAATTTAAAAACAAATTAAGATAAAAACATGAAATTTAGAAGAATTGTACTTTGAACAGTTGTTTATCGAACTTTACTTAATTTTGACATCAAGCATGATTTACAAATACAAAATTGCATTTTTTGCAAAAGTCCACTATTTGATTTTTTAAAAAAATGGTAGCTTTGGGGGTGGAAATTAAATAAGTATAAAAGGTAACAAAATTTTTATTTCTTAATTTGGTAGCCAGATATTTAGGGCAACTAAAATGTCCAGTCAAATATCGCGAAAATGCAGAAAGATAGTGGCGATATAGTGACTTGCTTTCTAAAAGTAGCTGGATGATAAGGGATTTTCCCCAATTTGTCAATCAGCTCACTGTATTCTGAGTTTTCACGATATTTGACTGGACTTTTTATATAAGTTGCCCTAAAGAAAAGACTACCACTTTATGAAATAAAAACATTTGTATGTTTCACGCATGAGAATGGAAAAATTATTTCACACAAATGCCGATATCTCATCAAATATTCAATACTAGCTGATCAGCCCAGCGTTGCCCATTCCCGTCAAGAAATAGTACGCAACGTGAAAACACTCAAAAATCACTGTACCGAACCGTTCCTCTGGTAACCCATTCGTCTGTTGGAAAGTAAATAGAGAGATAGACCCTGAAGCGGAAGTAAACGGCCTCCTCAAATGTCTAGGTCATTTGATTCAAAGCGGGTCAGTGTTTTGCCAAAATTAAGGAAAGTTACTGTCCGATTTTCCCAAAATTTGCATATTTAGAATCAGAATAATAAACTACGTACATACTGTGTAAAACTACTGTCCAATACTGTGAGTTTCGAATCGATACATCCAATAGTTTTCTTTATATCCGAGGATGACTGAAAATGAGAATATTTCGGTTTCCGGATTTATCAATTTGGTAATTTTCTTTTGCGGTTTCGATAAAAATAGCCATTTTCGGCGCACGCAAAGGAAAATGTTTAGTTCCACCGTCATGGTGTGCAATCTGTTCTAAACGAACCTCCAACATGTGTCCCCGCTGCCCACGGTACTGTATAGCAAGCGTACTGCTCACACACTGCAAAATCTTTTAGTTCTACTTTTCACCGCCAAAGGCACCAAATCTATGTCTTAATTAGTTATCTGTATATTAATTAGTTCATGTTAAGTTGAATGAACCAATTCCCATTGAAATCGGACCCATAGAACTGCGAAAATAAATCGGGCCTAAAGATTAATATTCATAAATAGTGGTAAACAAGGGCTGAAAAAATGCTAATGAAGCTCATGTAGTACCTGGGACACCTGGGGAAAATGTTAGAAAAGTTTCGTTTGAATCGGACCAATAATAAATGCAAAATCTTTTAGTTACACTTTCCACCGCCAGGGGGCACACTCTGTTTTAAACAAACCTATTTTCGAACGAGACTCCAGCACTTTTCTCCGCTGCCTACGGTACCGTATAGCAGGAGTGATGCGCACGCACTGTAAAATCTTTTAGTTCCCATTTCTACCTTCAGGGATCGCCAAATCTATATCTTAATTATTTATCAATATATATTAATTAGTTCATGTTAAATTGAATGAACCAATTGCCCATGAAATAGAGCCCATCGAACCCGAGAAAATACCCTCCCACCCTGGAGATTAATATTAGAAAATGGTCTTAATCATGGGCTGAAAAAATGATACGGAGGTTTCTGTAGTACCTGGGAGACCTGGGAAGAAGGTTAGAAAAGATTTCATTTGAATCGGACGAATAATAAATGCAAACTTTTTAGTTCCAATTTCCACCACCAGGGTATGTACGCTGTTCTAAAAAACTTCTTTCAGAACAAAACTCTGGCACATGTCCCCGCTGCCTACGGCACCGTATAGCAGGCATGCTGCGCACGCGCTGAAAATCTTTTAGTTCCACTTTCCACCTCCAGGTGGTGCCAAATCTTGCCAAATCTATACTAATTATTTATCATTATATCTTACTTACTTCATGTTAAGTTGAATGAAGCAATTCCCGTTTAATTCGGGCCCACTGAACCCGAGAAAATAACAACCCCTCCCCCCCCCTCTGGAGATTAATATTCAGAAGTGGTGCTGACCAAGGGCTGAAAAAATTATACCAAAGTTTATTTAGTACTTGGGGGTCCTGGGAAGAATGTTAGAAAAGTTTTCGTTTGAATCGGACCAATTTATAAAAAGCTCTGATTTGGGAGGCAGGGGTGAAGGAGGAAGTTTCGAACAGAGCTTTAACGCGATATTTAAATTACGATCGGACACACCGCTCCCCCCTCAAAATTAAACCAAGGACATTTAACATTAACAATTATCGTTCACTTTTGAAATAAAAGGAAAATGGCGCGGTTGAAACAAAAACAAAATGACGCTCTTTTTGGTTTGTCATACAAATACAGTAAGTTATTGTTGCCAATTTCTGAAATCAAATAGATAAAAAAATGATAAAACTCTAAAAATATAATAAAACAAATCGCGAAATATTCAAAAATCATTGTTCTAATTCGGAATAATTTTTATTGAAAAGGGGACAAAATTTACTGTATTGGGCTAAAAGATTGAAATTTCGCCGCAAAACGTGAAAAAACGTTTAAAAACGCATAAAATATTTAATTTAAAAAAATCAAATAAAAAAAATCCAAATCGAGATAATTAATAATCTGGCCTTCCCTTTTAAAATCATTATTTTTTTTTTTATCTTTAAAGAATAATCAACTCTCTCCAAGCTAAAAAGGGGAAAAAATGACGATTTTGGACATAACTCAGGCCGAAATGGAAGTAACCAATCAAGCATTCTGGGGAAATTTTCTCAGTGGCAAAGGAAAAAAATCGTAAAAAATTCAAAAATCACTGTACGAATATTCCAAATAAACTTTATTAAAAGAGGACAAAATTGACTATATTGAGCTAAATGATTGGAACCGGATTCCTGTTAATAATGTGGAAAAATCGCAGAAAAAGCTGAAAAAAACGCTAAAAATCACATAAAAAATAAATTTAAAAAATCTATTCAAAAATCGAGCTTCGAGGTGCAAAACTACGTACATAAAGGTAACTTCCCACCAAATTTTGTAGTTCTTTCTGCGTGCTTCAGAACACAGTCGACAGGCAAACTTCTTTCCTTATTATTATAGATATTCATTTTTTAATTGCAGTATACTGTTTCTACTGTTCTTTATCAAGTTTTCGGAAAGTTGTGTTAAATTTGCCTAAAAACACTGTATGCTATAAAAAAAAAATTTGAATTTGTTTACAGAAACGTTAACATCTGCATGAATATGCGTGCTATGCTTACACAAATGCACACAAACGTTCAACAGGACCCACATAGTCATTTGCTACAGTAACAGACCATTTTGAGCTTTTCTGTAACTTGGATGATTGAAAATATTATTTTGTTATTAAATTTATTGTTCTCGCGACTAAATTTTCACTGAAATATATGAAGTCAAACATGTTCTTTACATCCTTGAAGTTCAAGGCCAATTCGTCAAGAATTTCAGTACATATTCGACAAACCGTGTAAAATCTAAAGCATCCGGTCATTGCCACTTAATTTTTGGACATCAGTGCATGATGGACGAAAAGTGGATCGGATACAAGCAAGAAAATTATTATGGCAGCCTTCATTAGCCCGTATTATAACCCGCTATTAACGTTAGGAGATTAGTAGTGGCTTTATAAAGGCTATGAGTATTTTAGCGCCATCGTCTGGCTTTTCTGAAAGTGAATTCCTAATCCTGCTGCTGCTTTATTAGCGTTATTTTTAATAGTGCCAGCTTTACATTGCTAGTCACTGTTTATAATATTTTCATATTGTCATTATTTTATTTTTGGCAAATCCATTAGAGGCAGCCAACAGAAGAATGGAACATGCGATGGGAAAATAGGATGGACGAGAAGTGGATCGGATGTAGCACACGGAAGCAAGCAAGAAAATTCTGCTGACAGCCTTCATTAGCCCCTATTATAACCCGCTGTTAACGTTAGTGGGCTAGTAGTGGCTTTATTAAGGCTATCAGTGTTTTAGTTCCATTGACTGGCTTTCCTGAAAGTGAATTCCGAATCTTGCTGCAACTTTTTAGTGTTATTTTTTAATAGTGCCAGCTTTACATTGCTAGTCACTGTTTATAATATTTTCATATTGTCATTATTTTATTTTTGACAAATCCATTAGAGGCAGCCAACAGAAGAATGGAACATGCGAAGGGAAAATATAAGATGGACGACGAGTGGATCGGATGTGGCACATGGAAGCAAGCAAGCAAGATCTGATGACAGCCTTCATTCGCTCCTATTACTCGTATAACCCGCTATTAACGTTAGTGGGCTAGTTGGGTTGGGTTGATTTTTGACGGCCGATTATCTACACATGGGATATAGTCCCGGGGGGAGTGCCCTTCGTGGGGGTCTTTCTACGGGAACCTAACCCGTATTTACGCATGGATAAATCCACGGCTCGAAGAAAACCACGAAAACTCCGAACGATTAGGCCGACGGGCGCGATTGGGATCGAACCCAGCACTTCCCGTCTACCAGCTTCGAGAGCACAACCTCTCAGCCACTGGTGGGGCGTTAGTGGGCTAGTAGTGGCTTTATTAAGGCTATCAGTGTTTTAGCGCCATCGGCTGGCTTTTCTAAAAGTGGATTTAGAATCCTGCTGCTGCATTTTAACATTATATTTTAACAGTAGCAGCTTTACATCGCTAGTCACTGTTTATAATATTTTCAGAATGTTATTATTCTATTATTTATTTGTTTCTATTTCAACAAATTATTTTTACTTTGATATTAAGAATCTTACTTGGAATCTTAGAATTTGTTTTTAGATATTTTTCTGGAGGTTTTTTTATGTATCAAGGCGTAAAAAATGGGGTTTTTTAATAAAAAGAATCTGATTTATTATTATTATTATTATATAAATCTTCTTTTTTTCTGTGTGACGGCATTGAATGGCTTCCAAGAATTCAAAATAATTAAGCTTCTAAATACATTATATTAAGAAGAGTAATAATTAATCAAATTATTACGCCTTTAATTAATAAAATTATAATTTGTTATTACAGAAATATTAGCAGCAGCTAAATTTCATTTATTAGCAGTACATGTTAAAAATCAAAAAGGAATATAATGCCTTTTTTTTTTTACTAGTAGCTTGTAAAATTTCTTTAATTACTTAAATATAAGCCCACATAAATACATACTAAACAAAAATAAATTATTTGTGACATAATCAGTTGCACCCGTTAATGAATAGCATCTTAACTCATGTTATTAATTTTAAACCTAAATGCAACAAAGACATACATTGAAATGGTACATCATTAAACACAAAAAATCATAAAATTCAGTTATAATTTTTAAAAATATCAGAAACCTTTTTTTAAAAGAAAAATTCTTTTTTATATCCTGATACATATAATAACTTTGAAAGAAAAATCTGAAAACATCTCTTGTTTCTATTAACACCCTAGTAAAAATAATTTATTGAAATAAAAAATAAAATAAAAAGATAAAAATATGAAAATATATAAACAGTAACTAGCAATGTAAAATGAAAGCTGCCACAATTAAAAAATAACGTAGAAATTCAGCAGAAAGACTGATTTTGATAATAACCAGTTCATATTTTAGTTCTCCTTTAGCTCCAATTTTTCTATATATTTATTTGTAAAAAGATAATGAGAAAATAAGAGAATCACTGCTTATTCTTTTATCTTGCACCATTGACCTCAATTTTAATGTGAGGCCCAATACTATGCACATTTCAGGTCCCATGGACCGGAATGTTTCTGAACCACCAGTTAATTATTTACAGTTATTATTATAACCTTCCACTTCATTCACGTCACACATCGGCGCGGCCAATTTTTAATAATCTAAAGTTTAAATTTAACTTTGCAATATTATATTATAAAATAGGCGGAAGTATGGATTTTGAGGATATTGATACAACTTATAATCTCAACAGTATATAAAGGTTAAGGCAAAATTCCAGAATTTTAGTTAATGGTCCAAAAAAGTTGTATGATGATGTTTTAAAAATAACATCAGAACAATGCAGCTATATGAAAAAATTATTTTAAAAAATATATTATTCCAGAGTGATACTATCTAGAATATTTCAATTTAAATTACGATAGAAAAATTGCGGACACATTAGCTGATACTGACGTAGAAGGTGAGTCCAATGAAGAAGAAGTATAGTTTATCTTAATGCTTATTAATTTAAAACTGCGAGGAACATCTTGATACTTCTGTTTGTTAAATATACTGATTTAATATATATATTTATTTATGGATAATCTAATTTTTCAAAATACTACTAGGATTCTTCTTTCAACTTTATCGTAAACGCCATTTATGGTCGTAACAAAAATATCCTAACGGCAAAATTATACCTTTATATATATAGAATGTTTTAGAAAACATTATATTTATGTCACGTGCACTAAACAGTTCCTTCGTGAGCGATGTTAGAAAAGATGGAGAAAATTAGTTAAAACACCTTCTCTTGTAAAGTTTACTTTTGGCGGTTACGAAGATATGACGCGAAGGACTCTGCGTTTTTTGTTGTTGTTGTTGCTGTTATTGTTTTTTTTCTTGACAATGACTGCACATAATATTTTTCCTGCAAAATAGCTATGTTTTCCGATTTCTAAACATTTAACACATTTTGCCTTTTTCATTCGAATAATTTTTTTTTCTTCACTAGATAAACTTAACGCAAGTTCACAGTTAGTCGTCTCACATAAAACGTAATTAGAGGCGACCAAATTCTCTTTCACATTCGTTGAAATGAGATCAGTAGCCGTAGAAAAATACTTCTGTCTACTCGCGCCAAAGTTGCGATTGTTTTTCTTATGGAGCGGAGCAGAAAATTGTACATAGCGCACTAAAACAATCTGGAAATTAATTTAAATTTTTGTAATCAACAAAGTTAATCAAAATATTGTGAATCAATATAATGTTTAAGAATCTTAAAAATTATCTAATTTATCATTTAAATTAAAATATATTGGCCAGGTTAGTCTGAGGGAGGAATTATTTTCACGCATATGTAAAAGGTTTTTGAGTTTTTAAAAAAAAGATATAAATCAGAACTCCGAATTAATTTATTTGAACTTTATTTTCTTTAAATAAAAATGTTTGAATTTTAATGTAATTCAATGAAAATTTTTATCAAAAGTATATTTTAGACGGAATAAAAGATGTTTGATTGAAAACAAAACCTTTATTCATTTAAGACACAAATCTGGAAGTTAAAACTTAATTGAAATAGTTACTTAATGATTATAAGACATTCTTCTAACATCGACAAAATTACTCAAATCAATTCGTTTATCATTTTTGTTTTCAGAATTTTTTTTATTGAAGATCGGTTTAAATCTGGTGTGCAAATCAATTTTATATCTGTAATTATGATATATTTAGTAAATATGGAATTATGAGTGGTTTTTTCTCATAGGAAACAGAAAAATTCCGTTTCAGATAGGTATCATGTGTAAAAAAGAAAACATCATGCGTGTGTGTGTGCCTTTCTTAATTAAACACAAAAGGTTGCTAAAATAAATACTAACTCAAATAGAGCACATAAGTAACATACTTTAATAACATAAAACTTATAAAGAAGGAAAACGACTAATATAATACTGACAACTCATCATAGAACATACAAGAGTAAAGATAGTTCAGTGACAGTTTCAGTGGTCTGGCACAGGATGCGTTCAAGCATTCAACAGACGTATGGAACATATTCACTGACACATATAAGCTGGGCTCCCACACCATCTTCCCTCCTGGAAAAAAAGTTAATCGTATAAATAAAAAGTTCCAGTATATTATTTAGGAAAATGAACATGTCGTCCGGAATGTGTCTTATACACAGGGCATAGGTGTGTTGTTTGTCTGACTCTTACGCAGTAAACGTCGTTCATGTATCTTCTTGTCTTAATTTGTATCCAAAGGATTCCCACTTGTCTGTACCAAATCATCTGTTCGTATAATCTAAACTTTAATAATAGCTACATATTTAAAACTAACTAATTTAATTCCATTATAATACAAATACCTAAAATACAGCATTTCCAGTTAAAATTAGCTCGCAGCTCAAAGCCGCGTTCACCAAACAGGTTTTTACATTCGACTGGCTCCAAAGCGAATCATGACAGACATTAGGGTTTCAGAAACGAAAAAACAGTTCACTGTTCTATTGTTCACTGTTTCTGGAGTCTTTCCACCTGCGCGCTAGCACAAAAATGGCGGCTGTCGCAGGCGGATTTTTTTCAGCGTTTGTACGTTCCCTTGAATTTGAACACCAATAATTTTTTTAAGTTTTCATCGCCTTATTTTTTTAGATCAAATAAGTCGAAGAAAACTTTAAGAAATTACTGGTGTGTAAATTCAGGGGACTGTGCAAATGCTTAACAAATCCGCATGCAATAGCCGCCATTTTTGTGTGAGCGCTCATGCCTAGTATTCAGGCGTCGGTGGTTTTTCTGTCGATGAAGAGATATACTGTTCATTCAGGGGTTTTAGTTTTTGACTGTTCATCCGTGATAAGATGACCCGATTTAATTTTGTCAATGGAAACAACAACGATCTTTCCAGTGAAACGAATTGAAAATGTCTTGTTACATCGTTTTAAAACCTAATAAGTTTCTGTGTGCGGACAGTGCAAATATGGTTTAACCGCATGAAATAGGAGAAAAGCAAGAGAGAAAAAATTTTATTTCTTTAAAAAAGATTTGTTTTTTGCTATGCTTGGTAATAAGTGTTGAAATGCATTGACGAAAATTATTGTTGAGTTTATCAAGAAAGTCATTGTCGACACAAATCCTGTATTTTGTACTGAAAAACTACATCTTTGTATACAAAACAATAATCAAGATCCGATAAAATTTGATCCATTTACCACTGCATAGTTTGATTTGCATTACGCAGACCAAACATCAAGTAGTTAAATTGAAGTAAGCCAAAAAGAGTTATTATGACTGTTTTAGGAATATCTTCATGACGCATGGGATTTGATGACAATCCTTTTTTAAATCTAAGGTTAAAAATATATATATTGTTAAATGATGAATATGTCTAATAGGGTATTTATAAGGAATTGTTATAGCATTTAGTGTACAGTAATCACCGCATGGGCGCGATGAATCATCTGGGGGGGAGATATTTAACCTTGTGCAGTAGGCTACTCGAACAACTTTTTGATAAACTAAAAATTCCCTTTTGTAGGAAATATGTGAATTCGGCTCTTGCACCAGCCAATTTACCCGTTGCAAACAGTCTAACTCTTATAGCAGTGGGAGGCCCTTAGGTTTCAAGTACGTGCATTATACGTTCAAACAAAGAATTAGGCTTTCTTAGTAATAAGTCCAAGTTTTCATAATGATATAAGACAGTTATTTTTTTGGAACTGGCTTAATTAAATTTTACCAGAAGAAGCAATATACCGTAATACCGTAATAATGCACAATAATCAGCACCTACGATTGGTCGTGAAACATCTAATAAAGTAAATGTCCAGCAATAGATTCGACGTAGGCCTAAATCCTAATTTGCGTATTGAACGTTTTCCATACACGTTAATATTAGTATCATTTGCATCTACAAGTTTAAAAACAAATATCGGTTTATATCTTTCTGCACCAGTTGGTGGTAATATGGACAGATCAGAAACTGTGACGATTAATAGGTTTATACGAAAAGTTATTTAAAAAATAATAAGGCGATAAAGTACATGGGACGTGATGCTCGTCGTAGCCCACGCTTGGCCAGTTAGTTTTCCTGCTTAAATAAACATGGCGGAGAACATCTTGTAGATTTTTCACCAAATTTTTAACTATACCAGCGCATTATTTCGCAATTTGGAGATTGAGATATTTATGTTCTTTTTCTAGAGTATATATACCTGTTCATAGAAGATATCTTAAAAAGTTTATCTTTTTTTCATGTCCAAAATTGGAATTTTTAAATCATTCAAAGTTGTACTAATGTCATCAGACTTCCCTATTTTTTCATTTTATTTCAGTAATATTTATCGCGGAAAAATTTATAGCATAAGAAATTTCATCTACCGTAACGACAAATTTTTCAAATTCGATGTCAAAAGTAGCTAATATAGACTACGTTTGTGATGGATGCCGTTGCAGACAAAAAGATTTGAGAAATTCTGTGCTAATAAGATTACCATCTAAATCTTGTATTTGTCGAAACAATGCTAATGGGCGTTTATCGCCTAAATCGAGATCAAATTTTTTTGTCCGATATACTAAATACATCAATCAGACGTTTTAAAAACTATCATAAGCATTTTTCCGTTGAAAAAGAAACAATAATATTACTCATATTCGGTAAAATGTCTGTTTCAATGTTCCCCACAAAAGTAAGATATTTCGTATTGTTCGCATTTACTAATTTTCTCTCTAACTGCGTAAACCAAATCAATGAGTTATCCCACCAAAATGGTGTCACTCTGACATTAACTCGGTTAATTTCAGTCTTTGAATCGTTTTGATTAAGTTAATTTGGCATCTTACTCAAAAACAAAGTTCAAAATGAAAATAAATCTCTAAAATACACTGCTCAAAACAATTAAAGGATATTTGAAGTTTTATATAAAATAAAGATATAAACGAAATTTTTTTTGCCGAAAATAGAAGAAGAGAATCACAAATGCAAATTTTTCTGGTTTTCAAACTGTGGAGTATGCAAATTTTGAGTTCGACGTCAAAAACGTCGCTTCAGCGGCAGCGAATGAAATTTGACTTTCAACTGGATAAAAGAGAATGAAGACAAGGATGATCGGCATTCAGTGATTGCTTTGTTTCGATGAGTACGATGTCTCAGCGAAGTCATTTGACAGATTCAGAAGTTCGGAGAATTGTTGGTAGGTTAGAAGGGCGCCAAACTCAAGCCGAAGTAGCGCAAGCCATTGGAGTGTCACAAAGTGTCATTTCCAGGATCTGGAACCGTTTTTTGGAGAGTGGATGTGCAAGCCGAAGACCAGGACAAGGTCGTAGACGGGCAACAACGCCCAATGAAGATCGGTATTTAGCGTTAACAGCTCGGAGACACCGAAACATGAACGCTACTCTTCTCCAACAACATCTTCGCTCGGCTACAGGCACCACGATTTCAACTCAGACTGTCCGAAACCGGCTCCATGCTGTAGGTCTGTATGCTCGCCGACCGATGGTATGTGTTAGATTAACATCAAGGCATCGTCGCGACCGCAGGGAGTGGGCAACCGAGCATGTCAACTGGAGGAGAAATGAATGGAGCAATATTCTGTTTTCTGACGAGTCCCGTTTTTCTGTGCATCCGGATAATAGGCGTATTTTCATCTGGAGGGACCGTGGCAGTAGGAATAATCCTGCGTTCGTGCACGAAAGTGTCAGATTTGGCGGTGGAGGAGTGTTGGTGTATGGTGGCATCTCCATTGACGGGCGCACTGACCTCTACATCATTCGAGATGGAGCTCTGACTGGTCGCCGATATAGGGATGAGATCCTCAGACCTATTCTAGTCCCTTATGCTGCAGCAATCGGAGATAACTTCATTTTAATGGACGATAACTGCAGGCCACATCGTGCAAACTTGGTGGAGGATTTCCTTTTCGAGGTAGGAATCGTTCGAATGGAATGGCCAGCGTGTTCTCCAGACATGAATCCAATCGAGCACGTTTGGGACGCTCTAGGAAGATGAGTTTCTGGCCGCCAACAACCCCCACAAACTTTCTAAGAACTGGAAAGAGCTCTTCTGGAAGAGTGGGGCAGAATACCCCAACTCGTCATTAATAGCCTCATTGAGTCCATGCCTCAAAGGTGTTCAACGTTGCTGGCCGCCCGTGGAAACCATACCCCCTACTGAAAATGATTTTCTTTGAAGAAAACACCTTTCCTTATTCTTTTTTTCTCATATGCACAAATTGTGTTTTTTTCCTTTTGTACACAAATGCGCAATAAAATGCATTTTTTTCTGCCAAACATGTGTATTTTATTCTCATATAACCTACTATGTCTGTCGACCATGTATCAATCAGCTAAAAAGTTTCCCAGATACAAAATCCACCTAAAACTGCAATATCCTTTAATTGTTTTGAGCAGTGTAGTTTAACTCCGGGTCACCATAGTGTAGCGCCTATCTTAACTAAACACATAAGGTTGCTAAAATAAATACTAACTCAAATGGAGCACCTCAGTAATATACTTTAATAACATAAAGCTTATAAAGAAGGAAAACGAGTAAATTAATACAGATAACTCATCATACAACACACGACAGTAAAGATAGCTCAATGACAGTTTCAGTGGTCTCTCGCGGGACGCATTCAGATATTCAACAGACGTATGTGAAACATATAGACTGAGCTACCACACATGTTTGTAGATACGTCGTTTATTTTAATTACATTGTATTCTTTCCGTCGCGTCGGAGCCAAGATTTTTTTATTTCGTTTAACCCTTTCAGGGGCAAAGTACTTCTATTCGTAAAATGTTCAAATCAGTGAATGACACCAGAATTTACAACTGTATTTAAAAACAAGTAAAGGCTGTACCTTCACGTACTTATTAAAAGGAAATTTTTCATTCCAAAATTCTTGGTCTAATGTGGCATTTAGGAATTAAAATTAAGTGGTCCAAAAATGAAACACCGCCTTTCAAGGAGTTAAAGCAAGTTACATTCTACTTTAAAACCGTCTTTTGGTTTCATAAAAACAGAGATTTTCCCATTTGGCAGTTCTGCATTGGAGAGAGGATATACAGGGTGTCTCAAAAAGATTGAAACATACTTCAATGTTTTATATGTTGGAAGTGAGTAGCAATGTAACTTGTGATATTGTTCAAAATAGGTAGGAAATAAAGTATGCTAATAAAGTAGTCCCATAATTATTTTTTTAAGTTTACATGGAATCAATGTCTAATAATTAAATGATAGAATTTTCCGGTAAGAATTGATTTTCTCAACCGGCACGAACTTTCCGGACAACCCAATAGCATTTTTCAGATTCCAGTTCCTTGTTACTACGCTCCTTGTATAGCTCAATTTTACTTTTAGACCTTTAAATTTACGTTACACTTTTGGTTTTAAATTTATTTAGCTACCCAGTATAATAAATGAAACAAAATCGATAAATTCTGAGAAAATTAGTTATAAAATAAATTTGCTATCGAAAAGGATTATATTCTATGTTATAGTTTTCCTTTTAGGATATTTCCAAAGTAATTTCAAATAGTAAATTACTTATATTTCAGGAAAAAGGATCCATATTAGTAGATAAAGAAAAGTAATTTTCTATGGAAAAGTTGTTTATCTGTATTTTTTTCATTGACATTCTCAGAAAAATTTTCAAAAGAGCTCGGCGTTTTTGGCTGCAGACTGTTTTTAAGCTTTTGATGAAAAAAGATGAACCGAGTACAGTTTCGAAAGTCATATGTTTCGTTATTATATATTTTTGATTATAAATAATAATAATAGGAAAGGGAAAAGTATCAGAAAATGACCAAGTAGATGCTTTGGGGATAATCCTTTTTTAATTTTGCTTATATGAAGGAATGAAATGAATAGGTCCTTTGTCCTTTATGTATTTCAAAAACTTTTGATTACTCTACTTTTTTTTATATAAATACTAAAAGTTTTAAAAGTTTTCTTAACTTTCAAATAACTGATAAGAGAACTATTTTGATTCAATGTCTAATCAGAAATAAAATCGAACTGAGCGTGAGAATTACAATTATTTTAATTAATGGAGTTAATAAAGTTATTTATCAACATAATCAGAGTAAAGATTAAGACATTTGTCATACTGGTATATGAGCTGTCCTATGCTATCTTCAAAAAAAGTCTTTCTTCATCTTCAGCCAGGCCGAGTTTGAAGCTCTACATTGGTATGAAAATACTGTCCAACTAGCCACTTCTTCATATCCCGGAAAAGTGGTAATCAATAGGAGCCATGTGTAGACTGCTGTAAAGAGGGTACTCAAACACTTTCCATTTGAGTTTTGAAAAATGCTGGCAGGTTGAAGCAGCACACTGTAGTCGAGCATTGTTACACGTATGTACTATTACTAGTATGTACACGTATCACAAATATGTACACGAATGTCCGTATACACGACTTATCCTGAAATGTAATTCTGATGCATTATTCTCTACACACTGTAAAAAACTAATAACACTTCGTAACTTGCACTTTGCGAGAGAGTCGATCGTATCAGCCACGTTAATGTACTGCGGATGTGACAGCTGCTACAGCCACAGTGGTAGGTCGAGGCTAACGAAAACGACAGGCTTCCGCGGTGCGTTGCACGTGTCTTTTTTTCAGACCGTTTAAGTCACGTGATAAAAAAATCCAGGTGCACAAAAGAGCATCACGTGACTTTGGCGGTCTAACACGAAAGGTAGCGGCAGCCTGTATTTGTCGTTAGCCTCATGGTAGATGCTATGACAAGGAAGGTGTGCCGTTATGCTGCGCACAACGCCGCTTCTAACGAATTATCGGCTTCTTCAGCGGCACTATCGGAGATTGAAAATAAATCCCTTGTATTTACAGCGCTGGTTTTACAACATTCAACTTTTACTGAAACTTGTCTTTTTCTATGTAGATTTAGGCTTATTAATTTTTCAATCAAAAAGTAAACACACTCTGTTTTGTTGATTCACATACAGGCATGCATGATTAATTGGTTGATTGTTGCTATACAAAATATAAGTAACAAGTTACACGATATAAAAAAGTTTCAAATGCCCCTTGCAAGAAAGCGTGCATTCAGACAGGTTAAGATTTATTACTGTATTCAAGCAAAATAATATAATTAAAATTGAAACAAATTATACTAATAAGCACTTTTTGATACTATCAAAAATGTATCTAAAATTGTAATGAATTGAAAACTAAATTTTAAAACCAACAATTCTCTTCAGCACAACGAAGCACAAGATTCTTCAAAAAGGACATTTTTATCATAAAAAAACATCAAAAGTAAGATATTTATATCTAATCTATTCTATGCATGGTTCTAGTAGAAAAACTTAGAGTTGCAAATTGTAACACTTCATATATATATATATATATATATTCAATATTAACTCATACATTTAGCATTCAAACTAAATAGAATTAAATTATAGAGAAAGATATTATTGTAGATTTGAACTTTTAAAAAAATTTTAGAATCAAATGATTTAACATTAGCTTTACATGGTTAAATTAAAACCTACATTTAAAAAGAAATTTTAAAACCAATCAAACTTTAAAAATTAGATGACACTGTTCTGTTTACTTCAAAACACAAATCTTTACTTTACACAGCAAAACATAATGAATAGTAAATATTGAGTAAATTTTGATACAGCTATACACATTAGTTTGTGCATCCTTACAAGCTGAGAAAGCGAAACGTCATAGATTGACGGAAATGTGAGGTATATATAAAATTCATGAGCTTCTTTACAAACATTTCACTTATTTTATCTTTATATCCATTATATTTATACAATTCTTGACTGTTAAGTTCGGTTGTATTTTTGGGTACACATTGTATACATATATATATATAGGGTGATTATAAAAAAACTATCCCGATATATGAGCTCCTAACTATCATACCGTTCACAGTAACTAAATGAAACTTTGGTTTAAAGTATTTTGAGGTATGCGCTCAAGAATCATATGAAAGACAACAGTTAAATTCTAACAGTTACGGTTACAGTGACAAAATTTCGAAAATTTCAAATGGCAACACCTACTTTTTTTTATTGGAATGTGATCTTCATAGTGAAAAACCATAAAAAGCTTTGGAACAGTATCTGTAGCACGAAAATCGCCGGCGCTAGACAGACTAAGAAGAATAGTGAAAACAACCAATAAAGACAGAGAAGCAACAGAAAACAAAACATTTTATTGTGTTTCATATATTTTCCATTTTACACACGACGACACTTTACATGCGGCAGATGGTGGATAGCACTGAACAATAAAATGTTTTACTTTCTGTTGCTTCTCTGTCCTTTATTGGTTGTTTTCACTTTTCTTCTTAGTCTGTCTAGCGCAGGCGATTTTCGTGCTACAGGTACCGTTCCAACGCTTTTTATGGTTTTTCACTACGAAGATCACATTCCAATAAAAAAAAGTAGGTGTTGCCATTTTAAATTTTCGAAATTTTGTCACTGTAACCGTAACTGTTAGAATTTAACTGTTGTTTTTCACGTGATTCTTGAGCGCATACCTCAAAATACTTTAGGCCAGAATTTCATTCAGTTTCTGTGAACGGTATGACAGTTATGGGCTCATATATCAGGATAGTTTTTTTATAATCAACCTGTATATATATATATATATATATATATATATATATATATATATATATATATATATATATTATACGAAGGTCACTCTGAAATTTTTCAGACACGGTTTAATAGTACAAGTTAAACTTACCAAATCTTAAGTTTGTTTAAAATAGTTCCTTCTAACATTAATGCACGTTTGTAGGCAAATTTTCTAAAAATTAAATGCTTCAAGCCATCCATTATTTGATACCGATGAAAAATATATATTTATAGCCTCATAAATCTCATCTTCGGATTGCAAACGATGCCCACGTAAATGTTTTTTAGATTAAAAAATAGCCAAAAGTCGCACAAATCAAGATCAGGAGATAAAAATGGATGTTCTATCACATTGATGTGTCTTTATTCAAGAAATTCTACTGCAAAGCTTGCTGAATGAGAAGATGCATTATTATGGTGAACCATGAGTCCCATAACATTCACTTCTTGAAGAATTTCTGGAAGGTACTTAGTAATGCATCACTTAGCTCTAACTATCTTCTGTCCCTCTAGTCTAATGACTTTGACCAGCCCTGGATATCTTAAGAGCCTACATCAGTCACGCGAAAAAACGCTCAAGCTAATGTTAAGTCAATGGGAAGGTTCTAGCGCGATTTCTCGCTCGCATTTTAATATTTTTCAAGGCTTTTTTTTTTTGCATAGGATAGCTGAGGTCAATCTCCAACGTTGTTAGTTTTTACTTTTTCGATTTTGGTTCCAGTTATTTTATATAAAGGTACTTTCACTTTCAGAACCGGTTCCAACCGGTTCCATAATTTAAAATGCCCGCTTATAAAAAAAACTTCAACAAAAATCGAAAAAGTAAAAACTAACAACGTTGGAGATAGACCTCAGCTATCCTTAGCAAAAAAAAGCTTTTAAAAATATTAAAATGCGAGCAAGAAATCGCGCTAGAACCTTCCCATAGACTTAACATTAGCTTGAGCGTTTCTTCCCGTGACTAGTGTAGGCTCTTAAGAAAACTGTGTACTTTACTTTTTTGATTACTCGTTGTCTTTTCACAACTGTCCATTTGAGGTCATTTTCAAAGACCTATACTCTACTTTCTTGGCGTGTTGGAAAGTCAGAAAACGTTTCATCATCAGTTATAGTTTTATAAATATGGCGATGTCCACCATCATTAAGTAATTTTAGAGGGTTTTTTTACTGATACTGACAGGCCCCACTTTTTAGTGGTCTGTCAAATTACGGGGACACAAAGACAAAGTATTTTTTCATATGCAGTTCTTCATGAATAATTTGGTGTATAGCTTCGAATCTAATCTTAAGTTCTTTCCGCATCATTTCGTAGGTACAGTGATTAACATTTTATAAAACTACAGTTGGCAAATGTCTTCCTGTGAGTTTTTCATCCAGGAGAGAATTTTAACCTTTATGAAATTCAATAAGCCAGCTGAATGTAATGGCACAAAAATAAACTTTATTTCCATATGCTAATTGTAGACGTTGAAGGCATTCTTATGCTAGATTTTGTTCCACTTTAAATCGTTCCACTAGATTTTGTTCCACCTTTTTCTCGCGTTAGCTCTATTTTCCTTTGTTTCACAATTTATTCTACAATAGCTAAATTGCAATTGTTGCCACAAATTATCGTCTGCGGGCATAAAAGTGTTCAAATTTACATATCTGACATACATATAAGCGCATATCGTCTGTCTTTGTCTAAAAAAATTCAGTGTTTTCCTCTTATTAGTTTAATCCAATAGACGAATTTGCAATAACTTAAATGTAATAGAATCAATATGCTACTTCTTGTGCTTTGTGTACATTTACAAGGAACCGACTTTGTGAATTGTGATTGGTATTGAACAACTATATAATTTAGATCTACAGAAGAACAGAGTGCTCATAATTAAACTGAAAGTACCGTGTTCTGTCTAATCGCGCGATCTACGTAATTGCCAAATTTTATAGTATAATTAAACAAGACGGGGAACGAAGGATTCCGCGAAAAGAAATTAGTTTTAAAAGTCATCTCTAGAGGGATATGTGGCGCTGTGTAATAGAAAAGACAGTTTTAAAAAATGCAGAATCAGTTCTGAAATTAAATTATCTTTTATTTAGCATATTCAATTCAGGTTCAATGTGGCCGCCGTTTTGTGGACCATTTATTGCATTTTGTGCACAGCATTCACAACAGCAGAAAGTAACATGTCTACAGCAATGCCCCGCACAGCCGTATATACGTTATCCTATAACGTAGTCAGGTCCGGGACACCTCTGACCACTGTGACCTCTCTGTGAGTTTTTCATCCAGGAGAGAATTTTAACCTTTATGAAATTCAATAAGCCAGCTGAATCTTTTGCCAGCTTTTCTGATAGAAGCTGCTGTACTCGCAAAGTAATATGGGGATGGCTCCATCTTTCATGAAAATTATTTTCTCCAGAAATTTTCTTTGCTGATTGGCGGAATGACAAAGTTCTTTAACATGTGATGATATTTCTCTCCGGTAACAGAACAGGTTACCTGCCCTTTCGGGGTAGTGTTCTCATAGAAGTATGGACTTATGATCATTTCTGTTGTGAAACCACACCAAACAGTTATCTTTTGTGACTTTAAAGGAAATTCTTTGAATGCATTTGGTGATTTGTAATCTCAAATCTGACAGTTCTATGTATTTACACATCCATTCAGATAAAGGTGCCCTCGACTCCCCATAAGATTTTCCACGGCCAAGCATCATCTACCTTCATTCTGTCAAGAAAGGTGAGAGTAAAAGTCAATTGCTTCTCATGGTCGGTGTGACACGTAACTCTTGCACACGCCTGATCATGTACGGATAGAAGCGGATAATATTTCGTAAGACTTTGCATACCGTACAATAAGACATATCCAGACTCCGAGTTACTCCACGAGTTCTGGGAGCGCCAGCAATATTGTCCTATGCTCTGTCGACAATCGCTGTTGTAACTTATTCGATTATAACCTGCCGTCTGGTTTCGTCCTCTGCCTGATTGAACTTTCAGAGAACCTGTTTTCTCAATCCTTCCTATCATTGCTTTTAAGCCATTAAATGACAAAGGATCCTTTAGGCATTTTTGTATGTTCTGAAAGCACGAAAAGCGGCTGATGTGTATTACATTGATTAAGGTAAAAGAATTTGACAAGTACAGCACACTCGGCTAAAGAAGGAGACACAGTGCACATAACTTTCAATGAATTTGTTTATAAAAGTAACACATTGCCTTTTAAATCCAAGCAAGCTGGCACTGTCCCAAAGGATGTAAGATGAAATTTGAATAAAGATACTTCTTTCTTTGAGTCTCATTGACCAAAATTGTAGCTAAAGAGACGTTAAGTAAATAGATAAATAAATAAATAGTTGATTTAATTTTATAATTCAGATAAAACGGAATTCATTAAATAAAACTTAATTCATGCATATATAAACATTGTGGTACATAACTGCTTTTAATTAAAGTAATAAATAAATAAATAATGGTTTACTAATATCTAGAGGATTATACGAAGTACTAAATAAAATAAACAAACTAAAACCTTGCAAGCATTTTTGGTAATTATCATTAAATATTAATAATTAAACATTAATTTTTTATTTAAATGGGAGTACTTACTTCTTTAGTATGAAGATGAGGATATCTTTGATCCTTGGAAGTTATATACATTTTTTTTTTTTTTTTGGTAACCGATGATAGGGATTTTCCAGATTTTTTTAAGGGGCCCGTGAAGACTTCTAAGGGCGTGGGTAACTCCATTTTCAGTCAGAGTCAGTTAATGGGTAGCTTTATTTAGTCAGGATACTGTCAACCTACCGTAATAGGCATTTGGAACGAACAGTAATTGGAATTTGATTGGGTTTTTACACATTTATTTTGGCTCATACAGAACATATAGAAATAGAAATATATATAAACACATCAAATTTATGAACATTTACATTCAAATATAATAGTTATTAAATCCCCATAGTAATAAATGATGTTAGTTTAACCATTGTGAATTTTCACCATTATGAGATTCTTCTCATATTCTTTCTCATATCGTAGTTTATTTTCTTAGTAAATTTTTTTCTTCCTTTGGGTAAGATTTTCAAGCGATTTTTTCCTTTAGCTGAACGGTTTCTTTTCGCGATTAAGTTTTTTTGGTACGAGCATGAATTTTAGGAAAATTCTATTTTCTAGTTTATTTTGGTACCATAATCTCAATTTAAAAATTAATGTTTTGAGTACGCGATTGTTTTTTTAATTCAAAACGGGCGTTTTTTCTTGGTTAAGCAGTAGCAGCTGTTTTTTCGGGATGCGAAGGGTTTTGGGTAACGTATTTTCTTTCTTTCTTTCTTTGAATATACTGGTATTGTATAGCAAGTGGGTAAATAATACCACTATAATTCCTATAAGGCAAAAATCTAGGCATTAGTACATGCTTAGCTGCATTCAGTAATAATTATTTCCTATCCCACGTTCAGGAAACCAGTACGTGAACAGGGCGTCAATCTGATACCGCCAAGAATTCGCAGAGCAGGCAGCGCGCTTGCGTCCCAAGGAGGTCCCTTTCACCTTTTCAAAACTTGACACCGATATGGCGGCAGACCAGATCACGGAAGACGCCGCGTGAAAATTTTTAAAGCTAAATTCAATAAGTTTAAAACAGCGACCAGCGGGATTCGGACAGGTATAATTATTATACGACGTTTAACACGTCCGACGACCGCTGCGGCTTCGAGATCTTTATAGCTCTATAGATAATCACTGGGATCTAGTGGAAGAAAGAAAGAAAAATACTGGAAAACTTGTGGTTATAGTATGTTATAACTTTAGTAATTAGGGCTTAAGTGGGTTAAATATAATACGATGAACTATTTCTGTAAGTCGAAAGCTTCAAATATAGGCATTGGTGTAAGATTCAAAAATTAAATGTAGCTCGGCTGTTGAACTTCTAAGATTAAAGATGTATGTGGACTTAAGGGTGCTTCTCCTAACCTGACTATTTGTCTCAAAATATTCCTTACACTGCCTGATATCTGTCCCTTGTAATATAAGTTTTGGCCAATTGAAACTTATTAAAAAATATGTAAGGAAATTTAACAACGATTATCAAATTTAAGTATAATCAATTTTGAAAATGGGATAGCTTGCAAACTGCCTTATGATGACAAAATAAAATCTTTTGAATCAAAGTAAGCTAGCAAAGTAAATTTTTAACAGATCATGTAGATGATAGAATTTATGTATTTTCTGTTAATTTTCATATTGTGTTATAATGTACATTTATATTGTGTTTTATTATTATTTATGTTGCGTTTTATTATTTATATAGTGTTGTATATTTAAAAACAATTTAAATGTTATACGTACAATGTACCATTGTAGAAAACATGCACATTAAAAATATAGATGTGTGAATAATGTGTTTTACTTTAACTACCTTAAGCAATTGTTTACTCAAATTTTATTCTAAAAATATTCTTGGAGGAATGGGGGGGGGGGGCGAGAGTCTACAACCGTTCCCCGGGTGAAATGTAGTCTAGTTTCGTCACTATTTACAATATACGTATTTCGAATAATTAATATTCTATTGGAAGAAGTTCATGCCTTATTAAAACATGAGCTTTCAGTTCCACAATCCGTTCTTACTTTTATCTGTAAAAATTCAAAAGACTTTTAGAAAAAGCTTTCACAATGGTAATAATGGTCTTTCATTAATGAGCAGAACGTTGAAAAGATCGCATCATTATATCTATATTTAGATAGATCTTTAAGGTACAAAGGAGGATCTGCGGATTATCCAAAGGAACTTTATATGGATTAAATTAAAAATGAAACCTAATTATTTAAACTTCTCTTACATGAAAAACCTAAACCTAAATTATTTACCGTGTATTATTTGCATAAGCTTGTTTTTGCAAATAATAAAAAATAGAAATAACTTTTTATTTTCATTTTCTTTTTTATTTCGATACAGTTTCTTCTCTTTAAATCATGAAAAAGCTAATTTCGGTCATCGTAAAAGGGAAAATATCATTATTCTTGCTTCTTTTGCACATATAGTTTACAATCTGACACCCATGCTTTCTATTTGCTTCTTTCTTCTTTTGTGTAGCTGTCGATAATGCGGCTGCAATCAAAAGGTTGTTATGTTTCCCCAAGAGAAATGAGAAATACTTTGCCTCACGATAAAGATTTCACAGAATGGATCTTTGAGATAGAGATTCTTGATAAAGCTCTCGTTAAGTACAGATAGATTGTGTAAGAATCGCAACTAGCTTTTACTTTCAGTCGCAGATATCCATTCCAAATAAAAGATGTTAACAGTTCCGTCAGCCTTATAATCAAATACCATTAGGAGGGTTGATATTTAAAAATATTTTTATAAAATAGATTGTCTTATGGGATAATACAATTTGTAAAAGATTACAAAAGGAATTACAAATGAGATACAGATCAATTAATGACTGAGTACAAATTAATTAAAAGTTAAATTACCAATGAGTTAAAAACAACATAACTTACAATTAAATTAATAATGAATTCCAAATTACAAAATGGGATTCTTGATAAATTTCTGTCTGAAAAAAAACTATTTTTTCCCCACGAAACTTTGTTACACATTTGCAAGATCATTTTTAAACGTCAAAGTATGACTATTGAAGTGATTTGTAATCTAATAGTTTTTCATTTTTCGATAAATGAATTATATTTTGAGTTACAAGCGGTAGTTGTGACGATCTTTATCCAGCTGTGGCATCTGCACATGCGGTTCAGAACGCCAACTGTGACAGCATTTTCTGAAAGATCGACAGCCTTTGTAGAAAAATAGAAAAACCATTCGATTTTATAAATTCTGAATAAGAGCATCTGCCATTAACGTGCATTTACGAACAAAAATTAATTCAGGAATGTGTCAAAAGTTGCCAATTTGGACTTGAGTGATAATAACAACTAACTTTTATTCTTCATAGCAAGTATCAATTCCAAATAAAATACGTTAACAGTTTCGTCACCCTTAGAATAAGACATAATTGGAAGAGGTGGTATTTAAAAGGCGAATTATTTAAAACAGGTTGTCTTATGGGATAATCATTAAACAAAGCCATAAAATATTACAAAATGAACTACAATATAACTAATAATGAATTACATATTAATTTACAATTGAAATTGTTCATTCCAAGTTAATTTGTAATTCGTTATTAATTGAATTGAGAATTAACTCGTAATTGCATTAATAATTAGTTATAAACGGATTACAAATTACAGAATAAGATTCTTGATGAAACTCTCGTAAAGAACAGATATGTTATATCAGAAGTGAAACTGACTTTTATTGTCCATAACAAATATTCATTCTAAATAAAAGATGTTAACATTCTTAAACCCTGTTCAGATCGGATATTCAAGATATCTTAGACCGCCGAACTCACTGAGGGAGTTCCAGAAACTCACTTAGTGAGTTCGAAAGAACTTTCTATTGCTAGATACAGCCAGTACCATTCACTCTGATTGGCTCTGGAGGCCGATTGGCTGTTGACCAACATATGCGCTTGCGCACATTCTATGTTTGTTCAGATCTCGGACACGGTGATGTTCAGTGTGTTATCTTAGATGAGTTTTGCGGTGTGGACAGGTATTCAATTCCGGGAAGGTACCACCGCAAAAATGGCGGTCTAAGATATCTTAAATGTCCGATGCGAACAGGGTATTAGAATCACTCCGCCACTCTTAGAATCAAACACAATTTGAAGAGATGGCTTTTAGAAGCACTTTTTTATGAAATAGATTGTTCTATGCAATACTACAATTTATTTTTAAAAAGTACAAAATTAAAATGATACTGTACAATTTGTATCTGCTGTTACATTATTAGAGGAAAAGGTCCAAATATCGGCTATCACTTTTGTTTTCAATCTAGATCCTACAATTTTGAAAATTAGTTGAGGAGAAAGTGATGGTAGGCTGCCTTGATATGTTCCATATCCTCTTAGAAAAAGAAAATTCAGTTTAAAAACCATTTTCTGTTAATAAACCGAAAAATTCCGAAAGTCTGCAAATTTTGAGTTTTGAAAATGTTGTCTAAATACCGGCTACCTGAGTTTTTTCCAAAAGAATCACACAAATAAGCCATATTTCGCTAATTAAGTGAGAATAATATTTTTAAATAACTTTCATTGATTAATAACATTTAATATGTACAGAAAGAACATGGAATTTTTAATAACTAAGCATTTTGTCAAATTTATAAAAATATTAACGACTATCTCTGACAATCTTCTCTCCATTCTGTTCCTAGTTTTGTTTTTTAAAGTGTTAAACAAAAAAATGCTTGTTGCTTGATATGTAGATTACTTTATCTACAAAAATCACAAACATAGTAATCACTCTCTGCGTCAGTGCAGTGACTATGAGCCCACATACCGTATTCTAAGCATCGAACCCACAGTTCTTCCTTCTTGTCCGCACAGAAAGCACTCTCGCAGAAGACAGAAATTGCATCATCTTACTCTTGTCGAATATATTCCTTTTTTTTACCTTTTTAAAATCCAATTTCTGCCTCTTTCGCCTGTATTTTCTTAGATTTTCCTCCCTCATTTTTCTACTTTCTCTTCCCATTTATTGCGTTCGATTTTGACCAACATTGTAACCATAGCCACAATGTAACAATCAAACGACGCAACAAAGCCATACAGTATCCGTGATCCCATAAATTAATTTGTTTATGGCGCAAACCTAGAGAGATGCAAATACCAGCCAGCCGGTATTTAGACCACTCTGGGTGGCCGGTCTTTGGACCATTTCTATGTTTAATTGAAGACCGCTATTATTCACTCAGATAGCAAAATACCAATAACGTGCTTACAGCATCTGGAAGCAAAATATCTAGAAAACAATTTAATCGTCAATTCAGGCCAATATACGATTAGTACTTTTTAAAATTAGAAACACGTGCCTTAAAAAGTTTTCATATCTCAGATTTCGTCGTGCTGACACTTTTACTCTTACTGTTTGTAAATTACACAGACTTCAGCGAAGTACTTCTCCTAACATTATTTCTTTAATTACAGGTACAAACTCTGCCTATCGCCGCTAGGCTACGCTGCACTCAATTCCCAGAACACCTACTAGCCGGTATTTGGACACTAGCCGTTGGACCTTCTTCTCTACCAACTAGATAAACAATTATCGTTTTGTTTACCTCTTATCATTTCTTTGGGTGAATCAAAACAAAAGAATCAGTAACAAAGCATACCTCTATGTCTAAGCATATGTTATTAGCGACAAAGTCCTATTTATTTCGCTACGGACTTTTCAGTCGTCATCAGAAATGTGTTGTACATTTAATATTAGAAAACTGTCCCAGAAAGTAGTACGGTATGTTATAACGACATTGCCAAAGACTTCCACTATCGCTTTCGCTTTTATTGCTCCTACATCACTTCTAAATATCGTATAATTTCAATTTTTACATCATCGAATAGGGAAAGAAATGTATTTTCAAATGAAATTTGTTTGAAAACTGTAGCTCAAGCTAATTACTCTTTATGACTTTTTAAATAATTTTCAAACATGATTTTCTAAGCAATTATCTCAATATTGAACATTTGTTTACTACAAAAAAAAATTACTAGTGGCAGAGTTACCACAATTGACAATTGATTACTCGGAACAACAACAAAAAAAAGCAGATTAACTATAAGATACCTCACTTTGATGTGAACTAAAATTTGTCACAGATTTTCATTTTATGTTGAACATAAAATTAATATCAAGTGCAGTTAAATTGATTAAAAGGTATACAGCATCAAAATATCCGCGGAATTGTATTTTAATATTTACGTTTATTTCTCTTAATTTCCAACTGTAAGATAATCTTCTGCATAGTTATTTTTTTATAATAATATTCATTTCATTCTATTTTTGAATTTACTTACACGTTGTGATACTTGCTGTTGTTTAATTTGCTATCTTCATTAATTATGCACAGCTGTAGAATGAAACCTCAACCCATGTCATTCGATTACCATTCACCGGAGAAGTACTGATATGAAATTTAATTAGATTCTACTCTCTCTCACAATGCTATAATGTTAGACATTTTCTCTGCAAATTATTTTGCCTGAAATTTGCTTACGCAGTTTTCTGCATTTTGATACATGCACAAAACAAGAATTTTCGAAATTCAATAACTTAACTTTAGGCTGTATTTTGAATTCAGGATCAAAATTTCACTTCAGACATTAAATTTAATTAAATTTAGACAAAGTATATTTGAATTATGAATGTGTAAAATTTCCTAATTTTAATTCTTGATGTTGAACTATACACGGGGTGGGGGGGGGGCGTAAAAAATGTCACCATAGGGAACATAAAATGTTTTGCTGACTGTATAAGAAATAATAAATTAAAAATTGATTTCTTTTTTTTTACTAATTCAGTTATTTTCAATAGCTGACAATAATTGCCTAGTTAAATTTAGGGAGTTTAAACTTGTTTAACCTCGCGGGTTGAATGTAAAACTCAAGATATAAGAACAAGTAATTTTAAAACAAAAAAAAAATAACGCTCTTTATTTACAAACAGCTTGTTTGCAACCAGGGGTCGGAAAACTACTTTTTATTGTAGCAAACTAAACTACACTTTTGATAAAGTAGTTGTAGTTGAACTACAACTACAAGTTTTAAAATGTAGCGACTACAAACTACTTTTCAAAAGTAGTCACTACTTCGCTACTTTCAGATTTTGTCAAAGGGTTCCATTTACACTAGAGCCCCACCAGTGGCTGAGAGGTTCTGCTCTCGAAGCTGGTAGACGGGAGGTGCTGGGTTCGATCCCAATCGTGCCCGTCGGCCTAATCGTTCGGAGTTTTTCGTGGTTTTCTTCGAGCCGTGGATTTATCCATGCGTTAATACGGGTTATCCCTTAGAAAGACCCCCCACGAAGTGCACTGCCCCCGGGCCTATATCACAAGTGTAGATAATTGGCCGTCAATAATCAACCCAACTCAACCCAACATTTACACTAGAAATTGAAGACACGAATTAAATAATAAAGCGATCCATCGTTATATCGCGTCTACAGGGATATAATTAAATAAATGCAACATAATCGAGGGTATTAAAAAAGATAACATACAAGAAAATGTTTTGTGTTTGTCTCCAAAATGTTAATTTATACACACATTAAATTTCATAGCAAAATTAAGAAAAGGATTATAATCTAGAAAATTGCAGAAAAACAACTCTAGATGCAAATAATAAATAAATCTGTAAATCAAGAAATTCCGAATATTAAGAAACCGGCGTTAGAACATGAAGACTTAATAATGAGTAAATAGACAAGTGTTGCCAGAAAGAAAATTAGTTCATTTGGTGGATTACTACTTGATTTTAGCAGAAAGTGTCAATGAGGAAAATCTATCACTTTATGCAACACGTTGTTATAGGCTGCTGACAATCCCAAATTTTTGAGCAGAACAAATTTTGCACAAAAGAAGCCAATTTCGGCAACGTGATTTGCAGAATGGTACATTTAACCTCCCTGAAGTAGCGTTAAAAGTAGCGTCGGTTCTCGCTACAAACTACGGATTTTTTGTATCGCGCTACTCTCTACACTACATTATTCAAAATGTAGCACGCTACACTACAAACTACTGTAAAAAGGAGCAGCTACAGTAGTTTCGCTACTTGTAGCGCGTTGCTTCTGACCCCTGCTTGCAACTGTGCAAAAACTCATGTTATTAACATTGCCTGTATCTTTATTTATTTATTGAGCACTATTTTGTGTATTTTAGTTAGAGTAGCTTGGCACAAGAGAGTATATTTTGGGACAACCACATTCAATTTAATCTACGTTGGTTTCATTTGAGTGTCTTTATAAATAAAAGAGTGGTGACGTACGCCCATGGAACATGTTATTTTTTGGCATTAGAAGTTTTGTCCAAACTGTTGCAACCCACACTCCATAATTTGGCAATACTTGCCTGGACAGGTTTTATTAAACGAGTGAGACAAGTCAACAAACATTAGCTTTGCGATAATGGCAGGCTCGTCTATTTTTTGACATTAGAAGTTTTTGTCCAAACTGTTGCAACCCACATTCCAGAATTTGGCATAACTCGCCTGGACAGGTTTTATTAAACGAATGAGACAAATCAACAAACATTAGCTTTGCAATAATGACAGGCTCGTCAAGTTCTTGTTCAAAATCCTCTTGACCAATCAAATTTTATTGCTCATAGTTTGCCACTATCTTATATATAATTTACTCTAGTTGCTCATCGCTCAATATTTTTTCCAAAATCCTTTCGATCAATCAAATTTTATTTCTCGTATCCCATCTCTCTCTCATTTATAAAGGCAATCTACTGATCATCGCTGTATAAACGCAGTAGACAATCATATATTAAAATATTTGACAGGTTCCTGTAAAAACTATACACGATGCGATGAATCCTTACGATTACACGATGCGATGATCCTCCATCATCAACGTAAAATTTATTGCAAAAATGCGACACTACCTCCGGACTATATGTAGTTTTGTTTTATTTTAAAATATAAATTGAGGTTTCGATTTTTTTCACTCTACTTTCAGACTTTCCTTAAGACACAATGAAATTCCTCTTTAGCTTTTCGAAATACTTAATTTCGAAAAGGGATTTGATACGATAGCACAAAAGTATCTCCTTCTTTCAGACAGTATGTTTAGAGATCGCCAACTAAAAAAATATTATATTTTTCTACATTTTAACTCTATGCTTTGGTATACCAGTTGAAACTGCCATGTCAACTTTAAACAATTTCAGAGATATAGCACAAAATATGCATAGAAGATGAAGATATTTAAGTTTTGAATACATCAGTTTATGATCTAAATTACAGTAAGACGTGGAATTGATTTCAAGAAATTTTACAGATTGCTTTGACTGTTTTTAGCTGATTAATATTTGTGTTTATTTGGAAAAATCTATAGAGATAAGTGACTACAAGTTTGACTAAAGTTCTATAAGAGTAGTTACTTTATTTATTTCAATTTATTTTTAGAACAAAATATGTGAGACATTGATTTTCATGCATAATATTATCTCAAATAAAATCTTTTCTCCAGGTTTTCAATTACAGAACAACTTTGAGCGCGTTCAGAGACCGAAACGCGAGTTACTCGTAAAATTGGAGAATGACCTCATCTGATTTTCTCAGGGTAAAGTTGCGTCACAACGGCTTTGAACGCTTTTGGATAAAGTTATGGGTATGTTTAAAATCAAACACTTCCGTCAACCAATCTACCATTACATTTTGATTGTACGAACATTGCAGGAACCATCCTAGCCGACGTTGGCCAGTTATATTATAGTCCTGTTAAAGGTAGACCAATCAAATGGTCAGGACTCAAGTGTGCAGTAGGAGTCATAAAGAACAACACTTAACAGTTGCAGTTAGCTATAAAGCAAACAATCAGACAGGTTATTATAGGGTTTCAGGTTGACTTCAAATACATTTTTCGAATTTGGGTCGGTATAACCCGACCCATGCAACACTCTAATTTGAATAACAATACAAGATTACTACAAAAACACGAAGCTAAAACAATCCTTTGAAGTCTGATTTAATTTCTGCTAAAAATTACTTATGTCAGTTGATTTGTGCAGTCCTGGGGTCTACATATGTGGACCTCAATTATTTTTCTAGAACTAAAATGTTTGATTTTTCTTTTTAAATTTTGATTTTACTTCTATATAGTTGAGTATATTTACTTTAAACAACACCAATAAATAGCAGAACTGGGACCAATTTCTTTATAAAAGTAGTCGGATGTGCCAATCCCAAAACTTTCTTCTATCTCATATAGGTTTCACATATACCAAAAACGAATCAGCACCAAATTATACCAAGGTCTAACTGAATCTAAAGTTTTATTAAATTCCGTGCATTAGTTCTTGAGATATGACTATCGCTAAAATCGTGTAAATCCTAAAAAATGCAGCATAGCAGCGCCACCTGTTGCGAGATTTCCACCAAAATCTAATCATTAACAACTTATGTCAACATTTAATTGAATTTGAAGTTTGATGAAATTCTGTGCATTAATTCTTGTGATATAGCTACCGTGAAAATTATGAAAAAGGTAGAATATCAGCGCTACCTGTTGGGCTATTTACACCAAAACGTAATCAGCGTCTATTTATGTCAAGGTCTAACTCAATCTGTAGTTTGATGTAAATCAGTGCATTAGTTCTTGAGATAGAGCTATTGCAGAAATCGCGAAAAATGCAACATAGCAGCGCCACCTGTTGCGCTATTCTGAGGACCCGGGTTCGATTCCCGGCTTGGGACATTTTTCACTTTGTCGGTTTATGCTTGAAAAAAGCAGGATAAAAATTCACTGGTTATTATTCAAAAATTACAGGCGTAATGATTACAGGCGTAAAATGAATTAAAAATTAATCCGTGCATTAGTTCTTGAGATATAGTTATAGGGAAAATCATGAAAAAAGTAGCATAGCAGCACCACCTGATGAGTTATTTACACCAAAACGTAATGAGCGTCTATTTATGTCATGGTCTAACAGAATATGAATTTTGATGAAATTTTGTGCAATAGTTCTTGAGATATAGCTATCGTAAAAATCGTGAAAAATGTAGGATAGAAGCGCCCCTTGTTGATCGACTTACACCAAAAACCAATCAGCACCAACTTACATCAAGGTCTAACTGATTCTAAAGTTTTATTAAATTCCGTGCATTTATTATTCAGATAGAGCGCTTACAAAATTTTTGTCACATACAGACACACAGACAGACAGACAGACTCACAGACAGACATTTTCTAAAAACAGTCAAATCGTGTTCAAGTCCTTCTAAAACGGATAAATCCTTTGAAAACCGGAAGTCGATAATTTTCATGAATCCATTACTGTTTCCTGAGGTGGTCATCCCTGTAAATATAAAAGAGAGTAATAATGTTGATTTCATTTAACTTTACAAATGCCTCTAAGGCAGTTACACTTTACAATAAAACAAAGTAGGCTTTGTAGGTTATTAACATATTTTAAGACATTAAATTTCCTATTGAGTGAACGTAGGTTGTTGGTAAAGAAAATTATATTTTAGGGAGCGAGTAATTTTAGGCTCACGTAAATGTGAACCTAAAATTACTAGCACCCCTAAAATATCAATTTCAGAAAAATCTTTTATTCTATAATATATGGTGTCACTATACAAATTGTCCTGTCAAGACCATATAAACTGTGCAGAGTGAGTACCCTTTCTTGGAATACATAAACTTAACTTAAGAATTGACGTCATTTTCGTGAAAAAAAGGCAAAAGAAAAAGTGTGACGTCAGATTCAGTATACTGAAAATAAGCTTTATTGGATCGCTACTTGCATTGTGATACTATGTTTGCACGAGTAGATATTCAAAACTAGTCGTTGGGGGCCACCGTAATACTTACCCATCCTGGATATGCATAATATAAAATATGAAAATAAAACATGTGTAAACTATTTATAAAATGCATTGCAATTCGAATAAAATCCTGGCTTGATGACGTCATAAACTTTAAATGCTCTATTACTGAATTGCGTAAAAGAAACATCCTTATAACTCCAAAATTGATAATCATATTAACTAACGGTTTACTGAGTCGGATTAGGCGTCTTAATTCCAATTAAAATATATCTTTAAATTGAAATTTGAATGAAATACAAGGTCATGAAAAATCTACAAATATCTCGCCAAATGATTACCAGATCGACTTCATTCTTTATGCAAAATTTATGTTTTTTAATTGTCTTTTATATTCACTCCTTAAAATAAACAATTTCGAAAAAATTTCTAAACCTTTTATCAGAACGAATATTTCGAGAGTCCGAAAAAATAGCTCCGGATAATCGAGGTTACTGAAATTCAATAAGCTTCTTCCCATAATTACATACTAAGTATATACCAAATGTCAAATCTCTATCTCAATTTGTTCGGGAGATAGAGCGTTTACAGACACACACACACACAACACAGACGGACGGCAAATTTTTTTTTTATTCTAAAAATACGTTTTTCGTAATCTCCAGTGTCTGAAACGTGTAAATCCGTCACAAATTTATTTTTCGATTTTCAAAACGATTACAAGACTTACCCTATACTACGGTATGATGGGTAAGTAATAACTTATACAACAACCTATTGACATACTAGCGTGCACTGCTGAATAGTTAACAAAATTTGATTCAACAGAAACGTGTCTATGGACTTTCGTAGACACTACGATGATGGATTATATTCAGGGCGGAAACTAAGGGGGGGAGGGCAGAGGGCACATGTACCCCGGACGCCAGAACGGAAGGCGGAGGGGGCGCCAGATGAAGATTTGATTTGCCGTTTGATACAAAAAAAATATATGAAATTTGGGTAAAAATGTTTTGCAGCAAAATTTCCAAAAGAAAAACTGAGCAAAATGCATTAAAGTAGACAAATAGAAAAAAAATTATTCGTGAGATTCGTGTTCTGTTATTATTCATGAATGCCTGGAATACTAAAAACAAAGGATTGAAAATACGCAATTTTAAAATTATTTTTTTTTACTACACTTACTTTTTTTTCATTCAGATACAGCCTTATAGGAGGTGAGTTGGGGCGACCGTCCGGGACACTAAATACTAAGGGATGGAAAACTCACAAAATATAAATATTTAGTAAAAAAAAAAATTTCTTGTTTCTGTTCTAAGTGACTATTAAAATTTTGAAAATTAGCGTTAAGTTTAGGAAAGCCTCTAGACATATCAGTCTATTAATAAGAAAAGCGGTATAAGTGATAGTCCAACGAAACTGGTTGTGATAGCACACAAATATATTTTACGGTATTGGAATTAATTGTTATACATTACAGAAAATCCTGGTTTTCAGTTCTTAAGACATTGTGACTCATATCACTATGACTTTAAACGCTTGCTCAGTTGTAATGTAATACTAAAATAAATCATGTGAAAAGGAAATCTGTCTATAACGGAATCCTGTCTTAAATGAAAATATACACGGTCCCAAAAGAAAGATTATCAACAATTATACATGCTAAGACCGAAATCTGTAGAAAGAAGAATTTTTTGCTCTTCCTTTCAATTCCAGTTTAAAAGTTTTTATTGAATAACTATTTGAGAAAGCTGATTGCATGGTTTAATATTACGTGTTTTAGGATTACATATTTTAAATTTTAAAATAAGTCGGCTATTAGAAACTTAGTAAAAAATTATTTGTAAATTTACTTTGTGGAAGTGGGTGGGAGGGCGGCGAAAATCGCCAAAATCCATGTTTCCTCCCCCCCCCCTTACAAAATGCTAGTTTCGGCCCTGATTATATTCACTGACCGATTCCACGTTGCCTATGCCTCAATATACGTTCACTTTGAACATCTACTTATGTGAACATCATGAATAACCTCTTTGTGCTGCGATTGTAGCCTCAACATGTGATAGGGAGAAGTGCCAGGCTCGGTATCGTTCCAAGTGGTTCAGGTGGTAGAACGTCAGTGCGCTATACTGATAACCCGGGTTCGAGTCCCCGCTTGAATACTTTTTCACTATGTTGGCTATACGCCTTTTAAGCAATTAAAAATTTGAAAACTCTTTGTTTTTCTATCGCAAAATCCTTCTATATATAAAAAAAAGTAATGGTTTGGAAATGGACCAATGAAAATCTGCGTAGATACCGCGAAACGTATCTGATTGGTCAGAGCTTTCTGACTTTTCTTAGGGGGAATTAACATGAAAGTAGAGAATTTAGATAGGATGGGCGCTATTAGGGGGGTTACCAAGGGGAAGGGACCCGGGTCTGTCGCCAAGTTTGGCGCCAACTTGGCGATATATCGCCAAGTTTGGCGGGCAAAATTAGCTGCCAAAAGTGGCGCCAACTTGGCGCTATTTCCAGTATTTCGCCAAATTTCCATAGACTCCCATTGAAATCCAATAGCGTTTACTCGCTTGCAAAAAAATATCAACAAATTGAGATATTGCAATGCAACAAAAATTAATATTAGCTTATGAATAGAGCTTAATTGAAATATTTACATTATTTTTAAGCACAAGCACTAACTATTTACAATATTCGTAACACTATATATACAATAGCAAGATGGATGAAGCTGATTTTTATAATAAATTTAGGTTTCATTTAAATTACAACAACAATTACGAAGTGGAATCTAAAAATTTAATGCATAGAAAATAAGGGATCGCGAGGCGATCCAGAATGGAAACGCGAAACGATTACGTCTGGGGTTGGCTAGGGCGCGATTACGCTGGGGGTTGGTGAGCGTAGCGAGCAGGGGGGCCGAGCCCCCCGAGTTCTCTATCATTTAGGTTTGGAAGAATCGGGTTACCTAAGTGTAAATGGGCACTATATTTTTTACAAAAACAAGTAACATGTAGATTCCATTAAAGATATATTAAGTATATTTTTTAACTTTTTATATATTTTTAGTCTTTGTGTTTCCTGGCAATTACAAACAGAATTTTCATTTCGAAATTCGTTTAGCCGTAATTTAGACCTATTCTCTAAAAAAATATTAATAAGATGTTTTAAATAATGTAATAATCCATAATATGTATCCTATTTTAGCTAACATTATTCTTGAATGGTGTTATAAAAATAAACCCTTCCATCGAATTCTCTCTCTTATAGGGAAAAAAAAAAGGTGGAAGTCTTTTTCAATAGTGATTTTCTCTTTTTATTTATGATCTTGTGATGGCACGTACTCCGAACAAATTTTATTTTTCAGGAAGCAACACGTAATTTAACTTGAATAAATATAAAAATAGAACTAACTTTTAAATTTATATTTAACAGATTTAAAGTAATGATAGCCATATAGCTGTGATCATACACAGTAAAGGTCAATAAATAAATATATATATATATATATATGCAGGGTGAGTTTGAGGTAATCTGTCAAACGAAAGGAGATAATATAAGAGCCCTTGTTGATCATAAAACACCATAGAAACCCTGTCCTATCTCTAACTGTTTCCGAGTTATGGCGGATAGAAGAAAAGGCACCAAAAATGCGTCGTATGAAAAAAAAACCCATATTTGTGATATTTATGTAAAACCTACACGTAAAATAAGCATATATTTGGAAAGAGCATACACATTCCTATACGATGACACTATTTTCATCAGAATAGCTGGATTTAACGGCGAGCTACAAGTGCTTAAATATTGGCGAAGGGCAAAATCAAATTGCCGTTGAAATTTTTAACGGGCAATATCGCAAACACCCTTCTGGTTACAATCGGGCAAATTTGCCGAAAACTTGTGCATTCTACTAGCTTTCGAATAAGCCTACTATAAACCAAATCAGCCTTTCTACTTCAGGAGAAATTTAGCTTTTTTTTTAACCCGTCAGCGCACGTGCGGGATAAATTTTACCCCAATGGGTTTCCTTGTGTCAATCCCCCCCCCCCCCCCCCCGGTTTGATTATAAGCAAAAATTTATATTTTGAAATAAACTGTAAATCAATAAAGAACATAATTTAACTTAATATAAGAGGTTTTTTTTATATTCAAAGCAAAAAAGAAAAAAACATAAAATCTAGCACTAAGATGTTTTTTTCTGCATATCATTACATACAAAGCTTTTACAATCCAAATTCAGCCATAAAAGTACAAAAAAATATAAAACTGATATATAGAAACTGTATGTGCAAGAGTTGTTAAAGTTTAAAAGAAAAATTATATTATTATTTGCACACTATATTTTTTACATAAACATTTTCCTATCATTATGGGTTACGTTATAACACGCGAGGGGTAAATTTCCTCCCACGTGACATTTTTATAACAAAAGAATGGAAATCTCACAACCGGAGGTAAATTCTTTTTGGCCACATCTTGATATCTTTCAGCTTGAAAGGTACTATAAAGCTCAGAATGATCACGAACGATTTTCGCACATTTTTAAGTAATAGTTGTGAGCTGGGGTAGATTTTATCCCAGCGCGTGTGCTGACGGGTTAAATGCATCACTGAAATCACTCTTAATAGTATGTTAAATTTAGCACAATTGGCATCATTGCGCCCAACAAAATCCATTTGCATGGGCAAGACTCATCTTCGAGCGATCAACTCATCACCCAAGCGATTGCCAAGCCAAACATTTAAGCTGAATCGTGTCTGGAAAAATCTCTGGTTTTCTTGATAGTGTGGAATTGTTAGAGAAGTCTTTAACATTATGTTATGAAAATCATCGTTACTACATTAATTTCCACATTTGTTTCCTCAGATGGCCACCTTGGGAACATGCATATGGTGACAACTTTTACGACGTAAAACTATTAATCTGATAAATTTATTAGGCTTGAAGTAAATGTGGTTAAAGAGAAATAAATAAGCTTTCAGAAAACGTATCATTACTCAAAATTAACACATGTAAATTAAAATATCTTCTTACCTGGAAATTAGAACGACTACTAATCAAAAGCGAAATCCCTGCATACAATTGCGGACGATCAATGTGATCTCTTCAAATTCAGCCACGTGCACTGCAGATACATGATTCATGATGCAGTAGCGCTATTTTGTGATTAAAAATAAAATTAATTCTACTTTTGGGAGGTGGGCTACCTTAGGAACACTGGCCACCTTTGGCTCACCTACCTTATGCAAAACTACTTAATTATAGTTTTCAAATTTTTAGTGAGAAAAACTCCATCCTAAGTCTAAAGTACGAACTTTCTCCGCTGAAACGGGATAAGTTCGTGTTTGGGGTACAACTCTACTCTATTAGACGCTAAAAATATACTGAAACATATGCAGATAATCATATTCCTGACAAGTATTCTGCTATTTGAAATTTCGGAATCCCATTAAAATTCTTTTAATTATCATATTTTTCTGCCCTCATGAATCAAGGCATATGAAAAGCTGTCAAAAGAAGCAAACATTTAAATATAAAATAAATATTATTATTTGTAATTGAAAATATATTATATATATATATTTAAAAGCGAAAACACATATGAAAAACAAAGGATAAGACATTATAAAAACCAATGGAATGGACACTGCAGGAATGATACTTGATAGGATGAAAAAGCAAAAAAAAAAAAAAAAAAAAAAAGGAAAACTATGAATATCTTATAGAATCTTCAGGAGGGCTTTATAAGAATATTCATAGTAAATATATGTTATTTCATTAAATACTGTCAGCATTATGCCTAAAATCGACAATATTAAGAACCCTAATAACATATATATGTGAAACAAAACAATTCTAGTGCTGCTATCTATTATGAATGAAGAGAAAAAGGAATCAAAAGAAAAAAAAAATTGACAAAGCAAACAATGTTTGAAATGTGAGGAAACTAAAAAAGTAAATAAAATTTAAATATAAAAAGATGAAATGGGAAGACAAGTACAATAATTAGCAATGTATGATGAGACAGTATATGAGTAAAATGAAGAGTGTATAATTTATGTTGTAAAAATGATTTTGTAATGTAAATGAAATGATTAAATGCATAAAACCCGATTTTTTAATATGATTTTTTATATCTTTTTTTAGCAGTCCCGCCACATCCCTACTCAATGGGTTTTTTTTTTTTTTGGGGGGGGGGGTGATTTTGTTATTTTATGAGTTTTTTGTTAATTTTTTTAAATATGTTTTAATAATTTTTTTCAGCAATCCACGCCTTCCCTCCTTAATATTGTTTTCAATTTTAAAATTTTTATACATATTTAATGCCCGTACTGGTAAAATTAGATTAATGTTTTAATGTTTAATCCATGAAGAAAGAAAAGCAAGGGGATAATTGTAAGACAAAGCTGTATGTTTTAAATGTAATAAATTAGGCCTAATGAGATAATAGGAGCATAAACGTTTAATACGATTGCAGTGGTTTAGAAGATTTGCATGAATAATGTGTACAAGAATGGATAATACGAAATAATATGAATCATTTATTTGTTATTTAAGACAAAATAAATTATAATTTCATAGATTTAATCCCTTCTGGACCGGCGTACCATACACGAATTTTATTCGGTTGGAATATCTTTTTTTAAAACAATTACCTTTACTTATTTAATCATGGAAATGCCCTAATTAAATAAGACAGATATTACGTTTCTTTATGACCGGTGCCAAAAACAATTGATGTATACACCTTTTGAAGATGCATATATACACCCGTGGTCCTGAAGGGGTGTACAAAAAAAATTGTCAATATTTAAGACAGAAAAAACATAATTCTATCACTTAAACAATTTTCTTAGCTTTTGCAGTTGTCTTCTTTTTTTTCATTTTTCAACCAACATCTTATTCATTTTCATTTCTTGCCTCTCTTTCTTCTATATATTTTTTTTTAAGCAGAAGCCGCTGATATACTTCATCTGAATTTATCATTTCTAATCCATGGACAACTCAACTGTTTTCCTTCTTTAAAATCCCTCCTTTTCGAAACCCTAACTCAATGTCGAGTGTATTTAAATTTTTCCTCTGTGACCCTATTATATTTGAAAAATCTCTTTTTGATAACTTTTGGCCTATACAATCTTTTTTGCCATTTCAACAATGTAATATCACATTACTCTTTAGAGACTTCGTGAAATTAAAGACTCAATATTGAATAATATCTAATGAATGTGGCGACTGGATTTTACATGCTGTTGAGTGTTTTTAGCCATATTTTATAATATAGTGCGTATTAGAAGTCAAATTTTAAAATGGTAAAGTAAAATCTCTTTCGAAAGTAGACAAATATCATAAGCAAAATTCGAAATGATTAAGTTGGGGAAACTGCAGACTATGCGCACTTATCCTTTCTGAAAATAGTATGCGTAGGTGTAGACACTGCACAAAGTTTTAACCTTTTGCACTCCAGTGACACCTATACGGTGACATACTAAGTTTAACCCCCAAATGTCACAATGGCAACAATGTCACAATGAAACAAAATTTTCGGTTTGTTATTTACACGAACAAATGCATTTACTTATTTTTAAATAAATTTGAGAGAAAATTCTGGTGCCAATGTGACATATGGTATAAACTTAGTATGTCACCGTATAGGTGTCAATGGAGTGTAAAAGGTTAATGATGCAACTGCGCCTCCAGCCATATTTTTTGAAAAATATAATAAAAATTCACAACGGGCTAGAAAATTCAAGAAAAGGATCCAATCTAATGACTTATTGAAAAACTACCACTGGTAGTTTTTTTTCAGATAAGTCAACACCACCAAATTTTTTACACCAACTGAAATCAATATCTGAAATTTGATGCTCTTCCCATAGTGCTTCTACAGCACATAAGCGCACCCAAGTGGCAATCCTTTGAAAGAGCAGCTTTTTGATGATAAAGTTCAAAGAAAAAGATCCAATCTAATGACTTATTGAAAAACTACCACTGGTAGTTTTTTTTTTCAGATAAGTCAACACTACCAAATCTTGTACACCAACTGAAATCAATATCTGTTTGATGCTCTTCCCATGGTGCTTCTACAGCACATAAGCGCATCCAAGTGGCAATCCTTTGAAAGAGCAGTTTTTTGATGAAATTATCACCTATATGGTAAATCTGTACAAAATTATCCTAGGATTTTACAGGCGGGATATGCACTTAACTCAAAAACGCGCTTGTTCCAAATTACTCTTATTAATATTCGTTTGTTGCGATCGCAATTTTTTATATTTAAAAAAAATGTGAAATTATAGTTTTTGAGCCTTTTGGCAAAAAATGCAACGTGACTGTTCATGTACGTGACTGTACATACTTTGAAATTGTTTCATAAATAATAAAATTTGATTTCCCTTAATTTTTTTCATTTTAAAAAGAATTCATGCAATTCACACTTTTGTTTTTCTATTTTATCAATGTCTGATTGCATCTAATCGTTTGATAATAACTGTTGATGGTGTGTTTTTGAACCGTTTTATAATCCTTAAATTAACAAATGTAATTTTTAACACTTTCCAACAAAGTTGAAAAGTATTTATGAATTCGGTTTGTCTATCTGTCTGTCCGTGCTCTAACTCGCGTAAATATACTCGGATTGTCATGCAATTGAAATATGTTATTGAGGTATACTATGGCATGTTCGGAATTGAAAATGAAGTATGTAGCACTTATACTCCGTGTACAGGAGCACTCAAAAGAATGCCGTTACATTATGGTCAATGGAGGAAAATCTTTTGCAGTGCATTTTAGTGATGTTACTCTATTTCAAATATATTGAAATTGATATACATCGCTGAAGTTGCACTACAAGATGCTTATTATCGAATGTGGTACATGTAGCACTGATAATTAGCTTACAGGAAAACTCGAAAGAATCCCCTTATAATATGGTCTATAAGGAAATGTCGTTTGCGGTGCGTTTTAATCATGTTATACTATTGCAAACATAATGAAATTGATATCAATTTGTGAAGTGCACTAAAACATGCTTCCTGTAGAATATGAAGCGTGAAGCATTTCTCATTCATTTACAGGGCCACTTAAAACTATTCGGTTACATAATGGTTTACGGAGAAAAACTGTTTGCAGAGTAATTAAGTTACACTATTTCAAATATAATGAAATTGATATACATTACTGAGGTTTACTACAAGATGCCTGTTGTAAATATGATGTGCATAGCTTTTATTGTTCATTTACAGGGACACACAAAAGATTTCGGATGCAGTACTGTATCTGAAGTATTGTCTATCAGCGATAAGTGCTGGAAGTGCGCTTTCAGTTAGGTATGCGTTTAACTAAATTTTGCATACTATGTGGTATGTATAAATGCTATAGATCATATACAGAGCTACACAAAAGAATTCGTAAGCATTACTGTGTATCACCGTAAATTGCTTAAGGTTTTCTTTTTAATCGAGTTATGCATTTTGAACGTAAAATATATTTAGTACACAAAGACATGTTTGTTGAAAATAAATAAAATCATATACAGGGTGACGCAAAAAATATATTTGCTGTTTTTAATATAATTTTTTTTATCTTCATAAACTTTGGATACATGGCTGCTTATGTAATGTTAATTTCTGGAAGAGTGATTTCAGTAGTTTACAGCGTGTTTTTTCCTGAATTAAACTTTAGCTGAATATGTGGCATGTATAAAAATCTTAAGGTAATATACAGGGCTATACAAAAGAATTCAAATATGTTTCCGTCTATTGGTAAAAACTGTTGAAGGTGAATTTTCAACTGTGTTAAGTGTTTTTTTACTAAACTAAATTGTAACATACTATATAGCGTATATATACAAACCAATAGATTATATACAGGGCTGCACAAAAGAATTACAGTACTTTTCTGGCTATGGGCTGCAATTGCTGAAATCTGGTTTTCAAATGTGTTTTGCGTTTTCTAAAATGTTTACTTAGGTATCTTATTTACTTTATTAAACAGCGAAGGTTTGTTAAAGTATTCTGGAAATAATGGAAAGGGTTTCATAATCTATGCTTAATGCTTGATTTTACTTTCATGTTTTTTCTTTGCAGTTTTGTCAATAATATAACCTATTTATCATAAAACACTAATATAAAGCAAAAATTATAATTAAAAGTTACTGCAGCAGAGAATGGGTTAAAAACGTTTCGTTTCATTCCAAATGCTTGCTGGGCTGTGTTATCAGAACGTAGAATACCAGTGGACTCATTCGAAACATTCGCACTGCAATCTTTGAGATTATTTGGGGATAAGTGTTTTCATAAATTGTAATTAACTGCAATTTTTAATCAAACAATGTGTTTTAACGAAATGTGAATGTACTATGTCAAAAGCCTGTTCTAAAATCTTTCATATGATACCTAATTTAATTTGATGCGTTCTGTATGTGCTTAGAAAAGAGATGTTGACATCAGAAATAATATATATAATTAGTCACCTTATGTAGACATTGAATCATTAGATTACATTGAATCCCAGACTTCTTGCGATTTATTTCTAAGTAATCTTTGCCAAATGACACGACTTTGTTGACTCGACAAGCCATCAGAAATGATGCTAAAAGTAGGTCGAAATAAAACAAACATTTCTCGGTGTTTTCTTAAAGAATAAGAAACCTGTAATTACGTTAGATTTGGGTGAAGAAGTTAATGATTCCTTAAAAGGAAAACAAAGACTTGACAGCATCATTTCGACTTCACAAAACAAAGAAGTTTCTTTGTCTGTCTATCAGTTAATCTAAATTAAGGAGTCAGGTACATTTCTATCGTCACTAAATAAATAAATAAATAAATATACATATATACAGTCGGACCCGGTTAATACGCGGATTTTTTCAGGTGTCTTCAACATCGCCATTAGACTAATGTAGAAATATCATGTTTAATACGCGAACGGTTATTACGCGATCCCGCTTAATACGCGAAAGAACTTTGGTCCTTTGAGGCAAAAAAAATCTCACTTAAGACGCAAATTCATAGATCAAGATGTGAATTATTTTCTCTTCTCCTCTACTGCCAATTTAGCGGATTTTTTTTCGATAAAAAATATTGTTTTTGATTAATAATTTCCGCCTTATTTAATGACGAATTACTACAGGTATATACTATATTAGTAATTGGATATAGGTGTAGCTATTTGAATAATAAAAAAAATCTAATCCCTCTAAATTAGCAACATTGCAATTTTTAATGTCTGAGTTTTTAAAGATGAATTTCAGCGTTCTACTTATTTATTTGCTTATTGCAATGCAACTCTTCTTTGATCCCGCGTCCTAACATTCTTTGTCTTTCGCTTCGTGTATGTTTTTACTGAAGTATAGAGTTATAAGCAAATTTTCGTCACTTTTTGTTGCTTATTCTAATTTTTTTACGCGGCGTAATATGCTTTCGATTTTTTTCACTCTGGTACAATGTAACGAAATAAAGCGTTCCTAGTACTGTGTGCTTTTAAACGCATTTGAAAAGGACGGAAATCGTTCTTTCGTTTTCAGTTCTATTTCTTCAATATTTTCTGTTGATGCCAGCCTGCTCCTGATTCATTCATGACCAGTGAGTTACTTGCACCAGGAGTTTTGTGGCGTCTGTTAAATAATAATACAGTTGAATTGTAATCTAAATCTGCATAAGACACAATTTTCAACCATAAACGTATAAATTAAAGCTATAAAGTTCATTTAAATGGTTCGATGCATAAATAAGATCAGTTCCTGCACCATACATTGGTGGACATATTGAGCATACTTAACTTGGTTTTCTTATTTAAAAAAAGGTAATTACTCACATGTGTTATATTTATTAGAAAATGTGCATCTGCTTTATGTCGCACTTTTGCACGCGATGTGTGCGTATTTGAGCCGGTGATTCGATATCGAAAAACTTACATTTCAGGGTTTAAAATAAAGTTATTTTTGTATAAAATACATCATTTCATACTAAATCGAAGACGCTCTCACACTTTTGTAATTGAGTTTTGGTCGTTATCTCTCACAGTTTTCGTTGTAGGGTCAATAACTTCCAAATTTCACCATTACGGGGCGCTGCAATCCCTCTCATATGATAGCGCATAGTCGTTTTACTATAGGTAGACATTGTGTAACAACTCTAGCTTTATCTGTTCAAAAGTTATCCGAATGTTTCCTGACTCTTGTTTGCAACCTGGTATATGAATGTATTTTACGTGTGCGGATGTCAATTTTTCGCTGAAATGTCAGTAAATGAAAGTCGCCTTAAAGAATGTTTATCTTTAAAGTCATCTTACTCAAAACTCTTATTTTGCAATTTGCGCACACGATTTCACAAAAATGACTGGCCAAATTTTCATGAATTTTTAACATTTTGTATTTTAACCCTTTCAGTGCGGATTTTTTTTTTGAGCGGGGGGGGGGGGGGGTTAATGCACTGTGCAGAATATTTTGACCAAAAAAGCAATTTATTTATCTGATTACCGGGCAGAATTTTCCGGTACGAATTGATTTTCCCAAAAGGACACGACTTTCCGAACGACCCAATACAAAACTAAAAATCATATCTTATGGTTATACGAAAAGCACGCTACTGGTTTTGGTTATAGCCAAATTACTGCACTAGGCAGGCGCAATACGTCATCACTGCTAAGCCCATCATGACGTACTACAGTGAGCACAATACATGCCGTGAACGCCTAGGAGACTTTTGTCGACGATTAATGTAGTCTACAGCACCCAACTCCTAGATGTCGATTTCTGTCGACTCCCGCACTAAAAGGGTTAAACAAGTGTTAATTAACAATTGATGAACCACTGATTTTGGTGCGACTCTAACTCATAAGTATTTAGGAATACCAAGTCCCATAATATTCCTAAAAAATTGATGTCTAGGCAAGAATTCGAGGAGATAATATGATCGATCCTCCTTTTCTAACAAAAAATTTAGCGTGCGATATTTATCTTGTAATTCTACACGACATAACCGATCCAGTAAGCGTACAATTTATAGAAAGTTCCACAATTTTTCCCGAATATCAGTAATTTCAGAGAAAAAATCGCCTTTCACCAAGACGGCTACTCAACTCATCATAAAAGGTTATCTGGAATCAGAGTTGGACAGTGTATCGACAGCCAATGACTTTGGCCAGGAAGGCACCTCATCCTTACAGGCAGTATGGAAAATACATGTATTTTAAATAAAATTGTAAAATACATTTGTATTTTGTATTTTTGTATTTGTATTACAAAAAATTGTCGTGTGATACACAGAAAGGATCAGACAGAATTAAGTAAATTATTGCGGTAATTCACTGTGCAGTATTAGACGGGAAATATTTCAAAATGAAGTCAGTCGATGTTAATGGAAAAATTAAGACTTAATACTAATTGTATAAGATTTCGGTTACAAGTAGAACTTTTGAAGATACGACAAAATTTATAAAACTCATTTACAGGTAAGATTTTAGTTTTATACCGTTATACACCAATTTTAACATTATTTTTCAGTCTCTTGGTATTCATGATTCTTGGATTCATTGAATTGAGATTTTGGTATGATTTGTCATACCTTTAATATTAATTTAATTAGGAGTGAACTTTATTATAAAAGTAGTTCTATTTATTGATATAAAATGCAAATATTCATTAACTGTATTTACCATTGAGTATATTAAATACAGTAAAACCCCAGTTATCCGAAAAGCATGGGACCAAGGGATTTTCGGTTGACCGGGATGCGAGATTACAATCCAACAAAACTTGGAGACTTTGGCGAGAGAAAATGTAATCAGCCAAGAGCGCTCAAAATCTTCACCCTTTCCCCTTACTCCAGTAACCCATTTGTGCAGTTCCAATTCATCTATTGTTCGTGAAAGACCACCGACACGATTAACTTTTGGAAAAAAAATGTGCTGCCACGATTTATCAATAAAGTTCAACTAACAATTTATGATCACTAATGTCTTAATTAAAATTATATTTATTTTTGTGTTTTATGGAAATCGCTTATATAATCTAAGAGTTAGAGGGCTTGTTTGGTCGTTGTTTTTTAAGTGTATGTCCTGTATACATAACTTTATATGTCTTATATTATAGTTTACTATAGTTACTATTACTTATAATTACTATTCCTGTTTAAAAATATGGGATGATGATTATCTAGTAAAATGGCATGGTGTGATGTCTTATGTTTTAATGATTGAATGTTCCTTAATGATTTGTTAAAATTTCCAAGAAAATGTTTGCGAATTTCCTTTGAAAAAAAAAATTCGTTTACTAAAAAAAATGCAAATAAAAAAAATCACAATATTTATGTTAACAATGGCGGGTTTTCAAAGATATTTTAAAAAAGAAATAATAACATTTCAGAAGAGTATCCAAAAGTAATCGTAAACATTTTTTCTAAATGTTATTATTCTTAATGCCATTTATCATCTAGGCACTACGATACACATGACAACAATATTTAGATTATTGTTGAATGTTTCATTAGTTCAAATTTTTTATTCATAGTTAAAAGACAATTTCCCTAGTTTTCTTTTAATTGATAGTTTGTACGTGAAGCGAATTTAAAAAGAGTATATATGTGATCGACAATTGTGACCATTTCACATGAAGATTTCATTTTAAATAAGCTGAGTTCTGTTTTTTAAAAAAGTAAATTTATAAAACAAATATTTCAAAAAACATAATCACACCAGTGCTTCAATAACATTTTCTTTAAATGTTAAACGTGCTATATCATGAAAGAATGAATGGCTTTAAAATGCAGTGATATTAAATATCTTCATCACAGAAAAAAGAAAGGTTTTTTTAATTTTCTTCTATATTTTCAAAAAAAAGTACTGGATTCATGAAAAAAAAAATCGAATTCCAGTTTTTGGAGGATTTATACATTTTAGAATGTCTTGAAAACGATTTAACTGCTTTTAGAAAATGTCTCTCTGTGAGTCAGTCTCCCAATGTGTCTCTATGGGACAAGAATTTTGTGGACACTCCATCTCAAAACTAATGCACGGAATTTTATAAAACTTTAGATTCACACATAAATTGGTGCTGATTAGTTTTTGGTGTAAATCGCCCAACAGGGGGTGGTGCTATGCTGCATTTTATAGGATTTAAACGATTTTAGCGATAATCACATCTCAAGAACTAATGCACGGAATTTCATCAAACTTCATATTCTGTTAGACCTAGAGATAAGTTGGAGCTAATTAGGTTTTCATGTAACAGGTGGCGCTGCTAAGCTGCATTTTTCACGATTTTAGCGACAGTTATATCTCAAAAACTAATTCACGGAATTTATTCAAACTTCATATTCTGTGACACTTTCACATAAATAGATATTTATTAAGCTTGGGTATATACTGCCCAACAGGTGTCGCTTTTATGCCCTTAGCGTTAAGAATTTTAATTGCAGACATCTGAGAGGGTGGATGCCGAAATTCAATGATTTGTTTGAAAAATGCTAGGCTTATATTTCATTTTTACATGCACACAATTTAACTAACCTATACTATTAAAATCCTCGTGATGGGCATAGATTGTCATTTCATTTTGGAACTGTGATGGACTTATATCAAGGTCTAACAGAATATGAAGTTTGATGAAATTCCGGGTACTAGTTCTTGAGATATGACTGTCTCTAAAATCATGTAAATCCTGAAAAAATGCAGCATAGCAGCGCCACCTGTTGGGCAATTTACGCCAAGACCTAGTTAGTAGCGAATTTTGAAGTATTAACATGTATGAGATAGAAGAAAGTTTCAGGATTGGCACATCCGGCCATCCAAATTACAAATATCCTTTATAAAGTTATGTTTTATCCCCATGGATCCAAGAATTATGTTTTATTGTTACAAAAGATATAGTGTCTTTATTCTAGCAGATTGCCTCAAATATTTATTTTAATTTATAAGTCATTATTAGCTTATAACATATTAATCATTATTGTTTAAATTAATCCATTATAAAATTTATTTACTGACAGAAAGCACTCATTCATGAGATATAAATAAAATCATTCTGGACATAAATAAAAACTTGCTAATCTACAAGGGTTAGCAAACTGAAATATGAATATAATCACACAAAATACTGAATTTGGCTATGTACTTTAATTTAGACCAAATTTTCCTTTATAATAAACTTTTAACAAAAAAATGTTATGCATACAAAAATTATCTAGCTGATCTTATACAGATTCAAAATTATATTTTTCTACCTGTTCAGTTGTAAATCTGATACATTTTTTATTATAGATAGTCGTTAGCTGTTGATTATATTTTTGTGAAGCTAGAGGGGTGCCCCCCTCCCCCCCCACCTCTGACCGCCAAGAGTCTGAATACAAATAAAAAAATTTAATCTACAAAGGTTAGCAATCTGAAATATAAATATAATCACACAAAATACTGAATTTGGCTATGCTCTTTAATTTAGATCGAACTTTTCTTTGTAATAAACCTTTAACAAAAAATTTTATACATACAAAAATTATCCATCTGTTCTTATACAAAGTCAAAATGATCTTTTTTTACCTGTTTAGTTATAAATCTGATACATTTATTATTATAGTTGGTCGTTAGCTGTTGATTATATTTATGTGAAGCCAGGGGAGTGCCCTTCTCTGACCTTACATACAAAATTTATAAGCTTTATGTAAGCAATTTTTACACCACAATTAATAAATTATGTAAATTAATAAGTTTATGAGGCTCACAATATCTTTTCGGAGGCAATTTGACTTTTAACTTTTAACTAATGAGCCTTTTTACTGATTGGCCATTTTTTAGTATCTGCTAAACCACCAAAACCCATTTTAGAACAACTTTATAAAATACAGGTTTTAGATTTTGGTTTGAGAATTTTTGCGATTTTAGAAAATTGAAGAAACAAAATAGATGTAGACAAAACAAAATAATAACATATTTTAGGATAACAAAAATTAAATCGTGTAGTAAAAACCAATGACAATGCGTAATAACACAAATTTAAATGTGATAAGATTTGAGAAACCTGCATAAATGAAATAATTTGCCTAAATAAAATAAGAATTATAAATTATCTTTAAAAAATGGTAAAATTTATCACGTGTTTTAGGACAAGCAGAGTCTTATTTTATTTTTTAAATCACACAAATGTTTTTTTTTTAATTTCCAAAGCATTTCACAATACATAACACAGTACCGTGTCACAAGATACAAAACTACAATACGTTTCTCCTTCTCCGTTTCTCCTTAAGAATTGGTTTCTCCCCACCAACGAAAGCGCCAAGAGTAGCAAACACAAACCCGCCAAATCCTTCCCAAGTTTTGTTGGATTGTAATGTAGCGACCGGGATTCGTACCAATTTTCGGATAACCGGGAGGCTTCCTAATTTTATTCTACCAGATGACATTACTACCCTTCTCACCAGTGGTGTAGTCGAGGGGGGACGCGGGGGGACGGCGTCCGCTCACCTTTTTATTTTATCTCAAGCGTCCCCCCACTTTTTATTTTCAAGGGGACGGTAGGGACGCGGAAGGACGCATATTTTCGAAACTTATTAATTTTTTTAATCGATAAGCAAGCTAATAAATTAACAATTTTAAGACATAAAGCGCTAATTTGTAATACTTTCCAAAAAAGTTGAAAAATGTTTATCATTTTGGATCGTCTGTCATGTCTGTCTATTTATCTGTTCTCTCTCTCTCTAACTTCTGTAACTTTGTTTGAATCGTGACAAAATTTATGTATGTTTTTGAGTTTCTTTGCATTATTATAACTATTGAAAATGATATAACTTAAATGTATAGCTTCAATATAGAGATCTGCATGGGCCGAAATTTCCAGACACTGGCACGGTGCGGTCCGAACGAAACCTATCTTGGACCGACCCAGTGTAAAAACTAAAAGTTCGGCTGGTCCCGGCCCGTTTATATTTTCACAGTTCACAGCCCGACTCAATTTGTTGAAAAAAAAAACTGATTTTTCTTAACACACAAGTAAAATTCTTTTAGAGAATACTTCATATGCATTCATTTATGCCAAAATTTATAGTAAATTTTAGGCTATATATCTTCAAGAGATAGAATACTGAATGGAAACATGAATGATCAAGTGATCATTAATAAGACTCTTAGAGTATTATCCTCAAACAAAGACTCATTAAAAAACGAATGTAGTTTAGAATAAAACAAAAAAGATGGTCAAAACATCAGAACTTTTAAAGTTGTAATAAAGAAAAAGCAGATTTTTGAAAATATTTCTCTAATTTATTACGGTATAGTTAGTATTTCCATAACAAAAATCAGTACTAACTCCACTACAAAAATTACCATTATTTTAACATAAAAAATAAAAAATCCTGCCCGACACGTCCTTGGAACAATTAAGTCCGGACCCGGCCCGGCTCGAATATGTAGAAAATAAGTAATCCTGAGCCCGTCCGAGTCTGCTGAAAAAATTAAATCCGAGCTCACACACGATGTAACTGTCCGATGCAGTTCTCTAATCTGGATATATTAAATTTCTGTAATGGTGTTGTCAAAATAGCATCAGCTTAGGCAGCACATTTATAACTTATTCTCGGCCCAAGCAAGGTCCATTGAAAATCATTCATATTTGCCGGGTTAGTCCGACACTCTTAAATTTGTTATGTTGGGCCTTTCGGCCCACTTAATTTTTTTATCGACTCGCCAGGCCCGTTTAGATTTTTAAGGCTGTTCTCAAATCCAAACTGGCTACTTTATGACACATTTTTTTAATTCCTTTTTGTTCGCCAATGTATCAAATTAGCTGATATTCTTATTCAGAAATTTTGTAATCGAAACACGTTTTCCATTTTTTGGTAAAGGCAGAAGCTCATTCAGAGAAGACTGGGAAAGTCGGCGTTTTGAACCGAATTCCCGTCATGATAGTACTAGAAAGGAGAAAAACCCGGTCGTCACATGACACGAATCGCTTATAACTCGATGATAAGTAATTAATTTTTCAAAAAATGGAAAACTCATTTCGATTCAAAATCGCTTCCATAGTCAGGCCTGCCAATTTTATGTCTTTGCGTTTAAAAATGAGGAAGAAAATGTGTCAAAGTTTCGCGTTGTTGAGAAGGAAGTTGAGAACCACCTTAAGGCTGTTCTCAAATCCAAACAGGCAACTTTCTCACGCATTTTTTAATTCATTTTTGTTCGCAAATGCATGCAATTGGCAGGTGTTCTTATTCAGAGACTATGTAATCGAAACGCGTTTTCCATTTCTTGGCAAAGGCAGAAAGTCTTTCAGAAAAGACTGTCACAGTCGGTGTTTTGAACCGAATTCCCAACGTGACAGCCAAAGAAGCGCGAAAAACTCTTCGTCACGTGACCAGAATAGCCTATAATTTGATGATAAATCTATTTATCAAAAAATCGGAAACTCATTTCGTTTCCATAATCATTGCTTCCATAATCAGGCCTGCCAATTTTATGCCTTTTCGTTTAAAAATGAATCTGAAATTGTGTCAGAAAGTTTCGCGTTGTTGAGCAGGGCATTTGAGAACCACCTTAAAAAAATTTGTCTTTATTCTGCCGGCCCGGTCCGTTTGAAAGTTTGTCTTCATTTTTCCGGCACGCACGGACCTCGGTCCAGGCCGTTACCGTACAGACCCTTCTATCTTTCGTTTACGGTGGCACAAAAGTATTATTTCATATTACGGTGTATGGCCGAAAATTGTTTGAAATACACTTTAGTAAAAATATAGTACTTTAAATAATATGAAAACGAAATATGGTATCGAGATTCACTATAACATATTTCCTATAAAAAATAACATTTATTTTCCATTTATACACTGTAAAAAATGACCAATGTTTCTTATTTTATGAAAATGTACTATAACCACGAACGAAAATATAATATCTTCTTCGTTATCCGAAATTCCGAATAGCGTCTTCCATTGTCTTTTGAATCTCATACATTTCCAAAATTTAAAGAATTATTTATAAAAGCAAAGTAATTTTTGTTGCCCAAATTTTTCAGATACGTTTCCGAAGGGTTTCAGTGTCCTCAGCCTGGAATACCATGTTTTTCGAATGTCATCCATTCTCAAGTAAACGTTTTCAGCTGCATAAGTTAAATTATACATGAAAGAGTAAAGAAATAATCTTAATTTTAATGTTCATGTTAACGCTGTTAATTTTGCAGCATGTTTGACTGTTAAGCATATTTGTTGAAAATGAAAATGTATACTTGAGAATGGATAGCATCGGAAAAACCAATATTCCGGGCTTAGAAAATTGATTAAAACACTTTAAAAGCTACTCGTAAACGTTTCGAAAATTATGGACAGCAAGAGAAATTTTGTTTTTATAAATGATTCTTTAAATCTTGAAAAGTCATTAATGTCTGAGGTTTCTAAAGATAAAAGAAACACTTTTCAGAATCATGGTTAACAAAGATGAGTTTATATTATAAATTTGTTCGTGATTATATTATATTTTCGTAGATTAAAAAACATTTGTCATTTTTTACAGTGTATTTATAGTAAAAAATAAATGAAACACCATTAACGATAATTGTTTGAAATGGATTTCAATGATATTATAATTTTTCAAACAAAAAGAAATTCATATGTATACTACTATAAGGACCATTCATTTTGCTATAGAGAAAGAGAAAGAGAGCCACATTTGCTGAAGAGAACGGTGCGTGAAGTATTTTACTTTTACAAGAACACATAAAAGATTCCAAATACATTGTCGACTATGGGTGCAATTCCTATACAGGGCCACTTAAAATAATTCGAATACATTACCATCGGCAGGCAATTATCGCTTGATACGTCTTTAAGCCGAACAAAATTTTATTTGTGATAAAAAACGCAAGAAATGCCATCCCTCACACATCATTTGTTGCTGTAAAGTTAATTTTACAGCATTTATGAATAATGAATTTAATGTGTTGGCCGGTATGCAGAGTGTTCAATTGAACACTCAGCTTAAGCTACACCAATCTTTTTTTTTTTTTTTTTTTTTGTCTTCCGTGATTACAATATTTGTTTTGTACTTCGTATGGTAAAGAAACCATACATATTCTTTTCCAAATAAAAGTAAATCCATATTTAAATTATTTTAGTAAATATATTTTCTCTTTTCTTCATTATCGCATTTAATATATATTCCCGTGTAAGTGATTTAATGGCGCGCCCTTTTCCTTTTCTCTGTTCATCGAAAATATGTAGACAAAATTATATCTATTTTATTTTATGAATTTAACTCTAACGTACATTTTTATCAATTGCAGTTATTGCTTGAAAAGAAATAAAACAAAGTATAAAATGTTTCTCTCATGGACAAATTTTCATCTTGCTAAAATTCCCAGCTGGCTTCTCATAAAGTTTTGGTGTTACTGTTTTGCATAAGAATTATTCACAGGCCTTCTGTTCAATAAAATAAAAAGAATCTCACATGCCTTTACCAATTTTCTCTTAACATCAAAACCGTCAGTTGAGAATTTTCTTCATTTTTATCTAAAGTGTGCTTTCTTGCCAAATAAATATACCTTTCTTTGTTGCCAATTATGAATGTAAAATGAGAATCTTCTAACGGTTCTGGTAACCCATTCAAAAGTTCCCGCTTCTACATTCGAAAAAGTAAATCATTTGGCTAGAATCGTAACTGGTGCTTTTGCATCATTTCTCATCACTTCGCCTCTAACTTTCATCTCATCAAGCTCTAAAAAAAGCTTCATGCAGGACCATCCGAAAATAGTACTTTAACTCTTTAATCTAGTAAATATTGCACTGTCTATTTACGCCCCTACCAAAGTTTAAATATTGCTATGTCATGACTGGATTGTTACTTGCAGTGGCGTATCCAGGGGGTGGGCTGATGGGGCTGCAGCCCCCCCCCCTCCCCCGAAATTGTCAAGAGTAAAATGAAAAACGTGCTTTTTTCTTTCTTTTTTAGATACATTTCTAATTTTTTTTCTGTTATACAGCGGATCAGCCATTCTCGTTAGTTCATATTAGTCCGCATTGACATCACAGCATAAACAGGGTAAGGGTGCTGATGGGGTTATAGCCCCCCCCCCCCCCGCCCGAAATAGTCGAAAATCTCATGAAAAAAGTGCTGTTTTCTTCTTTTTTCAGGTAAATTTGTAATTTTTTTTGGTTATACAACAGACTACCCACTCTTTTCTTTTTAGCTTCATATTAGTTCACATTGACATCAGAACATATCTAAAAAGAGGAAGGGGACTGATATATTTACAGCCCCCTTCCTCTGGGAGAGTGGGAATAGACTACCCACGCCTTCTTTTTAAACCCATATTAGTCCACATTGACATCAGAGCATACCTAAAAAGGAGAAGGGGGCTGATGGGATTACAGCCCCTCTTCCCGAAATAGTCGAACATTCATGAAAATAGAGCTGTTTTTTTCTTCTTCGAGATAAATTTGTATTTATTTTTCTTTTTTTTTTTTTTTTTTTTGTTATACTACAGACTATCCACTCTCTTCTTTTTAGTCCTATAATGGTTCACATTGACATCAGAGTATACCTACAAAGGGGAAGAGGGCTGTTTGTGTTACAGCCCCCATCCTGAAATAGTCGAACATCTCATGAAAATAGTGCTGTTTTTTTCTTCTTTGAGATAAATTTGTATTTATTTATTTATTTATTTATTTATTTTTTTGTCAGAGAACAGACTATTCACTCTCTTCTTTTTAGTCCCATATTAGTCCACATTGCCATCAGAGCATACTAAAAAGAAAAGGGGGCTAATGGAATTACAGCCCCCCCTCCCCAAATAGTTAAACATCTCATGCAAATAGTGCTGTTTTTTTCTTCTTTGAGATAAATTTGTATTTTTTTTTTTTTTTTTTTTTTTTTTGGGGGGGGGGTCAGAGTACAGATTATCCATTCTCTTCTTTTTAGTCCCATATTAGTCCACATTGACATGAGAGCATTCCTAAACAGTAAAAGGTGCCTGATGGGGTTACAGCCCGCCCCCCCCCCTCGCGAAATATTCGAAAATCTCATGCAAAAAGCGCTGTTTTCTTCTTCTTTGAGATGAATTTCTAATTTTTTTTTTTGTTATACAACAGACTACCCACTCTCTTCTTTTTAGTCCCATATTAGTTCATATTGACATCAGAGCGTATCTAAAAAGGGGAAGGGGCTGATGGGGTTACAGAGGGCCCCCTCTTCCCGAAATAGTCGAACATCTCATGAAAATAATGCTGTTTGTTTCTTCTTTGAGATAAATTTCTATTTGTTTTTTTTGTTATACAACAGACTATCCACTTTCTTCTCTTTACTCCCATATTAGTACAGAGTAACACCACAGCATATCCAAAGAGGGGGAAAGGGCTGATGGGGCACAGACCCCCCCCCCCCATCCTCCCAAAATGGTCAGAAATGGAATGAAAAAAGTGCCGATTTTTCTCATTATGTTTGAGATAAAATTAGAATTATTTTTTCTGTCATGCAATGGACAACCCACTCTATTTTCTTATTCCCATATTAGTACACAAGGGGTGGGGGTTATGGGGTAACAGCTCCATTCCCCTTCTGAAGTGGTCGCAGTGAAATAAAAAAAACTGACTTTGTTTCTTTCTTTTTGAGATAAATTTGTTTTATTTTCTGGCACGTAACGAATTTGTTTTCTCGTTAGCACCATATGCCTCTCAGTCCTGCGATCAAAATTACTTGAGACCACAAAATCTGTTTTCAAATTACTGAAAAACAGTTCCATACATGTTTTAGTGAATAATTGAATACGTATAATATACTCAATTAGCAAGATCTAGAAGTAGTTTAATTAATTTAAAAATATTTAACTCTCTTCCACAGATGATACCAAGACTAAGAAAGTATATTCGTGCGCAGTGACATTAAATATTATAGCAAAATCGGCAAATGTACGAACTAGAATTTTTTTTGTGAATGGCAATGTCAAGCAAGATTATTGATTTTCGGTTTTGGAAGGGTCTTTTAAAGATGCCCAGTAGTAATACTAAAAAAATAATCTCCTGTTGATTTGTTTGTTCCTGGTCTTTTCACTAGCGAACTAGTTATTTTTACGTTACGTGATTTTCTAGATTTAAGGCTGTTCTCAAATACAAACTGGCTACTTTATGACATATTTTTTAATTCATTTTTGCTCGGAAACGCATGAAATTCACAGGTCTTTTTATTCAGAAACAGTGCAATCGAAACACGTTTTCCTTTTTTTTTATTGTAAAGGTAGAAAATCTTTCAGAAAGCACTGTCCAAGTTGGCGTTTTGAATCGGATTCCCGACACAGCAGCCTGAGAAGCGCGAAAAACGAGTCGTTAATACGTTACCAGAATCACTTATAACTCGATAAGTAATCTATTTATCAAAAAATGGAAAACTCATCTCGATTCCAAATCTCTTCCATAGTCAGGCCTGCCAGTCTAATGCCTTTGAGTTAAAAAATGTGTCAAAGTTTCCCGTTGATGAGCAGGGATGAAGATGCCTTTTTCAATATTTCAGTGTACGAGTGATCCAGCAAAAGATAAAAATTCTTAATTACTCTTCTATGAAAGTACAATATTACGAATTGTGTTCTTTTATAATTGCTCTTTTTTTGACACGACGCACTTTAGTATCAGCATTTTTACCATTTTGAATATTTAACAAAAGAAGCATTAAATAAATTGACAGGTTAAAAATAAATTTTCTTACAATTTTACTTACAGTTTTTTTTTTTAAAGTTCAGTAATACTGTTAGCCATAATTCAATAACCTTAACTCTTTTTTTTAAAAAAAGGAAATCTGATGTTCAGTTTCCAATTAATTCTTAACTTGTCCCTTCCTTCACAAATTTGATGAGTTTTTTTAACATATATTTCGTGAAGGTTAATAGCCATTACGTTTGATCAAAATCCCAGGAGCATGTATACGAAGGGAAGGGGGAGATCAAGAAGGAATGCTTGCTACCCCTAAAATTTTAAATTAAAATTTTGTTGGTATTAAAAAAAGAGATTTTGCAAAGAAAGTTTGTTTATCCTGAACAGGCCCTGACCATCAGAATTTTGGGCCATGGCATCAGAAAATATTTTTGGCCCTAATCGTAGATTATCATATTTTTACAAATACTGTGAATGAGAAGTATATGAATGTAACCATGTAATGCGCCCATTTAAATGAAAGACTGAGAATAAATGTGAACTGAAGTTGGATTATTATTATTATTATTGAAATTTCTTCGTAAAAATTAACTTGACAGACTCAAATATCATGTTAAATAAACATGAACTATAATGTTGCACAAACTTTAGAAACATACGCAACCCATAGAAAATGATATTTTATAAATAAGATAGTCATAAAATTAAAACATTTTTAAACGAATTTAAAACACACATGAAAAAGCTGAAATAAATTGGGTGCACTATGAGAAACTTAAATCTTCAAATGAGAAGAAAAATTATAAATATACTTATGATATTACTGACAATTTTAGCTTACATAAGTTGGGTAATGAATCTAGAAATTTTAATTTCTTATTCTATTAAGATTGTTTACAATAAAATGGATTTGAAACACCTTAAATTTTTGGGGCTCTTAAATATGTGGGTTCTGGGAAAGTGCCCCATGTGCCTTGGCAGTAATAGGGAATTGATCCTAAAATAGAAAACAAATTATGAAAAAAAAAATTGGGTAAGATTGTCCCAAGCAAAATTAATTTATTGTCAGGCAAGAATCGTAGCCAGAATTTAGGGGAGAAGGAGAGAACTTCATAGATTATAAGCTACAATGACTTTCTTTTAAATGAAAGTATATGAAACAATCCATTATCACTTTTCTTATTTTGGCGGGGGGGAGTGCTCGGGTTCGGCCTCGTACCCCCCCCCCCACCCCCCCCCCCCCCCACCCTTCCCCGTTTTTTTCTGCCTACGGCCTTATTGTTAAACATGATTTCTGTTTATAACGCAGCTCAAGATGTTTCGTCAGACTCAGAACATTATCGAAATTTAAGTCACCCCACCCCCCCCCCGAAATTAAATCCTGGATACGCCACTGGTTACTTGTACGTACGTTCTCGCTCCTGCCTAATTTCATTGCAGACTTTCATGGTGATTTATGCCATTATGTGACTTTTCTATAGATTAAAATCTTTTGATGTCGCAACAAGGATTTTACTGCCTCACTTTTTGTTTGAGCCCAATTCTTTTCTTTTTACAGGATCGCGAATCATCGGTGACTTGGGTTCACATCCCAGTCCCACTAATGAAACGTATATCTGATCACCCCTTGGGAACTTTTCTTATCGAGAATTTCATAAACATAAAGCCCAAGCCATCAACAATATTATACTTCGGAAAGTAAAAATGCAGTATTTTACAATGTAATCAGTGGACAACAGATTTCATGTTTATAATACTATTTCCAAAGCAAATTAAAACAAGAATATCGTTGTGCGAATTAGTGTTACCGAATTCCTAATTCTATTCCAAACTTTTTAAGACACGAAATAAAGTTCTCAATTTTTCAATTAACTTTTCAATTATTTAAAACATTACAAGTAAAAAACTTTAATTAAATTAAATTGTTTAATTTTTCAATTACTTTTGTCTGTAGCTCTAAATGAAAGGCAAGATTCAGTATCAAGTTTTCCGTTGGTGACACAGACCCTAGGTGTTCGGAACTATGAGCGTCCCCCCACTTTTTTTCCCAGGACTACACCACTGCTTCTCACTTCCCCACAGTCAGGTAACGCATTCGTGCTTGCAGGTGAAGCAAAAGTCCGTATTCTGAGCGATTTCCCCTTCCTGTTTACACGTGTTTTAATTTCCTCCAAACTTTATTTGCGATGAATAATATTTTAAAGCGCAAACTCGGTTTTATAAGCATGAAAATAGTTGATACTGGTCATGAATATAGATATAGATAAGGACTTCTAAAACGAAATAGTGTTAATATCGTGTCGCGACTTTTGAGCGTAATGGCAGCTGCGCGCGCGGTTCTGCGAAGCCGGTAAGCATTTCTGCTAAGTTACCACCTATAACAACAAACCGAAACTGTATATACGATACCCACCAGACGATGGCTGTCAAGCAGACGATTTGAAGAAGCAGACGAACTGGTTACGTACAGAGGAACTGTCCTATACAAGCGCCACCTATTTGAAACATTTTTCAAGGAACAGTTTTCTTCTTTTATAGGCTATTTCGTTAGAAATACTTATCTATTTCTATCCTCATGATACTGGCACTTCAATGTATTGAAGTGCAGGAAGAGGCAACAGCGCCAGACCGGGCACACTATGTCGGAAAAGGTTAAAAGGTGGCGTGATAAGGCATCATTGAAGTAATGCAAAGTTAAAAAATTAAAATATATTTTGTAAAGAAATGAAGTGTTGTATGTGTCTATGTAATAAAATGCCTGCATTTACGCAATGGTCCAAATAAGTAAGTTCACGCTGTTTATTTATTTCATAAACATCTGGATCGTTTATATAAAAAAATTTCATATTTAAAAAAAAAAAAGTTTTAAGGTCTTTCGGTTAAGCCGATTTTCGGATAACCGGGATTCGGATAATCGGGGTTCTACTGTATTAGACTTTTATTTATAGACCTGTACTTAGTATAATTAAACATTTATACCGCGACTTTGCAATCCAAAACATTTTGAATCATTTTATGTTTTATTTTATACTATTTATCAAATAATTAACATTTTGAAGATATACACTAGTGTCCGGCCAAAAGAATTTTTTCAGGCCTAAACCGAAATTCGTTTTCTTTTTTAGTGTCGACCGAAAACAAAAACAAAACTTTCTCAGAATGAAATTTTAGGCAATGATTGAGCTGGACTGTTACACCATCAAGATGGAAGCCTTTTGTTTATAAGTGTAATTGTTATTTAACATCTTATTCTGAAGATGGCATGGAAGTTGACCGAAACGTCAATGTAATGTAATTTTAAAGTATAATTTTACATAAAATTTTTATACACCATTCAGTAAAAACGTGTGGTTTACTATACACAATATTTTTATACAATGAAATTTTAGGCTATTAATTTTAGGCTACGTAAATATACAAAAATATTATTAATTTAATTAATCACAAACTCATACCACCTTACAAAGAAACTTACGATTATGCATATAATGGTATGTGCATTTGTTTGTTGAAAATAAAAAAATATATATTAAATTTTTATTTTGTATTGTTTTATAACGAATAATCAAAAGCATTTATTCATTATTAAATATATAGTTATTTATGTGTTAAAAAAGTTTAAAAAACGAGATCATTATTCATTGTATAGAGAGTCTCAAAATGTTGGGTGCAGTTCCTTATTACCGATGCCCCACCAGTGACTGAGAGGTTCTGCTCTCAATGCTGTAAGACGGGAGGTGCTGGTTTCAAACCCCTGTCGCGCTCGTCGACCTAACCGTTCGGAATTTTCCGTGGTTTTCTTTGAACCTTGCCGTAAATACCGGTTAGGGTCCCTTAGAAAGACCACCACGGAGGTCACTCCCCCCTAGGCCCTATATCCCTAGAGTAGATAATAGGCCATCATAAATCAACCAACCAACCTTATTACCGATAGGCCCATAGATATCCGGGACTCAATTTTTTTTCTGGTCCACAGTAGTCAGTTTTATTAAAAATCACCTTAAAAAAAAAATTAAGTCAGTTTGGGTGATTTACTACCAGTGCGACAAACTTTAAGAGATGATAGAGAACACTGCAGCAAACATTTTTTGTATTGGAAAGCTGGGTCACAATCAACTTATTCAGACATAAATACAATGTCTCACTTCATATCGAACCCAGATTTTCGTTCACAACTTTAACAGTAATGAAGGTAATTTATCGATATTTTCAAAAGACTTGCTTTACTATGTGTGAAATGAGATGATATCAAGGGCAGTGCAATTAGTTCAATCACCTATATGTACTGTGAGCTACAACCCAAATTACGTAGCGTCTTAGATCAGTGTTGTTTGGACGCAGATCGTGGCCATTTCCAGCAATTCTCGGGAAATTTTCACATTTCATGGAAGGCAAAGTTAGTCTTTTGAAAATATCGGTAAAAAAATGTCATTATTGTTAAAGTTATAAATAAAAAATCGTTTCGGCTTGGATTGAGACACTAGAGATCTGCATGGGCCCGGCCAGCAAAATGAAACAAACTTTCAAAAGGGCAGGACCAACAGTATTAGGAGAAAAATTTTAACGGGCCAGGCCGACAAAAAAAATTTAACGGGCAAGCGGGCCAGGTACGGGTCTCCGGCCCGTACAGACCTCTAGCTTTTTACTTGTTGAAACTTTTTCACTGCATCGTCAGAATCAGAATATTTGGAAGTTTAACATATTTTTCCGTCTTTGAAATAAAATCAATTCATCACTGTCACTATCACATACCAATTTCAAAATTAATTATACATTTAACCGATCCGATATAAAAATTTAAACGAGGCCGATAAAATACGAACCATTTCCAGCTAATATGACTTTTGCGAGAATAAGTATTAATGTGCTTCACGAGCTGACGACAACATCAATTCAGTAATATAACATATCAAGCGTTAGAGATCGGCATCGGACATTTTACATCGTGTCTGACTCCGAATTTAATTGATTTAGCAGACACGGGTTCAGCCGAGATCAGGCTTACATTTTTTTACTACATAGTGGAGCCAGGCTGGAACTGACTTAATTGTTCCCAGACAATTTGTTTTATAAAAATAATAGGTATAATATATAAGTCTAATGAGTCTAAGCGATTATTATATTTATTATTCTGCATGATTTGGCTTCTGAACATATAGCAATCTAAAATATACTGTTAAATCTTTCCATAAATATGTATTAAGTATTCTACAAAATAATCTTAATTGTATGTTAAGAAAAATTGGAATTTTATGTGGAAATTGAATTGGACCTGAATTTCATTGATTTTTGCACAGGTCGAACCGGACCGGGCTGGGCCGCGAAATTACAAACGGGCCGGGGCCAGGCCCGTGCAGACCTCTATGAGACACCCTGTATTTATGACTGAATAAGTGGATTGAGACCCAGCTTCAATTATACAAAAAAATGTTTAATTGATATCTATCACCTCCTAAAATTTGTCGCACTGGTAGTGAATCACCCTGTATAAACTGTATAAAAGATACATAAGGCAGTAACTGTAAGACCATCGCTACAATGAACATTTTAAAGAATGATTTGACTATAAATAAATAAAAAACATTTATGATTTTTTCAAATTTTTAATGACATTTATTCTTATTTTTTACAAATATTGTATAAGGGCTTTTTTTTTTACGAATGTAAGAGCATTCATTTTTTTTCTGCTGTCTATTTAAAATTTCAAGTTTTTCATAAGTTCAAATCATTTCTTATTTCTTCGCATTTTACATTTCATTTCTTTACATAAAAAATGTTTGAAATTTTACGTGAGTGCTTTAATTTTAAAACTACTTTATCTGTAGAATTCATACTTTTTTTTGGCGTAAATAGATATTTCAAGTAAAATTAATTCATGTTTTTTTTTATCGTTTTTTTTTTATTATTATATTTGATTTTGGCAAAATCATTTTTTATTTAAAAATGCTAATAATAATTCAACTTGCGCTAACGTTTACGTAAGTTTTCCATTTATATTTTTGCATTCAGTAACACACAGTATATTCATGCAGTTCTGGTGTTACATTCTTTGTAAAAGCATCATTATCTAAGATTAGGCTCCAAAATATTTTATTTTCCAATGGCCCAAAAAGTTCATGTTTTGGCTCTGCATAGGTAGGCGGCCTTATTAAACACACATGCAAAAAAAAAAAAAAAAAAAAAAACTTTTAAATAACAATATTATTCGGCGACAATGTATTTTCGTACATCCATACATCAGATTTCTGCACAACATAATATTCGTAAAACTTCGAAAAAAAAAAGGAGAAGAGCATGTTATTTATTTTATATTTTTCTTGAAATTGTCGCAGCAGATGATTGTTTAACCTATAACAACTGCACGTCGTCTTTGCTTCATCTGTAAATATTATTTCTTTACTATTATTTGTATGAATCACCATAAAAACAAAAGAACACGCAGGACACGTTTCCGACTGGAAAGTTTTAACCGCCCGTCATCAACCAGAGTAAACACGTGTAAAAGGCCACAAATGAACAGAAGCGCAGAGAGCAGAGCTTACAAAGAATGCGACAGGTGGCGCTAGCTGAAAGGAAAACACCAATCATAGAGAAGCACAAGCGGAAGAGGAAAATGTAGCCAAAGTGATGGGAAAAAACAAGCTGGAAATTGTACGTCAAACGTGACAAATGAGGTGCATTCGTCAAACTACTTTATCGTACTTAGTTTTATAAATATTCAGATCTTGGTTCAATAGCTGTTGCACTCTTATGCAAAAATGCATGAATACAAAATTTATTTTATGTGGAGATTTTCATATTATAGATATTAATTTTATTTTATGAAATTAAGTTTCAATACACTTTTACAAACAATTAATTACAATTATGTTAGATTAAAATTATACTATACGCAAATATCCAATACAAGACAATGTAAAAAAAAAAAAAAAAAAATCACCGTTATTATTTCAGTGAAATAAATTATATTGTCTGTTATGATATGATTAATTTCCGTAATAAAATAAGTACATTTTAAGGTGGCAACATTTTATCTTTCGTTGACATTTACTAATGGGAAACTTAAGCCTAGCTTTGAAAAATTTCAGAACTTGAAATCCATATTTAAACTCTTTTTCCACTTAATATCTATTTCTCCGGAAACATCTATCCAAAAAACTGTCGGTAGATTATACGGTTGCTATAATTAAACAATTTTAGTATACAAATTCGGTTTTAAAATTCAGTAATGCGGAAATAATATGACTCTACCTTAAATATGACGTGATCACGATGGCAACCTATCATGGGATATCATTGAATTAATTATGTATGACAGGATTTAATAGAATGAAGAAAACTTTTATTAATATCTTTTTAAGTTTTGATTCGATTTTCATAAAATTTGAAATGACTTGACAAAATTCTGCAACAGTTATATATATTAAATTTCAAACCATTCGGTTGGGTAGTTTTTGCGCTATTATATGCGCACAGACGGACAGATCAGACGACGACTACGTATTTATATAATTTACAAACATGCCTGATAAAAGAGACAGGGGGGGGGGGGGAGAAAGAGGAAAAAAATTACAAAAGGGTAATTTCCAAGCTGAAGAGAGAAACAGAGATGATGAGAGATCATTGTCAAGATTATCGAATTTTTTTTAAATAAAAAATGCTTCGTGAAAATCCAAGTGAGTGGGAAAGACAGGAGAAGAAATTATTCTGGCCATGGAGAAATTGAAACAGTGACTTGAAATCCAACAACGATAGGCAATTGAAGATTTGGAAAATTCTTGATTTGATATGTACCTCTGGTGTACTGTCTCTGATGTCTGTCTGTTAAAAATTTCCAGCCCGTAACGAGTCCTGTGTGTTCTTTTGTTTTTATGGTGATTCATACAATGTTTTATCATTTAATTGTGATTTATCGCCAGTTCTTCGATGCTGTTTCATCTGTATTCTCTTACAGACTAATTTATTTTTTTAATTGGTTTTGCTTCTTTACTTTGGAAATTTATGATTTCAAAAATAATTAGCCAGCAGTTTTGCAAACGCACTTTGCATTTGCATAGTGCAATTTAATGCATGATAATTTTTAATATTTCCAACGATATTTTGTATTTTAAATGTATTTTCAAAATCTATCTTGTAAATTTTTTTTTTTTATTTGAGAAGTATTTTATATTTTAGGTTCTAAAACCGATGCATTTTGTATCGAAAATGGTTTTCGACATATTTTTTCCAACTCTGTCTAGGCATACCATTCTCGACTCCAGCCTCGATCAGAATTATCCAAATCGATATATAGGTAGGTAGGTCGGGGTCATTCATGGAATGGCCTCCACATTCTACAGATATGGTGCCTAATGGCTTTTTTCTGTGGGAGCACTTGAAAGCATGTTCTTTTCATCTTTTTATATCATATATATATATATATATTTATTTATTTATTTATATACAGGTAGTATTTTAAATGTATTTTCAAAATCTATCTTGTAAATTTTTTTTTTTTTTTTTAATTTGAGAAGTACCAGCTACCATAATTAAACGACCCTACTTTAAAGTTGTCTACAGACGAAACTATTGGTCAGAAAGTTCTGAAATTTTGTAGAGGACATAATGAAGGAATGAGAATTTGTTTAAGCGAAAAAAAAATTAGTTCAAAATTTTGCCACCAGATGGTGTTTTAATGAGTTACACATTTAACATACATTTACGATAGTTTACGTATTTTATTGCAACAAAACATGTTTCACATGGCGGCCATCATTTTCAGCTACCATTTGGAATCGTAAGATAGCATAATCCACAGTTGACTGCAGTATGTTCTGGGAAATGCTAAAAACATGCGTGAAAAAAAGTTTTGTTAAACATGTTTTATTGTAATAAAATTTGTAACTTATCGTAAATGTATGCTAAATGTGTAATTCATTAGAAAACGTCCTCTGGCGGCGAACGTTTGAACTAAATTTTTTTTGCTTAAACAAATTCCCATTCCTTCATTATGTCCTTAACAAAATTTCACAACTTTCTGAGAAATAGTTTTGTGTGTAGACAACTTTAAAGTAGGGTCGTTTAATTATGGACACCCTGTATATATAGTGACTAAATTTTTATACTAGCTATTTTTCTGTACTCTCTAACAAAGGAAAATAATAACAACACAGCTCTTTTCATTAGATCAGCAATATTACTCATACCAACAGTCTGTAAATTCCATAAACTGCACCCAATGTTTATACTTTGGATTGACTTAACTGAATATCTGCCCAGACAGACGTACTGATGAAAAATATCAGTTCCTCCACAACGGTTACTTTTCATGCGTTGCTGCTCCAGAAACAGTCCGAAAGAAAGATGTAGCAGAAAAGTTTTCCCAGGGTCTGGCCTCTGGAATTTGATGGGGATAAGGTCAGCCTTTTACTCTACGGTTAATTTAAAAAGTTCTTAATTTTTTTTGTATCTACCATAAAGGAAATACAGATGTTCAAATGATGTATGAAGCGACAGACACATAACACATGGGCTGATAAGTTCCCAGTCTGGCACACAGATGGCGTTGCAATCGCCGAACCGATGTTTTTTTAGTAAATACTAACCTTTAAAAGGTAGTAGAAAAAATGCCATGATGATTCGCCGTGTGGATAAAACGTTAGAGTGGTTTTAGTTGAACGACTTTGTTGATAAACAAAAAAATGGATAACAAGAATTTCAAGAATTGTTATTTGATGGGGAAAAATACCGTTCAAACAAAAGCTTGGCTAGATAAGCGTTATCCGGACACTGCACCAGGTAAATCAACCATTATTGACTGGTTTGCTGAATTTAAATGTGGTCGTACGGACACCAGTGATGCACCACGCAAAAGAGGTGGTTACTCCGGAAAACATAAAAAAAAGTCCACAAAATCGTTTTGAGGAACCGTAAAGTGAAGTTGCAGGAGATAGCTCAGACTCTGAAGATATCCAAGGAACGTGTAGGTTTTATTTTGAATGAACATTTGTCTATGAAAAAGCTGTTGTCAAAGTGGCTGCCGCACGTGTTGACTTTTGACCAAAAACAATAACGAGTTCTGAGCACTGTTTGGAGCTTTTACGTTATAAAATTATGTTATTTATTATTAAATTATTATTATTAATCATTTATTAAATTATTATAAAATTATTATTATTAAATTATTTTTAAAATTATTTTTATTAAATTATTATTATAAAATTATTATTTTTAAATTATTATTATTATTATTAATTATTAAAGTTATGTTATTTATTAAAGTTATGAAGTCATAAAGTTATAAAGCTTTGTTAAAAAGTTGTGTTTTCTTTATTAGACCGGGAACTTATCAGCCCATGTGTTAGACATGGTTTGTGCAGGGCCTGAGTAATGCAGGGGCATGCGAGGCAGCTGCCCAGCAACCAGAGTTCCAAATGGTTAAAAGTGGATAAATTGACCAAAAAATCTTCCAAATATTTAGGCAGGGAGTACAGTCCCCCTCTTCCCCTTCCGAACCCCCCCCCCCCCCCCACCCACCCACCCACCCCCCAAAAAAAATCAAGCTACATTTTCAGAAAACTAATGATTGAAATGTTATTATAACAACTTAGTATTCCATTGTTTCAAGAGAAATTCATTATTGACGTTTTCCTCTTAACGAGGTAAGTTAAAAACCATTTATGATGACCAATTGAGAGTATTTTTCTTTTAAACACCTTAACACAAACGTAGATAAGCAAAGAGAAAGTTTGCAAACAAATACTCCCGTAAACCAATTCATAATTCTTCTACTAGTTTCCTACTAATTTTTCTACTAGTATTTTTCTAGTTGTGACCAGCTTTCTTGTGATTCCCTGTACACAGATGTGAATAGTACTTGGTACAAAATTTAAGTATATATAAAATAGGTATGAAGTTTAGTACTAGTCACTTAAGTATAATTCACGAACAATTTCTATGGATGGATAGAATGGGAATGATTATAGAATGCTTGTCCCAGGACCTCAGATAGCCAGGTCTTGGATTTGAGATTGGATTTCTAAAATTTTGTTTCCGCCGAAGCCAGCAAAATAAATCGTGCTCTCTGCTTCACCCGTTTCTTTCCTTAGACCAACCTGAACTCTTTATTATAATGATTCTTCATGTTTTTCCAGAAAATGTAATTTTTTTGTACTGGTGTTCTACAGAGCTGGATGAGACCAATTCTCTGAAATTTTTTGAGTATTTTCTTAGTGTTGTGCTGTGCAACAAAATTATCAACATTAAACAAACATTATGTTTTCTTCTTTCTCGAGAAATTTTCTGTTCCGAGAACAGATTTTTGCTATGCTTAAAAAAATAAGTGCTATATGAGGCCAATTTTGTGATCTTCTTCGATGAAATTTTCAACATTCCTTCGTTTGTACTTTATTATCAGTGCTGTGCTATTTTTGTGTGTGAAAAGTGATTTCTCCTGTGTCTTAACCCTTTCCGGCACAGTGGTCCCACTCCGGGCACACCGAATTTTAATTCCAAACTTGCATTCGACACCAAGAATATTTAATAAAACAAAATTTCTACAATGAAAGCTTAAAATAAGGAGTTTTTACTAACATCAAACATTGGCTTCCAACGTAAATTTCGTTTAATTTAATATGAGTTACTTTAAAACTACTATATATGTAGTTTTAAAGTAACTCATATTAAATTAAACGAAATTTACGTTGGAAGCAAATGTTTGATGTTAGTATTTATATGTGCAACGTAAAGTCCTTATTAATTATTAATTAAGGAGTTCTTATTTTCTAAAAAAGTCGTTTGTAAATTCCGGTATCAGTCCGTAATTTCTCATTTTACGAACAGACTTTGCTTGTGCCGGAAAGGGTTAAAAGGAGGAGAGAAACCAACATCAATTAATGCATCAATGTGAAAGTGTTGTGAAACATTATCTTAAAAGTCTGCTTCCTTTTTAAGAAAATTATTTTTTGCATCTATAACAAAGACATGTATATAGTGTTCTGCTTCATAAAAAAGTGAGAGTTCTTGTGTTTATCGGTGTCGTCTATGTGAAGAAAAATGCATCATCGTGTTATTCTTATGTGTGTTTTCTGGATTGATATAACAAATAAAATGCATATATAAAGGATGACGTAAAATAGTTACAGATAAATATTTCATACTTCAATATTGACTTGATAAAGTCTAGAATATGTATTTTGTTTTGTTTACTTTTTTCATGGTATATTACATATTTATAAATATATATTTAACTTTGACAATACTTAAGTCATTTCATATAAATATATCCAAATTACTTCCATAAAATTCATAATGAATGTTTTTTAAATATTTTTATGCTTTAGTGTTTTCTATGTTGATATTCTCTTTGAATAATGATACTCACTATTTTTGAAAATAAAAAAATAAAATGTTTAAAAAAGAAATTTTAGTAGGTTTAATTTTTGTAGGTTTTAATTTGTCATCTAATATCATTCTTATTTTTATTATTATAGACAATTTCTTTATGCTAAAGAACTTCTATTTCATAATTTTTTTAAGTTACTGATTCTTTTTATAGATAGTATAAAAAGGAGTAAATGATTATAACTTCAAAAGTTTGTTATTAATTATAGAGTCTAGCCGGATAAGCATAGCGAAATGGCCTCCACGACCGATGTTTGAAATAACATATGTGATAATAAGGCTTACCACGGTATAGAATGTTTTTAGGTTGAGATAATCAGGAAAGTATGCGCCGGCGCCACTGTTTTTCAAATACGTTTTTCTCGAAAAATATAAAAGCTAAATAAAATTAAACCAACGCCAATTGTTGAAGAACATATTAGTTCATATATTTTTTTTTCACATTTTTACACAATTTTTAACACAGAAAAATAAACAAAAATATTTTTTAAAAATATATTAATCGAGTAATATTATATTTACACCAACCAAAAAATTACACAATAATGCTCAAAGTATGTACTTTAACCAAAAAAAATTTTTTTTTAATCGAAGATGCGCTTTTGAGTTATAACAAAAATAATGCTAACAACTTGTTAAAATATTCTTAACTTTTCCTGTTTGTATTTGCAAACAAATTCAAACAGGAAAAGATAGGAACATTCTAACAAGTTGTTAGCATTATTTTTGTCATAACTCAAAAAGCTCATCTTCGATTTTAACGACATTGTTTTTGGTTAAAGTACATACTTTGAGCATTATTGTATAATTTTTTTTGTTAGTGTAATTATAATATTACTCTATTAAAAATAAAATTTAAATATTTTTGTTTATTTTTCTATGTTAAAAACTGCAAAAAAAAATATATAATATGAACTAATATATTTTCAATTGGCGTTGGTTTCATTTTTTTTTAAACTTTTATACTTTTTGAGAAAACGTATTTGAAAAATAGTGGTGCCGCCGCAAACTTTCCCGATTATCTCAAGGACAGTTCAAGGTCAGGGATTAAAAACACTCTATATTGTGTTCTCATGGTAAGCCTTATTAACACTTAAGCTATTTCAAACATTGGCCATGGGACCCATTTCGCTATGCTTATCTGGCTAGACCCTTTAAAGATCGGTTCTGTTTCTATCCCCTTCCATCATGGACCTCATGTTAAACTTTGGTGCCGTTGACCATTTCCTAATGCCCTGCTTCTCCCGATTGGACTATCACCAATCAAATATAATTTTTATGCGATTTTTGTGCTACAACTTAGAGTACAACGTATTTTTCACAGAATTATAGGACACTCACAAATATATATATATATATACTTCAGTGAATCATAATTTTATGCTTTAAGTACTAGATGATTTTGAGTTTTATGTATTATTTTTTTATCACTTTTGCAACTAAGTAAGCTCTGAAATATTTTGAAATAATTAGCTTGAGATAATATACAGTGATTGTTGAAAATGTTTTATGCTATATTGAATGAATTTTTCAGTATTTATATTTTCATGGCAATTTTCTAATGACTGAAATAACTGTCATAATTTTCAATTATATTGTTTGTGATTGTAAAGTGGTACAAAGTAAAAATTACCTTTTTATTTGAAGCAGTCTGACAGACAGGATACAGAGTCCACACTAATTAACTAAAAACCATATATTTACCTGATAATATTTGACTTACTATCTTTGAATATGTAAACACAAGAACGAAAAACCAGGCATCAAGCATAGATAATAAAACACTTTCTAGCACATCCAGAAAAATATAACAAAACATCACTGTGAAAGAAGATATGTAAGTAAACAGTTTAGAAAATACATAACACATTTAAAAATAAAGTTTCAGCAATTACAGTTCACAGTCAGAAAAGTAGTCATATTCTTTTGTACAGCCTTATATATGATCAATAGATTTCTATATATACTACATAGCATGCTAAAATATAGTCCAGTTAGAAAGTGCATAACATAGTAGAAAATTAACTTTCAGAAATTTTCGCCAACAGACGGAAATATACTCGAGTTCTTTTGTACATCCCTGTATATTATTTACAGGCATTTATACACACACATATTAAGCTAAAATTTAACTTAGGTAAAAAAAACTCCTAAAACAACAAGAAATGCACTTACAGCAATTACCAACCAAAAATGATAATGTATCTGGTTCTTTGCATAGTCCTGTATATGTATTTATTTATATTCCACAAACTTCTCTTAGTACACTAAATATAGTTCAGCAGAAAATGCATAACACAATTAAAACCCACCTTTAAGCAATGCACGCCCATAGGCAGTAATACTTACAATTTTTTTTATGTAGCTATGTATGATTAATAGAATTTATACACATTGCATAATATGCCAAATTAAGATTAAAATGCATACCACAACTGAATGATAATTGCTATGCACACCCTATTTTACAGTAAGCATCTTATAATGCACCTCAATATATGTATATCAATATTACAATGTTTGAAATAGTGTAACATCATTAAAATATACTGTAAATGATATTTTTTCCACAGCCCATCATATATATAAATTCCTTCATGTGACCCTGTAAATGAATGCTAAATGCTTTGCATACTGTGAAATTACAGACACGCTATAGAAAGCATGTTTTAGTGCACCTTAGAAACGCAGAACAACTTCATTATGTTAGAAATAGTGTAACATCAGTAAAATGCACGGCAAACCCTCCATTGATCGTAATGTAAATGAACTATAAATGCTACGTACTTCATTTTCAGTAGCAATCATGCTATAGTAAACCTCAATAACCTATTTCAATTACATGACAATTAGATATATGTATGGTAGTTAGAGCATGGACAGACAGAAGACAGAGAAACCAAAATCATAAGCCTTTTTCCCCAATGTTGAAATGTTTGTTAAAAAAATGATCTTACCATTAACATCTGATTCACATTTTTGTTTTTGTACCGAAAATTGTTCAATATTTATCATTAATATCCACAAAGTACAGGGTTTTGAAAATGGACTGACATTTTTTAACACTTTCCAACATAATTCAATAGTGTTTATAACTTTGGTTTGTCTGTCTGCAGTCTGTCATCTATTTACTCTAACTCTCTTAAATATACTCAAATTGCCATGTAATTGATATATTGATATTAAGGTTTAAAATGGTATGTCGCCATTGAAAATATATTGTGTGTAGCATTTATACTTGGTTTACAGAGACACTCAAAAAAATTCCATAACATTATCGTCTACGGGGGGTAAATTGTTTGGGGTATATTTTATGTTGCATTATTTCAAACTTAATGAAATTGATATACATTTCTAAGATGCACTAAAACAAACATTTTGTAGAATATGGAGTGTGCAGCAATTATCATTTATTTACACGGTCAAAGGAAAGAATTCTGTTACATAATGGGCTAAGGGGGAAATTGTTTGCAGCATATTTTGGTGTTTTTACACTGTTTCAAATATAATGAAATTTCTATACATTATTTAGCTGTACAAAAACATGCTTACTGTAGAAAATTATGTACATAATAGTTATTGTTAATTTACAGGGATACACAAAAGAATTCAGTTTTAGTACTGTCGATGAGTGAAAAATACTGGAAGTGCATTTTCAGTTATGGTGTGCATTTTTAAGTTTACTACATTTTTGCATACATGTGTGTATAAATTCTATAGATCATATACAGTGCTACATAAAATAATTCGTAAAGCATTACTGTGTTTGAGCATTAACTGCTTAAGGGTGTATTTTGAGTTATGCATTTTTCAGCTGAGCTATATTTAGTATACTAAGAGATGCTTGTAAATACAAATAACATTCTAATACACTGCTATACAAAGAACTGAATACATTGCCAGCTATGGATGTAATTTCTGAAAGTACACTTTTAGTTGAGTTATGCATTTTCTTTTCCTGAATTAAATTTTAATTTAACATGAGGCATGTATAAAGATTTGCAGATAATTACAAGGCTATACAAAATTATTAGACTGCAATTCCATCTATTGATGGAAATTGCTAACGTTGAATGTCTGACTGTGTTATGCTTTTGTATCTAAGCTAATTTTAGTACACTATGTGATATATACAGATCTATTGATCATGTACAGAGAGGTACAAAAGAATTTGTGTACCTTTCCGGTTATGGACAGTAATTGCTGAAATCTGGTTTTCAAATGTGTTACACATTTTGTAAGTTGTTTACCTAGATAGAGTCTTTCACTTTTTTAAACTATGAAATTTCATTACAGTATTCTGAAAGTGTTGGAAAGTGTTTCATAATCTATGCTTGATACATGATTTTCTTTCTTGTTAAAATTCAATAACAAGCAAATGGTGACAGCTATTAAAGTTATTCTTGTAGGAGAATAATGCATATAGAGTCAGAAATTTCTTTACTTGTTTAATTACAAATATTATCGATAAATGGCACTGCACTGTCTAAAACAGTTAGAATGTTCAAACTCAGATATGACAACGGGTCAAAATTCACTCAGTTTTTTCCCTTCATTGTATTTAGCGGTTCAAATGCCAAAAGGAAAATGGTTTACATTTAAAATTGCAAGGTTATTTTGAGCATTACTATAGTCTGAGACAGGTGATATCATATATTCTAATACGAGCAAATCTTGTGTGTGTGGTTATATATATATATATATATATACAAATTTTATATTAAAAATGGCTCTAATGAAATTTTGTATCCTACCATTTTGGGGCACCAGAAAACCATTGCACTAGGTCACATGTTTGAGAAAATTCAATTAGTGGGTCATTTTGGATCACCATCGGTCAAGGTCAAGCTAATTGCATCTAAAAAACTGTTCAAATGATTTTCACTAAATTTTGTATCCTACCATTTTCGAGCATGAGAAGACTATTGGGCCAGGTTACGTGTCCAAGAAAATTCGATTAGTGGGTCATTTTTGGGTCACTATGGGTCAAGCTAATTTTATCTAAAAAAACGACTCAGACTATTTCGACTAAATTTTGCATCCTATGGTTTTCGGGCACAAGAAGACTGTTGGGCTAGGTCACATGTTCGAGAAAATTTGATTAGTGGGTCATTTTGCTCATGGGTCATTATGGGTTAAGCTATATTTATCTTAAAAATAGCTCAGAGGATTTGAACTAAATTTAGTATCCTACAGTTTTAAGGAACAACAAGACTATTAAGCCAGGTCACATGTTCAAGAAATTTCGATTAGTAGGTCATTATGCAGACCTGCCAACCTCTGAAAATGAAAAATAGTAGCACACAAAATTCAAATTAATCTGGAGGTTGGTTGGTTGCTGTTTTTCACACTGCAAATTTTAGGCAAACAAAAATACTAATCGACTGAACGCATGTGCAGATGCATAAGCACACAAAGTAGGAGACTCTTTTGATATTGCTAACTTTTTTGTTGCAGGTGGGATTGGTTAAACGTAATTCTTTCCATTCAATTGATGCTCTGTCCACTCCTAAGCTAAATTTCTGAGCTTCACAGTGAATTTTCTGAGAGATTCCCCTCCCCTGACAAAACTACAGATATTTCCCCCAGAGAAAAATGTCTGAATTAGATTCTTGCATCAGCTCTGGTAAACCAACCCAACCCTGCATGTTGGATCTGTGCTAATTGTTTTTCATTGCAGATTGGGTTAATCTGATTTTTCTAAAGTTAATTCAGTAAAATACTGTTTCAGATTAAAAACTATATCTATAATAATAAACATAGATGTTTATCTCTGTGTGTGCTGTTTTGTGAAGAGACTGCTGTGATGCGCACAGAGATACAAGATTTGGTCGAAAGATACCTGTATACCTGAAATTATGCACCTTGAAGCCAGTGTTTGGATTTTTTTAATAGACTTTTTTAATTTTTTTTCTGCATTTCGGGGCGAATTTTCTACATTAGTAAAAGGAATCCGGTTTCAATCTTTTAACCCAATGTAGTACATTTTGAAGAAATTCACATTTTTTCAGCAATTTTTTGACGAAATTCATGTTTTTTCCATGATCCTTTGACATAATTTGTTTTTTTTCCCGATCATTTGACGAAATTTGCGATTTTTCAGCGATCTTTTGATGAAATTCGCGTTTTTTTTGTGATCTTTTGACAAAATTCGCGTTTTTTTAAGCGATCCTTTGACGAAATTCGCGTTTTTTGCAAAAAGAAATCGTAGTTTTAGAGCAATTTTCGTAGCATCGTAGTTTTTAGCTTCAAATTGTAGCAACTACGATTTTTTCGTAGCAGTCGGCAGCTCTGCATTATGGGTCAAGCTATTTTTATCTTAAAAACTGCTCAGACGATTCAAACTAAATTTTTATCCTGTTGGTTTTGGGTACGAGAAAATCATTGGGCTAGGTCACGTGCTTGAGTAAATCCAATTAGTGGATCATTTTTGGGTCACTGTGAGTCAAGCTAATTTTATCTAAAAAACGGCTCAGACTGTTTTGACTAAATTTTATATCCTACGGGTTTCGGGCACAAGAAAACAATTGGGCCTTGTCACATGTTCGAGAAAATTTGATTAGTGAGTCCTTTTGGTCATGATATTTGAAGTCAAAGCTAATTTTGACCGAGCTTAGCTCTGTCTTCCCTGCTCGTTTGGAACTAAAACAAGAAAGCATGGTAAAGAAACTATTGACTTCATACATTATGTTCTTCTGCAAGAAATAATTCAATAGCTGTGTCACCATTTACTTGTTTCTGAAATTTAAAAACTGTCAGTCCATTTTATGACTCTGTAGATTATATTGGTGCCATTTAACCCTTTGAAGGGCAGTGGGATGTATTTTATCCCACTTAATTTTTATGAAGATTTGTACCAAAATTTTTGAATAAATTTTACATCTACATCTTTGATGAAGAAAAGCTGTAAAACACACACATTGCCTTATTTTCAAATAAAAATTTTCAAAATTTTCTGGTGTAAATTCGACATTACAGAAACACAATTACTTGCCCTGAAAGGGTTAATACATCCAATTGCTCTTAAATGTGGAAAAAGGCTCACATAGTGCAAATATTTGGCACATGGGGAATTATACAGCATTTATTGATACGTATCATATATTATATAAAATGCAGTAAAAGATAATACCATTCACACCATAAGGCAAAATGTTATGTCATATGAAATGTCATATTAAGTTCTCCATTTAATTTTTTAGCTTCATTTACAATGCCTGAAGACTTTTTTTTATGTAATACTAAATTAGATTTAGTCATCTAATGAATTAAAAGTTTACAAGAAGGAAAAATTAATATTTAAAAATTAATAATACAAAAACTTCCTGTCTATTAAATTTTATTTTAAATTTACAATGGAGAAGTAATGTTAAATTTGTGTGAACAATATATGGTTTTATGAAGCTTAGTATGCACATATTTAAAAAATATATATCATTGAGTCACTGTGGTAGATTTGAAAACTAAACAGCGTTTTAAGGGGTAAAAAAAAGCAAGACATGAGCTATAAAAATTGCAATTTTTTATTATCTTGAACTTTCATAACACCATTCTCTCATTAACACTAAACATACCGGAAACTTAACTCAAGTTTTAGAAAAATATTTCACACCAGAATTCTTATTTAAAACTATGTAACTGTTTTATTTAACTTATTTCTGTGTGATAGATATTTTATTTATTTTATAAAGAAAGTTCTGGTTTGAATCTGAATATTTTCATTTGGTACTGGTCAAATATGACTGGTTGTTGGTATATTTAGTGTTAACAAGCTGCTGAACTTAACTTTTTAACTAGAAATGAAAAAAAAAAAGATTATTTTAATTATATAAATAGAACATGGATATTGTATGTTCGCACTAATATATTATTCCTGTATCAGTATTACATTATCTTTTCATAAAACAAGATAATGTATTTTTTATGTGTATACATTTTAGAAAATAAGAAATAAGAGTATGTACATGAACAACATAACAAGAAAATCAAAAACGTTTCCAAAATGTAACATTTTTAAAAAGAAAAAAAAGTATAAAACATAAACATGACAATAATAAGTTTGTACTTTATAAACCATCCTATATAAGAACCAATTCCCTGCTGATGGTGCAAAAATGCACCATTGTCTTAAGTAATATTTTTCACCGATAAAAATAAATGTTTTGATCAACAAAAATACTTTTGTTAAAAACTATGTTTGTTTTATCTAATTAATTTTTGTTGGTTACCAATTGCATTCTTTTTCTATTTAAAAAAAACTGTGATTGTATATTGCAAAAAATGCAATGCGTCTGTATCTGTATGCTAAGCGCTCTGAAACATTTCATAAAAATAACTAAAATTTGACTAATAAAGCTAACTTTTTTTTCTTTTCAGTTTGTTTAATAGTATGACATATTTATCATACCATATGTCATAAAGCAAAAATTTTAATAAAAAATTATTGCAGCAGAGAATGGAATAAAAAATATTAAACAGTATTTTTTTCAATATATTCAGAATATTTATGCACCTTCAAACTGTAATAGAAGTTTTTCATAGTTTAGATTAGATTGATTTCCTACTCTTAAAAGGATTAGAAATTTGCAGTGTACTTTTTCTTAAATGACACTATAGATTTGAATCTCAATACATCCAGAGAAAGTTTTCAAAACCTTTTTATCAACTTTTTTTGGTGTAGTTGATTTAGATCCAAAAGTTGTTCTTGACATGTAAGGGCATAGGACTGTTAAATCTTCAAAAAAATTCCTTTGAAAAATGAGGATATATGAAAGAGAAATTTTCTGAGCATTTTAAAACAAACTGCACACAATTTTTTATAACAACACTAGTTATGATTCAGGTTACTATAATTATAATAATTATGTATCAGATGTTATCTATGTAAGCAATGATTAAAAGGATACTTCAAGATGGTTATCTCAGATTACACTTTATTTAAATTGCACATATCCAACTGTAATAGAACTTCTTTTTAGTTTAGTTTTCTTCTAATACGAATTGTAAGTTGTAATGTAATTTCTTGAAATTTATGATTTTTAAAATACTGATTGGCGCTATGCATTTGAATCTCAATACATTCACAGAAAAAACATTTCAAGGCCTTTTTATCAACTTTGTTACTTTAGTTCAATTAGATCCAAAAGTTAGTCTTGACATGTGAAGTTGTTAGAATTTTGATGTAAAATTTGCTATTGATTAGTGCAGCTGATATGTGCAAACCTTATAGTAGCAACCCAGAGCTGGAACCCAGTTGGCATAATTCTGTGATTAATAGTAAACATTTGACCTATGTAATAGGTAGTGTGCAACTTCTGATTCCCCCCCCCCCATACTATTTTTAATAGTAAAATTCACCTTATTTAACCACAGATTTCTGTGATTAAATGATGTGAAGATTATTATTCAGTAAAAGTGGTGTCACAAAATTGTAGAAGTTTGCAGCTACACATATAATCGACTACATAGGTCAAATGACCTACCACAGTAGGTTTAGTGTTAAATAACATGAAAGTTGTCATTCTGGAATAGTGGTACTCAAAAGTAAGAATTGTATGCATTCTGTCTTTCTCCTGGGTGTATCACTGCACATATAACTGCAGCATAAATGTTGGAGAGCAGAGATACAGCTAGGAATTTTTCCAAGGAATGAAAAATAAATTTTCATATATAGAGTGAGGGAGGGGGAGAAACACATACTACTCTAAATTTCACTTCTTAACATATTCAATTTCCTTTTCTTCAGTTAATTTAGGACCGTGCTCAGATATGCAAGTTAATTATTCTATTATTAGTTAATTATTATTGTTTTACAATTAACCTACTGAATTTGTGAGTTTTCTATGGAGACCCAGTCCACTTACATCAGAAAGCAAATGTGGTGCAAATTATTTATGGGGGCATACGACTGTTAAATCTTCAAAAATTAAGTATGTGGAAATAGTACACATGAAAGAGCAATGTTTTCTGAGCATTTTAAAACAAACTGCACATAAAAATTCTTATAATTATGCTAGTTACAACCCAGGTTACTATAATTACAGGGATGAAAAATCAAAAATCCATTTTTAGAGCAGAACAAATGGCAGTTTTGTAACAGAACAAAGTGTAATGTAGTATATTAATTAATTCTTGCTTAATAGATTGAATATTGTTCTTTTATGAATAAAATCTGTATGGGTTACAGATATGTGCAATTGCAAGATAAGTATGTTTACCATAAACTTGAAAGTCAAATGGTTTCTTTTTAAATAATTAATTTGGTTAAAAACATTTAATTACATACTATTTATAGGCCGGAAAACATGCCAGTTTTGAACAGTGAGTTATAATTTACAGTTTAGTAGGTTTACACAAATATAAATTGAAACAATGCCAGACATGTTCATTAAATATTACCCATACACTTTTTAACACATGTGAAAATTTTCCTTCCTTAGAACTGTAAACATTAACTGATAAATAAATTTTCATAGTTTTTTTTCTCTGTTTCAAAATAATTTGATCATCCTCTGGTACCCTCCCCCCCCCCCCCAGCCCATCAGCTATGATACTTCCAGCACAATTTAATCTACCAACTTTGTGATAATGCAGTTTTTTTTTCCTTGTCTTCCCGTCACCTTCTTTCCTTAAAAAGTTAAATGTATTCACTTAAAGCTGTCTTTAAAGATTCTGTTTTTGGTCTCCTTTATTTTTTGTTAGCAATTTCTAAATTTAGCTCCTACATTCTTTGCTGATGTTAACAGGTATCTAATATTTTCAAATTTTTTAATACAACCATTCAATTTCTTAATGTGGCATTTCATTTCCCTAATACCATTTATATTTTTAATGCTTAAAGAGGGACAGCTTTCTAATATTAACACTGAACCCATGCTTATCAGCGATAACATGTACTAATTTCAAACTTTAATTAAGCTTGGGCAATTTTTTGAATCTAAAAACTTCCTGCAAGATTTATATATATAATGACAGACTTATTTTTAATGGCATGGAATTTCAATTTTTAGAGCAGTTTGGAACAAATCTAGAGATTTTTAAATATCTGTAACAGAATGTAGCAGCAAATTAAAATTGTATCAGTTTGGAGCAACTGGAGCAAATTTTCAACTCGTGTAACTACACTAGTTATGTATTACAGGATCCTTATGTAAGCAATGATTAAAAGGATAATTTCAAGGAGTTTACCACAAAATGTGCTCCTTTTTTATTGCATGAAAAATTTCTCTTCAAAGTATTTTTACATGCAATTTTTACAGATTTAAAGATTATATCCATAATTTAAGATTGAACTTAAATTTGTGTATATTTTAGCAGAATTTCTATTCTTAAAATACAAATGAAAGTATGGCAGATTTTTTTTAGTTTATTTCATTTATACATTTTTAATTTTTTTTATGCAGTTTTGGGTCGAAAAACACCTTTTACAAACATCAGTTGAGCCTTTCCTAGCCTCTCTACTAGAAAGATGGCCAAGCGTAATAGCTTTACATGTCGAATATGGAATTCGACATGTAGAATATTATATATTTTAGCAAACTTTATAGTTAAAAAATAAAACTGAAAAAAATACAATAATTTCAACCTATCTATTCTACTTCCATTCTTCCATATTCTACATGCGAATATGGAATTTACATGTAGAATATTGTATATTTTAGCAAACTTCATATTTAAAAAATAAAACTGAAAAAAATGCAATAATTTCAACCTATCTATACATTTTTTTAATGCAGTTTTGGTATGAACTCCCCCTTCACAGACAGAAGTTGAACCTTTCCTAGCCTCTCTTCTAGAAAGTTGTCCAAATATAATAGCTACACCATATACAGTGGAACTCCAGATATACGTTACCTGAGTTGTACGTTTCCCTCAGTTATACGTTTCAACTCAGCGGTCCCGACCGCTTGCTATTAAAAATTAGCTGAGTTATACGTTTTGAGTTGTACATTTCCCTCAGTTATACGTTACGTTTTTGTGTCCCCGGCCAAAATTTTGTCTCATTTATGCATTTTGTAACTGGAAACATTGACGACGCGTCGGATGAGTATGATTTGAAAGATCTCACTCTAACTTCGGAGCTGCACTAAGGGCTTTTGAAAGGCGGCTGCATTATTAACAGAAATGCAAAGTTTGCTGTTCACTGTCGGCACTGCCGAAAAGAAACAATCGAATATTAGGGATTAATTCTACAAGATTCAGTAAACTACTGAAATGTCTTTTGATAAATGACTTTCATTCCAACGCGATTGCAATAACTTCTTTTAAGTACACTATGTGTAATAAAAATCTTTTTAATAAAGCTTTTATGATGAAATAACTTCATGTATACTTTTCTTATGTACTTTTTATCTACTCTGTTCCATTTTTGAAACTTTATGTCATGGGTGCAGTATTATTTAGAAAACTTCCGTTTTCTATATAAAAGTTAACTGGAACTCCTCCGCGGAACAAAGTTTTAAAGATATATTTAAAAAATGGTTCCGGTAGACCATTAATTGAGTTGTACGTTTTACTGAGTTATACGTTTTGTTGTCCGGTCCCGAGCAAAACGTATAACTGGAGTTCCACTGTATTGTATATTTTAGCAAAATTTACATGTGTATTAATGAAACATTTTCATGTGTGTCAGTTTGTTGACAATGGCTAGGAAAATCTATTGCATGTAGAACTCTGTGAATTTGGTTTTAGATAGAAGAAGACAGTTCCAAATGTACCTGAGGCTCAGATTTTAGAGTTTTGATTAGATTTTTTGTTATTTTGTGTTAAACAGAAACATGATTTACCAAGTTCACTAGCAATTTTGATCAACTCATAGAAGCAATTCAAATTCAATCTTTTAGGCCAATATCGTATATTTTGTCCTCTTTCAATAAAGTTTATTCAGAATCCATACAGTGAGTTTTGAATTCTTTGGGATTTTTTTAAGTATTGCATATTTTTTTAGGGTTTATCTATACCTAAACTTGGATCTCTATTAAAACTCTGTTCTCATCCAACCATTATAAACATCTATGTAGGCCCAGTTCACTTACATCAGAAAGCAAATCTGGTGCAAATTACTTAAGGGGACATATGACTTAAATCTTCAAAACATACAATTTTTCAAAAAAGTAAATATGAAAGAGCAATATTTTTTTAAGTATTCAAACTAACCACACAAAAAATTCCTAAAATTATGCTAGTTCTGACTTAAAAATGTGTCATGTATACATAATCTATGTAAGTAATGATTAAAATAATACTTTGAAGTGACTTATCTCAAAATGTTAAAAAGATACTTTTTTTTAAATTGAACACAAGATTTCACTTGAACTACATTTAATGTTTTTGCATGTAATCTTCATAGATTTATGAATTATATCTATAATTTAAGATTGAACCTAAAATTATGTATGTTTTAACAAAATTCTTATTTTAAAATAAAGTTGAAAGTAATGCATATTTTTTTTAAACCTAAATATTTTTTTAATTGCTGGAATGATAAACAAATTTAGATTTCGGTCTGAAGATATATATATATATATATATAACAACATGTAAAATTGTGGCATTGGGACAGTGAGATACATATAAGCTCACCAAAAAGTGGCATTGGGCTTTAAGAGGGAATTTGAGAACTGATGCATATGTAATGTTGGTCATGAAGCAGTTAAAACAATGTTTATCCATAAATATTTATTTACATGTTAGCCTAATCATATGCTGCATTCTAAGACAGAGAAAATGCTGTATTTTTATTTTATTTTTTATCTTTCATAAAAGAATATTAATTTTACAATCTTTAAATTTTGCATTAAAGTCCAATTTCTTCAAATATTCAACATGTTAAATTTTAGCACATAAATTATGAGAAAATGTACATGTAAATAAGTTTTTATTCAATGCCTAGTGTTAATGAAGTAAACACAAACTGAAATTTATTAATAAGAGAAAAATCAGCCCTATTTTTTATTTAATTCAATTTAAATAGGTATGACTTCATACATAAACTTTTATAAATCAAGAAGTAATTCAAATTCTAGAATGCAGTTTCTGTATAATACTTAGTACTTAAGAATAAATAATGAATGCAAGGATTTTAAAATACAAAGAAAATTATGCTATGTAATGATCTTAACATTTAAAAAAAAGTATGCTTTTTCTAAAGCAATGTTTAATCAGAAATGCCCACTATTTTGTCAATTAAGCATTCTTACCAGTAATATCAATGAGGTACTGTACAAATGTATGTCAAACTGGACAAAAGACAACACTAAATAGTCATTGTAGTCATTTAGCATTATACTTTTGCTATAATTATTAAGTGAATTAAAATAAATCAATCTTCCAAGACATGTATGTTATCCAACATATAGAGCTTTTGAATTCCATTTGTCATGTTTAGTGGTTCAGTTTCTGGGTACCAGCCAAGAGGTACAAAGTTCAAATCTTGGTCAAGTGAAAAATTCATAGCAATTTAGAATTTACATAGAGGCCCTAATTAGCCATTGTGGGTATAAAATGCCCACAGTGTCACAATACTAATCAAGCAACCAACATAAAATTTTTGTTATACATGACAACATGCTTGTAATAATAGTTCTTGGCTATTTTTTCATTGTTATCTCTTTTCTTAATTCCAATTAGCGATTTAATCAAAATTTACAGCCATCTCCATCTTTCTGAAATATTCCATTACATGTGCGAATATTTATAATACAAGTGAGCATATTTTTGACATTACAAAGTTTCGACATATATTTTCAACATTACCAAGCATTGACATATATTTTTGACAAAACCAAGTTCCATACTCTAAATCTTTCTTACGATATAAATTTGGCATTTTAATAGTTCAAACATGTTTAAAGAAATTAAACGATTCACAAATGAGCTTTCCTTAAAATAGCTTTCATCTATAGAAGAAACAAATATTTTGTATTATTTATTTTCAACTTTTAGATTACATAACAAATTATCTTAGAAAAACATCAAGTCACACATAACTTTCGTGAGCTGTACTTAAGATATTTGTCAATATACATAAAACTTTCAAAACATTTTTCACTGGCACAATTATGCTAACTCAGTTTAAAAAATAACACACAATTCACATTTACAAACCTTGTAAAGCTTTCACACATATCACAGAATTCTTTTCTCTTCAAATTTCAACAGCTGACTGGCTAAAAATGCACAACTTACAGATAACAATAATAATCATCATTGTGATTTTTCTTTAAAAAGATAAAATATGAACAATTGTCAAGCTTTTTACAAAACTGAAAAGCATTCCTTTGGAACACAGAGTTAACTTAAAGCTGATAACAAGCATTGGGTATATGCACTGAAGTGATGAAATATTCATCTTATTAACATAACAATTCCAAAAGAATGTTCATTTATGATCAGGTAACACTGTTATTTAGCTGGCATAATAAAGATAAGATCATTTCATGAAGTGTCTGTGGTTTGCAATATTCTTCTAACCAACTAAAAACACAAGCAGATAACTCTCCAAAATTGGCCACAGATATAGAAGCATTAAATGACTGAAATAAGGAATTGCATATTGCTTGAAACTGGAAAAAATAAAGAGAGAAATTAAAAATAACAGGAAAATTGGATATAATTCAGTTATAACACCATTTTACAGATATTATAAAAGAAATTGATATATTTTTCTTTCATAACAATATATATATATATATATATATAGGGCAATTTTTCTGAGAGTATGCAGGGATACAGGTGTATGCCCCTAAATATTTTGTGAATCTGATGAGAAAAGATTTTAAAATAATAATTTTGGAACTTTCGCTAAACTCTTTTCAAAAGTATTATGGATATTTATAAGATTGTTAAGTTTTATGTATAATTTGCTACCAACAAATCTGTTTGCATTTACACTGGGCAGAAATCACTCAAAGACAGCCAACTGAAATGGTGATTTTCTTTAGTCAAACTGAGAAATACTCCTAAAAAGTTTTTTTTTAAATGCCCTTTATATATATATATATATATATATATATACATATAACAAAATTTTTAATTTATCGCGATCTGCTAAATTATTTTTATCCTATCCTATTCTAAATTACTCTATAATATTTATTTCCTCCATTTATTAATGTAGCCTAACCCTATTTATTCCAAAAACCTCATATCTAAATTCAATATTTTTATGGCGACAAGTTAACTAAATAAATGGCATCCTTATCTTTAAAATTATTAAAAGCTTCCCAATATTCATCCCTCAAAAAACCTGTATTATTTCCTTTTTATATTTCTAAATTCCAAAAAAGTCTGTATTTATTTTAATAATTTACGATATTTAATGTACCTTTCAAAATCATAAAATCTTTTTCTTATTTTAAATTGTAAAAAATTTTGTTCAAATTCCATTCTGGCTTTGATCCAAAATCAATAAACCATTTCCCTTATTTTTATTTCTCTCCTCTTTGTAAACGTAAAAATTATTCCATAGCCTTGATCCAGTAATTAACAATAATCAGTTATCTTAAAACTCATCTGGTTCACAAATAGTCTAAGCTGATTAATCCTAACAGCTTTTAAGGGCTGTATTTTTATCTTTGAGTGATTTTAACTAATACGTCTGCTGCTATAATGCCAATTCTAATTGGAACCTGTTGTAAAATCTGAAACGATGGTTAATGTGAAAGAGATCTCTGCCTAGCCTATTAAGCTGCCAATAAAAACTTTTTGGTGATTGCTAGAGTTTTTATTCTGCGCACTTACATTGACATCTGCTATGAATAAGACGACTGCACCTTAAACCCCTAGCGTGGAACTGCCCTTGGCTGAGAATCTCAAATTAATATCCAGCATTTAGAAAGCCATTTTAAATAAAAGTGGAGCTGCCACTGCAATATATCAGCTTTAATCCTTAAATCGTGACATATAATTACAACTTTGAAGTATACTACAAAAACTGGCTAAAATAAAACACAGAAATTATGTATTTAATATAAGCAATGAATACTATAACTACAAGAATTCTACAAATGAAAATTTAAATTAAATGTATAGCTCTTCACAATTAATAACTATATCAATTCACAAAAATCAATAAAAAAAAAAATTGATGACATGATTTATCTCAAATGTTAAATGACTATTAATTTTCTGATTAGAAAGAATGCACTTATAATAAAAAATGTTATTATATAATAAAAACAAATTTGATATAGTTACAATTTTTTAAAAAATTACTGAATTTTTTGCATTATAACTTACTAAATGTATCATTACATAATTAACAGAAAAACAAAAAAAAAGCTTGGATCTCAGAATATAGAAACTAAGAACTTACCACTTGAAATTTCATTTCATCACTAACTTTACTTGAATTCTCACCAGGCTGATTCTGGTGTACCTTCACAATAGTTTCATAGTTTCTAAATAACAAAAAAAAGAAAGAAAGAATGAGAAATAAAAAAAAAATGTTAAATAGTAACTTTTCAGAAACTTCCATTTTTTTTAGCATATATACATTAATTGTTATAATTTAATAAAAGTTTAAAATGACTTAATCTTTTGCAACATAACCCTTGCTAAACACAAATATACACAAACATTAATACATTTTTTTTTAATATCATAATCTGACTAATTAAATGCAGAAATAAATTATACACAGATATTTTAAATCTGCATAACCTCAAACACATAATATGTAGCACAATATTTATCTTTTTCCTTATAGCTACTATATGCTTTCACAGATTTGTCCCTGTATTTCATAAAACTAAAATATATATATATATTTTTTTATTTATTTATTTATTTACTTTTATTTATTTATTTATTTACTTTTATTTATTTATTTACTGTATAAGGCTGATGGGAGAATTGCAAGTTCAAACTAAATATTTTTATATGGACAATTGCATAAAATTTAAGATGAAAATTTTATACAATGGAATTTGAATTTTTCAGTAATAATTTTTTTGAAAATTTTAGAAGTAATTTGGTAAGCCTGATATGAAGCATATGCATGATTATGAATTAGTTTTGCTAATCAGCTTTAAATTATGCAAAGATAAATTCATGCAAAAACTGCAAGCATCAAAATTATAAATGGTTTTACAAATTACATTAATAAAGGCACAAAATTCAACAAGAGTGACTGTCAGATTTTTTTTTTAATCTATTGTAATCTGTGCATTTATTTGAAAGATAAAACAATTGAATCGAAATATTGAAAAAACTATAAAAGTGTCTTTTACAATTCTGAAGGAAAGTAGAAGAAAAAATTATAAAAATGGAAATATAAAGACAAAAAAGCATATCCATGGAATAATGCACTTGAAGAAGCAGGGAGTTTTTATGCACAAACCATATGGCACATACAGATATAGAGATAGAAATAAGAAATATAACAGACACAGTATCCCTCATTATCTTCTATTACTAACATACTGTTGTCATCAATGGTTTTGTATTGCATAAGTCAGAAGAAAATTTTGGTGGTCTGCAGAAAAATCTCGACATTTGCATACTTTGTTTTATTAAACATAAAAAAATAATACTTATGAAAATATGATTATATTTATGAAAATGCTGCATGAAAAAGTAATAAAAATGTTGATTAAATTTTTTATAACATATTTGTGTGAAAAGTCTCATTCATCTGTACAGCAATTAAATGGGCACTGGTTGGGTTTGAAAATATACATAAGTGGCTCCTCATCTTGCAGTAACATCATTGAGTCAAAAATTTATGAACTTCTTTCAAAAAGCAGGAACAAATATCACATTGAAAATGTGAACTACTTCTATTATTATTAAATAATTTATGCTCATTTAACTTATCTTTAATGATTTTTGTTATAATTAAATAAGCACTGGTGAATTTCATATAATTATATGTTCATAATTTTGTTGCATTAAATAGGTATATTTCCTAATAATAAAATGGTAGTTCTCTGATCATTATTGTACAGTTGTATTACATTGAGTAAAAAGTTTTCCGCCAAGGGGAGATACCTTCGTGCAAACAGCTGCCATTTATGCAGTTGTTAGCTTTTCAGCCAACCAATTTTTGCATTCTAAAGCAGAGCACAGGAAATACATGACTGTGTAATTTTTTTGTTAAAAATTTATTATCTTGAGCTTCAAAAAAGTGTTTAAAATGAAGCTATCATGTCAGCAGATCAGAACGATTATTTACTATGAGTTCCATAATAAATTCAGTGCGACTGAATGCCACAGAAAGATGTGTGAAAGTTTAGGAGTCAATACTGTTTCTTATGATACAGTCAAAGTTTGGTTTCGGAAGTTTAAAGTTGGAAATTTCGACAATGAAGATGAACCACGTTCCGGCCGCCCTATTGAAGTTGATTGTGAGCAGTTAAAGCAAATCATTGATCAAGACAGAAATGTTTCAACACGAACTATTGTGTTAGAGCTTCATGTTTGCCAAAAAACAATAGTAACGCTCTAAAATGCATAAACCTAACGTTTAAGTTCAACCGCTGGGTGCCTCACGAATTGACTGCAGAAGACAAGTGCAGGAGAAAAACCTGTTGTTTGGCTCTGCTCAGATATCAAAGGAAAGAGAACATTCTGGACAGAATTGTGACCTGTGATTCAAAATGGGTATACTACAACAATACAAGCCCTAAAGGAGGGTGGTCAGCACCTGGGGAATCTGCTGGCTCGGTTGCAAGACGTGCCTTAACTAACAAGAAGGTGCTCCTCTGCATCTGGTGGGATTGTCGTGGAATTCTGTACAAAGATTACCTGAAAAGCAGACAATCAACAGTGCAATATACAGCAACATGCTAATCAAAGTTCGTGATGCCATTCGTGAAAAACGAAGAAACGAGTTCGGAAGGAAGGTGTTTTTCTTTCATTAAGATAACGCCCAGCCACACATTAGTACGATGACCGGTTTGATACTCTACAAGCTGGAGTGGGATTTGATGCAACATCCACCATACAGCCCCGACATGGCCAATTCAGATTTCTATCTCTTTTCACATCTGCAGCTGCATCTTGATGGCACAATCTTCTATTCAAATGAGGAGGTCATAAATGAGGTCGATCTCTTTCTGGACTCGCGCAGAAGGGATTGAAAAGTTGTCAAAACGTTGGCAAACGATTGTAGATTTAAACGAAGATTACTATCCTCATTAGCTTTGATGATTTCATATGTATTTACCATTTTACAATAAAAACAATTTTGGCGGAAAACTTCTTGCTCAACGTGATATTTATGTTTCTTTTATAAAGTCATATTAGCAGTCTGCAGAATTTCAAATTATGATGGTCTATGAAGTTATAAAAATTGGTGACTGCTGGCATAATGGACACCTTATATAGGCTACAAATTAACTGGACAACACAGTGAATAATTTTGTTTCTCATTTTTTCTCTTTTCTAGAAGTTTGCACTGTTTAAAATTATTTGTAATATAGCATGTTACTATTAAACTTTATAAGCCTAATATGTTTGAAATACTAATTAAACAATGGCCAGTTACCTTAAATTAATAAAGCATACCTACCTTAAGTAATACATAAATGATATTGTAGGCTTTTTTAAGAACATGAGAGGTTAAAATTGTTAAATAATAAATACACTTATGACATTAATTATAAATATACTTCAATATGAAAAATACACATAAAAGTCATCATTTCATCTATTGTATTGATCTGATTAATTAAATTTGCACAAAAACTTATTCTAATCATGACTTTATTTTACATATTATGAAAATTAACAGATTTCTTAGTGAACAGGTTTCAGCATTAAAACTTCTGCAGCCATGAAATGTTTAACACTTAAAAGGTAAATCACAATTTTAAGGAGGGGGATGGCGATTGCAAGATATATTGCAGAAATAGATAAAAATAAGTAATGAAAGTGTAAAAAATAGTCAAAATGGCCAAATTTTACACCTAATTTGTAAAACTTGGCAAGTACAATATAACACTATAAAATGCACAGTAGGCCCTTTATTTTAATATTGTTGGTTTAACTATCCATTTCATTAAATAACTGAGTGTTGAGCATAGAAGTCAGTAAATAGAATGTTTAATATATCATCTCTTGGAAAGAGAGAGGCTGCCGGTATTTTGTAAACAATAAAGTTTTTTTTTTTTTTTAGAAAGAAGACTTTGAATGGAAAGAACAATTTAATTTTCTCTGCAATGATGACACTCCCGTGATGCCTAATAACAAGTTTAAATTTGGAAAAATGAGCTTTGTGAATCATTAATAATGGAGTAAGTACAACTAATTATATGCACTATATATTTTGCAAGAATTAGCAATAAAATAAAATAAAACAAGGTTGACAGATAGTAAGCAAAAATTCAGTTGAATTTTCTATTTGATAGTTTTCTTTAAAAAAATATATTTTGAAAGATGTCTCTAAATATTCTTAGCATCTATTTAATTCAGAGTAACTTAATTTGTCTAATATTACCATAGCTGCCAACCTTTTATTCTTTTTTAAGTCAAATAAACATCATTTGAACCAGGAACATTATTTAATGAAATGTTTCTATGTGTTTATCAATTAACTTTTAATATTTAATAAAATGTCTGGTTTTATTTGACTTGAAAGAAAAAACAGAAGGTTGGCAAGTATGTATTACACATTAAAGAAATGTTTCAATGAGATTATAAACATAAATTCCTAGTAAACAAAAAGTTAGTTTACTAGTTTGAGGATATAAAATCTAAAAATAATGAAAAAGAAAAACATTTTTTACTACATTCTCAAAATATTTGACAAAGAGAATAAGTCTACACTTAAATAAAGAATATAAGATATGGGGAAAAAGTTTTAGGATAAAATCTTAATTGTATAATAAAATCACTTCTGTTAATATAAAACTTTAAACAGGTAAAAATATTTAAAGGTTAAAAGAATTAAGAATGTATGCATTAAATTATTAACATTTATCAGCATAAAAGCAGGCATGCTACTATGATCATTGGTCAGGGGGACCCAAGCATTTGCAAATTTCTATACTTTTTTTTTAAGTCGGTCTTCCTTTTGAAGCCCAGTAAATCAGTGGTCAATACATTGTGCTGCCATGCTACAGGTCTGAGGTTTTCCTCTGGATTTGAGCAATGTTCACTCTAGCTTTCATTCCTTCAGGGTCAACAAAAATAAGTATCAAGCTTGCTTGGGAATTAAATAAGGGTTCTGCAGTAGACTGATCACCTGACAGGAACATTATACAGCAAAAAACATTGTAATCAAAATTTTTACATGAATGACAAAAAAATCATCGTGGACTGCAAAAATATGCACTAAAAAAATCCCTAAAAATTCCAAAATCACAGAGGACAAAATGTACTATATTAGGTTAAAAGTTTAAAACCAAATTCCTTTTACAAATGTCAAAAACTCACTGCAAAATGCAAAAAAAACTCTAAAAATCTCATAAAAAATTTATATAAAATTCAAAAATTGCTGTATGAAATCTGAATAAATTTTATTGAAAAGAGGTCAACACTTACTATATTGGGCTAAAAAACTGAAACCGGGTTCCTTTTGCTATTGTAGAAAATTTGCCATAAAATTTGAAAAAACTTTAAAAGTAGCATAAAAAATTAAATTTTAAAATTGTGACTTTTTAAAAAATATATTCCTTTATTAAAATATCTCTTTTAGTATTACATTTTTCTAGTATTCAAATGCTTTCCTGACATGATTAAGTCGTGGGTTGAGGATGTTCGATTTTTTTTTCTTTTTTTGATAAATAAATTGCAAATGATCCAAAATTCAGAATTACTCAGGTCTTGAGGATTCCGTATTTTGGACTTTGTACTGTAGGTCCAATTGTAAAAATGTTTCAAATGTTCTTCTTCATTATATATCATGCAATGCACATACATCATTATCATACATCATCATGTTGTTCTCCATCTATTCAAAATTATAAACAATTATTATTTTCAAAAAGTTATAAAATTTAAACTTTTTATATAGTTCCTGGGTTCTATAAGTTATCTTTAGAAAAACTTTCTTCCTGTTCAAAGAAGCAAAAAATTCTATTCTTCTACAAGCAAAACTTAGTGAGTTATGATACATTGAATTTTATGATTTTTCAGCATTTTCTGGCATTAAAATGGTGAAAATTCATAAAATTCAATCTTATACCTTGCTAAGTTTTGGTCATACAAAAATGGAGTTTTTCCATTTTATTTATTAGAGCACAAAGAAAGTGTTTCTTATAACTTATAGGACCCAGGGACCCTATAAGAATTTAAATTTTGTAACTTTTAAAAAAGTAACTATTTTGATGCAAATGGTTTTTCAATGATGAAGAACAACATTTTTGCAATTGAAGCTACACATCTAAAACTAATGGCTTAGAAATTAACTGTTGGTCAATGATAAGAATGGCAGCCTGTATATATATATGTGTGTGTGTGAGTGTGTAAAATAAGACTTACGCTTTCATTATCTGTAAGGCAACAACTTCTTTACGTAAAGCATTTAATTCGTCCTCTTGTTTTCTCTTCTGTTGTAGAAGAAACTGGATGTAATCAATGGCTATTCAAAATAATCAAAATATCAATAAAATATAAAATATATATTAATTTGAAAGTTCAAAATATCTTAGAAATAAAAATAAAGTGATTCATAACTTTTCACAACTTGTCTCAAGGAGTTTTAGATAGTTTTGTAGTAATGAAATCCATGTCCTTTTTCTTTGAATGGTTAAAAATCATTTTAAAAACACAAATTGCACAAATTGTGCTTATTAGTTGCTAAAATCAGTGTAAAAATTGTTTTAAACTCATAAAAGAGCTAAAATCCTACATGTTTCGGCTTTAAACTTAAAGCCATCATCGGGGAAGAGGAACAACACAAACGATTACTGATCTTTTAATTTTCGACACGAGAAAATTGAAATCAACAGTATGGAAAAATTTAAATAAAATAAGCGGGCGCTCTCTGTTGCCAAAGAGCGAAAAACAAAACAATGAATTAACAAGGGGTTAAAAATGTATCCCATAAACTAGGTATGTTGAAAGAAAAGTTATCATTACAAATACAATCTTTTCTAATTTTAATTTCCAATGATTCCCTAATGGCGGCTTTAAATGGGTTATTGAACCTATGGATAATTCTTGCTTTATCGAAATTAATTACAGTATCATTATTTTTAGCGTAAAACCGGGAGAGTGCAGTGGATAACTTTCCAAATTTTATGTCGTTTTTATGCTCTTTTAACCTTTCCAAGAACTTTCTTTTAGTCATACCAATGTAAAAAATTATACTATTATTATTTAAGCTAATGGGGATTTCATAAACACCTGCGAATTGATCAGGGGGGATAGGATCTAATTTACATGAAACTAAGTCAACCAATTTTCTGGGAGGGACAGCAATAAGATGGATATTGTATTTACGGAGGGCCCTTTTAATCCTTTCAAATATAATAGGTATATATTGGAATTTACGATAGTTTGGTTTATTATTGCTAGGGACAGGATGCTGAATTAAATGGCCATTGAATTTTTCTATAATTTTCTGTACGTGATGAGCGGGGAAACCATGGTCAATGGCGATATCTCTGATAAAATTAAGTTCATCTTGGATGGTTAAAAATCATTCATAAAATGCTCAATAACTGAGATATACAATTTATGACCCAAGTTCAAGGGAAGATGATTTCTTTGGGGTAAATGTACAAATAGTTGAATCTAACTATTACTTAACAGTTGATACAGCATAAATAAATTTTAAAGTTGTTTAATTAAAGGAGGATGAGACCCTAATTTAGCATAATTAAAAATTTAACAGAAATCTTCCCCTTTCCCCTGTGTCATAAACTTTTTGAGTTTCTTAGAATTTATGAAATATTAAAAAAACAGTTTTAAAAAAAAGAAATGTTGGTTGAAAAGAGCATTCAAATAATTCTTTTTATATACCAAAATGAATATGCAACAACTCTTTTATTCATTAACTAATAATCAGAGAATAAACAGTCAGTGCAAGACTTAAAATTCAAATATTTTAGTGGAGGAGAGACTCCCTTCCAATATTTGTAAATGGAGGGAATGGTAGTTGGTAGGGAAAGAAAGTAGCAATACTATTTAGTTATCTCTACTTTTTGTGTGTTTATGCACATAAGCAATAAACACACAGATCCTAAACACCAATATTTGAATAATTATCAAGAATTTGTAAAAGAGTCAAAGAACATATAAAACAAAATTAATTATTTATGAGCAATGAACAGATTCATAAAGAAGTTCCACTGAATCAAAATGCATCAACGTATGATTTTGTAACAAATTCATTTTATGCCATATGTTACAAGCCTCTACAATTTGTGTATCTCATCTTCTTCAGGACCATTTTCTAAAATTTACATCAGATTCTTTAAATTCTGATTACTTATGAATTCCTGTTTAATTCTAGTTTGAATGTTAAATCACTTTTTTACAAAGCACACTCATTACAAGTAGAGCAAAACTTGCTTGCATAAGATTTATTAATATGATGTTTTAATTTAAAAAAAAATCTGAAAAACTTCAGAAATGCAGAATTATATTTATTTATAATATGCTAGTAAACTAAATATTCATTTAGAACATTATTGCAGTCCACAACTGGGACAAATATTTTTTATAATTCTATTAAATAATCAGTATATCAATCCTTCTGCAGACAGAAGTCCCAGCTCTGACATTTTTCAAAGAGCGAATTTGACACTTTTTGGCAGGAATACTACCATCCCTCCCTGAATTGTAGCCTCTGCAGTGTTCTAATTAACTCTATACAAATAATCATATATAATTTAAAGTAAGTTGATTTTTTAATTATAGCATATTTTAGAAAATGTCATCACAGCATCAATTTTTTTTAAATTATTAAATAAGAGAAATTCAATTTCATTTTTATAACTTTTTATGTAAGTTCTGTAATAAATATTTCACCAAAAAAAAAAAAAAAAAAAAAACAATATTTTGCTGATAAGAGTTTGAAATTTCTAAGTAATACCAAAAGCACGCATATAATATTTAGTCTGATGGACTATAGAAAACTATATAGATAGATAGATTTGACCAACAATTTATAATTAACCACTGATTCTTATGCGAAATTAAGATAAGGGCAAGTATCATGAAGTTTCACATCACTCATGAATACAGATTAAGAAAACAATTAATTAATGACCATTTAAATGTTAAAAAGAATTTTGTTAAGTAAATTTATATTTAATGAATATTTATATGAGCTTGTTCCTGTAAAAATTAAAAAGCCTAGTTTTAAATCTTAAACAATTGTCTTTGAAATTACATTGTTCACTTAACAATAGTAAACAGAATGCATCATTGAATGAACTGAAAGAATACCCTTCATGTGTATAAGAGCAACAAAGACAGTTCTCGAAATAAATGCCAAAAAGAAAGAAAGAGAAAGTACTTTAAAGTCTACACAAGCTCATCAGTTATTTGTTAAAAACATCTACAGTGATTCAAACAAGCATTACAAATTTATGCAGGTTTTCTGTCTGTTGGCCCATAATATTTAATGTATAAGAGAAACATTTGTACCTAGGGCTACTTTTTATTTAATGCAAAGAAACAAGCTACTAACCACTTTTAAAACTAATAAATTAATGTGCAGACATGTTTTATTGGAACTGTCATACATATTTAAAATCTGAAATGGTGGCAAATAGAATCATTTTCCTAAACCATTGCAAATGGCCTTAGGTACAAGAACACCAATGTACCTAAAGCCATTCCATGAAATTTTAAAGCTTTCTTTAGCTTTTTATGCATCTATAAGCGTGCTACCACTTGAAAATTTTTAAATAAGTGAAATGAAATGTAGCTATAAAACAATTTAGAAATTTTTGAGAGTATATTGTAATTAATGCTTAGCAAGTAATTCCATGTTTAGATAGACATGACTTCCAAAAATTGAAACATCTTTTCTCCGTATAATATTGTGAATCAAAACTTTCAGAATTGATTGATTTTTTCATATTTTATGAAAATGGAGAAATTCCTAATAAAATGAGATGGATGCTGGGTCAATAACTCTTAATTATAAGAAAAACTCCCTGCATAAAAAATTTTGACCAATGAAACACGTACATGTATCTAAATCTCATGTTTTAATTTAAAAAGTTATAATTGCAAATTAAGTCATTTTCATTTTTTTTATTTTTATTTTGCTAATATGTGTTACACATGATTATTTAAATATACTAGATTAATTTTTAACACAATTATTCTAATTGGTAAATAAATCATATGAGTTGTAATTTTTCAACTGGGCAAAAAATGTCCAGGCCAAGATTGAACCAGGGACCTTTTAGCTGAAGATGATAAAAAGATGATATCCATAATTAGAACTTTCTGAATTGAAACATATATGCCATAGGCTAATTGAGAAATCTGGTTCTTTGCAAAGAACTTGGGCTGTTTCCAAAGAGCCAGGCTAATTGGAAAATCATCTGCTATTTTCCCAATCAGCATATTTTTCAGACTTGTTGCAAAGAGTCTATGCCACTTTAGGCTAATTGGAATATAACCAATTATTTCCAAATCAGCCTGAATATTTCCAGGCTGATTGTAATGAGCTTATGCAGTTTTGGGCTAATTAGAGAATGATCAACTGCTTGTCCAAATAGCCTAGTTTTATCCAGGTTTATTTCAATAAATCCAAGGTAGTGAATGTTTATGCAAAATTTTACTATAAAAAAATGGCAGTAGGATTTTTAAATGTTTATATAAATGTATAAGAAAACTATCTTATTGACAGATTTTATTTACATACCTGGGTATCTAAGATTAGTGAATACTTTATTTTTATTTTAAGGTTATATATTTTGTGCAAACACCTCATGCAGAAATATCAATAAAATCTGCAGATGTAGTAGATTTTTAGCGTTTTTCTAACATTATGTAAAGAATATGGGTTTCTGAATAGAAATAGTAAAATATATATGTAATGTAAGGGGCCGATTTGGACAGATTTGATTTATGCACCTGAGTTTCTCACATTAGTGAATGCTTCATTTTTATTTTAAGTGTATATTTTGCCCAAACACCCAACTCAGATATATGAATAAAATCCACAGATGAGGCAGATTTTACTATTTTCCCATAATTATATAGATAGGATGAATTGCTGATGAAAATTGTTATAAAAATGTGCCTGGTTGATAATTAAAATTAATAAAATCTCTTTTTTTCATTTATATAGATTTTATATGAAAATTTTATGAATAAAATTTGTCTCAAATTAGAGAATACTTTATTTTTATTTTAAGTTCATATATTGCCCCAACACGCTATTCAGATGTATGAATAGAAAATTCTATAGATGAGGCAGATTTTTACATATTATATTACATATAGGATGGGTAGCTGAATGAAAGTGATTATAAAAATGTGCATGGCTGATAATTAAGATTAATAAACACTTTTTATTTATTTTATAGGAAAAAAATTGTCTTAGATTAGTAAATACTTTATTTTTAAATTAAGTGTATACATTGCCCAAACACCCCATTCAGATGTATGAATAAAATTTACAGATGAGGCAGATTTTTACCATCTTACCACTATTGTGTAAACAGGGTGGGTTGCTGAATGAATAAATCTGCATTATCAGCAGATGTTTTACGCACCTGTTTAATTATTAAGATTAATAAATACTTTTTAAAGGTATATTTTGCAAACCCCCTCATTGCACATATATCAATAAAACTGCACATGAGGCAGATTTTTAATGCTTTCAGTTTAAAAACAACTTGTAAAGTTTCTTATTTTAGATTCCATAATTGGGATGTCTGTCGGTTTGCAATGATTAGAATTCCTATCCATTCCTATGGTGCGATATGGGAATTTTTTTTTTTTTTTTTTAATGAAAACATTATTATGAACTAAATATGAGCAAAGACATATTAGTAGGCTCATTTAGAAATCTTGCTTCTAGTAAAGAGCACATTTTCTAGATATTTCAATAAGTCTGACTAATTGTAATATCATCTAGAATTGTTCAACCAAACTAATATTCACACTTATTTCAAAATGTCTATACAGCTTTAAGCAAAATTTAAAATGTGCAATTAATTCTTCATTAAGTTTTCATTGAAGCAGAATAATTATAGATGTGAACTAATCCACAAGCAGTAAAATAAAATTTTGAATGAAATATGTTTTTCATTTCAGATGTCACACTTTTCTTATACTAACTGTGTAATAGTATTTTTTTATTTTCATTTTAAAAGATTGTTTTTGTCCTATGAAGTAATAAGCAAAACATAACTCCAATCATGGAAAAGGCATAGACCTATAATTTGTGCAAAGTGAACTAATTACAATTATAAAGAGATTGAAAAATAAAAATATTAAAAATATGCCTCGTAATCAGATTTTATTGATGCATATGTGCATAGGTAGGGACAAAATATACACTTAAAATAAAAATAAAGTAATAACTAATATCAGGCACTCAGAAACATAAATCATATCTGCCAATATGGCAATTTATATATACAGGGTTATTCTAAATGATGAACCCATTTCCAAAAAATTGTATTTATTAAAGTACAAATCCAAAATGAACAATCTTTATATCAATAAAAAGAGGAAGTTTCAAAGCTTTTTTTAAGACATTATAAATGTTCAATGTGTCCACTGTTTGCTGCACGGCAAACATCTACGCGATAGCCAAATTCGTCCCACACATGAGAAAGCGTATCTGCTGTTACTGAGTGCACGGCTTTCAAAGCGATGATGGTTCCAGAGGCGGCCAGTAGAGGTCGCACGGCAGTAGGCCACTGCAAGCTGAGTGCACTGCTGCCATGTACTCAGCAGGAACAGCCGATATGCTTTCTTGTGTGTGGGACGAGTTTGGCTATCATGTAGATGTTTGCCGTGCAGCAAACGGTGGACACATTGAACATTTATAATGTCTTAAAAAAAACTTTGAAACTTCCTCTTTTCATTGGTATAAAGATTGTTCATTTTGAATTTTTACTTTAATAAATACAATTTTTTGGAAATGGGTTCATCATTTAGAATAACCCTGTATATATATAATTTTTTTTCATTCAGCAACTCATCTTCTCTACGTAATTCTGGGAAAACATTAAAAAACTGCCTCATCTGCAGATGTTATTGATACAGCACCTTTTCTATATATTATAATTATATTTATTCAACAACCAATCTTCTCTATGCAATTCTAAGAAAACACAAAAAATCTGCCTCATCTGTAGATTTTATTGATACTTTTGCACAGGGTGTTTGCACAAAATATACTTTAAAAAATAAAGCATTCACAAATCCTAAACACTCAAGCACATAAATAAAATCTGTTAGTAAGAAAGTTTTCTTATACATTTTTTATTAACACATTAAGTTCCTTTTCCTATTTTGTATAGTAAAATTATGGATAAACATTCACTAACTTGGACGTGTTGCTATAAGCCTGGATGAAACCAGGCTGTTTGGACGAACAGTTGATAATTTTCTAATTAACCTGAAACTGGATAGGCTCATTGCAATGAGGCTGAAAAAAATTAGGATCATTGTGAAACAAGTGGTTATTTTTCAGTTACCCTTAAGCAGCATAGGTTCTTTGCAATAAGCCTGAAAAACACCAGGCTGATTGGGAAAAAAGCAGAGGATTCTGCAATTAGTCTGGCTCTTTGCAAACAGCTGAGGCTCTCTGCAAAAAGATAAGATTTTTCAATTAGACTGCGACATATATCACTTTTTGTCACCACACTCAGGAATTTTATAACTGTTTAATTTTTACTAAAAAAACAATTTTTGTTTATATAACTGATCACAATACTTAGCTAAGTATTTAAGAACTATGTTTAAGTACTATGTAATGTTTATACTTTGATACCTAATCAAAAGTTTATTTAACAATGTTCAATATTAAAAAACTTGAGTGTGTGAAACGTTGAGTATGTAGGATGTAGATCCATGTCTAGTCGTTCATTAGCAGAGTAAGGCAGATGCAAATTCACATCCTGTCCAGACTTTCATACAGTGCATTAAGTTTAGCTACAGCATTCACATTGAATGTATGAAATTTTGTCAGCATATAAATAAAGCATCTCCTTGCATTGTGTGGTGTTAGTCACAGTTTTTTTTTTTTTTTTTTTTTTTTTTTTTTTTTTTTGTGATGCAAAAACATGTGATCTGAGCCAAATGGTATTTCCCAATCCTTTGAAGCTTTATGTTTATCAGTATGTTTTGTTTTTTATAAATCAAAGTATATATAATATGATTTGATTTAATATTCAAAATACTTTTAGTTTTTCTTAATAAAAGAATGAAAACAAATCAAATCTGCATCATTTATTTCTGACACTAGCCGACATGGATCCGCATCTGTTACTATTGAAAATAAACATTTCAACTAGAGTAAAAATGATGCTGATCCATGTCCACGTAGTAAGGTATGTCAAAATGAGTTAATGTGCCATCTATGTAAAAGTATTCAATTTTTTATAGCCATATGGACATATTTTCTGGCTTGAAAACCAGAGCCTATGACTACGGATAATGTTTTGCAGTCAACATGTTAAACAAATAGAAATTGTAATTTTTCAAAGAAATTAGCATTGATATAGAAGAAATAAAAAACTTTTCCTCTAAAAGTAATTTTAAAAAATCAAAAACAAAACTATTTCACCTTTTTTCAACTACTTTGCTAAAAGTAAAATTAGGCATGATCTGGAACTAATCATTTTAAAAATAGAGCATATAGCCTGTGTTAAAGAGATTTTAAATAGTAACAGTAATATAACAAGAAAATCATAAAAAGGGAGATAGAGAGGGGAGCTATATTTAAATATGCAAAGTGTACTATCTTCCAAAACCTTATTAGATTACCAATTTGGAGCAAATATATGAAAATATTAAATTTAAACTAACATTTTTAAAAGTAAAAACTGAGGAATGACAAAAAACTTAATCATTTTAAAGACCTAACATCATCTGAATGAAAATAAATACAATGTTAAATGCTAATCCAGGGTTTTATATGAATGGGATCATGAGAAAGATTGATTGTGTTCAGAATAGCTAATAATTGCAAAATGGAAATTAAAAATTTTCATGATTAACATGAAAGCAGCTAAATATAATTTAAGACATTAAATGTATTAATAAGATATTGATTCAAAAATTGTATCAAAAATTCAAAGAATTTTTTTTTAAATTATTACAAACAAGGAACTTACAATTAAAAATATAGAAAATTCCATATAATAAACGTCAAATTCACCTTCTTTAACTTGAAATAACAACGTAAATACACTAATATAAAATTAAAGAAATTGAAAGTGAAAATGGTTTTTCAAAAAAATTTATCAGCAAGTTAATTTATGAGTATAAAAATAAACAGTCTACAATAGTTAAGAAAGCTCAAAATTCTACAGTATTTATTACATCTTACAAATTTTTGAAAGAATTAAATACACATTAAACAAATATAATGTAACTCTCATTGCAAAGTCCCCAATAAAGTTGAAATATCTGGTACATAGAATGATAGATCCCATTGATAACAGAGATAAATCTGGCATTTGTATCATCCCTTTTAAAGTTAACAGCAGTTCTAAAACATATTCATACATGGGAATGCAACTCGCAAATTAAAGGACAGGATCAAAGAACATACAGCAGATATAAAAAAGGGTAAATTATTCACTGCTCTATCCAGGTTAAATCAGGTTAAGGACATTGATGCATATTTCAATAATGCTAAAATAATTGCACACTGTTTTCAATATAACAATTGCATAATTAGAGAGTCCCTAGAAATTTTGAAAAGAGGCAATAATACATGTAATAATGTATTATCTGATCCCGCATATTTGGTATCATTTACTTAGTATCACTGGTGTTTTTGGTTTTGACTGACCCCCTTCCACCCACCCATCCACCCACACACACACACACACACACAAGCTTTCAATGGCATTTTTTCATTTTCCTTCGTTTCATAGTTGTTGGTTTCATCCATTTGCTACCTGTCCAGTGTACTTCTTCAGAATTGAGATTTTCGACTTATTTTATCCTCTGATGATGGCTAATGTTTAGCCGAAAGTGCTAAGGAATTTTGATATCTGATTTTACATCATAAATAATTTTAATGTTTTAAAACTGTGTTTTTGTATTTGCACCTATTACAGTATCAATTAAATTATATCAATGTATTTACGTTGTGTTATTTCAAAGTACTTACATCTTTGAAGAATTGTTGCTTTGCTTAACTTATAGCTACTAATGCTATCTTGTTGTTGGCAAGTTGGGACAAGAGATTGCAAATCTTCATAACCCCTCTAAGAAAAAAAAGCAAAAACAGATATTAAATGAATAAATAATTAAAAACAAAGTTGTATGTTAATTTGTAGAATATCACATAACAAATAAAATGTTCCATTAAAAAGGTTAAACTTGTTTCCTATAATTAATTATATACAGTATATTGCCAAAGGTGACTGGTCACTTGCGATTTTAGACGTTTTGTTAACTATCTAGAAAAATACATGAGAAATTAATCTGAAACTACAGGTGTGTAAACAGTATAGTATAGGTTATATATTTCCGCGGAGATTTTTTCACGAAACCCCATAGGGAACGGTCAACAAATTGAAAAAGAATGAATATCTTTTGGATAACCTTGTAAAAACTAATGTAGCAAAGGCGTTCAAACTCGAGATTATTAATAAGTGGCTTATTGTAATATACTGTGTTCATTTCTATGAGGATAGCATGTATACTCGGAGAGAAATTAAGGTTTTTATAAAAACAGTCTCAAATTTCACCTAGTTTTTTGCTTATAATTTGCAGAGTTCTTAATATAAAAAAAAGTTCTTTTCAGAACATATGACAAACAACATTGTACATAATACTCTGCAATCAGAATTAAAAAATAATAATAATTGGATGAAAAATGAGCAGGTTTACTAAAAAATGTTTCACTGCGCATGCACAAATGCAATCAAAATATAATATGCATAATGTATTAGCTAAGTATATAGAGCAACTTTTGTGAAAAACTCAAAATCATAGCTTGGAAATTCTGAAAATTATCGTCGATAGAATAAGCTCGAAATCCATTGTTCCCAAAAAGAAGCAAAAAGATGAGGGGTTGTATCAAATATCTGTTGATTAGTGCCAAGATAGCGTACACAATATTGCACATACTACTATATTTGGATACAACCCCTCATATTTTTGCTTCCTTTTGGGAACAACGGATTTCGAGCTTATTCTATCGACGATAATTTTCAGAATTTTCAAGCTTTGATTTTGTGACTTTCACAAAAGTTGCTCTATATACTTAGCTAATACATTATGCACATTATATTTTGATTGCATTTGCGCATGCACAGTGAAACATTTTTTAGTAAACCTGCTCATTTTTCATCCAATTTTTATGATTTTTTAATTCTGATTGCAGAGTATTATGTACAATGTTGTTTGTCATATTTTCTGAAAAGAACTTTTTTTTATATTAAGAACTCTGCAAATTATAAGCAAAAAACTAGGCGAAATTTGGGACTGTTTTTATAAAAACCTTAATTTCTCTATGAGTATACATGCTATTCTCATAAAAATGAACACAGTATATTACAATAAGCCACTTATTAATAATCCCGAGTATGAACGCCTTTCCTACATTAGTTTTTACAGGGTTATCCAAAAGATTTTCGTTCTCTTTCAATTTGTTGACAGTCCCCTATGGGGTTTCATGAAAAAATCTTCGCGGAAATATATAACCTATACTATACTGTTTACACACTGCAGTTTCAGGTTAATTCCTCACGTATTTTTCTAGATAGTTAACAAAACATTTAAAATCGCAAGTGACCAGTCACCTTTGGCAATATAGTGTATTTTTTAATAAAATAATTGTAAAGATAAGGAAGTTTATCAAACATTAAACTACCAAACATAGCTAGTTAATATAGAAAAGAAAATAAGCACAATTGTACAGGGTCAACAATATTCATTTGTAGAGCAAGAGCTAAAGCCTATACTGTTAGTTTTAGAGATATAGTTCTAATAACAAAAATGTTAGTTTTAGAGATATAGTTCCAGTAGCAAAAATGTTTTAAATATTGTTCTCCATCTTATGAAAATTCATTGACATCAAAATGATTTTAAGAGTTATGAAATTTAAACTTTTATAGGGTCCCTGGGTTATATAAGTTATATTTCTGAAAACTTTCTCCATGCTCTACCATGTACAGTGAAAGTATTATTAAAAATGCCTTTTTCCTTTTATTAGTGCTAGAAATGATGAAAATTCATTCCAAGTATTATAACTTGGGATAAACAACAATCATAACTCGTATCATAAGGTTTTGGCGTAGAAGGGAGGGGAATGTTTGCTATTTTAGAGCATTAAGAAAAAAAAATTTAATATAACTTAATACTCAGGGACCATATAAAAATTTTAATTTCATGACTTTTTAAAAAATAACTATTTTGATATTAATGAATTTACTGATGGAGAACATTTGAAACATTTTTGTAACTGGAGCTGTACCTCTAAAACTAACAGTTATTTGATATCAAGGTAAAGGGAAAAATTTGGTATCAAGGTAAAACTGAGCTGTGCCGCCAAGCGCCTGTCAGGCACGTCAAACACCGCACCCAAGTCCTGAGAGACTTTTAACACACTCAACCAGGAGGGTCCTCCTGTAAGCTCTGCAGCCATAGGAGTGCCGCCACCTGCTGAACACTCCCATTAAACCCAAGTAAATGATGACAAAGGTCACTGCAACATGCAGTGGAGCCCATACTTTGAGGACACCACCAAAGAACACTTGAGGAGACGCTGGAGTCCTCTGATAGCTTTGTAGCCAGAACCCAAAAGAGGGAACTGGGTCCTAGGTCTTATGCTGGATTTCCCCAACGACTCTTGCTGTACCGCAGCTTTCGATCATCGAGTCCTAGGGGAGGAAGAAACGACTTGTTCATCGACTGTGGCATTGGTATCAAGGTAAAGGAAAAATTTGGGATCAATCAAACCTATGACATGAAATGGAGTGATAAAACTGAATCCAGTGACAACTCAAGGACCCATTTGTGATCTATCTGTAACATAAATCAGTGTTGCCCAACCAGTTCTGTATTGTCCCTCCCCCACCCAAAAAAAATTTGCAATAGCACCTCCTTCACCCCCCCCCCCCCCAATGTAAACATCGATGTTTACTGCTCAATAATCAATAGTTATTCATTTTATTTTTTACAAAGTAATGATACTGGTAGGACTTTATTGAACATATTAAGCAAAAATATTATAACTGTAAAATAAATTTTTACTTATCTACAGCAATATGTACAAATAATGAAGATAATGTCTGAATGGAGTATTGTACCAGCAATTTATTTATCCTTAATAAAGTTTTAATAATAATATACACTGAAGAATTTTCCAAATTTTTAAAATCTGTATGTACCAATATGAGACCTGAGCTTGTTTGGTTACATAACGATATATGTTTCTTTTTAACTATGTCAGTCTCACAAACAGGTAGTTTTCCAAATTAAGACAATTTTGTTAATGCATTATTTCTTTTTAATTGATTGTTTTCTTGTATGCTAAGCATAAATGTTTCTGGTTATCAGTGTTTTATTTTTCTGATGAGTTATAATAAATTAAATGCACATCTCAAAGCATACTAAGTCCAAAACTTGCTCCTTGTAAAATATTTACATTTTTCTCTTGAGATAAACAGCATTTTTTACAAACACCATTGCTCATTAAGCTGAATAAACTAATCCAAACGCTCTGTTTTTTTCTTAATGTTCTGTTTAGTGGAAATGAGAAAAATACCATTGCCTCCCATCTCCACTATAAGTACTCCAAGCATCTGCATACCTCATCGGTTGAGAACCACTGACTTAAATTGTCAAGGCTTCCACAGAATAACAAGAAACCAAAGTATTTGGCTAACATTTTAGGGAAACAGGCAGTAATTTTTGAATTTAGCTAATGTATTGCTTAGTAGTCTGAATTTCTTAGAGCAGTCTCTGAAAAAGTTAATAAAAGGAAAATGTTCCTGGATTACACATGGCTTTTTGTTCACTTCTCTAGGCACTTAAAAGAAAACTACATTTTGAATAAGTAAGTGTGATTGTTACTGGGTAACAGGCACAGGCAAAATGTTTTCAGGAAAGTAGCGTATTTTTTAAGAGAAAGCATTGTAAACCCAATCTTATATATTAAAACGAAAAGGAGAAAGCAATGCAAATCCAATCCTATATGCTACTAAAACGAAAAAGGATATGTGTAAAATTCACTCTCTGAAGATTCACATAAAATCGCCCTGTTTGTGCATGAGTGAAATTAAATCTAGAACTTATTCAGTTTCAGAGTACACTAGAACGAGGTCACAGTGGCTGAGTGGTCTAGGGTGCTAGGTTTAAGCTGAGAGATTGTTGGTTCAATCCCACTCTGGACAGAATGATTTCTTTTAATTTAAAATAGTTTATTTCAATAATGTCATATGTTACTTCAGGAGAAGTTAAATAATTCGTATATATATTTTTTTTTATTCGAATGTTTTACAATTAAGTAAAATTTAACACCTAACAATATTTTTAAAAATTACTAATTTTATATTCAAAATATTTAAATTAAAAGATTGTGCATGTAATTATTGATTAAATAAATTGAATTGATCTACAATTTTTGCTATATTTGGTATGACCCTTATCAAGATATCATATATATATATATATATATATACTAAGATAACATGTATAAACATACTAAGATATTATATATATATTAAGAAAAGTCTGTCATTATTTTTTGTAAAAAAGGAAAAATATTCATACAGGAACTTTAAAGAAAATTATGTTGATATACATGATTTAATCTATATATATATTGTTCCGTACCAAGACGCAAGCGCTGTTGTAGCAGCGCCACCTATAAAAAAAAAAAGAGTTAATGAGTGAGCAGTGTTGCTCCAAAATTTGTGTAGAAAGGAGCCGTGGTGATCATGCTCTTAATGTTGATTGCATTTTTTTTTTAGTTTAATGAAAAGTAAATAATAAAAAGTGTGTCATACAGTCCACCATGCGTCGAGCTATTTCTTGTGTGTGAAGATGTGGTCCTGGTCGAGCGTGAGCGTTATTAAGTGCTCTATGGATTAAAATTGCGTGTGAACTTACTTATTTCCAACAAAGAAGTGTGCTAATTGTGTAGTGTTGTGCCCCTTTGAAAGAATGGAATCATTCAGAGGATATAGGTTTATTGGATAAAACCAAAGGAAAGTGAAGTAGGTGCATGAGCTTTTCTGGTCATTTACTCCTATAAATAAATTGTGTTATTTATATATATAATTAATTTGAGTTAAGAGCTAATTGTGTAGAGTTTGAATTTTGAGTTGCTTTTCAAAATGTTTAAAAACGCGAGAAAAGCTGATTTGCAGATTGCTGCAACAGAGTTGGGTGTAGAAATAACAGACAAAATGACAGTGCCAGAGTTGACTAATATTATAAAAAATTCTGAAAAATTCAAAAGCGAACCTGACTTTGTAAATGATCTCATAGATGGGATAATTGAGGACCGGAAAGAAGAATCGGAAATGATCGAGAAAAATAGGCAGCTTGAATTACAGTTAGAACAAATTAAATTAGAGAGGGCAAAGGCTGAGTTAGAATTGTCGTGCATTCGAAAAGAACCAAAAAATAAAGATGCCGACTCAGAAAATAAAAATGAGAATTGCGATTCTTTGGATTCGTTAATAAAAAGTATAAAAACCTTAACGATTAGAGTTCCGAGCAGACCAGAGGGGTGGGGTCTTATTTTTACTTCTTTAGAAAGATCATTTATAACAAAAAATGTCCCAGATAAATTTAAAGCCGAGATTCTTTTGAATTTATTAGGTGAAAAGGCGTCAAATGTAATTTCTTACATAAGTGATAATGAGTTAAGTGATTATGAAAAAGTAAAACAAATCGTATTAAGAGAATTTGAGCCGACTCCCCAAGCGTGCTTAGAACAATTCAGAAAAACTACTAGACAGGCAAATGAAAATCATGTGCAATTTGCGTCGCGGTTGACAACTAGCTTTGACTATTATTTAAAATTGAGAGAAGTGTCTGATTTTGAGAGGCTAAAACAATTGATTGTATCGGACAAATTATTTTCAACATTAGACAAAGAAACTGCGTCGCACATCAGTGTTAGACAATCAGATAAATGGTTTAACCCAATAATTATGAGTAAAGAAATAGACATGTTTTTTGTATCTCGAGGAAAACCGCTAACTGAAGTTATAAATCAAAAGTCATATAATACGAAAAATGCATCTAAAATATTTCTATCTGATTGCAAGAGTTCTAAATGCGTTGTTTGTTCCGAAATTCATCCCTTATACAAATGTAAAAGTTATTTAGCGTTACCAATATCTGACAGAGTACAAGTAGTGAAAAAACATAATCTTTGTTTTAATTGTTTATCCAGACACCTCATTAGTAACTGCAAATCACATTTTTCTTGTTCCTTATGTAGAAAAGAAGGAAAAACGTTACGTCATCATATTTCTTTACATTATCCGAGAAATTATGACTCATCACAAAATGTGAGTGCTGTTGGTGCCAATGGAATTGAGTTTCTCCCCCCCTCTGCCAGATCACGAGACGCAAATTTGTCAGTAGAAGCGCAGATATTTCAACCTGCTAATTCGATGAGTAATCAAAATAATAACTCCGTATTTTCAACTAGAGTAATAAATCAGTCAAAAATCATTTTGTTGAGTACTGTAAATTGTTTGTTGAGAGATGAGGAAGGAAATAATTATCCAGCGAGAGCTATTTTAGATCAAGGAGCTATGAGTAATTATATGACATCAGATTGTGCTAAAAGTCTTAATTTAAAAAGAAAGAAAACGAATTTGACTGTCAGTGGAATTGGGAATACTTTTACAACAATTAAATCGATAGTTAATGCTACGATTTCTAACTTTGAGGGAAACTTTGAAAAACAATTGGATTTTTTTGTTGTAAATAAAATTACCGATTGCATGCCGTCAAAAATGTTAAAGATTGATGTGCCAGAATTAAAATTTATAAAACTGGCAGATGAGAACTTTAATATGCCAGGTCATGTAGATTTGCTTTTAAGCGCTGAAATATTTTATGAGTTGTTGCTCCCCGGCCAAATTTGTCCAGTTAATAGTAATTTAATTTTTCAAAACACGGTTTTTGGTTATGTAGCTGGCAGAAGTGTGCCCGATGCATCTCACGGAAAGTTGCACTGTGGTTTAATACAGGATAATACTGGGTTAAACGAAATTATGGAGAAATTTTGGAAAATAGAAGATGTGCAGATTGAGGTACCCAAAAATAACGAATCAATAATATGCGAAGAGCACTTTGAGAAAAACACTAAAAGAGACAGTACAGGGAGGTATATAGTAAAAATGCCATTAAAAGAGGACCCAATGTGTTTAGGGAAATCAAAAGATATTGCACTTAAAAAATTAAATTCGCTGTGGAGTCGCTTTTTAAAAGATCCTGAGTATTTGGCGTTATATAGGGAATTTTTACGCGATTACGAAAGATTGGGTCACATGACAGAAATTTCGGGAGCAGAGGAAGAAAATGGGACATATTACATACCACATTTGGGAGTTTATCGCCCTGATAAAAGTACTACAAAGCTTCGTGTAGTTTTTAATGCCTCTTCACAAACAACACTAGGGAATTCTCTTAATTCCTTACAATATAACGGTGGGATGATTCAGGAAGACATTTTTAACATAAGGACAAGATTTCGAAAAAATATTTATGCGTTCGTGGCTGACATTAGACAGATGTATAGGATGATTTTAATTGATCCGAGTCAAACTAAACTTTTGAGAATTTTGTGGAGGGCGGGAGTAAATGAACCAGTTAAGACTTATGAGCTCCAAACGGTAACCTATGGCACAGTAAGTGCACCTTATCTCGCGACAAGGGTTCTAGTCCACAAGAGATGAACGTGAAAATTTTCCACTGGCGTCTCCCGTTTTAGAGACAAACTTTTATATGGATGATGTTCTAAGTGGTGCGGACACTATAAGTGAAGCGAAACAGTTGCAGGACCAACTGGTAAATTCTCTGAAAAGTGCAGGAATGTTCCTACACAAATGGCGCAGCAGTAGTAAAGAGTTAAAAACGGGTCCAGATGTAACTTACGACTTTCAAGAAGCCACAAAGGCGCTAGGTGTGTCATGGAATCCTACCTACGATACTTTTACATTCCACATTCAAAAACTGAGTGTGATTCCGCCTACAAAGAGGTCAGTGTTATCAACAACAGCTCAAATCTTTGACCCTCTTGGAATTTTGGGTCCGGTGATAACAAAAGCAAAAATATTTTTGCAGAGGCTATGGCGTTTAAATTTAGAGTGGAGCGATCCACTTCCGGAAATGGAAGCACAACAATGGCAAAGCTTCACAGAGTCCATGCCCGAAATAAACTGTGTAAATATAAAACGGTGCATTTTAATACCAAAAGCAGTTCATATTGAATTGCATGGCTTCTCTGATGCTTCCGAATCTGCTTACGGATGCGTCATATACTGCAAATCGACATCAGAAGATGGAGCATTTGAAGTAAACTTGGTTTGCAGTAAGTCTCATGTAGCACCCCTAAAATGTGCTACAGTGCCGAGGCTAGAGCTGTGTGCAGCCGTTCTCTTGGCGAGATTGATGACAAAGGTGAGGAGTGCCCTACAACTTGAGACGATTGACATCCACTTGTGGAGTGACTCGATGATAGTGCTTTCCTGGATACGAAAAGAGCCTTAGTTATTAAAAACTTTTGTAGCAAACCGTATAGCAACAATACAGGACTTAACAAAAATTCAACAGTGGCGTCACGTATCATCCGAGAACAATCCTGCAGACCTTGTTTCACGAGGTATGGATCCCGAGAAACTGATTAACAATAAACTGTGGTTCAAGGGTCCTGCTTTTCTGAACGATCGAGAGTATCCCAATCGTGAAATTCCTACATCCGTCATTAGAGACGAACTTAAAAATCCAGAAGAGTGTGATTTATCTACACTAATATCAACAACTAACACATTTATTTCAGAGTTATTTTGTATTACTAAAAATTATACTAAACTGTTGCATGTTTTAAGTTATCTTTTCAGGTTTGTATACAATTCTAGGAATCCAACTACAAAGAGGTTAGGGCCTCTGAATACCGAGGAGATTCTCAAAGCAGAGCTCTTTATTGTTAAATCTGCACAAAAGTCGGAATTCCCGGAAGAGCTGAAACATTTAATTCGTGGGAAAAGTATCCCAGAACGAAGTAAGATAAAATGCTTAAACCCCTTTTTAGACATTAATGGGCTATTAAGAGTTAATGGCAGAATAAAACATGCCAATGTAAGTTATAACAGTAAATTCCCAATTATCTTGCCTAAGGGACATAAATTAACAAAACTCGTTTTAGAATCCTATCATAAACGATATTTTCATTTAGGCCCTACTGCGTTGCTACATTATGTTAGACAAAAGTTTTGGCCAGTTCAGGGTAAAGCAACGTGTAGGAAAGTAGTACACGATTGCATTAAATGTTTCAAAGCTAAACCAAAAGGAGTTGAGCAATTAATGGGAGATTTACCAAAAGAGAGGGTCACACCTGACTTCCCATTTAATTGCTCAGGCACGGATTTTTGTGGGCCATTCCTGGTTAGATATAAACACCAAAGAAAGGGTGTCTATCATAAAATGTATGTATGTATTTTTATTTGCTTAGTTACAAAAGCCATTCACCTCGAAATTGTCACCGATTTAACATCGGAGGCTTTTATAGCTTGTTTAAAAAGATTTGTGGCTCGCAGAGGTTTATGTTCAAAATTATATTCGGATAACGCCACAAATTTCACAGGTGCGAATAAAGAGCTTGCTAGGTTACACAATTTGGTTATAAAACCAGACCATGAACTTGCTAATTATATGTCAAGTGAAGGAATTGAATGGAATTTCCTTCCCCAAGAGCCCCTAATTTTGGCGGTCTCTGGGAAAGTGGAGTGAAGGCATTTAAATTTCATTTTAAACGAGTCTTAGCAAATTCCAGATTGACTTATGAAGAATTCCTAATGGTAGTTACCCAAATAGAAGGAATTCTAAATTCTAGACCACTTACTTGTACCTCTGTCGTCAGATACTGATGTATATGATGTGTTAACCCCTGCACATTTCCTAATTGGCAGACCCTTAAATACTGTTATAGAGCCAAATGTAATTGATGTTAAAGATAATCGATTATCTAACTGGAAAAAACTCACAAAAATAATCCAAATATTTTGGAAAAAATGGCATATACAGTACCTTAATAATTTGCAACAGAGGTCCAAGTGGATGGTAGAAAAAGATAACGTAAAAATCAATGAGTTAGTGCTACTTAAGGATGAAAATCTACCGCCTCAAAAATGGGCATTAGGTAGAATAATTGAGCTCTATTTCGGTGAAGACAAACGAGTCAGAGTTGTAAAGCTAAAAACTCAATCTGGAATTTGCAAACGTCCAATTTCAAAAATTTGTATTTTACCTATTAATGTGTAGTATTATATTATTTTTTTATTATGTGTAATTCTATGTTATTGTTATGCTGTGTTTAATTTCTATTTGTATTGAAATGACTGTATGGTTGAATGAAACCATTCAACGTGGGGCGGAATGTTCCGTACCAAGACGCAAGCGCTGTTGTAGCAGCGCCACCTATAAAAAAAAAAGAGTTAATGAGTGAGCAGTGTTGCTCCAAAATTTGTGTAGAAAGGAGCCGTGGTGATCATGCTCTTAATGTTGATTGCATTTTTTTGAGTTTAATGAAAAGTAAATAATAAAAAGTGTGTCATACAGTCCACCATGCGTCGAGCTATTTCTTGTGTGTGAAGATATATTAGGCTATCGTACGTGGCACAGAAATCGCGATTATTTATCATTTGCCGATGGCAACGGGAGGTTTGTTTTCACTAATTTGAGAATATTAAGAAAAGTATTTGAGGTATCGATTTAAAAGTCACCACACATATGTAGAAAAATTTTTTGCATCCGAAAATACAATTTTTGTAAAAATTGGCCGGCAATTTTTCTTATTTATTTTAAAAAACTAGCTACTTTCTAAAAAGGAAAGAAAATAAAGTGTGAAATCAAACCATGAAATGCGCCATTTTGTTATTAAATAAAACATTGACTCCATTGTTGTACCTTATGCAGTTTAACCTCACTGTTGTCCGCATCGTTATGACGTCAATGTTACGAATGCACATATTTGTTATTTATAATATAGATTGAGTAATAACAAATAAATAATAATAATAAATGAATAAAATAATCTTATTGGGTGGAGATTTCCATCAAGTCAATTCTACCGGTCATTTTTAGAGGTTCAAGATCACTAACAGTTTCAAGTTGCATAAAGAAGAGAATATTTTACATTATGTAACTCACAGCAAATATGCATGCCTTTCAAACAGAGAGAGTGTTACCAAGTTCGCTGTTACAGGTTGGCGAATGTCAAAGTGGGAAAACTATTGAGTTTCCCCCAATTTGCTATCCAGATATACAAGATTCAGTGCAGCAATTTTTCAGTAACATTGATTTTTCAACGGTGACACCCTAAAAGCTTAAAGGACGAGCCATACTAACAGTGACAAACAATTTGTCAATTAAAATTAATAATAATATCTCCGAGCTCTGAAATTTACAATTGTGTAAATAAAGACGTTTTCAATGCAGAAAATGTAAAAAAAAAAAAAAGATAAAAACATTTTCCTAATTGTGAATGGTGTAGATATTTTCAATATAATGTGTATACACTTTTTTAATTTTAAAGAGTATCCAGCAACTATTGTGTGCATGCAAATGTTTTTTATATGCACAATGCTGGAAAAATACCTCTGTTTTCATATTTCTAAATGGTCTCCATATATTATGATGTGTATATATTTTTTATTTTAAAGTTCCCAGTTCTAAGTGGAGAAGTTTTTATGGATGATATTTATACATATAATGCTAAAATTCGTGTATTCTAATATGCATATAGTATTTAAAAGAGTAGGCACTAGAGTGCAGATACTCTGCGCAGGGTCGGCTAGTATTTAAATATTGTATGAAAAGTGAAATAAAATTCAAGTAATTAAAAAATATGCATTATAAATCATTAGCTGCAAACAGCAAATTTTAATTATATTCAGGGTTTTAGAGTCAGACTGATAAAAATAAATTAATGAAAAAGTTCAAAAGTCGCGTAATTTAAGAAAAAAATCAGAAAATACTAAATATTATTATTTTTTCAAAATATTGGGACTGTGGAAAGTAAAATTTAACACCTGACAAAAGTTTTAAAATTACTAATTTTATATTAAAAATATTTAAATTAAATGATTTTTCATGTAGTTATCGATTAAATAAATTGATCTAAACTTTCATCTATGTATATTTTGTATGACCATTATCAAGAAGATATATTTATATACTAAGAAAAGTATGCAATTATTTTTCATAAAAGAAAAGAGCGAGTAGGTTGGACTGACAGCACAATCTATCACCTTATGTGTATAGGAATCGCTTACTCTATATATTCAACAAATTTTCAAAACTTAACTCATTTAAAAGCAACTAATTAAAAATTAAAACATATTTCTAATGGAACTTTCAAATTGTTTACCATCAAACCTTGACGGGTACCATCTAGTTAATATTTATTTTATATAAGAAAAACCCTGAATTTTTTTTTTTTTTTTTTTTTTTTTTACATTTACCACTATTGAACCACTCATGAATGAACTTGCAAAGTACTTTAAGAATTTGATATTTATAGAATGCAAGCATGCTAACATCTATGCTTGCTAAGTACTTTAAATATGTGAAAGGATTAGACATAGTTTTTAATTTTTGATTGTACATAATTAAAACTATTATATGAAACTTTATATCGACATAAAATTAGGGATCAAAAAAGCAGTACGCTACTAGTAGTAGTGAAACTACAGTAGTCACTATACAGTAGTTTGTAGTGTAGCATGGTACATTTTGAATAATGCAGAGTAGTGAGTAGCATGATACAAAAAATCAGTAGTTTGTAGCGAGAACTGATGCGACTTCAGAAAAAAAATGCCATTCTACAAGTCACATGGCTGTTACTTTCTTCTTTTGTACAAAATTTATTCTGATCAATAATTTGTGAATCTCAGTGTCAAATCTCAACTGCAGTGTATAGCAATGCATCACATGAAGACAGATATTTCCAACTAACATTTGCTGCTAAAATCAAGTACTAACTCACAAAAGAAATTAATTGTTTTGCTGGCAACACTTGTCTATTTACTTATTATTAGATCTTCATTTTTAATGCTGGTTTTCTTATTATTTGGAATTGCTTTATTTATAGATTTATTTACTGTTTGCCTTTAGAGTTGTTTTTCTGTTATTTTCTAGACTATAAAATTATATAATTAAATCACAGCAGAAATCAATATAATTAACATATTAAAAGTGTATTGGAGACAGGGCCAGTGCAATGTCACACAGGGACCTGGCAAATCACCTAGCGAGACCCAACGTCTCTGACTGCAATACTGGACTAATAAAAATGACTTTTAAAGTGTATGTATCATAGAATAATTTATAATTTAGATAATAAAATGTATGAAAAATACCATGTAATTTCTTTCACAGGTATAATTATTTTTAATTTTAAAAAATGTATTTTTTGCGTTCATGGTTATTTTCAGGATCCTCAAATCTATGCATTCTCTGACAATTATATCAACTTTTGCTGTAAGAAATGAGGTTAATGCTCGCTTTTTTCACAAAAAAAATTAAAAACAAATTCTGAGTAAAAATATCATTCTTTTGCATAGATACATTATTTCGAATTGTATAGAGAGGCTCGGGGTGATTGTAGAATTAAGTAAAAAAAGGTATTCGTAAATACATGTCAATGGTAATTTTATACCCAATGTAACAATTACTATAAGATTAGTAAATAAAATTTATGCAGTATATGATTGTGCATAAATATGTCATATACAAGAGTAGCCACTCGTCATATCATTCGTTCACATATATAGCTTTGTTTTCATCGCCTCCCAAAAAAAATAAGCTATAGTTTAATTAAATTTGTACTTTCCATACACATACAGTGTAAGTACAGCACTGTAATCATGATAAAAACCTGATTATGGAAATATTGGTATATTTTTTTACAATTTAAGGTGCTCTGAATCCGTTTTAACTATTTGTACAATTATTCTATATGTATGTGTGGATGTATGCATGTATATTAAAATTTTCTCACATTTTCATGTCTCCAGAGCTCACCTTTGTAAATTTAGGATCAAAGTTTTTATTTATTGTTATATTACTATTTATCTGAATACAAAAAAGTCCTTCCGGCCTGTACCGGGAGGAAAAGGTAGCTTTCCTATATCTTCGTTTTAAAATTTTAGCTAATGTTACACGAAAACAGCAAGTTAAAATGCAAAGAAACGTTTACAAAAGATTCGTTAATACTGAATTTGAATAAGAAATTCGCCAAATTATTGAGCAATAGCCAAATTGGCTTCATTTATGAAGACTTATTTTGATCGCCAAATTTGGCGATATTGCGCCAAATGTCGCCAATTTTGGTGCTAACGGATATGAATATATAGTTTTATGCGTATGATTGGGAAAATTATTACAACAATGAAAGAAAATAATTTGCGAGTAATCGCGTTAATGTGTTGTTTTGTTTCAAAATGTCAGCCACCCTAGAATTTCAAACTGCTCTATCTCAGCCATTTTTTAAGATAGAGGTAAACCAAAAAATGCTCTGGAATCCTTGTATCAAGGCCTAACACGTAATTAAAAAATAAATTTGAATTTTTAATTTTTTTGTATATTTATTTTAGTTTTAAATTTTTAAATGGCCGCCATCTTGAAATAAAATGGCGGACCAAGCTGGCCAACGAACTCGGTCGAGACATTGGTGAGCTTAATACACACAATTAGTTTCATCAAAATCGATTTATAAATACGAGCATTATCGTATGACATAGGTCAGATATATATATATATATATATATATATATATATATATATGGATATATCTATATATATAAATCAACATTTGAACGGAGGGTGGTTTTGGGGTCTGGGGGTCATGATCAGTGAAAATATATCGAAATTTTCCGGAACTGCTTTCCTCCGAACGGCTGCAATAGGTAGCTTTATACTTTTCAGTATTGAAAGCTACCTAATAGTCTGTAAAATGTTTGGAAAGACAAGTGGAGTCACTACAGATTTTTTTTTACATAACTGTATTTAAAAATTGATTGTATTATGTATCTCTCTCTTAATTTCACTATGAAATTCGTAATATGTGTATAAGCTAACATTTTAGAGACAACATTAAAACATTTTCTTGTATGTTATCTCAATTTTTTAATGCCCTCAGTTTTATCAAACTTATTTAATTGTATCCTAGCAGATGCAATATAACGAGGGGTCACTTTATTATTTAATCTGTGTCTATAAAATTTCGAGTCTAAATTGAATCCTTTGACAAAATCTGAAAGTAGCAAAACAGTGATTACTTTTGAAAAGTAGTTTATAGTCCCTACTTTTTAAAATAAGTAGTTACAGTTAACTATATTTTCGACAAAGTAATTATAGTTCAGTTATAATAAAAAGTAATTCTTCCGACCTCAGCATAAAATGATACTTTTATAATGTACTTCAAATGTATTTTACTTTTTAAAATTATGACACTTTAAAAAAAAATGTTTTCAGTCCAAGGACCTCTTATAACCCTTGGGCCATTGAGTTTTCACCTTTTGGTTCTTCCCCGTTTTTTTTTTTTTTTTTTTTTTTTTCCTTTTGGGTGTTTCTAACATTTTTCAATGCACTAAATTAAAAAATGCTGAGCTTTTTCCTCTATCATATAAGGTTTTTTTTTTTTTTTTTTTCCCTAACCGATGTTGAAGATCCTGGAAAATCACACAGAAGATCAATTAAAAAACTTTATTAGAAAACCCTTAAAAATAAACTGCATCTTACACTTTTATCAATTTGTTATGTTTGTCATAGCTGACAAAATGTCAAAACCCTCTTAATGATCAGATTTTTAATAATGTTTAAAATATTTCAAAGTACCATAAAACTAAAGTAAATTACTTATTTTGATAATTTTTCAATCGGAAAAGTTTAAAAACTGATAGATCATGTACATACAAATACAATAAGACTATTAGTCAAAGTCTAAACAACATTATGCTTCAACTTTATAAATAAGAAATAACACTTTTCTAGAAATTGAAAATAATGAATGATGCTTACTTTAATAGCATCACGCCTTTTCTGTTCTGCTTGTGTATGAGCTTCTCGCCTCCTTTCCTTATAACTAAGTGTTGAGGATTTTTGATCACTGTCTTCATCATCTGTAAGGAGGATCATAGATATTAAAATACAAACCTACTTTTTAAGGGGCTACTTCACTCACTTGAAAACACCCACTCACTTATGTTAATTCTATGTGAAAATTTTTTTTTAAATATCTCATTTGCATTTCAATATTTTTAAAGGATTTTGTTTTTTTGCATTGGATAGTTAAGGCCAATCTTTACAAAGGCCCTTTTTAACACTTTCCAACCTAGTTGAAAAGTGTTTATGACTTCGGTTTGTCTGCCGTATGGCTGTCTGGCCGTGCTCTAACTCTCGTAAATATGCTCGGATTGCCCTGCAATTTTTATATGTTATTGTCGTTATCTATAGCATGTTCCCTATTTCAACTGAAGTGTGTAGCACTTAATTTTTTTTTACAGGGACACTCAAAAGAATTCCGTTACATTACGGTCTATGGGGAAAAATCATTTGCGGTTTATTTTAATGATGTTACACAGTTTCAAACACATTGTAATTGATATATATCACTAAGGTGCATTACAAGAAGCTTAATATGGAATAGGGTGTGCATAACACTTATGGTTACTCTACAGGGACAGTCAAAAGAATTCTGTTACATTACGTCTATGGAGAAAATCGTTTGCGGTTTAATTAAAAAATGTTTCACTATTTTAAACGCATTGAAATTTATATATATCACTAAGACTCATTACAAGAGGCTTACTACAGAATAGTGTGTGTATAGCAGTCATCATTCATTTACAGGGACACACAAAAGAATTCTCTACTGTCTGTTAACAATAATTCCTGGAAGTGAGTTTTAAGTTGCTGAATGTGATTTTAAATTTAACTCACTTTTTGTCTATTACTTGGTGTGTATAAATTCTGTAGATCATATACAGGGCAGCACAAAAGTTCGCGAACACATTTTCGTTTATTGACAGAAATTCCAGAAGCAGAATTTTAAACTGTGCTACGCATTTCCTAACTAAACTAAAATTTAGAATACTATGTAATATATATACAAATCTATAGATCATATACAGGGCTGAATAAAAGTATTCAGATATTTTTCCAAATATTGTATATGTTGGAAAATCCTGAAATTATGTTTTTAAATATGTTATGCGTTTTCCAAATTGTTTACTTAGATGTTATCTTTCAGCTTATTAAACGATAATGATTTGTAAAATTATTTTGGAAGCGTTGGAAAGTGTTACATAATCTATGCTTGACGCATGATTTTTCATTCTTGTTCCCTTTTTCAAGGTTTTTTTTTTTTTTTTTTTTTTTTTTTTTTTTTCATAAGGATACTTTCACTTTTGAAACTGTTCTGAAAATGAAAGTATCTTAATAAAAAAAAAAACTTGTAAACAAAATAAAAAATATGGCTTTTGTAGCGAATTACCTAGCAAAAAAAAAAAAATCATTTAAAAATATTGAAATGCAAATAAGATATTTTAAAATTTTCTCCCATAGGATTAACATTAGTGAGTGGGTATTTTCACATAAGTGAAGTAGCCTGCATTCCCCTGGTTCTTATCCCTGTACATACATTCATATTTAATTACATTCCTATTTCATTTTTAAGTTATTTAATAATGCTCACTTACCTTAGAGCAAATAATTTATTCTCCTTTAACCATCTGAAATTATTTTTAGACGTCACTTAATATAGGTTTATAAAGTCTTTTCCAGCCCACATAAATTTAGCTATGCTACAGCATTTTCTTCTAGTTATGATCTCTTGTTTACCTTTTTTTCCCCCACACGATTTTTTCTCTCGACTTTAGTGGTCGTTCTCGTAATCGCTACAAGATGGCGGTAGCGTCTGCTACACTAGAGGTTTGCATATGCAATTGGTGTTACTGCTCCATTTTTGTTGGAGGTATGTTCTCGAAGCTGGAAGAGGCGTTTCAAGCTGCATGGTAGATTGTTTTTGATTCGTCTGTTGTACATATATATCATGATATCTGGATATTCTTGTTATGATTATCAATACTAATAAAAGAAAGTTTCGCTGTTTCTGTGTATGTGTGTGTGTGTGTGCAATAGCTAGCAAAATCTAGTGCACCTAGAAGCCTGAAATTTTAGGTGAGGAGTCAAAGGCCTCTCTTGATGCACCTGAGTCTCAGAATTTTAATATTTTACTAATTAACAAAAATATTAATTACGAGGGAAAATCATTAATTAAGTCAGAAAAGATAATTAAATAATAACTTACAATGATATTCACTTCAAAACTATTTTTATTTTTCAACATATTCTCCACCAATATTTATGCACTCATATTACCGTTTTATCAGTGCCCCAACACCAGCTGCATACAATTCTTTGGGTTGCTGTCTCAGCTACATTAGGACTTCAAGTTGAACCTTTTCATCATCTGTGAACATCATCTTGCAACTTCTTCAACATCTACCATACAGCTTCGACTTAGCACCAAGCGATTTTCATCTGTTTAGTCCACTAAAAAACCATCTTGGAAGCAAGATGATGGTCACAGATGATGAAAAGGTTCAACTTGAAGTCCTAATGTGGCTGAGACAGCAACCCAAAGAATTGTATGCAGCTGGTGTTGGGGCGCTGCTAAAACGGTGATGTATTATTATTGCTGGTGATGAATATATTTACATGAATTAGAGCACAGACAGACAGATGGCAAACAGACAGACAAACTGAATTCATAAACACTTTTCGACTATGTTGGAATGTGTTGAAAAGTACTGGATGTGAGAATGCTTTGTTGAACACAAATAGCAATCATATATACTGGCAGATGTGATGTTGTTTAAAAAGGTTAGAGAGAAAGAAAGATAAAAGAAAAGCATGATGTAGTGAATCCAAACTTTCAAACACCAAGAGAAAAAGCATATTGAAGGATCTCCTTCTACCTGTGAAAACTTTATGATATAGCCTGAAAAGGTGGAATAAAAGAACTGAAAAACAAATAAGGGGTCATCCATTAATTATGCCATGAAAATTTCATGTTTTTTCACCCTTTCCTCCACCCTACATCAAATTGTTATACTTGAGTGATACCCTACTCTTTTTCCCCATTATGATGCCACATTTTTGCAACTGTTAAATTAGAGCTAATTTTGATTAAAACATCTTTTCAATTACTATTATTTTTTTTAATCTTTTACAAAAATGTAACAAAATTAAAATCAACCCTAATAAATTAATTGTAATAAATTAATCATATTGAGCTCATAGACTCCCATACTAGTCTTTGGTGTTATTACCGTATTTACTCATATATAATGCACATCCCAGTTTTTTATTGGGAAAAACAGAAAAAAGTTATGTCTCATGTATAATGCATCACATCATAGTATTTCAATGTCAGAAAATCCAGGAATTTGAAAAAAATTTTTTAGACATTCTGACTCCGGAAAACAAAAAAAAAATAAATAAAATAAAAAAAATTAGATATTATCATTAAAGTTTCAAAGTGACAGGAATATCAAATATGATGGATGAACAGATGGAAGTGAAGAGGCTATAATATATGAAGATACAGACTCTGCTAGTGATGATTCCAGCAACAGTAGCAATAGTGACAATAACTGATGTGTTTGTGATAGTTTTGGTTAAATGTGAACAGTAGGTATGTGGGGAATTTTGAAAGTGTGTGTATTTTTATTTTTATATCGTTTTAGTTGAGCAATGCTAATCTAATAAAGATGTATGATTTATTTTCACTGGGTAAATTTTGCGTTTATTTATTTTTTAGTTATGCTAAATTAACCCTTTATGACTCAACAACTCTAATTTGAAAAATATTTACTCAGATGTTAGAATACATCATTTTAAGCATGCAAAAAATACTTTAAAAAATAAGAAAATAAAAAATTATTGACTAAAAGGTACTTTTTTTCACAGCTGCAATAAACAGAAAATTACATACTTCTCATAAACATTATCAATTTTCTAATACAAAATTGTAAATTATACAAAATTACCTTTGTAAAAAATCTATTTTTGGATGTCTCCAGCCTTTTTACTTCTACAAAATTTATGAAGTTCATTTTAGCAATAACGATGCAAAACTGCTCAAATGATAAATAAAACTTTGGTATGAAAAATTAACTCATTATCATCATCTGTTGAGAATTATGTAAACAATTTATATTAACTGTTGTGTTGGGAGATAGCAGCAATAAATAAAATCATCTTTTAAAACCCGCTGTATAAGTAAGTAACATTGATGTTTGAGTATGTTGCAGATAAAGGTGAAAATAAGCACTCGCCAGTCGCCACTCGTCGATTAAACTTGAAAAACTGGCGATTAAAAATATGGAAAGGACCGGCCAAATGCAGGATTTTCTTATTTCCTTTTTTCCCTAAAATTCATGATTTTTCCGTGCCTGTTTGACGAAATTCATATTTTTTTTGTGCCTGATTGCCAAAATTCATGATTTTTTTGTGCCCGTTCGACGAAATTCATGATTTTTCCGCGCCCGATCGTCGAAATTCATGATTTTTCCACACCCGATCGCCAAAATTTATGATTTTCCCGCGTCTGATCCACGAAATTCAGGATTTTTCCGCACCTGATCATCAAAATTTATAATTTTTCTGCACCCGATTGACGAAATTCATGATTTTTCGCACCCGATCAACAAAATTCATAATTCTTACGCTCCCGAATGACGGAAATTCATGATTTTTACATTTTTGTAGGATGGAAATTCATGATTTTTACGCTTCCGAATGGCGGAAATTCATTATTTTTACACTCCTGAATGATGGAAATTCATGATTTTTACACTCCCGAATGATGAAATTTGCAATTTTTTCCGGACTAATTGACGAATTACACACTTTATGAATTTCTGAAGATGTTGACCACTTTTGGTCCGCGGGCCTCCGGTTGTGCATGTGTAATGTATATCATGTTGTGGGTTATTATTTAGTGTATAAACATCATACCTATCTTATTATTGTCAGATCTTAATTCTAGACAAATATATATATATATATTTTTTTTTTTTTAAGGTACACAAGTACCTAAGCTTAGTGAGACTTATGTAGTTAGCTACATAAGCATGTTGTGCATAACTTTGCTGTTAACTTATTTTAAAATTTAAAATAGATTGGTTGGTTGATTATTGACGGCCAATTATCTACACTTGGGATATACGCCCGGGGGAGTGCCCTTCGTGGGGGTCTTTCTAAGGGATCCTAACCCGTATTTACGCATGGATAAAATCCACGGCTCGAAGAAAACCACGAAAACTCCGAACGATTAGGGCGACGGACGCGATTGGGATCGAACCCAGCACCTCCTATTAAAATAGATTGGAAATTAGTATCTCAAGTTTATTCAAAGCAATATAAATTAAAATATTTTTCATTTAGTACATAAATTACTTTACTGTAAACTAATTATATATATATATATATATATATATATATATATATTAATTAAATATTCAGTGACATAAATGTACTCACATGCTACTAAAAAAATTATTCTCACTCGCCACTAATTGGCTACTAAAAAAAAATCAACCTACAGGCCAGTGGCTACTAAGCAAAATTCCTTATTTTCACCTTTAGTCATGGCAAAAAATTAACATTTATTTTAAAAAATGGACTCAGCAATAGGTTTTTTTTAAATTTTATCACAGTGATATAATGCGTTAAAGGGTTACAAAGGGTTAAGATAAAATTATTGCTTTCTCTGTTCATTTAAGCAGATTATGCAGAAATGAATAATAACTGTATATGTGCTCACAATAAACAACTGCAGTATGCAAAAATTAAATGACTTTGCTAATTTTCCTATATTTGTACAACTATATCACAATATCTATGTGTTGTATTCAGTGCCTTTGTAAAAGCATGCATGGCTTCATATAAAGAGAAAAACACCGGCCACAAGGCCACTAAATGAAACAAAATGGCTATTAAAAAATTGTCTGTCAGCGGCTAACTTATGGCTATTTTCCTGCAAGAAAAGAGTAAAATTTTTTTTGCCTTTCATTAAGGATTCTACTTTTGCTGGTTGAAATATGTTTATACTAACATATTTATTTAAGCTGTTTAATTTTAGGTCCTATTATCCTAATTGAAATTTTAACAAAAATTTACTATTTAGAACTTCTAAATAAAAAAGTGGCCACTTATAAAACTGCTACTACTGGCCACTGTTGAAATTTCCCATTTTTGCCCTTTAGCTTCAAAAAGTTGTTAGGAATATTCTGTGTATGATGCGCATATCTCAATTAAGCCCTAAAATTTTGGAAAAAATTTGCACAATACATGAATAAATACAGTAACTTCTATCCCAACCTCAGCAAAATCTTGCATGCTTTTACTTCAAGCTGTTGCAACTCAAAAGAAAGGGGAGGGGATATACTTAATAAAGCAAAATCTGTGAAAACAGAATCACTAAGGAGTGGGAAAAAATCATTTTAGAAAGTTTTCGGTCTCAGCAGGTGAAATTCTGTGGTATATCCTTTCCATTATCCCTGCTTAATACAGGATTCTGTTTTGTTTTCACACATTTAACTGTACTATCTGAGTAAAAATAACATTTTTATGAATTTTATTATTCTGCTTGCAAACAATACAACCTGTTTTCATATTTTGGATGTGATGCCACAACATGTTACACATATATATATATATATATATGACTAATATATATAGCACTTTTTGACCCCCCTCTTGTGGCATGACATAATTCATGAATGATCCCCTAAATACAGGCCCTTATTACCGAATAGGCACGAGAAGCACGTGCTTCCCCTAGAAAATTTTAAAGGGGCCCAAAACTGACAGAACAGGGGGCCCTTTTTATTGAATTAATTCCATTCCAAAAATATATCTAATTTATTTTCAAATTGATATTTTAAAGTGTTTCATAAAAATACCTTTCATAACAAATTATTTTTTCATATAATAGCCACATGATCACAATTCTCCAATTTGTCCAACCAATCAAAGTCGCAGGCAGTATTATTGTCCAACCAATCAATATCGAGAAAATCCAGCTGAAACAGCTTATCAATTTTGTTACAGTGAATTGACCTTGCGATTTGCAAGTAGAGTTTCATAAAGCAGCAATGAAATCTCTCAACTTTTAGACCTGTAAAATATTATTTGTGTTCGACGCCGCTTGCTCACGTCTCACGTGCTGAGTTTAACTTAATTCACATTGCACATAAATCCAAATATTGATTCCAGAGAATCATATGCACGTTTTCGTTTTTCTAATTCACGAATAAGTGAATCACATATTACGTAGTGAGTCTGATATAGAAAAACTTCTCTTTCTGAAAGTCTAACATCCTTGCTTGAAGTTTCATCCAGCATTCTACTCTTTGGAACTTTTTTTGATCGTGTTACTTTATAAATCCTTGTACCAATTAAACTCTCAGCTTTCTTTTCCCATTCATCAAAACGATTTCGCACATGCTGAACAAACTTAATCAAGGAATTGTACAATGGTACAATGGCAGACATCTTACAATTTTCTGACTGGAGGCTTTTACTAGCGCTATTCATTCTTTGCAGAATGCTATCCCAAATAACTGTCATCAGTGCAAACTCAAAGTTTGACATTTTGGAATGTAGGCGTTTAGCCTCATGCTCATGCCTAGTTGCAGCTGTTTCATTTTCACAGCTTGAAAGTCTTTCAAAATATTAATGTATTTTTTCTTCAAAGCTTTCACTGCATCAGCATTAGCAGACCATCTGGTTCCTGATAAGTACTTTAGTGTCAAATTACTTACATCAAAAAATTCCTCTTCAGTCAATAACTCCCATCTGTGTGTTGATGCAGAAAAAAAATTGTACAAACTTTGCACAACTCCAAAAAATGATACTGCTGAATGACAACATTCTGCAGCACTTGTGCCAATAAGATTTAGAGAATGTGCTGAACATGGAACATAATGAATTAAAGGATAATCATTTTTCAATTTTGCCTAAAGGCCTGAGTATTTACCAGACATATTGCTGGCATTATCAAATGACTGACCTCGGCAATATTTCAGCTCAATATTCAAACTTTCAAGAAAATTTATAACTTCTTGCAAGTGTTGTGAACCATGGCTATGGATTGGAATAAATTTTAAAAAGCACTCGACGGGCTCACTTTCATTTACATAACGCAACACTATAGCAAGCTGATATCAATATGGCTTATATCTGGTGTGGAATCTACAATAAGCCCAAAATATTTTGCCTTTTTTATTTGTAACACTATTTCTTTTAGCACTCTGTCTGACATGATATCAATAAATTCTGTCACAACTGTTGATGATAAATAGTTTACATTCCCTTTACCCTTATTACCATAAGAATGAATATGATCTGATAAAAATGAGTCAAATGAGGCTAATAATTCTAATATACCCAAGAAATTGTCATTATCTACAGAGCCAAATGTTTCATCATCTCTAAAACAAGCCAGTCCACGCTGAGATATATATTTTATAACGGCAACAACCCTCAATAAAATTTTCCGCCAGTACTCGCATTCATTTTGGAATTGCTCTACAAGATTGTTGTCAATTCGATTAGTAGAATTTGATCGTGATGAGAAAGAAAACATGCATCTTCGGTGAAAATCTGAGTTTTCATGCGATTGGAGCCTCTTTACAATATTTCTCCAGTCTGAAAATCCATCTTTACACAAAGCTTGATCATTTGAGCCACCATACAATTTGCATACATAGCAAAATACTGCTTTTGCACTGGGAGAATAGATCAACCATTCCCTGTTTACTATTTCTCCATTTTTTTTGCATCTGAAAAAACTGTTTTTTGAGCATGTTCGCTGAATTTTTCCAATTACTTTTTTTGAGTTGCCCAGATAATCTATGTTTTGCTCAAGTTTAGTATTATTAAAATTTTCCCGAAAAGAGTCAGTTATGGGGGGCCACAAAGCAGGATCGCTATAATTTACACATTTTTGGTCAAGAACTGTTTCCAATGTATAATTTCAACTTCTGTTTTACTTTCCTTTCCAGGTGGAATTGAAGGGAAATCTTTATAATTTGAATCATAATCTTTTTGGCTACATTCAGATTGTTTTTTTTTTTTAAGTTCCTCTTCTTCAGAAATAAAAGGCTGATCTTCCAAATTTGGATAAATATTTTCTTGCGCCAAAGTTGATTCATTTTCACATTCAGATTTCTTTTTTTGAAGTTCTTTTTCTTCAGGAACAGAAGCCAAGACTTCAAAATATGAATTATCCTCATTATTTTGAATTTCATCTTCAAAAACTGGAAAAGATGAAAAATCTTTTTCATCCTCGGACTCTAATTCAATTTCTTCTTCTTTTGCAGGTGTAGGTGTTTTTGAACCTGGTAAATAGTCTTCACCATTTTCTGCTCTTAAAACAAATCTGTTCATTGCTAAGCTTAATCGCTTGTTACAAGCAAGTCTTCCAGCTTTCCTTTTTCGTTTATTGCTTCCTGACGGTACTTGAGGCTTAGTTTTAGCCATGCTGAATAATTAATTAAATTAAATATAAGAAGAATCTGCAAAAATTTAACTATAAAGCAATAAATAAAATATGCATGCACCGTATTATATCACAGATAAGTGTTAAAGAACATGCTAAAAAATTTCAAGAAATTTACTCGGAAGACATTGAAGAAGAATTTCGAGATGAATTTTTTCAATTTAACGAATTCATTACAAAAGAAATACGACCCACTGAAAAATTAAAAGTAATTAAAACATTAAACATTGAACAGACTTTCCCCAATGTTGAGACAGCACTAAGAATAATGCACTCCATTCCCATATCAAACTGTTCAAGTGAACGATCATTTTCTGTTCTAAAAAGAATAAAAAATCGTATGAGATTATCACTCTCTGAAAATAAATTAAGTGGTTTATCCCTACTCGCAATAGAAAGTGATATTACAGAAAAATTAGACTTTGATGACATAATAGATGAATTTGCTAAACGTAAATCAAGAAAGAAGCCCATGTAAATTAGAATATAAAATATATTTTTGACAGGTAAAATTACTATATAAACTGCTGATTATTTTCAAATACATGTCTAAATTATATAATCAAATATTATAATAGGCAGCATATTTTTAACTATTACAATATTTGCATTTAATTTTAAACTGATTTATTACATTTTTATTAAAAAATTCAGTACTTTTATGTTAGCCGGGGGCCAATGACATGTATATATGTGTATGTATATATTATATATATATTGGCGCTCGGCTGACGTAAAACTACCAAAAATTCTTTAACTGAAACATCATGAACATTTATTTAAAGTAAAACTTATTTTTTTAGCTTCGAGTAGCAGATTCAAATAAAGAAGTAAATATTTAAAATTTAAAGATTACAATGTATCAAAAAATACTTTATTATTAATCAGTGAAAATTTAAGTTTCTTTTTTCCTTTAATATTTCTTATTGTTTCATAATATTTTATTTAATTTCTTAAATTTATTTAAAAAAAACTAATAAATTAGTTTTTAACTGTTTAGTTTTGATCTAATGGCATGAATAATTCTTGCTAGAACTTATTTTTCCAAAACTGCTCATTGCAGATGATTCAAAAATATTTTGCTTAAATGTATAAGAAAAAACTTTTTCATTTATTTCATTATTGTATGAGGAATGATTTATTTATCTATTTATTTTTTATTAAAAAAAACATGTCAGTGACCATCCTCTTATTCAAAGTGAAAATATTTATAATTGTTTAAGCTTTCCAAATATTCTATATATTTTTAAGTGTGAATTTTCTATTTTATTGAATAATTTCATGAACATAGCTAATAACTATAAGTAGTTATTTTGAATATTTCTGTATCAGGTTGTGGATATTTATTGTATCTTATTTCTATCTCAGAGATGTATTAAATTTCTCTATAAATTAGTTATAAAAAATTTCTGCAATTATTGAATTCCACCACTTAATTTTTTTAAGTTCATTTAAAAATTTGAAAAAATGTGAAATGCAGTGAAAGAAACCTGCAGAAATTTGTCTTAAATCTCATTTTTTCTTAAATGTTTACTACAATAAATAGATCCATGCTGTTGTATGAAATTTTTTGTCTCTTCACAAAAATCTACTTTATTAAAAAAAATGTGTTTCTGAGGTTAATATGAGAGGAAAAGAAAACAAATGACGAAGACTAGAATTAATTGTGTATGTTGTTAAGTTTCCAATATAATGTATGTTTAATGTAAAAAATTAGCTTTATAATATGTTTCTGTTCTGAAAAAATAGCGAAATGAATTATATCCCTCCCTTTCTACTGTTCCTTGTACAAGTAGAAAAAAAAAATGTGATAGTCATCTGGTAAAATTTCTAGTTGCTGGTCAAATACATTTGTGCCACCCCCTTTCCCTACACATACAAAATATTTAATCATACATAAAAAATAAAAAAAATAAAAACATTGATTAAGGAAGAATAATTACTATTATAGTAATGATATATCATTAATTGCTTTAACAATTCCACTCGGTAAGTGAATTAATTAAAGAAAGTAATATAAACACATTTCGCCAGTTGATATATTTTAGCCAAGTGATTGCATTTGTCAAATCCTTGTTCTACAAAAATATCCTACATGTTTCTGTTCTGATGTTTCCTATGATGTGCATGTGTTAAAAGGCTAATTGGTTGCCTAATTTTGACTAAAAATAATGTGATCAGAATCTTGATAATTATTTAAATTCATTTTGTGAAAAAAAAAAAAAAAAAAAAAAATACAGGAATACAAGTAAAAAGTAAATTATTATTTTAGATTATTTTACATATTGAATTTGAATATTATTGATTTTGGCTGGTATGCACAACATAAAATATTAATAATTTAAACTATTGCCGAAATTGAAAGACGCATTTTAAAATATTGATATTTTATGTTGTGCATACATGCTGAATTCAACCTTTTTTATCCAACTTACATTATTCTGCTAATACTATGCAAAATCATTTGTGCATATTTTTCTTGATTGTATCCATTTTTTGTGTATAGGAGAACATAAAAAAAGCTGTTTAATGAAATGGTTCTTTTCGGTTAGCCAAGCGCCAGTGAAATATATATCATATATATATATATATATTCACTGGTGCCTGGCTAGCCGAATATATGTGAACTCAACTGAGCCACTCTTTGTAGCATTGGTGAGTTTGTGGGTATGTCGAATTTAGAAAACTCTTCTAGAATGAAATGGGGGCGGGGGCCCTGAAATGACGCTGTGCTTCCCATAGCTTCAGAGGTTAATCGGGCCCTGCCTAAATAAGACATACTCTTAGAAAATATAAAGGAAAGAGTAAATCATACTACATGCTAATGGATGTTGTATGATAATTTTAACACAAGAAAATAACACTTCTTACCTGTATTATGAGCAGATGAAGAAGTCAATATATCAATAGACCCTGTAGAAGATGTTCGGGAAAACGGGAAACCTAAAGTGGGAGCTGGGGGACTAGGCAAACTCATTTTATCATTTTCTGTTCCTAATATCAAAGAAAAAATATATAATCAATGCATAAAAAATTAACGTTTATTTAAAAAAATGGACTCAGCAATAGGTTTTTTTTTAATTTTATCACAATGATATAATGTGTTAAGACATTGAATTGGAATTATGAATTCTAACTAATACCGTATAAAATATTCATTAAGCATTTATTAACTTAATACCAGATGATTCCATTCATGAATATCATAAGGAGGCTAAGGGCAATAACAGATAGCATTAAGACATTAAACTTATCATTTATCAGCAATTTAAAATAAAGATATGTGATAACAGACTACTTCTCTGATTTTTAAAATAACTTCTTAGAAGAAAAAAACTATATGAAATGTGCATCTATATGATGGAACATCTATGATGAAATTGTATTCAGAATGCGAGTAATTCAATGTTTATAATGTCTAATTACACCTACAACTTATAAATTACATAATCTAAGCACAGATAAAAAGTTGTTTTATGGCAATAAATTACACTGGTCAGCACCAAAATCCTTCCTGTTCCTGTAAAAATAATAGTTGATTCTTACAGATTTCATGCTACTAAATCAAAATATGGCAATAAAATAGTATCACATACCATTGTTTAGGTAGGAAGGTTTACTTTTAAAATAAAGGTATTTTATATCCTGCTAAAACATAAGTGGAAATTGTGTAAAAAATAAATGTATATAATTATATATAAATTATCTATAAAAAAATGTAGTAAAAACATTACCCGAGTTACAATGGAATAAAGAATAAAAATATATCAGAGGATAGCAAATAGTAAAATCAGACACAAGAAGTGGGGAGACACCAAAAGAAAAATGCACAGTACAAGTGGTCAATAAACTAGATTTTCATGCTATTTTTTATCGAAGACAGTAAAAATACTTTATTCATGATTTCAATATTATCAACCATTGCAAAATAATATGATAATCCTTCACTATTTATTATTATTATAAAACTGTTTCTTAGAAAAATCATAACTGTTGGGCCAATTTGGATGTCATGTTTAGATTTAGTAATATAGATCTGTACAGTTAACATATTTGTTTTGCAGGGATGAGAATTTTTTATTTTTTTGCCGACCAGTGTTATTAATACTAATTGTAAATTGTGATTTTTCTTATAAATCTAGATTTCAAAATCTATAAAAGGCCCATTACTTAGTTATTGCCTCAGGTAGAGAGGTCTGCATCGACCGAAATTTGCAGGCCTGGGCTCAGCACGGCTCATTTATAATTTCACAGTTCATGGCCCGGCCCATTCACAAATCACTGAAAACAGACCTGGCCCATGTAAAAATCAATGAAAACAGGCCTGGTCCGACCCAATCCAACCCAATTTCTACAAAAAAATCAATTTTTTTAGGCATTCAATTAATATTTTAAAGAATACTGCATCCATATTTAAGGAAATTTTTAGATTAGTTACTATATGTTTGGTATGTTTTAGATTACTATACGTTCGCAAGTTATTGAATACAGAATAGTAACATTAATGATCACTTAGACTCTTAGACTATTACATTCTACTAAAGACTCATTTAAAAAATTAACGTAGATTAGAATAAAAGAAAAAAGATGGTTAAAAACATAATTTTTGAAGCTGTATAATTTAAAATAGTAGATTTTTTAAAAATATTCTTTTGTAATTTATTAAAGTATACCTCCATAGATTCTGTTAACAGAAGTTCATTATCGCTGATTACTATTTTTACAAAACATATTGCTTGCCCCACAGGTCCTGGACACAGTTAAGTCCAGTTCCGGCCCGGCCCGAGTATGTAGAATAAAATATAAGCCTGATCCAGCCTGGTCAGAATATGCTCAAAAAATTAAGCACATCGCTCAGACATGATGTAACTGTCTGATGCAAATCTCTACGCTGGACATGTTATATTTCTGTAATGATGTTGTCAAGCTAACATTGGGTTGTGCAGCATATTCATACTTATTCTCGCCCCAGTCATGTCCATTTAAAATTGTTCATATTTTATCAGCTTATTTCGATCCTTTTTTAAAATGTGTTATATCAGACTGGTCAACCTGCTTGATTTTTTTATTGGTCCATTAAAAAAATTTTTCTTTATTCTGCCGACCCATTTGAAAATTTGCCTTCATTTTGCCGGGCTGGGATCAGGCCTTGGGCCCATGCAATTCTCTAGCCTCAGGGCCTCCACATCCACCCCATACCATACAGACCTGAATTAAATATTCATGCACACATTTACATATGACACATTTATTTTACAAATGACAACTTGGAAAATATGAGATCCAAGACATTAATACATGTGGATCAAAAAATATTGTCTAACCTGTAACTAAAAGTACAATTTCTCAATCACTAAATTAGAATGATTTTGTTTTTTACCTCTGATATTGCAGAGAGTTATAGTCTAGAAATCATCAAATAATCAGACAGCTCATATAGAAATAAAGAATTTTTTAATAATAATAATAATAGAAATAAAGAAAAACATATGATTCTAAATATAAAAAATACCCACTTTAAGTAACAAATTGATTTCAAACTTGAGAACACTTTTTGTTTTTCTGAAAAGCTTTATAATTTGTAACTTCATAATGGAAATAACTGTGTGATATATATTTACATCATGAAAACATGCAGTAAAACCTGCAAAAACAGAATTTCTTGGGACCAGGAAAAACTTCTGTTACAAGAACAAATATCTTAGCAAGTATAAATGTATTGTCAGACATATTAGAGCTCTCCAGTGGGCAAAAAACTGAAATTGACAAAATATGGTGTCATGCACAATCCACGGAAAAGTAGACATCTGAAGTAATTTGTTTAATTTGTCCAAAGTTTCTCAATTAACTATGATTAACTTGTAAAAGTGTAAATTTAAATATTTTGCAAAAAAATAAGTAAAATGTCTTTATTAAAATTCATATGTTAATTAGTAAATTTACGATATGAGCATGAGAAAATATTACTCTCAAGTCTATGAAATTTTAAGTTTTTGTACAGCTACAGATTTAATATTATGAAACTCTAGTTTTACATAAATAATCTACAACTATTAATAAAGAAAATTTCACTTATGGAGAAAAGTTTACTGTATTTCATTAGCAAATGTAACAGGGTTTGAAATAGTATGCAGGATTGCACAAATTGTGCATAAAATAGAAAAATCACACATAATGAAAAAGCTATGTCAGATTTCCCCCTTATATTCTTTCCCAGGCATGTGATTCTTCTATGAATATATATTTTTTCCCCCTCCCGAATTATTTATTTTTTTGTGGAATTCTGCAAAATCAATTCCTCAAATAAAATTTTGTCAATCTGTTGCAAAAAAGAATCACGAATTTTGTCAAATGATTGCATAAAAAAATCACAAATTTTGACAATTAGTCGAGGAAAAAAATCTTAAATTTCAACTATCAGTCATAAATATCAAATGGTCATGGAAAAAAATTGAGAAATTCAATTGGTCATGAGCAGGGGGGAGTTAGTACTGAATGACATTCTGGTACTGTTTTTGCAGAAAATTAAAAAATTGTCTTTTCACATAGAATTTATTTTTTTAGATACTGGACTGCATAGGATGATCGAATGGGACAAGTATGACTAACAGCTCTGGAGAATACCCAATCCATTTCTTTAATTTTTAAAATTCTATGGACATGTGGATGTATCAAAATTAAGACTATTTCAAAGAATAAAACATTTTGTACTCTGATGCCAGAAGTGCTCAGAAACTTTAGAATGCTTTGTTATAATTCTGCAATAAATATTCTGTTTAGACTAAAGGTCTCAACTATTTCAATGCCTAGGAGGTATAGGTGAAAATTAGCAGTCGCCACTCGCCATGTGGCAATTAAAGTTTAAAAAGTGGCGATTAAAAAATCTGTTATCGATTGCCAAGTGAAATACACCATTTTTCATGGAAATATGCATCTGTACATTGATTACATCTAATTATAGAACTGGTTAATTCTTTTTCTTACCAGATGCAAACAGATTTCAATGACTTAGCTGTATTTTCAATATTTCTGCTTTTTCTTATGTGCTCTTACCTGCATGTTATGATTGCTCTTTAGTTGGATTATTTTTTCAAGAAATACAGTTTTATTCTGCAAAACATTAATCAGCTTTGATTCCACATGCATTTCAAGTAATTTATTTCTTTTTTCCCACCAGATACAAGCATATTTTAAGGCCATTTCAGTATCTTAAATATTTCGACTCCTGCCACATGCTCACCAGTTAGATTATTTTTCTTCAAGAGATACTGTTTAATCATGCGAAATACACTCATACTCATACAATAGAAGATATAAAACTCTTATAGAAAAATATGTTTATATACAACGATTATAATTTATCTAGATGTCAAGAAAGTTTGAAACATAATAGTGGCCACTAACTTTAAAAAGTGGCCACTAATCAAAGGCTACCGGCTAAGTCTACCGCCCACTGGCTACTAACTAAATTTCCCAGTTTTCACCTATACTAGGAGGGACTGCTCGAACTGGGAAACCAGATCTGTAGAGCATAGATGTCACTCAAGGTCCCTTTATTAAGGTCTTAAGGGGAAAAAATTACAAAATTCAGCCAGATTTGAACCCGTTGGAAAATGCGACAGAAAGTGGGGCAAAAAGAGACATACTGTGGTCAAACTTCTTTCAATTACATATCAGGTTTGAGTTTTCTGCCAGAAACATACCTGGCATGCAACACTGGGCATTGAAGATGATGCTTAACAAAAGATTATTGTTTGTAACCAGGAATCAAAACTGTAGCTCAGGAGCAGGTGAGGTTAGAGGGATCCAATAGGAACAAAGATATTTTAAAGTTTGTTAAGAAGTGCTGGGCAAGTAAGATAGGATATTATCCAGCTAACCACTAGGAGAAGAAGAGAAACGACGAATATCTGTCACTATAGATGGGGATTACAATGGTTGTGGGTTGTTCAGAAATCCATTCTAGAGCTTTGTGTGTAGCAAAAAGCTGAGCTTGATATACTAAGTTAGGATGACAAACATGTATGTAAAATTCTAATTCATGAAAAAAGTGAAAATTTTGACAAGAGAAACAAGTTTTGCTTCTTATGAATGCAAATATAGAAATGAACATGTATTTTTGTGCCTATATTGCCATGTAGCCAGCTATCTATAGCTGTGGGTCTTGCAGTTTGATATAATACAAAATCAAATGTACTGGAAAATTTATGAGTGCACTCCTGGTCACAAGACAACTGGCCACAAATCTTTTCAATCAGTCACCAAATTTGTATACTTTTGCTCCATATGGATAAGAAAATTTTCATTAATGATTCTCTGCCAGCAAAAATTTTCATTAATAATTTCCTGCCTTCCCCTTCACTAATGATCTGAAATCTGTAAAATTCAGAAATCTGCAAAGTCCTTGTATCCAGGCTGTGAAGATTTTTTAGATTGTACTGCATATAATATGTTATAATAAAGCAAAAGATTTGATAGCATGGTAGTGATTGCAGTAATTATAATGTGACTAACGATGAAAAAAAATTAAATAATTGAGAACTTGAATTATTAATCCCTACTAAAATTCAATCCCTATTTCAATGTATACACATATTTAATTCTTATTCATTTTTGCCACGCCTGCAACAGAAAAGTGATGCTGGAGAATGGCTGAACTGGAGAATGCACAGGAGAATGGCTGAACCGGAGAATGCACAGGAGAATGGTTAACACATTAAAATGTGACTTCTGATCTAAACTACTTCAGAAAGATGCAGCCATTTGCACATTTTTTTAAAAAACATCCTTAAAATGTTGTTATTTTATGTTGTGAATGTAGCATATTATGAATGTGTGTTGTTGCTAAATCGGCGAAGTGTAAGATAAGTATTTCCATAGAATGAAAGATAATCTTACTGATGGGGAAATAGTCTTGCAAATTCATTTTGCAGAGAATTACACATTTGTAATTCAGGGTGAAATACAAAGCAGCCTATTGGTCACATTCATAGGTTTACAACAGTAGCTTCATTCCCTGCAAGTAATCATCAATCCTATGTAGTTGTTTCAAATAATTTAAACCACGGGAAACATGCAGTCTTGTTAAACATGAATATCTCCATTTAAATTCCTCTAAGTAAAGTACAGCTGTAAAAACATTTATGTTTTATGTTGTTTGTGATGATCAGTTAAAAAACAGGTACAATATTTTATCTTTAACATATTATCAAAAGGAATATGGAGTCCATCCAACATGATCTCTTTTTTTATTTTTCAAAACACATGCAAAAGTGGTTGTAGATGGAGTAGGGGTGACATTATAAAATAAAATAAAAAATTCTAATAGGGATGAGCATTTTTAGCAAAGAGTGCAGTGACTTCACTTAAAGATCCCCCAACACAATTAAAATACTTTTTTTGCATCTAGAAAATAAATAAGAGTGTGAAAAACTCTGCACCGGACCCACATTCTTATCCTTTGCACTTTTACAAGACCACAATTACAATTAAAGATCTTTTATTTTACACCTGAAAAAAACTGTACAACAACAAAAAATCACCTCGCACTTGGGCCCTGTCTAAAGAGAAAGCTGGTCCTTATTGTTAGATTGCATCTATACTCTTAAAATCTGCATTTCAGGTGTCCACCCTTGTTACCACCTGACTCTAGCTGTGGGATGCTCCCAGCAGAGCAAGAATTATAATGAACTATTTAGCACTTGACTCACTTTTTACTCATAGATTAATGTTTAAGAAAATTAAAAATAACTTCATAAAACAATTCTCGGTAATAACAAGTGAAACTTGACTCAAATTCAACAACAGTTTGTCTGATTTTTAACATTTTGATTTCATTAAATATTTTATTTTCAAGCTCTCTTTTTTTTTTTCTTTTACTTCTTGTTGAGTAACTTCTTTAACCTATAACTGAAGAGCAGATAAAAATTTTATTTTGCACTGAAAAAATAAAAATACATGTGGAATGCTACATTTTATATATGAAGGAAAACCTTCATATTTCATATAAACCTTCACACAACCTTCATTCTTTCACCTCAATTTGTTTCCAACAAGTAAAAATATGATGGAAATGGCATTCATGTTAAAAATTAAATTATATGTACATTCTATTAAACTAATTCCAAGTATTTTACATTTGTATCACTTCAATTTATACAATTTAATTTCTAAAATTTAGTCTTACATTGATACATTTTTTTTTTCTTTTGGATACTTTAAACCTACTTCATAAGACAAGAAGTAAAGATATGTGACAGCTGAATCTCTTTTTGTGTGAATTTGATATTTACACAATTTATGTGAGTATAAATGCAAAAACTAGTTATTTCTTACTAAAAAAAATCAAAATCAGATGAAGAATAATTATACAGAAATAAATCCCTTTATTTTACATTCAAATGAAATGCATTAATTTTAATTTTTGTAACTGACTCATACATTGAAAGAATCAATGCTGAGTTTTATGGGGGAAAAACCCACTGAAATGTAGACCGTCTTAAAAAAAAAATAAATCAGAAAAACCTTTCATGGCCCTTGTCTTCTTATGACCATTTGATTTCCTGCGCTGTTTTAACATCTTTTTCCTTCAATGAGAGAAAACTTTGATCGCCTGTCTCTACCACAGAGAGAAAAGAATCGTTTACGTTCCACAACCTAAAACAGAACGTATCACGTAATTAGCCGTTTACAAATAAATGCGAGCGAAATGATTGTGGTAACTTGTTGAACTTTAACTTCATTAAAGTACTTATTGCATCAGTATGTAAGGAATATTTTGTGTGTTTGGATAACTTTGCATACACATAGGCTTCGTGGAATCAGATGAATGAAATCTAATAAACATTTGATAATGAACATATGTGTAGAATAAATTTCAAAATCTGATCCGAGATGACACTTTAGCTCTATGTTGGTAAATTTAGTTTTGATTTGGGAAGGGCAGTTTCATGTCATGTTTGTATATTTTGAGTTTGTATCCCCACATGATGTGGAGATGAATTTTCTTTTTTCCTCTTTTTTAGGAAAGTTTGAAAAGAAAAATCTTTGTAAACATACAAGAACAGCAAAATTTTTTTGTTTTCTACAGAGGATACTCAATTTTGTAATATATATTTTAAATATATAACTTCTGAATGGATGTTTCGACTTTAATAATTCTTTTTTTGTTGGAAAGAACTTATTTTTGTGGTGGTCATATGCAAACTGTGTTAGGATCTAAAAAAGGAATGTTTTGCTGTCTCTAAAACTGTTTCTCTTTCCATACTCTAATTATTATAAAAAAGAAGAAAATTGTCAAGAAATTTGAATACATTATAAAACCAGACAGCAGCAATCCCTGATTTAAAAATACTTATTTTATTATTCATAGATTATTTTTACACATAAAAATTTTGAATAGAAGGGGAAGGTGGCCTAAAATGATCCTAACAGGCAAAACGATCCACATATGTTTTCTTCCAGACATGTCGCACTATCTACAAGGTAACATATAAACTAGTTGTGATAAGTGAAGAAGGAGCAGTGGCGGTATTCAAGTGATCGCAGTATTAAGCGTCTGAATAAAATTCTTTGATAAAATGGGTTTTATAACATCTATTATAAGGTAAGCACTAACTTTCATATACACTGCTCAAAACAATTAAAGGATATTGCAGTTTTAGGTGGATTTTGTATCTGGGAAACTTTTTAGCTGATTGATACATGGTCGACAGACATAGTAGGTTATATGAGAATAAATTACCCATGTTTGGCAGAAAAAAATGCATTTTATTGCGCATTTGTGTACAAAAGGAAAAAAACACAATTTGTGCATATGAGAAAAAAAGAATAAGAAAAGGTGTTTTCTTCAAAGAAAATCATTTTCAGTAGGGGGTATGGTTTCCACGGGCGGCCAGCAACGTTGAACACCTTTGAGGCATGGACTCAATGAGGCTATTAATGACGAGTTGGGGTATTCTGCCCCACTCTTCCAGAAGAGCTCTTTCCAGTTCTTGGAGAGTTTGTGGGGGTTGTTGGCGGCCAGAAACTCGTCTTCCTAGAGCGTCCCAAATGTGCTCGATTGGATTCATGTCTGGAGAACACGCTGGCCATTCCATTCGAACGATTCCTTCCTCGAAAAGGAAATCCTCCACCAGGTTTGCACGCTGTGGCCTGCAGTTATCGTCCATTAAAATGAAGTTATCTCCGATTGCTGCAGCGTAAGGGACTACAATAGGTCTGAGGATCTCATCCCTATATCGGCGACCAGTCATCCATCTCGAATGATGTAGAGGTCAGTGCGCCCGTCAATGGAGATGCCACCATACACCAACACTCCTCTACCGCCAAATCTGACACTTTCGTGCACGAACGCAGGATTATTCCTACTGCCACGGTCCCTCCAGATGAAAATACGCCTATTATCCGGATGCACAGAAAAACGGGACTCGTCAGAAAACAGAATATTGCTCCATTCATTTCTCCTCCAGTTGACATGCTCGGTTGCCCACTCCCTGCAGTCGCGATGATGCCTTGATGTTAATCTAACACATACCATCGGTTGGCGAGCATACAGACCTACAGCATGGAGCCGGTTTCGGACAGTCTGAGTTGAAATCGTGGTGCCTGTAGCCGAGCGAAGGTGTTGTTGGAGAAGAGTAGCGTTCATGTTTCGGTGTCTCCGAGCTGTTAACGCTAAATACCGATCTTCATTGGGCGTTGTTGCCCGTCTACGACCTTGCCCTGGTCTTCGGCCTGCACATCCACTCTCCAAAAAACGGTTCCAGATCCTGGAAATGACACTTTGTGACACTCCAATGGCTTGCGCTACTTCGGCTTGAGTTTGGCCCCCTTCTAACCTACCAACAATTCTCCAAGCTTCTGAATCTGTCAAATGACTTCGCTGAGACATCATACTCATCGAAACAAAGCAATCACTGAATGCCGATCATCCTTGTCTTCATTCTCTTTTATCCAGTTGAAAGTCAAATTTCATTCGCTGCCGCTGAAGCGACGTTTTTGACGTCGAACTCAAAATTTGCATACTCCACAGTTTGAAAACCAGAAAAATTTGCATTTGTGATTCTCTTCTTCAATTTTCGGCAAAAAAAATTTCGTTTATATCTTTATTTTATATAAAACTTCAAATATCCTTTAATTGTTTTGAGCAGTGTACTTATTTAGATATACAGTCTTTCATGTACAGAAATATGACTTGGTTTACTTAATGGAGTCCATTTTTAGATGTGAATTACACTTATGTATTGTCATAATTACTTTTATATCTTTTATTTTGCCGATAAAAAACAATTTGCAATTATTTTTAAATGAAGGATCATTTTTCCCTTTGGTGAGGTTAAAATGATCCCTTGAACACTTTTTAAAAAATCTAATTTTTTCATAACTTAATTTGGGTTTAAAATATTATTAAAATATATTTATAATGCAAAATATACTGTAAAACATACTAGCAAAGGGTCAAAGTTTTATTTAAACAGTTATAGTTATTTTACGCAAGTTTTTCCCTTAAGGGGATCATTTTAGGCCACCTTCCCCTACATTATTTTATAATGTATCCATAAAAAAAAAAAGCTTTCATTGCTACAATATTTTACTGTTTTTGTAGAAATAGAACAGAATATTATTTTTTGTTTTGAAAATGATATATCTCATGATTCATAGCTTTTCTTAATCACAAAAAGAAAAAAATAATAATAAAAATAATAAACACGTGTGCATTTCCCTGAATGAAATTATCAAGCATAAGATTTAATAACGAATGGCATACATTTTTGCCATTCAATACTAACATTGACATAAGTAAAAAATATTTTTTATAAGCAGAATACTTAGAGAAAGTAATTCTGTTTTTTGAAGTAAAAATTTATAAATAAATGTTAAAATTCAAAATTTAAAAATTTCAAGGAAAAATATATTAAACTCAAACTACAGTTGTATACTACTAAAGGAATGGAAAAAAAATATTAAACTGAAAATAAAATGCAAAAGTTTTATTTCCCCTTGCCTGTGACGTCCAGACTCAGTTTGGACAAGATAAAAATTGGTGTTTCAATTCCGTGAAGCCCAACTCAGTTCGTCCAATGCATAGGATTTAATTTACCATTTTTCCAATAGATGACAATACTTTCCCGTGAAAAGTTCGGCAGTTTCACACCATTTGTTCGATTTTTGTAATTTTAGTAGTTATTTTGTTTAATTTTTTTTTTTTTTTTTAAATAATATATTTCTAACATTTTGATGATAATAACAAACAAAATTACAGAGAAAAAAAAATTCCATTATTGGCACATTTTTCTCAAATATATTCCACAGGCTAGGGGTTAAAAGCAAAATTTAAAATGTTCTGTTAACTGTTAAATGTAAAAACAAATCGGTCATCAGTCCAAAAATTCATATATTGAAAAATATCGCGAATTTTGACAAATGTCGTTGAAAGAAAATCTATTTCGTCAATCATTTGCGGAAAAAAAATCACTGATTTCGTCAAATGATCGCGGAAAAAACGCAAATTTCGTGAAAAAGTCACAGAAAAAACATGAATTTCATCAAATGATTGTGGGGGGGAAAACGCGAATTTCGTCAAAGGATCGTGGAAGAAACTCGATTTTCGTCAAAATAACACGGGAAAAGTGCAATTTTTGTCAAAATAATGTGGAAAAAACACAATTTTCGTCAAAATAATGCAGAAAAAAACATGATTTTCATGAAATTGTCGCAGAAAAAATTCAAATTTCGTCAAAGCATCGTGGGAAAAACTCTAATTTCATCAAAAGATCACTGAAAAAGGCGAATTTTGTCAAATGATTGCTGATAGAACGCAGTTTTCGCAAAAGGGTTGCAGAAAAAACATGATTTTCGTGAAAGGATCGCTGAAAAAACGTGAATTTCGTCAAAGGATCACTAAAAAATGCTATTTTCGTTGCAAAAATGCAAAATTTCATGAAAGGGTCGCGGAAAAGATGTGAATTTCGTCAAAGGATCGCCGAAGAAACACGAATTTTGTCAAAGGATCACTGAAGTAATGCGATTTTCGTCAAAATAACGCTGAAAAAATGCGAATTTTCGTAAGAGGTTCATGGAAAAAGCTCAATTTTCGTCAAAATAATGCAGAAAAAACATGATTTTCATAAAATTGTCGTGGAAAAAATTTAAATTTCGTCAAAGCATCGTGGGAAAAACACGAATTTTCGTAAAAGGTTTGTGGAAAAAATGTAGATTTTCGTAAAAGTGTTATCGAAAAAACGTGAATTTCGTGAAAGGGTTGTGAAGAAAAATGCAACTGTCTCTTTAAAAAAAGGCGCACATACAAACATATTATGATAGGTATAATTTTTAATCTGAAATAATGTACTGAACTAACTTTTGAAAAATCAAATTAACTTGCAGGAGTCTACACTCAGCTTGAAATAGACCCAAACCAAAAACAGAGTTAACCCAACTTGCAACAAAAATAATTAGTGCCGAGAGATTTCCCCCCCCCCTCACCCCTCTGCTGTAACCTTTCAGAAAATTTGCTGTGAATTTCAGATTTTTGTTTTTGTACTCAGAATTACTCGATATAAAAACATTAAAAAAAAAAAAACGAGGTGAAAGCGATGATTTTCTGAAAAGAACCAAAACTTCCTCATATTATAAAATTTTTCATTTTCTGCTTATCAATTCAAGTATCTGAAACAATATGTGAAAGCTAGGGTTCAGTGATAAGCAATATAATGCAGAAAAGAACCAGGAAATGCACAAGAGATAGATTTAACAGATATGCGCACTTTTATTGTAATCAATGGTCCTCCTGCAGGATTTAAGTCTGTCAGAAAAATTTTAAAAATCGCATTAATAGATACGGCACAAATTTTTACAACCACTTCAAAAATATATCAACTTCATTTCATGTATTAAATCCACAGCTGTGTCAAGAATTTTGGAAAATGATAAAACAATATTGCCTTGTAAATAAAGCATTTTCCAAAGTTCAATTTTTAGGTGCATTCGTAATTATATAAATACGTAGCACCTATTGTCGTCGCCTGGCCCGTCCATCTGTCTGTCTGTCCGTCCGTCCGCATATAACAATGCAAAAACTACCCAACCAAATGGTTTGAAATTTAAGATATATTATCTTTGCAGAATTTTGTCAAGACATTTCAAATTTTATGAAAATCAAATCTAAACTTTAGAAGATATTAATAAAAACATTTATTAAGAAATTTGAATTTTTTTTAAAAATCTGTGCTTTTTTGTTATAGGAGCTTCCGAGGTTTAACCGTCAAGCGACCGAGATACTTATTTTATTACAGAAATTAATCTGCAGATGATTAATTCATTTCACAGAATTAAAAATCATCAAGATCTGAATATTTATATAACTAGCTATAGTACGGATGCACCTCATTTGTCACGTTTGACGTACAATTTCCAACTTGTTTATCTAGTTTTCAGCATAATGCCGTAAATAAACCTCCTTGTTTCAAGTTTTTTTAAAATTTATTTATGTAAATGATGCAAACAGTTTGTACACGTATATATACCTATGATGCCACAATTAATTAGCACTACAACAGCAACAAGAATAGATTTATATCATATATTGCATATTGCAGACTATTTTTGAAAACATTATTAACGTTGCAGACTCTTGAAGGTAGTTAGTTCTGTCACTGGATATATATCTATTTATACAACGTGTCCCAAAAACATTGATCTCAACTTTTATTCCGTAAATATTGATCATAGATATATATTATAAATTTCAAAGTTACATAAAACTTTCAACTTGACAATATTATCTTCGCAGAACATTGTCAAGACATTTCAAATTTTATGAAAATCAAATTAAAACTTTAGAAGGTATTAATAAAAACATTTATTAAGAAATTTGAATTTTTTTTAAAAATTGGTGCAGAATTTTATGAAATCGATTAAAATTTTCAGGGGATTAAATTTGAAAAAATACAAAATTTTCATTTTTATATGGCCTCTATACAAAAAAATTCTCAATGAGTAAAATGTGCTTCCTACACTAATAAGGTCATGTACAAAATTTCAGCATTTTATCATAAAAAGTCGCAGAGATATGAAAATACATAAATGCTGACTTAAACAACTTTTCGATGCTTGGATATGAGGGGGGGGGGGAATCATGTTGGATTATCGTGTTTCAGGGGTGATACACAAATTACGAAAGAAAACAATAATCGCAAGCTGTTTTAATGTTTATTGACTGTGCCATTTCCAAGTTTTATTCTGTAATTCATCATGTAAAATTTTAAGGTATTTTTCAGGAAGCATAGTTTTGTAAATTTGTAAATAGAACTAAAGATAAGAGCCTTATTTTGTTTGCTTATGATGCATTTCTGTGTCATGTCATCTGCACACTAGCTGTAAACATTTACATTTTAATTTATGATTAACCCCTCACCAACTTTGTTTAAACATATCTCTGTGACTTTTTATGATAAAATGCTGAAATTTTGCACATGACCTTATTAGTATATGGAGCACATTTTACTCATTGGGAAATTTTTTGAACAGGGGGCATATAAAAATTTTAATTTTGTATTTCTTCAAATTTAATCTCCTGTAAATGTTCATCTATTTCATAAAATTCTGCACCTTTCTTCACGTTAACTTTGTAATTTATAATATATGTCTATGATAAATAGTTAAGGAATAAAAGCCGAGGTCAATGTTTTTAGGACACCCTGTATATATATATATGTGATAAAAATGTAGAGATGATTTATTTTTTTTTTAGGTTTTAGATTTTAATAAAATTAATTTAACCATTTCTGACATTCAGGGATGATTTTGAGTGTGAGATGATGGAGAAAGATGGAATACTATAAGACTCTTTGCAGCTTTTGTTTGCAAGAGGATTTTTTTAAAGAATTTATTAAGAATTTTTTTAAATCCCTATGGCAACTTTCATGACTGATCGCCGATTTTCATGTTTTATTATCATGACTCCTTGATGAAAATAGATTCTTTTTTTTGCAATCATTCGACGAAATTTGAGATTTTTTTTGCAATCATTCGATGAAATTTGAGAAATTTTTTCTTTTGCAGTCATTCGACGAAATTTGAGATTTTTTTTTTTGTGATCATTCGACGAAAATCGAAATTTTCTTCCACAACTAATTGATAAAATTTGCAAATTTTTTTGTTTTTTTTTGCAACTGATTGACGAAATTCAACCCTTTTTTTGTGACTAACTGACGAAATTCGCTACTTTTTCCGTGATTGATTAACAAAATTCACGATTTCTTCTGTGCGATTGATTGGTGAAATTTGCATATTTTTTCTGCAACTGTGTGATGATATTCGCAGTTTTATTTCATAATCGTTTAACAAGAAACACGCAATTTTTTTTCACGACCAAACCAATTGACAAAATTTATTTTTTTTTTTTTTTTTTTTTTTTTGTGACCAACTGAATAAATTCATAATTTTTTTTTTTTTGCAATCAATTTGTGAGATTCGCATTCAACTGATGAAATTTGCATTTTTCTTTCCTCGGCAGATTGACGAAATTCCTGTTTTGTTTTGTTTTTTTTCCCCCCGAGGCTGATTGAGGAAATTTGTGATTTTATTTCGGGAACAAGTCATGCAATTCGTGGTTTTATTTGGCAAGCGATTGACAAAATTTGTCAGATTTTTCTAGAACCATTTTCACGACATTCATGACTGATTGAGCATTGAGGAAATTCCTGATTTCTTTTCATGACCAATGGATGAATTGATTTTATGGAAAGCTGCTGAAAAAAAAAATTTCTTATTCAAAGAATTCTGCTAGTTCATGGAATCGCATACCGATATCTAGTGTCTACCTATAAGAACATATCTAAATAATCCCAGAGCTACAAATTTAATATGTGGGAACTAAAATTATTCTCTTCTCGGGCCGAAATTTTTCTGCATTGTGGGTTAATTGTGGTATTCTGCTGAGCTAAGTTTATTCACGGCACATATCGATGTGATTTTTTTTCCCGATCATCACAGATTCTTCTTTTTAACACTTTCCAACCTAGTTGAAAAGTGTTTATAACTTCAGTTTGTCTGCCGTCTGTCCGTGCTCTAACTCCCGTAAATATGCTCGGATTGCCCTGCAATTTTTATATGTTATTGTTGTTATCTATAGCATGTTTCCTATTTCAACTGAAGTGTGTAGCACTTATAGTTTTTTTACAGGGACACCCAAAGAAAATCCATTACATTACGATCTATGGGGAAAAATCATTTGTGGTTTATTTTAATGATGTTACACAATTTCAAACACATTGTAATTGATATATATCACTAAGGTGCATTACAAGAAGCTTAATATGGAATAGGGTGTGCATAGCACTTATAGTTACTTTACAGGGACAGTCAAAAGAAATCCGTTACATTACGTCTATGGAGAAAAATCGTTTGCGATTTAATTAAATAATGTTTCACTATTTTAAACGCATTGAAATTTATATATATCACTAAGGTGCATTACAAGAGGCTTACTACAGAATATTGTGTGTATAGCAGTTATCGTTCATTTACAGGGACACACAAAAGAATTCTCTACTGTCTGTTAACAATAATTCCTGGAAGTGAGTTTTAAGTTGCTGAACGCGATTTTAAACTTAACTCACTTTTTGTCTATTACTTGGTGTGTTTAAATTCTGTAGATCATATACAGGGCAGCACGAAAGTTCGCGAACACATTTCCGTTTATTGACAGAAACTCCAGAAGGAGAATTTTAAACTGTGCTACACGTTTCCTTAACTAAACTAAAATTTAGCATCCTATGTAGCATATATATACATATCATCATATACAGGGCTGAATAAAAGTATTCGGATATTTTTCTGAATATTGTATATGTTGGAAATTCCTGAAATTACGTTTTTAAATATGTTATGAGTTTTCCAAATTGTTTACTTAGATGTTATCTTTCATCTTATTAAACGGTATAATGATTTGTAAAATTATTTTGGAAGCGTTGGAAAGTGTTACATAATCTATGCTTGACGCATGATTTTTTGTTCTTGTTTTAAAGAAGAAAACAGGAAATTTGTGGATCCACAGAAATGTTGCATACATGTTTAGTCATATTTTTTAATTATGGACAATAGAAAAAAAGTGGTAAATATTGCAGAATTATGGGGAAGAATCTGCAGATTTGATTTTTTTTTTTTTTTTTTTTTTTAAGCAGAAATCTGCCGTTTGGCAGAAAAGGGGCATCCCTGTAAAACACATGGCGACTTAGACATTGAAAGTTAGTGGCCAAAGAGAAAAATTTAGTCACCATACGGCAACTGGCGGCCATGAATCTGCACCTATGTGAGAAAGAAGGGCTTATTTTAGGAGGGAAGTTTTTTTTAAAGGTATGGCTTATATTTGGGATAAGGTTTATTATGAGAATCTTAAAAAATCATGCTACAGCTTATTTTCTGCTTAGATCTTATTTTCAAGGATACACCATAATAATAAATAGTGATTCTTTTTTCTTTTTTTATAAACTAAGGGGTTTTATACAGAACTTGAAAAAGTAAAATGTGCAATAGAAAGCCTAGCATTGTAGAATAAAAAATTGTACTATATATATGTCTACAATAATTTCTAGTTATAAGTTACAAAATTGAAAAGTTACTGGAACCTATTACCAAGTTACTATGGAACAGAAAGTAACTATTCTGTTCTATTAACAGAAAGTAACTACTTAATAGAAAGTAACTAATTTTTCCCTCTTTAGTTTCAAATGATGCTGTTCTTAGAAGGCTAGTGGTAACTGCAAACAGCTTCTGAGTTTGCTAAATGTAAATATGCAAACCATTTGCTAAAAACAATAAAGGCTTTATACATTCCTGACAGCAAAATGCAAGATCCTACTATCAAAATACGTGAAGAATGTTGGAAGAAAGTAAAGCCTGTTTCAAATATTCAATCAAAGCATATAATATTTCTTGTCAATTACAGTAGCTGTTGCTAATGTAGCAATGACATGTTTAAATGAAAAATCTAGACTAAATCTAATTAAATTAAAAAAAGTAATGTAGGTCAAGTGATACCTGTCCAGTAATAAGTGATCTGTGGTAGGTTTTTGTTATCTTCATTATCAAAGAAACGAAATAAATGTTTCATTGCTAAAGTAATAAAGCTTCATGATAAGGAATTAAGCTAGGCTACCTGAAAAGGTCTTTAAAAATATATGTTTTTGGCTGAAAACACATGATATTTCATAGGAATCAAAAAATGTATAATTAAGAAAATGGCTTCCCCAAACATATAAACCAAAGACACGAAATTAAATTTATTTAATTAATGTATATGTATCTTGTGTTATACTATCTTCTACCATTTAACCCTCTCTGACCGCCGAACAAAAGAGGAAAATTGTAATGTTTTCTCTGTAATTTTTTTTTAAATGATAAAAAAACATGATATTTCAAACATGATATAAAAAACTTAATTATGTATATATGAATATAATCCTTGAGACTATTAATCATTACTTAATATTTTAAAACTACATTATTTTTGTAGTATTACATTAATTTAAATAATGCTTAATATTGCAGTGAACCTGCAGCATAGTAAACATATATATCAGTTCACAGTGGTGAGAAGGTTAAAGAATTATATCTCATAACAAACAGCTCTTTCATACTATTCTTTACATATATGCGGTAACATCCACAACAAAAAAATTAATATTTATAAAAAATTTGTAAAATCATGTGAAAATGTAATAATCTCTTTAAAATGATATGCCGTAGGTTATTGTTTAATGACACCTATGTCCAATGTCCTACGGGCTCATAATTCGCAGGCATTTAGAAGTATGCATTACAAAATGAGAATACATGTCTTTCTTTTTTTTTTTGGTCACACGCACAACGAATAATTCTTTTTTTAAATGGGGAAAAAATATTTTTCAAAACTTTATACTGCTATGAAAAGCTACTGCTGTGAAAAACTATATAATATACAACCTTGGACTTTAAATCCTTTACAGCAATAATTTAGTTATATGAGTGTGGAGTTTAGATTATATCAATGATGGACTGGGTGATAAAAGTACTCAAAACTGTAAAATATGCATAGTTAATAAACTGAGTTGGCTTGGCTATTTTCATAAGTATGTGAAGAGTATAAGTATATGTAACTTTGCTACAATACTTATGATTTGCTTTGAGTTTAATTATAATCTTCATATACTCTTGAGCAAAACAGAGCCAAATTAAATTAATGTAACAAATGCAGTATTAAGCAAATGTTTAAACTGAGTTTTATGACTGGTGTAATTAATGTAGATCTTTGATATTTTACATAAATAAAAACTGGAAAAAGAGTTCATAGCTAGACAAATAAAAAACTTCCAAGACTTTTTGACTGGTTTGGAAAATATAAAAACCCAAACACACATTCTTCCAAACTTAAGTAGCCCAAAATTGTTATTCTATAAACTTTTAATACTGCTGTGTATCAAGCATGAAAATAATAAACAAATAGGCATTTTCTTTAGTGACACATAGTATTATTGAGGTAAAACAGCAGCAGAGATTCAAATAAGTTCAGTAATGAATATAATAATTCATTTTGCATGTTGAATTAGATGTCCACAAAAATAAAAACAAAACAGATACACAAGAAATATGATGCAGTTTTACTTCCTTTTATGTTTTAGATTTTAATAAAATAAGTTTAGCATAAATTCTGACATTCATCATGTGAATTAAAAAGGACTGAACCACTGAAACCTTGATTGAACATTTAACTCAGCTGACAAAAATTCTGATTTTTTTTCATGACTAATTGATGAAAAGCACAGCTTTAAATGACAGATTGAAGAAAATCACAATTTTCACGATTTTCATTATCATTAAGCATCTGTAAAAAGATATGCTGACACCCCCCCCCCCCCTTCCCCTAATGTATGCAAAAATTTTAAGGCAAATTTGCACTGATCACAGGAATAGTCAAAATAGACATTAAAAAATAAAATTCTAATTTTATGCAGAAAAGTTATGATATTTCAGCATGATATTATGCAGAAAAGTGTGATTCTGTATGATATTTCTTTCATCAGGACAATGAAAATTTTTCATTTAAAGGTGTTGGTCAGCAAGATCTCAAATTACCCTCACTAATGTTAAACCAATGAGTGCAAATGCTTATTTTTAAAACATCTCAAACGGAAATTAGTATTTTTTCAAACTTCTTTTGTCTGCACATTTTTCTTAAAAGATGTCTCTCTCTTTTTTAGGTAACAGAATATTTCTAAATCTAAGCTTAATTTAACAGTTTGTGTGTCAAAATCAAAGCAAAAACGACGAGCTATAAGTAAGATTTTAACACTTCAAATAAAGTTAAGTATAAATTTTAGAACATTTTCGTCAAGTAATAAAGAAACAGACACTCTTGAAGAAAAGTATACAGAAAAAAGAAGTAAAAAACATTAATTTCCTTATGAGATATTTTAAAAATAAAAGTGCATTCTACACCTATATGTTTAAAATTAACGAGGGAAATTGGAGAGCTGACTTGCCAACCCTCTTTAAGGCAGAGTTCTGTAATAAATACTGTTTTCACAGGTTTTACTGTAAAATTAATAATCAAATTTTGTACCAATAAATGTTAGTTATTACTATGTACAATTTAAATACATACTGGAAAGCATATTATTATTAGTTCTTTTTATCCTTGCTTACACTGTGTTTTTTTACCGAATAGAAACCAAGATAAATTTTCTTTGCTAAGATAGGTAATCTGCAAGCAAAAAATACAGAAATTGCAATCCTTTCAGTAGTAACAAACATAAGTTATAGCACAATAAAATATATATGAAAAACATTAACAGTTAACTGCTGTTAGCAGTCTCACAGACCACTGCTTTTTCCATTTTCAAAATTTAACATGTCATTTTCAGTTTAACTATAATTACTAGTTGCCGAAACGTCACTGAAGGCTCACTGTGGAGACGCGAAAAGTTTTTGGGTTCCGTCTGTTTGTCTGTCTGTTCCGCGATAACTGCCATAAAAAGCACCGAGTAGGTTGATTTTTGGTGGGTATGTTGGTGAGCTACCTGGAATTAGCTGTATAGTTTTTAGTTACATTTGGTTCAGTCTTTCGAAAAATATAGAACATTTCTTTTTAGGTTATAATGCTTTCCTATGGGAACGCAGACAATTTTCAAATTTAATTTTTAACTGAAATGAAAATCACATATTTGAATAATGGATTTAAACGTAAATTACGGATACTAAATTTTTGATATGGAGGTCTTAAATATATGCAATAGCCTTGAAAATTTGCCGATACATCTATTAGAATTTAGAAATTAATTGTTTTAATTATTGGAAAAAATTTTGCAACTGTTCGGGAAATATAAAACATTTTATTTTTCTGTTTTTTACAAATTTTAAAATGCATTTCTTTTCCTTTCCTCTTTATTTTATTAGTTGCTTAGCAACTCTATTTCAAAGAATATCAAAATAAGAAATGCATTTTTTTATCTAAACAATTACGAGAATAAGAAGTTCATAAGAATTTCAGAATATCATTGTATAAATCGTGTTTAATTTAACGCTTCTAATTTCTGAAACCTCCGAAGTATTTTATATGCCTATAAATATGTATGTAACATAGAAAAAAATTAAATTGCGAATTGTAAGATGCTAAATAATATGAAAAGTGAGATTAGAAAACAATGACTTTCAGAGCTGACTTTGAGGCTCCTGATCTGCAGATTTACTAGTGAAATGTTGTTTTGTTTGGAGCCCTGGTACTATCACTACAGACTTCCGAATAGATGAATTTTAATTATAATAATCCTGTACATAAAGTTTAGGACAGGAACAGTATCTTATGAGTTAATTAAGACTTTAATTCATCTTTCAATCAAGCAGTCTCAGAGACCGCTCACAGTAACTATGCAACAATTTCTGTCACAGCAGTTAATGGTTAATAGTCATTCTAAATCAGCAAATATTATTATGCACTACATATATATATATATACCTGGATCAAATTTTGCTTCTGTATAAGTGAGTTCAGCCATGGGGAATTGGAATACCTCCAGAAAATACAACCTTGAAAAGAAATGGTTTATGAATATAAGACAAAGAAAAAAGACACAAGAAGAACAAAAAGAACAAAGAAAAAAGACACATAAAACATATAAAAGACTATTTCTTTTAAAGAATAAGTTTATTATTTTGTAATTTATAACAATTGTAATTATTTAATGTATAATGATGTGTTTAAGGTATTTTGTAATTGTATTACATACATAATTGTAATTAATAATAAACTTAAAAATATGTTTAACTTATAATAAGCTTATTATACATTTATCATTATATATAATACATTTATTATTATAATAAATATTTACAATTTTTCTTAATTAATTTCTACAACATGACTGTATTTAGAAGTTAAATGTAAAGATGTCTATGGAAGCTTGAAATAAGGAATTTAACTCTGCAAATGCTTTTGAGTTTATATTAATTACTAATATTGTATTATGTTAATACTACCTTAAGTTTAAAATATTATAGTTAAGGCAGGATTTTAAGAAAATCAGTCCAAGTCGGTTTTATTAGAAAACTCCCTGGAGTTTAAATAAACTAACATTAGGGCTAAATTAGGGAATTTATCCCTACTTGGCAACATTTTGATGGTGGGCAAAAAACACAGCAAGTCTAGCAACCTCCTTAACCAGTTTGAAAATAACTTCACTTTTTAAAGAAGAAGCCTTCTTCTTTTCTGCAAATGCTCTTTTTAGGTGCGTTCGTAATTATATAAATACGTAACACCTATTGTTGTCGTCTGGTCCGTCCGTCCGCATATAACAACGCAATATCTACCCAACCGAATGGTTTGAAATTTAATATATATTATCTTTGCAGAATTTTGTCGAGACATTTCAAATGTTATGAAAATCGAATCAAAACTTTAGAAAATATTAATAAAAACATTTATTAAGAAATTTGATTTTTTTTCTTTTTAAATCGGTGCTTTTTTGTTATAGGAGCTTCCAAGGTTTAATCGTCAAGCGACCAAGATACTTATTTTATTACAGAAATTAATCTGCAGACGATATAAGTCATTTCACAGAATTAAAAATCATCAAGATCTGAATATTTATGTAACTAGCTATAGTACGAACGCACCTCATTTGTCACGTTTGATGTACAATTTCCAACTTGTTTCCATTCTGACTCTCAGATTGGACAAAAGAGGAGGAGCAAACACTAGAAAAATTATACAGCGTCATTTTGAATGAGATCTGACTGTTGGACATCATTGTCTTTAAGGCCACCATTGCGCTTTTGACAAGATTTTGCATTCAGCTGTTGTTTTATAAAGGCGCCGGATGTATATTTCTTTAAAAACCCTTTTATTAGGTGTTTTTTAATAACAAATAGTTTGTATTTTAATAAAAAATAATTCATTTTGTATTTTAAAGTAAGTGTGTTTACACTTTTCTCTTTTGACAATAGTTTTAATGTTCTTTTGTTGATTTTTAAATGTACTTCAAGTATATATTACTTTAAAAACTATTTTATTAAGTGTTTTCTAATGGAAAATAGTTTGTTTTGTATTTTAAAGCAGGTGTGCTTACACATTTTTGTCTGTTGATAATAATGATGCTTTGAATGTTAATTTGTGATGTTTTAAAGATTTTTACTTGGAGCTACAGTATAGGACCAATTATCCGGAATTCTGAAATCCGGAAGGATCCAAATCCTGAAAATATTTCATTCGAAAATTTTCTGAATTTGTAACTTTTTACTAAAATATTGCAAATACCTGAAAATTTTATGGATTCCTAAGTTTTTAAGTCCATTGTTTCAATGTGTTTTAACCACCAAAAAAATATGTTACCAGGGATCTGTTTAGGAAAAAATTGGGTCCTTTAAAGGACTCTTCACAAAATTTTTCATTTCCAAAAATCACCCTTCACAAAATTATTTTCCCTAAAACAGGATCCTTCACAAAATTATTTTCTCTAAAACAGGACCCTTCACAAAATTATTGGTCTTAAAAATAGGTTTTTCACAAAATTTTTCCATCTTTAAACCAAACATTTCACAAATTAATCATTTAAAAATAAAATCTGACCTGTCACATTTACATAAAGAAAATATATGTATTTTATATCCATATATCTTCTTAAAAATGCATAAACAAAAACCTCAATATAACGACCATTTCAAATTCACAAAATTATGATTAGATTTTTCACAAATATAAAAAGTTGCTTACAATTTCACAAAAACAGGACCCTGTGAGAAAAGTCTGAACAGACCCCTGGTTACTTCAGTGACATAGGCAGAAAACTCCCCCCCCCACACACACACACACCAAGAAAAATTTTGTCAAAGAATACATAAAAAAATCATGAATTTTAAAAAACGTTCAGGGAAACAAATTGCAAATTTTTAAAAATGATCGTGGAAACAAATCACGAATTTCGTCAAACAAATGCAGAAAAAAAATTGTGAATCTTGTCAAACAATCGCTGAAAAAATTGCGAATTTCGTCAAGAGGTCATGTAAAAAAATCATAAATTTCATCAATTGGTTCCAGAAAAAAAATCGTAATTTTTGTCAATTGGTCAAAAAAATCGAGAATGTTGTTGGACAATTGCAGAAAATAATCGCGAATTTCCTGAAGCATCATGGAATAAAATCGCAATTTTCATCAAATGGTTGAGGAAACTAATCGCGATTTTCGTCCAACAGTCGCAGAAAAAAAATTACAAATTTTATCGAATGATCACAGAAAAAATCAAATTTCGTAAAAATAGTGAAATTCAGGAGAGGGGGGGGGGGAAGGAATTCCAGATTTATAAAGGACCTGAAATCCGGAAAGCATTAGGCCCTGAGGTTTCTGGATAATGTGCCCTGTACTGTATTATGCTTTTTAACATTGCAATTAAGTGGTTTTTATTTTTGAAATTATCACCAATGATTAATTTTTTGCTATTTATTTTTATTTTATGAAAACTGATTATTTGCTATCAAATCATTATCAGGAGTTCATGGGAGCGGAGCACCCCTGACAAAGAAGCTTTTCATATTCCTAAAAAAGTCTTTTAAAGCCCCCTCCCCCTACTGTATTAGAACAAACATCACTTTTGAAGATTTAAGGTAAGCAAATAAACTGTTTTAATTATTTTGTATAAAATATAAGCTGTTAAAAACTGTATTTTTGACAATAATTTGTTGTAAAAAACATAATTTTGCTTTATTCTGATTGTCATTGCCATCTTTAATTGTGAGCTCTTGTACAGTGTCTCCCAAAGGTTGCAACTCCAGAAAACAAGGCACAAAAGCACACCAAACAGTGTGAATTCCCTAGTCACACTGAGTTTTTTTTTTAAACCTAGCCCACGTGAGTTTTATTTTAAAAAGCCTTGATTCAAGAGATAATATTTTCATTAGATATATTAGCTGGGTTTTTTTATTAGATTACATAATATTTTTAAGATACAATAATTTACATTTTCAATTTTTTCATGATTTTACATGTTAAATATAAATACAGATAACCAGTGGACCCATGCCAGAATTTCGCACTGCGGTCAAACATGTTTTAATATAATATCTCATATAGAAAAATTAAGGATTAAAAGTATCTGCAAACAACATTAGTCAAGCCAGAATATCATATCATTGATTCCATAAAAGTTACAGTAAAAACTCATCAAACATAGCAAAACACATGTGCCAAAAAAATAATAATAACAGTCGTATTTTAACTATTAGAGGATGACATCATCCATTTCGAGAAAAACACGGGACAAAAAAATAAATTTAATACATATAAAATACAGTTTATTTTAATATAACAAAGCATACATTTTAGGTTACATGTGAAATACCACTGTTTCAATTGATTGATGGCATCTTTTTCTTCTAAACGTTTGAATTTCAATTTTGCTTAATCATAAATATAAAAAAAGCCCATGCAGAATGTCCAAACTTTATCTTTTTTTAACTACTATTTTTTTTTAATAATCATTGTTGAGTGTGTTCTGTTCTAATGTGGTATTTTATTTTTGTGGCAACACTGAACCGAGAATCAATTTTTATTTCATTTATGAAAACAATGCAGATTTAAATTTTAATTAACTACAATTTTTAATCAAAAAACATGGTATAACGAAATAAAAGTGTACTATGTCAGAAGCCAATTCAAAAACCTTTTGAACAGGGTTAAAAATTAGCAGTCATTTGTCGTCAATTGCAACTAAATTATTGCATTTCACGACCACAAAATTATGCCTAGTCATCAAATTTGATGCCTAGCTTTCTTTCACTTTAATTTTTGTTAACAAACACTCTGATTCATACTTTAGCAGCATAAGTCCCCCCCCCCCCTCCGACATTTCAAGAGCACCTGTTTTCGACAGAAGATCAGACAGCAGCATGTGTATGCTTAGACTCCAGGGTTGGCAAGTTTTTGACGCATGACGGTTTTCACCATGGTTTTTACCGTCATGTCAAAAATGTCAAAAACTGTCAAAAAACCCTTTTATAACAGTTTGTTTTAACATTTTTTTTTTCATTCTATCTTTAATATTAAGTTGTTTTACATGAAATATTCAGTATCAGAAAGATTCTAAAGTATATTTATCCAAGAAAAACAAAAAAGAATTGCATTAGAATAATACGTGTATTAGAATAATACCTCTGTTAGAAGATCTCTACAATAATCTTAAGCTGTTTGGAATAGTCTAAAAAAAATTAGATTTTTTGAAGAGATCCTGTAACCTATAAGTTATAGATTAAAGCAGGGATGCACAACCTGTGGCCCACGATGCTTGTTTCATTGGCCCGCCAATCCCAAAATAGATTAGTTTTTTTTTTTTTTTTTTCAATTAAAAGCTTGCATGTTTTTACTTAATTTTGCAACTGAGAACTGCTTGCGTTTTTAAAATTAAAACAATCGCCATCTTGATTGACTGGTTGGATGACGCGATAAAAGCATGCTATTTGTAACTTGCACGTATTCAACTGTCAAGTTGCGATATATCGGCACTTCTTTAAGATCGACAGAGAGAAATTCGATGCGAGCGTATTGCATCTACAATGAGACTAAAACTGAGCTCTGATTGGCTGATAGCATGTAACGAACGAAGTGTCTAGTGGCTGAAGGAAGGTATCTTCTCAACTCTACGTTTATCTTTGGAATGCTTGCCGGTCGGCAGTCGGTGGATGTTTATTACTTGTAGATGGAAAAATGAGCGGTGAAAAAAGAAAAGGCGATTTTCCGAATCGAAAATTTGTTGATTCGTGGACGGATAGGTACTGTTTTATTAATCATAATGGTCGGATTATTTGTCTTTTGTGCAATTCTACTATAGCTGTAGCCAAGGAATATAATGTGAAGCGACATTATGAAACGAAACACATGGCGTTCTCATCTATTCAAGGATATGAACGATCAGTAAAAATTGAACATCTGAAGAAATCTTTGATAAACCAGACCAGTTATTTTCAAAAACAGACATCTGAATTGGATTCCTGCGTTGAGGTAACCCTAAATATTGCCCAGCTGATCGCTAAACGTGGAAAACCGTTTACTGATGGTGATTTTGTGAAAGATTGCTTGTTAATTGCTTCGGAGAAACTTTGTCCCGAAACAACAAATAAATTTAAAAATTTAAGTTTGAATAGAATGACTGTTCAGAGAAGAATTCAACAATTAAGTGAAGACATTGTAGATCAAGTAAAGCTTGCTGCTTCACATTTTGAATATTTTTCACTTGCTGCTGACGAATCTACCGACATTACCTCAACAGCCCAACTCCTTGTTTTCATTCGAGGTATTAACAAGGATTTCTGCATTACAGAAGAACTTCTTGAAATGTACCCTATGAAAGGCCAAACAACTGGCAAAGAACTTCTTCACAGCTTATTAGAATTATGTAATGAAGCTGCTTTGAATATGGAGAAAATTGTTAGCATTACAACAGATGGAGCACGATCAATGACTGGTGGAATTATTGGAATGATAACTCTGCTAAAAGAACATCTGGGAGAACGTGAAATGGAGTTACTTCAGTATCACTGCATCATACACCAACAAAATTTGTGTGCCAAAGAATTAGGTCATGAACAGCTAATGAAGCGTGTTTGTGAAGCAATCAACTTTATTCGTAGTAGTGCATTGCGGCACAGAGAATTTAAAGAATTTTTGGCTGAATTTGAGGATATTCCTAGTGATGTTGTGTACTACACAGAAGTAAGGTGGCTCAGTCGTGGAAAAGCACTTAAGCATTTTATGGAATTATTTGATAAAATTATTACGTTTCTCAAGGAGTGTGAAAGGAAACCAGGCAGGGTTGGCAAGTTTTTGACAGTGTGACGGTTTTATCCGGTTATAACCATGGTTTTAACCATCATGTCAAAAACCCCTTTTTGACATAGTTTTTGACGACGACTGTCAAAAACTTAAAATTGAGCCCAAAAACTGTTTATAGTTATTTTTAAAACAACATTAAATTTACAATTTTTCATAATTTTTAGTGTTAGACATGTTGGTAAACTTTTTGACAGTTTTAGACAGTAAAAACCACATATCCTGTATAAAACCAGTGATCGATTCAGGAAAAAGTTCGGGCCTATCTAGGGACCTCTTCACAAAAATTGATTTAATACATCAGACCCCTTCACAAAAAGTGATTTACTAAATCAGGCCCCTTCACAAAAATTGATTTACTAAATCAGGCCCCTTCACAAAATTCATCTTAATAAGACAGGTCTCTTCACAAAATTCCTCTTAATAAAATAGGACCTTTCACAAAATTCTATTCCGTAAAAACATACTCTTCCATGGATTATTTTTATTTTGTTAGGTTTTCAAATGTATAATTTACAACGAAAACAAGTTCACAAGAAAGGAAAACTTTAGCAGAATAAAAGGTTAAAGAAGTTATTATTAAATGCTTGGTTTGAGTTTGAGCAGCTTTCATCTTTCATAACAAAATGATAATTTTCACAAAAATATAGTAAATTTCACAAAAATAATTTTTATTTTTCACAAAATGGGCTCCACGAAAAAAATCTTCATTGACCCACGAAAACTCAAAACATGACTTTGGTTTAACAAGTTGCTTAGAAAATAGAAAATAATTGTAAGCTATAAATATAGAATAAAAAATAATTCAAAGTATCGTTACATTAAAAATATAAACTAATCAAACTATTAAATACTTGTATAATTTAATGTATAAAATTTCATATAATTTTTATATTGTTTTGATGTTTGTCCCAGGTTCATAGAATCCAAACAAAGCAAGAATGTTACACCTGTTCTTTGCTTGTAAATGCACATTCCAGAAACAAATGATTAAGGCTAGACTTACGGTTACAAACTTGAAATAATATGCTCCAATAAATAAATAAATAAATAGGCACTATTTTATAATGTATAAAAATTAAATTTAACATAAACAAATTATTCTAAATAATTAAGCTGAAACTAACATAATAAAATGAAGATAATTGAAAATAACAAACATCTTCTTTTAAGTTATTGATTTAAAGAACGTTTAATTATACTGATTTCATATTATAATTCATTTAATAACTCAGAGAACATTTGTGTTGCAATTGTGGTTTATATCTAATGTTTATGTACAAACACAAACATTTAGAATCATTAAAAGTCTAGGTAACTTATGATCAGTCATTGAATAGTAGTGGCCACTTTAGCTTTACACGAGATTTTTTAAGCATAAATTAGACTGCTAAATTTTTTTTATAATAAACTGAACACTTAATAGTACTTTGAAAAGTAGATAAAAAGTACTTTGAAAAATGCACTTACTAGTAGTTTCAATATTTTTAACTATTTTTCCTAGCATGACAATTAGAGAAAAAATTTGAATTATGATATATAATTTTATTACAACTTAATTATAGCATAACTAAATAAAAAATATTTATATAACATAAAAAATATTATTTAATCAGTTTTTAGCTTGATTTAATATAAAATATCACTAATGATTGCTAAAAAAAATGTATTAAAGGTTTTTGACACTTTTCGACAGTTCTTGACACTTTTCGACAGTTTTTGACACTTTTCGACAGGTTTTTGACATGTCATGTCAAAAACCCAACCCTGAAACCAGGCGCTTGGAAGAAGCCAGTTTTCAGTGTGATTTAGCATTTTTAACTGATATTACAAGTCATTTAAATGAACTGAACATCAAACTACAAGGAAAGAACCAATTCATCTTTCAGTTGGTAAACAATGTAAATGCTTTTAAAAGAAAGTTAGTGTTATTTCAACAACAGTTACGGGTAAAAAATTTTGCTCATTTCCCATATTGCAAAAAAATGAAAGAAAAATTTCCAAAGATGAAAATGGATTACGAAGATCAGGTAAAAATTTTAATCAATTCATTCCATGATAGATTTTTAGATTTTGAAAAATGCCATTGGCAAATTGAGTTATTTTCAAATCCATTTACAGTGGATGTCAATTTGGCACCTGAAAATGCTCAATTAGAGCTCATTGACGTACAGAGCTCAGACTTTCATAAAAATGAATTCAAAGAAAAGTCATTGCTTGAATTTTATAGGAATTTGCCTAATGAATTTTCCTATTTAAAACGCAATGCATCTATGTATGCAACTATGTTTGGAAGCACCTACATATGTGAACAATCTTTTTCTATGATGACTGTCAACAAATCAAAGACTAGAAACCGACTAACTGATGAAAACCTTTCAGCCGTTTTACATATTGCTACTGCAACTTTAGAACCAAACATAACAAAAATAGCTTCAAAAATACAATCCCAACCATCACATTAATTGTCTCGTCTGTGAAATAATTATGTATGTATATTTGGCTTATTAAAATTAATTTATAAATGTATATATATATTCAGAATTGAGTATGTTTTCATCAAAGTTGTATATTGACTTTTTATATTAGATTAGAAAAAAAATATATGTTTATAAATGCAACGCTACATTGGCCCCAGATAAGGTACTTTTTCTTTTTTTTGGCCCGCGGGTTGAAAAAGGTTGTGCACCCCTGGATTAAAGAATGAGTATAATTTCGGTACAATTTATTACATTGTTGAAAACAAAACTTTAAGATTCTACTTATTGAAGTGCAAATGAAAATCACCATAATTGCATTTATGAAATACATAAGATATGCATTAAAAAACATTATCTAAGAATATTCAAATTTATTCACTGCCACTCTAAGCTTAACATCTATTGTCATACAATGTAACAAAATTTTTGCATCTCTAAAATAATTTTAATGCACTTTATTAAAAATGTATATTGAATGTTATTTAATAATTACAATGACCTTTTATTATCATTTAATATTAATGTTAATTGCAGTTAGTAGAATCTATATAAGTGAAGATTTTGACAAATATTGTTTTTTCCTTTTACTCTTGTATTTTTAAATCTTTCCCATATTAGGAAATGATCTTCTTTTAAATAAATTTAACAAATGTAATTGTAAATAGTAATAATAACAAGAACAACAAGGTAAAATCAATCTAGAAATGTATTGTATGCTACACTTAAACCATAAATTGGAGGACAATAAAAAATGATAGGTTTTTGACGGAATAAACCGGTAAAAACACGGTTTTTACCACTGTCATGTCAAAAACCCAACCCTGTTAGACTCCCATTGTGAAACGAACACATAAAAACAATATTTTTACACCATAAAATGTGGATGAAGGGAATTTATAGAATCTTCCCACTATAATTGTACACAGTTTGTGGGAATAAACGTTTGTAATGTAAGGAGACTCTACATTTAATGAATAAACAATTCTCTAAAGTTTTTTGTTCTATAAATAACCCCCCACCCCCACAGTATTTTTCATAGTTGAAAATAAATGCTCAACATGGGGATTCGCATCAAAAAATATGTCAATAAAAATAATATATATATATATATATATATATATGAAAAAAATGCAGAAGATTTATTTTCTTTTAGATTTTAATAAAATAAATTTAACAATTTCTGACATTCAGGGATGATGGACAAAGATTGAACACTATAAGCCTCTTTGCAACTTTTGTTGGCAAGGAGATTTTTTTTAATCCCTTTGGAGACAATTAAAATTTTTGTGACCAATCGCTGATTTTCACATTTTATTATCACAACTCCTTGACAAAATTCGCTAATTTTTTCCGCAACTAATTAACGAAATTTGCGATATTTTTCACAACTGAATGACGAAATTTATACTTTTTCTGCAACTAATTGATGGAATTCGGTATTTTTTCTGTGGCTGAGTCACGAAATTCATAATTTTTTTTCGCGGCCGATTGACGAAATTCACATTTGAAAAGATTCGCACTTTTAATTTACGAGTAACTGACGAAACTCTCTATTTTTTTCTGTGACTGATCGGTAAGATTCACAGTTTCTTTCTGCAATCGATTGATGAGCTTCATGTTTTTTCATGACCGGTTGATGAAATATGTGGGTTTTTTCTTTATGACAGATTGACAAAATTCGCATTTTTTAAAGACCGATTGAGGAAATTTGCCGTTTTATTTCTCAACGATGGACGAAATTTGCTGTTTTATTTGGCAAGAGATCAACGAAATTTACATGATTTTTCCGTGACCATTTTCACGAAGTTTGAAACCAATTGATGAAATTCCACATTTCCCCAGTAGCAGAAAGTTCGAGACAGGTGACGTATGTTGCAGATTTTGTTTCCCCTTCTGCAGATTTTTTTTTTTTCCATGGAACTTTCTTCGGCTCACAGATTTTTTCCTCTCCTTCTGAAGATTTTTTTACTTCGTCGGCAGCATGGTGCCGCAGCCATACTTTCACTTTGCATCCAGAGCAGCATGATGATCTACTGTGCACCCTTAGTGCACATCTCATCATTCACTGCAAGCTAAATATCAACTTTTTCTCCCCTACATCCCTGTACTCTGGACCAACAGCATTTGCTCATACACTGTGTGTGCATCTCACTAGCAAGTTGAAAAGAAAAAATCTGTGAAAAGCAGGCACTGTACGTTTTTTTATAGCTGCAAATGTGCCCTGCCATTTTTTATAGTTGCATATCGGCATATTTCAACCTGTAAATTTCACCAATAAGTCGCAGAAAAAAACGAAAATTTGTCAATCGGGCACAGAAAAATTTCACAAACTTCATCAAATGGTCGCGTGAAAATATTGCAAAATTTGTCAATTGCTCACGTGAAGAATAAATCGCAAAATTTGTCAGTCAGTTGCGGGAAACATCTCTAAATTCTTCAGTCGATCGCAGGAGAAAAATAGCAAAATTCGTCTATGATCGCATGAAAAACAAACCCCGAGATTTGCCAAGACGTGGAAAAAAATCCAAAAAATTGTCAATCAGTTGCAGGAAAATATCGCGAGTTTCATCAATTGATCATAGGAAAACAATCTCGAAATTCATCAGTCGGTTATGGAAAAATTGTGAATATTGCAAAATTCATCTATAGGTTGCGGAAAAATATTGCAAAATGCGTCAGTCAATCGCAAGAAAAAATGTCAAAATATTTGCACTCGGGGGAAAAAATGGTAAATTTTGTCAAGTTATAGCAATTAAATAGCAAAATTCGCCGATCAGTCGTGATATTTATCTACAATGAAAAAAAAATTAAAAAATGCGAGTTTCAGCTGTAAGGTGGGGGGGAAATCGGAAGTTCACTTACTTATCGGTCGCCAAAAAAAAAAGCAAAATTTGTCAACTGGTAGCAGGAAAATATCACAAATTTCTTCAATCAATCACAGGAAAACATTTGCAAAATTCGTCAGTTGGTTGCAGGAAATAAACATGAAGTTCGTCAATATGTCACAGGGAAAAAACCGCTCAATTCGCCTATAGGTTGCTGGTAAATATCAAGAAATTAAATTCAAAATTGCATGTAACAGTAATACTTTACTAGATATTAATTATTGATATACAGCAAAAGACTTTTTAAACATTACATGTAATGTTGTACTGTTTCACATCATATGTGTGATATTTAATGTAAAATTTTACATGTCAAGTGTAGTATTTGAGGTTTTTGATAGATGGTTTTGGACATAACAGTTTAAACTCTCAAAAACGGACACATGTCAAAGACCAGCCCATTCTGAATTGTAACAGTTTACCTGCAGAATATTTTTTGCCGCTGAAATATCTTCGCAGACACTTGTAGAATTTTCTGCTACTGGACAGATTTCTTTTCATGACCGACTGATAAATTCATTTTTCAGAAATGTAAAAAAAAAAAAACTAGTCATTGGGGGAGGGGGGGGGGGGGGTTACCAGGCCCGGACTGGCTCCTTTGGGGGCCCTCGGCTAGAGACTGAAAAGGGGCCCCTTACCGGGAAATTTAAGAGGACATAGAATATTAGAATATTTACTTTTTGAAAATTAGGTTTACATGCCTAAAAACCACATTTAGCTACTTTGTCACTTGGAAAATAGTTGGGTTAAAAAGTAAGCTTTCTCTGATGTAGTTTGTTTACTTTCACAATAAATATTTATATTATTTTTATATACCGTACCTAAACTAGTTCCATGCTAGAAAAAAGTAAGTATACTAATTAATTACCAGTTGTTCATTACTTAAAAATGAGAGTGAGAAATGCTTTTAGTTTTAGGCAACCAAATAACAAAAGTTGAAGATCTAATAATCTAAATCCTTCTGTAATACCTAAGTAAATATTAAAAAGGGAAACAACGGTAATAAAAAAACAAGCATATTGAAAAAAAATGTCCTCTTTAATTCAAATTTAATTGTTACAAATTGTAAAATAGGTTTTATAACAAAAATAAAAATGGCTCTACAATACCTTGGTACAGATACAGCGAACTAAGAAAGTTCATGTGATCGTGAACGGCTGTATATTAACCAAACGCCTTTTTGGCCAGTTCATCTATAATCGCATCTTTAGCCAAGTTATAAAAAAATCTTTCTATATTCATGAAAAAAAGATTAGAAATAAGTAGATCTAAGTCAATTCTTAACTATTTTAAGTTTAGAAAACACCCTTTCACAGGTGTACAAACTTGTAAGCTACATACAGGTCGGTAAACATTCCAGATTCTAAGAGTTAAAAAATAACAGAAAAAGTACATGATAAACGCAGAAAACATTGTTTCTTGTCTGAGCAGTAACCATAAAGATTTTTGTGTTTTTCAAATTCAGATTCTACATCGTCATACTCGCAGATTTCTTCAGCTCCATTCAGATTGTCTTGTTTTCTTTTAATGATAGTTTTTTTAGCCATTGTAAAACTTTCAGACTGATCTGCAAACTTTTTTCAGCTCTACCTATAACTGACTTCTTTCAACTTTACAAAGATTAGAAATGCTACAAAGGACTTCCGCATGAAAACTATCAAGCATTACGATTTTATTAAATTTCTTTGGGTCTAATCAGGAACAATCTACTGAAATTTCTATGTTTGGACTAAATCTTTTTTCGATACTTGCCCTGGCACAATCTAAAACACTGAAAAAGACCAATTTATAGTTTTGAGCAGTTGAGATTCCAGGAGCCTCGTCTATTGATTTTTCACCAGGCATTACCTTTTACTTTGAAGTTCTTTTTTCCTTGAAATCTAATTCTACTTCAGCATCAATACTGTTATCTTCTAAGTTGCTATTAACTATACTTGTATAATGTTGTGTTTTGTAATACAGAGCGTGAAAGTGTTTATCACCCCTTTTATCCGTTATTTGTTGAAGCAGCTTCTCTACCAAGTTCCAGACTGTAGAAAATAGTCAATGGTTTTACTTTGTAAATATTTTAAAATAAGAGATATAACAAGAAATAAATCTAACAAAACAATAGACATAAATAGGATTACAAATTTATTTTTACTACAAAGTTTCTAGTATGTTAAAATATAAAATTTTATTTGCATTGATATAATTAATATATGTAGTACACGGCATTATATATTCTTTATATTCCAATTACGTTTTATAAGAAATATTCATTTTATTTGCAATGTCTTCAGAATTCATAACACGCATAACAAAGTATAATTTCAAAAGAAGATGTCTTAATTTATATTAATTACCGACAGATGGCGCAAAAATAATATTTAGAAACAAAGCGTAATTTGTGTATGGAATCTCAAAACTTCGTTTTCAGTCACGTGATTTGGACTTTTATTATAATGATTTTAGGGGCAAAAACAAAACATATAGTCCTGCATTAAGTGCTCAAAAAGGGCAAATTAAAAGAAGTTTTGATGTTTGGTACATTTATGTTTTTAGGTCGCTGAACACAAATAAGAAATTTTCCAAAAAGAAAAAATAATAATCCGGGAAATACGTTATTTTTACAAAAAGCGTATAAAAACGGACTTGTCTCTGTTTTTTAAGTAACTGCAAAAATGTGCATTTTACTTGAAAAACAAAAGTATATGAAATAAAGAGAATAAAATTTTCTACATTTTATGTATTAAAAGTTTTTTCCCTGATCAATAGTTTATCCGTGAAAGTGCCACAAAAATGGTGGTTAAAAGCAAAAAAGTGTTTATTAAAAGAAAAAAAAAGAGAACTACGGCCTTGTATATCGATGTAACATGAAAACTAACCATTTTACGCAAACTTTGGCCATTAATGATACTAAGGACTATGTGATTGACTACATTTTACAATGAAGTTGCCTGATAACAAATACGACGACTCATTATGAATCATTAATTAATTATAAATAATTATGTACATTAGTAAGTACATTTACATAAAATAAAAAAGCAAAAATCTTATTTCCGCATTCTTTTATTTGACGATCCATGCGGTTCACCGACATCTCCAACATAAAAAATAGATGTATGGAATTAGTGAAGTTTTTTTATTAGTACCAATATTATAGAATAAATGTTTTCTTAATGGTAAATATTTCATACTTTGTGGCATGGCTTGTTCCTCTTCCATTGGTTCCACGGATTCAGTGAGTGGGCAATGCAGCTACAGCTCGGTTTCAAGGTAAGCTCGTCTTCCTCGTCTTCACGCACCATTGCAATGCTGTTTGAAGTTACCCTCGCAGTTGAGGCTCATGTTAGTACAACAAAGCCCTGCCTTCTTGCACCAAAAATTTCGGTTGCAGTTCTCTATGCACTTGCAGGATACAAGCATCAACAAAGCAAGGGGAGTAGGGGGTAGTACAGTAAATACAGGCTGAATGCCAGCATTTGTTTTCTTCCGTTCCCACTCATCAGCCTTTTTTTTTCAATCCCCAGCCATTGCTGGACTTGGTGATATACTCTTAAAGATGGCTGTTGCGCTGCACCTGCAGATGGTGGTAAAACAGCAATATTAGAACTGTATCTAAAGGTTGACTTCTTGTACGAAATATACTTTAGGTAGTTCAGCGAAGGCACATTCGCCCCACTATAGCCGTACAGTGAGACAAGGAAACGTTCCACAGCAGCTGCAACCATCTCCTGAGTAGCGATCAGGTATTTGAACACTTTAACAACGTCTGCAACATATAGATTATTCCCAAGAATTTTGAGGAACTTCATTTTCCCTTGCATAAACGGTGCTGACTTTGTATCGCACCCGCTTATAGCATGTAGGAAGAGGATGTTTTCCGCAATCAGTGAACTCACAACATTTGATGGAGAAAATGTCAATGGAGAAACGGTGTCCTTCCCAGGTTTTAAAAAGAAAACGTTTTCAGCTCTGCAGAGACTTATCAAAATGACCAAGAACTTTACATCCTCCCCAGCTATATTCACCATCTCATTTTATGGAGCCAAGGACAAAGCAGTGTTTAAAATAAAGGTGTCTGCGTATTCTTTTGTTTGCTTGCATGTAATATCTGGTGATGAAAACCTGTCAATCATCATAGATATTAACCGACCCTTGATTTTTGGGTTAGCAAGATGATAATTTTTAGAACTACGGTAAATAAATTCTTCTTCTAATTTTATTCTTAAAATTCACTTTAAGACTTCATGATAATAAAAGAAAGGTAGAGAAAGTTTGTCCTACCTTTTGAATCCGCGAAGGTGTAGTGAGTAATTATCCAACTTGCGAATTAATCCAGCGATAATGCACATTTGAAGTAGATATTAACAAACACAATCTTGTTAAAATAAAGTATGGCTTCATTGTATAATTTCTAAGTTAATTATTTAATTACTGTTGAAGAAAAAGAAAGATTAATTTTACATTATAAAATTTACATCACACTATAAAAAGTTAACACATTTAATTTTAAGAGCAGTGTTCAGTAGTTCTGCCTTTTAAGAAGGTTGCTCAGAGACTGAAGTATTAGTTCTTGGATGAGAGAAAAAACACAGTCAAGTTTACGTCATTTAGCCTTGAACCCTTGAGGTTACACGTGTAAGTTCTTTAATGAGAATCTCACAGAAAACAGAAAAGTACTTTGTCAGCACACACGTGTTTCGTTTCACCAGCTTGAAGTCGGATGGATGAATATTCAGGCTCACAATAATAGATGAAATGTTTATCTCAGAAATCACTCTTCTAACACCCCTGCTTGATTTCTGAAGTATAAATGTTCTTGAGATTTAAATCTGTTCTGTGTTTTGTAAAGTCAGGTTTGGGAAGGGGTTTCGTTAGAATGTCAGCTGTCATAGTTTTGGTTGGGCAATATTGTAATTCAATTATTCCCTTTTCCTTAAGATCTTTTATACTGTTGTATTTTATATCGATATGTTTAGTTTTCGAATGATGTTTATAATTTTTAACCATGTTTATACAAGCTTGATTATCTTCGAATAAAGTTATGGGCAAATTTTGTTGTAGATCAAGGTCCTTTAGAAGATTGATAATCCAAACTGTCTCTTGTGCTGAAGTTGCTGCTGAGATGTATTCAGCCTCAGCGGATGATAAGGCAACTGAATTTTGTTTCTTAGTTGACCAGGAAATTGGTGTATTTCCTAATTTACATAAATTTCCCGTTGTTGATTTACGGTCATTTTTATCCCCTGCCCAATCGGAGTCAGCATATGTTGTTAGTATTGGCTCATTTTCTTTACTAATAATTAGTTTTAGTTCTTGTGTTGTTTTTAAATATCTAATAACCCGCTTTACTGCGTTCCAATCCTTTTCTCTGGGTTTTTCGTTTCTACGACTCAAAATGTTCACAGCGGCGGCTATGTCTGGTCTGGTTATTGTAGCTATATATAACAATGTTCCGATAGCTTGCCTATATTTACTGTTATTAGAAAGTAAATTTTCCTCATCAATTATGTTTAAGTACCCGGGTTCCATCGGAGTATCACAGGGTTTCGCTTCCTTTAAATCGAATTTTTCGATCAGTTCTTTTATTTTGTTTCTTTGATCAAGTGCGAAATTTCCTTCTTTACTTCTTTTTATGTTTATCCCCAGATAATAATTTACAAGTCCTAAATTTTTGACTTCATATTCCTTTTTTAGCTGTTCTATTATTTCATTTATTTCTTTAGTTTCCCCTGAAATTAATAAATCATCAACATATATAATGATGTATGTTGTACTTTCCTTTAATTTTCGTGTGAAGAGACATGGATCGGAGGTGCTTTGCACAAAACCAAGTTTAGTTAAACTTTCTTCTAATTTAATGTTCCATGCTCGTGCGGATTGCTTCAATCCGTAAATTGATTTTTTTAGTTTGCAAATTTTATTTTCCTCTCCCGGTATTACATGCCCTTCTGGTTGTGACATATAAACTTCCTCTTCTAAATTTCCGTGGAGGAATGCAGTCTTAATATCTATATGATTAACATCTAAATTTTTATACGCTGCACATGCTAGAAACGCTCTTATAGTTGTATACGTTACTACTGGAGCGAAGGTTTCAAAATAATCGCTTCCGTATTTTTGAGAAAAACCTTTGGCTACAAGACGTGCCTTATATTTTTCTATTTCATTATTTTCATTATATTTTTTTGTGAATACCCATTTATTCCCAATTACTTTTATTCCAGGTGGTGGATCAATTAGTTCCCATGTTTTGTTTTTTCTTAATGAATTAATTTCTTCATTAGTTGCTTCGTACCATTTGTTTCTATCATATGGGTTTTCGATTTTCGCTATATCTTTCCACTCTGTTGGTTCAATATTTTCTTTTTCTATTTTAGTAATATAAGAGAATCTATCGGGTGGAACTCCCCTATTTGATCGTTGAGATCTTCTAGGTTCGTTTTCGTTTAAATTTTCCTCATTGTCTGTTTGTTTATCTTCCTGCATGTCTATAAAGAATTTTGAGGAATCTCCCCCTGCTTTTTCAGGTTGTTTCTGAACTTCTAATTCTTCTCTCATATCAATGGATTTTTTTTCGTTTTCATTTGAATTAGAGTTTTCTATAAATTTAACAGTTCTTGCCCTTATTACTTTATTATTGCCAATGTAGATCCTATATCCTTTTGATCTATTATCATAACCGATAAATGTTCCTTTTATTGCTTTATCATCGAGTTTTCCTCTTTGGGATTTATCGAGATAAGCATAAGCTTTGCAGCCAAATATTTTTATGTTTGATAAATCCGGTTTTTTGTTTGTCCATAGCTGGTATGGAGTTGAATTGTGTGATTTTGTTGGTAATCTGTTTATAAGATACACAGCTGTATTTAAAGCTTCGGCCCAAAATTTATTTGGCAGCTGCGCTTCCGATAATAGGCACCTTGTCATTTCGACTAAAGTCCTATTCTTTCTTTCCGAAACACCGTTCTGAGGTGCACAATGCGGAATAGTGAACTGGTGATGAATACCTTCATATTTTAAGAATTTTTCTAATTCTTCGCTAGTGTATTCACCCCCATTGTCTGATCGGATTTCTTTAACTGTGCGACCGAATTTATTTTTCGTTATGGCTACATATTCTTTCACTTTGGTAACTACCTCACTTTTATTCGATAAAAGAAATATCATTGTGAATCTACTAAAATCATCTGTGAATGTGAGAAAATATTTCTTCCCTCCTATGCTTTCTGTTTGCATCGGACCACATACATCCGTATGCACCAGATCGATCGCCTTCTTAGCTCTGTTCTCACTCTGTTTTGGATACGGTGCATTTGTTAGTTTTCCCTTTATACAACTCTCACAAACTATGTCATGTTTGCAATTTTTAATTTCTAGACCTGTTGCTAAATTGTTGGATAAGAGTTGTTTAATTGAATTAACATTTCTATGACCTAATCTCTTATGCCAAAGCTCAATGCAGTTTTTATTCTTGCATTGTTCAGCAAAATTGACATAGATTTCTTGCTTAGGTTTATATAGGTCAATTTCATATAAATTTTCTCTCTTTTTTCCTTCTAAGAGAGTTTTTCCATTATAGGATAAGTTACAGGTGTTATTTTCAAACATGAATTCATAACCATACTTTGTGGCTTTCGTAACCGACATTAAATTTGATTGAATATCAGGGACATATAAAACGTCCTTTAAAGTTATGTCATTTGATTGTGTCCGTAATTTTATTGTACCTGTCCCGTGCGATTTTAGTGTTGTTCCGTTTGCTATCGTGACAGTATTTTTGTTGTTATTGTCAATGTCAACAAATACATTTATGTCATTACAAATATGTGAACTGCTTCCAGAATCAACAATCCAAGTAGATTTAGATTCATTATGTGCGATTAATGATAATTGCCTTTGAGACATTGTTTTTTCGTTTTGATTTTCTTCGCTTTTACTCTCTTGAATTTGTGTGTTTTTTTCTGCTTTAGTTTTCGGAGTAAAATTACTTGCTTCAAAGCATAAAGACGAATTTTGTCTGTATTTTTCATTTGTTTGGTTCTTAGAATTTTTATTCTTAAGAAACCAACAATTTTGTCGCACATGGTTTTTTCTTTTGCAATTCGTGCAAAAAAGGTTTTGTTCTCTTTTTGGATATGCCCTAGTGTTTTGTTTTTGTTTATTAAATGTTTTGTATACATTTTCATGCGATGAATTGGAGCTTTCTTGTCTCCTTTGAAATTCATCTGTTAGTTTTCCTTTTATAAATTCCGAATTTAATTCTGTCTCTGATCGGGCCTCTAATGCCGTGATCAGAGTATCATAGCTAGGTGGAAGGGAGCACAACAAAAGTGCAGATAGATGAGAGTCCTTAATCTCTTCTATTGCTTTTAACCTATCAGCGGTTTCTAATATTTTAACAATATGGTCGTTCATATTACCATTTTCAACTAGTTTTATACTATATAGTTTTCTTAGCAAATATAATTTACTAGATAAATTCGCGCGCTCATGTATTGTTTTTAATGCTAACCATGTAGCTTTAGCTGATGTTTCGTTTTTTATGTAAATCAGCTGTGAGTCTTCTAAGCTTAAATTTATAATAGCCCTGGCTTTATTGTCTTTCTTCGTCCATTCGCCTGTTAAGGGGTTTGGCGGATCATCAGTTATCTGGTTGATTAAATCCTCTTTCATTAACAGCATCTCTACCTTGAACTTCCAAATCGCATAATTATTGGAGTTCAGTTTTTCTATGCTACACATTTCTTTCATATTTGAAGCCATGATGTTGTATTTTTATTAATTTTACTAATACTTTTATAGTTTCTATTATTTAAAATATAGTTTTTTATTTTATTTATTTTTCTTATTAGAGAGCGGTTTTACCGTGTTCATTCCTCAGCGCTCATAATCTGATAATTTTTAGAACTACGGTAAATAAATTCTTCTTCTAATTTTATTCTTAAAATTCACTTTAAGACTTCATGATAATAAAAGAAAGGTAGAGAAAGTTTGTCCTACCTTTTGAATCCGCGAAGGTGTAGTGAGTAATTATCCAACTTGCGAATTAATCCAGCGATAATGCACATTTGAAGTAGATATTAACAAACACAATCTTGTTAAAATAAAGTATGGCTTCATTGTATAATTTCTAAGTTAATTATTTAATTACTGTTGAAGAAAAAGAAAGATTAATTTTACATTATAAAATTTACATCACACTATAAAAAGTTAACACATTTAATTTTAAGAGCAGTGTTCAGTAGTTCTGCCTTTTAAGAAGGTTGCTCAGAGACTGAAGTATTAGTTCTTGGATGAGAGAAAAAACACAGTCAAGTTTACGTCATTTAGCCTTGAACCCTTGAGGTTACACGTGTAAGTTCTTTAATGAGAATCTCACAGAAAACAGAAAAGTACTTTGTCAGCATACACGTGTTTCGTTTCACCAGCTTGAAGTCGGATGGATGAATATTCAGGCTCACAATAATAGATGAAATGTTTATCTCAGAAATCACTCTTCTAACACAAGAAACTTTTCTTCGGATGTGGTAAGTATCGTTGTGCTGTCAAACAATACGTCAGTCAAAACATGCTTCCTTAACTCCTTAAGCACCATATTCAATTTAGTGATAGTATGCTGAATACCAGCTATGTTAAATTTCGTCAAAAATACAAAAAAAATTCAAAAATACAAAATTCATACCGGAAATTCGAAAAGTCTGTCATTATATAAAATACAAATTACTACTATAACTTTCTGGTATAAATTCAAAATTTTGAATTTAAAAAAAGGTCAAACTGGCAACCTGGACGTACGCACATACGTCCTGAGATTACAGATAGAGGTTTTCATGACATACGCAGGTACGTCGTGGTGCTTAAGGGATTAATCGTCTCATACGCCCATCAGTTTTTTTACCACTTTGTACGTCATCAGGGTAGCCATCAAAGACAACTACTGCCTGTGGTTGATATTTTGACTACTGCACGTACTCAACATATTCGTCGGATATTAAAGAAAAAGAAGGATTTTTAGACCAAATTAAAAACAACCATCAATGACGAATTGAACCCTGCCGCTGAACCGCTTGGTTGTTAGGGATTTGAATGAATTGTAGAGAGTAAATTTGGTTCCTTTTCTTAAGTCATTGTTGAATAGAGACACGTAATAAGGTCCTGGATCATATGTCGAAAACTCCTCAATATTTTCATCCGAGTGCTTTGTAACCGAAATTCGTTGGAACAAAGATGTGGGGTTAATAGAAACCAATTCGTCGTCTACTCGTATCACACTGTTCATTACAAGAGGTTTTACTCTGCCACTCCGTTTAAATTTGACAGTTCCAAAGTCACCACCACCAACATTGTTCACGTCTTTAATGCCTGATTCCCTAGACTTATAGTAGAAGTTGATCCGTTTAGGCAAAAAATAAAACTTTTAGGAACTGAAGTCCGTGTCAGCTTTTATTAGCGAAAGTGTGTTTTAGTTATTTTATTTTTGTGTTATTTAAAAGGCAAATTAAAAAGTGCCATATTTTTGTAAAAGCAAATGGAGATTTTGATCCGATCTCAGGTATGCTCATTTTTTTTTACTTTTTAGTTATGAAGAAAACAGTGAACCTCAGATGCATAAAATATAATCAATCATATTATTTTTTGTATCATTAATGGTCAACATTTGCGTTATAACGCCCTTTCAAAGATAATCCGCGAAGTGATGAATTGGTAGCGAAAGGATTAAACTTCGAAAATATTTCTTACATCCGAAAGATCACTTTATTGAATAAACAAAGATTTTCTTGGTAGATGAAAAATAAGAATAAGATTAAAATATGAATAAATTTTATGAGTTCGTCGATATGACGATCTTTCGTTTTAAATTATCGTTCATTGGATTTCAGTGCCTGTTCAGTCCACTATAATTGACAGTTAGATTTGTTTTATATTAAGAGTTTTAGCACTCTTCTCGATTCGTGAAAAGTTCAGAATTCGCTCTCACTCTACTAGGATTTTTATCCAGATCATGTGTTGCATCTCAAAAGGTTTCTCGTTCCCTGTCCGCACAAAGCTTGTTGCGGGCGGGCTTTCTAGCATTCGCCCGGGTACTCGGCGTACCTTGTATTCTCGAACAGAGGTCTAGCACCTCTCCGCGTTCCTCTCGCAGTCACTCGGGTACTTGGCGTAACCTGTATTCTCGAACAGAGGCTTGGCACCTATCAGCGTTTATCTCAATTTGAACTCTTAATTAAAATCCTTTCGCTCATGGTTTTCGCAATGAGAGGGGCGTTTGTCCGAGGAGGGGTTTATCAGGACCACTTGTACCGTGAGACCATGATATCACCTGCAAACCATTGGTGTATTGGTTTCTTTCTAAAAGGGGAAAATAAGTAGTTGCACTTTGTGGTTTCTCATGGAGATCTTTTTCTCAACAAGACAGGCCACCAGCAAAGTAAGTCCTGTCATCCTTATTGGACAATGCTATCAATTAAAATTCTAAAGTTTTCCTCTGTTCACAAAAGAAGTTCAGGATTGCCACTTTTCAAAGCAACTCCGATGTGAGAAAATATGCTGGAAATGTTCTTTTAGAAGTTTTCACACGAGAACTCTCAGCTGCCAAACACTGTTTCTCACGCAACGTCGCGTAAAAGTAAAAATGGATTCTTTATAGCGTAAAATGGTTAGTTTCTATGTTACATTGATGTACAGTGCCGTATTTCCCGTTGGTTCAGTTTTTTGCTTTTAACACCCATTTCTGTGGCATTCTCATGGCTAAACTATTGATCAGAGAAAAAAAATTTCAATTTATAAAATGTATGAAATTTTATCCTCTTTGATTCATATACTGTCGACTTTCACGTAAAATGCATAGTTTTACAGTTATTTTGATAAACCGAGAAAAGTCCGTTTTTTTTTTTATATTTCTGTAACAAAAAAAATATTTCCCGGAAAAAAGTTGTTGGAAAACCTCAGATTCATGTTCAGCGACCCAAAAAAACATAAAAGTACCAAATATCAAAACTTTCTTTTTTTTCTACCAAATGACTGGACTAATAGGCAAGAAACACAAACACGGAATTGGCGACTCAAAATACTGCGTATGTGGAAAGTATTTATGAGCTAATAAACTAATTCGATTTACCTTATCTGTATTTAATCTATCACTATTTGAAATCAATTATGATAATATTTGCACTGTACTTGCAGGGGTATAAATGAATTATAAATTATAATTCATTTACACTCCTGCAAGTAAAGTGCAAATATTATCATAATTGATTTCAATACTATATCAGTGATGTAATTTGTAAATACTTATCTCTTATTCCTCAACATCATTACTTACTTCATTTTATTAAGTTAAAATACTATTATATTATAATTGTTATTATAGTCTATTTGTACTCTAAAGTATATATTAATACATATTCCTATATTTTACATGCCTTCCTAACTATTGTATATCTCTTTGGCCTCGCCCTGAAAAAATAGGGTAGCCCCTTGTGAGCTAATTGTACTTATATATATTAGATTCAATAAATGGGGTCTTCCTCCTTGTTGAGGATTCTGGGCCCTTCTAGGTGCCTGGGGTTTTCGCGGGGTGGTGGATAAGGGTTTTTCCCCTCGTGGACTATGGGTCCTGTGCCGAGAGGCTGGCTGTCTGCGAGTAGGTGATTACTGTCCCTCAAAGGCTGACTTTGCGACTGAGAAGTGGCACTAGTTAACCAAGTATTTTAACTTTTCGAACTTTTTTCAAAGTCTAAAGATTTTCTCTTCTTTTTTTTCCCTTTTCATAGCGCCACTATGGTACACATATTTCATGTCGACATAACTGTGACACTGCTCTAACTACAACCATCATGGCCCGCTTAAGACTTAGTAAGTAGGGGAAGACCGACATCACACAGGGGGGCCCCCTTTTACTCTGTCAATTATGCTTCAACAATTGGAATTTTTATCATCAAAATTTCGAGTAAACAACACTTTTAATATTAAACTAAAACTAACTGCCAATATATGTATATTGGCAGTTAGTTTAATATTAAAAGTGTTGTAAATTTTTTATTATATACATAACAAATTAATTTTGTAAATGAATTTACAAACATGAACAGGTGTGAATATTTGAACTTCAAAATATATTTTATGCTTTACAAATTGCAGGATTTGTCAGTGCTAAGAACAGTGCAGGGACAACAAATATTTGACTTAAATTTATGCTTAGCTGCAACACAATTTTGCTTCTATTTTATAAACAGAAATTTGGTATCACCTGTATGCTAATTACTTTCCCCTTTATTTAAATAACCTATTCTTCATATTTTATATCATTTCTCCACTCTTTATGAATATAAACAAAATGTAACTATACAGATTAAATTTTCTGATATTTTTAGCACGTTTGAAATTAAAATGTAAAACATAAGAAAAATGAAAATAAGTTGCATTTAATCACTGATTTTATACCATTTATTATATCAACAGAAAAAAAATAGAGTATAAATGTGTCAGTAATAGTCTGGGGGAAAATTTAGTAGCTGTAATTAAGGGAAAAAAATACATTTTTTTACCCTGAATCAAATCCCCCCCCCCTAAAAATTAGTTTTGAAAAGTAAATTTGGGGGCCCCTTTGTATTTCAGTGGGTAAGCTCGGGCTTCACGTGCCTATTCGGTAAACAGGCCCTGACAACCATACTACGAGACTGAGCAAATGAGCATCACAATACGCCTTGAATCGAAGCCTATGAGCACTACACAGAGCTCGATTAGTAGCCAACAGTCTTCTTTCGCTGGCCAGCGACACGACACAGCGCCACTATGTAGGCTACCATAAACAAAAAACAACTGGGCACTGCTTAAAATTGATTGGAAAAAAAAAATTAGTGGGAAAAAAGTGTGATCGTAAAATTAGTCGGAAGTAGTGAAATTTGTCTAATGTAACTAATTATAAAGTTGTACTCATATATCCATTTTTGGGGGGCCCCTTGGGCCGGGGGCCCTCGGCAATCGCCGACCAGACGACCTGGCCAGTCCGGGCCTGGGGGTTACTGTAATACTTACCCATCAAGGATATATGCATAATATAAAATATGAAAATAAAACATGTGTAAACTATTTATGAAATGCATTGCAATTTGAATAAAATCCTGGCTTGATGACGTCATAAACTTTAAATGCTCTATTACTGAATTACGTAAAAGAAACATCCTTATAATTCCAAAAATGATAATCCTATTAACTAACAGTTTACTGTGTCGGATTAAGTGTCTCATTTCCAATTAAAATATATCTTTGAATTGAAATTTGAATGAAATACAGTGTCATGAAAAATCGAAGAGAGTGAAAAATAAGATTACAAATATCTCGGCAACTCATTATCTGATCGACTTCATTCTTTATGCAAAATGTATGTTTTTTTATTGTCTTTTATATTCACTCCTTAAAATAAACTATTTTGAAAATTTTTATATACCTTTTATCAGAACGAATATTTCGAGAGCATGAATAAAATAGTTCCAGATAATCAAGGTTACTGAAATTCAATAGGCTTCTACTCATTATTACATATTAAGTACCTACCAAATTTCAAGTCTCTATCTCAATTTGTTCGGGAGATAGAGCATTTACAGACACACACACAGACAGCAATTTGTTTTTTCTTCTAAAAATATGTTTTTCGTAATCTCCAGTATCTGAAACGTGTAAATACGACAAAAAAAATTATATTTTTAAAATGATTACAAGATTTACCCTATACTACGTATGATGGGTAAGTAAAAATGATAATTTGAGGAGTTCGGCTAATTCGTGGAAGAATCACATTCCAATACGCCGCTGAAGTGTGACGTTTCAACATGGCGCTGGGCATAAACAGATCGAAGTGCCCATTGAAATAACATGGATGTAAAAATTAAAATCTTCTAGGGATAATAATTTTCATATTTAAGAACTTTCAGACACTGTTCTGCAAAGTTTAAAGTAGGCTTTTCATTATGAATTCACCAAACTTCTAATTTTGTGCTATAAATTTGAATAATTTATTAAAAAATCAACTCTGGTTAGACAAACATGGCGGTTTTTTACATCGTCTGTGAATCGAGGATGTTTACATTCATGTCTGTCAAGATGTATTTATCTCTCTTTACTTATAAGTAATTTAATGTTTTAATTATAAGTAAAGAGAAAAGCATATTAAAATTAATAAGTTATTAGATTATTTTTAATAATTAAAATAATATAAATATATTTTTAATAATTATTATAATACTTTATATATTTAATATATTAAAATTTAGTATTTTAATTTAATATATTATATTATTAATTTAATAAAGTATTAATTTAATATAATTCATCAGGATATTATTTATATTTACAATATTAATTATTTATTAAGATTAATACTAATTATAATTATAAATATTTTATTATTATTAATATTAATTATAGTTTTTAATACTAAATAATTATTTTAAAATATTAAATATAATTATTAAATAATTAATATTTTAGTTCATATTGTTATATTACAATTATTTTTAATTAATAATAATTAAATTATGTTACTATGATAAATTAAATTTATAATTTGTAATAATATTATTATTTATGTTATTAAATTTATATTAAATATAAATATATTAATATAATTATAAATATTGATAATAATATAATATAAAATTATAATATAATCTATAATAATAATTTAAACATATTAAATTATATATATATTACATTAAATTAAATATTCATATGAATAATTCATATAAATATGAATAAGTATTCATATAAATATGAATAATTAATACTAATAACAAATAATTATTTATCATTTTAAATGATTAATAAATAAAATTGATATTAATAAATAATATAAAATTAATTATTAATAATTTTAATAATTATTATTTAATTATATATATATAACTATCTATGTAATCTATTATCATCTATAATCATCTATTTAATTTTATATATATAATAAATAATTATTAAAATTATTAATAATAAATTTTATATTATTTATTAATATCAATTATATTTATTAAACATTTAAAATGATAAATAATTATTTATTATTAGTATTAATTATTCATAATATTAATTTAATGTAATATATAAATAATTTAATATATTTAAATTGATTTAATATTTAATTTAATATAGTATATCATTTTAGTATTATAATTTAATATATTATATTTTATATTTATTTATATTATTATAGTACATATTTTATATATTTAATATATAATTTATATACTTAATTTAAATATTATTTATAATTTATGTATTATAATAATTTATAAATTATAAAATATCTTTAATAATTTTTTTAAATATAAAATTAGTAAAAGTTATAGTAAAATTAAATAAAAGTTTTACTTATAAATAGAGAGAGCCAGAGATATCTTGATAGACATGAATGTAAATATCACCAATTCAGCTGATGTAGCCATGTTGTTTGTCTAACCAGAGTTAAGCTAATGACTTTTTAATAAATTATTCAAATTTAAAGCACAAAATCAGAAGTTTGTGGAATTCATAATGAAAAGCGTACCTTAAACTTTCCAGAACAGTGCCTGAAAGTTCTTATATATGAAAATTATTACTCCTAGAAGATTTCATTTTTTACGTCCATGTTATTTCAATGAGCACTTCAATCTGTTTATGCCCAGCGCCATATTGATGACGTCACGACTTCAGCGGCGTATATCTATGTCTAACTGTAAGAGCATATCTGAAAGATCCCACAGCTACAAATTTAATGAATAATGAGACCCAGAATTCTCTTCTTGGCACGAATTTTTCTGAGTCACGGGCTAATTGTGGTATGCCGTCGCTGCATTCATTTGATTTCAATATGATTTGTTTTGTAATTCCGCGGGCATCGCAGATTTTTTTTTTTTTTTTTAAGAAGAAGAAAACAGGAAATTTGCAGATTAGCGGAAATGCAGCATCCATGTTCAATCATATTTATTAATTATGGACAATAGAAAAAGAAAAACAGTGCTAAATATTGCAAAATTATAGAGGACAATCTGAGGATTTGATATTAAAAAAAAAAGTAATCTACTCTTCAGCGGAAAAGGGACATCCCTGTAAAACACATAGCGACTTAGACATCGAAAGTTAGTGGCCAAAGCCAAAAACTTCAGTCGCCACGTGGCGACTGGCGACTGTGAATCTGCACCTACACTGTGACGGAATAACTGAAAGTTTCTTAAACATGTATTAAAAGAAAATTGACTAAATTAATAAATTTCATAATTTTTTCCAGAATGATCATAAGAAATTACATAATTATTCACATGTGACAGCTTTTTCAAAAAAACATATCGAGCATGATTACCTAGTTTATTTTGCATCCATTATTATCAAGTACTAGGGTTTAATCTAGAGCTAGCCAAATAGCCAAAAAGCTAACTGAAAGCACCTTTTGCCCCCAAAGCATTTAGTGGATTAGCCAAATAGCAACAGCCAAAAAAATATATATCATTTCCATTTTGTTGTTCCTGCCTTTCGCAAAGTGCTGTTGCCGCATGATAAAAAAATCTCAAACCACCTCTGTCCCGGCAACTCACTTAAAAATTTGTCTCGTCCTCTCTGTGCAAACATCTTACAAATAGTGTGAAGCCATTTGTGTTAAACAAGTATTGAGGAAATTAAAAGTTTATTTTTTGTTGATGATATGAAACCAAAACGGTTCATGAATGGAAGTTGTTCTGGCTACAAGGGGTAAAGAAATGAAACCAGCTGATTGTATTCTTTTTTTCCATTAAAATGGCATTACTGGCATGTTTCCCAATGTGACTTCTTTGTATGAATTTGTAGCAACAATTCTGTTGTCTACCGCAGATTGTGAAAGGAGATTGAGTCTTGTGAATATAACAAAAACTGACTTGAGAAATAGACTGACAACCAAAAATTTAAGACAGTTAATGGTGATTAATATGGAAAGGGAAGTTTAAAAAGAATTTCTATTTATAAAAGCATTTGATGTGTTATGTATGGCCAAATCTCGAAGGGTCAATCTTACAGAGTGATATACTGTTTGTATATTGCATACTTAAATAATAATACTCATCTTGGGTGCAAGAAGTCCATCCAGGCTAAGACAGAAATTTTTTTAGAGTATTAGGAATAACCAAATGAACAGGGGTGCAAAAATCTAGGCGCCAATGTGCTGATTCCCACCTCTAAATTTTTAGTAGTATTCGCCTAATAAGAATACTGATAAAATTTAGGCGAAGTACACTAATAAAATTTGACAAAGAATACTAATATAATTTAGTGGTGGGAATCAGCCCATTGGCGCCTAGATTTTTGAATCCTTGCAAATGAAAATGGGTTAGAATTTCTATGTCTTGCATTATGATTAAAAACTGATCTGTTAAAATAACCGAAAGTAACAAAAAGTTCTTGATAAAAAAAATTGCTATTATTTAAGAATATAAAGTAGAATTTACTATCAATCAAAAATATCTCCAAGACTGAAGGTCTTGCACCCATGATACTCATTTATATAGAAATTTTGTATAAATAAAAGTTTTTTTTTTTCTTGGCTAAACCTATTTTCATTTGGCTAACAGTTATTGGCTGCAATTAGCCAAAAAGCTACAAATCTCTTTTTCCTAGATTAAACTCTAAGTACTATATGGCTTTAAGGCTATTGTAAACCATTAAATATTTTCTATAACCGGACAATTTTTGAGCAGTTCGACCACGGCTGCTATACGTGTTGCATGAATGCACGCTTCTTGTATTTTTTAGTTAAATGTTGTTTTGTTAGTAAAATTCACCGAGACATTTTATTATTTACCTTCTGATAAACATGCTCTACTTGGCACACAAAATCAAGTAATTATTAGTTTGTGGTTGGCTGAAAACCATCAGCCACCATACATTCATTTATTAAGAAAATACAAAATAAACAACAATTTTTTTTTCACAGTTTACTTCAAGAATATTATTTGTACACAACTGCAAATACTTTACTTTTCAGCTATAACCCAAACGTTTTGAATCTAAAACATTAATTTGAAAACTTGAAATATATTTTTTAACTTAATTTATAAAAATTATTAAAAAATATTTTTTATAAAAGTTGACACTTTTATGGAATTGACCCATGCACATAGTACACAATAAGAGGGGGGGCGGGAGAGAGATTATAAAATTAAAAAATATATGTAAATATCAATAAATTCGGTTAACATAAAAGTTTATATAAAATGTTTTATATAAATGTTTCGAATTATAATGTTTGTTTTGAAAGAATTGCTGATATATTTTTCTGGCGATAAGTTAAAAAAAGAATTCAGAGAGCAGTATATCCTTAATCTCTATGAGAATTTTAATAAAAAAATTCCACTGCTGCAGAATGACTTTAAAATTTTGTTTACAGAAATACTTTTACTAAAACACTTGCGGTGAAGATTACAAGTTCATTCATATTAGTGCTCCCTATTAAACGTTTATACGTATTATACGGGGTGCAGATTTTGGATATGTATGATACGACCAAGACGGTTATACGTATTATACGAAACAGCATATACGGTACATCGTATATACGGATCTTCCACCAGCGGTTAAACGTATAAACGGTTTTCGTTCATTGCTTAAAAAATTATGCCTTTCTCCTGCTGGTCTTTGATCAGAGACTTTGAAAAACAGCCGCTGTGTCCTGTGCAGTCAGTACTTGCAAAAAAAAAAAAAAAAAAAAAAAAAAAATCAGAATATTTTTTTCTCAGTTTAGATTTTGTCCCCCCCCCCCCCCCCTCAAATTTAAACTATTAATTATGAAATGATTTACCTTTCGCATATCTGTAATACACGCACATAGCTTATTTTGATTTATAGCATGGACATTTCGCCCGAAACATTAGTATTGCAGAACACTAACTTACATTGACTTCATATTTTATATTGACATTGATCAAGCAAAACTCCTGGGATGTTTCATAATCCTATTTTTATTTTAAAGCACCCCACGGAGGGCACTTCCCCCACCGGCCTATATCCCTAATACAGATAATCAGCCGTAACAAATAACTAACTAAACATACTTTTATTTTATTTAAGAATACTTTTTTCTATTATTAAAAATATTTTGAAAATATGTTTTACAGCAAAAAAGAAAAGAGAAGGCAAGTCATTTTAAGCTTGTGTGATTGCATTCTGAAACCTGCAGTGACGATTATTTGTCAGGCTATAAGTAATCAAAATTTTTAGGACAAAAAAAGAAATTTGTCAAGATTAACAACAATTCTTAAAAAGCAATATCTTGTAATGCACATACACTTTGTATAAAAAATACCACAAGTATCATGGTTAAAAAATGAAATTGCATTATGCATTAACACAGAGTAGAAAACATTAGCACTGTGGAAAGAAGAACGTTTGACCTCCGGGGCGCAATTTGAGTATATGCACACAAAAATAAATATATATTTTTTTTAATCACAAAAGAATATACTTCATAAGGATTAACAATAAATCTGAAACATGTATATTCTCCTTATTTGTACAAAAAGTCTTTTTACTTTCGTTATATATTTATAATAATTGTTTATAGTAGGGGTGCACAACCTTTTTAAGCGAAGGGCCACTTACAAAAATGACTGGGTTGTCAATGGCCACCATAGGAAAATTTTTGTTTCAAGGAGGTGTGACCGGGGAGGGGAGGAAGGGGGGATCAGATTAAAAAAACATAAATTTCGAAAGGGTAGATTTAGCCCCCTAGGTTCCTTCCTTCGAGTTAACGTATTCAGTTCTGTTGGAATGATATATCAACAGTTTACGTTTGTATTTATACTAGAGATATAGCTAAGATTATTTTCAAAGAGTGAAAATACTCCTTGACTTTATTTGAAGGAATAAATTTAGCTTTAACGATTGCCAGTGCCAAAAAAAAATTCTGCTTTCATGAATGAAGGTGGAGAGGAGGAGAAACATATATTATTCTAAATTGTACTTCTTAACATATTCAGTCATAAAATGTGGATATCAAAGGGGTGCACAACCTTTATAAGAGGAGGGGCAATCACAAAAATGACTGGATTGTCGAGAGCCAACATCCATAGGGTGGACAAAATTTTGTTTCGGGCAAGGAGGTGTATGTGGGTGGGGGGGGGGTCGGCCTAAAAGTTCATAAAAATGCTAATTTTAAAAGGAGGGTTAGCTCCCTATACTTAACCACCTCTTTAGTCAGCTTAACCTAATCCAGTTGGAAAGGATGGAAAAAACTTTCATTTTTTTTTTTCCATACGCAATTGACAATATTCAGTTTTTTCCTAGTGATTGACGAAATTCACGATTTTTACGTGCCCGAACGGCGAAATTCATGATTTTTAAGCACCCGATTTGCAGAATTCACAATTTTTACGCGCCTGATTGGCAAAATTTCTGATTTTTATGCATCTGATCGGCAAAATTTGCGATTTTTACACAGACGATCGGCAAAATTTACAATTTACATGCGCCCGATCTGCAAAATTCTCGATTTATATCCACCCGGTCGGCAAAATTCGCGATCTTTACACATATGATTGACGAAATTTACGATTTATACGCACCTTATCGGCAAAATTCGCGATTGATATGCACCCTATCAGCGAAATTCATAATTTTTATGCACTCGATCAGCAGAATTCGAGATTTTTACGCGCCTAATCGGCAAAATTTGCGATTTTTACGCATCTGATTGGCAAAATTTGCGATTTTTATGCAGACAATCGGCGACATTTACAATTTACACGCACCGATCGGCAAAATTCGCAATTTATATGCACCCGATCGGCAAAATTCGCAATTTTTACGCATACGGTCGATGAAATTTACGATTTATATGCACCTGATCGGCAAAATTCGCAATGTATACGCACCCTTTCGGCAGAATTCGCGATTTTTACGGGCCCGATCGGCACAATTCACGATTTTTACGCAGGCGATCGGCAAAATTCGCGATTTCTACACACCTGATCGGCGAAATTAGTGATTTTTTTCGCGTCCGATCGGCAAAATGTATCCGCGGGCCACCAGTAATACGATCGCGGGCCACAGGTTGTGCACCCCTAGTTTATAGAGAAAAATAATAAGATTCTATGTATGAAACATATTATACAGATTGCTAAAGTAACCCCCCCCCCCGATTTCCAACTTGTTCTCCGTTCAGTGACGTAACACTGATGAGATCCAGTGGCATTAAAAGTAAATACGATGCTTGAAATATACGTATACTTGAATTAAACGTATACTTGAATTATACGTTTAACCAATATACGCTTATACGTATCCGGATACGTTTAAACGTACATTTTAAGGTATACGTATTTCTTAAATAAGTATTATACATATATACGTATATCGGTTAAATGTATAACTGAAATACGTATCGCATCGGGAACAGTAATTCATATGAAGAAAAAGCGAATTTAACAAAACTACCAGGAAGTCATGGAGAAATGGGAAGTCAACCATAAATAACAAACTTGCAGAAAACTCACAGACGGGGTCTGACTTATGCAGGGGCATGCGGGGCAGCTGCCCCGGGCCCCCCTCTGGTATTAATCAGGATTTTTGTTAAAAGTGTGCAAATGATTAAAATTGGCTAAAAGGGACCAAAATTCTTACATTTTCAAAGATTTAGGAAGGAAGTGTTGCCCTCTACTTCTACAATCTCCTTCCTGTGCCCTATGTACCCTCCTCCCCCAAAAAGTAACAATCTACATCATCATAACACTATTGTTATAAAATTTTATTCAAAAGTACTTTAAAGAGCATGAGGAATGAAGTAACAACATATCAAGTGTTGAAATTTGTTGCTATTAGTATGTGCATGTCTTCACTTGTTTTTCCATATTATGGAATCACCCAAATGCATGCTAATGCCCCAGTGGCAGAAACATGGTGATGTAGTCGCGGACAAAGAAAATCAATTGCAGACAATTTTTGTCCACACTAATGAAATTAATTTAAAAAACTGTCTGCAACTTGTGAATTTCGGCAAAAGATGATGGTAAAAACACGCGAATTAAGTCAAAAGATCGCGGTAAAAGCACACGAATTTTGGCAAAGAATCGCGATAAAAACACGTGAATTTCGGCAAAGGATTGCAGTAAAAACATGTCAATTTCGGCAAAGGATTGTGGTAAAAACACGTAATTTTCGTCAAAGGATCGTGTTAAAAACACGTGAATTTTGTCAAAAGATCGCATTAAAAACACACGATTTCCGTCAAAGGATCGCAGTAAAAACATGCAATTTTCGGCAAAGGGTTGTGGTAAAAACACGTGAATTTTGTCAAAAGATCTCATTAAAAACACACGAGTTTTGGCAAAGGATCACGGTAAAATCACATGAATTTCAGCAAATAAGGATTGCGGTAAAAATATGCAAATTTCGGCAAAAGATCGCAATAAAAAAAAAGTAATTTTCATCAAATGATATTGGAAAAAAATCGTGAGTATCGTCCAAATTTACTCCATAAAAAGTCTGCTAAGATATTGAAACCCAGTTCCTTTTACTAATGTCTAAAGATCGTCGCAAAACAAGAAGAAATGCTAAAAATTGCATAAAAAATTCAAAAATAGATGGAGGAATTCTGGATTCCTTTTACTAATGTAGAAAATTCGCTGCAAAAAGAAAAAAAAAGTAAGAAAACTAGTCCAAAAGTGGGCTTTGAGGTGCATAACTTCAGACAAAACAACGCTTCACACTCTTCCTGACAAATCTTGCAGTTCTGCACTTAGCGGTCTCTTCAGAAAACATCACACACAGACAAACATCTATGTTTAATACATAAATTTTTAAATCTGAAACAATATACAGAACCAACTTTTAAAAAATTGGGTTAACCGAAATCCAGCCTGCAGGAATCTAAACTTAGCTCGAACTGAAAACAGTATTAACCCGATCTACAGCTGATGCAGGACTTTAATGAAGACACTTTTCGCCAGAAGGAATTTCTGTAGCTGCATCAGGGGAGGGAAATTTCTCTCCCCCCCTAAGCTTATCGTTCCCATTTTAGAAATCCCACAAGAAGTGAGATGATGAAACGATATGTAACATCAAAAGTTATAAGCAAAATTAATGAGAATGCATCAAGCGTACCCTATTTTAAATAAAATGATGAAAAATTCCTAGTTTAGTGTATTATTCATTCATTAAAATTACACGCAAAATTTGCAGACAATTTGTGAAATTTTAGAAGCTTGTCGCAGACAGCTACAGAACTTTCTTATACTGGGGCTGATACAATACAAAGATTAAATTTTATAATGTTGTAGACAATTTTATATTATAACAAATAACCAAGAGTGACTGAAAGACGTGTATTTACAGTTCAAAAGCTCATATGAGTCGTTATATTCATATACAAAAAAATAGTGTTCTGTCATCTGTTAAAGTTGTGACCATCTTTCTTGTGATACCCTGTATACAAATATAAATAGTACTTTTTTCGAAATTTATGTATACATACAATATCTATGAAGTTTAATACTAGTCACTTCAACATAATTCCCAAACAATTTCTATGAACAGATAGAAGGGGGGCCCCTCAGAATGATGCTTGCCCCGGGGCCCCAGATAGTCTAAGTCGGGCCCTGTCCCCAAAGAACATTATTAATAACATATATACTAAAAAATTACTCTTTACTGATCAACTGCTCATCCAATTTCTATAACAACAAACTGGGTATTTAAATAGTTTTGTTTTTTTTTAAATCAGATCAACATTAAGATTTTAGAAATCAAAAGTAAGAGATAAAGTACCTTATTTCTTCGTAACAATGTTTTTGTTAAATGCAATACATATATTTAATTTATAAAAAGAAAAAATAAAGTTCTCTAATATTTAACTTACTGTTCATAAAACAAACACATGCATACGACGCAAACAGAAACAGAACTGAACTGATAAGAATCGAATCATGAAGAAATTCTTATTTCCGACTGGTCGTGATACAGGAGAAACGGTCATAGCTGTCACAGTCGCAGGTCTCAAATCGCAGAAATACTTGTGACAGTCGCAAGTAGGTCGTAAAGATGTGACTTCCGGTTTCAAGATACGCTGTAATGACTGGCTAGTCAAGTAAACTCGGGACGAAATAAATAAATAAAAGCATGTGCTCGAGTTAGTTGATCGTTCATCGTTTTTTCTCAAGTTGTGTGCGATTATCATCTTTATAATTTGTTATTATTTCAGAAATGTCACAGCAGCAACGCAGCGCCAATTTTTCTCCTGATGAAATTGAAGCAATGATATTGTATTCAGAAAAGTGTCCAGAATTAATTTCGGAAGACCTTAGTAAAAATCCCAGTTCGGTTACCAAAGAATGGTTTAATGTAGCCGATTTTGTTAATGCAGTTGCCCTTGGCGAACAACTAAGAATCAAACAGGTTGGAGGGCGGGGGAGGGGTGGTGTTTGTTTGTTTGTTTACATTCTCAACGAAATGAACATGAGGGTTAATGCGCGCGCTAATTTCTTTTTTACTTAAAAAACAGAAGGCAGATAATATAAAAATGTTTTTTTTTTTTTTTTTAACGCTCTTCTTTTTCTATTATTATTAAATGTTTGACGCATGCATAGGGGGTTTCGCAGGATATATAGTTGTATCGGGCTGAGTAAGGCTAAGTGACCAGCCGATTTCGTATTAAATATAGGCATATACAGGGCATGCAGAAGCCCTATTCCATATCTGTACCGGGTCTCACAATTTCTGTGCACATTTTATTTTCCCTGGTAAAAATAAAAATATATGGAGATCATACAATTCATTTTGTTGCAAAATTATACTGACAAAAGTAATCATACAAATAAGGTTTAATTTATTATATAAAATCAGTAAATTCCCATCAAGATTTAAATAAAAATATGAACAAAAAGAAGAAAATCGTTCTAATAAGTCTTAGCAGTAACTTAGCATAGACATATTAATTGCATGTAAATTTATAGAAATAAAGCATTTTACATGCATGTGCGCCCACAATGGGAGCAAGGCAATTGCTGTTCCCTGATTTTTTAAATTTTATTAACTAAAATGTCTTTTTCTCTTATTATTTTCAAATAATTAAACAGTAACACAAAAAGAAAGAAAGTTTTTTTTTGGCTGTGGGGCGATCAACCTTATCCCCAAAACAAAATTTAGTTTTGTTTTTCTTTCTAAATTTAAGTGTTCAAAAATTATCTTAAATGGTGGGTTTACCCACCCCCCTGACAAAAAGATAATTGAAGATAAAGACAGTTCTATACAGTTTGTTTAAGTTAATATACAGTTCTTTGTTCATAAAATGTCAATAGCAGCTTATTTTTAGTTTCTTAATTATTATTTGTTTGAATTGCTTTTTATGTTGACATTATATTGCTACAATGGGAAAATGAATGCCAACCCGATTACTGATGTTACAACGACTCGAAGACATGATCAGTAATCAGGATGCCATTCATTTCACATTACAGCAGAGTGTGCGGTGCTTCTACATCTAATCTATCATATATCAGAATCATTGACACTAAAATTATTTTCCAAATTGTGACGGTGCCTCATGACAAAATTATGTTATTTTGATGCATACATAGTAAAATTCCCAGTTTTATAAGTGAGAATGCAGATTTTCTTTGATGCTAACAGAAAAATATACCATTTCCCTAACAATACTGAAAAAAAGAAAATGAAACTAAATGGCATGGCATTTAGTGGAATTCTATTTCTCATAGCTTGAAAATAAAGCTTCTACTTTATAGATAATGCACGTTAATTTCAGAAGGGGAAGTGGCCTCTTCTGATGATAAAACGTTATTTTTAAATGAAAACTTGCATTTTTATTCATGAAAATTAAATCCACAATGATTAGATGAAAATGTCATATTCTAGATGCTTTAGTCGTGACATCAGTCATGAAGTTTTGTTTGAAAAGAGAAAGAACAAACTCTCTAATTAATACAAATCAAACAAAATGTCACCCATTGCAATATTAAAACACCTACCTATAAGATACTAGTATATAACCCCGTCAAAAATGACAGATTGTTGATCTGCGATTCTTTTTCATAAGACTTCATACAAACAAACAGCATGAAGACTTTATTATTGAAAGGTTTGTAAAAGGACTGTAAAAAAGTACATTTTAAAAATGACAAATGATTTCTACAAATAAAAATGATGAGGATATATATATACATATATATATATATATTACTCAGTATTAAATTTCAGAAGTAGTTCAACGATTGGACAAAACATTCAAATTAAATATTAACAAATAATCCATGTGCGAAAGTTTTTGTAAAAAAGTGTTATCAATGAGTTTCTAAGCCGATTGACTCACCACATAACTCATTGTTTGATTACATAAGTAAAATTAAATGCAAATTACGTTGTACTATGTATTCCTTATATTTTAATTACGTTTGATAAGAAAGAATCATTTTACAGTATATGACCCATTATCCGGAAAAACCCGAAGTCAGCAAAAAAAATTTCTAAATTTGTATATTTTACAAAAATTTTTGAATTTTTGAAATTTTTCGAAAATTTTGCCGATTTCTATTTTTTTTCAGTCCATTGTGTTTCAGTGTGTAATCACTAAAATATTGTTACTTCGGTAGCGGGTGAACACGCCCCCCCCCCTCCCCCACTTCTTCCCGCAATTAGAAACAAATCATTTTTCTCTCAAAATTTAGTTTAGAATTAATTTATATTACGATTCGTTTGAAACAAAAAATAGTTATATATTTATTTCATCAAGGGTGATTCTGTTCCGAATTTTCCTAAAAATTTAAGGCATTCGGTTTCGAAAATTTTAGTCTTCAGTCCAAAGATTCGAACATAACAAAATCTCGAATTTTCAGCGATCGTCGCCGAAAAAAACAATTATGTCTATCGTTCGAAGAAAAAGTAGACAATTTCTTCAAAGGATTGCGGAAACAACTTGAATTTTGTCAAAAGATTAAAAAAAAACGCAGAATTGCGAAAAAACGCTAATTTTGTTAACAAATCGTAGAAAATACGCGATTTCCGACAAAGGCTTGCAAAGAAAACGCAAATTTCTTCCAAGGACTCCGAAAAAATGTAAAATTTCTTCAAGGGATCACAAAAAAAACACAAATTTGGTTAAAAGATCGAAAAAAACGCGAATTTCGTCAAATAATCGCGGAAAAACATGAATTTCTCCAAAGGATCGCGAAAAAAAACGCAAATTTCTTCAAAGCACTGCAAAAAAAATTCTAATTTCGTTAAGGGTTCGCGAAAAAAGTGGAATTTCAAAGGATCGAAGGAAAAAAAAAAAACACAAATTTTGTCAAAAGAACACAGAAAAAATGCGAGTTCCGTCAAAGGATCGCGAAAAAAAACCCCGCTAATTTCTTCAAAGAATATCAGAAAAAAAACTCTAATTTTGTCAAAGGATCGTAAATAAAAGGTAAATTTCGTCAAAGAATAGCAAAAAACGCAAATTTCCTCAAAGAATCGCAGAAAAATGCGAATTTCTTCAAAGGATCGCAAAAAGAAAACGCAAATTTCTTCAAAGGACCACGAAAAAATTATATTTCGTCAAAGAATCGTAGAAGAAAAACGCAAATTTTGTCAAAGAATCACGAAAAAAAAGCATGAATTTTGTCAAATAATCGTGAAATTCGGGAGGACCCAAAATCCGGATGGACTTTACCCATGTGACGTCAGCCGCGGGTATTCAGAAGAAAAACACCAATAGGCGTGCAGAACATTTTAACACTGCTTCCCCTTCATCCAATAAACAGTCTTTTTCGGAGGGTAGATACCCGCTGCGGCATGGGTGTTGCCATTCGTGGATAAAGTCCATAGGTCCTGTCATGAACCTCTATACCAGGACTTCTAACGAAATAGCCTTTCCAAGAAGGAAATCGTTCCTCGAAAAAAACCTCAAATAGGTGGCGCATGTGTGGATGGATTCTGCATACGTCACTAAAATTCGTCTGCTTCACCGTTTGACACTGGCAGTGACAGCCATGGGCGCTGCTGCAGCACGGATTCTGGCCAGCTGCGCAGAACCGTGCGCGTAGCTGTGCAGCTGCCATTTAGTGCCGAAGTCTTGACACGATGTTATCACATTGCGTTAGAAGTCCTTCTACTGTACTGTATTTAAGATGGAAGCAAAATTTCAAAATACGCCAGTAGATGGCGCCAGTGTACTGGATTGATCACTCAAATCCTCCGTACGAAAGAATTCACCGCTATTTCTGAAAAGAAAAGTGCTGACAGAAAAAAAATATATACAGAAATGTTGATATACGTGTTTTATATGAAATAAATTTTGAAGGTTTTAAACAAAATTAAAATATTTAAAAGCTCTAATATGCTTTTACAAATATTTTAACAGCAGAATCGGATGAAGCATAGCTTTTTCATTAAGCCTAACATGGCGTTTAACTATGGTCGATTCGCAGATCAGAGTGGTCGAGCCCGGAGACGTTACAGACACTTTCTTGACTTCGGATTTTATTATAAGTAAGATAGATGTAGAATACAAATGAAATGTAGCAACTGGTTATTTAGAGTTAATTTGACGTCACACTGAAAGTCTTATTGAAAGAGATAAAATGTGCATTATCTGCTCTAAATGATGCCAATTTCATATTAAGTTGACAATTTTGCTTTAATTCTAAAACGTGTATATCAAGTTTCATGAAAGTTGGTCAAAAATTGTAGATTTTTCTAAGCATTGGTGCAGAGAAAGTAGCGGGGGGAGGGGGGGGATTTCAGTATTAAATTCAACTTTCAGAGTATTTAAAAAACTGATAAGATGCATAGAAAACCCCTTGTGTTAAGAAAAATAATGTGATGTGTAAAAAACAATGTAAAGGAAAGCAGCATAAAATGTTTACCATTCAACTGTTTCAAGACTTTATAATAGGATTCTACACAAAATTAATTAAAGAAAAAGTAAGGAGCAATAGCAGACATATGTTATTGTACATATGTTATTTCTATTGCTCTTTTTACCCCCCTCTGAAAATGCTCTTTTTTTAAACACATACATGCTATATATATTATGGTTGTTTGTTCTTTCCAACATGGCAGTTTTTACATGTCATGTATTCTTATCAATGAAATTGTTTATTTTATCCGTAACAATGATTCCAAACCCCTCCCAAATGAGAATCCTGGCTGCATCATTGGTATAAGGATCATACAAACAAACACTTTCCAACACTAACAGACTATGATTAATAAATTTCATTTTTATGAAATGCGATATCTAAATGAGCAATTTAAAAGCACATAACTCAGTAAAAATCTATTTTCAGCAATTGTTGTCTGTCCATATCCTATAATGTGTGCAAATTCTTTCATGCAGCACTGTATATAGAATTTATACACACCCAGGGCCAATGCAACGCTGTGTGGGGCACTTACAAAGCAGTTAATGAGGACCAACATATACTGCAATACTGGATGAATGAAATTTATTTTTAACTTGTATATTTCACAGTATAATATAGATAATAAAATGTATGGAAAATAGTATAATTATTTATTAAATGTTAATTTGATTTAAGAATGAAATTAATTAAACAATACTACTCAAAATTAGTTAATTAAACAACATTGAGCACATAAATTAAATTAAAATTAATTTTAAAACAATATATTTAATAATTATCTTCTAAAATTTTCTCCTTTCATCTAAAAACATATGTAGAGGTACTAGGAAACTTTATTCCTGGGCCCCAAGTTTATTCTCTGCCCCTTTGCATATTTTATCCAAAATATTGCCCCTCCCCTTTTTTCTGTGAACGTCCATGTTTACAACCTCAAAATATTCATACAATGAACTAATTGTCGTAACATTTTGTTATTGCTGTTAAATGAAATTATTATTTTTTACGATAAATAAAACAATGTAAATCTAACAAATCACTAATTTGTTAATTTAATTCCTGAAGCTTTTTAAGCATTTTAATGTTCATGTTTGAAGAATGAATAAAAATCTTTGTTATTATTTTTAAAGACATTTAAAAATAATGGCTTTATAAAACAATTTCTACCGATAATTCAAGTTTATTTTTGACTTAAATGGATTCATAATGATAAATAAGTAACATATCATTAACCATTACAAAGTGAGAAATTTTTATATTATGATATAGACTTTCTTTTAAAGAAATACTTTTAAAAATTACATTTATTTATTTATTTTAATTCCAAATGTTTTTTTTTTTAAGAGAATGCTTTAAATATTGTTTTAATATTTTCCTTGTTACTATTACAATATATTGTTATGAAGCATTATAGACACTTACTTAAAACTATATATATATATTAAAATAAAATAAAAAATTTAATAGTAAAAATTAAATTAACTTTCCTTTTAACCCTTTTTAACACTTTCCAACCTAGTTGAAAAGTGTTTATGACTTCGGTTTGTCTGCCGTATGGCCGTCTGTCCGTGCTCTAACTCCCGTAAATATGCTCGGATTGCTCTGCAATTTTTATATGTTATTGTCGTTATCCATAGCATGTTCCCTATTTCAACGGAAGTGTGTAGCACTTATAGTTTTTTTACAGGGACACTCAAAAGAATTCCGTTACATTACGGTCTATGAAGAAAAATCATCTGCGGTTTATTTTAATGATGTTACACAATTTCAAACACATTGTAATTGATATATATCACTAAGGTGCGTTACAAGAAGCTTAATATGGAATAGGGTGTGCATAGCACTTATAGTTACTTTACAGGGACAGTCAAAAGAATTCCGTTACATTACATCTATGGAGAAAAATCGTCTGCGGTTTATTTAAATAATGTTTCACTATTTTAAACGCAATGAAATGTATATATATCACTAAGTTGCATTACAAGAGGCTTACTACAGAATATTGTGTGTATAGCAGTCATTGTTCATTTACAGGGACACACAAAAGAATTCTTTACTGGCTGTTAACAATAATTCCTGGAAGTGCGTTTTAAGTTACTGAACGCAATTTTTAATTTAACTCACTTTTTGTCTATTACGTGGTGTGTATAAATTCTGTAGATGCTATACAGGGCAGCACAAAAGTTCGCGAACACATTTCCGTTTATTGACAGAAACTCCAGAAGGAGAATTTTAAACTGTGCTACGCGTTTCCTAACTGAACTAAAATTTAGCATCCTATGTATATGTGTGATATATATACAAATCTATAGATCATATACAGGGCTGAATAAAAGTATTCGGATATTTTACCGAATATTGTATAGGTTGGAAATTCCTGAAATTATGTTTTTAAATATGTTATGCGTTTTACAAATTGTTTACTTAGATGTTATCTTTCAGCTTATTAAACGATATGATTTGTAAAATTATTTTGGATGCGTTGGAAAGTGTTACATAATCTATGCTTGATGCATGATTTTTCGTTCTTGTTTTAATTAAAAAATGAATTGAGTATTTTCTTATTATCTAATATACATTCTGTTATTTAAACAACACAAGTAGATACATGAAAAGATCATTTATAATAAAATTATCGTCAAATGATAGAAACAGAAAAGTTTTAATAAACTTCCTTTATTCGAAAATACAAGTTACAGAAATAAAACAACAAAATATCGTTCTATATTATAAATATTATCACATAACAAATTTATTACTGAATATTATGATATACTACATATTATAAATCAAATATATAGATAACAGTCTGGTACGCTAATGATGACGACACGATACTTTGCAGAAAACTTTATTCTATTAGTCTGCAGAAACAGGTATGTATTTTAATCTAGTGGGAGAAACAAATTATTAATAATTTTCAGTTATTATAATTAAAAAATGATAAATAATAACATCACTTACATCATATGTAAGTACCAAACAACATAAACAATGTAGAATGTATTTTAAAATCCTTCTTTATTATGTAACAAACTTACATTGAAAAATTACATACTTACAGTCAATATACAAGGTGGCCATAACTAAACTGACGGTACTCAGAGTGTTCTGTAGCGCGATCTAATTGCGAGAATGGCACCAAATTTTGTAGGAAGATTAAACAAAACGAGGGACGAAGGACTCCGCGAAAAAAAAGTTCCAAAAGTCACCGCCAGGGGAATATGTGGCGCTGTGTATTCGAAAAAGAGAATTTCAAAAAAGAAGAATCAATACTGAAATAAAATTACCGTTTATTTAGCACATCCAACTCAGGTTCGATGTGGCCACCGTTTTTGTGGACCACATATTGCATTCTGTGCACAGCATTTACAACAGCAGAGAATAACATGTCGGCAGGAATCTCCCGTACAGTTCGCGATATGTTATCCTTTAACGTAGCCAGGTCCTGGACACCTCCGTGATAGACCTTGGACTTTAGGTAACCCCATAGCCAAAAGTCGCAGGGTGTAAGATCAGGGAACCGAGGTATCCATGCAGTTGGAAAACAGCGGCTAATGACTCTTTCTGTTGTGAATTTCTGTCGTAGCAGCTGCTGAACCCGCAAAGCAATGTGTGGAGGGGCTCCATCTTGCATGAAAATGATTTTCTCCAGGCACTGTCTTTGCTGAAGTGCCGGAATAACAAAGTTGTTTAGCATTTGGCGATATTTGTCTCCGGTAACAGAACAAGTTACAGGTCCTGTCGGAGTAATGTTCTCATAGAAGAATGGACCTATGATCATATCTGCTGTGAAACCACACCAAACAGTTATCTTTGGTGAATGCAAAGGAATTTCCTTGAATACTCTTGGTGACTTGTTATTCCAAATTCGGCAGTTCTGGGTATTTACAGTTCCTTTCAGGTAAAAGTGAGCCTCGTCTCCCCATAAGATTTTCCAGAGCCAAGCATCATCCAACTCCATTCTGGCAAGAAAAGTGAGAGCAAAAGTCAATCGCTTATCATGGTCGGTGTGACGTAACTCTTGTACACGGCTGATCTTGTACGGATAGAAGTGGATAATCTTTCGTAGGATTTTCCTTACCGTTCAATAAGGCATATCCAGATTCCGAGCTATCCCACGAGCGCTGGAAGTGGTAGCAATATTGTCTGGTGCTCTGTCGACAATCGCCGTTGCCACTTCTTCGATTGTATCCTGTGATACGGGTTTTCGTCCTCTGCCTGACTGAACATTTAGAGAACCTGTTTTCTCAAACTTCTCAATCATTGCTTTTAAACCATTAACCGACAAAGGACCGTTATCTTTACGCATTTTTTGTGGTTTCTAAAAGCACGAAGAGCGGCTGGCGCATTGCACTGGTCGAGGTAAAAGAATTTGACTAGTAGAGCTCGATCGACTAAAGAAGGAGACATTATGAAAGATAACTTTCAAGGAAATTGCTTCTAACAGTAGCACATTACCTTTTAAAGCCGAACAAGCTGGCACTGGGCCAAAAGATGTAACGTGAAATTTGAATAAAGAACTTCTTCTTCTGCTGTTGCTTTCTTTGGGGCTCTGTAAGTGAAATTGCAGATAAAGAAACTTTAGCAGTGTTTATGTACATTTTTAGCTTTTTATAAACTGTTACCATTTTGAGCTTGGATTAAATTGCTAAATTCGTAAAATAAACGGTAATTTTATTTCAGTATTGATTCTTCATTTTTTGAAACTCTCTTTTTCGAAAAAAATCATTTAATAATATTAAAATGCGAGCAAGAAATCTGTCAAGAACCTTCACATAGACTTAACATTAGCTTGAGTGTTTCTTCCCGTGACTAGTGTAGGTTCTTAACAGAATCTTATTTTAAATGAAAAAAAGGAAATGTTGATCTGTTTAGGTTTTTCTATGGAAAATTTCACTATTAAATCAGTATAAAACAGTGGTCTACTGTAAACCCTTCTTGGAGTGGCTCACTGTACACCATGTAGACATGGAATAAGAAAATATTCTACATTTTATTTTATATAAAAAGCATACTTTTTTATAGATTTAACAATAAATGAGTCCCTTAACTTTAAACTATTTTCCCCTCCCCTTCTAATCTGTATAAGGAAAGGGCAGCTGACGTCACTGTTGGTTAAATTACTGTTGGTTCACATGTAAAACCTGTTCGTTTTTTATGACTCCTACTGTACATATGAGATGGTGCGATTTGATTGGTCTAAGCTAAAATGGTCTATGATATGATTGGCCTACGTCGCTGCGACGATTCCTGCAATAATAGTTACGACAAAAATGTAGGGGTAAGGGTAGATTGGTTGATGGAACTGTTTGTTTGTAAACATGCCCTTTCCTTATTAACAAAATATCAAAAATTCTAAAGAAACAAAATTTTACTTTTGTTAACTAAAAACCGTAAAAGAAATAAACATCCTTTGACCATATAATTTAAGGTTGAAAATATATTTTTTACTTTACTACTGTTTGTGAGTACAAATATGAAATTAAAACATGTAAAATAAATTAATTTCGAAGGAATATTCCAATGTGGCTCATGTTCTCCTTTGATTACAATTTTTTTTTCAGGATTATGATTTCTGACAGTGAAATATGAAAATGCCCAACATTTAGGTATTTACCCCAGGCTTGGGTAAATACACAAAAAATAAATACCTAACAGCTAGGCATTTACTCACCCCACATCACTGGTTTTAAAATATATTTACAATTATTTACATAAATAAACTATTACTAGCTGACCCGCCCGGCGTTGATGATATCAAATTTAGAAAAAAAAACCATGTTTTTATTATTTTATACCTTTAACCCGATTTTGTATGAAATTATATTTTAAAAAGAAAAATTCGCGAAAAAATATTGATTTTTAGTGATAAAAGCGCTCATTTTCTTGTTTTTTTCGCGTAGGCTCGTTTTATAGATTTAAGATAAAAAGTTATTTTTGTCCGAACACTTTGGAATCTTTATTGGTTTTAAATAAAACGGTTTTACAGCCCGTGTAAGATTTTCATGAAGAAATATTGTTATCTAGTTGTAAAAGAAATGTTTCCTTCCCGCCTTTTTGTTCGTTTTCGCGTCAGCTCCTTTAACATAGCAATAAAAAAATAGTTCTCATCTTCCGAACTCTCTGAAATTGCAATCGGTTATAAACATAACTGTATCCAAGTTCTCTTTAAAATTTTGCGAAAAAATATGCATATTTAGTAGTGAAAACATGAGTTCTTTAAAAAAAAGCTTTAGCTCTCAACGCAATGACCATATTACGCCTACATCCGTTTTCAATAAACCCTTTTCAATCCCCCTAGGCTAAACAGGTTTCTCGTTTCTGAGGGGAGAAACCTTAAAAAAAAGTTGAATCATGCGCAATGAGACAATTTTTGTGTGAAAAAAAGAATGTGAAATTTGGCAGAATGCGCTTTTTCCTTTAAATGTATGGATTTTATTAAATTACGTAAAAATACGTTACATAAAGTTACACGCATGGATTACATTAAAATACGTTACATAAAGATGAAGTTATAACACGCTGCTTTAATAATTTTTAAATTGTAATTTTCTATTAACATACTAATATTTCAAAAATACATGTTTTTTTTAACAACTAGATTTTAAACTTTTGAATTTTTTAAATCTTTGAATCTTGTGTTTCTAATTAGAATAACAGTATAAGTACTGAAAAAATGTTCTGAAAATATAATTCAATTCCTAAAAATAGTTATTACGTCGGCAGTAACTACGAAGCCAAGAATCAGAGATTTTTAAAAATCATATTAAAAATTTTAAAGAATATTTTTAAAAAATCTTGAAACTCTTAAAATATTTGAAGGATGAAACTAAATTAAAATAACCTTATATATATTAACCCTTCAGGGGCAAAGTCCTCTTGTAGCTAAAATATTAAAATGATTGATTGACACCAGGATTCACGAACGAATTTATTTTAAAATAAGTAAAAGGTTTTCCTCATGTACCTTATAAATTAAAAATTTGGTTATAAAATTCTAGTGTCAATGTGGCATTTTGGGATTAAAATTAAGTGGTATATATTATATACCGGTGCCCTTCAAGGGGTTAAAACGAAAAGGGATTTTCGTCAAATCCACTTTTCACACGAAAATGACCCATTTGCACATGTGTAAAATGAAATCTAGAACCTAACTTGTTTTAGAGTACACTCGTCCGAGAAAGGGGTGGCCGAGTGGTGTAAGGAATGGCACTTCTCAGTTCCGATCATCGTGTTGGTTCGAAACCCACTCCGGACGGAATGATTTTTCTTGGCAATAATTCATTTTAATAATGCCATATTTAATTCAGGGCGAAAAGTTATATAATTTGTATTTTTTTTATTAGAATGCTTTATAATTAAGTAAAATGTAACACCCAAGAAATTTTGTTTTAATTACTAAATTTATCTTGAAAGTATTTAAATTAAAAGATCGTGCATGTAATTATCGATTAAATAAATTGAACTGGTCTGCAATTTTTATTATATTTGGTATGGTAATTATCAAGATGTCATATATATATATAATACAATAACTATGTGATTATTTTTCGTAAAAAAGGAAAAATAAAAGGAGAGCAGTGGAGCAGCCAAGGGGGGGGGGGTTCGGGGTTAAAATCCCTCCCAGAGCGAAAAGATACAGTTATTGCCGCTTATATTAATCGCTGGTTTATTCAAATAAGCCGCTTTTAGGAATCAAGTAAACCAAAAATCAGTATTAGTATTTTTACCTTAGTCGGAATCCACCGCTTTATAGAATCAAATTATATTCAACAAAGATGATTCATTAAAACGGCGGTTACTGTACTTAAAAATGGAGAAAACGAATAATAGCTAGCTACCTGTTAAAACTGATCACTTATTTCGTAAAATAGCAGTGTTCGCATCCTGTCGCACTGCTGTATAGTGACGAGTCTTTTAACCGATTTTTTTTTTATTTGCGTCTTTTTCCGAAATGAGACTAAACCTTAAACCGTCAAATTCCATAGAGAAAATATAATAAAAAACGCTAAAACGCATGATAAATTTTGAACGTACAGAAATGGAATTTCAACTGTTTACTTGTTAAAGCTGGGGGAAATTTGATCTTAAATACAATAAACTCTGTCAAAACAGAGCCTGTCTATAACGGGATCCTGTCTTAAATCAAAAGAATTTATGGTTCCGACGAAGATAAAACATACAATTGAATTATATGTGCTAAGACGTAAACCTTTTAAAAAACAGACTTTTTTTCCGGTCCCTATCGATTCCGCTTCCACAGGCTTAAATAAATTATAAATCGGTGTTATAGTTTAGTATGGTTCAAGTTGTCTTTCATTAGACTCGGACCAGTGGGCTCCCGGCTTACTTTTTTTCTATAGATTTTGGGCTGGAACTGGTTCTTACTTTTTTCTGCAGTCTCGGAACTGTCCGAAACTGGACTTCATTCTATTCAGGCCCAAGCTGAGTCAAAGAAAATTTCCGTGATCTTACGTCATGGTGGCAGTTTTCTTGCAAAACTAATAGTGATATTGCATATTTGGTTACAAAATCCTTAGACATGGAAATTGGATTAATAAATAACAGGAAAATATTTAAATCGCAGGTGTCAAGTCTCCCTTTTTTATAAAAGAGCTGCGGACATATAATTTGCCGTGCCTTAAAATGTTTACATACATATGTATGCAATATTCTATTAAAAGAACTTAAATTGTAGGATGATATTGAATAAGAAATATCGGCATACTTTGCAGAAATTGGGTCGGACCGGATCAATAAACTAAGAAAAAATAAACGGCACGAACCGGAACCGAGTTGAATATATAGTTTTTGGTACTGCCGCGTACGGCTAATAAAGCTTTCATAGGGATTCTGGCTAATCTTTTAGCTTTTATAACGGACTGGGCCGAGTCGGGTCCGGCCTTAGAAATTTCGGTCCGAGAAAACATCTCCTGCCAACCAGAAACATTTACTGTTTCTTCTGGGGAGAAAAAAGCAACACAGTGTACTCAAAATATTAGCAGCACAACACAAGAATGACATTGTGCAGTCATAAAATGTTACCATGTGTGTCAGTCATAGAATCATAATGTGCTATGTGCACATAGAAATGTGCAGTCATAGAATCACAAATGTTTGTGACATACAAGCTGTTTCAAAAAAAAAAAAAAAAAAAAGAAAAAAAAAGACAGAACAAACTGCAAGAGCTGGTAGAGCAAACTACAACAAACAATTTTGGGCCAGGAAACAAGGGTCGCAATTAATTTAATCAAACAAAAATATAAGGTATGACTTCAAGTCGAACCCTAATAATTTATGCAGACATTTAACAGTAATAAAGATGTTTAACGGAATTTTCAACAGACTTATCTTGCTCACGATATCACAAAAACCGCTAGAAATGCACAGTAATTCAATCAGCGACATCGTAGAAAATTTCAACTTCATTCCAAAATGTGGTCTAGTTCAGTGCTGTTTGGATGCAGATAATGATAACTTTCACCAGTTTTTGTGATATCATTTCATTTTACATAAAGGTTATTGACAATTTTGTTGAAATAGCTTCATTATTGTTAAGGCTGTTCTCAAATCCAAACTGGCTACTTTATGACATTTTTAAAATTAATTTGTGTTCAGAAACGCATGAAATTGGCAGGCGTTCTTATTCAGAAACTTTATAATCGAAAGAAGTTTCCATTTTTTGGTAAAGGCAGAAGATCTTTCAGAAAATACTTTTCAAAGTGGACGTTTTGAACCGAATTTCTAACGCCATACGTGAGAAGGGAGAAAAACGTGTTGCCACGTGACACGAATCTCTTATAACTCGATAAGTAATTTGTTTATCAAAAATGGAAAACTCCAATCGATTCCAAATTGCTCCAATAGTCAGGCCTGTCAATTGTATGCCTTTGCGCTTAAAAACGTGTCAGAATGTTTCGCGTTGTTGAGTAGATCAGTTGAGAACCACCACCTTAAATTTATGAACAAAAATTCGTGTTCGGCTTGGAGTGAAACACCCTGTATTTTTGATTGAACAAATGAGTTGCAATCCCGGTTTCCTACACAAAATTATTTCCTAGTGTATTCTTTCACCCCTTAAAGCTTGTCTCTTCTTTGTTGGAACAATTCGTATAAATGTAACACCAGCTTTGTGTTATTTTATTGATGCATTTTACGTTTTGTAACTCTAAGATAGTAAATGCCATTTAAATGAATCATGTTTAACACAGTGTCTGATTCTAATAAACGAAAAACTTAGTAGTATGATTAAATTTATTAAAAAGTCTGATTCGATTAACCAGTGATTCTAATAAAAGGCGAGTAATGCATTAGCCACCAATAACTCACCCCCCCCCCCCTAAAGCCGAATTCTGACTGCGCCACTGGTATTTAGAAATGCTATCGGTATATAAAGGGTTAAAGAATGTTTAAATTGTAACTAAATGTTTTGTTTTCTTGCCAGTTCATCGGTGTCAACTTTAAGATTCTAGTAATTTTTTTTTTACTTTTGGGAAATTTTGTTACTAATTCTAGGAAAAATTCGAATAACTTCGTTCAGACCACAACTAAGTATCTTTGGTAGAATATCTTGGGACAAGAAGTAGTGCAGATTAAAAATTTTTGCATAATATAGATCATTTCACACATTGTTAAATTACTTTATAAACATGATCAAAATATGCCTGGACGAAATCTTTATATTACTCATTTCCAAATTTTTTAAAGTTAATAATAGCAATTTTTTCATTAAATAAATTCTTGACTAAGGAGATGAAGTTGAAATAATGTCTGAAACTTAGTCCTCTATAGAGTAGCCATACTCAACCTTTTCTTTCTCGCGAGCCGCAAATATCGCAACACACTTATAAAACGGTAAAAATAAAAAATAATTAAAATAGTAAGATAACATAAATAACTTAAAAAAGTAATATAGTAAAGTTAAAATTATTCGTCAAAGTAATATAATAAAGTTAAAATTATCAGTAGGGCTGAATGTTTGTCGCGAAAAAATGTTACAAAAAAAATTACCACCACTATTTCCAAACAATAATCTTCGTTGTAGATTTCTGTTGCAAATGTTGCAGAAATATGCTACGAATTTTTATTGTTTAGGAAATAGCGGTGTAAAAATGTTTTGCTGCCAGTTTTTTTCCGCGACAAACGTTTCAACCCTAAAAAGCAGTATTAATTAATGTAATAAGTATAAAACGTAATAATACAATAATATTTCCAAGTGTAAAAGAAAAAAAAAATCAGGTGATTTTCTCTAATAAATCAATCTTTTGCTCACTGCAAAAAGTCTTCTTTTTAATTGCAGAAATGTATAGGGCAGATTTAATTAATTTGGAATAATGTATGATTGGTGTTGAAGATTAAGAAATGTATTCACCATTTGTAGAACAAGTAGGATGTGTAAAAAGAAATTTTGACGAAGAAAACGGTATTTAAGATGTTTTAACATAATTTCAAATTAATTACAAACAGATTTTGTATTCCTATGAAAAACATATAAAACAACAGTAACGGTCTTAAATACAGGGTGTCCATAATTAAACGACCCTACTTTAAAGTTGTCTACAGACGAAAGAAACTCTTGGTCAGAAAGTTGTGAAATTTTGTGAAGGACATAATGAAGGAATGGGAATTTGTTTAAGCGAAAAAAAATTAGTTCAAAATTTTGCCGCCAGAGGGCGTTTTTTAATGAATTACACATTCAGTAGACATTACGATAGGTTACAAATTTTTATTACAACAAAATTTTTTTCGCGACATGTTTTTAGCATTTCCCCGAACACATTGCGGTCAACTGTGGAACATGCTATCTTACGATTCCAGATGGTAGCTTAAAATGTTGGCCGCCATGTGGAACATGTTTTGTTGAAATAAAATATGTGAACTATCGTAAATGTATGCTAAATGCGTAATTCGTTACAAACGCCATCTAGTGGCGAAATTTTGAACTAATTTGTTTTTCGCTTAGACAAATTCCCATTCCTTCATTATGTCCTTCACAAAATTTCACAACTTTCTGACCAACAGTTTCGTCTGCAGACACAATTAAAGAAGGGTCGTTTAATTATGGGCACCCTGTACTTTTTATTCACATCTCAAGTAATTTGGATTTATGATTATGTGTCTCGGGCCGCACATAAAAGTTCGCCGGGCCGCATGTGGCCCGCGGACCGCAGGTTAAGTATGGCTGCTCTAGAGGGTAGCAATATTTCTACCATGTGGATTGCAATTGCTTCTTAACGGCCAAATGCATTGTTTACATCTGAGAAGTTGTGCGTTATATTGAGAATTGCATTATATAGAATTGCCTTATAAAGATCTTCTACTGCGTTATTTTTGTCAAATTGGTGCATGCATGTAGACATGAAATCAATATTATAATTGTACAGTGAACCCTCACTTATACGCGATGTTCAGTAATTACTTTTTGATACCACTATTTTAAAATAGTAAAATTTGATTTATAAATTCTGCGAAATAAGGCGAAAAGTACTTTAAATAAAAACTGGTACTGAAAAATAATTACCGTGTATCGCGTATAAGTGAGAGGTCACTGTATTGTACCAAATATTTTCTAGTTTTTGAGAAGAGAAAAAAATATTTTCAAAAAATCCTTCTTAAGACAAAACTTTCTTATTTAACACTTTTTAACTTAGTTGAATCTTTTTAACTTGGTTGAGCTACTGATCTTATATTCTTATATGTGTATGAATAGCAACGATTTTGTAAATGTGTCAGAAAAAAGTGAGTTTGTTTTTTTTAGAACTAAACTTACAATTCATTAAGGCTTATGGCCTATAGTACCGATCCCTGTTTTTTTAACTATGGACCCTAGAGTGCTATAATGCCACTGTCAGGTTGTCAGCCTAACGCGGGACCATGAATAATCGCGGGTCCACAAGTAAGCTTGGTACTCAATTTATAGACCCCGAATGGATTAAGGCCTGAGTTAGCCTTGATCAGTCTGCAGTCAAACTGGGGACCTGTAGCGTGGTAGCGGTAAAAGCTGACCATTACAATACTGGGCTTACTGTTGTTGAGAGTATTAACAAAAACAATAAACAAATGTTGTAAATGTCCTTACCTTTTTAACCTTTATCACACTTTTTTAAGCATATTTTTTTTATAATTTAAGAAGCCCAATTTATTTCAAAATTTCGTGCCTTGTTCTGATTCTGTTTTAAATAAAATGTTGCTTGTTTTTTTTATTATTATTATTTTCCTCCTGAATTACATATGCTTCGCCAATTTTTCTCGCTTTTCGCAACAAAACATCAAATTTTGAATGGGAATCTCTGCTATCTACCACTTTGCACATGTAAGAAATTGCTGTATCACTTGATTATTTTTACTCTCACTGCAAGTAAATTACGGGGAGTGGAGGACGGAAGGGAGCGAAGATTATCGTAGGTTATGCTAACTTGAAAGTTGTCGCCAACTATACAGATGTAGGAATAGGTACAAGTGAGACTGGGCGAGCTCTTCTCCCTGTAACATCGCCTATGACGCAATCGATGTACTGGACCTTGTAATAAAACGCCCAAAGAAGCAACGAACACTTTGAAGATAGAACTATAGGGAAGACCGACATCACATTACAGTACTAATAAAAATATTGTCCAGATTTTTATTAGAATTATACAGCGGTAGAACGAAATATATACAAAGCATTCATACAAACTCATTTTAGAGGCAATGTGTATCTTTGGGCACTTGGGGAGATACCATCCAGAAGTCGCATAAAGGCTCAATTTTTTTAAAGCTAATATAATCATAGAGACAATTTTAAGATTTGATTGATCGCCACATTTCAGAATTCTGTAAAAAAATACTAACTGGGTATAAGACTGCTTGTTTCTTTATATCAAATATCAGTTCTAATTCAGTAAAGACTGTTTTGAAACTTATTAACGAAACATATATTCAGTAGCTATGGAACGCTGGCTGAAAGAGGCATTTAGAAAAAAAAATATTAAAACTAGCATAGATATCTCGGAAATTTCTGGCTTCGGGCTAGACCCGACCCGTACAAAAAATATTGGCTCGGTCCGTTATAAAAGCCCGAGCTCGGTTCGGCCCGCTCCAGTATAAAAGCTAAAAGTTTGCCCCAAGCCCGGATCTGCCCGTACAAAAACTTAATTGGTACTTCACCGCCAGACTTAATTTCTACAAAACATGCCGATATTTCTGAAGCAACATTATTCTACAATTAAAATTATTCATAAAGCCCACTTACTTCTGCGCAGATTTTTTTTTTCAGATTATGTTCGAAATTCATGGAATACAGAATGACAACAATATTAATGACAGTTAGATAATTGTGTTTATAAACACTGATTAAATGTTTGAATTATACAATTACATTCAGATTCAGATGAATATTCATTAATATTAACGTAGTTTAGAATTAAAGAACCAAATAATAAACAAAAGTCATAATTTTAAAGCTCTACAAAGAAAAAAGTACATTCTTACTTTCTTCTATATATAACAGAAGAGAGTATTGTAATTGAAATTTTTTTCGACTTCCGGTTTTCGAAGGATTTACACCGAAAGAGATTCCAAAAAACATGTTTTTTTCAAAATGTTTGTCTGTCCGTGTGTGTGTCCTCTTTGTATCATCGAAAGTGTATGAAGTTGTGCATAGAATTAAACCAAATTTCATTTATAGGTTTTTGACTATGGCCAGCAGCTCCTAGTTCTATTTGGGGATATTCAGCCGGAAGGGAGCACTGTGATAGCGATTTTTGTGCAATATTTCGTAGTTTAACATCGGCTGTTCATGCAGCGAAGGTAACCCAGCGCTTCGCAAATAGAATTCTGTGATAGCGAATTTTGAAGTATTAACATGTATGAGATAGAAGAAAGTTTTGGGATTGGCTAATCCCACTAGTTAAAAATATATTCATTTGATTTATTAAACCGAATTAAATTTCTAAAAATTATGCTAAAAATATGCAGAATATCACTACAATTTTTACAAAAATAAATAAATACTAGTATATGTTGTGACTAACACAAAACTTTCTTCTACATAAATCAAATCGTCTGCAATAAAAATTAAATGACAATTCTATATTCGTTCTTGAGACTTCAGATATAGCTAACGCGGAAATCGTGAAAAGAGATCATAGTGACAACATCCGTTGGGCGTTATATACGCAATTCTAATAAAGATCTATTTATACCAAGGTCAAACATAATCTAAAGTTTAATGAATTTCCATGCGTTAATTCTTGAGATATAGCTATCGCGAAAAATGCAGCCTAGCAGCACACCACTTGTTGAGTAATTTAAACTTGTGTCACATAGACAGACATTTTCTAAGACCAGTCAATTCGTGTTCAGGACCTCCTAAATTGCAGAAATACATTGATTTTTTTTTTCAATCCAACACTTTGTTCTTGTAAAGATAGAAGAAAGTAAAAAATACCATCCGAACATAGGTTCGGGAGGAAGAATTTAGAGGTATGTATGCACGAGCTTGGTTTTCATACGAGTGGAGTCAGACACGGGCCGAAATCTTAGCTTTTATACCGGTTCAGACCCGGGTCTGGAAATTTCGGCTCGTGCAGATCTCTAGGAAGAATAAATCCCATGCCAAACTCGTTCCGGAAAAAAGAAGTCTAGCCCGGCCCGGCCCGGCTCGAGTCTACAGAAAAAAGGAATTGGGAATTCAAGCGCTCGAATACGCCATCTGGTGGAGAAAAGACATAACTTCTCGCTTCAGGAAAATCCCTTGCTAGCCCATTGTATTACATGCATTTTTAATTTGTTCATAATCATCCTTTTTTTGCACAATTTCAGATTTTATGTGATTTTTGTGTTCTGTGTTTATATGACAAGGTAAAAATTATCTAAATTTGAATATCTAACACTTTCAAATGTGTTTACAATAAATAATGGTTTCAATGGCACGTTAGCATTAATTAAAGGGGCAATTTTCCTGTACCGGCGACTGCGATCAACGCCTCTATAGACCGTTTTAAGTCCCAATACCCGGACAAGAAAAGAGTGGAGAACAGGCAGGGTCCGGGTTTCGTGAATGAAAATTGGCTCGAGATTTTTCTTCGGGCGATACCCTTTCCTGCACAGACCTCTGATGTCGGTTTGCAGACCTTTTATTAGCGCAAGGGGGTAGGAGAGGCAATCGATCCGCTATTGGTCGCAACCGGGCCGAATTTTCAGCTTTTATGCCGGGCCCAGGCCTGAAAATTTCCGACCTCGCAGACCTCTAGAAAGAATAAAATCTGAGCCAGGCTCGATCCGAAAAAAAAGAAGTCTGGTCCAGCCCCACTCGCCGGAAAAAAACGAGGTCCGGTCCAGGCCCAAGTCTCCAGAAAAAAATAAGGACTGGTCCCGACCCGACCCTTAAAGAGTGAAGACCTGGCCCACGCCGCGAGTCGGGCCGGGCTTCGTCAGAGGCCTTTTCCCGTGGAGGCCTCTAATGTCGGTTTACCGACCCTTTTTTAGCCCAAGGGTCGATCGCCCCGTCGCCCCCCCCCCTTAGATCCGCCATTGATGCCGACATCATTAAAAAAACACCAAAACGTACTCTGGGGACCTGAAAGCGTGAGGATATTCTAACAGACACGCTTCCATACACATATACATGTTGAATCACTGTAAAAATTTGGAGAACGGGCTCAGGGTATTTGAAAATGTAAAAACATACCATTATTTCCATTATTTTTATTAGTTCCATTTATTTTGTATTGTGATTACAATACTTTCCTACTTCCTTCTTTACGTTGTATGTGTACGGAAAGTAAATACTGCAATATTGAGGTAAGGGTGTCAACCAGGGTTCTCGCTGCCGATCGCCATTTCACCAAAATGTTTTATTTGGCGAGAAAACTAAAGATTGAAATCGCCAAATTGAGAGAGTTTTTTTCTCTTTCGACGACACTCTCAATGATGTTATTGCATGAATAAACCCTTCCTGTGTAACTCAGTATTTGTGTTTTGATATTCTTAGTGTTTCACGAAGAATTTATTATTAACATTATTTGAATTTCGCTATAGTTTTCTTTTAGTGATTAGCCAAATTACTAAGATTAGTCAAAAGCCAGTGAGAAACCCGGTGTCAACTTTTATCGTTGTTCATTGGCTAATTTCCTAAGCCATTCATTAGCTTTAGAAATATAGTTCCAATAATAAAAAAGTTTCAAAGTTGTTCTTCATTCTCTTAAAAACAATTTATGACAAAATATTTATTTTTTAAAAGTTACGAGGTTTAAATTTTTATTCAATCCCTGGGTTCTATACGTTATAGTATTTAGAAAAATCTTCTCCGTACTATAACAGGTAAAATAACAAAAAAAAATTTTTTTTTTGGTACGACCAAAACTTACCGAGTTATGATACTTTCAATTTTATGAAATTTTAGTATTTTCTTGCACTAAAGACAGAAAAACGTGCTTCATCCATATGGAAAAACTAAAAAAAAAAAAAAAAAAGGTAAGAAAGAACCAATAGTGTGTTTTGTTATTAGTATTCTATAATGCTTCGAAATCCCTGAAAAGAAAAACAAGATATTAAGGTCGGAAGATTGTACTGGCCCATTGACGCATTTAAAACGAAAATCCCTCTCAATTCACAGTAAATATTGGTAGGTACTCCGTACTTAAAGAATTATAATTAATTTCATTATTTATTATTTATTATTTATTATTAAATAATTATTTGTATTTAATACGTTTTTAAAATACTTTGACTTTTTAAATAAAAGTAAGATTTTGCATCGAATTAAGAATAGCATATAATTTTTAAACTTCAAAACAAAATTGCGCAGAACTTTTTCGAGTAACAAGAGGGCGCACACATTTTACTTGCTCCAGGGTGCTGAATAGGTAGCTACGCCACTGATGACGAAGACGTGAAAACGGCCGTGAACTCTTGGTTATCGGAGCAGGCGGCAAGTGTCTATGAAGAGGATATTCAAAATCTAGTTGTAAGTTATGATAAGTGTTTAAAAAATTTTGGCAGCTATGTTGAAAAATAGAGAAATGTATGTAGAATCTGAAAATAAATTTTGTTTTTGAAAATTTTCTGTCGTTTGATTTTAATTTCCAAACGGCCCTTACTTAAAAAACACCCCTCGTACATTGCACAAGCTTTATATATACACGAGTTTAAAATCCTAAGAAAGGAAAAATTTTAAAAATAATTGTGATATATTTTTATACATCAATAAGTGTTTGAAAATGATTTGGGATCAAATTCATTAAATTAAAATTCAACTGTTACTTTTAAGATCATATTTATCTAAGATTCAACTCTGTCTAGTTTCATTGCCATTTGTTGTTCCCTGAGCCAAATTAATGCATTAGCACACAGGACACTGTCCCTGCGCCTTCTAAGTTATATTGGAGGGGATCTGTAGATAAAGTTTGAAAAAATAACAATTGAGCTTCATAATTTACATAGTTTTATATTGTACTTATAGCAAAACATTATAAAGTGTTATGTATACATCTTGAGATATCATCAATTCTTAAACGAAGACAACTTTCTCCGATTGCCATATCTCGAAAATCAGTTCAAACCTAAAATATCATCTGCTTTATAGAAAAGTGCTGTGCAATATTTCATTGCATCGGAATAAGAATGTCTGCAAATTTCATGCATTTATGATTAAAATTGACTTTGCGAATATGCTATAAAGAAGATTAAATTGGAGTACAGCCATGCACAAGAATACTTTAAAACATGTTATTTATCGTGAAATTTTTCGCTCTGGTAATTTTTTTAATTTTGGGGACGTCACTGTGATGTAATTGCAAGTCACGAATGTCACATGAAGAATGTGACCAAAAAACCATCAGATTGTGAAGTCCCATTGTGATCAAAAAATTATATTGTGTAGTCTCATTGAAACCAAAATGTGAATTTTAAAAATCTTTGACAATGAGAGAAAGCATTTTACAATAAAAAGAAAACTGCCCAGTTAAACTGAGGGCATTGAGCTCACAGGCTATTCACACTAATTGTATGTTATACTCTTATTTCAAAGAATTTGAAATAAGCCCCTCGAAAAATAAAGAAATTGACAATATATTAAGGGGGGTCATCCCCCCGTTACCCCCTCATAGTTAACTAATGAATCCCTTAAACTAATCAGGGAAGCCTCTAATTACAATGAATATATATAAAAAATTTGAAGAAAATCTGATCATTCTGCATGAAAAACCCATTTATCTAAATTAAGGGGGGATTAGCCCCCCTTTTCCCCTTTATACTTAACCAATGAACCCCCAAAACTATTCAGAGAAGCGCATTATCACAATGAACCTATATACAAAATTTGAAGAAAATGGGATAATTCTGCATGAAAAACCCATTTATCTAAATTAAGGGGGGTTAGCCCCTCGTTCCCTTTTTATACTTAACCAATGAACCTTCAAAACTAATCAGGGAAGCTCCTTATCCCAATGTGCTTATAAACAAAATTTGAATCAAATCGGATAATTCTGCATGAAAAACCCATTTATATAAATTAAGGGGGGATTAGCCCCCCGTTCCCCCTTTATACTTAACCAATGAACCCCCAAAACTAATCAGGGAAGCGCCTTATAACAATGAATCTATAAACAAAATTTTAATCAAATCGCATGTTTCTATCAAGAGTTATCGCGTTACGTACATACATACAGAACGGGCGGGCACATTAGCTCTCAGGCTTTGATAGCCTGTGAGCTGAAAAGGGCCATCTTAATTAGCCGTCAGTACAGGACTGTCACTTTTTAGGTGCGTTCGTAATTATATAAATACGTAGCACCTATAGTCGTCGTCTGGTCCGTCCGTCTGTCTGTCTGTCCGCATATAACAGCCCAAAAACTACTCAACCAAATGATTTGAAATTTAATATATATAATCTTTGCAGAATTTTGTCGAGACATTTTTAATTTTACGAAAGTCGAATCAAAACTTTAGAAGATATTAATAAAAATATTTATTAAGAAATTTGAATTTTAAAAAAAATCGGTGCTTTCTTGCTATAGGAGCTTCCGAGCTGTAATCGTCAAGCGATCGAGATACTTATTTTATTACAGAAATTAATCTGCAGAGGATACAATTCATTTCACAGAATTAAAAATCATCAAGATCTGAATATTTATATAACTAGCTATAGTACGAACGCACCTCGTTTGTCACGTTTGACGTACAATTTCCAACTTGTTAATTTATGGAATTATATGAAAATCAACTTTAAATAAATCAATTTTAGTTAATAAATGGGAAATTATGACTCGAACATAATTCTGCATGTACTCCAAGAAAACATTGTTTGTATTTTAATTTAAGAGAATTTTTTATTTCCGCTTTATTTATTACTTACCCATCATACTTAGTACAGGGTAAGTCTTGTAATCGTTTTGAAAATCGAAAAAAAATTTTTTGACGGATTTACACGTTTCAGACGCCGAAAAACATATTTTTAGAAAAAAAAATTGCCGTCCGTCTGTCTGTGCTGTGTGTCTGTAACCGCTCTATGTCCCGAACAAATTGAGATAGAGACTTGAAATTTTGTAGGTAATAATGGGAAGAAGCTCATTGAATTTCAGTAACGTCGATTATCCGGAACTATTTTTTTCGGACTCTCGAAATCAAGTCATCATATCATCAAGCCACAATTTTATTCGAATTGCAATGCATTTTATAAATAGTTTACGCATGTTTTATTTTCATATATTATGCATATCCATGACGGGTAAGTATTACGGTGGCCTCCAACGACTAGTTTTTTTAAGAAAATGAATAAATTGTTTTAAAATTACTGCTACCACCGAGCAGGCAGAAAAAAATATTTCGTGGGGGGGGGGGGGGGGAGTTGTTTAAATATTTTGGTTTATTTCTTTAGCCAAAATTATATGAGATAGAAACAACAAAGTTTAAATGTCAAAATTAAGGTGGCGGTATCTACCCCGATAATTTCGAAATTAAACAGAATTTGCTACCTTGAAAACATTTATGGCGGACTGGGATATCCTGCCAACCAGTGTTGTCAGTTAGGCGGGCCCTTTTTTTTGTAAAAAAATGCTTGATTGCTAAAACATTTTTAAATTAATTCTTGTTTATTGCCAGATTAAATACGGCGAATATTACTATTTCAAAAAAGTGGTAGTATTCAAGCAATTTTAATTACAAATCAAGATTTAATTTTCGGAATAATTTGTTATATAGAATGGTTTAATAGTAACATAAAGGTATTTTATCTATACATGTGTGGTTATAATTAAATTAAATGAACTCTACTGTATAACTCTTTAAAATTAAAGAAAAAAATTACGAGTAAATTATTGAAAAATCATCAGTTGTAATATGCACATATATTTGAAATGCAGTGATCTACGTTCAAAAAATATTTTATTTATTCATGTGTTAGAAAAAAAATCATCATGAAAATTTATTACAATATCTAATCGTCTGTATAAACTTCTAAACAATGAAAAAATAGCTGTTGCCACTGGCCACTGTCAAAAGCCGCCATTTTATTCTTTTAACCACAAGAGGGAAGACGTTCTGCTTTTTTTTAGCTAGCCAAAATATTTAAAATTTTTATTTCAATCTAATTACATGTAATAAGTAATAAGTAGTCAAATGGTAACTGGGTAACTTTGCGATGTGCTTTTTATATTTCCTTCATTGTCACCTGGTTGCTTTTTAGTTTTATTTAATTAATTGTTCGTAATTTTGAATTTTATTCTTCCTACGATCCTCCAGAAAAACAGTCGGATACCCAAAACAAAGGTAAGTAAGTAATTTAATATAATTAAAAAACTTTTAAATCATTAATTGGTGAAAATATTTTTCACGATTCAATATTTTTTCTTATTTAAGTTATAAGCGTTTTTAATTTCTACAATCTAAAATTAGTAAACTTACGTACTGTTTAAAAGTATTATTTTTTTATGCTTCTCACTTTTAAAATTGCATGTGTAACTTTTGTATCAAATAAAATCCATAAATGGGAGTGTAAAATAATAATAATAATAATAATAATTAATATTATTATTATTATAATTTGATGCATGCATTGAGAGCAACATAATGTAAGTGTATAAAATATTTTTTTCTCCTATTAAAAATCACCCGACAATTGAAAAAGAAAAGAGTTAAATCTAGAGTTATCTATATTGAAAGGATTATAATATTTTAAAATGTACGTTTACTCATATATGATAAATTTTAATATGATTGTACATTTGAAGTATGTCTGCTTTTTAACCCTTTAGCAGGCGGTGGTCACAAAAAAGGACACCTAATTTTAATTCCAAAACTGACAAACGGCACCAAGAATATTTAATTAAAATTTTCCTTTTATAAAGTAAGGGGAAATCAGCAAGTTATTCTTTTCTAAGGAAATCGTTTGTAAAATCTGGTGTCAGTCCATTATTTCAATATTTTACAAACAGATTTATTCCGCGCCGGAAAGGGTTAAAAGGAATTAAATTACTTTATATTAGCCACAAAAAAAAGGAAATCTTAAAAGGAACATACCACTGTTCAATCTTCAAAAAATTCGCTTTTTCGAAAAAAAAAAAAAAAAAACTATACACGAAAGAACAACATCGTTAGAGCATTTTAAGATAACCTGCCTAAAATAAACCTTATAATTACACGAGTTATTGCTAAAAAATATATCTGTCGTTCTCACTGTAAGCAGCGATTGAAAATATATTTTAAAGTGGTTTATCTAAAAAAGTTAAAAACGTACTTTGTTTAAATTGTGCACAATATCTTTATTAAATTAGTCAATGTTTTTACCTCCAATCTTTGTGAATTTATTATCTTAAGGCAGAACCTAAATTTTTGTATATTTTAGCAAAATTTCTATTTAAAAATAAAGTTGAACGGGTTGCATATTTTTTTAGGAGTTTATCTATGCTTTTTTTTTATGTGTCTGGAAATATAAACAAATTTTGGTCCAATCTTAAGACATAGATATAATCTGTGAATCCGTAAAGTTTATCTGTAAAAAATATAAAGTAATAAATATAATAGAAATATTGCGCGCATTTTTTTAAAGACGTTTTTGAGATAGACCATTTTAAATTACTGTATATCAACCTTAAAGTATTATACAGGGTGTCCCAAAAGTCTCCGTACAACTTCAAAATTTTATTACAAAAAAAAGCAATAGACCTACAGCAAAAATAATTACAACAGTACATAGAGTAACTTAAAAAGTATTTTTCTACTACCTTAGTACATGACCATAGTTACCTTAGTACTCAACTTGTACATGAGAGCCTTTCGTTGCACGAAGAATATCAAGTCGATATTCCAATCCCATCCACGTGCGTTTCAGTATGCTAACATCAACAGTAGTTACAACTGTTTGATGAAATCTGAATAAAAGTTAATACTCTCATGGAATTGAAACAAAAGATCCAAACAGCAGTAGCTACTGTTGATATTAGCATGAAAAACATTCGTGGATTGAATTGAAATATCGTCTTGATATTCTTCGTGCTACGAAAGGATCTCATGTTGAAGTTTACTAAAGCAGTCGGAAAAAAGTTTTTAAGTTACTCTTGCACTGTTATAATTATTTTTGCTGTAGACCTATTATTATTTTTTTTTGTAATAAATTTTTGAAGTTGTACGGAGACTTTTGGGACACCCTGTATATTATTTTGCATAATTTTAAACATTTTTACAATAAGAACGACTGACACAATTTTAGTCAAAATTAATGAAATTATGGGAAATTTTTTGTGCTGTTTGTTTTAAAATATTCAGAATATATTGCTCTTTAATACATACGTTTTACAAAAATTTTAATTTGTTGAAAAAAAAAGTCATATGCCCTTAAGAACCTATGCTAATAATACGAAGGCACCCTCAGCCAATGATAAACCAATGACAACGTTATTTTAAAATTTCACATTTCCGTTTCATTTTCTTTCTGCATAGTATACTTTTGGTGTTACCATGTATCTTCATGCATTTTCGATTTTGGATGCAGTTATTTTTTTCTGGTGACACCATTAGTTTCGGAACCGATTCCAAAATTGAAAGTATCCCCAGAAAAAAGAAACTATTGAAATGGAAAAGAATGCTGCTATTGGTTTAACATTAACTCTCAAGTTCCTTCGCCTACTAGCTTGGGTTCTTAATATCTTGAATTATAGTAAAAAATTGGTAATGTATAGTAATAAATGCGTTTTCGAAAGACATTGAAATTTAAAAAAAATATCTGATATTTTCTTAAAAATTATCAATATTCAAAACACATATGATGATTCTGCATCGGATTGGGTGACTAGATTTTACCCGAACACCACCCAAAGTTATTGAGTCGTTCTTTTATTTTGCTACAGGTTGGATTTCGATTGCAATTTTACATCGAGTTAAGTAATCAAATTTTATTAAACCGGATCCTACCACATGACCTAGAAATTTTATCTGAGGCCGTGCGAATACACATTTCTTAATATTCAATGTAAAGTGTTCTTCTTCGAAGGTAGTTAGTATTGCGTCTAGGTGCTTAAAATGATCCAACCAATTAATGTGAAAAAATTACTGTCGTCGATGTATGTTTCTGAGAAACAACGAGTTCAAACACACTCAAATTATATACATTTAGCACTATTAATTAATTAAATGATAATGACAAAAATTGCTTTTTAAAAATATAAATACTAAAATATGCATTTTGCGCGCAAGATTAAAAAAATTCTGCTGCAGACACATACTTAATATTGCATTTATTTTTACTTATACTACTATATTTTACACTGAACCTAAATTTAAAAGTATATTGAAATTCATTAGCATAATTTATAATGGCTTTTATAATGATATTCACTACATTGACCAAAAATTTTTAATTTAATTTTTCAATACAAAATTTTCTATGGCAGAAATCAGACTAAATTTAGGTTCAGCATAAAAGTATTACATGAAAATTAAGTATACGCAAAATTTCAAGGTTCTATGATAATTAGCTTTTTAATGAGAGTGCGCGCAATGCCAAAAACCACTGTTTTGAGAAAAGGGCTTCAAAGGTACCTTTATAGCATGACAGGGAATGGCTTTTTACAAGATATTTTTAGCTATAACTTCTGTTCTAATTGGAATTTTTGTAAAATTCTTTTTGCAATGTATTTGTAACATTTCAAGGCATCCATGCTATTTTTTTTGAAAAATCGATTTTTGAAAATCTTCAACGTGATCTCCTCCCTTAAAGGTACTATACATCGCCATTTAAGGAGAAAAATCTGTTTTAACCTGTACAGCCTGTATTAACGAACGCCTTCTCCCGATTGCAGTATGAGCTCGAGTTCTGCTCTGTGTGGTGCTACTGGCTACGGCTAGCTCTTTAGCATGTGCTTTCAGTACTATTTAAAGTAACTTTTTATTGTTTATTTATTTTATTAAATTTATTAATATTTTAATTTGCTTATCTAGTTATTTTACTTTCTCATTTCCCAAACATTATTGCATGCGTATAAATCGCGCGTCAAAAGTTTCCACACTTTAAACGGATCCGCTATTAATGCCAATTTTCTATTTGAGAGTTTTGACAATAGGTGCCGGAAATGACACCCACCACCCCTCCCCGAACTCTGAGTGTTAAAACAATTCCCACGCCACACCATACTCCCTTTAATTGGGCATTTCCTCCGTCTTCATTCATTGCTGACATTGATTTATCACTCAAATGGGAATTTTAGGACTTTAACACGTTCACTGCCGGGTTAAAATTACCAGAATTTTATTTTATTTAGAAAGTTCAAATTCATACCAGAAAATACCAATAGCAATATTTACTTTATTTAATTACAGTCATTTCGTGATTACATAAAATAAAAATTCTTCTTTCGAAATTTCCGGTACGAATTCGTAATTTCAGATTGAAAAACTACGAGTATACCCGTGGTTTGCAGTGAATGGGTTAAATGCATTGGAAAACAGAAGAGGGAAACAGAAAGAAGATTTTTTTTCAGAGGGTAACAATTTACCTTCCGAAAATTGACGTACTCTCTGAAATTTTTCAGGGGTGCAATGTTGCCCTCCCCTCACCCCTGTAGTCGGTGACTATGTTCATAATATTTTAATGTGAAAAAATTATGAATGAATGTTTCTTATGTAATATTTTATGTGATAATAGTGATTTATGCCTTACAGGATCAGGAAAAAAATATCCGAAATTAAAGTAATAAAACCAGGGACGGATCCAGAGAGTCTTTTTTTTTGGGGGGGGGGGGAAGAATGATACAGAGTAACAAGTAACCGACATAATATTGTAAAGTAATACCTGTGAAAACGAAACCTATCTATAACGGAATCCTTTCTTAAACTAAAAATTTGCATGATCTCGGCGAAAGGAAAACCGTACAATTATTGGGACTTAAAACGGCCTATAGAGGCGCTGATTGCAGCCGTCGGTACAGGAAAATTGGCCCTTTAACTAATGCTAAAGTGCCATTGAAACCATTATTTATTGTAAACGCGTTTAAAAGTGTTAGATATTCAAATTCGGATAATTTTTACTTTGACATATAAACACAGAACACAAATAGCACATGAAATCTGAAATTGTGCATAAAAATAATCATTATGAACAAATTAAAAATGCATGTAACGCAATGGGATTGCAAAGGATTTTCCTGAAGGGAGAAGTTATATCTTTTTCCACCAGATGGCGTATTCGAGCGCTTGAATTCCCAATGCACCTGCTGAGACGAAACCTGTCTAAAACTGAATTTTATTCAGGTACTAGCGATTCCGTTGTCATACGTTTTAGTGTATGTAAATGTAAAACGATATAATGAGTTATTGTTTACGATATATTTTGTGATAATTGTTTACGATAAGTCATAATTTTACAGTAATTCATACAGTAAAATCTGTGAAAACGGTTCCTGTCTTAGAAAAATTTCAGGGTTCTGACCGAAATAATACCATGCATATCTCCTGACTAAAACGGAAATCTGTCTGAAAACAATTTTTTTTAGTAGGTCGCTAGTGATTCTATTTTTACATGTTTTACTGTACTTCGTAATTTATTATTGTTAAATTATTGATTGTTAAATTAAGAGAAAACTAATACTAATACAGTAAAACCTTCTAAGACGGAAAATACCTAGAGACCAAAGGAAATATTTGTTTTAGATAATATCTCTCTTAACAGGTATAATTTTTTGGCGTTTCTTCATGTACTTTTTGCCGTTTAAGGCAAGAATCCCTTATAGGCAGTTTCCGTTTTCAATATTTTACTATACTATGTGTATTTATAATGATTTACAAAAGAAATCCTGCGAAATGGAATTAACTTAGCACGCAAAATTGCACGGTGTTCCTGCTGTCGGGCCCATGAAGTTTTTACGTTTAAGATCATTAAAACCTAAGGAAACGTGAAACTGACTATATACTCTTGCCTTAAATGAAAACACTTCATGCTGTAGAGAAATTAATACCATACAATTATTATTATACCTGCTAAGTAGGAAACCCGTCTAAAACGGAACTTTTCTTACGCCCCTAGCGATTTCATCGTAGCAGTTTGCTGTATTTTATTACTATTAGAATACCTCTTTTTCAAATAATTTTAGCTCTTTAAAAGCAGAAAAATTATGCTGCGAACTTTAGCATTGAGCTAATAGTACCTATTTCTCAAAATATCATGCTGTAGAGAAATGAATGCCATACAATTATTATTATACCTGCTAAGTAGGAAACTCTTCCAAAAACGGAACTTTTCTTATGTCCCTAGCGATTTCATTGTAGTAGGTTTTGCTGTATTTTATTACCATTATTACCATGGTATTCCTCTTTCGTAATAATTTTAGCTCTTTAAAAGCAGAAAAATTATGCTGCAAACTTTGGCATGGAGCTAATAGTACCTATTTCTCAAAATATTTGAAAGCAAGTCTTAGGATAATCTTAATTTTCAAAACGATTTCAGTAATTCTTATATCACAACTAAAAAAATAGTAGTTACACTGACTACAGTGGTGGTGGTGGGAGGGGAGGGGGGTCTTAGTGGTTAAATGAATAATTAAAAACTTATAAGATAGGTGCAAAATCTTTGTGTTGTGATACGTTAGCGATGTGTACAAGCAACAAAAAAAAAAAAGCTAAATAGCTTAAAAACTAGCATGGAATTTTTTCAAGGCTTTTTAATAAGGAACCCATTGAATTCAAAATGTAATACAAAATATAATAGAACCAGGAAATTGCAGGAAATAGAAACAGGATCCACTTTTGTCATTTCGATCTAAAAAAAGGAGAACTCTTTTATGATTCCGCGAAACAGCTGCTGCTGCTATCTAGCTGCAAGCTTAATTTATCTGACTGTCGTTTTAAAATACATTGGTACGTATCGTAATAAAGCCTGTGTAAACGGAACACTAGGAACAGTGAAAAAATTACGATTTAGAAATGGATCCATATTACCAGGTTTAATTGTATGGTGTTCGTTCTGTTGGGAATGTTTTGGTTTAAGGCAGGATTATCTTTTACTCAGGCATGGTCGCAGACAGAGACGTGTGCTAGGGACCCAGGTCTATTCACGTATTTTTATTTAAAAAGGAATTATAGCTGAAAACCTAAAAGGTTCCCCCTATTCCCGAAAAAAATTCTGGCGTCGGCTTTGTAGTCACGTTCCGTTTTAACAGGTATATCAATTTTGTCTCAGAAAAACTTGTTCCAAGTGAAAGCTTAGCGGGGAGAGGAAAAAGGAGTAAGAATGCGTACATACTATAGCAAAAGAAAATTTTAGGCAATTCGAGCTTTTAACTAACGCCGATTTCCTTTGTTCAACTCTAACCCATTTCTCATCCACCTTTATTTTCGCTGAGATGATGTTTCGAGGAACAAGAAAAATGTTTAAGTCATTAGCGCTGACACAGTTGTTTAGAAGTATTACGATTGATTGATGGGTATATTGGCAACCACCCTGAAAATATCCCACGTTGATCATCGGAGAAAAGAACGGCATTATTGTCATTCGTTCAGAGGTATTTTTTCTTTAACCTTTCGCAAAAAATAAAATGAAAAAAAGTAAGCAAGATTTTTTTTTCTAAGCTAACAATGAAATACTATAAAAAAAATGAGTACAAAAGAAATAAAGTCTGCTTAAAACTATTTTTGAAGGGGCGACCGACCCAATCGCCCCCCCACCCCCTTGGATCCGCGCCTGAATAGAACTTATGATTTATAATGAATTAATCAAACGATTTACAATGAATAATAATTTCAACAGCACTTTACCATTAGCTAAAACGATAATTTTCCGAAACCACCAGCGCTATCTATAAGCCAGTTTAATCGTGAATTTCACAATTAAATTCTGATCCACTCGCCGGTCCTGGTTGTATCATTGTTTTCATGATTTTTCAATCAAATCAAGATTCATTCATTCCGTGAGTGAGTTGACGGAACATGCGCATTGTGTACAAAGGTTTAGTTGCTAGTGCCAAAGCACATGGAGTAATGGGCTGATGTTTTAATGTTTTGAAACTTTTAAGAAATATTTTTGCAATTTTTTGCACCACTGTTTGGACTTAACATCTTCACGAGTTGTATAATAGTTTTACCTGTGACATCTAATTTTCAACCATGACCATCGAGTCCTTTCAGAGATTCGTTGAGACCTTTTGCCCAAGTGCCTGTGTGCCGGTGGATTTAGTGAAGATTGCTAGAAATGTTTTGCTGTCAAATATAGGGCCTAGGGTTGACCATGACTTTAGATATCAACCTCCGGAAATTATCCCTAGTCCCCTGTGTCTTGTAATGGATGGTGAATGTTGTTTAGATAGACTATATGGTGGTTTTTTCGGCGATTGGGTGTGCGGCGGACAATGGAATAGGATGGTAGACTTTCTCAGGACTTTTTTCCAAGTAGTGAATAAACGTAATATTGAAATAACTGTATTTTTCAATGGTGCTTTTGAGTCCCATCGAATGAGCAACTGGGTCGAGAAGCAAAAAGCAGAAAAAGAGAAAATTTCACAAGTGTTAAGGCACACAACATGTAAGGGAACTCCACCCCCAAAAGTTTGGTGGGTTGCTCCAAATGGATTGCGTACTTGTTTAAGAATTCTACTACGACATTTGAAAGTAAATGTTGTGCTTACTACTCATGATCACCATCAGGAAGTTATGTCATATCTGAAGAAATACAATTATCATGGGTTATTGGCTGATGATCCAGAGTACATTATTTTTGATCCTCCTCGTTACTTCTCATCAGTTCAGTTAAAGTTAACATTTAAGGTATTGTATTGCATATTTAAGGTATTTTGCTTAATTCTTGGCTAAATACCAGTATGTCCCACCTTTGTCTTGTTACCTTTTTTGCATGTTTTGAACTTTGATAATCCATTAGCTTAATGTGAAAACTTTATTGACATTGCAGCTATATATTCTTTATCAGTATTTAATCTCCTGTCCCTGATACATATATTAGTATCATTTAAATATCTTGATGTCCTCGTAGATTTTTTGCATATTTAGACTTTCTAGGCTAATGTTAAATTTTTTAAAGGCCTTTCATATATTCTGTAATTAATAAAAATATAGAAAAGATGTATGCAATAGATGTCAACTTTTACGCTTTTTGGCGACCATTATTTCTGTATAGTAATTTTTGCCTTATTTAATTCCTCTTCTGTGATTAAACAAGGCAAATATTATTATATGGAAATAGTGATAGCCAATTTGTTAAAAAAATTGCAACTTGTGTATACGTTAATCCTCTGGGACTTTGTGTTTTTTGAATCAACTTTATATGAAGAAAGATTTGTATAGTAGTGTTTTCTAAATGGGTGAGAAAAATCATTATACTATTATTTGCTATTTTCCTAATTTTGAAAATAATAAAAAAAGGTTATTAAGAATGAATAAGTTACTTATTCAAATAATAAAAACTTCAGTTTCTAATGTGTGTAGTATTATAAAATTGCATATTGTCTGCTATTTTCTGCAAAAAAATTGTATACAGGAGTCTCCAGACTTTTTTCTTAGGGTCCTGTTTTTGTGAAATTGTGAACAACTTTTTACATTTGTGAAAATACTTATAATTTTTTTAATTTGAAATGATCATTATATTCAGGTTCTTGTTTAGATATATTTTTAAGAAGACACATGTATGTAAAATACACATTTTCTTTATATTTGTAGAAGTGACAGTCAGATTTTACTTTTCAATGATTAAATTAGTGAAATGTTTAGTTTGGAGAGGGAAAAGTTTTGTGAAAGGTCTTTTTTTTAAGACAAAAGAATTTTGTGAAGTGTCTTGTTTTCAGGTGAAAAATTTTATGAAGGGCCTTGCTTTCAGATAAAGAGTCTGTCTAGACTTTTCTCCTAGGGTCCTATTTTTGTAAAATTGTGAACAGCTTTCGAAATTTCTGAAAAATCTAGTAATAATTTTGTAAATTTGAAATTCTCGTTATATTCAAGTTCTTGTTTATGCATTTTTAAGAAGGTATATGTATGTAAAATACACATTTTCTTTGTATATGTAAAAGTCAGTCGGATTTTGCTTTTAAATGGTTAAATTTGTGGAAGGTTTAGTTTAGAGAGGAAAGTTTTGTAAAAGGTCTATTTTTAAGACAAAGAATTTTGTGAAGGATCCTGTTTTTTTTTTTAAGGTGAAAAGTTTTGTGAAGGGTCCTGTAGTTTTGAGACGAATCATTTTGTGAAGGGTCCTGTTTTGAAATGAAACAAATTCAAAAGGGTCTTTTAAAGGACCCAATTTCTTCCTAAACAGATCCTTGCAGGTGAAAATTTTTGTGAAGGATCCTGTTTTCAAATGAAAAATTTTGTGAAGGTCCTGTTTTCAAATGAAAAATTTTGTGAAGGTCCTGTTTTCAGATGAAAATTTTTGTGAAGGGTCCTATTTTGAGATGAAAATTTTTGTGAAGGGCCCTATTTTGAGATGAAAAATTTTGTGGAAGGTCCTGTTTTAAAATTAAAAATATTGTGAAAGGTCCTTTATAGGACCCAATTTCTTCTGAAACGTATTCCTGGTATATTACTTCAACTTGCTGAACAATTCTTAGTTAAAAATTCCTGTTTATATTTATCTTGTGAAGGGGTGCATTTCTAAATTGATCAAACCTGTTGCTATGGCTTTGGTTGTTTCTAGTCTTATGTTTTGAGGGTTAAAACTTTAAAAATATTTTAACTCTTTCAGGGTAAGCTATTGTTTTTGTAATGTTGAACGTTCACCAGAATTTTTTAAAGGAACAGCTTCAGCATTAGCCTGCTGTCCGCCATCTTGAATTTTTTTTTTGCGCCGCGAAAAGGCCGTTTTCGCCAAGTAGTAAATGTCGCCAAGTGGTCATTTTTAGGCCTTTTAGGCTTAATCATAAAATATTTTTAAAGTAGATAATAAACAAAAAAAAAAAAAAAAAAGAGGAAAGCAAAGCAATTAAAAAAATTCATAAATTATTCATGATTTTCACTGCTTTGCTTTTTTTTTTTTTTTTTTTATTATCTACTTTAAAAAATTTTTAATTTTGGATTTATGGCGACATCGAGAAAACGGTAATACGTCCGAGATTACAGTAAATACTTAATGATTCTGAGGTTAAAATATTAAAATAAAGCAAATAAACAGTAAATAAAAAGCTGATTATTTGTTTTCAAGGGGGCTCTGCCCCCCTGAACCCCCCATTTTTTTTCTTTTAATGATAAATCCATTTTAGAATTAATGATAAATGCTAAATATACTTAATAATTTGCTTAAAAAAAATGGGAGTTGGGGGGGGGGGGGGGAACATACAGATAAAACAAAATTAAAACAGCAAACTATTTTTAAAATACACAGATTTTATGGGGTGAAAAAAGATTTCACTTGCTTAGATTTATTTATTAAAATGATGATTTTTAAAGTAAGTTTTAAGGGGCTATAAAAATGTTTAAAGAAAAAAAAAACATAAGATTACTTAAATCTTTTGTTTACCTGCCGGTAATCATACTATTACTTAAAGCAAGAATTAAAACAGCCAAAATGTACCTTCAAAACATATAAATATTTAAAAAAAAAAAACATAAATAATTTTTTAAATATTTTTCAAAATTATTGTTTTCACATAGCAAAAACCTAGCTTTAAACATAAAGATTTCACTTACCTCTTACCTAGAAACATAAAAAACTTGCTGTTGAAGGGAGTTTGGGATGGGGTTGATAAAAAGGTGTTTATTTGATGTCAGGGGGGCTCTGCCCCCCTGAACCCCCCGTGTTTTCCTTTTAACAATAAATCTACTTTTCGGAAATTGACAAATTAATCAAACTCACTTGCTTTGTGAGGAGTATTCCGAAAACCACGTTAATTTAAATCACGAAAATTAAAATAAAAGCAAAATCATATAATTTAAAACATAAAATAGTAAATTAATGCCAAAATTACGTTTTAATAAACATACATGAGTATATTAATGTCAAAATTACGTTTTAAAAAACATACATGAGTATTCGAGAAACCACGCAAATTTAAATCGCAAGAATCAAAAGCAAAAATATATACTTTAAAACATAAAATAGTAAATTATTGCCATAATTACATTTTAAAAAACATACATTTTAAGAAAAATAACAGAAAACCAACGATCTCACTTACCTAGAAAAATTATAAAATGGTGATTTTTTTTAGTAAGTTTTAGGGGTCTATAAAAAGGGGTTTTTTTTTAAATAAAGATTACTTATATTTTTTTGTCAGGGGGGCTAACTCCCCGGTAATCATAAATGATAAATAAATTGCAAAAATGCATCCTGATAAAAAACACGTGTAGTCATAAAATCGAAGAGAAAAGTAGCAAGCTACAGAATATTAAACAGTCGTCAAAAGAAATTATCTGCTTTAAAAATAATAAATTTATCCCTAAATTCAAATAATTAATACATTTACAAGAAATAAATCGCAAAAATGAAACCTGAAAAAAATAAATAGAAAACGGCGACACTCGTTGTTATGTGTCCAGTTGTCGTGGGGTCGCAAGGGTACGTGAAAGGGCCAGAATGCTAGAGCTGCCATAAAAGTCGGGGTTGCTATTGGCAAGCATGAAAGGCGAAGCTCGCCAAAAAACCCGCCAAATAACGATGATTTTCGATGAATCAAAAACAGCAGGCTAATGCTGAAGCTTAGCCTTTTTAAAGATTTTATTTGAAAAAAAAAAAAAAAAAGCAATGCAATTTTACAGATTTTTGCACCAAAGTTTTAAAAGTTAAAGCTTTTTCAAAAATTCTGGTACAAATCTTGATTAAAATTAAGTGGTATAAAATATATTTCCCTGCCTTTCAAGGGGTTAACTCTCTTTGTCTTAAGTCATATCCAGCTATATAAAATATAGAACTCTTTATTATCTTTGTTTTTGATTTTCTTTCAGTTTTTCTAATCTTTAACTACAAATGAAACATTTCCTGTCACAAATCTTATCGAACGTGATATAAAAGAAACTCACGATGTCGTAAAGTTGAGACTTTGTCATACATATTTGCAACTGCCTCGAAGCCGTGTTGCAAGCAAGCCTGTCACAACTCTTCAAAATGTAAACAGAACATGTTACCCATAATGCACATTGCAGCGATTTTGGAAAAAAATATCATCAAATGTTAAAGAAATAATCTGATTTAAATGACACCAATGGTGTCAGTGTCAGTATTATGTTTTTGTATTTTTTTTTACTTAGAGCATAGTAAAATTTGATAATTTTAGTTTTGAAACATTTTATGCATGCATTATGTGAAAGTCTCTCCCCCCCCCCCCCCTCCTTTCCTTAAAAAATAAAATCTGAAAGCAAGTTTTTATAATAGTTTAAAAGTTTTTTTAGATACTGAAATTTTTTAAATACACTAACATTTCACAACTTTTGATATATATATTTTTTTCATTTTAATTTAACAATAAAAATTTGTTAACTTCCATAAACAGACAGGCAGGGAAAATAAAACATCATTTTGTATTTACTTACAAATGAATGATAGCTAATATTGATTTAAAATCTCAATATTTATAAATATTTTATCGAATTTTAAAACAAGGATGTGATATAATGACATGAGATCTGGTTAATAATTTATCTAATACAAAAAAACAAAAAGGGATTTTTTTTAATTGAAAAAAACACTGTAGAAAGGAAAGTATAATTTTTAAAAATTAGTTCAGTTTCATAATGACTAAATAAATCACATATAATCTTGATATTTAAAAGAAAAATTAAACCTCATATATTTATAAGAATTGTTAAAATGCTTAATATCATATATTACACAAATTAATGTATGTAACATATTTTCAACAATTTTTAAGATGTTCATAAAAAAAAAAAAAAAAAAAAAAAAAAATCAAATTTCATGGATATATTTAATCAAACATAAAAAATGTTTTCAATGAAATAAAATCTGCATTAAGATTTCATTTATCAAATTAATGAATAAAGTGCTATCTTTAAATTCTTTTTTAATGGGAACAGCTTTGGGATTGCCATCTTGTTTGTTTGTGTAAATGTTTTGTTTCTCATTTCCAAAATAATTTTCATCCAAATTTACTTATTATAAACACGTTATTTAATTTTATTGACTAATTTATTTATATTTAATAATAAAAGTTAAAATGTTTTGATTTAACTTGATTATATGAGAAACAAAACAAATGTTCTGATTTATCGTCCACGTTCAGCCATCTCATTTTTAAATCAAAACATTTTAAATTTTATTATTAAATATAAATATATTAGTCAATAGAATTAAATAACGTGTTTATAATAAGTAAATATGGATTAAAATTATTTTGGAAATAAGAAACAAAACAAATGTTTTGATTTAATGAACAAGATGGCGGACATCAGGCTAATCCCAAAGCTGTTCTGTTTAAGGACATACAATGAAGAAAAACTATTGTGCACAAACTATCTAGTTTTGATTTATAGCTGGAAGAAGGACATGTAAGTGAAAATGTGCTGGATAATGCTTTTACATTCAAATAATTAAGAATTATATTGAAATTATAGCTTATGCAGGACAAAATCAATAGAGAGTAAAGATACCTGTAGTCTGCTATCAAAATATCCAACTTATACCATGGACCATACAACATATCTAATGTAGTCTGGATTTTATTATATATATATAATTTTATTTATTTTTGGTGTGGGGGGGGGATGAAAAATATGAATCTATATTAATAAAAGAAAGTTTTGTTCTGTGTGTCTGTCGGCAATGTCTAGAATAATCGAGCAACTAAGTCTGAAAATTTGGATTTATGTAGTCCAAAGCATGTCCTAAGGCTCAAAATTTTAATATTTTGATAATTGGCTGAAATATTAATTAAAATCTCATGAAACATTGCTTCCAAAATGCCATCTTTTTCTGAAAATGGTGCAAAAGGGAAAATATCAAAACTGCAAAATTTTGTATTGCTTCAAGGGTCAAGAAAGATTTTGGGTTTACACAAAAAAGACTGGGCTACCAGATGGACTTCTAACTATACCTTTTTGAAACACATCGAAATAACAAAAACTATTAAGTCTATCGACAAAAAAATTTGCAGATCTAGATAAAAAAAAAAATCCAATTCAGAAAAACCAAAAAAAAAAAAAAAAAAATCCATTGGTAACTTCTCCAGATATTAACGGATAAAATCATTTTACTTTCAAAAGGAAAGTTAATTATCTTGCAAAGGCATTTGCTTTTATTTTGAAGGCTATCATTTTCACACTCTAAGTGAAACAAACCACAAAGAGTTTTCGGCTCTATAAAATTATTAAAAATATGATACAGATTTGAAAATTGGTATATATACACAAAATCATATGCTGATTAAAAATTTCTAAAAATCGGCCAGTAAGCTTTTGTTTTATTAAACTATTTTTTATTTCATTTTCAATAAACAAAAGATAAAAAAAAATAAACAATGCTTTGAATAATTAAAAACCGCACTCACAATTTTTAACGTAATGCGTCATTCCATGCTAAAATCATATGCTGATTAGAAATTTCTAAAAATCAGCCAGTAAGCTTTTGTTTTATTGAATTATTTTTTATTTCATTTTCAATAAACAAAAGATAAAAAAAATAAACAATGCTTTGAATAATTAAAAACCGCACTCACAATTTTTAACGTAATGCGTCATTCCATGTCAAATCAACGTGGGGTCTGGACCTTGACGTCTCAGATTTCTATAATTTTTTGTTTATAGTTTGTATTCCTGGAGTATATGTGAAATCTAATTTTTTAAAAAATTTTTTAATGGAATTTTGAAAATGGCCAAAAGTACCAAATTTAACCAAACCTAGTCATATGATCCTCTGCAATTCTGTAACAAATTGGGCTAGAGAGCTCAGTTATATCTTATTTTAAAACTCTTTTAATGGGCTTTAATATGATATGCAACACTAACTATTTTGAGTAAAATTAATTTTTTGACAATTTTTCAAAATTTTTGAATTTAAAATTTTCAAAAACACAATTTTTAATTTTTAAAAAGAAATATATGTTAATCTTTGATTTTTCCGCTACAAGTGTGCAAAATTTTAAGATAGAGAAATGATGGGATTTTGAGCTATTAATTTTTGAATAAGAATTGTTTATTGAAACTTTTCAGGTGACTGGTTCCTTATACCTTAAAAATTAATAGTTCAAAATCCCATCATTTCACCATCTTGAAATTTTGCATACTTGTAGCCAAAAAATCAACGAATAACATTTTTTTTTTTTAAATTGTGTTTTTAAAAAATCTTGAAAACTTGTCAAAAAAATTATTTTATTCAAAATAGCTAGTGTTGCATATCATATTAAAGCCCATAGAAAGAGCTTTCAAATAAGACATAACTGAGCTCTCTAGACCAATTTTTTACAGAATTGCAGAGAATCTTGTGATTGAAAACTTGATTAAATTTCGTACTTTTGGCCAAAATTCCGTAAAAAAAAAAAAAAATTAGAAATTGATTTTTTATATACTACATAGATTCAAATTATAAATAAAAAGTTATAGAAATCTGAGATGTCAAGATCCTAAATTTGCATTTATTTTGTTGATTTGACATGGGATGACCCAGTCATTCCATGTCAAATTAACGTGGGGTCTGACTCTCAACATCTCAGATTTGCATGATTTTTAGTTTATAGTTTGTATCCATAGTGTATATGAAATATCTTTAGTTTCCCCTTCCCTTAGTTTTTTTTTTTTAAAATGGAATTTAAAAAATTGTCAAAGTACTACCAAATTTAACCATGTTTTTAATCACAAGATCCTCTACATTTCTGTAACAAATTGGGCTAGAGAGCTCAGTTATATCTTATTTGAAAGCTCTTTTTATGGGTTTTAACATGATATGCAACACTATTTTGAGTAGAATAATTTTTTTGACAAATTGTTCAAATTTTTTTTAAACCCTAATTAAAAATTTTTTTAGTACCAATTTTATTTATAAAATATATATATATATATATTTGTTAATCTTTAATTTGTTGGCTACAAGTATGCAACATTTCAAGATGGTGAAATTATGAAATTTTGAGTTATCAATTTGTGAATAAGAATGGTTCATTGAAACTTTTCTGATAACTGGTTCTTTATTATATTACCATAAAAATTAATAGTTCAAAATTCCATCATTTCACCATCTTGAAATTTTGCATACTTGTAGCCAAAAAATCAAAGATTAACATATAATTAAAAAAAATTAAATTGGTGTTTTTGAAAATAAATTAATGTTTTAAAAAAAATTCAAAAATTTAAAAAAATTGTCAAACAATTTATTTTACTCAAAATAGTTAGTGTTGCATATCATATTAAAGACCATAAAAAGAGCTTTTAAATAAGGTATAACTGAGCTCTCCATCCCAATTTGTTACAGAATTGTAGAGGATCTTGTGATTGAAACATGGTTAAATTTGGTACTTTGACAATTTTTAAAATTCCATTAAAAAAAAAAAAAAAAAAAAAAAAAAAAAAAAAAAACTAAGAGAGGGGGAAAATAAAGATTTTTCATATACACTATGGATACAAACTATAAACTAAAATAAAAATTATGGAAATCTGAGATGTTGAGGTTCAGACCCCACATTGATTTGACATGGAATGACCCAGTCATGTCAATTCAACGAAATAAATGCAAATTTTGGACCTGGATATCTCAGATTTCTGTAACTTTTTATTTATAGTTTGAATCCATGGAGTATATGAAAAACCTATTAATTTTTTTTCCTTAGCTTTTTTTATTTTATTTTATTTTTTTATTTTTAATGGAATTTTGGCCAAAATTACGAAATTTCATCAAGTTTTCAATCACAAGATTCTCTGCAATTTGTAAAAAATTGGGCTAGAGAGCTCAAGTTATATCCTATTTGAAAGCACTTTTTAAGGGCTTTAATATGATATCGAACATTGTTTTGAATAAAATAATTTTTTTGACAAATTAAAAAAAAATTTCAAAAAAATTTTTACTTTTTTTTCAAAAAAATATATATATGCTATTCTTTGATTTTTTGGCTACAAGTATGCAAAATTTCAAGATGGTAAAAATGATGGGATTTTGAACTATTAATTTTTAAGGTATAAGGAACTAGTTAGTTACCTGAAAAGTTTCAATAAACCATTCTTATTAAAAAAAATAATAGCTCAAAATCCCATCACTTCTCCATCTTGAAATTTTGCATACTTGTAGCCAAAAAATCAAAGATTAACATATTTTTTTTGAAAAAAATTAAAAATTGTGTTTTTGAAAAATTTAAATTCAAAAATTTTGAAAATTTGTCAAAAAATTAATTTTACTCAAAATAGTTAATTTTCATATCATATTAAGGCCCATTAAAAGAGTTAGTTAAGATATAACTGAGCTCTCTAGCCCAATTTGTTACATAATTGTAGATAATCATGTGACTGAAAGTTTGGGTTAAAATTGGTACTTTTGGCCATTTTCAAAATTCTGTAAAAAAAAAAAAACCCACTAAGAAAAAAAAAAAAAATAGATTTTTCATATACTCTATGGATACAAACTATAAAATTTTTTTTATAGAAATCGGAGACGTCAAGGTTCAGAAATTACATCAGAAAAAAAATAGGTAATTTCTTCAATATGTCATGGAAAAAATCTTAAATTTTCATCAATCAGTCATGAAAAAAAAAATGTCGAACAATTGCAAATTTCGTTAATCGATCGCGGAATACAATTGCGAATTTCATTGAACAATCATGAAATAAAATTGCAAATTTTGTCAATCGGATGTGGAAAAGATAAAAAATTTTGTTAGTCGGTCGTGAGATAATTATCAAACAATTACGGAATTTTGTCAAACGATCGCGGAATAACATCGCAAATTTCGCCAAGAGGGCATGTAAAAAATCGCAAGTTTCCTCAAACAAGTGTAGAAATTGATTGCGAATTTGTCAATCGCTTGAGTAAAAAATGAAATCTATTTTTGTCAATTGGTCGTGGAAAATATCATCAATCCATTTCATCAATCAGTCATGAAAAAAAGGAAAGACAATTGCAGAAATTAATTGTGAATTTACTTCGATCACGGAAGGAAATTGCTAATTTCGTCAAATGATCGTGGAATAAAATCACAAATTTTGTCAAACGATCGCATAAAAATATCGCAAATTTGGTTAATTGCTCGAGATAACAATCGCAATTTTCCTAAATTGGTCATAGAAAAGATTGTAAATTTCGTCAATCGGTCACAAAAAAAAAGTAAAAGAATTAGTAATTATTCACAAATTTCGTTAACCTTCTCGCTGACAAGCCCGTGTTAATACGTTCACTAAGCTCCAGGTTTCACTGCAATATAAGCATTTTTTAAATTAATATTATTCTACAGATATAATATAGTTGAATTGAGTCATTATTAATGAACATTGAGTCATTATTAATACACTCAAGGATTACTTTCATATATATAATTAAGTTTTTTATATAATTTTTGAATAAGCACCTTTTTTTTAGCATTCAAAATAAAATACAGAGAAAACAACATTGCAATTTTGCCTTTTTGCTAACGAGGGTTAAACGATCGCTGAATAAAATCACGAATTTTGTCGAATGATCACGGAAAAAAAAAAATCTTAATTTTGTCAGGAGTATAAAAAATCTCATATCGTGAAACAAGAGCAGAAATTAATCTCGAATTTCATCAATCAGTCGTGAAAAAGTCAAACAATTGCAGAAATTTATTGCAAATTTCTTCCGACAGCACAAAAAAGTGAATTTCTCCCAAGAGATTGCATAAAAACATTGCGAATTTCCTCAAACAATTGCAGACATTAATCACTAATTTCGTCAAATGATCATGGAATAAAACAAATTTACTTTGTTGTACTGTTTGTTTACACCTGGAAAATGCATGCTAATGTCACATTCCTACTCCTTATTATACCGCTGCTGCAAGCATGTCTTTGCAGAACTTTAAAAGTGTTAAAGAAATGGGGAGCTGGGATAGCCAATACCCATTTCTTCATTGTAGCAATGAATGAATAATGGATCATCTAAATTCCTCTTCTCTTCCCCTTCCCTGCCAAAATTTTACTTTTCCCTTCCCTTTACAAAGTATACAATGTTAAAAGTTGAAGCATTTAATGTATCTACACACTTTCTTAAAAATTAAATACTCATCATGATATAAGGGGAGAGGGTAAAATAAAAATTCATACATGCATTGTATTCTCATTTAAGAAAATAAACTATGTATTAGAAGCTAATAAGATATTGTTCGCAGTGGGCTAGAATTTAAATATACAAGTAATCATAAAATTATTAATGAATATGAATTCATTTAATATGAATAAACAAAGATATAACTAAACCAATATGCATATAAGAAATTGAAACAAAGTCCATTACAAAATGGGTAATTGCATCGTAGTTCCAAATCAAATACCCCCCACCCCCCCCTTTTTTTTTTTTTGTTAAATTAACCAATGCGTATTATCCAGACAACTCCAATATATATATATGGGTATCTTTTTCTGTTGATTTCTTATTGGTTAAGTTAAGCTGTTATCATACGGAATACCATACGATATGAAGTATATATGCTATTGCCTCTCGTTTTCTTGGAGCTGCACTTTCACGCTGCAACTAGGGTTACTTTCCCTACTGAAAGTTATCTGCTAATGTAAGAAGAGGGCGTAACATTTGGCGAGTAATTGCAGCAGGTGTTTTAATATTTAGTGTAGAGATCGATTGATAAACAGGAAGAATTATCGCGTACTAACATTTTATACATTGCAGTTTCTTTTCGTGTCTGTTCTCTATATATATATATTATTGTGATCATTTTACTTCAAATTCCAAGATTATAAAAACAATACTCTCGCTAATATAACATAAAAATTCTAAATTATAGAGTCCATATCTTCACTTTACGTTTTTCATTACCTGTAAATATTAAGAATTCTCAACTATTAGTATTAAGTGATTTAGAAAAAAAAATAGAATTTATTAAAACTAGTTTTTTGTCACATGTATATGTATTGGAACCGCACTTTATCGCTAACCCGAAATCTGTAACGCAAAGAAAGATTTTAAATTAAGTTTTAGTTATTTTGCCGAAATCACTATTATGACATTTTAGTTAATATATTTTACATATTTTAAATGTCATTCATGTTACATATTGAATGTAATGTAAAATTGAAATACATAATAGAATTTAGATATAGTTCCCAATCTTTTGAAGTGTTTTTTTTCCTTGGTTTTGATGATTTTAATCATTTTTCGAAAGTTTAAATGAGTTTTGATATTTTTCGTTTCAAAAACACAATCCTTATTTTTATACATATTGTGTACAGTCCTGGAGGGGGGGGGGGTGGGAGTTATATCCTCTACTAACTCTGCCGCAAATCACTGTATAAAAAAAGTCACAAGTAACAATAGATTAGTAATAACATCTAATAATAATGCTGTACATAAATTTTGCTGGGGGGAAGGAGGAAGTTACGTAAAGCAATTGTAACATATTCTAAAACTTTCAGTACTAAACCCTAATTTCGACATCATATTTTTCAGTAAATTTTACCTTCATGTATCAAATTGAAAGTCACTCGTTAAAGTAATTTAGAAATTACGCAGGTTTTATGTTTGCACCTCCCAATCTATACTAATATTATAAAGGAGTAAAGATTGTTTGTTTGTTTGTTTGTAGGGGGTAATCTCTGGAACTACCGAACCGATTTCAAAAGTGATGGCGGCAAATTGATGGTGACAACCCCTGCTCCAACATAGGCTATATTTTATGTCGGTGGCACTAACCCCAGGGGGTGCAGGAGCAAAAAACGTTCTAAAATTGTGATTTTTTAGCTATCAAACTGGCTATCAAGCCCTGAGAGCTTGCCAGCCGGTTCTGTATGTATGTACGTACGTAATGCGATAACTCTTCATAGAAATATGTTTTCCTTCAAATTTTGTTTATAGGTTCACTGTGTTAAAGCGCTTCCCTGATTAGTTTTCGGGATTGATTGGTTAAGTATAAAGGGGGGGAACAAGGGGCTAATTCCCCCCCCCCCCCCTTAATTTATATAAATGGGTTTTTCATGCAGAATTATTCCGTTTTCCTTCAAATTTTGTTTATAGGTTCACTGAGTTAAGGCGCTTCCCTGATTAGTTTTCGGGATTGATTAGTTAAGTATAAAGGGGGGATCGGGGGGCTAATCCCCCCCTTAATTTATATAAATGGGTTTTTCATGCAGAATTATTCAGTTTTCCTTCAAATTTTGTTTATAGGTTCATTGGGTTAAGACGCTTCCCTGATTACTTTTCGGGATTGATTGGTTAAGTATAAAGGGGGGAACAGGGGGCTAATCCCTCCTTAATTTATATAAATGGGTTTTTCAAGCAGAATTATTCCGTTTTCCTTCAAATTTTGTTTATAGGTTCACTGTGTTAAGGTGCTTCCCTGATTAGTTTTTCGGGATTGATTGGTTAAGTATAAAGGGGGGAACAGGGGGGGGGGCTAATCCCGCCTTAATTTATATAAATGGGTTTTTCATGCAGAATTATCCCATTTCCTTCAAATTTTGGTTAAAGGTTCACTGTGTTAAGACGCTTCCCTAATTAGTTTTCGGGATTGATTGGTTAAGTATAAAGGAGGAACGGGTGGCTAATCCCCCTCTTATTTTATATAAATGGGTTTTTCATGCAGAATTATTCAGTTTTCCTTCAAATTTTGTTTATAGGTTCACTGTGTTAAGGTGCTTCCCTGATTAGTTTTCAGGATTGATTGGTTAAGTATAAAGGGGGGGGGGAACGGGGGGATAATCCCCCCCCCCCTTAATTTATATAAATGGGTTTTTCATGCAGAATTATCCCATTTCCTTCAAATTTTGTTTATAGGTTCACTGTGTTAAGGTGCATCCCTGGTTAGTTTTCGGGATTGATTGGTTAAGTATAAAGGAGGGAACGGGAGGCATATCCCCCCCTTATTTTATATAAATGGGTTTTTCATGCAGAATTATTTTATTTGCTTCAAATTTTATTTATAGGTTCACTGTGTTAAGGCGCATCCCTGGTTAGTTTTCGGGATTGATTGGTTAAGTGTAAAGGGGGGAACGGAGGGCTAATCCCCCCCTTATTTTATATAAATGGGTTTTTCATGCAGAATTATTCAGTTTTCCTTCAAATTTTGTTTATAGGTTCATTGGGTTAAGACGCTTCCCTGATTAGTTTTCGGGATTGATTGGTTAAGTATAAAGGGGGGGAACGGAGGGGGCTAATCCCGCCTTAATTTATATAAATGGGTTTTTCATGCAGAATTATCAGATTTTTTTCAAATTTTGTATATATATTCATTGTAATTAGAGATTTACCTGATTAGTTTAAGGGGTTCATTAGTTAACTATGAGGAGGGGTTACGGGGGGATGACCCCCCCCCCTTAATATATTGTTTATTTCTTTATTTTTCGATGGGCTTATTTCAAATTCTTTGAAAATTCTTATTTCAAATTCTTTGAAATAAGAGTATAATATACAATTAGTGTGAATAGCCTGTGAACTCAATGCCCTCAGTTTAACTGGGCAGTTTTATTTTTATTTTTTATACTGAAGGAGCTAGAAATTTGAAATTTGTCATTGTAGTTACTTATAAGATGTAAATGCTCTCTAAGAACAAAATAAAAAAGAAATTGAAATTTAAAAGGGTGAAATGAGCAAAAAGCGTTCTAAAAACAGGCTAAATTACAATTTCTATGAAATCTCTGGAACTACAGAACCGATTTCAAAAGTAATGGTGGCAAATTGATGGGGACAATCGCTACTCCAACATAGGCTATATTTTATGTCAGTGCCACTAACATCAATGGGGTGCAGAATCGAAAAATGTTCGAAAATTGCGACTTTTTTATACTGAAGGGGCAAGAAATTTGAAATTTAGCATTGTAGTTACTTATAAGATGTAAATGCTCTCTAAGAATAAATTTTTTAAAAAATCGAAATTTAAATGGGTGAAATGAGCGAAAAGCGTTCTGAAGTCATTCTAAATTACAATTTCTATGGAATCTCTGGAACCACGGAACCGATTTCAAAAGTGATGGTGGCAAATTGGTGGTGACAATCCCTGCTCTAACAGCCTCTTTAATAAAAAACTATGCATTGCTGACGACTGGGTTTTTCGCTAATTGTTGCAACAGATTAATCTCGGAAAATGAAACATTTGAAGTTACTGAAAAAAATGATAGCTCAAAAAGTATTTGTCAGAAAATTGTTAGACAAACTGCGTTTGAAAGGTAAAAAATTGTATTTTTCTTGATATAAATTTCAAATCTAATGATTATGCCATTTTTCAAATATTGAATTTCAAAAATTACCAAATTTTCCAATGGAGTACCATAGCGAAACCTTCATGCGTAAAAAGATAATAAGGGCGACGTGTCCTGACGTGTATATTGGCTATAGCACGAGTCACAAATTATAGTAGCCTTATTATTCTGTTAAAATATAAAAGTTATTTATGAAATGTCAATATTTTGTTTGATTAAAGGTTCGTTAAAAGAAATTGACCAGCGTAGCGGGCGTAGCTTGCTAGTGTTAAATAAATGTTTGATCGTTGCAAAACAGATTACAAGACAAGTGTCTTTTTAAGCATAACTTAAAAACTATTTTGCGGAATGAGCTTTAATTTTGAGTTCGCATATTTGAAAATTCTAGAAATCTATTTCTGTTAGGAAAGTTTTACGTTACAATTGATTTTTGTTTTCGAAAATATAATTTTTTTTTTTTGAAGGAAAGCAAAATATTTTAACTCGAGAGGGGGGGGGGGGGCAGGGGGTATATGCGTTATTTATTATTAATAAGTAAGGGCACAATTTGCTTAACAAATTGAAAAACATATAAAGGTTTAAAATTTATACACCGCTAGGAGGGGGTAGACAAAATTTTAGGGTGGTTGAAATTCAATAATTAAAAAGGAAAAATAGACTGAAAAGGACATTCTCACCCACATACATTAAATACAATAATCCTAACATGAAGTGAAAAATTACCCAGAGCCAAGAATCGAACTTGGGTCCACAGCGTTCCGGGCAATCGCTCTAACCACTCAGCCACTCCGGCTGATTCTGAAACTCAATTTCTCACTAATAAACCCTGTTAGAGAGAAAGTCGCCAACCATCTAACAGACAGCCTTGGATAAACGGACAACGGTGAATATATTTTTACTATTCCACCAATTTACGAATAATTATGTATGTCTGTATAATAATTGTATATCTTTAAAAAAAGATTATCATGATTGTTTCAAAAGAAAATTATTAGAAGGTAAAATATAATTAACTAAAATAGCTGCTAGATTAAATTTTCATTTATTAAATTTTATTTTTCTAAAAGTTTAAGAACATTTTCTGTCCCCCCCCCCCCCTTCACTACAAAATTTAGATTCTGAACGCTGCATGCTTTTAACCTTGATGCGTGTTTGCTTGCATTTTTATCTTTGCCGACATAATTTGGCAACAAGTACGAAATAACGCCAAATACACTGCAGAAAGTAATTAAACTAGTACAGTTTGAGATGTAAATAAGTGACTACGACAGTACAATTATAACATATAGCAAATAATATAAGATATTGAAATAAAATAATCGCAATAAATGACTTTAAATTAGTAAATAAAGTTCTTATCGGGAGTGGTAAATTACGAACTCCGAAGAGACAATCGACGCATATGTAATTCTTTAATTTCAAAATAACTGCACATTTTTAAAGTTTTTTTCGTGTATAATTGGTCCCTGTGTTACTAAAGATATTGCTTTTTCCTTAATTCTTCTGTATTTTTGGTTTCAATATTTGCGACCACGCTAAACAAACATGTTGACTTATTGATGGTAGCCATTTTGAAATTTTAGAGAGCTCTGATTGGTGGATTTCGAGCTGACATCTATCGTAGAGGATAGAAACTACTGTCAGTTAGATCTTAAAAAAATTACGAGAGGCAATCTATCAAACGGGGAGATTTCGAGCTTTTTTCTCTTGAAAAACGTGTTTCGTATGAAATATCTGATATTGACTATGATATGAGAGTACGTGTGATAGAACCATTACTGTGTCAATTATCTTCTGATTTAATAGGTTATATTATTTGCAAAAAGTTTTATTATATAATAAATTACAAAAACAATTTAAAAATATTCACTTTTTATAATGAGACAATGATGAATTGCTTGGTAGTACAATCTATTCCCAGAGAAAGATATTTACACTTGAATATAAGAATTCAGATAATATTTTACAAATTCAAAATAAGTTAAATTAATAACAAAAATATTCAACTAAGTTGCTTTATTAAATATATGAAAGGTAAATGAAATGGTAAAAATCTTGCTGTATCATTGCTACAGCTAAATATTAAAACTCAATTTTCATCAGTCAGTTCAATTGAATTTCTTAAAAATTCAAATTATATAAAGCTATTTTTTTAATACAAATTTAGTTAAATTTAATAAGCTTATTTATAAATTGAATTCTGGAAATAAGATGGCAGCTGTCATCTATCGGCAAATGACAAATGCATTAAATTTTTTCGTTTGTACATCCAAACTATTGTTACTTATTGAGAAGTTGTCAATTCCATCCCCTTGATATTTTGTTAAAGGAAATGAAAAAGTTATTTGGGGGAAAAAAATTATACTTTAAAACATTAAATATTAGGGCTGTGACGATTAATTGATCAATACTTAATTGTAATAGTTTTTTTAAAATCAATTTGATTAATTCAATGAAATTTTTCCAAAATTAAATTCATTTGTTTTATTTACAAACTAAGGTAAAAAGTAAAAACTTGTCTACAAAATTTTCCTCCAATATTTTACCAAAAAATATTCTAAAAGCTTGCATCAAATGATTTAAAAAAGAAAAACAATGTCCAATACATTTATTTATAGAGAGAAGGTAGAAGATCAATAATAACGAAATGTCTGGTTTATATCTGTGCTGGGAGTGAGCATTTTTAATTGTTCTCAAAAACAGAAGATCTCTGACAGCGACAATGACGTCAAAGTTGTCATAAATCTTCTAATTTTTATGTCACATTAATAATATGTTTAATTATATTTTTGTATGCTGAGTAGGGGGAAGGTTTAAAGTTTGGTTGTAGGTGTGTTATAGTTTAGATGATTATTTACTCATTGTTACTAGAGAGAAACAAATACAAAAGAATTTTTTAATGGTTCTCAAGATTTTAAACTTTGTGTACTTGGGAGTGTAAAGAAGGGAAGTGAAGCAAAAATTTTGATGGCGGGGGATTTTGTTGTGTTTTTTTTAAAAGCAAAATCTGCCTAAACATGGAAAAATCTCCCTGGCCCATGGAATTTTTAAATCAATTTTTGTGTACAAAAAAATGGAATGGGAGGGGGAGGCTTATTTTTGGGAGAACCAAAGAAAATAAAAATTGCTTAAAAGTGGGTGGGCACTTAATTTTGAAGGGAAAGGGGCGTATAATTTGGTGGTAATTGCTAAACAGTGATTTGAAAACTATTATATGGCATATACACTATATTGCCAAAGGTGACCGGTCACTTGCGAATTTAGACGTTTTGTTGACTATCTAGAAAAATACATGAGGAATTAACTTGAAACTTCAGGTGTGTAAACAGTATAGTATAGGTTATATATTTCCGGGAAGATTTTTTCCCGAAACCCCATAGGGGACTGTCAACAAATTGAAAAAGAAGGAATATCTTTTGGATAACCCTGTAAAAACTAATGTAGCAAAAGTGTTCAAACTCGAGATTATTAATAAGTGGCTTATTGTAATATACTGTGTTTATTTTTATGAGGATAGCATGTATACTCGAAGAGAAATTAAAGTTTATATAAAATCAGTCCCAAAATTTCATCAAGTTTTTTGCTTATAATTTGCAGAGTTCTTAATATAAAAAAAAATTATTTTGAGAAAATATGTCAAACAACATTGTACATAATACTCTGCAATCGGAATTAAAAAATAATAAAAATTGGATGAAAAATGAGTAGGTTTACTAAAAAATGTTTCACTGCGCATGCGCGAATGCAATCAAAATATAATATGCATAATGTATTAGCTAAGTATATAGAGCAACTTTTGTGAAAGTCTCAAAACCATAGCTTGAAAAATTTGAAAATTATCATCGATAGAATAAGCTCAAAATCCGTTGTTCCCAAAAAGAAGCAAAAAGATGAGGGGTTGTATCAAATATCTGTTGATTAGTGCCAAGAAGCGTACACAATATTGCACGTACTACTATATTTGGATACAACCCCTCATATTTTTGCTTCCTTTTGGGAACAACTGTTTTTGAGTTTATTCTATCGACGATAATTTTCAGAATTTTCATAAAAATAAACACAGTATATTACAATAAGCCACTTATTAATAATCTCGAGTTTGAACACTTTTGCTACATTAGTTTTTACAGGGTTATCCAAAATATATTCATTCTTTTTCAATTTGTTGACAGTCCCCTATGGGGTTTCGTGAAAAAAATCTTCGCAGAAATATATAATTATACTGTTTACACACCTGCAGTTTCAGGTTAATTCCTCATGTATTTTTCTAGATAGTTAACAAAACGTCTAAAATCACAAGTGACCGGTCACCTTTGGCAATATAGTGTATTTGCAATGCCTTAAAGGATTACTGTTGGTTAATTTTCTAATGTATTCTGCTGTAAAGTGCTGCAAATTATTAGGGGTTTTCTGTTATTTTTAAAATCTCCAATCTTGGTAAAAGAATCTGCATCAGGATTTGCAATAGATAAAAAGAAAGGTGGTTTTTCAGATCCTAATCAGAATTCTAAGTGAGATTTGAAAAGTGGGGTTATTTTACATTGAAATTCTTTAAAAAGAATAAACAAAATAAATGTGTGATCCCACACTAAAGAAAACAATGATCATATAGATTACATTAATTAAACCATAATTACATAATTGTATTTTAAAATTTAAATTAAATTCAAATGAAGATATTTATTGTATAAGCTCATATAAATAAAATAATTTATGAAACAATGTGTGCGTAGTTTTGCATATTATTTTATGTATTTTTAATGTTTGAAATTCTAACATTATATATTTTTTTTAGGGTTGTTTGGAGACTAAAGAATATATTTTAAATGAAGTTACAAGATGCTTAAATCTTCATCCTAGTCGCATTTGTGTTGTAGCAGCTTTACTCGGAAATCACATCATTACAGATAATGATTTATCCTCATTTCACAAATCATTATGTCCTGATGCTAAAGGAAAAGTAAGTATTGATTTTTTTAAGCATATTCGGTGATAACTTCAGCAACATATTCTTTAATAAAAAAGTTAAGCGAATTTGATTCCAGAAGAAGCAAGATAGAAATAACTGGTAGTCTAAAGATCTATTACTGCTAGTAAAATGAAAAATAATGGATAAATCATGTGTTTAAACCACTTCAGTTTTCTTTTGAATGTCTCGCAGCAAATGAAAATTAAATCTTGCTCTGTATTAAGGAAATGGAAGGAGGTGGAAGTGTTGAATGTACTTTCTTATGCAAGTGATAATTGACATGTGAGCAAAGGGAATGTACAACTTGACAATAATTTTGAAACCTCTCATTAATTGAGATGATTTTTATATTAAACAATTTTAAATTATTCATTTCAGACAGTTAGGTTAAGAAAAAAACTGAAAAAGCAGATTTTATTTCCAGAAGAAAGAAAAGTACAATAAACAGAAGTCTTCTGGCAAAACCAGAAGACTTGGCAAATCTTTGCTTTATTTAAATGCAGAAAAAAATGAAATAAAAAAAATTAGAATAAACAGAAGTCTTTGACAAAACCGGAAGACTTGGCAAGTATGGAATAGTAATTTTTGCTTTATTTAATTGCAGAAATTCTGCGATTCATGGTTTTTTGCTTCTCATCATGTTTAGATCATAAGTTACATACATAAAAAATACAAACAGAAGTCTTCTGACTAAACCAAAAGACTTGGCAAGTATGGAATAGTAATTTTTGCTTTATTTAAATGCAGAAATTCTGCGATTCATACTTGTTTGCTTCTCATCATATATAGATCGTAATTATATACATTAAAAAAATTCAATAAACAGAAGTCTTCTGGCAAAACCAGAAGACTTGGCAAGTATGGAATAGTAATCTTTGCTTTATTAAATTGCAGAAATTCTGCAATTCATGCTTGTTCGCTTCTCATCATATTTAGATCAGAAGTTATATACATAAAAAATATACAGTAAACAGAAGTCTTCTGACAAAACCAGAAAACTTGGCAAGTATGGAATAGTAATTTTTGCTTTATTTAATTGGAGAAATTCTGCGATTCATGCTTTTTTGCTTCTCATATTTAGATCATAAGTTACATACATAAAAAAATACAAACAGAAGTCTTCTGACTAAACCAAAAGACTTGGCAAGTATGGAATAGTAATTTTTGCTTTATTTAAATGCAGAAATTCTGCGATTCATGCTTGTTTGCTTCTCATCATATATAGATCGTAAGTTATATACATTAAAAAAAATCAATAAACAGAAGTATTCTGGTGAAACCAGAAGACTTGGCAAGTATGGAATAGTAATCTTTGCTTTATTTAATTGCAGAAATTCTGCAATTCATGCTTGTTCACTTCTCATCATATTTAGATCAGAAGTTATATACATAAAAAATATACAGTAAGCAGAAGTCTTCTGGCAAAACCAGAAGACTTGGCAAGTATGGAATAGTAATCTTTGCTTTATTAAAAATGATCTGAACTGACAAAAGTAAACTGCTTTATTAAAAGTGATCTATCTGACAAAACCAGAAGACTTGGCAAGTTTGGAATAGTAATCTTTGCTTTATTTAATTGCAGAAAAAAAAAATGAAATAAAAAAATACAATACACAGAAGTCTTCTGACAAAACCAGAAGATTTGGCAAGTATGGAATAGTAATCTTTGCTTTATTTAATTGTAGAAAATTTCCAATTCATGCTTGTTTGCTTCTCGTATTTAGATCTTAAGTTATATACATAAAAAAATTCAATAAACAGAAGTCTTCTGACAAAACCAGAAGACTTGGCAAGTATGGAATAGTAATTTTTGCTTATTTAATTGCAGTAATTCTGCAATTCATGCTTGTTTGCTTCTAATCATATTTAGACCATAAGTTATATACATAAAAAATACAACAAACAGAAGTCTTCTGGCAAAACCAGAAGAGTTCTCGAATATGGAATAGTAATCTTTGCTTTATTTAATTGTTCTGTGATTCATGCTTTTTTGCTTTTCATCATATTTACATCATAAATTATATACATAAAAAAAAAAAAAATCAATAAACAGAAGTCTTCTGATAAAAACAGAAGAGTTGGCAAGTATGGAATAGTAATCTTTGCTTTATTTAATGCAGAAATTCTGCAGTTCATGCTTGTTTGCTTCTCATCATATTTAGATCATAAGTTATATACATTAAAAAAATTCAATAAACAGAAGTCTTCTGACAACCAGAAGACTTGGCAAGTATGGAATAGTAATCTTTGCTTTATTAAAATGATCTAAATTGACAAAAGTAAACTGCTTTATTAAAAATGATCTATCTGATAAAACCAGAAGACTTGGCAAGTATGGAATAGTAATGTTTGCTTTATTTAATTGCAGAAATTCTTTAATTCATCTTTTATTGCTTCTCATCATATTCATATAGACTTTGAAATGGTTTCTTACTTCTCATTATATTTGGATAGTTTAGATGGAGACTCTGATAAGGCTTCAAAATTCTTTGTTACTTCTCTCAATAATTGGTTAAGACTTTGACATGATTTTTTGCTTCTCATCACATTCAGATTATAAGTTATATGTATAGACAGATAATGCTTAAATAAGTTTACATGATATTGTTAAGTGATGCAAACAATGCCAATAGTGATAAAAAGAAGAACATCAGTCAAAATAAAAATGTTCGTTTTTCTGTATATATTTTCTCTGTACCTGTTTTTCATTTTGATCTACAGTCTATCATCTTGTGAAGTTTCTTGTTTTCAGCTTACTGGGTTCACATATTCATTAGAAAAAAAAAAAAATCCAAGTTTTTCCAGAGCAGTGTCTACTGCAGCCCAGCAACAAATTTGTGATGTTGCATATAAAAAAAAAATCTTAAGTTGTAAGTTTGAGAGTAGAAACATTCACAACTGTTTCTGGTTTTTATACTCTGATGTAGAGGTCTGCATGGACCGAAATTTCCAGGCTCAGCCCTGCCCATGCAAAAATCAATGAAATCACTGACCTAACTCAATTTTTATAAAAATTTCTGATTTTTCTTAACTTACAATTAAGATTCTTTTAATGAATACTTCATACATATTTAAGTGAAAATTTTACAGTATATTTTAGATTACTATATGTTTGCAAGCCATAGAATAAACATTAATGACCACTTACACTTTTAGACTACCGTAATTTCGCGCGTATATGCCGCACCTCAGACAATTCGATTTCCTAACAGAATTTATTTTAAATAAAATATGACTTACTTCTGCTTAGCACTTATTTGACTTCTTATTTTCAATAAAATTTCCGGTTTGAAAAAGACTTAACTAGGGTGCGGCGCATACGCGAGAAATTGTGGTATTACATTTAAATAAAGACATTAAAAAAAATTAAATGTGGTTTAGAATAAAAGAAAAAAGATGGTTAAAAACATAACTTTTGAAGCTGTATAATAATAAAAAAAAAAATCTTTGAAAATAATCTAATTTTATAAATAAAGTATAAATTCCAATGTTTCTATTAACAGATGTCCATTATTGCTGTTACTATTTTTACAAAATAAATTGCTTTCTCGACATGTCCTGGGAACAGTTGAGTCCAGTTCTGGCTCGGCCTGAGTATGTAGAATAAAATGTAAGCCTGATTCCATCCTGGCAGGAGTCAGCTGAAAAAAATTAAACTTGGGCTTAAACATGATGTAACTGTTCAATGCCAATCTCTATGCTGGGCATGTTATATTTCTGTTTCGCCCTGTAATTCCTACAATTCCTAAAATTTTCTTACAGTCCTAAAATTCTACTAAATTTTTTTTTGTTTCCCTAAAATTTGTTTTGATAACTATTTTTGTTTACAAATGACTGATAAAGTTAGTTTTGTTTTGTATTGTGATCGCCAAAGCTGATTCTTGTTAGGTATTTTCATTGGTTGTTCAAAAGTAAGTGGTGAACAACAACAAAGATATAAAGTATCGTAACTTTTTAAGTGTAATTAAAACTGCACTTGTTTTACATCATGGTAATGCTGATCTTGAGAAGGGATTTTCTATGAACAATTGTATGCTAAAAGATGGTTTCAATGAACTTCTGACAAAAAGTTTGAGATTTGTAAAAGATGCTGTTAAAAATTATAGAGGGGTGAATAAAGTACATATTAAAAGAAGAAAATTAAATGTGAAACTAAATAAAAGCTAAATTTATTTTCTATGATACAATAAAACATTTTATTTATTTATTTTTAAACAGTTGAATATTCTTTGTGTTTCATTTAACTATGCCTTTCAGATGTTAAAAATTTAGCATGGAATATATTTACCCTCTTAGTAATTGAAATCTAGAAAGCCCAACTTTTGATGAAGATAATTAAATGTGAAACAAAATAAAATTTTGAAATTTATTTTCTATTGTACAATACAGCATATTATGGATATTTCATTGTCATGACAAAAAAATTTAATCAAGAATTTTCTAAGAATTTATGCTGTGTTTCTTAAATTACTTGTGTTATAATACAAGTGCATTGAAAAATCACTGGGGATGGTCGACATAAATTAGCTCTAAAATATCCCTAAAATTTCATTGTCTAATCCCTAAAATTCCTCCCTAAAATTTAAAAAATATTTGCTGCACCCCCTGCAAGCTAGCATCGGCTTGTGCAGCACATTTATACTTATTCTCATCCATTGGAAATTGTTCATATTTTATCAGTTTAGTTTGATCCTTTTAAATTTGTTATATTGAGCAGATTGGCCCACTTAATTTTTTTATTGGACCAGCTGGTCTGTGTAATTATTTTTAATGGCTTGTCCCGTTAAAGAAATTTCTTTATTCTGCCGGCCTGGCATGGCCCATTTGACAATTTGCTTTAATTTTGTCAGGCTGGGTACAGTTCTCAGGCCAGGCCTGGGTCTGTGCAGACCTCTACTCTGAAGCACAAGCTATTGACTTTCTTAACAAATTTTTGCAAAATTAATTGTTGAGCATCAAGATATTTATTTCCTGGCTGATGATTGCTTGACACCTCATATTACTTAATCAAAGTCAATGTGTTCCTAGAGTGCCTATGCAGGCATAATATCTGTGTTTTCCTCACATCTACGCAGGGATGATCTAAGAGGATTCCACAGTGGGCTGCGGTGGAGTGGAGCTCAGGTGTTCAACTTGTCTTTTTTGTGTGTTACAAACTTGTCACTGGGCTGCAGTAGGCACACTGCTCAGGAAAAACTTTGGGGATTTTTTTTGTTTTTGTTTCAGTGAACATGAACATGAACCTGGTAGGCTGAAAACAAGATGCTTCACAGGATGATAGGTATCAAACTAATGCATCTATTTTTACAGGTAGCACCCAACACCTTGATAAAGGCAATTGTAGATTATGTTCGAAATTTAAACAGTGTTGATGATTTAGATGAAGTTGCCTGGCAGGTATTTGGGTCACATAATGATGAGAGAAGTGAAAAATTCAAGCAGGCTGTTTTATATTATTGCCGAGGAAACAGGAATGCTGGATCTCATTTGCCAAATGTTGCAGGTAAAAGATTTATAGTCTCATTGTTTAGAACTCTATTTTACTGGCTTTTGAATTAAAAGAAAATCTTTGTAAACTGATTTTAGCTTAATGAAAACAAACTATATAAAGTGCTGAGGTATATGCTAAAAGGTCTAATCAAATATATACATATATTTTATTGCACCTTTTAGTATAATAAATGGTCACATGCACAGAGACACACACTAGATAGATGTGACCAGGGATTTAGGGAATGGTATACAATGGTAATATATATCCCTTAAACGTTCTGGATTTTTAAAAGGAATTTCATATACAGTAGAACCTCGATTATCCGACGTAATTGGGACCGAATCTACATTGGATAATCGAAATTTCTGGTTAATCGAGAATTTATCAATAATCGTCTAGTTTAATATGTAACATCATCATAGAACCGATATTATGACTATTTAAACTGCTAAATAAATATTCAAATTATGCATGAAAATAAATTTATCTTGAAGTAAAAAACTTACAATTATTTAAATGGAAGCTTCATCTGGCGTACATTGACCATCTTTTGCCGTGCAGAGAGCTGCACGTCAAAACATTACTTCAGAGGAATCGCACTGTTCTTGTTGTGCCAACCAAGCAAGGCCTTTTGAGAAATACTCAAAACCATCATTGTTACCAATCTTTACTTGGGAATCATTCTTGCCTTCATCATCATATTCCAAATTTTGAAATGAGGATTGTTTTTGTTTAGAACAGGGACGTGCACACAGGGAGTGGGATCGGAGCTTGCAGGAGCTCAGGCTAATTTCAAAGTAATTCTAAGAAAGGAGAACCAAAATATTTATCTGTACTCTTAGTTTGGAAAAGACCGCTTGTATACACAAGAAATGTGAAAGAAAAAAAACGCTGAAAAAAAGGTCAGGAAACTGATGTCAGTTTATGAAGAGTTCCGATTAAAAGAGGGTCAGATAATCGAGGTTCTACTGTACCTCTTGTTTTTCAAATAAAGCTAGAGCAAATACTCTCTGGATATTTCACATTTACACCATTGGATGTTGCTCTCAAAACTCAATATTAGTCAAAATCGGAGTTGTAAAAACTAGTTTTTACATTCATTTACAAAGTTTTAACTGAGATGCTTAGTAAAAATTGGTTTAAACCTGATAAACTTAGTATTTTCTAACATGTTTCAGTTTATACTAGAATTAACAAAAAAAGATAGTTAAAACTAGAATTAAGCATGGTGATATTTTTAACTATTAATGGTTTTATATATTAAAAGTAGTTATAACCAAGGTTGGCAAAAAACTGGGTTTTTTTGAAAAAAACCAAAAAAACCGTTTTTTTTGGTTTAAACCGGGTTTTTTTGTATCTTTTTTAATTACATATATGCACATCAGTAAATAAAATTTAACATTGACAAGAATGATTAATATTACAATAACAATATATATATATATATATATATATATATATATTCTGAAAACAGTTTAAACAAAATAAATAAACAATTTTTATTAATTATGTACAAATTCAAATCATTAAATTTTATTTAGAGCTGAGCTAACATCATTTACATTCAAATTCAAAACAGTTATATATATACAAAAGTTTCCTATGTAATACATAGAACATGATCACTTGTGCCGTGAGGTTCTACAGTAATGGTGATAAGTTTTAAATAATTTTTAAAGATTACTTTTTAAAAAAGTTGAAGAAATAATTGCTGTTTTATATATACATATTTCCAAATGCAACCTGTAATTCATGTTTACCAAATGATTTAGCACACTTATAAAACATATTAATATGTTTATGTATTTCATATTGCATTCATAGAATGGATTCTGTATCTTAATGTTGATACTTAAAAGTTTTTAATAGTATTTAATTGCAAGATTTATATTAAATTCTTTAAAGACTTAATCTATTGCCTTCCTATATTTTTTCATTTTAATAAGCAACACTTAGTTGTGTTACATAAGAATATAAAGATATAATGTAGAATTTTACCTTGGTATGCTATACTAATTTTTTTTAAAAATAAAAATAATGCAAAGAAAAGAAAGTGAGACTTACTTTTTTATTCAATTTAAAAAAAACAAATTGAATTTCAGTAAGAAAATTAAATTGAAATATATTTTTAAAAAATATATAAAAGAAACATTTTAAAAACATGGAAATTGAATAAACTTTCAAAATTTTAAGAAAATGGAAGTACGACACATGTCTATAAAGATTCTATGTTAATAAACAGGATTATTAGGGTTTAATGTTTTAAACAAAAAAACAAGTTTTGCCGCTTTTTGTAAACCCAGTCTGTTGCGTAACTTTGATTGTACAGCACCAAATGAAGAAAAAATTCTCTCTACATTTGCAGTAGTCACTTTTGCAGTAAGAATCGTTTCAACTTCTTTCAACACACCATCATTGAACTTTTTGATTTCATTTTCTTGAATATGCCACCATTCTATAGCTGATACATCTTTACTAAAATCATTCTCAAAAAGATATCTTTGAAATGGAGAACTTTTGGCACAAAATTTTAGTATCAGAGATAATAAATTGTTTTTGGGAAATTTTGTTTTAGCATATTCCAATGCTTCTTTTTTTTCCTCCGATGACAATTCGAGATCAGCATCCTTGGCTCTTGGATCCAACAGATAAGCAAAAAGATAGGCTGGTGTTATTGCCATTTTATAATGAGTATCTAGTTTTTTCATAATGTCTTTATTCACTTTCAAATCTTCCATCTGTTTTTTTAAATTTTTAAAAAGAAAAACAGTTTCTCCAATTGTACAATTTTGGCTTTGTACTTTATCTAAAGCTACACTAATTGGCTTTAATTGTTGAAAATAGTCTTCAGCATTTCTTTTCAATGAAATGTTTGAAACTAGACTTTGGATATTTTTATCAATTTTGTCTTTATTATTTTCGCATATAGTTACAAGAACTGACCATGATTTCAGATAGCTGTCTAAAGCGTCAGCAAATGAGTTCCAGCGAACTTCACAAGGCATTATTAGTTTTGATGTACTTGCATCTTTTCTGAAGCACGCATTTGCATATTGGTTGTTTCTGAAGTATTTGATTACATGCAAAATTTGTTCTTTTACATTTGGATAACTTATATCATTTGCCAGTAAATTTAAAATATGGGCTGCACATCCATAAGTAATAATATTAAACTCTTCTTTTTCATCAGACATATCCCTCATTTTTCGGACATTTCCAGTATTGTCTGTCACTAATGCTTGTATTAAACATTGAAATTCCGATTGGCATTTATTAATGGTTGTAGTCGCAATATCATACAGATTTTCACTTGTATGAGCAATTCCCGATGTATCAATAGTGTCTGCTAAGTATGTATTCCCGTCTTTTGTTGTTAAAGTAACACAGATCACAGGTTCGTTGTGAATGTTTGACCATCCATCTAATCCTAATGTGACAACTTCATTTTTTAAAATATTTGCACATTTTTCTTTTTCTTTGCTGTAAGTATGATCTAATAAATCCCCAGCAATTTGTTTTCTTGATGGTGGAGAATATTCTGGGCAGAAACTCTGAACCATTTTAATAAACTCAGGATGCTCTACAGTGCTAAATGCCGTATTTGTAGCATATATAAACCGAGCAACTTGTTCATCAAACATTTGCTTTTGAGATGGTGTTGATTTACTGACAAAAAAGTCCATAGTATCTCTTTTCCTTTTTAAAGAACCAATTTCACTTGTTGCTCTTTGTGTTATTGCTGAATCCAAAGAACTTGAAATACTGGATAGTGACACTGACACATCATCTACACAAAAATAAAAATAAGAATTGCTTAATGATACAGAACATATTACTTCAAAAATCATAATCATATAATTAACAATAATTCAATACAAAGACATTTTTTTTCTTTGTTTTACTGCAAAGTAAACATCTCTATCATATTGATGTATTTATTTTTGATAATTTATTTAATACTCGAGATAAAATTACCATGTCTTTTATAATTTTGGATATTTATGATTGGTGAAAACTTAGTTAATCTCTAAGAGCCATGCATAAATTAAAAATTAACAATTTCATTTAATAACAGTTCTGATCACATAATTTGTTCTTAATAATATGATTAATTTGTAAAACTTTCAAACTTTTATCAAATGTAATTTTAAGATTATCAAAATAAAGTTCTCTAACAAAAAAAATGTCTATTAAAAATTTTCTTGTTTTTTCCAAAATTTCATTACTTAGAATTACATAAATATTTTTTATTTCATAGAATATAACTTTCTAAAATCAAATAGCATATGCAAATTAAATAATAATATATGTGATTTTTATAATTTATCTTCTCAATCAAATAGCATTTCAAATAATAATGTAATTTTTTATAAGAGTTTAGAATCATCTGAATGAAGATATACATAATATGTTCTCAATATGCATTACTTGTAATTTTACAGATAAATTAAAAATTTTGAATTTAACAAATATTTAACTTATTAACAAATTTTTAACAATTTTCTTTCAAAATTAAAAATAATAGCAGCAATAATAATGATAAAATAAGTACTTACCATTATCAACAGAATCAGAATCAGAATGATGATGAGAATTATTACAAGTTTCAATGTGTTTCTTCATCCTAGCTACTTGACCTTCCATTTCTTTATTACAATTTTTGCATCTAGCTCTACAACCTTTCCTTTTATCATTTTTTACTTTATTAAAATATAACCAAACTAAATCTTTTCTTCTACCAAAATTAGACATTTTTTGTTCTCAAATGCTAACTCTTGGACCATTCATACACAGGTGCAACTATGATGCAACTGTGACTTATGCAGGTTGACTGCTGAAATGAGTTGAGTTGTTCAGTTAGAAGTAAAAGTTATTTGTACATCAAATAATTTGAAAACTTAATTATATAAGAAAAAAAATCTTAAAAAAAATTAACAAAAAAACCAATTGGTTTTTTTCAGAAAAAAACCATTTGGTTTAAACCGTGCCAACCCTGGTTATAACTGAAAAGCATGTTTCAGTTAAAACCTGAAATTAGTCAAGACAGTTCTTAAAAAAAAAAATGGATATTTTGAACCAAATTTCCAGATGTGACATCTTGAGAAAGTCATCATGAGACATGTAATTGTTTATCACTCAAGATGTAATTCGTGTATCAAAAAGTGAAATATGTCATTCAATTCCAAATCACTTTAATATCATTCTTTTTAACACTTTCCAACCTAGTTGAAAAGTGTTTGACTTCGGTTTGTCTGTCCGTCTGTCCATGCTCTAACTCCTGTAAATATACCCAGATTGCCCTGAAATTTTTGTATGTTATTGTTGTTCACTATAGCATGTTCCCTATTTCAGCTGCAGTGTGTAATAGACTAATAGGTTACTGTGACACTTATAGTTTTTTTACAGGGACAGTCAAAAGTATTCCGTTACTTTACAGTCAATGGGAAATAATCATTTCAAGTGCATTTTGATGAAGCTACGTCATTTAAAGCGTAATAAAATTGATATATAATTATGAAGCGCATTAAAACATGCTTTTTGTAGAATATGGGGTGCAAAGCATTTATTATTTATTTACCAGGTCAAACAAAATAATTCTGTTACACATCGTTCTTTGGAGAAAAAATCATTTGTAGTGTAATTTAGTGATATTTCACTTTCAAACATAATGAAAATTATATGCATTACTAAGGTGTCCTGTAAATTGCTTTCTTGTGTGCATTGCGTTTATTTACAGGGACATACAAAAGATATTGGTTACAGTACATGTGTGATATTTACAGTCTATGCGTGATAAGTGCATTTTTAAGTTTAACTAAATTTTTTCGTAGTACGTGTGTGTTTATAAACTCAGTTGATCATATACAGGGCTACACAAGAGAATAAGTATTACAGACTATGGGAGTGAATTGCTTAAGGGTAGTTTTTAATTGTGTTTATGCATTTTCCTGCTGAACTATATTTATTAGACTAATAGAAGTTTGTGGAATATAAATAAATTCACATACAGGGCTACGCAAAGAAAAAGATACATTGTCGTTTATGGTTGGTAATTGCTGTGAGTGAGTTTTCAGTTTTAGCTTAATATGTGGTGTGTACAAAAGTTTTCAGATAATATACAGGGATGTACAAAGGATTTTTAATGCATTTCCATCGATTGGCGAAAATTACTAAATGTGAATATTCTAACTGAACTAAATTTTATCATACTTATATATCCACATCTATTGATCATATACAGGGCTGCACAAAATAATTAGACTACTTCTACACTGGAAGGTGATTTCGAAAACTGTATTTTTCAATGTGTTATGTTTTCTAAACTGTTTACTTACATATCTTCTTTTACCTTATTTAACGGTGAATTCGGCTGTGTTGGAAAGTGTTTCATAATCTATGCTTAAAGCATGATTTTTCATTCTTGTTTTATGTTTAAAAATGAGTCTTTGAATGTGTCAGAAAGCTTGGTGTTTTTGATTAGAGGAAAAATACTTTTTTTTAGAACTGCCTTAGCACATTCATTGCATGTATAGTACCAGTACTATGCTAGCCACCTGACACATGAGTCACATATAGAGTACTAGTATTACCCTGAGTTTTTTGCTTCTTGCTGCCTTTACTCGGCTCACCCACTACATAGCAACTCGCTAATGGGCTTAATGGATTCAGTATTGAACAAACTTTCAACTGTATTTTGCACCAACCATTAGTTTTTTTTTTTTACCTTTTAAATCAAAGTTTGATTTTCTTTTTGTTTTTTTAGGTCAAATTTTTGATGGTCAAAGAAATTTTTAAGCTATTATTTGCTATTTTTGGGTAAAATAAAAGTTAACTGATAAAGGAAATAAAAAAACAAAAACAAATTGTGCCAAGGGGCTGAAGAACCTGGATAATTAGTAAGCATAATGAAAGTGTTAATTTCAGGTTTTTATTGTAACATACTTCTCAGTTAGACCTAGTTTTAACTGCTAAAAACCATTAATTAAAAATGTCTTATACATAATTAATGCTAGTTTCAACTGAAATATAACTGAAGGAAATCTAATCGGCATTTTTGGTTTTTGATAAAGGAAAAATATCTTTTAGAAAATGCTGTCAACAACAGCTGAAGACAGGTCATTATGAGATAGTAGGGGCTTATAACTCATTGTGAAACATTTATTGAAAAATGAAAAAGATCGGATTTTAAATAATTTTAATAGACATTGAAACATTTTAGAGAGTACTAGTTTTGTCTAGTTGAAAGTACTTTTCACTAATGGGGGAACTGCAAGAAGTGTTAGTCGTCGATTTTGACAAGAGTGGTATTGTTGGAAAGATCTTGTCATGAAGAGTAAAAAACTTAATGTAACTGCCTGTCAGAAATGAGCTGTGTTTGAGATATCTGACAATTTATGTCACACAATTTATTATTGCTGGTATTTATGCGAAACAATGAAAGAGCAGTAAGTCGAAAATCATTGGTCACATAGAATAATTGGTAGAATGTCTGTAATATCAGGAACTAACTCTTCACCTTGTCCTATGGGAGGAAAAGAGGGCATGGGCAGGGCCTAGTAGGGATGGTCCCTAGGCACTCAACCATGATGAATTTTAGCAGTACTGTGGTACGCGTTCCAGGCATGCTGGTTTAGGGTAAACAGCATGTGCCCATGTAACGTGTGAAATTGAGCCCAGTTCAGAATATGGCATCAGCTTTAGGCTGTAATGCTATCACTGACAAATCTGTCATTGCCACACTTCGTGGTCACTTACTGTCTCATTTTGAGAAGTTCCGGGTGGGTAGAGAAGCTACCAACATAGAAAAACAAATCGGTCACCAAATGAATCACACTGTGAAATTTTGATTGAGAATGAATTTTATAATTCTATGGCTGTAATAACTGCAGACCTAAACAATAATGAATTAGAAGATGATCCTACATACAAACACACTATGATAATGAACGATAAATGTTATTCACTCTATAGTCTATAGCAGACCTGTCCAATCTTTCAGTACGCAGGAATGCACTTCAGCTGACACAAAACAATGAAGTGCACCATTATTCATGCAGTTGAAAATATACAACAATACAGGGGTAGTACTTGTCCTGAAATTCCTGATATTCCTGAAAAAAATAAAAACGTCCTGAAATGTCCTGAAATATGGTAGTCTGTCCTAACATTCCTGAAATTTTGCGAGTTTTGTGCTATATTGGCATTTGAAATCATCAAATAGGGTTAGGTGTACCTTTTTACTGATGCAAAACAATCACGAAAGTCACAATTTTCTTCAATCTATCGTTAAAAATAGTAATTTTCATCAATTTGCACCAAAAAAAGTTGCAATTTTTGGTGATCAGTTATCAAAATTCGCAATTTTTATTGATTAGTCATTTAAAAATTTCGCTATTTTCGTCTCTCAGTCGCATAAAAAAAATCCCAATTTTTACCAATCAGTTATAAAAAAGAACATTTTTTGCAATTTTTGTCGATCAGTGAAGAAAAATCGAGATTTTCGTCCTTCAGTAATGCAAAAATCGCAATTTTTTAGCAACTTGGTCAAAGGGTTTTGGTAAAATTACCTTTCTTTTAAATGTATACTTTTACACACACACACACATACAAAAAAAAAAAATGTGTATGTAGTGTACTATTTACGATAATATAATGTATTGAAGAGGGAGTTAAGGGTTTTTTTGGTTAGTATGCTAAGCAAATGTGTCCTGAAATTGTCCTGAAATATCGAAAAAAGTATGTCCTGAAATATAATCAATCTAGGGCTAGTACTACACCTGACAATATTATCTCACTGTGATATAGTGGTGCCCCCATACATCTACTTGTTACACATATAACTCTCACAGCAACTGTCATAAGGTCTCTACAATGCAGCAGTGCTGTGTAAAATTATGTTAAAGTGAAATATAAATCATAGTTGAGAGAATAGGTAATTTCAAAACGTTTTGGAGAGAGAGGAGCCAAAACGCAAATGCTGCCTATAATAAAAAATGAAAATAAATGCCTGCCGAAAAAACAGAACCATTAATGACTGCAAAGCAAAGCATCTTTAATCTAGATTTATATAATTTTAACACTTTCCAACCTAGTTGAAAAGTGTTTGACTTCAGTTTATCTGCTGTATGGCCGTCTGTCCATGCTCTAACTCCTGTAAATATGCATGGATTGCCCTGCAATTTTTATATGTTATTGTCGTCATCTATAGCATGTTCCCTATTTCAACTGAAGTGTGTAGCACTTATAGTTTTTTTACAGAGACACTCAAAAGAATTCCGTTACATTACGGTCTATGGGGAAAAATCATTTGCGGTTTATTTTAATGATGTTACACAATTTCAAACACATTGTAATTGATATATATCACTAAGGAACATTACAAGAAGATTATTATGGAATAGGGTGTGCATAGCACTTATAGTTACTTTACAGGGACAGTCAAAAGAATTCCGTTATATTACGTCTATGGAGAAAAATCGTCTGCGGTTTATTTAAATGATGTTTCACTATTTTAAATACATTGAAATTTATATATATCACTAAGGTGCATTACAAGAGGCTTACTACAGAATATTGTGTGTATAGCAGTCATCGTTCTTTTACAGGGACACACAAAAGAATTATCTACTGTCTGTTAACAATAATTCCTGGAAGTGCGTTTTAAGTTGCTGAACGCAATTTTAAATTGAACTCACTTTTTGTCTATTACTTGGTGTGTATAAATTCTGTAGATCATATACAGGGCAGCACAAAAGTTCGCGAACACATTTCCGTTTATTGACAGAAACTCCAGAAGGAGAATTTTAAACTGTGCTACGCGTTTCCTAACTGAACTAAAATTCAGCATCCTATGTAGTATATATACAAATCTATAGATCATATACAGGGCTGAATAAAAGTATTTGGATGTTTTTCCGAATACTGTATATGTTGGAAATTCCTGAAATTACGTTTTTAAATATGTTATGCGTTTTCCAAATTGTTTACTTAGATGTTATCTTTCAGCTTATTAAACGGTAATGATTTGTAAAATTATTTTGGAAGCGTTGGAAAGTGTTACATAATCTATGCTTAGTGTTGACTCTAGGAAAAAAGGGCTGCCGGGCGGAATTTTTTCAAAAAGGAACACTATTCTAAAAAAAGGGCACATTTTTTCAAAAAGGGAACACTATTCTAAAAAGAGGACACGTTTTTCCAAAAAGGACACACTTGTTACCTTGTTCACAAAAAATATTTTGAACTGGTTTGTTAAAGTCACCTAATAGAATTTGCGATATTTTCCCGCGATCAATTGAATTTCGCGACCCCCCCCCCCTCCTCCTCCCTCTATCAATTGACGAATTTCAAGATTTTTTTTTTCGGCAATTTATCGACGAATTTCGCATTTTTTTGCAACTGACTGAAGAATTTCGCTATTTTTTCTCATGATTGAATGCTGAATTTAACGTTTTTTTCCCTCTACCAATTGACGAATTTCACAATACTGTCGAACCCCGTTAAAATGCGAACAAAAGACCGACCAAAATTTGCGTATTAATCGAAGTTCGCAAATTTTCGTCCAGTGGTCCATCTAATAAGAACCTATACATATAAAACATATCTTTATGGCTATTCTAAGCTTTAAAAATATCAAAGAGCCAATAATTATTGTCCTACATAATTATTGGTTCTACATTTAAAAAAATTCAGCTTCAAATGTAAAGCTTGGAGAAGTTTTTTTTTTTTGGGGGGGGGGGGGGAGCTAAAAAGTCATTGCCTAAGACAAAAGCTTTTTATCAGCAAAAAGACACAGCCAATAAAATCTAGGAAAAGTGAACTTGTGTATGTGTCATGAAATATATCACAATACATATCCATTGATATCACCGAACCCTGCAATCTCGTACCTAAAATTGTTTTTAATTTGTAAATTCCTTATTTTTAATTTTAATATATTTTTCATATAAATTATAAAACGTCGCAATCAAATTTAATTAATTTCATTTTTTGTGGAATGTAAAAGATGCGACATTTAGTTTGAAATTGATTTTGTCATAAGAAGTATAAAGCAATGTTATTTTCATAGTTCACCAGCCCCACCAGTGGCTGAGAGGTTGTGCTCTCGAAGCTGGTAGACGGGAGGTGCTGGGTTCGATCCCAATCGCGCCCGTCGGCCTAATCGTTCGGAGTTTTCGTGGTTTTCTTCGAGCCGTGGATTTATCCATGCGTAAATATGGATTAGGTTCCCTTAGAAAGACCCCCACGAAGGGCACTCCCCCCGGGCCTATATCCCTAGTGTAGATAATTGGCCGTCAATAATCAACCCAACCCAACCCAACTCATAGTTCACCAATACTCACAATCCCCATGGCAGAATGTACGTGACGCTGCGACGGGCGTCGTAGACTTTTTAGGGCACCTGCTTCCTAAAAACATACAGCGATGCCGCGTAAGTTATGCGAAAAACGGCACACTTCGTCGAAGGATCGTGAAAAAAATGGCGAATTCACGGTGAAACGACGAAGAATCTCAGAAAACTGCGAAATTCATTTAAAGATCACGAAAAAATATTAATTTCGTTGACAGATTCAGAAAAAAACGCCAATTTAGTCAAAAGGCTGTGAAAAAACGTGAATTTCGTCAAAAGGCTGTCAAAAAAACATGAGTTTCGTTGAAGGATCGCGGAAAAATGCGAATTTTGCCGAAGGGCTATGGAGAAAACGCCAACTTCGTCAGAGGATCGTGGAAAAAACTTAATTTCGTCGAAGGATCACGAATAACGGTCAATTACGTCATTGGATCGTGAAAAAAAACAGAATTCTGCCGACAGATCGCGAAAAAACGGCAAATTTTGTCAAAGGATCACCAAAAGACGGTAAATTTCTTCGAACGATATCTAAAAAACGGAAAATTTCGTCGAAGGATCTCGAAAAAACTGTAAATTTCGTCAAAAATCACGAAAAAACAGCAAATTTCGTCGAAGGATCGCAGAAAAAAACGCGAATTTTGTCCAAAGGCAAAAGAAAAAACGCGAAATTCATCAAAGGATCTGGGAAAAATGGCTAATTTCATTGACAGATTGCGATAAAAACGCAAATTTTGTCAAAGAACTGCAGAAAAACTTGATTTTCGTCAAAAGACTGTAAAAGAGTTTCGTTAAAGGATCGTGGAAAAAATGCAAATTTCATCAAAGGGCCACAGAGAAAATGGAAATTTCGTCAAATGGCCGCAGAAAAAATGACAATTTCATCAAAGAATCGTGGAAAAAACTGCTAATTTCGTCAAAGGATCACAGAAAAAGTACGAATTTCGTCGAAGGGCCACGGGAAAAAAAAACAAAAAAAAAAAAACGTGAATTTCGCCAAAGGATCGCGGGGGAAAAAAGAAACGCTAATTTCGTCAAAGGTTCATGAAAAAAACGTGAATTTTGTGAAATAATCCCGGAAAAGATGCAGCATTCCTTTAAAAAACTGCAGACACACAAAGTTCTATGCTTATTAATATAGACATAGTTTTTAATCTGAAACAATATACTGAACTAACTTTTGAAAAATCGGGTTAATCCTAACCCAATTTGCAAGCATCTACACTCAGCCTGAAATTGACTCAAATCAAAAGCAGAGTTAATCCGACCTGCAACAAGAATAATTATTGCCGAGAGGGAATTTTTTCCCCTCCCTCCTCTACTGTAACCTTTCAGAATATTTGCTGTGAATTTCAGAATTTTTTTTTTTTTTTACTCAGAAAGTCTGATAAATGCTAATGCCTTAATTAATTAGAACTACAACTACAACAAGAATAGATTTATATGATATATTGCGTATTGCAGACTATTTTTGAAAACATTATTAGCGTTGCAGACACTTGAAAATTGTTCTCTCACTGGGCTCACAATTATCAAAAATATAGACTTGTGTTCTGTTATATTACTAATATTCTCAATGACATTTCATATCAAAAGAAAATATTTTATAAAGAAAAAAAAAGAAATACAGCAAATGTCTCAGCGATCAATATTTTTAACGACAAAGAAAGCTACATGAAAGCATCTAAAATATACAGCACATTAAAATACACAGTAATCATGTTGGTGATAAAAATATAAATTAAAGAAACTGCTATGAATCAATTTTTAATCAATTTTTAATCAACTTTTAATCATCCAGTTAACCTTATTGATCAAAGCATCTGGTCTGATATTTTAATCAGATTAAAATATCAGACCAGATGCTTTGATCAATAAGGTTAACTGGATGAATTATGCCCTCCAGATTCGACCGGGATAGCTCAGTGGTAGAGCGTGGCGGCTTCAGCCAAGCGATCCCAGGCTCGAATCCTGGCCCGGACATTTTTCGTCCAGTTGGAAATTTACAACTTGTACAATTTTTCATAGTTTACAACTGCTTGGAACTAACATTAAAATATTTTTTTAAATTACACTCTGATCTTAAAATTATGTTTTTCCGTAATGCTTTTCTATAGGGCCGCGATATCCACGTTAACACATCTTGCCGGGATGGCTTCCTTATGAGGCTACTTCACTCACGTATTCAATATTTAATTTTTTTTTCTTTCTTTTGTTTGTATTGGCTAGCTGAGATGGATATCTTGGTCGTTTTTTACTTTTTTAATTTCGTTTACAGGTCTTTTAACTACCGGCTTCGAAAGTGAAAGTATCCTCATAAAAATAAAACCCAGCAAACAAATTTGAAAAAATAAAACGACCTTTGTAGAGCTGTCCAATGCAAAATAATGATTTAAGAATATGGAAATGCAAATGAGATATTAAAAAATATATATAGGAATAACGAGTAGGTGTGTTTGAGTGAAGAAGCCCCTAAAAAAGCCGTGATGATTCAAAACGCTACTAATTTTTTTCCTAAGAGAAACTATTCAAATTCTATTTTTTTACATATAGAAAGGACTCAATGAATGTATCAACAAGTTTGCGTTTTTCAAGTACAGAAAAAATATATATTGAGTTGCGAGCAAGTGAAAAAGAATCATACAACCCCCCCCCCCTTAACGATAGAAAAAAAAATCCCATCTGCTATGCAAATTGACCAATTTCTTTCAAAATTTTAGCAAGTTGAAATAATAGTTGATTAGGCTGTCTAACAAATTTTTATTAAAATATAATAAGTTATTTGAAAATTACAGCACCTATCAAAAATGCCCTCTATAGAGAAAAAATAGAAAGGTAATAGTGGTTTGTTTTTGTTTATTCAACTCCTTGAAATCTAAGTCGAATGTTTGCCCCACCAGTGGCTGAGAGGTTGTGCTCTCGAAGCTGGTAGACGGGAGGTGCTGGGTTCGATCCCAATCGCACCCGTCGGCCTAATCATTCGGAGTTTTCGTGGTTTTCTTCGAGCCGTGGATTTATCCATGCGTAAATACGGGTTAGGTTCCCTTAGAAAGACCCCCACGAAGGGCACTCCCCCCGGGCCTATATCCCTAGTGTAGATAATTGGCCGTCAATAATCAACCAACCAACCTAAGTCGAATGTTTACACAATCAGATCATCAACTTTGGATGGATATGCTGTGCTATGCCGAAAGAAACCAATAAATCTTTTTAACGGATTGGTGATAATGTTTTTTTTTTCTTTTCTTTTCTTTGTGTGTGTGTGTGTGTTCGTAACGGATTTCATCGGAACAGTAAAGGAATTTTAACTCAGTCTCACATGGGCAGTGTTCACATTTCTTTTTAAAAGGATCAGGGCAGATTTGTTTTTTGGCAGGCGTTTTTTGTTCAATGAAAGAGCACTTTCGTTACACTTCCTATTTTATTTCTCAGTACAGCATATACATCGGTGTTGGAAACAGTGGAAGGGACGTTTGCATTTGCAGCCTGTATGTTTGGCACTTTCACGACAGTTTTTAAATTGTTTCATCTCTTTCTTCATCTAATTTTTTCATGCGATTTCCAGTGTTTTATCGCGTTTTCCTTTTCCCACATTAGTAAAAGGAATCCAGTTTCAAACTTTTAGTTCAATATAGCAAATTTTTTCTTCTTTTCAATAAAATTTAATCTGAATTTCCACAGCGATTTTTGATTTTTTTTTTGCGATTTTTTTTTAATGTCATTTTTACGATTTTTTCGCGTTTTACAGAGATTTTTTGGAAACCTTAACAGAAACCCGGTTTTAATCTATTAGCCCATTATGATAAATTTTTAGAGTTTTGTAAATTTTAGCGTTTTTTCCCGTTTTCAATCTTTTATTCCTATATATTAAATTTTGCCTTCTGTTCTACTCAAAAAATTTTATTCGAAACTCCTTCAGCTATTTTTTAATTTTGGGGGCTTTTATTTACGCGATTTTTAGGGGGGTTTTTGAGATTGGCTGCGATTTTATGACATTCATACAAGATTTTAATCTCGCCTAATACAGCAAATTTTGTCCTCTTTGCATTAAAGTTTATTCGTATTCATATAGCGATTTACAATGCAATTTTTTTTCGCTTTTCGTGCATTTTTTTTATATTTGTAAAAAAGAAAAAGAAAAAAAAAGAAACCTGGTTTCAATTTTTTAGTATAACATTTTATTCCTCTGCGATTTTTTTGCGTGTTTATGAATTTCTTGTGCTTTTTTTCTGCAATTAGGAGTCTTTTTGCATTCTGCAGAGATATTTTAAAATAAAGGTGTAAGATATTTAACAAAATAAGGAACACGCTTTTCGATTCCTAATCATGCCTGCAAAATATATTCCTTTAAGAATTAGAAAAAAAAAAGAGAGTGTGAATGTGTCAAAGTTTCGCGTTGTTCGAAAAAATATATTATTCAGCAACTAACAGAAATAATGATTAAAAGAAAAAGAACAGAAGGTAAAATCCTTCCTTTTTTTTTACTATTAAAAAAAAATAATTGTTATCTTCGATGTTAATTGGCCAATTTCGTTCAAATTTTCAGCCAGCCGAAATAATAATAAATTAGGCTGTGTAAAAGATATTTACTAGAGTATGATAAGTTATAAGAAAATTATAGCCCCATAAAAAAACCCACTGGGAAAAAAAGTTGACTACGACGCCGGTTTGTTTTTTTAACTCAGAGAACCGGACGCTGAGAGAATTAAATAAGCTTTCCATTTGATGTTTAAAAAAAAAAAGCAAGCTAATTTTACATACTTCCAACAACGATCGCTTGCACTTAAAACAAGGGCACGGCTTTGAAAAATTATTATTTTTTCAAAAGGTGGGGAGGGGAGCTCCCCGTCAAACGTGCATGACCATACAACTGGAGAAATTTTCGATAATAAATATATATTTTTAAAATTGTAATGAGAATTGCATTATAAATATAGAAAAAATATGGGAAAATAAGAAATACAAAATTATTATTTGGATAAAATCTAAATTTTTCTATTTTAAGTCATTCATCATTGTGTGTTTCGACTACTGTAGTGGAAAAGGGGCAACCCCGCACCCCTTTTCTACTGCAGTTCACTGTAACGCGATTTTCACACATAATTGTGAACTATTCACTGTCACTTTTACTCATCATGACAAAGCAGAGTCAGGCCTAAAGGAACAGCATCGACTTTCAACTGTAGTGTTTCACAAGATCATTTGACTAAAAATCACTTTTCCTAGAGCGAACTGTACCCAAAACCTGAAGAGTTGAAGTAAATTTGCCGGGAAAAAATCCGAATCCGATCCAATTCCCGATTAGTTCACATCCCATGCTCGAAATTCTCGTTAACACATCGGTAAAAGTGGGACCGAGCGGAAAAATATGTACTTGCTTTCGTGCAAATGCTGATAGAAGAAAAGTAAATGGTGGATTTTGATTATAAAAAAAAAAGCAATTGTGCGTTGTGAAACTCTCTTAAAGACCGCCGGGCACATCGGAGGGGTCAAAAAGGGACGCCGGGTGCATCGGAAGGGTTAAAAAGGGACGGCGGGCGCATAAAAGGAATAAAAAGGGACGCCGGGCGCATAAAAGAAATAAAAAGGGACGCCGGGCGCTGCGCCCTGCTAAAACGGCTTAGAGTCAACACTAATGCTTGACGCATGATTTTTCGTTCTTGTTTAAAACTAATAACAGGATCATTAGAGGGGGACCAAATGAATCTTCAAAGGATACCATGGTGCATAGGAGCCAAGTTTGGTCCCATAGCTGGGTCTGCGACAAGAGCAGATTTGAGGTGGTTGGGAAACATGCAATTTGCCGAGGTAGACAGCGAGCCAAATGAACTAGGGGGTCTGGGGAGAGGGTTCTGAGCTCCCCCAGCTGGGTCCGGAGCTGATGCACTTTGAGCATTTTAATGCGAATTCAGAACATTTTAGACCACTTACCACTTTTAGATAACACACAAAATATTACTAGATATCTGTATATCGCTATGCTAAAAACATTACTATATCAAATTGCAGGTCGATAGAGCAAAGAAAATTGATACTTTTTGCCACCTTTGTCTTTTTTGTGAGATCCTTCGACGAAATTTGCCGTTTTTGAGAAATAGTTCAACAAAATTTGCCGTTTTTGCGAGATCCTTCGACGAAATTTGCCATTTTTGCGAGATATTTCAACAAAATTTGCTGTTTTTGAGAGATATTTCAACAAAATTTGCCGTTTTTGCGAGATCCTTCGACGAAACTAGCCGTTTTTGAGAGATCCTTCGACGAAATTTGCCATTTTTGTGAGATTTTTTGACGAAAATTGCCGTTTTTATGAGATCTTTCGACGAAATTGGCCATTTTTTCGAGATTTTTCGACGAAATTTGCCATTTTTGCGAGATTCTTTGACGAAATTTGTCGTTTTTGTGAGATTCTTCGACGAAATTTGCCGTTTTTGCGAGATATTTCAACAAAATTTGCCGTTTTTGAGAGATATTTCAACGAAATTTGCCGTTTTTGTGAGATCTTTCGTCGAAATTGGCCATTTTTTTTAGATACTTCGACGAAATTTGCCATTTTTGCGACATCCTTCGACGAAATCTTCCGTTTTTGCGAGATCTTTCAACAACATTTGCTGTTTTTGCCCGATACTTTGACGAAATTTGCCGTTTTTGCGAGATCTTTCGACAAAATATGCCATTTTTGCTAGATACTTCGACGAAATTTGCCATTTTCGCGAGATACTTTGACGAAATTTTTTCCGTTTTTGCGAGATACTTCGACGAAATTTGCTGTTTTTGCGACAAAATTTACCGTTTTTGCGAGATACTTAGATGAAATTTGCGAGATCTTTCGACAAAATTTGCCGTTTTTGCGAGATACTTCGACGAAATTAGACGTTTTTGCGAGACACTTCGACGAAATGTTCTGCTTTTTGGTGATTCTTCGATGAAATTTGTCGCTGTCCTTCGACAGAATTGGCCGTTTTTTTTCAGGATCATACGATGAAATTTACCGTTTCTTGATATTTTAAACACATTTTGCAGGGTCTGCCGAGATATTGCAAGGTCTGCAGATACTTTTCAGGGTCTGCACCGCAGATCCACAGACCCAGAAGTCGGCCCCACTGGCACTGTGTTGGACAGCCCTGGTCTATAGAAAGAATGCTGTAATATACATCAGTGATCTATACCAATTTCATTAATTTTGGGTTTGTGTAATATGAGTGAAATACTGCAAAAAATAAAATTTCTCCTTTAAAAATCATAATGTAACAGAATACTTTTGTGTATCTGTCTAAAAAAACTGTAAATGTTACTCACTTCCATATTCTGTAGAAAGTATGTTGTAGTTCATCTCTGTAGTGGTTATGAGTTCCACAGTGGTGTAATATCATTAAAATGCACTGCATAAACGAACTATTATCAGCTGTGTATTTCATCTTCAATACAGAACATGTTATAGTGAACCTCAATAACAACATACATTAGTATCATGAAAATATTTTCCAACATTTGCTTGTTACAATAATGTAAAGTAACATTTACAGTAGTATAAATAAATATGCAAAACAAAGAAAAAAATTGGAGCATTATCACAATTCGTAATGGATTGCCCAAGCTTTGTGAATGCTACTTTAAGTTCCTCACTTACCAAAAAAAAAAATTTTTTTCTTTAAAAGCAAAAATGACTGAAATAATTCCTTTGGCAATTTGTATAGCCATAGATTATAAACAAGTAAAAACAAGCCGTTTTTGAAACATGTAGTTTTTAACAACTTTTAAAACTTTATTATTTGAATACATAATTGATATCTTTCATATAAAAATGCTTTTTGGTGTAGTATATGTGGATAATCTAAAACAATATGTGAAATGTAAAAAACCTTTTAGCATTTTTAATTTAAAGCAAATTTTACCTATGTTCTGTTTTTCGTATTGGATCCCCTGGTGTAATTTTAAACTATGTATGATGATTGAAAAACAACTGAAAAATAAATTGATTAAACTATAGAACATATGAAAATTTTCAGTTAACAAATTATGGCAAAAAATTTTACATGTTAAAAAATTAAAATTACATTATATGTGTAGTAATTTTTTACTTCTTTTGTATAGTTTACTACTTATATTTTCTATGTTTTGTTAATAACTATTACTTATTTTTTTCAGCTGCTTCCCGCTTCCAGGATAATGATAATTCTGGAAAAGGCTTACATGGAACAGATACAGATAATTTACACATGAAGGACAATGATCCTATACATAATCGTTCTAAATTTGCATCAGAAACAGATGAAAGTGAAGTTAGTTTTCTTTTCTTTTATCCTGTATTTTCTCTCTATTTTTCATTTGCTTGGATGAATAAAATTTTAAATTGAGTTATAGCAGTCTTCCATGAGTATTTCAAATCAACATATTTTAAACATGTTTAAACAGAAAAAAAGGATTGTGTGATATAGTTACTTAAAAAAAATAGTTGTATATTCAAAAAAATAAAACAAAGTTAAAGATCTATAGTTTGGGTTGGGCTGAAGAATTTTCCAATACTTTTTTAGTAGTTGATGAAATGCATGTAATATGTTACTATCAAAACCTGGTTTGACTAGTTAAAACTAGTTTTAACTCAGCCCCTCAGTCAAAATTAGTTTTTATTTGTGACAAATCTATTAAGAGTCTTATGTTTATTTTTTTTTTTTTTTTGTTTTCCATAAGAGGATACAAACTCAAGTTATGCAAACATTTACAGAATTTTCTGAAAGATTGCCTTTAACCATTTCCCAATAAAGGTAAAGCATCTTAGATGTATTTGGAGAAATATTTTTGTGAGAGAGCCACCTTAATTCATTTTTGATTTTTACTGTAACATGCTTTTCAGTTAGAACTACTTATAACTTCTAAAAACAATTAATAATTGAAATGTCTTATCACCCTTACAAGGAGACGTTCCGAGGTCGGGGTCGCAGAATGGTGTGAACGCTTGTGTATTAATAGAATATAGTTAGTATATAAATATATATGAAAGCAATAAAGTGCAATACAAGAAGATCTTGAGAAAAAAAGTCTCCAAGTTTACATCACAGTTTATAATCAGATAAATTTCTTCCTTTGGCAAGTGGCTTTGTAGTCTGGTTGGTAGCACTCTGGATTTGAGATTTTTGTGTTTGGGTTTAAAATCCAGCTAGACTTACTTTTTGCAGTGAAAATTTTTATCAATTACTTTTGAACTACAATAAAAAAAATATGTATAATCATTCAAATTTATGAGAAATATAAATATGTTTTGTATCATATAAATAGTTTTAACTATGAAATTCTGCATGTGTAAATATTTAAAGCTATATAAATTGTCTACTTTTTAGCTCGCAGGCTATCAAAAGTTTTTCATGCAGAATTATCTGATTTGCTTCAAATTTTGTATGTAGGTTCATTGTGATAAGGTGCTTCCCTGATTAGTTTTGAGGGTTCATTGGTTAAGTATAAAGGGGGGAATGAGAGCTGATCCCTCTTAATTTGTCAATTTTTTTACTTTTCAAGTGACATTATTTTTTGAAAAAAGAGTATAATATACAATTAGTGTAAATAGTCTGAGCTCAATGCCATCAGTTTAACTGGGCACTTTTCTTTTTTTTAATACTGTTTTAAATACATAATTTAATAATTAAAAATTGAGGCTATATATATATATATACCAATGCGATTTCCTAAGCTATAGATTCTGAAGGCGACATGACATAAAGATTCTGAATCTGTCGCAAACATAGTAAAAAAATTATACATTTGGTGCTAAGTTCGCTTTAATAAAATCACTCAAGTTGATTTACCTGGTCTTATTAAAAGTAAGCTCTTAAGGAAAGTTCAAATGAAACTAGCTGAATGATTTTATGGTAGAAAGCAATGTTTTAACCTTTTTTGAGATAAAGCGTAGCTTAATCGTATTTTTTTCCCATTTTCTGCCAGCAAAAAGCATCAGGAGGGGGAAATGTAGGGTGAATCTTATAATTTAGGTAAAGCTAAGGTGAAACTTTAATATGAAGACAGAAATTTCATGCATTAACGAGAATGTATTTTTACTCAATGTAATTATACAAGCTCTGGTAGTGTTATTTTGTTTATTAGAAAGGAAAAAAATAAACTATTTTTCACAGTAAAATAAATTAAAATACATTATATAAAATTATAACATTCTGCTTTAATTATTTGTTAAATAAAATTTTTCTGAGGGTATTAATAGTATTTCAATCATAATAGTACTTCAAAATATCTTCATTTTAAACAACTAATTTTTAAAATTTTTTAAATCTTGGGTTCTTGTGTTTACAATTTGAATAACTGTCCGTGCACTTAAAAGTAAGTTCTACAAAGATATTGAATTACTAAAAATAGTTATTATGTAGGCAGTAAAGACAAAACCACGAATCAGATTTTAAAAAATCATATTAAAAAGTTAAAAGAATATTTTAAAATAAATCGCAAAATATTTAAAATATTTGTACAATAAATTAAAATAATATATTATAGAATCGGGGATCATTCTAGACCATAAAGGGCAGGGCACAATTACAGAATAAAGGCACTTTTGTTTAAAAGGGCATATCATGAAAAATACAGCATAGCAGCACCACCTGTTGGGCAATTTACGCCTAAATTAATCAGCATCTATGTATGTTCAAGGTCTAACAGAATATGAAGTTTGATGAAACTCTGTGCATGACTACTTGAGATATAGCTTTTGCACGAATCATAAAAAATGCAGCATAGCAGCACCACCTGTTGGGCAATTCAAACCAAAACTTAAACGGCATCTTATTTATGTCAACTTTATAAAACTACCTAACTGAATGGTATTTTGAAATTTAATATATATAATCATTGCAGAATTTTGGCAAGTCATTTCAAATTTTATGAAAATTTAATCAACACTTAAATACAGGCATGAGATTCTTCCATGGATCTGCGATTTTCCACTTTTTTGTTGTTTTCTGCTTTTTCGCCATTTTCAGATTTTCCAAACAAATGCTAAATTTGCCTAAGGTTGCAAATTTTGTCAAAGGATCGTGTAAAAAACTCTAAATTCACGAAAAAAAATGCAAAATTCGCTTAAAGATCACGTAAAAACATGTATTTTGTCAAAGAATCATAGGAAAAATGCAAATTTTGTCAAAAAATCACAGAAAAAATGCAAATTTCGTCAAAACAATCATTGAAAAATGCGAACTTTGTTGAATAATTGTGGAGGATTGCTTAAAAAACATATAAATTTTGCCAAAAGATCACAAAAAAGTGCAAATTTTGTATAAGGATTACAGAAAAAAATGCTAATGTCTCCAAAAGATTGAGGGGAAAAATGCAAAATTCGCCTAAAGATTGTGAAAAAAATGTGAATTTTGTCAAAAGATCACAGGAAAAATCGCGAAATTCACCAAGAGATTGCAGAAAAATCACGAAATTCACAAAGAGATCGCAGAAAAATTGCAAAATTCACCAAGAAATCACAGAAAGAAGCATGAAATTCTCCAAAAGATCCTGGAAAAAATGCAAATTTCGTGAAAGGATCACAGGAAAAGTACTCATTTCACCAAAAGATAGCTGAAAAAAACGCAAAATTCACCAAAAGATCGCGGAAAAAACACTAATTTTGTCAAATGATTGCTTAAAATGTATGAATTTCTTCAAAATTTACTTCATTGGGTTAAAAGATTGAAACCAGATTTCTTTTCATAATGTAGAAAATTTCCCATGAAATGCGAAAACAAATTACCGTAATTTAGGGAAGAAACGCTGCACCCTTGAAAATTGGCATCGTTTTGTAAGAAATCGGCATAATCGCTGCACCCATCGTAAACGCCGCAGTAAAAAAAAAAATATATTTTGCCCTATTAACGTGGCAATAGGTACACAAAAATAACATAAATACAGCTAAATTAATGGAATTATTAAAATAACTAATTATCTAAAAATGTGTAGAATTAAAATATTTACAAAGTGGAATCGATTATCTGAAACTCCAAAATCCAGAAAGAACCGGAATTCGAACTTTTTTCCTGAAACATTTTTTGAAAAAACTGTTTTGATCTGTTTTTTTCTTTATTTTAAATCTTAATATATATACAGTAAAAGCTCAACTAACCGGAGTGCTTGGGAAGCACTGATTTCCGGATAGTTGAGCACTAAAAAATCTGTTATGAAAGAAAGGGGGGGGGGGTGCATCGATGTAGCAGTGAAAAAGGAAAATGATTTTTTGGCCTATTTTCTTGTCATCGGGAAGTCGATAAAATAATTCTTTTATTATTAAATTTGAATTTGATGAAGTTAATTTTGACGAATTAAAAAGAAAGATAAACAATATTTTGTGTTAGGATATTATTTCAAATGTATTTATTAATCTTTTATAACGCTACTTTATTTATAATTAGACATTTCAAAGATTTTAATTGAGGGCAAAGATGATTAACAGATGCTTCTCTTACTTCATACACCATAATAATGAGTCCTTTCTGCATGGCTAAGAACGTTATCAGTTGCAAGCTATAACGTCAGATTTTGCCTCCTCTCAGATTACGATAAAAACAAATTAGTTGTCAGCACTTATCTTTTTTTTAGTGGCTGGGCTCAGACAGTGGGCTTTTTTTGAGGGAGGAGGTGTAATTTTCTGAAAACGTATTGTATTTAAATAGAAATTTGGTAAGCAGCCGGATTTATTATTTAAATTTGCTGAAAATTTAAATACAATTGGATGATTATAAACAGAGATATCAATTTTTTTTTAAAAACAATAAGTAAGGAAAAGAAAAGGTTATCATTTCATAACTTCTGTTTGCTGTTTATTCTGCTGAAAAATATTTTCTCGGCAGACGGCTGGAAAGAAAATGTTTGAAGTGATAAAAATACAACAATAAAACAAAAACAATAGAGAAACTAACTTTCCCTGCAATATCTTTTTTTTTATTATTTCCATTTCCATTTTTATTATTATTTTATTTTTAATTTGTTAAGTGTAAATATTCTAAACATATTCAGTTATAAAATATAATATTCTTGAGTAAATATAGTATTTAAAATATAATATAGTATAAAGACCTTAGTAAATAATTCTTTAAAATAATGATTTCTTAAAATAATAATAAAAAATAGTTTGGGATAAATAATTTCTCATCAGTTACTGGGCATTTGATTGCGTTCCTTTCGATGTGTCAGGAGTACTACGAAACGCATGGCATGTCTAATGTCTGTCTGTCTGTCTGAAAGAAAGTTCTTTTTTTTTTTCATGAAGCGTTCTTTTATGAGATGCAATTCCATAGCTTATTGTGCCGAAGGATTAATTAGTCTCTCTTCTCTCCTCACGTCGTTTTTTCCCTTCTCCTCCTCCTTTTTTTCGCTGGGAAAAACAGCTGCGGGTGGATGACGCATAATGATTCTGAACAATTATTCTGTACTTTTTATTTATGTTATATTTTTATATTTTATAATATTCATTGTCATGAGCATACATAGATTTATTTTAAGCCAAATTGGTCGCTGTGATAATTTGAGAACAGTAAAGTTCCTAAAATAGCAGTAAAAATTTTCACCTGTTTATGGGAAGAGAAAAATAAAGGAGGTCTCGATTTTTTCCGGTTAGTTGAATGCCGGATAATCGAGCTTTTACTGTATATATATATATATATACATATATATATATATATATATAACCATTAATGAAACATTACCGTAACACCAACATAAACTATGAAATTATGATTTAGTATGTAATAATTAATTGACAACGATAGTGTTCCCCAACACTCTGAACATAGATTATATCAAATACTTATTTAAAAGAAGAAGAAATTAAATTAAAAATTGAATGAATGAAATTTGTGGAATTTAGACAGAATTATCAAGTCCCAAATCCTTAAATACCACAAATAAAATGAGTGGTTTCATCATCATATTAGCCATAACATTGCTAAAGAATATGATTTTGGGACTACCACTCATAAACAAAGAATAAAACCTGTGAAAAAAATCTTAAAGTTCAAAAAATAAATACAATATTAAAAAGGAAAGAAACCTTACCCGTAATTAAGAGATAAAAACTTTTTTATCGTAAATTTAATCGTAAAGTGCTAAAAACAATTGGATTAAAAAGGATGTTGGTGCACATCAGTAACCAGTTATATGAGCATAAATATATATATATATATATATTATTTCTATACATGTTATAAAGTTTCATTAACTAGATTAAGCCATATTTAAGTGAGACATTTGATAACTGGTGAAAGAAAATAATTCTCGGAAAAATTTTACAGACTAAAAAAATGAGATGGCAGAATGAATTCTGCACCCCTGAACTTTTGGCAACCCCTGTCGCACTTATCGACTTAACCGTTCGGAGTTTTCTGTGGATTTCTTCGAACCTTGCCGTAAATACGGGTTAGGATCCCTTAGGAAGACCCTTACGGAGGGCAATCCCCTTTAGGGCCTATATTCTTCGTATAGACAATCGACCATCATAAAATCAACCAACCAATCAATTTTTGGCACCCAGTGCAAGAGCTCCCCCCTCCCATTTTGCACGGCCCTGAGGGGAACAGTGCTCTGAAAAAATTATTGCAATGCTAGCAAGAGAATTTCGCTTTAATATATATATATAATAATTTCACATTAATTTCATAAAAATAAATGCTCAACACAATTATTGAATAAATAATCAAAAAGATTTTAGAAAAATCTTCTCTATGGGTTTGTCGTAAGAACGGGAATTTCAAAATTGTGGATTAACGGGGATTGTTATAACAAATACTTCAAAATGCATTTAAAAAATAAACTTCCAAAATAATTATTGAAAAAATAATCAAAACGATTTTAGAAAAATCTTCACTATGGGTTTGTCATTAGAATGGGAATTGCAAAATCGCACATTAACGGGGAATTGTTATAACAGAGGATTCAAAATGCGTTTAAAAAATAAACTTCCAAAACTATTATTAAATAAATAATCAAAAAGATTTTAGCAAAATCTTTGCTATAAGTTCACCGTAAGAACGGGAATTTCATTAACGGAAGATCATTATCACAAAAGTTGAAAAAAGCAATGACAGCAACATAGTCTTTACTTTCCAATGAATATAATATAATGTAATGTTTTAATGAGTAATATAAAAAAAGAAACGAAAGAGTTAAATTTCCATTGCTAACTTCAGAAAACAGCTTTCTTATTCTATGTTTCTACAGTGCTGTGCAATAAAAAGGAATTTTCATTGTGGCTCCCTGTTCCTCCTTAATCCATTCACCATATTTTCCCCCAAAAGGGGACTCGTGTATTGCATTCCTTGGGTACCATCAGAACTTTCACTTACCATCGGCAACATCGCTTCGCGATCGAGGCGAAAATTATTCGAAGAAAAGAAAGGGATGAGTCAAAAAAAAATTCTAAACACTGAATATTTTACGAAAAAATTTCATAAACGGCGCATTTCGCAAATTTTAAACTCATAAACGCCGCGGCATTTCTTCCTTAAATTACGGTACATTTAAAAAAATCTAAAAACTGGCTTCAAGCTGGCTGGTAAAAATGACCTGGAATCTGACTTGTTGGTGCCACTGATAATGTCCTTAGAAAATCTATTTAATTCCTTAAGAACTTATTATTATTATTATTTTAGAGTGGGAATTCTGTTCTACTGTTTATTTAAGGTGGTTGCAATTATTAGCATATACTTGATTTGCTGTTTCAAGAAAAGTGTCTTACTATTTTCAAAATTTCAATTAAAAAAATTTTCATGCCAATGTTTTATTAATGTACTGTATTTTGGTAAAATAGACTTTTTTATTAGAGTAAGTAAATAATTTCTGTCTAATTCTTGTTAATTTCTTTTTTATTTACTCAAAGCTAAATTGATGTAATATATTGTATGTAATACACATATATTACATATATATATATAACAATAGCAATTATAATATTTGTTGCACTTGAAATTCATAACTATTATTGCTCAAACGTCGTTTGTGCAGTTTTCAGCTTTTTTGCTTTTTTGTCAATCTCATCCCTGTAAATATTAAAAGTTTGCTTCATTTCTATTAAATCTTATCATATGTAATTAATTCAATGATATCCCATGATATGTAATGATTCTAGGTTGCCATGGTGATTATGTCATACTTTAAGATGGAGTCATATTATTTCCGTATTACTGAATTTAAAAATCGAATATGTATACTAAAATTGTTTAATTATAGCAATCATATAATCTACTGACAGTTTTTTGGATAGATGTTTCCATAGAAATAGATATGAAATGGAAAAAGAGTTTAAATATGGATTTCAAGTTCTGAAATTTTCAAATCTAGGCTTAAGTTTCCCATTAGAATTTTCAGTAAATGTCAACAAAAGATAAAATGTTACCTACTCAAAATGTACTTATTTTATTATGGAAATTAATGATATAATAACAGACTATATAATTCATTTCATGGAAATAATAACAATGATTTTTTTACATTGTCTTGTATTGGATATTTGTGCATAGTATAATTTTAAAGCAACAGAATTGTAATTAATTGTAAAAGTGTATTGAAATTATTGCTCGCGAATATACGTTTAAATTTAAATTTAATACGTTTAAATTTTTATTGTATGTCATGTTTGACATACAATTTCTAGCTTGTTTGGTAAAGGCAGAAGATCTTTCAAAAAAAATACTATCAAAGTCAACATTTTCAACTGAATTTCATACGCGGCAACGCGAGAAAGAGGGAAATCTTTCTGTTGCGTGAAAGAATCACTTATAACTTGATAAGTAATTTATTTAAAAAAAAATGGAAATGCTATTCAATTGATAGATTCCAAATCACTTTCATAGTCCGGCCTGCAAATTTCATGGTTTTATGTTTAAAAATGAGTCAGAAAGTTTTGTATTTGTTGAGCAGGTAATTTGAGAACTGCTTTAATTTAAGAAAGCAATTTTTAAAAGATGCGCTATGTTTGTTGGCATCAGACATCTACTTTCTGAGGGGGAAAACCATATTTTGATAGTTACATTATATTTTAAGCAATCACCTAATTAAATTTTTCCATAGCTAATATGAAAGGATCTGGGTCCATAAGCATTCTCTTTTGGCCCATGACTCGATTTTGTTATACTGACTTAATTATTTTACTTTTTAATATTAGAAAGTTTATCCTGTATGATTTCAACAATAATTTTTTGCATTTTGTTCGGATTTATATGACTTACACAACCTCAAAGTTTGTATTATTCATAGTTTTTGATGAAAAATATGCAATTTCTCCTAATTTCACCTCATTTATTTATATGAGCGCAATTGTGCAACACTTTCTTTTTTACATATAATGTAAAATACATCAAAATGTACAATATCTGTAAAAATAAAAGTGTTGCAAAGCTGCGCTCATAGTAAAATATTAAAAAATATATTAAAAATTGAGGTAAAATTAGGCGAAATTGCATATTTTTCATCAAAAACTACGAATAGTACAAACTTTGAGCTTTTGTAAGTTATATAAATCCAAACAAAATGAAAAAAAAATATAGTTGAAATCGTACAGGATATAATATTAAAAAGTGAAATAATTAAGTCAGTATAACATTCGAATTTTAGTCTTATTTCTTGGGCCAAAAACACAGCTTATGGACCCCTGATCATTTCATGATTGTTCAGTATCAAATTTTGCTTTTCTGGTAATCATTGTTTCAACTAATTTGACGCTCATGATATGCTATGAATTAAAAAAAAAAAAATCAGTATAGCTTTGAATTAATAATCAGGATGTCTACTTGTCATGAAATTTGAATACCATTATTTACAAAAAGTATTATTTGTTTTATTTATTGGCAAAAATTACAATTCAGAAATAGTGACATTCAAATTTTGTAAGCGATAGATACTAATGAGAGAGAATGCAGTTCTTAATTAATAAAATCTAAGTCATAAGTTGTATATTGATTTTTGATATCAGTTTCTAGTCTCTGTGGTCAAAATTTTATCTATTCATAAATGGACTTATATATCACTATAATAATATTTATATATTTTAACCAGGGCTGCGGATTCTGTGGGAAAAATGACTGACTCTGACTTCTGAAATTTTAAAAGAACCAATTCTGACTCTGACTCCAGGATGGCTAAAGTACTAGTGTTGCCTGTTGCTTCCTATTATTCAGATTGCTTCATTGCTGTCATTTGTTTTAAAATAGTAAGCTTTATATAAAGTATATTCGCTTTATTAAATTTGTCATTAAATAAAAAAAATATTACTATTTAAAATAAAGTGGCAGCAATCAAGCAATCGGAATAATAATAAAAAGAAAACTGGCAATACTGCAATCTACTAGCACATTCCTGTTTGAACTTGAAGCATATAATGATCATATAATATATCGACCGATAATGTTTTTTTTTCTGTTTCATTTCATTTCTTTGGATGAATTGTAAGCTGTCATACATAGTCAAGACTAGGTCCCAGTTACTGCAGCAGCAAACTTCCAACAATATTTTAGTATAAAAAGTTTAACTTTTTTTAAACACAGAATTGTTTTTTTAAATAAGACAAAAATACTCTTATAAAATGCCTGTGGAATGCCCTTGCATTAATCAGCTCTGGTCAAGACCGAAAGTATTTCGTACATCTCCCCCCTCCCCTTTCTCTTCCTCACTTATACTCTATGCACACTCACACAAAAACAATGTGCATTAAATTTTGTACATGGCAAAATTTAATTATGTCAAAACTGCACAAAAAGTCTGTGAAATATTTATATGCATGTAAATTACTATCAAAAAGTTAAATTTGAAGCTATTAGATGGAAACAACAGTTGAAATTTAATAAATCTCCAAAATTTACATTGAACAACACAAACAAAGATCTGTCAGTTGAATCCAAACAACATATATTATGTTAGTATGTTATTTTAAGGCAAAAACCAAAATATTTTATGCCTAATATAGGGAGCAATATCAAATATATATTATAAGGATGTTTAATTTTGGTTTTATATCCATTCCTGCAGACCCCCAAAAATAGAAGGCAAAAATTTTACAATTTAAGCATCATTTGGGGTCTCCAGAACCTAAAAAATTACGAGGGAATGCAAGAAAAATAAAAATGAAAATTTTACTATTTTGGCATTAATTCTATTCTCACAGCTTCGTAAAAAAGGGCAAAATTTTTATATTTTCAGCATTATTAATGGTACAATTTTGGGTTCTGCAGACCCAAAAAATCCAAATATTGAAATCTAAAGAAGTAAACAAAATGGAAATTTTACTATTTCAGATCCCACTGACTTGGAAAAGAAAATGCAAAAAGTTGCAATTTTGTAGTTAATTTTGTCTTCCGGACCTAAAAAATTCCGATGTAAGGGAAGAAAAATAAAGATGAAAATTTTGTTATTTCAGAAATAATTTGGGTTCGTTAGATTTGAAAGAAAAGGTGAAAATTTTTATATTTCTGGCATTAATTTTATAATGTTGGCTTTATTTCGGGTCTGGCACATCCAAAAATCGAAAGGAGAAAGATAACAGAAATTTTGCTATTTCATCATTATTTTGGGTATCGCAGATTCAGCGGGAAAAATTTACAATTTCACTTTTTTTTTGGGGGGGGGGGGGGGGGGGGGAGAGGTTACGCACATGAAAAAAAAAGTTGAGAAAATTTATAGTATCGGCATTACTCCTGGTCCCACAGACATGAAGAATCTCAAGGAAAACAAGAAGAAAAAAGGAGAAAAATTTTCTATTACAATATTTCGGGATCTGTGAAGGACTCTAAAAATAGCAGAAATTTTTTTCACATTACTTTTGGGTTTTACAAACCCCAAAAAACCGAGAGAAAGGCCTATATACTAAATATAAAATATCAACTAGAATTTTCAATTAAAAACAGTTTTCATATATGCTGTACACTGCTCAGTATTTGGGGCCTGTTTAACCTGTGTTTCCTGGTATATATAGACTAAAAATAAAAATAATAATTTAGTTTATAAATTTAAAATTACATAAATTGGTTTAATTTCACTTCAAACTGTCTAAAAAACAAGCTGGAGTTGGCTTGTCTTTTAGAGACTCCGACTCTTTAGTCTAAAAATAGGCCTGATTTTAAGTATTGCAATAAAATTTTGGTTTTTAGTTACTGGAAAAATGTATTGAAATATTAGAAATATACAAAAAGAGTGAAAACTCAATACTGCTGATATTTTATTATGTATTTATGTGAATACTACTATATTGTTAGTAAAACCATTAAACAATTAATAAATCTTACTCTTGAATTTGATCAAAGTTATGGTTTTCTGTACATATAAAAATGATAGTTAACTATTTAATATTCTTACATTATTTGCTTCTACATAAAATACATAGAAAGCAAACTACATTTGGGTGAAACAATGCTAATGTAGTATAAAACTCTAAGAGTTGGACAGGTAGTCATTTCATTCAGAATTCGGCTATGAAATTGCAATATTTATTGCAGAAAAAATTATAAATTATTTTAATCCTTTGTGACTCAACTCTGATTTGAAAAATACTTACTCAGATGTCAGAATACATTATTTTAAGCATGTAAAAAATAATTTAAAAAATTTAGAGCATAAAAAGAAAAAAATATTGACAAAAACATACCTTTTTTAAATTTGCAGTAAAAAGAAAATTACATAATTCTCATAAATGGTCTGTATAAATTTTTTTGATCACAATACAGGGTTACACAAAATAATTTGTAAGCATTACTGTGTATGAATGTGGATTGCTTAAGGGTTTTCTAAAATTTAGTTATACATTTTCCAGCTGAACTGATATGTTCCAGCTGAACAGTATACAGAGAGATTTTTATAGAATATAAATTCATATACAGAGCTATAAAAAAAACTGGATACATTGCCGTGTATGGATGGTTATTTTCTAAAAATACGTTTTTAGTCATTCATTTTTTTTCTCCTGAATAAAATTTTAGTTTAATATGAGGTATGTATGGAAATCTTTAGGTAATATACAGGTCTAAACAAAATTATTTGAGTCCATTTCAGTCTATTGGTAGAAATTGCTGTAGGTGAATTTTCAACTGTGTTATGTGATTTGTGACTAAGCTAAATTTTAGCTCACTATGTGGTGTTTTTACAAATCTATAGATCATGCACCTTTTCAGTAATTGATAAAATCTGGTTTTCAAATGTATTATGTGTTTTCTGAGTTTTACTTAGATATCTTCTGTCACTTTTTGAAATGGTGAAGTTAGTTTTCTGGAAGCTTCGTAAAGTGTTTCAGAATATGTGCTTGATGCATGGTTTTTCCTTGTTTTTTTTTTTTTTTTTTTTTTGTGTTGCCATTTCAACCCATTTTTAAAGCAAGAGTAATTTGAGATTTTTGTTTTCCATGGACCTGGGGTTCAACTGAAAATAATTGGTGTGTGTGTGATGGGGATAAGGGAAGAAGAGAGAGGTGCAAGAAATATTTTTTTTTTTTCAGGGGGATGCACTGTTTAAAATACTTTACAATTCATTTGAAATAAACAATGAAATTCGCTAAAATGACTTAATTGTGAATTCAGCTAAATTTTGCATTAAAATGCATACATTGTGGTGGTTTTTGAACAGTCAGATAATTAATATGAAAAAAAAAAATTGCAATAAAGGGTTGGCAAGGTGGCGAAAAATGTCTAGAATGAATTCTGATAATATTTAGCCTTTATATGATAAACAGAACAAAATATTGTGGTTTTATTGCAGCAGAAATGAACATTTTTAACAACATACTTAATTTTTTTATTTCCTGGAACTGTAAATTTATTATTGTTATGTTTCATTCTATTTCTTTTAGATGTCAAGCTTACAGTCCATCCGCCAGGTTTTAGGAAAAGCAAAACGTGGTGCATACTACCATCTTCTTCATAACCAAGATGAATCTGAGTTTGAGAGTGTAACATCAAATTTTAATGCATCAAGTAATTATATTAGTTTTATGTTTAGAATACCTTATTAAAAAGTATATTGTGACCTGTTTTTATTATATAAAATGGATTAAAAATAGTTGCTTCTTGAAACAGTAAACTGTTAAAAATTTCATAGTTTGAGGTATTGAAATTTCCACACGTTTTCAAATTGTTTTTCATGAATAATAAAGTCAATTTTATAATGTCTAAAACATAAACATTTTAAATTTTGTTTAATACATCTGAGGACAATTTAGAAGAAGGGGAGAAATGGAGCAAAAGTGTATCCGAATCTGTTAGGACCAAAGAAAAAAGAATAGTGATTGTTAAACAAATTTTGAATTTCAACTCTCCAACTCAATGAAGGGGGCCAAAAGTTCCTGCTTGCTTAGTCATATCTATCAGAGCCAACGACCAGATACTTTACAGCATATCTTGGTGTCGGTATTACAGTGAGTCTTAAGGGATATGCATGTGATAACAATTTTTCATATATCTGTCTCGGGCATCAATGCAGAATTCTTTTCTTGATTTCCTATTTTGTGGAAAAATAGTTATTCTGTTAAAAGTACTATATTTTTGTAAAAAATGAAAGTTTGTACCAAAACTAACTTTTTTATATACTTCTACTAAGTTTTCCTTTCTTGTGAGCTTGTTTTGTTTGCAAATTGTAGATTTCGAAACTTAACAAATTAAGAAAAAAGTTAAATTAAGAGTTTGCTTTTATGGAATTATATTTTGTGAATGAGTTTTTTTAAAAAATTAAATGGAATTTTGTGGAGGGGCCCTAAAGAAACACCAATTTTTGCCTGGGTGAATCCCTGAGTTCCCTAGCCGGATCAGGAACTGTGTAAGTGAAAATATATTTCAGAATATCTTGAATAATAAGCATATGATTCACCACAGCAGTGTTATTTCATAGCACACTCAAACGAAGGGTTGTGGCACACTAAACTTGTAATGATTCAAAACCTGTGAAAAGAATGTCTTTTTGACACTTTCCCAAATAGTTGGAAAAGTGTTTGTCTATCTGTCCCTCCATGCTCTAATGCGTATAATTATACTTGGATTGCCATGTGATTGATATGTGTGTTGTCCATTAGGTGGCTGCCTAGGGGTGCCCTGACAATGGGGCATTCATACATACAATGAAACTTCCATTCATTCATAATAAATATTTAACATTCAAGTTAATTAAAATTATTTTTTTTTTCTATTTTGATGCAATTTAAATATTGCTTTGTTATTTAAATTGAAATCTTATAATATTTAGTTAGGTTATATCTGATCATGCATACAGTAAGTAAGTACATGTTTATAAGAGGCACAAGAGTTTTCTTTGCCTAGGAGCACCATTGACATTTACACCAGCCTTGGCTTTGAAATTATTTGGAAGAGTAATAAAAAATGTTACCTGACCACAGAGCCTTTGGATCAAAGGAATAACTCACTAATTCTGTCAAGTGTTGCAAAAATTCTGAATTTTGTCAATCTTGGCTAAAGTTATGAATTTTGTCTCAATCATGGTGAAAATTGCAAATTTTGTCAATTGATCATTAGAAAAATAAAAAATGTCAATTAATTGTTAGAAAAATCAAAACTTTTGTCCATTGATTGTTAGAAAAAAGAAATTGTCCATTGGTTGTTAGAAAATCAAATATTTTGTAAATTGATTGTTAGAAAATCAAATATTTTGTAAATTGAATGTTGGAAAATGAAAAATTTTGTCCATTGATTGTTAGAAAACCAAAAATTTTGTCCATTGATTGTTAGAAAACCAAAAATTTTGTCCATTGTTAGAAAATCAAAAGAATTGTCAAATGATCATGGGGGGGGGGGAAACCACAAATTTCATTAGTCAATTATAGAAAAAAAAAAATCATGAGTTTTGTCAATCGGCCACAGAAAAAAAATAATGAATTTTGTCAATATGTTACATATATCTTGCTACATATAAGATATCTTATAGAACAAGGCCTTTTTAGAAGCAAAAAACTCTTCACAATTTATTTTTATGTATTTGGTATTTATCTGAATCTGCTTCTATACCAGTTGCAAAACTAATTAAATGAAATTCGTACTATTTATATATATATATATATATATATATATAAATGATTAACTATTTAATATTCTAAGATATTTTGCATGTAATTAAAACAAAAGGAAAACAAATTCTCCATTTGTGTGAAAAATACATTTTAGTGCAGCAAGACACACTAGAGTGGGTCATTTCATTCAAAACTCTGCTATGAGAGTGCAGTCAACCAGCTGATAAACCCTTGAAGTATAAAATATTTCAGCTAATTTGTTATAGCAATCACATGTGTGCTTATTATGTTTAGTTGCATTGTACGTATCAATAAAATATTTTAACTTTTAATTGCAATATATTCAGACAATCTTTGATTAATACTGTAGATTTATGCAAATTATATAAAATACTGTAAAATGCTTGGATAATTTTAAAGATATTCTGCATTCTATGTTTTCCAGGATTCTTTTTTCTTACTTTGTTCTTTTCTTGTCATATTCAAATTAATGTAACATGCTTATTAATTTTTAAGTTCTTATTAATTATGTTGAGTAGAAGAAAAATTAATTATCAAGAATAAGTTTTGGATTACAGGGATGAGATTCTTCCGACTTTAGTAGGAATTTCCGACTTTTTGTAAATTTTTGAGAAAATTTATCAGACTTTTTCGTCTGACAACGAAAAGAAAATGCGGCTCAGGGGTGATTCTAGTCCAAAAATTCCGAAAAATTAAGGCAATGATTTCCGAAAAAAAAATATATACATATCGTTCATAAATCCGAAAATTCAGACAAAATGTATTGGTATTTCGGCAAATGATCGGCGGAAAAAATCAATCACGTCTGTCGTTAAAAGAAAAGTCACCAATTTTGTCAAAGGATCGTGGGAAAAACGTGACTTTCATCAGAGAATCGCGAAAAAACGGCAAATTTCGTCAAAAACATTGCGAAAAGCGGCAAATTTTGTCAAAAGATCGCGAAAAAACGACAAATTTTGTCAAAAACATTGCGAAAAGCGGCAAATTTTGTCAAAAGATCGCGAAAAAACGACAAATTTTGTCAACAGATCGCAGGAAAAACGACTTTCGTCAGAGAAACGCAAAAAACGGCAAATTTCGTCAAAAGATCGCGAAAATACAACAAATTTTGTCAACAGATCACGAGAAAAACATGACTTTCATTAGAGAATCGCAAAAAAACGGCAAATTTCGTCAAAAACATTGCGAAAAACGGCAAATTTTGTCAAAAGATCGCCGTAAAACGACTTAATTTTGTCAACAGGCCGTGGGAAAAACGTGACTTTCGTCAGAGAATCGTGAAAAAACGGCAAATTTCGTCAAAAACATTGCGAAAAGAGGCAAATTTCTTCAAAAGATCTCGAAAAAACGACAAATTTTGTCAATCGCAGGAAAAACATGACTTTCGTCAGAGAATCGTGAAAAAACGGCAAATTTCGTCAAAAGATCGTGAAAATATGACAAATTTTGTCAACAGATTGTGAGAAAAACATGACTTTCGTTAGAGAATCGCGAAAAAACGACAAATTTCATCAAAAACATTGCGAAAAACTGCAAATTTCGTCAAAAGATCGCCGTAAAACAACTTAATTTTGTCAACAGATCGCGGAAAAAACGTGACTTTGTCAGAGAGTCGCGAAAAAACGGCAAATTTCGTCAAAAGATCGCGAAAAAACGGCAAATTTTGTCAAAAGATCGCGATAAAACGGCAAATTTCGTCAAAAACATTGTGAAAAATGGCAAATTTCATAAAAGATCGTGGGAAAAAACGTGACTTTCGTCAGAGAATCGCATAAACACGGCAAATTTCGTCAAAAACTGCGAAAAAAAAGGCAAATTTTGTCAACACATCACGGAAAACGGCAAATTCCGTCAAAAAAGAGCGAAAAATTTGCAAATTTTATCAACAGATCTCGAAAAAGACTGCAAATTTCGTCAAAAGATCGCAAAAAAACGCAAATAGATAGAAGTTCAGATCAAATATATATGATTGCTTTTTAAAACTTATTCTTGCTGGTAAAAAAATTTTCAATTTTCATTCTTAAATTCAAAATCTGACACCATTAATTTTATTTTTTATAATGAATAAAATGCAACTTTATGTTGCAAACTGTAAATTCATTATTTTAAAAAACGTTTAAAAAATCTTGCATTATTTTATTTTTATTATTAATAATTTATTTATTAATAAAGAATTATTATTCATAACTGTATATTTTTCTGAGAAAACAAAATCCATTCCTGGTATTTATAATGATTTTTAAATTGTTTTAAAACATATTTTATGTCATTTGCTTTAAAAGCATTTTTAAAGTTATTAAGTATACACAACCAGACCTGCCAAGTCTCCGGCTTTTTGGACACCAGTAATTTAGTACAGAAAATGTTGTTTTATTAAATCGGAACATTTTGCGATTTAAAAGAACAACATTTTCTCTAAATAATTACTGGTGTTCAAAAATCCGGAGACTTGGCAACTCTGCACAACTTTAATATTATTTAAAATTAATTTAATTTTTATGAATATTTTATATTTGCATAAAAAAAAAAAAAAAAAAGTCATAGGAAATTCTCCTGATTTCTTTTTAAAAATCTCTTTATTTTCACCTTCTGGAACTTGGCAATTCTGCAAAAGTGAAATTCTATATAATACTGGAAAAAAGTCTGCTTTAAGTTTTACTTTGTGGTATTTGTCAATATTGCAAAAAAAAAAAAAAAATCATAAATTCTGGATTTATAATTTATAATCAAAAAATTGTTTAGTATAAATATGACGGCACTCTTGTAATGAAATTTACTGTATGGTAAATAATAATGAAAAGTTGCAAGAGAGTTTTTCTTTATTTCTGCAATTATATTACTTTGTTTTACACCAGAACTACTGTACATAAAACTTAACAGTTTATAGGACTTCTAGATGTATAGAAAACATTAAGTAAATAATTTTTTGTTGTAGTAAAATTATTCTAATATAAATATGTAGTATTATTATACATTATTGTTGTGTATTTATGAGAAATAATTGCATTTTTAATTTTATTATTAAAAACAGTTTTGTGATGTATTTGAGTAATATAGTTTTATGCATTTTTTCCTTTTGTGCAAAATATGGTTTCGTACGCAGTTTTTTAGTTTTTTTTTTCTTAATTTTGAGCTTACGCGTATTTTCAGACTTTTTGTTCTTTACCCACTCTCATGCCTGGGATTAGCATTATACTATTTTTCATTGTTATTCAAGAATTTTATTCTTTTATTTTTGTATCTGTTATGCATGTTTTTTATGGGTGCATTTTTATGTTAAATGTTAAGTATACTTGCTTGAAAGTTTATATTTTGGTTTTAGCTGTTTTTGAAAACATTTTGAGGATTTTAATCAACATTCTATTTCTCTTCTAGACAAAATGGACTCCTTATCAAATCATAAAGACAATACCTTCAGAGTTGATTCTTTAGATAATAGTGGGCTTGAATCTGCTCTTGATTCCATGTCTTTAGTAAGTGGTAAAATTTGCTTAAATTTTGCAGGGATGCCACCTATCCACCGAACGGCAGAATTCTGCTTTTTATATAATTTTTTATCAAATCTGATTTTTGTGAATTCTCCGTAATTCTGTGATATTAACCATTTTCTTTTTTCTTTTGTCCATAATTAAAAAATATGCATTAATCATATATGCTACTTTTCCACAGATCTGCAAAATTCCGTTTTTTAAATTAATTTGTGATGTCTGCAGGTGCAGATATAGGGGAAAAAATTTTGTTGATGTGCACTGTGAATGAAGTCAGCAGCGGTGGCAATTAGACAGTGGGGTGCAGAAAAATTAGTGCCCAGAAGAGAGTAATTTTGGGTCTCATTAAATTTCTAGATGTGGGATTATTCAGATATGTTTTACAAGCAGACACTAGATATGGGCATGCGATTATTCCACAAATTAGCAGAATTCCTCAATTAAAAAAAAAAAAAATCTTTTGCTGATTTCTGCAAAATCAATTCGTCAAACAGTCGCAGAGCTGACAGTTTTTTACACAATTTCCTGTTTTTACATTTAAAAGTATGAATGTCTTCTTTTTTAACTGGGATTCTTAAATTTGTAGAAACATACTTCTGAAGATAAGAAAATTGTTCTTTTAACTTTCAATAAATAATACCACATCATTGCTCGAATCACTTTTACATTTCTCAAAACATGAAATGTAGTGATGATTAAAAAAGTTGCATATTTTGTAAATTGCTGATGGAAAAAAATGTCAAAATTTCTATCCAATGGTTGGAATATCATAATTGAGATTTTTTTCCAACACAGCGAAAAATGCCAGGACCAGGACTTGAACCTGGGTACGTTGGCTTGCCGTGCCAATGCTCTTCCTACTGAGCTATCCCAACATTATCCTGGCTGGCATATTTCACTCTTTTCTTGAACAAGGTTGCGAACTGCAGTGCTAATTTCATTCATCTGAGCTATAACTTTAGCATTTTACATGATGAATCTGAAATAACACGGAAACTCCTGTATACCATATAATTAGGTCATAATGGATAGAAGAAAGTATTTTCAACTACGTAAATTATATCTAATGGTTGGAGTATCATAGTTGAGGTTTTTTCCAATAGAGCAAAAATATTGTTAATCACTAAAGGGAAAAATGACTAATTTTTTATATATATTTTGGGAAAGAATGTGAATTTCGTCTACATGTCTCTTAAAAAAAATACAAGTTTCATTAATCTGTCACTGGAAAAAACTGCAGATTTCATCAATCGGTTGCAGAAAATAATACTGTGTTTCGTAAAAAATTTTGTGAACTCCATTAATCGCTAAAAAAAATAAATTGCCAATTTTCATCAATATATCCCATAGAAAAAAAAAAAATCACTAATTTTGTCAATCATTGAAAAAAACTATGAAATTTGTCAATCGGTCTTTGATTAAAATCCCAAATTTCATCAATCACTCGAGGGAAAAATTTTTAAGTTTCGTCAATTGCTTGCCAAAAAAAAAAAAAAAAAATTCATTTATACATTCATATCTTAGCAAAAACTCTCATTTTATCTATCTCAGAAAAAAGCAAGAATTTCATCTATTGATCATTAAAAAAAATTGTGAATTTTGTCAATCGGTCGTGAGAGAAAAATTGCAGATTTTGTCTATCGTATGTGTAAAATAAAATCACATATGTAATCAACTGCTCACAGAAAAAATAGTGTGAATTTCCTCAATCGCTAATTGGAAAAGTATCGCAAATTTTATCAATCACAAATTTCACTATCTTTTAACGGGAAAAGTATCGCAAATTTCGTTAAATTATCTCGAGGAAAAAATTGTGCATTTTGTCAATCGATCCTTGAAAAATATTTCAAAATTTGTCAATCGATCCTTGAAAAATATTTCGAAATTTGTCAATCGATCCTTGAAAAATATTTTGAAATTTGTCAGCAGTAAAAAATGGTGAATTTCATCAATTGGTCCATCATCAATATATATTTGTTAATGATTATACTTAAGTTGAATGAATTGTTAATATATTTTTAATTTATAAATGAATGATCAAACAACTTTTTATTCTTACGTAAGCTCATTTAAAATCTCTTCAACTATGAAGGAATCTCCATTTTTTTTCTTTTGCAAATGTTGGCTGCTCTGCAGTCATGAAAAGAAATCAGGAATTTCCTCAATCTGTCACAAAAATTCTGCAATTTTCATTGATTGCTCATCAACCACAAATTTCGTCATTCACTCATGAAATAAAACCACAAATTTCTCCAATTGCTCGTAAAACAAAACCACAAATTTCGTCAGTCACTTGTGGACTGAAACTGTGAATCTCGTCAATAGGTTGTGAATTTCCACATTCAATCTTGAAAAAAGTAGCTAATTTTGTCAATTGGTCACAAAAAAAGACGTGAATTACATCAATTTGTCGTGAAAAAATCTGAAATGTCGTCAAGCGATCACAAAATTTCAGAGCTGCCAACTGCTACGAAAAAATCGTAGTTGCTACGATTTTGAGCCACAAACTACGATGGTACGAAAATCTGTCTAAAACTATGATTTTCTGCCAAAAAAAAAAAAAAGCGAATTTTGTCACAGGATCACTCGAAAAATCACGAATTTCGTCACAGGATCGCGCGAAAAATAACTAATTTCGTCACAGGATCGAGCTAAGAAATGCGAATTTCGTTACAGGATCGCTGAAAAAACGCGAATTTTGTCAAAAATTGGAGGAAAAAGCAAATTTTGTCAAATTATCGCCGAAAAAACGTGAATTTCATTCAACTGATTGCTGAAAAAATGTGAATTTCGTCAAAAGATCGTTCAGGGGTGATTTTGGTCCGAATTTTCCGAAAAATTAAGGCAATGATTTCCGAAAAAAAAAAAAAATCTGTCATAAATCCGAAAATTTAGACATTAAATGTATCGGTATTTCGGAAAATGATCGCCGAAAAAAATCAATCTCGTCTTTCGTTCGAAGAAAAGTCGCCAATTTTGTCAAAGGATCGCGGGAGAAACGTGACTTTCGTCAGAGAATCGCGAAAAAATGGCAAATTTCGTCAAAAACATTGCGAAAAACGGCAAATTTCGTCAAAAGATCGCAAAAAAACGACAAATTTTTGTCAACAGATCGCGGGAAAAATGTGATTTTCGTTGTAAATCGTGAAAAAACGACAAATTTCGTCGAAAACATTGCGAAAAACGGCAAATTTCGTCAAAAGATCGCGTAAAAATGACAAACTTAGTCAAAAGATCGCGAAAAAATGGCAAATTTCGTCATAAACATTGCGAAAAACGGCAAATTTCGTCAAAAGATCGCGAAAAAATGACAAATTTCGTCAAAAGATTGCGAAAAAACGGCAAATTTCATCATAAACATTGCAAAATACGGCAAATTTCGTCAAAAGATCCGGGAAAAACGTGACTTTCGTCAGAAAATAATGAAAAAACAGCGAATTTCGTCATAAACATTGCGAAAAATGGCAAATTTTGTCAAAAGATCACGAAAAAACGACAAATTTTGTCAACAGATCGCGGGAAAAACGTGACTTTCATTGCGTAAAAATGGCAAATTTCGTCAAAAACATTGCGAAAAATGGCAAATTCCGTCAAAAACATTGCGAAAAACAGCAAATTTCGTCAAAAAATATCGAAAAAAAAAACGTAAATTTTATCAACAGATCTCGAACCCTCCCCTCAACCACCTTGGAATCTTTCAGAAAATTCACTGTGAAATTCAGAAATTTGGCTTAGGAGTGGACAGAGCATGGGATTGTTTAATCAATCCCACCCGCAACAAAAAAATTAGCAAAAACAAAAGAGTCTCCTACTTTGTGTGCTTATGGATATACACATGCGTTTAATTGATTAATATTTGCTCGCTTAAAATTTACAGCATAAAAAACAGCCACCAACCAACCTTCAGATAAATTTGAATTTGGTGTGCTACTATTTCTCATTTTCAAAGGTTGGCAGGTCTGCAAAATTTACACTGCAAATTTTGTCAGTCAGTCACAAAATAAAATTGCAAACTATAACTGCAAATCTCATCAATAAGATGTGAATTTCATCAATTGATCACAGAAAAAATAGCAAATTTTGTCATTTGGTCGCAGAAAAAATCTCAAATTTGAATAATTGGTCATGAAAAAAAAAAAAGCAAATTTCATCAATTGGTCACAGATAAAAGCGTTAATTTCATCAATCAGTCGCACAAAAAAAAAGAAAAGAGAATTTTTTCAAGCAATCTGGAAATAAAACCTTGAATTTTATCAAACAAGCGTGAAATTCAAACCGTGAATTTTGTCAGTTTGTCGCGAAATAAAACCATGAATTTTGTTAATTGCTCCTGAAATTAAATCAGGAAGTTTGGCAATTGCTTGTGAAATTAAATCTCAAATTTCATCAGTCACTCATGGAATAAAAATGTGAATTTCGCCAATAGCTCATGGAATAAAAATGTGAATTTCATCAATCACTCAAGGAATTTTGTCAATTACATATGGAATAAATCCATGAATTTCATTTTTCTGTTGTAAAAAAGTCACAAATTTTGTCAATCAGTTGCAGAAAAAAAAAATGTGAATTCCATCCATTGGTCGTGGAAAAAGAATCTTGAAAATCCTCAATTCGTCAAGAAATTTCAAATTTATTTTCTCCATAGTGATTAAAAGAAAATCTGTAATGATTTAATGCCAACAAAAGTTTCAACGAGGCTTATAGCATTCTTTTTTCATCCACAATATGAATGTCAGAAAGTGTTAAATTTATTTTATTAAAATGCAAAATCTAAAAGAAAATAAAACCTACATGTGTTTTGCATATATATTTTATATATTGATTTTTATAGACATATTTTTTGTCATGCTAATAAATAGGGCTGGACGATATCAGAAATTTAATATCATAATATATCAACAAATTGATATTGGTGATATATCGCGATAACTTACCTTAAAGTGTGTGGTAATAGAAAAATAGTTAATTTCCAAAGATAAGTGGTATGGTAGCAGCAATTTAAGTACAAACAGGTGTAGAAAGCAATGAATCAATTCTCTATACCTATTTGCTCACACAGCATCTTTCAAATATAGTTTCATTTTTATACAAAACAGAAATATTTTAGGAAAAGGACACATTGTTCGATATCTATTTGGGCTTATACTATTGCTTGGATAGTGGTTTTCTTTCAAAATAGTATGTTCCCTATTCTTCCTATTTTATGCACTATTTTAACTATTTTATATCCTCGTGTATAACTGAGAATATTATAAAAAAAAGAAACTAAAATAAAATGTTCTTAAATTTAGGACGTTGCTGATATTAATATTATTAAAATAAGTAAAAAGCAACAGCAAAAACAGAAATTGGTTTAATGCCACATGTCATGCTAATATACTTGTAATTAAAATAGATGACAGATGCTGCAGAAATGTTGTTTTTCAATCTTTCTCTAAGGTATCAATGCATTCTTAATAGAAGAATTTTTAAAAATTTCACTGTGTTTATAGCTTTTTATCTATTTACTATACATAAATACAACATTGAAATCTTTTCTGAAATATAAATATTCAAATAACATTTCGGAATAGTTTTATACTAATTAAAATGTACTTTTTAAATTTCGTTTTAAGCTGAAATATCAAGACAACATATATTAAATTCACTCGGATTCACACTCTCTGTAACGATAAAACGACAGAGGAAATAGGAATAAAACAATAGTAGACATTAATAGCTAGGAAGCTCTGCTCAAAAGAATCGAATCACAGTGAAAGAATGGGAAGGCTTCATTTCACCAATGTGGTCGAACGGCGAAATTTTACCATTTCGCACTCTGATTGGTTGCTCATGAACTGAGCTTCCCAGGTGCTCAGTAATATTATTGACAACACAAATAACTCGTACATATTTTAAGCTCTTCTTTATTCGTTTGGATTTGGACATATCAATATGTAGGATATATTGCAATATGTCTAGACCAATAGCAGCGACGGTATTGAAACACAGACAATAACAGTTTTATTCAGTAGCAAATGAACAGGGGAATATGCGGTTTGTTTAAATAAAAGTAAAGCATAGATTGTATTGGGATATATTGGAATACGATGAAAGAGAGATAATCATTAGAAAGGATATTCAGCTTTGTATGAAGGGGGCAGGAATAAATGCATGGGGGGAAAGGATTATTCTGATATTAGTACTGCAATTTTGGCACTTTTTCTAGGATTTCGAAGTTGCACTGCAGGAAAATTTTTTTTATTGGGATATATCGGTAGAGTCTCAGCTTAGCTCTCGTTATTGGGATATATCGTTAGAATCAGAGCTCAGATATAGACATTGCGATAATTAAAAAATATCAATATTTGACCGATATATTGTTAAATAATCCAGCCCTACTAATAAATAGTAAAACTCCTCATCGAGCTCATTGAATCTGTTGCTGGGTCACCTAAATTGATTTAAAATGCTGTGATATAAAACTTTTCACTGAGCTCATTAAATCTGTTGCTGGGTTACCTCAATTGGTATAAAGTACCATGAACTAAAGAAAAATTATGTTTATTTACTTACTAAATAGTATAAGTTTTCAAGCGTGATGCATTAAAAGTGCACAGAACAATAAGTTTAAGGAAAAATGTTTAAAATTTACAAAAAAAAAAAAAAAAAAAAAAAAAAAAATTATTATTTAAGCTAGTTGAAAAATAGTTTTATAAATTTTAGTGTTTATAATTTATTGAGTTAATTATGAACAATGTAGTCTATAAAATTCAAGCATAAGTGTGAAAAATGTTGTAAATTTTACTTCACGTAATTTTCTCTTTTTTGTTATTTATGAAGTGGCATCCCTGATTTTAATTTCAGTAACTTAAGTGACTTAATTTATCCTGTGATTACTGATGAATGTTTCTCACTTTTTACAGCATTAGGTATGAAATAAAATTCTGATGAAATAAAATTCTGAAATAAAAGGAAAAATTATTGATACTTGAAAATGACTTAGACAAATAATAATGGGAAATGGCTATTAATAATATAATAATCCATATAAATTAAAAGCAGAATTGATCACAAATGAGCTGATATTTTTGAGAATGAAACAGTGAGAAACTGCGATGTTTAGTATGTAGGCTTCCTGAATTATTTGTAAGTATGCTTCAGTTTATAAATTTAAATATTCAGTTTAGAGTCCTGCTTTGGGTCGCATAACCAGATTTTACCCTAACCTAACCTGACCTGACTCTTTACTCTAAATTTTTTCCTGTACGCCAGGTTTGGGTATACCTGATTTTTCAAAAGAAGCCCCACCATAATGTTGCAGATTTTAAAAAAGAATACATTAATTTTAAGTTTAAATATACTTGGTTTGGGTCGGCTGCAGGTCAGGTTCAAATTGGGTTTCAGGTTAGTTTTTTGGGGGTTGGGTTTGGGTCGGACTGAATTTTTTATTTTAGGTCAACCTGACCCATGCAGAACTCTATTTCAATTGTCTACCTTCTGATAGCTAGGGCTATTGGTATCTTCATATTTGTGTTCATACATGAAAAAGCCTATGGTAAATTTACTTACTACTGCAAATATTTTAAAATTATGTTTTTAATAATGTACCAAATTTTTCTCTATTTTTAGTATTTGAACGATCTCATTATTTCACTAGAAATCTTGTGTGAAAATCAGTATTTTGCATAAATGTACTTATTTGAAACGTGGAAAAATGTGGTGAAAACTTTTTTCTAATTTATGTCGGTTTAAATGGATGTGCATGAATGTAGTTATACTTATCTCAGATCTTCAGACTTAACTAAAAAAAAAAAAAACTTTGGCACATTTACAGACTTATTTTTAACCATAAATTTATGACATTTGTAGGCATTACTGAACTGATTTGGAATAAAAAAGTTTAATGTTTTGATAAATTAATTGTATTATAAGCTCATTGATCTTTATCAGAGTTCCCTGTATCTGAAATATCCCTCTGCTTTTATCAAAAAATGGAAAAACTATTAAATTTAATAGTTTTTGAATAAAAGCATCAGCCAGGAATGTGCTAAAGTAGCTAATTTGGATTGAGAGCAGCCTTAAAGGACAATAAGATTCTCTGAAACTTGAATGAATAATGGAAAAGTTCATGCATGTATGGATGAAAGTGATTTAACTTGTCATACTAAAAAGTGAATTTAGACTTTTGAGAGCAATTTTAAATGTACTATATGTACGATGTTTAATAATTCTGGATTTAACGCAAATTTGGACATGTCTGTTAAATTTAATTATTGTTGTCTGAAAGTAAAAAAAATAAAGTAAGAGGGGTAGGGGGTCAGTTTGCTTATTTAATATTAAATTTAAGAATTCCAAAGACTTTAGCTCACAGTTTTAAAGTGGAATTTCTAAATCAGAATTATAAATTATTTTACCCGATTCATTAATTAAATTTATCGGTTGCTTCCTAAACTATTAGCATGTTTTTTTAGAATATCTGTTTAATTTAATAGCATTTTTGTAATATTTAATCTTTTATTACTGATTTTTAATTAAATTTTTTTTTCTTCTTAAGAAGCAAAACAATAATAAAAGTAAGAAGACAACATCAAAAAATATGTCCGATGTTCCTCAGTTGCCTAAAGTATCCACTGAAGTAATGCGTATGGCTCGTGAAAGGCACCAAAAAGGCTTGATGCATCCATACATATTTCAGATATTGTCTCAGGTAATTTTATTATCTATAAAAAAAAATTTCTGATCTTGATAAAAACTTATGCAACCATAAAAAAATTCTCAGTAATACTGGTTATCAAAAGTTTGTGTAGTTCAGGGGTAGTAACTTTTTACTAGTGTGCCAAATATATGTTAATAATAATTTCATGTGCCAAGCAAATTCCAATAACTTTTTGTATACCTGTAAAGCACACGTTTTAACATGCCATATCAATTATCACCATAAAGGACTTAAACTCCTCAGATACCAGCTTTTATTTTTTATATTTCATTTATTTTAGTTAGGAATTTATATTAACAAACTGATAACTGAAAAAGATTGAAAAGAGAAAAGAAAGAGTTATAATTTATTTTTTGTATGTTAAATTTAATGTATCCTCTAGGATACAGGAGGACTCAATGAATACATTTTTAATAGTTTGCTATGGATTTATTGCAAGGCAAAAGCAATGAAAAATATGAAAGAATTATGCATTTAATAATTTAATATAAAGAATTTATTGTTTTGAATGAGTGGTATCATTATGAAAAATAAATTTCTGCTAAAAATGACATATTTTATTTTTTCTGGGAATGTACAATAATGTTGGAGAAATCATGCAGCTTATCCATTACTTTAAATGTTAATATTAAACAGTCAGCAAAAAAATTAAATGTAAAACTTTTAATCTTTTATCATTCTTTATGTAGTTCAAATTTTAGAAAAAGGAATTGTTTAGCCATATTTTGTTATATGAACCAACAGCTATTTTCTACATTACTTTTTCCTCCTTAATGAAAAATCAAATCAGCAATCAAAATAATAGTACTTGAATTACATTTTGTACAGTTGCAGTACAGTCTGTGAAAATAGAAATTGTCTATAACTGAATCCTGCCTTGGAGGGGACATTTTTATGGTTATAATGCCGTACAAATATACCTGTTAAAACAGAAACCTGTCTAAAATGATTTTTTTTCATTGCCATGCTATTTAGTCTTAGCAGGCTTCATGGTATAAGGAATGGGGTGGTACTTGCTATGACAAAAGCCTGTTTAAAACTGAATTTTTTACAGTCTCTTGCAATTCCATCTTAGGAAGTTTTACTATATCTCAGCTCCCTGATGTGCCACCGCATTAGAGGTATGATTATAAGAATAACAATCATGCATATATGATCCTGCCCTGTTAAATATAAAGACAAAATAATATGGAAATATTTTAATATTTAACATTTGTAACTTCAGATATCTTTTGTAGAATCTACAGTATAGACACAAAGTACTTGGGCAATTTCGTAACAGAATAATTTTCAAAATATTTATTTGTTAGTTACCTGTTCAATGGCAGATTAGTAGAACTGTATCCTAAATTTGTGCTGAAATCCTAGTTTGGATTGGTCAGATAGGTGTTATGCCATGGTCATATTCCACATTTGTGAACATGTTAACAAATATATGGCAAGAGCTCATGTACATTTGCTGACTAGGGACAGTTACATCAAAAAGTTGTAAAAAAATGTAAACTTTGTTTCACTGTATACTCTCATGCTTGGTTGTATAACCAGACTTTCCAAGTCTTCTGATTTTAGTGGGAGATGCTTGATTTTCACACAATTTTCTGTGCTCTTATTTTTTCATATGTTTCTCCTGGTTTTCTTACACATTTTTCAAGTCTCTAATATAAAAGTAACACAAATAGAGTAACCATTAAATGAAATAAATTCACTAGTAATTATCAATAATTTGTCTCGATTAAAAATTAAGATCTTCACTATTGTTTTGTATGTGATTATGAGGAAGGAAAGTTTTCCTCAGTTTAGCAAATTAAACATGTTTTTCTACATGTAAAAAAGTATGTATATTTTTCCTTATTTAAGTAAAAGTGATATATTTAATCTTCAACGACGAACTAAACATGCTTACATTAAAAACAAAAAATTTCCCGATTTCTGAAATAAAATCTCCTGAATTTTGGGTTTCTGAACTTGGCAAGTCTGTGTAACAATGCATAATATATAATACTTTTTGACAAATTAATTTATGCCCATCCTGTATAATGTGTTGTGTATCTTCATTAATCTGTTACTTTCAAATTATATTACTCTTTTAAGATCTATGTTCATAAGATTCCATTATGCTCGTGTATCTTTGTAGGGCGAAATCAAAATTCCTGTTATGTTTGAAGATGAAACTGGAAGAGAGCTTCCATCTCCTAGTCTTTTGTACAGACCATTGAGACAAATGATATATGCTCTTCTTTTTAATCAACATCACCTTCAGTATTTATCTGAGCAAAAGAAAGAAAAAGAAGGCATTGAAGGTATTTTTCTTCTGTACTTTGAACGCATGTTTTTGATGAGAAATGTTTTTCTATGCTTTTAAGTTTTTTACTTTTCATTTATTTTGTTTTGCACTGATTGTTATGTTGATTCATATTACAATTACTCTGCCATCATGATGCAAAAGAATTTTGTGTTGGCTCTAAGTTTGAACTAGAGTGAACTTCTATTTAATAAAATAAATGTTGATATCAAAATTGCTGTGATAAAATAGGAATTTTGAGAATAAAAAAGCAGAAAATGTTTTTAAAAGAGCAGAATATGTGTTTATATTGATAAAATTCACTCCAGTATTGTAAAACCTATGTTATTTATCCATTATTGTATTATCTAAGAATAAAATTTGCCAATTCATAATATTTTATTTTATTATTATATTTTTAATACTTCTTAGGCTTCAATTTTTCTCATTTCATCATCTTATTCTGCAACACTTTCTTTTATTATCTAAAATTTTTTTTAGCATCTCAACTGTTTTCAATTTCCTTTTTTGAAAAATTGCTTTTTTTAAAAAAAAACTTGTTCCAATGCTTATTTTGTATTTATTTATTTATTTTGTTTTAATATTTTCATAAGCTTATCAAGTTCAATATTGGAATAGATTACTTCTTAAGAGGCTACTTCACTCAAGCAAAAACACCGCTCGCTAATGTTAATCCTATAGGAGAAATAATTTAAGATATCTCTTTTGCATTTCAATATTTTTAAATGATTTTTTTTTGCATTGGATAGCCGAGGTCAATCTCTATGCATGCTCCTTTGTACTTTTTTGATTTTGATTAAAAGTTTTTTTTATTAAGATACTTTCACTCTCAGAAACCGGTTTTGAAAGGTGAAAGTATTCTCAATAAAAAAAACTGCAACAAAAATCGAAAAAGTAAAAAGGAGCATGCATAGAGATCAACCTCAGCTATCCAATGCAAAAAAAAAAAAAAGTTTAAAAATAATGAAATGCAAAGGAGATATCATAAAATACTTCCTCCATAGGACTAACATTAGCGAGTGGGTGTGTTCGCCTGAGTGAAGTAGCCTTTTAAGGGTCCTCTCTCCTCACACAGAAACACCTGCTCACTAATGTTAATCCTGTGGGACATTTTTCTTCTAATATCTCATTTGCATTTCAATATTTTTAAATGATTTTTTTGCATTGGATAGCTAAGATCAATCTATTTCTGGATTTTCTTTGCAAATTTTTTTTTTTACAAAGGTACTTTCACTTTTGGAACCGGTTTCGAAAGTGAAAGTATCTTTGTTAAAAAAATCCACAAAGAAAATTGAAAAAGTAATCAACGGCAGAAATAGATTGATCTCAGCTATCCAATGCAAAAAAATCATTTAAGAATATTGAAATGCAAACAAGATATTAGAAAACTAATGTCCTATAGTATTAACATTAGTGAGTGGATGTTTTTGTGTGAGGGGAGGGGACCCTTATATAAAAGAATTGTGTGAGAGATATAATCTCTAATTATCAATATACGAGTTAGGTTTGCTTCTTCTGTAGCACTATTATAGCTGCCAACTTGTTTTGGTTTAAAATGTTTAGTTCTAAATGTTCTTTCAGTTCTAAATGTAGTTGTATAGTAAGATTGTACATTTTTATGCAAAAATTCATATTAAATTGTAAAATACTAGTAAATCTGCATATTAGGTGTCTCAACATCAGCTATATGCAAGTTACATTTTTATTTTGATCTCATTTACCATTATATCAGCTATTTTACAACCTACAAAAAATATTTTAAGTTTCATATATTTATGAACATGTAAAATTTCTCAAAGATACAGAGAATATAACTTTTAGAGACTGTTAAATTGTGTTAAACATTAAACACCATTTCATGCAATGATGTGCTTGATCTGCTTATTCATGTTATTATTTTAAAATAAAAAGTACATTTTTTCAGGGGGTAGGGTGGGACTACTCATTTTCTTACTAATTTTACATTCACAATTTTTTTTAATTATACTATTTCTTGACTGAATGAAAAGAAATTAATCAAAATTGGAAAAAGCAAAACTGAAGTAGTATAATCAGGTTTTAATAGAATCATACACAAGAATTTTCATGCATGATAGATTCTTGTAAAGGAAAACACCATTTGGAATTCAGACATTAAAATTTCTCTCAGAGTTAAGGGTGATATAAAAGAACATTTTGATACAACTAAAGAGTCAGATAACTTGTGCATAAGAAACCATATTACATTTTTCATTACATATATTTTTAATGTTACATGTTTTTAACTACATCATAAAAATTGTATGGTTTACAGTTATCTTCTTTAACTCTTTCAGTAATTTATTTTAAGCCAAAAGCCATATATTTTTTGTCTGTTTCTCTGCACGTGTGTTTTGTTTAAAGTGATATTTTAATCTTTTTCTTAATTTGTAACATACAACTGCTTTTACATTAATTTTCATGAAGTTTATGCATGCTAGAATATTATATTGTTACATCAACCCTACATTCAAAGAAAAAAAAAGTGATTTTTAATATTTGACTTTTTTTTTTAGTATTTTTATACTTTTTAACATTAATAACTTTTTATTTTGTTTTGTAATTTTAGAAAAAGTACCTGAAATAATAATCAAAGAATGGGTGTGGTCAAAATCAAATAAGTATAATAAACCTGAACTTGTGCCTTCAATGCCTCTAGGATGGCCTGTTCCTACTGTTACACGTTTATGGTTTGGGTCAGGTCCAGAAGATAACAAAAAGCGATTGCAAGCATTCCTAACTTGTATGAGAAGCAATACCCTTCTAATGTGTGATCCAATGCATGTTCCACAGCATTTAATTCTTCTTTGTTGTGTTTTAAGGTAAAGTACTAAATTTTCTTGGCAACTGCTTAATGGTAAATAATTTCATACATATTTTTTAGGACATAAGGGTAGGATTTCATTATCTGGTATTTGAATCTTAAATCTTTATAACTTGGTTAGTGTACATAAAATTACTGTTATGCAGGCATTTAATGTGTTTTAATATGATGTTGAAATTATGTTTTTTAGGTAATTTTTTTAACTCTTAATTGGGAAGTTGAAAAAGTGAAGCATAACAGGGGACATGTAGTCTCTCTTTATTTATGGATCCAATAAAGATTCCTTATTTAAATATCACTATGAAACCGTACATATGTGTACTTTGAACATTCAACTTATGACAGTAAATAAATTTTCAGTTTTCATAAAAATTTTGCACAGAAGACATTTTTAAAATACTGGTTTTCTTCATCAAAAATCTCAGTTGGCATAGCCAACATAATGCTGTCTTGGATACCACACCTACTTAGTTATTGGTTAATATTGTGTTTAGTAAACTTATGCCAAAAATAGTTGTAAAATCTGTTTCAGATTTAAACATCAGAATTTGGCTTAAAATTGTGAAAATAAATTTTTATTTTGAAGGAGACTAAATCTGTTGTTAAAGCTCTTCTAAACTAATATAGGGGAAACTAGGGATACTTCACCCAGTTGTTAGTTTTGGATTTTTAATATTTTTTTTTTTACAATACTTATGGGTGTGTAAATGCAGTCTATATAAACTTAAGAAAGTATTGCACAATATTTATTATTATTATTCGGAAGTATTATTTGTAAAGGTAGTAAAATATGAATATTCAAAAACTTTCAATTTGGGTCAAGTATCCCAATGTATAGGGATACTTGACCAAAGTCGTAGATTTGGGGTATGATTTAAAATTATAAACAAAACACTTTTACATAAGAACAAAATTAACATTAAGGTTAATATTTTTTTATTTTTGTCAAATAAAATTAATACTTTAAATTTTTATTACATAATGCCCAATTTTTATTTTTATTGTAAAAAGTTCAAAATATTAGCAGTCTGAAAGTTCATCCTGTGCCTAAACAAGTTCCAGAATAAGAAAATAACAATTTAATCAACTCCAAATATAAAGTCATATTTAAACACAGAACTTGTAATACTATCTTGGTAGTTAATTTGGTGGACTAACCATGATTTATGCGATCCATAACTTCTAAATAGTTGGACAGCTCTTCTTCTTTTTCATTAAAAACTTGCTGTGCTTTATATGATGGATCAAAATCTGTTGTTTGCTATCTCTGGATTTTTCTGACATACCTTCTTAAAGTGTTTCTACAGGGACCAAATTCTTTGGCTACTGTATGATATAGGACACCATCCAGAACCTTATCCACAGATTTTTCCAAAATACCAGAATGACTAACCTCTCTGGGTATAGCCCCCTCTTTTGTTTTATATTTTTAGGGCATCTATACGAAAAATAAATAAATAAAACGCATTTGAATAGTAGTAATCCCTTGGGTCAAGTAGCCATTAGCTAATAAGTAAATTAATACTGTTATACATGTTATTGTAGCTAAAAACATGTACAAAATAAATGACCAATTAGAAAAAGTCTTGCCTTTAAACAAAAAAAATTATAACATCAGAGTTTACAGCACAAAAAATTACTTTTGGAGCATAAAAATGTATTTTGTCTGATAGTTTAAAAACTTATGAAATGATTCAGTTGTTATTTTCACCATATGGTCAGCAACCTGAAAGAAAAGAAGTGATGCCACTTCCAACTTACAAAACTTTCCCAATTCTGAGAAAAAGGACTTGGGTCAAGTATCCCAAGTTCCCCCTATTATATATTAGATTAATTCTGTTATGGAAAAGATGACCATCATGCTTCAAACCAACCAGCAGACATATGCCTATCATAAGACCAATAATTGCATTTCTTCAAAGTGCTTACAAAATCTATCCCAATTTTTTAAATGAGCAAAGAAGATCAGAAAACAACTAAAAAAAGTGTAACTGAAGAAAAAGCAATGTCATTAACACTTTTAATTATTTTTTGTCGCTATTTAGTTATTTTTCTTGCATCAATTGTCATTTTTATTACTTTTTTGAAGGCATCTGAACACTTACATGCCTGTATATACTACAATCAATAAAATATTTATATAAATCTGCATTGAAAATGAATAATTGCAAAGGTAGTTAACTTTTATGTCTCTAATTTTATTATGTCTCTAAGTTATTCCTAAGAGAGTTTATTTTAAGATCCAGATCTTCATCTGGATCTGAAAGATCTATCTCATTATCACTGATAACACTTCTGATAATTGAATTGTCTGATATTTCCTGCATGCAGATGACATTAGTCTGCATTTAAAAAATCCTAGAATGAAATTTCTGGCAACTGCAGGTTTCTGAGGCAAAGTTCATTTGTGATTGTGAGTAACTCATCTTTATTGAAATTGTGAGATAAATGTCATGGAATTCTTCTTGTATATCTTTTTTTGTGGTAAAACCTGCTTGCAGAAAAACATTAGAAATTGTCGTATTAAAGACATCAGTCCGTGCACTGATTGATATTCTCGGTGCAATGCATTAGTCAATCTTGTAATGCTCTTCCTATTCCAAACCAAAGATTAGTCTTCCAAAAGCATCCTTTTATGTTTGCACTTAAAGCTATTGATTATGTCCTATTCCATTGAAAGTAAAAGTAAAGTTGTAATTGGTGGAAATACTCCATATGCATTGACAGATTACTTGAAGACTAGAGACTTCTATATGTGCACTACTAATGTCCATGTTTAGGATAACTTGGCACTTCTCTGCTAAAAATTGGCTATTTATATCTCTCAATTATTTTTCATAAATATTGCTAGTCATCCAAGCCTTTGTGTTAGTATAATCAGGGTGGCTACAGATTCTGGAAATCGGAGGAAAATCAGGGAGGTTTATCAATCTGGAATAATCAGGGAATTTCATAAAAGCACTTAAAAATCAGGGAAATTTGTCTATATGCATAAATATTTGTGTTTTCACATGAGATTGATTCGTTGACAAACAGTTGATATTTAAGCCAATAATAGTATGCGATAAAGGAAAGTAAAATTTATATATATATTTAAAACTATGCACATGATATGAATTTTTAAAACGTAACACAAATTAAGGTGATCAGATGTCCTCATTTTCTGTGGATAGCACTTATATTAAAGGCAATTTACCCATTTTTGAAAATTCTATAATACATTAGCATAAGCTGACCAGGTGGCCAGCTTAATACAATTAGCTATCCTGTCAGATATAGATATGTCTTAGATTTGAACATTCTTCAGAAAAAAAGGAAACTTTCTGAGCCATATATTCATTGGCCATCTATATGAAGTTGTTGGACTAAATTTTGAGTTCAGATTTATGAAGCTGCAAACCAGTACTTTATGAATATTGTGCAATTTTTATGTTTTTCTCCCAAATGAGGTAATAGCAAGCTGGATAAGTGTTATATGAGGATGTGGCATATATTAAAAAATACTGTATATGTGTCGTTAATAATGAAAATCAAAGAAATCTGATGTAGGTAGTCAGGAAAAACAATCGGGAAACTTTTTTTCACAATTTCTGTAGCCATCCTGATAATATGCAGCAGGAAGCTTCTGGACATTTTGGGAATTTTTGGAACACTTTGCGAAACTCCTGGGCATCAGATACTTTTCAATGAAAAACAGAGACAAATTTTGTGATAGTCATGTTAGCTGCAATCAAAACTGTAAGTCTTTGTTTAGCTTTCTTACCTCCAATGCATTTATCTCCTTTGAAGGCTAATATTTTTTCTAGCAAAATCTTATAAAACAAAGCCATTTCTTCAGTGTTAAAAACATTTTATGGCATACTTGGAAATCAACAATTTTAGCTTTTCTTGTTTCCTTTTCATTTGCTGTTGATGTATCTGCTGCTCCACTTTCATCACGCAATTTCTTGAAGTTCAAGCCATTCTGAGATTTAATTTTTTTGTTATCAACCATCTGATGATTTGAAGTTTTAGATGTTTTAATTTGGAGGTAAAAAAGGTGTGATAGTTCTTTAAGCACATTTATATCAACTGAAATGTTTAAGTTTCTCATATTTCAAAACCAACTAACTTTCACTTTTAGTGTTTCTGTGTTTAGCTCCAAAAAAATTTCTTTCATGCCTTAAAATTTGTCGATAAGCTATTCTTTGGAATTCTGTATTGCTAGGTAATTTATGTCTTGATTATTATTTTATCATCAACTATTTTTTTTCTTTTTACCTGAACCGTGTGTTTTTTTATTTTTGACATAGCCAGAAACATTTCCCTAACTAATTCTGGTCCAATATCCCTCTCAACTAACGAGACTTCACTAATGAATAGTCTAAATAAAATAAAATTAGAAGCAAGCTCTTTTAAATTAAAGCTTTAAAAAAAAATGAATGGTGTCTCTTGCCCCCTTTCTGTCAGCACTATGCTCATTGAAGTAGAGAGGGAGCAGATGGTCACTGTTTCAATCACGTTCCATTTTGTGTGTTGTGAAACATTATTTTTATCTCATTTTTCAAAATGTTTCTATTGGCTCATCTCCAAACATGATAATGTAGTCTTATTGCCTGTTCTCAGTATAAGATAACTAATGATGTTTTACTAGCTGTAGACAATTACAATTTGTATATGCTAATTTTTACAGTGCTAATAGATGTGCTATGTATCTAGCAGTGGTAAGTGTTTAGACATGTACATTTGATAGATTTCTGTCCATTTTTTTTTGTCTCAGGTATCTTGTCAGCAGTCCTGAAATGCCTTTTCTGTATAAACATGAATTGGATGCATTTTTAGTACAAGCAGTTGATCCACACATGATGGATACAGAGCATACGCAAAAATTAGAGGTATTTTTAGATTTATGCTTCTGTATAAAATTGGGAAAAAAAAATAAGTGCATTTATATATTGTTCTTTTCTTCCAGGTTCCATTAATAACTCCTCGCGGTGTTATGTTAGCAGCTTTGTTTATGCAGGGTGTTGAGCATGCTTTAATAGCCAATGATGCTTGTGGAGCTCCTATATCATGGTTAATGTGTTGTCCATGGCTATTTTTTGATGGTAAAATATTTCATCGTAAATTGCTCAAGGCTAATTCTGCCAAAAATCTTCTGGATCTTTGTGATAACAGAGTACGTAATTCCTTTTTATCTATACTGTTTTTTGTTGATGCTAATTTTATTCTACTATGTACAATGTCTAACTAAAAACTTATTGAAAAAAACTTATTAATTTATGTTAAGTTATTACCGATTAATTTATATTTATGAAGAGACATTAACCACTTGACATCCAGGATGTATGATGCATACATCTTGATTTTATCATAGATGACTACCAGATGTACAGCATGTACGTCCTGTTTTAATGCTGGTAACTGAATTCTGGTATATATGTCCATTCTTGAAAAAAGTAGTCTGGGTGTCAAGGGGTTAATTTCAACTGGGCATTAAATTTTAAAAAACACCAAAAAATTGTTATAACAGCTAGTAGAGAAGATTATTTTTTCGCTGATAAATCTGTAGATGCCTAAGTTTACAACAGCATATTACATGTAATTCATATATTTGATTAATTATTAAATTTATAAAAATGCACATGGTAATAAATTAGAAGTTTTAAAAAATATAAAATTTAAAATATTCTTTTTAAATAATAGATTTAAGATGAATCATTTTGTGCAATAACCTTAAGAAATTCAGCAAGAACTTAGTCTTCAATTTTTGATGAATGGAAATGATGGGAAGCTATTACTCATCTTATATTTTTTCAATTATTTTAAATATTTTCTGATATATATTTTTTTAAATCTTTAAGTATGAAGAAGTTGTGGCTGTTGAACAAATGCGAAGTGCAATTGTTGAAGGACTTCAAGTTCAATATATGACTCCTCCACTACCTACAGCTCACAGGCCTCCTCATCCCCCATTTCCAAATTTTCCAGTTTCTGTTCAACCTCTTCCTCAAGGACGAGGTAGAGGTATGTTTTACCAAATTTCTTAATCTATTTTTCAGCTGAATACATGCATTTGTGAAGCATGTCAGGGTTGATGCCTACATACATTTTGTACATAAATCTCAGGAAAATCATGACATTTTATAATAGTGAGTCAACAATCGACTTGCAGCTAGACATCCTCGCCCTCCCTCTAAAAATTTATTAAAATACTCTTCCACATATATCTCTGTTATTGTTTGCTTTCCTAAAATGTATTCCCTGTTATTATTCTCTCTACCCTCAAAATACATCGATGCCAACATCTCTGGAAATTCCAGAGTTTCTCCAGAAATGTAAGATAAAATATGGTAGTATGGTAATAAAATAGAAAATATTCAAATCTGTGGCAGATGAAAAAAGAAATTCTCTATTAAATTTTGATTTCAGTTTCTCTACGAGCCACAAAGTTCTTCAATCCGCGAAGAGATTTTTCTGCAAATTTTTATATTTTACTGAATTCTGCGAATCATTTTTTTCAGATTCTGAAAAATCAGTATTTTGCAATTAATTGGTTCAAATAATAATAAAAAAAATACTAGACAAAAAAGTATTGATTTTAAACTTTTTTATGTTTTTCAAAAACATTGTCTACTGATTAATTTTCGGATTTCATATATTGGTCGCAGAAAAAATCCCAATTTTTGAGAATCAGTTACAGGAAAAATTGAAAATTTTACCAGTTGGTTACATAAAGTATATGCAAATTTCATCAATCAGGTGCAGCAAAAAATAAAAATGAAAATAAAATAAATAACGAATTTCATCAATTGTTCATGTACAGAAATCACTAATTTCGTCATTTGCTCACATAAAGAGATCACGAATTTTGTCAATTCTACTTGAAGAAAGAAAAAAACACATTTTATCAAGTGACCGTGGAAACAATTAATGAATTTCACCATTTTGTCATGGAAAAAAATTCGACATTGGGAACTTTGTCAATCTGTTGTAAAATGGAATCTTGGATTTTGTGAATCATTCTCGGAAAAACAAAATCACTAATTTCATTAATGTATCTTGGAAGAAAATTTGTAAATTTCGCCAATTAGTCATTAAAAAAAAATCATGGATGTTGTCAATTGGTCATTGAAAAAAATTGGAAATTTTGTTAATTGGTCTTTCATAAAAATCCCAAATTTTGTCAATCACTTGCAGCAAAAATTCACTAATATCTTCAATCAGTCGCGGCTAAAAATCTTGAATTTCTTCAATCAGTTGTGGTAATATTTGACTCCTGAAGAGTGTTCAAAATACTAGAAATTTGACTAGTTTACTCCTGATATAGTCTTTACAATGTTGGCATCCATGGAAATATTTTTTTTTTTAATCTTCCAAATCTCTAATTGTAACCTTTATTTCAATTTTCAAAAATTTACCTCCTATGGCTTATTGCAAAAACTTATCGGTGTTAGTGTGTGACAAAACTGTCATGAGTTTTCCCATATCTAAATGCCTTAAGAAGGGTTTTATTTGCGGGAATTAAAAATAAACAAAAGTAATGTTGCTTTCCATTATAATATTTATTTGAGCTTGACAGTGAAAGTCTCTAATTACATCATGTATTAACATGTGTATAATGTGACAGTGTTCAAATAAATATACAGATTTCACTTTATTGGTCAAAAGAAGTGTTAAAAAAATATATTTCTCCTGCTCAACAACACACATCTTTCTGACACATTTACAGATTCATTTTCAAATGTAAAAGCATGACTCTTGCAGGCATGACTACTGAAGTGATTTGGAATTGAATAGTTTTTCCTTTTTTGATAAATTAATTGCATCTTGAGTTATAAGCATCTTATAATGACCTTTGTATCTTATAATGACCTTTTTTGAACTGGACTGTCACATCTGGAAATTAGGTTCAAAATGTTAACCTTGACAGTGATTTCTGTATAAGAGCACCAGTCAATTGCGTGCATTTAAGAACAAAAATGTATTCAGGGAATGTTCTGGAAAGTGGCCAGTTTGGATTTGAGAATAGCCTTTACCTGCCATTGGTTGTATTTTTTTTTTTTTTTTTTTGAATGATGCCATTGGACACAACTTTTTGAAAGACTCCCATTGGTTGCATATGAGCTCTCACTATTCTCATCAATTGTATAAGCATTGTGCATATTGAAAATAGTTATAAAAAACTTTCTTTAGGTGAAGTACAATTTTTTTTGTATTAAAAAAAAGGGACAATCTGAATTGATTTTTCAATTTTTTTAATGAACATATTTTAATAATGAAATTAAGAGATGTAAAGAAAGATTTATGATATGAAAGTGTCAGAAAGAAAATACAATGACAAATAAAATGGTAATACCTGATTAAAATATTTAATAGTGTTCAAACTTTGAAGTTTGAATTATTAACATTGCATTTAAGGCATGGATATGAGGAGTTTTCTGTTCAAATAGGTCTGTTTCAGATTACACAGTCCTATTTTGTTTTCCTGTTTCTACTTCATGGGCAGAGTGCATAAAATTTCATGTCTTCAGCACTTCATTTGATACCCAATGTAAATTCAACTCCTGTCATTCTGGAAATCATGCTTCATAGTTTAGTTGGTAAGGTCAGAACTGATTGACAAGATACAAGATTAGGCTTCATGAGTTCAAGGATTTCAGAAATGTTCTTCTTACAGGCATGAGATTCTTCTGTGGATTTGCGATTTTCTGCTTTTTTTTTTGTCATTTTCTGCTTTTTGGCATTTTCCGAGAAAAAACATTAAATTTGCCAAAAGGTCACGGAAAAATGCGAAATTCGCTTAAAGATCGCAAAAAAAAAAAATGCGTATTTCGTCAAAGAATTGTAAAAAACCCACTAATTTCTTCTAAGGATCATAGAAAAAACGTGAAATTCGCCTAAAATTCGAGGAAAAAATGCAAATTTCGTCAAATAATCGTGGAAAAAATACAATCTGCCAAAAACCTTGCAAAATTTGCCTAAAGATCACAAAAAAAAGGTGAATTTCATCAAAGGATTGCAGAAAAAACACAAATTTCGCCAAAAGATAAAAAAAAGCGAGAATTTCGTCAAAGAATTGCAAAAAACAATGTGAATTTCTCAAAAAAAAAAAAAAAATTGTGTAAAAAACACAAATTTCGTCAAAAGGATCACTGAAAAGGTGCAAATTTCTTCTTGCGGGAAAAACACAAAATTCACCAAAAGATCACTGAAAACATGCAAAATTCGTCAAAGATTGTGGATAAAACAGGAAATTCATCAAAGGATTGCGGAAAAAACACATAATTTTGCCAAAGGATAGCGGAAAAAACGTGAAATCTGCCAAAAGATCATGGAAAAATCATGAAATTCACCCAAAGATCACAGGAAATTCACCAAAAGATCGTGGTTTGTTTGCTATGTATTGCCAGAATTTGTAGCGACCCTTAAAAGCTTCCATCATTTCATCTACTGTTGTGTATTCCATAATTTGATAGATCTACATTGGCTCAAAGATATTTCTTATTGGAGCTAAATTATCAATTTTCTTTTGACCATCTCGATCTTCAGTGTATCAAATCTTAAGACATGCAGTTATAAAATCTAAAGATAGACATTGTTCCAGAGCCATATCATCAATGAACTCTTTTTCTAAATTAGTGTGGTTGCTCTCTCTTTACCCCAGTAAAAATAAAGCATTCCCAATAAGACACTCAGCTCTTCAAAGTTAGTGTCACTTCAATCTATTTCACAAGTGTATTTACTTATTTATTTGCTTTTTATACAAATAAATATTAGTGCAGTTGCTAATTTCTTTGATCATAGCATCTGGAAAAAATAATTTCCAGCCATTTCTAATGAAGTTTGCTCTTTTAGCAATTTGTTTTATGCCAGGAAGGGCAGTCACAATGTGTTTTTTTGTGATAATGAGTGTGAACATTAAGTCAAAGTGGTGAAGCTCACCATTTTGTCTTTTTATATTTACCATAAGCAATAGTGCTGTCTTTAATTTCACCATCCGTTTCACCACTAGAAAAATGTTCAGTCTCTGTGTCATGGTCACTTATTTCATTTTTATTATCACTCAGGCTATCTTCCAAAATTTCTCACTTTTCAGTTAACAGTTTGCTTTCATTTGTATGATCATCTTGCTAATACCAAAAGGACATTTTAATTTTTGATTTCACATCTTCAATCTTTTTTTGTAGTGCTAATTGCACCATTTGCCTTCCTTAACTGAATATTTTAGCTTTACTTATGACAAATGAGTAATTTCAATCAAAACCACAATGTTGAAATTGCATGCCTCACAAACTAAATGTTGTAATTCAGAATAAATGAAAAACTCACTCCTATCAAAGCATTGGGAAAATAACAAATTATCAAAATAAAAAGAAACATCACTGGTTACATGATCAGAGAAATGCTCACGAACTCTACACTGCAGTAAACAGCACTTTTCAAGGTCAACAACTTATTCTTCATTGTCAGATTTCCAATCAGATCATTTCTAAATTAAGTACTCTCCTTTTAAGCAAAGTGTCAGAGAAATTCTCATAGTGTGACCAATGATGCATTAACCCTTTAACGTTCATTGGTTTCCCCACGAAACCACAAAACTTTAATTACGAAACTCAACAATGACAGCAGAATTTTAATAGAAATGTTTTTCATTTATTATATGTGAAATATCGTTTTTTTATTATATAAAAATAAATTTGCTCATAATTTCCGGTGTCAATAATTTATTTCAACATCTTAACAATTGAAGTGCTTTATCCGTTAAAGGGTTAAATGTTTAAGAATTTCCTACATCCAATTTCATTAAGTTTTTTTCATCCCTGCGTGAAGTATGCATTTTGGTAGTAAAAAATAAATGAGGCTTTTCTAAAATCTTTCTGTAAAATTTATGAAATGAATTTTTTCAAAATAAATATTGAGTTTAGTTTATTAATTGATAACGTTAGAATTTGTACTTAATTTTCATTTCGATGTCAGTTTGTACTGTAGAATCGATTTGGGAAAAATTAGTATTTTGAAGCACCCTATGTTTTTAAAAATAATTTACATTGTTTTTCTGCTTCTAAAATCATTTTTGCATGTTGTCTTCTATTTAGTCATATTTTTTTTTCCCTTGGAAATTTTTTATATAAAGAGTGTTTTTTATATAGGACATCAAAGAGTTGTACCCAGAGGTGGTCAGCTAGAAGTAGCGGGAGTTGTAGTGGGAAGTTGGGGCCCAAATTATGGTCAAGGTCCAAGGTCACCAAGCCGGAACATACCTCCTCAAATTGTGTCAGTTGGAGGAGTCAGCAGGTATATATATGATTTTTCCCTTTTCTCTCATTATCTTTAACATTTGTTAATTTATTTTTGTTGTGATTGAACAAGTGTGTTCAGAAAGTGCATTTAAATCTGGAATAGTGGTTTTTAATTAGTGTGCTATAAAAAATTTTCAGAGATATTCTATCAGGATTTTATGAAGTAATAGAAGTATTTTATTTTAATCCAACAGCTATGCAATTTAGTGATGAAATTAAGTTACCTTTTTTGCTAGTTTATTTCATTGTTTGAATGCTCATAATAAGAGTGCTGGAAAATCCTGAAAATGTACTCATATCATTAAAGTTATTTCTTTTTGAGAAGAAATATTGTTCTAGATAGAAAATTATTAATATTTGAACTAGTGAAAAGTTTTAACTAGATTTAAATATATACAAACTTTCACTTTATTGCACATACATTTTGCAAAAATATCAGTTTGTACTCACAAATAAATTAAAAATAGTCTTTCATACTTATTTTATTCACCTTAATTTAAAATGCTACATAAGTATAACTTTGCATTGAAATTTACCCCACACATGTATAATTATGCTGCAAAAGTATGACTGTGCATTCAAGTGTGCTAAGAGATAAACAAAAGATTGGAAAATACCTACCTAGAAAGTGAAATACTGATATTGTTTTTATTCCAGTTGATAACCAATGCACAACTAAATGGAGCTTGTTGTATCTTCTAATACAAATGAGATAAAGAGAGGGTTTATTAATTTATTTTATTATTATTTTTTTTAATACCACTGTGCCTTAATTAAAATTTCAGTGTGAAACTGGAAAATATGGTTGTTTGCATGATTTCTAGATCTGTTGAGTAACTGACTTCAAGTAAGATAATTATGTGCAAATACACTCTGAAAATGCAGGATTCTTGTTGCAGTATTTTTAAAAATCCCACTTAAAATAACTCTTTTTCTCTCTGAAGAAAGGTTTTAAAATTTTATGGAATTATTCTGTATTTTGGATCAGAATTACCGAATTATGTACATTTCGAGAGCAATTATGGGAAATCTGTGATTTAGAAATAGGTTGCCATTTAAATATTAATATGGGCTGTTTTGATACTTCATAATATAATCGTACTGTCTAGCATTAAAAAAAATGTTAATTCTGATCCAGTTTTTACTGTAATTATTTTGTTTTGTGACTTGAAAGTCTGTCCATTCAAAAACATTTGTTATAAAATAGTCTATTAGTCTGCTGAACAAGTTGCTCTTATAGGTGATAGAAAATATTCTTATTTTTTTTTAAAGATAAGAGAATCATCTTTAATTGTTCTGTAGAGTGTGTGTATGAGAGATCAGATTGTAAGGAAGGGGATAAATGTGTGGTTACAAATGGCCTGACTAAAAGTTCGCAGCTCTGATAATATTTTCATAATTGCAGAAATTTTATAAGTCTATATACTTGCCTGATCTTAATAAACTGAAAAAAAGATCACAAAAAATGAAGCAGTTTTGCTTTTCATTCTTTGTAAAATTTTATCTAATATATTCCAAAAAGTTTTTGAAGCATTATTGTTACAAGAGAGTTATGAATATCTGTATTCATTTAGATGCTCCCTTTGTTGTTAATATTTTCTTCTTATATTATTGGCTATAAGTTGGCTGATTTACTTATATTTTGCATGTTCTAGTAAAAAAAAAAATGGGAAATTTTTTATGGTTGTCCAGTTTCTAAATTTTGTTAGTTATATACATGTATACTATGTCTGATATATGGATTAATATAGAGTGTGAATGATAGATTCAACTTTTAGAAAGATTTAAAATAGAATTATCTGCCACCTTTATATCTAAATGTAAAATGTGCTATATTTTTAAAGATGAATTCTTTAATTTTTTTTTTTTTAATATTTTAATTCACCAGGGGTAGGGCATCTTCTAATCATGCTATTGGTAGAGGATTCAATCCAACTAGGGGATCATCTTCACCTACCAGAAATAGGGCTTCCTCACCTCCTGCAACTCACAGAGGTTCTTCACCACTAAGGGTAGGGATGATTTCACAAGCAGCTAACAACAATACAGCTAGTGGTGTGGTAAGATTGAACTTTTGTCTATTTTGTTATTTCTATTTTATGTCTTGTGCTATCCAATTAAATATATAGTGTGAAGTAAGTAAATTCTTGTGATGCTTTTAATATTCTCATGCAAAACTCAATTTTCAAAAATATATAAATAAAAGCAAATATAGGATGATATTCTTAATTTAGAGAGTTTCTGGTATAAAAGTATTCAAAAAATCCAATTTTATTTTTTAACCTTGAAAATTCTGTTTCCAGTGCCTTCTAACAAAATCATCAAAGTGTGGATTAAAAACTTCATTTTGTTTTACATGCAAACTATTTAGATGAACTGTGTCTTTTAAATGTTATCTGGTTTCATGGGGTTTGGGATGTCTAGGGATTCATGGGTTACCTTCAGTCTGATAATACTTAAAAACAAGGGTGCAAAAATCTAGGTGCCAATGGGCCAATTGCCACCACTAAAGTTTTAGTATTCTTCGTTTAATAAGAATACTGATAAAATTTAGGCGAAGTATACTAATAAAATTTGACGACGAACACTAATAAAATTTGATGAAGAATACTAATAAAATTTAGTGGTGGGAATCAGCCCATTGGCGCCTAGCTTTTTGCACCCCTGCTTAAAAATATACTTACAAAACACTTAATATTCTAAGTAATTATTCTAAACTAATATTAAAGCCGTCCTGAGAAAGGGCTGAAGATCAATCAATAAAACTAAGAAAATAGTCTTTTCTAATGGTGAACATAAGTTTATTCGAAAATTATTTTATTACAAATTTTTTAATTTGTTTGTTATATGTAATCAATGTTATAATACTATTTAAGCTCACTGAGATAGTTACTTTTTTTTTTTTTTTTTTTTTTGGTGACAAATTTGGCTATTTTCTTCATTTGTATGATAGATATTTTTAACATTTTATGTATTTATTTTACACAGTGAACAAGCATACATTGATTTTGATACATGTTTGTTATTGACATAAAAATTTATAAAATATTAAAATAAAATTGATGCCTCAATTCATTCATATTGGTAAAAAAAAAAATTCTTTTACTGGATAGTTTATTATATATTTGTATATATTTAGTATATAAATTTTTATATGAAATTATATTTATATAATATCAATAAATTTATACCTATAATGTCCATAATTTTACTGCAGTCAATTTATATTAAGTCATTAACATTCATTATATATTAAACAAAATATTTAGTGTTTCTTTAAATAATTTTAATTCTTTATTAGATAATGAATGCAGGGTTACCAGTTTGGCCCTTTTTAAATTCAGATATTGGAATCCATACCGGAAATTCTGAAGGAAGAATTTTTACTTTCCACAATTACAAAATATCTCATTAAATAAAGAAAAGAATATTATACGAAATTTCTGGTATGAATTAAAGGCCAAACTAGCAACCCTGAATGACTATTCTTATGGTATACTGTAAAATTTTCATAAACATTGCAGCTGTTATTTTTAAAGTCTTATCAACCTTAATCTTTTTACTTATAATTATTAATAGCATATTTTTATTGCTGCTTGCATTTTGCTTTCTTTGATATTAATTTTAGTAGTATTAAACCTTAGTCTATTTTTTCCCTTGTAGGATTTTGAGTTGTGAAATAATATTACTTGAGAATGATGGACTATTAACAAGTGTAAACTACATTCACTGAAGGTGGAATGGGATTTTCATAGAAAAGAACTGGTGGAAGTAGAATATTTAAAGAAAGCCCCTATTCACAGAGTGGCCAAAGGAAGTAGCTTGACAGTGATTTTCCAGTATTAGTCAATACTGCAGTGGATAGTAATGCCCTTTATAATTCCAAAATAAAAGAACTTCCCAGTTGAAACCCATGTCTGAAATTATTCCTTCTGAAATTTACTGCCATGGGCAAATTAATATCTTATTCAGTATTTGGTGAAAACTGAAATATTTAGATAAACTCCCTGTAATCACAGTGTACATGAAAAAAATATTTTTCTAACACATGTTTGGCTGGTGCTGATGACTGTGTATTTCCCCTTCTATTCCTATCTAGATTTCTTGGAACAGTGTCCACAACCTCTATAGCAAACATTTTATACCTCTGCATAGCTAAACCAGTATTGTGGAAAATAATTTTGACCAAAGTATCCAATACAAATACAGTTTCAATGTTGTAATGTAATTTGGCTTAATGACTATTTTGTATTTACTTTCTCTAATATTTAAAGAAACATGTTAAATATTATTTTGATGTGTTACTTAACAATATAGTATGCATGTGTAACAATTATTTAATGGTAGCTCTTGTACTAAAAATTCTAAAACACTTAAGTTAAATTGAAGTTAAACAAGTTCTTACTGAACTATTTATGGACCAGTATAGTATGTGCAACCTTTGGAAATATTAATAAAATGGATAATGTATTAAAAAAGTGAATATAAATGTTTCTTCTAGCTAATCTAGTTATCTGTGTCATTGATCTTACCTGGCATAACATTAAAATGTGCTGATAATTTAAAAAAGTATATATATATACATAGTAGGTTTAATATTTAATTTGCAAATGCACATTGTCATTTTGGAGTATTTTAGTTAAACTAATTAAGAAATATATGTAACCAATTTTCAACTAAATATTCTAAAAATAAAATAATTTAATAACTGTAAACATTAAGTTTAAGAAATTATTCGGTGTTTCTAGGACTCAAAAGATTATGATCATGAGAAAATTCTTACAGTACATCATTCCTTATCTCTAGATACTTCAATATTTTTAGTGTAACTCTCTTATATTTTTTAAATAAAATTAATAAAGTCAAGACTCTCTTATTTACCTTCTAATTGGCTAATCCACCTTTCTAATTTAGAGATTTTGGTCCTCACACTTATTTTATTTCTTCAGTGTTTCATATCAGTCTGTAAAGGAAGATATCCTGGAAAAATTCCCATATTATGCCAGGAATATATTTATTTATAGTCCAAGATTTTTAATGTTAGTGCTGTATTTCTTAACGAAAATTAAAAAGGAAAATATACTATTGCATGTACTTACTTCAATTGCTGTTTCATAATTTTGACAGTATTAAAAAAGCTAATTTGTTGTGACAACTTTAATTAAAATTGTTTGCTAAAGTAATTAAGGCAGGTATTCTATTAACTGCTTAAGTATAGTGCACTGTTGCTTGATGTTTTCAATTTCTGTCCAATACATAGTCTCAACTGTATACCAGTGTTCTTCACAATAGTGGTAGTTTAAAAGTCTATCAATGAAAATAACAGTTAACTTTTTCTTGACTATAATCTGCTGACTTGTATTACATTTGTTATTAAGACTGGGTTATTTGTTTGATGTTAACATTTATTTATGTAACAAATATTAGATGTTTCTAGGTGTTGGCATATTTTGATGAATAATCTTTTCTATTATGTTTTATTTAATGAAGCTGGACTTTTTTGGGATTATGTCATGTTATCTTAGGCATATAATGTGTCATTAAGAATTATGTTTTTGTTTGACAAAATTTTTTGTCTATATATTTAATGTTGGATGATTCTACATGTTGACATATATTGGTATGTAAAGTTTTTTTAGCATTGGACTATAAGTTTGTGACAATTTGTTTAAAATGTTCTATACTAGTTGAAATTTTGTTTATTTTTCATATATATAAAAAATAGTATAGCTTGACTGAACACCACCAGTCTCTAAGCAATTTTTTTATACCTTGAATTATCTTACTCTTTCAATGGCCAAGGTTAGGCTGTTTATAAAATGTTGAAATGATTGAATGATACCAGAATTTACAAACAAGTTGATTTGAAAATAAATAAATATATATAGTTTTCACATACATTACTAAAGCAAAATTTCATTAAATTTGGGGTGTTTGAAAGTTAGGTTTAGATTTTTGAAAGCTATTTTTAATTTGATGAAGAAATTTGACTTTGTCATTTCGGACAGCCATTTTCTAGGTTTACTCTTTGAGAAACTTACATATATATATATATATATATATATATATATATAAGTTTCTCATATATATATGTAAATGTAAGGAATATTCTTACAATAACACACAGGAATAACTCTTAACACATGCACCTTTTGGAAAAACGAGCATTGAATCCCTCAGGATTATTTAATTTAAAAATAAAAAAATAGTCTGACATAAAAAGCCTCAAATTTGAAAATCACCCATATATAATATACCACTGCCGTTTAAAGGCTTAAGGGACTGCAATTTTCAAACCTGATTATGTGTTTTCTTCAATTTGCCCTTTCTGTTCTGTGTATAAAGATAATTCTAGACTGAAAATTATCTAATTTCTCAGATTTTTTTCCCCCTATTTATTTTTGCTACTATCATGTTGTAATGAATACCACTATTATATTTGTAAACAAATCAAATTACTGAAGCATTGCCAAAATATCGGACAGTGTCCGATATTGTCCAGGTCAGATTTACTGTATACAGTGAAACTCTGATTTTATGCATTTTGCATTGTACATTATCCTGTTTAATGCATCATGTATGGACCATCCCAACAAAAATCATATATCAGTAATATAAAAAAAAAAATCCATCTTGCATTACAATTTTCCTTATTGTATGCTTTACAAAGTTCCAAAGGTCAATCCAAATAGGATTTTTTGAAATTTATACTAATTTTGAATTGGGATTGTGACTTGATCAAAATTTGACTTCTGGTGATAATGGGAATGAAGATCACACAAATTAATGACCACATTGACCACATGCACTGGATGGAGCTTGCAATTCTTGTGGTAAATTACCGTATTTAATTGGCTTTTGGCTAATGCTTTTGGGGGAAATCGAGATGCTGATTAGCTATATAAAACAAAAGTATCATTGTGATGTTAGGTGATGTTGGAAATTCTTGTTGTCCATTGCTGGATTGAAAGTGTAAACAACTTTTTGAATTCATGTAAAAACCAAGAAACTAATTTGCAAAAGTGGTCAACTACATAAACTGCTATACATGAAATTGTTAATCTTAATAAAAAACAGCACAAATTACAGATTTCTTTTAAATAAGTTTTTTCTTGGGCAATAAAAGTGAGTGTCTGTTTACATTTCTTTATATTGAAAATTTTCATGGATTTTTTTTCTTTTCAGGTGTTCCTATGTACTTTTATTTATTTATTTTTTTTTGGGGGGGGGGGAGGGAGGTATAATGATTAACTTAACATCTGGGTTACACTGTATATATTTTTAAAATCAATTTCCTTACTTATCAGGGTTCACACTAAAAAAAAAAATGTGGAATTTTAAGTAGGATGTTAAAAAATAGGGTTATTTTAAGTATTGTGTGATCCTGCATTCTAGTCTAATAACTGCTTATTATACATGTCAATAGTGGTAGAAAACATGGAAATCTGGAGTGGAAATAAAAAAAAATAAGTAAGTTTCATTTCAGAAGTTCTGTAAAGGAACAGAACTCTGGTTTTCTGAACATAAACATGCATGTTAGTCTAAAGGACCATTCATGAAGATATTCAAGGTCTACATCATTGATAGTGTGGAAATGTTTACCTAAATTATCTTAGAAATGTAAAGTTTTATGATTTCACCAATTTATGGGATCTATCGCTATTGCTATCCAGATTTTTGTGCAAATATAAATTTTTTATTACAGATTCTGTATTTGTGTGATTTCTAAAATTCCTTACTGTATGTGCACCCACATTTTCTTTGTGATTTTTCTGTGAATATATTCAAATCAACTCTGATTTCTGAAGTTTAACAAGTACGTAATTTATAAGATAAATCAGTTATGAGTAGACATACTTCTGTACTTTGACTTGCATATTTTTGTAGGTTTGATGATTAAAGTTATCATCATAGGCTTTCTATTTTCTGGTGATGGTGATCATTAGCTGTTTTTTCTTTCAAGATTCCTTTTCTGTTTTTTCCGATAGTTTGACATGGATTTGTTTATATTTAGTGCTGAGAGAACTTCTCGCCAACTTGGCATTTAACATATTGGTGTCATTTGATGACCTGTGGTTGTCAAGCAATTTTTCGCACTACACTTCAACGCACTTCGCACAGACATTTCAACATTTTCATCAAAACAAAAAAAAATTGTAAAATATAAAACAGTAGAAACAGAAGTACTTGGCAATCAAATGAAATGAAATGTGATAAAGAAGCGAATGTGGTAAATATGAATTCACTCTAAAGATGTGGAGAATGTGTGCAGTAGATTGTGCAGATAGAAGATTCTGGATTCAATGTTTTTGACATCATATCGAAATGCCCTATTCAAGGCATTCAGAAACAAACTTCATTTCAGCCGAGCACAGACTCATATACTAATGTGGTGGCTAATATGGTGAGCACACATTCGGTGTTTCATTGGTCTTATAAATGTATGTAGTTAGTTCAGTTTCTAGCAAAAATTGGCTTTGAATGTATTTTGAAGCAAAATGCTAACATGTGATTTTTTTAAATTCTTGCAATCTGACCTTACACACTTCATTTTGTGAAATAAAAAATTTGTTATTCATATGTTTCTATCGGCTGGTAGGGGATTTATATTTCATAATTATAAACAGATTTTTGAGAAGGAAAAAAAAAATCTTAATTTATTTTATGATTTTTATGGTATTATGTTGCTCTGAACTTAGACCAATACAAGATTTAAATCTAATATATTAGTCTATCTAATTGTTTATATGACTTCCTGTTGTTTCCATTGGGTATATATTAATTTGAGAGGAAAAACTCTTGTAGTGCATTTTGGAACTTCACCATCAATGAAGAGTCTTTTAAAGTTGAAATATACCAATGTGGTGGGTTGTAAAATGTTTTTCAGCTTGTTTGATGTGGTCATTCTTTTGTCACAAGACAATAAAAGTCGATGATAGTAGAAGAGGGTTTCTGGCATGTTTGTCACCTCCCCTGGGGAGAATTTCTTTTGTGAAGTTTGTGCACTTTGCTTCAAAACCTTTGAGGATAGCAATAAAAAGGTCACAACTGACTGCTAAGTCTTTGGAAAAGAAAGCCCAGAGAAATAATTTATGGCTCTTGTTGCAGTATTTGGTTTATACACAGGTTTACAGTACTTAATGTTTGTTCTAATTCTTCAAACATCCTTCAAATAATCCTTCAAACCTGCATATTTTATAGGCAGTATAAAACAAGATACAGCATAGTAGATAATGTGCATGTGACATCGCACACCAAAGTAAAGAAATATTTCTCAACTAATTGTAGGCAGAAAGTAACAATTCTTCCAGAGTTAGTAATTCAAAATGTATTATTTCCTACACATAATATGATGTATTATAACTATGTGAAAATTATGCGAAATTTAGCAAAATTTCGAGCAAATTAGCTCAATTTTCCCTATGTTAAGTTGAGTAGACACACAACAAGCCAGTTTGTTGACAAACATGCACATTATCTATACAACTTTGTAGTTGCTCGGAATAGTCAGATCCTACCAAGTTGCATGGCATTTTCCAATTCATTCTTTAAAATGAATAGGTTAACTTCATTTAAAATTTAGCCCACTTTTTCACAACTTCAGATACTTAAAGTATTTTAGAGACTGGTGTTGATGAATCAGGTTAGTACTATTCTTAGATATATGAAATGTTTTCATATAAAATTTCCACTGATATAAAAATATTTAACAAAGTATTCATTCTTAGTCTACATGATTTATTCTTTTATATTAGAATTTAAGAAATATATGGAGTTTTCTATGATTTTTATTAGATGATTTATAAAAAAAAAAGGTATTGTTGAAAAAAAAAACTTTTATATATTCTACTTAATATACTTACTTGCATTTAAATCGTTCATCATTCAATTTTATTCCTGTTTTGTGATAATAATGTGTGTATATGTGTATGTGCTTGCATGTACAATAGCATTCAGCTTTTGTTACCAAGTTAGGTTTTATATAGCTTTTACGTGTGTGTATGTGTGCAACATTCACACACAGAAACTACAAACCATCAGAATTTGAATCTTAATGAATTATTATTTTATTTACAAATAAGGAAAAGGAAATCATTATCAATGACAAAATTTATCTGTTATTGGCTTATTCCATTGGTTTGTAGTGACATGCAATTCAACTTTATTGTATTAAATTCACTCGCAGTTATGTTACAATGATTCATTTACTATGCATACATGGAATAATTACTTCTACAGTTAGTATTGTTCTGTTAAAAAATATCTAGCAGAAATACTCATAAAACTCATTTCATTTATAATAATTCATTTACTATGCATATATAGAATGATTATTACTTCTACAATTTATATTGTTATGTTAAAAATATCTAGCAGAAATACTCACGAAACTCTCAGTTCATTTATAATAATTCATTTAATATGTACACATGAATGATAATTACTTCTACTATTGATATCGTTCTGTTAAAAAAGTATGTAGAAGAAATGCTGATAAAACTTTCAATTCATTTATAATAATTAACTTACTATGCATACATGGAATGATTGTTGCATGTAAAGTTGATATTGTTCTGTTAAAGTATCTAGCAGAAATACTCAAAAATTTTAATTTATTTACAGTAATTCTATGTATAGTAAATCTATGTATGTATGCATGAAGTGATAATTACTTCAACAGTTGATATTGTTCTTATAAAGAAATATCTACCAGAAATACACATAAAACTTTCAATTCATTTATAACAATTCATTTACTATATTTGCTATATATGCATGGAATGATGATTAATTTTAGAGTTGATATTGTTCTGTTAAAAAATATCTATCAGAAATACTCATAAAACTTTCAGTTCATTATAATAATTCATTTACTAAGCATACATGGAATGATACTTGTACAGTTGGTATTGTTCTGTTAAAAAAATATCTAGCAGGAATACTCATAAAACTTTCAATTCGTTTACTATATTTAGTATGTATGCATGGAATGATAGTTTCTTTTGCAGTTGATATTGTTCTGTTAAAAAATATCTAGCAGAAATACTCATAAAACTTTCAGTTCATTTATAATAATTCATTTCTATGCATACATGGAATGATACTTGTACAGTTGATATTGTTCTGTTAAAAGAATATCTAGCAGAAATACTCATGAAACTTTCAATTTATTTGTAATAATTCATTTACTATGCATACATGGAATGATTATTACTTGTACAGTTGATACTGTTCTGTTAAAAAAGTATCGAGCTGAAATACTCACAAGTTTTAATTTATTTATAATAATTCATTTACTATATTTACTATGTATACATGAAATAATTACTCCTACAGTTGATATTGTTCTGTTAAAAATGTATCTAGATGAAATACTCATAAAACTCATTTACTATGATTATTACTTGTACAGTTGATATTGTTCTGTTAAAAAGTATCTTGCAGAAATACTCATAAAAGTTTTAATTTATTTATAATAATTCATTTACATTCATTTGCAATTCATTTAATTCATTTACATTCATTTATAATTATACATGAACTGATAGTTACTTCGACAGTTGATATTGTTCTGTTAAAAAAATCTACCAAAAATACTCATAAAACTTTCAATTTATGTATAATAACTCATTTACTATGCATACATGGAATGATTATTACTTGTACAGTTGATATTGTTCTGTTAAAAAGTATCTAGTAGATATACGCATAAAAGTTTTAATTTATTTATAATGCATTTACTGTATTTAATATGTATACATGAAATCTTAATTACTTCTACAATTGATATTGTTCTGTTAAAAAAATATCTAGATGAAATACTGATAAAACTCATTTACTATGATTATTACTTGTACAGTTGATATTATTCTGTTAAAAAGTATCTAGCAGAAATACTCATAAAAGTTAAATTTATTTATGATAATTCATTTACTATATTTACTATGTATACATGAAAAGATAATTACTTCTACAATTGATATTGTTCTGTTAAAAAATATCTAGCTGAAAAATACTCATAAAACTTTAAATTCATTTATAATAATTCATTTACATTCATTTGCAATTCATTTATAATTCATTTACATTCATTTGCAATTCATTTATAATTCATTTACATTCATTTATAATTACACATGAAGTGACAATTAATTCAACAGTTGATATTGTTCTGTTAAAAAAATATCTAGCTGAAAAATACTCATAAAACTTTAAATTCATTTATAATAATTCATTTACATTTCATTTCTAATTCATTTACATTCATTTATAATTGTACATGAAGTGATAATCACTTCGACAGTTGATATAAAACTTTCAGTTCATGTATAATAATTCATTTAATATGTACGCATGACATGATAATTACTTCTACCATTGATATTGTTCTGTTAAAAAAAAGTAGAAGAAATACTCATAAAACCAATTTTTTTTATAATAATTCATTTACTATGCATACATGGAATGATTATTACTTGTACAGTTGATATTGTTCTGTTAAAAAGTATCTAGCAGAAATATTCATAAAACTTTCAATTCATTTACCATACTTAGTATGTATGCATGGAATGATAATTTCTTTTACAGTTGATATTGTTTTGTTAAAAAATATCTAGCAGAAACATTCATAAAACTTTCAATTTATTTATAATAATTCATTTACATTCATTTACAATTCAATTATAATTTATTTGCATTCATTACATTTATTTTTAATTATACATGAAGTGATAATTACTCAACAGTTGATATTGTTCTGTTGAAAAAATATCTACCAGAAATACTCATAAAACTTTCAGTTCATTTATAATAATTCATTTACTAAGTACACATGGAATGATAATTACTTCTACCTTTGATATTGTTCTGTAAAAGAATTATCTAGATGAAATACTCTTAAAACTCATTTACTATGATTATTACTTTAGTTGATATTGTTCTGTTAAAAAGTATCTAGCAGAAATACTCATAAAAGATTTTATTTATAATAATTCATTTACTATATATAGTATGTATACATGAAATGATAATTACTTTTACAGTTGATATTGTTCTGTTAAAAAATATCTAGCTGAAAAATACTCATAAAACTTTAAATTCATTTATAATAATTCATTTACATTCATTTTAAAATTCATTTATAATTAATTTACATTCATTACATTCATTTATAATTACACATGAAGTAATAATTCTTTCGATAGTTGATATTGTTTGTTTAAAAAAATATCCACCAGAAATACTCATTTACAATAATTCATTTACTATGTACACATGGAATGATAATTACTTCTACCGTTGATATCGTTCTTTTTTAAAAAAGTAGAAGAAATACTCATAAAACTTTCAATTTATTTATAATAATTCATTTACTATGCATACATGGAATGATTATTACTTGTACAGTTGATATTGTTCTGTTAAAAAAAAAGTATCTAGCAGAAATACTCATAAAAGTTTTAATTTATTTATAATTAATTTACTTTATTTAATATGTATGCATGAAATGTTAATTACTCCTACAGTTGATATTGTTCTGTTTAAAAAATATGTAGTTGAAATACTCATAAAACTTTCAGTTCATTTATAGTAATTCATTTACTATATACACATGGAATGATAATTACTTCTACCGTTTATATTGTTCTCTTAAATATTATGTAGAAGAAATACTGATAAAACTTTCAATTCATTTATAATAATTCATTTACTATGCATACGTGGAATGATTGTTGCTTGTAAAGTTGATATTGTTCTGTTAAAGTATCTAGCAGAAATACTCAAAAACTTTTAATTTATTTATAATATTTCATTTACTATATATACTTGAAGTGATAATTACTTCGACAGTTGATATTGTTCTGTTAAAAAAAATATCTACGAGTTATACACATAATACTTTCAATTCATTTATAATAATTCATTTACTATATTTTCTATGTATGCATGGAATGATGATTACTTTTAGAGTTGATATTGTTCTGTTAAAAAATATCTAGCAGAAATACACATAAAACTTTCAATTCATTTATAACATTCATTTACTATATTTGCTATATATGCATGGAATGATGATTAATTTTAGAGTTGATATTGTTCTGTTAAAAAATATCTAGCAGAAATACTCGTAAAACTTTATATTCATTTACTATATTTAGTATGTATGCATGGAATGATAATTTCTTTTACAGTTGATATTGATCTGTTAAAAAAATATCTAGCAGAAATACTCATTAAACTTTCAATTTATTTGTAATAGTTCATTTACTATGCATACATGGAATTATTACTTGTACAGTTGATACTGTTCTGTTAAAAAGTATCTAGCAGAAATACTCATAAGCTTTAATTAATTTATAATAATTAATTTACTATATTTACTATGTATACATGAAATGATAATTTCTTTTACAGTTATATTGTTCTGTGAAAAAAATATCTAGCTGAAATACTCGTAAAACTTTAAATTCATTTATAATAATTCATTTACTATGTATACATGAAGTGATAATTACTTCAACAGTTGATTTTGTTCTGTTAAAAAAATATCTACCAGAAATATTCATAAAACTTTCAGTTCATTTATAATAATTCCTTTACTATGTACACATGGAAAATAATTACTTCTGCCGTTGATATCGTTCTGTTAAAAAAATATGTAGAAGAAATAATCTTATAACTTTCAATTTATTTATAATAATTCATTTACTATGCATACACGGAATGATTATTACTTGTACAGTTGATATTGTTCTGTTACAAAGTATCTAGCAGAAATACTTATAAAAGTTTTAATTTATTTATAATTCATTTACTGTATTTAATATGTATACATGAAATGTTAATTACTTCTACAGTTGATATTGTTCTGTTAAAAAATATCTAGATGTAATACTCATAAAACTTTCAATTCATTTACTATATTTACTATGTATGCATGGAATGATAATTACTTTTACAGTTACTATTGTTCTGTTAAAAAAATAATTCGAAATATTCATAAAACTTTCTGTTCATTTATAATAATGCATTTACTATGCATACATGGAATGATAATTGTACAGTTGATATTGTTCTGTTAAAAAAATATCTAGCAGAAATAATCATAAAACTTTCAATTTATTTGTAATAATTCATTTACTATGCATACATGGAATGATTAATACTTTTACAGTTGGTATTGTTCTGTTAAAAAAATATCTATCAGAAATACTCATAACTTTCAATTCATTTATAATAATTTACTATATTTACTATGCATACATTGAATGATAATTACTTCTACAGTTGATATTGTTCTGTTAAAAAAATATGTAGCAGAAATACTCAAACTTTATATTCATTTGCAAGTATTTTTTTTTAGTTTAAGCTTTACTTGCAGTTATTGTATTTTAATGAATCATTTGTTAAGCATGCATGACTTTATAATTATTCTTTTCTGTAGCTGGTACTGCTCTGTTTTAGAATATATAAAGCAAAAATACTCATAGAATGCTGGTTTTGTTTTTTATTTCCTTAGCAAGATTCTTTGTAGTATAAGGAGGATTGATTTGCTGTTTTAATAAATCATTTGCTATGTATGCGTGATATAATTATTCTATACTATTATAGTTGGTATTGTATGTTTTTTTAAAAAGAGCAAGAGTAATTATGAAATTTATGTTTTAATTAATTTGTAAGTTTCTTTTTAGTATAAGGGAAAAACTTTTGGGTATCTTGTAAGACTTATTACTTTATAGTGGGTTTTGACATGGGCATTATAATATTGTATCATCACAAACTTCTGTTTTGTACTTAATTTGGCCTGAATGGCAGTTGGAGCATGTGAGAATTGTACATCTGTATTGACTGAAGTTGTTCTTTAGCACAAGCTAGTGATTTTTTTTTAATTTTTCCAAACTTTCACCTATTGTGATGCATTTTATACATCAGTGGGTTATGTAATAAAGTCTGTACAAGCTGCTTTTGTCTGTAATTATAAAAATAAAATTCATGTTTTCTTCAAAAGAGCCATTTGCTATTTTTTTAAAATTATTTTGACATATATTTAATACAAGTCAATATACAGAGCACTTTAAAATTAGAAATAGACTTATATTGAAATTTTCATGGATTATTTTTTCAAGTAATTATGTAAAAATATACACGTTTTCGAATATATCCAAAGTTCAAATTAACATGCAGTTATTCCATGAGTTTAAAAGTAACTGCTTGAAAACTAAACTTTTCTTCATTTTTTGTGAATATGTTTTTAGATTTTTTACAAATTGCTGTATAAACACATTAATACCACCCAAGTATTATCATACCTATGTAAAATGGAAGACAGTAGAAGGGTTATAGTTACATGACTACAAATCCTGTACCTTTATTTGGTACTGCAAATTTTTCAAACCATCCAGTTTATTTCTGGAACAATTCCAGTGAATTTAAAAGAAAATTGGGAATTTTCAAATTATCAATGTTATAATAAGTGTCAATAAATATTTTATCTTTGTTAGTATTATAAAATTTATAATTATAAAAGTTGTTTAATATCAGTAAGCATATAGTAAATCTCAAAAGTAACAAACTTTTATGTATTTCTACTTAAAATTATGAGATAAATAAGTTATACAGGCAATTTGTTTTTCTATTCTAACAATATTTATTGCTTACGAACAAACAAAAATTCAACATAAGGATAGTAAACATGTCACTTTATTTAATTTCCTTCAAAATAAAATAAACTTTTGAAAGATTTTGTAATATGAAATTTACAAAATACAGATCTGCATATTTTAGCTTGCTTTTCATATGGAAAAACTAGTGTTTTGACTCTAGTTTTCCTATCTAAAATACAAAAAATATGAGTACAATTTATAAGCTATATATCTATACCTAAAAACTTTTAAAACTTTATTTCATGTACACAATATTTTGTTAACTGAGAATTTCTTAATTCGTTTTTTCTCTACAAATTTTCCAGTTTCCTTCTCAAAATTCCTGTGTTTTTTCCCTTCCAAAATTCTTAGATTTTTTGCAACTCTACCTTTGTTATCAAAGTGAATTCTTGATGATTAAAGTAATCATTTACGGGTCCACCCATTTATTATGTTATGCAAATTTCATGATTTTTTTACCCCTCCCTCTTTTTATGTCACAGGTTGTCACACTCATGTGATACTCTATCCCCTGTTGTGATGTCACTTTTTTGTACGTTTTAATCAGAGTTAATTTTGATTAAACCAACATCGCAATTATTTTTATATGTTATCTATTATCTACTGAAATAAATATAAAACGATACAAAACTTGTGTGTTTTTGTTTCAAACTGTTGCAATTCTAAAAAATATATACCTAAAGCTTCCTGAGGAAAAATACTTATTTTAGATGTTATGTCACAATGTGCTAATCCAGTCCTTCCTTTCACACTTTGTTGACCCTCTCACCCCCTGTTAAAATGTGATGCAATGTATGGATGATCCCTAAAATGATAGCAAACTTATGCATCTTTATCCTTGAGTTGATATTTTAATGTTACAAATGATAACCTATACATGTAGGTGCTACATTGCTTGTTTTAATTATTCCATTCATTTTATAAAAGTCAGTGGCATGACAATGGGTGCAGATCTAGTCATGTCTACTTTATTTCATTTATTTCTGTAGTGTGGGGGGAAAGTTACAACTTCATAAAATAAGGTGAGTGACTGTCTGAAAATACATTAGCAAAGTAGAACAGTGAAAGAGCTCAAGTTCAAACAAATTTATAAAAGTTAAAATGTTTTGAAGCACAAAAGAAGTGAAATCATAAACTTAAAACTATGACCAAATCAAAAACAATTCCAAAAAATACACTTTCAAAATCTTCATAATGATCACCAAAAATAAAATTAATAAAAACTTTCCGAAATAAGTTGCTTTAATAAAAAACAAAGTGTAGCCCAGCATACATTTTAACTTAACTCCCACAAAATAAATTAAGACATTTCAAAAAGCTTAAACTTAAGATTTCAGTCTGAATATTCTAGAAGTTAACCACTAAAGTCAAAAGAAACAAAACAAGCTGTTCCTGCCAACTGCATACATTTCTCATCCATTCAAAACATCCATTCTCGTCCATTCCTAGCATTAAACCCAGCATTTCTGGTAACAACCAATAACAAAATGAAATATGGTAGCCTATCAGAAATTGACAGCATATCTCATTAGCATAACTTTAAACTGTAAGTCAAGATAACTTTTCAAATTAATTTTTACTAAACACTTCCTAGTCATTGAGTTTATTTAAATAACTTATTAATTAACCCTGTTGCAGTATTAACTTTCAATAAAAAAAAAACTTTGTATCTGAAAACCTAACACCACAATTGCAGTTGTGATTTGTCCTAGTTGGAATGGGAATCATCCAACATCAAAACAAAGATGATAGACTGCAGTAAAAAGTAGTTAGTAGTGTTAGATTGTTAATAGGTTGCTTGTTAAAGGTAAATAACTATAATTTATGACAGGATTTCTAAAGCTAAACTTACATTTTAAATGAATTGACTTCAAATTGAAAATAAGGATGAAAATGGAAATACATTGTTACTACAATTTTTTAACCCAGGAGACATACTTTTTATTCAGTCTGCAGATTATTTTCAATCACCAAATTCCTTGTTATTTAATAACAAATTCTATTAAAGAAAGGGATCCTCAAAAACAGCACAAAACTTATGTCTGGAGAATCTGGAACTAAAATTTATTAAAAAAAAAAATCAAATGAAATAAGTGAAAATTAACATACTTGTTGCTGTACACTATTGTCAAATAATACATTTTTAAGCAAAAGAACAATTCTAACTATTGCAGATGAGTTTGGTTTGCATTCAGCATACTGTATCAGTGCAAATAATGATAAAATTTTTCATATATATATATATATATATATATATATATATATAATAAATACATAGGATAAGCAGATTCGAGGGATAGGTTTATTGAACAATAAAATTACAAAGAACAGCCAATAGGTTATTATATAGGGATACATTCTCAGAAAAATGTTAGTAGAAATTAAGAAAATGAGATTTTTATATAATATTTCAGACAATATGAAAATGATGGAATACTGAAGTCACAATAACATTTTTATTTTTTTATAGATATATGCTTCAAGAAAGTTCAGTTCAAGTATTGAAATGGGTTTAGAGATAGTTTTAGCTGAGTTAGCCAAAAGTGTAGTTCATCCCACATGTTCTGGTGCTTAAAACATTGTTTTATCTGTGTATATAAAATGAGTCTGAAAAAAAAGAAAGTAAATATAACCTGTAAATATTAAAAGTTTGCTTCATTTCTATTAAATCCTATCATATGTAATTAATTCAATGATATCACATGATAGATAATGATAATAGGTTGCCATGGTGATTACGTCCTATTTAAAATGAAGTCGTATTATTTCCGTATTACTGATTTTAAAAACCGAATTTGTATACTAAAATTGTTTAATTATAGCAATCATATAATCTACTGACAGTTTTTTGATAGATGTTTAAATAGAAATAGATATGAAATGGAAAAAAGTCTAAATATGGATTTCAAGTTCTGGAATTTTTAATTCTAGGCTTAAGTTTCCCATTGGAATTTTCAGTAAATGTCAATGAATGATAAAATGTTGGCAACTTAAAATGTATTTATTTTATTACGGAAATTAATCGTATCATAATAACATACGATATAATTCATTTCACTGAAACTAGTTATAGTAGGAACGCACCTCATTTGTAACGTTTGACGTACAATTTCCAACTTGTTGTGTTTCTGTTCTGAGCTTGTAACTATGCTGTACATATTGCGTGGTTGAGATAGTTCTATATAATAAAGCAATTTAAATATCTTCCAAGTTTTTTTACATATAATATAGGGTGGCAGCGTTTATGCTCAAACAAATATGTATCAAATTCCTGCATCTGAACAGTTTTTGTTTTGCCCAGATGATTGGCAAAAATGGATTGATCATCTCAAAAGTTTTTGATCTGCATCGGGTTTGAAAACAAAACCATCTGAAGAACAGTTAAACTTTTTAGTTTGTTTAATGGGTTCTCAAGTTGAAGAAATCCTGTCACCTTTTAATTTAAGTGCAGATGACATAAAATATTTCGATATTGTAAAGAAAAAATTTGAAACACATTTTTTTCTACACATAATGTTATATACAAAAGATATAAATTCTATATGCGAACACAAGATGAAGGTGAATTGGTAGAACAGTTTATTACATTGTTATATACATTAGTGCAAACTTGTGAATTTCCTATTTCTTTTCAGGAAGAAATAATTAGATAGAATTGTTTGCAGTAATTCATGATAAGAAGGTTTCTGAAAATCTGAAACTAGATATGAAACTTAACTTGGAAAAGTGATTACAACAGCTCACCAGGCTGAAACAATTAAAAATCAACAAAAGTTTTGAGTTGTGATTCTACGTAATTAAGTTGACTAACAGCGTAGCAGAATAAGAAAAACCAACAAAATTAAAATCTTGATTCTTTTAATTTGGATAAGAATAAAGTATGTTTTTGGCGTGGAAAACAAAACAAACATACGAAATTTGATTGACCTGCACTTAAAGCCATTTCTAACCAATGTAAGAAGGTCAGTTATTATGCAAATGTTTGTAAATCAAAACTGCATGTTAACAAAGTTTAGAACAGGGTGTCTATCCACCTGAATAGACTGGAAAAGTCAGAGAAATTTACCATTTCTAAGGAAAAGTCAGGGAAATTTGAAAATTCTGAGAAAAAGTTAGAAAATTTTGAACTTTCAAGAAAAAAAAAAGGGAAATGTTTCTTATAAAACTAATGATTTGAAATTGCAGCACCATTAAAATCAAACTTTGCTCTTCATAAGTACTGTAAAGAGTATTTCAACCTTTCATGTAAATCATTTTGTCTATTCCCTTCAGTCCTTCTTTGTAACTCAGAGATTTTCAGTTCCAGCTTTACTGAAACTTTCTGCTGAATGTTAGGATTGATTAGGTGTTTCAAGCAGCTTACTTATCTTTGTTTGAGAACTGAACATTTGTTAGCTTAATTTATTGAATATTTATTATTTGTATTAAAATAGTCAAAGTAATTTGTATTTAACTGTGACTTATGTGATTAGGGGTAAATGCAGGTTTTTTTTTTTTTTCTTTGGGCCAATTTTGTGAAAAGTAAAAGTTATTTTTGTGAAATTTATTATATTTCTGTGAAAAGTATTTTGTAATGAAAGTCGCAAAGTTACTCAAATTTGAAACAAGCATTTATTATTAGTGACTTTTTAATGTCCATCTACAAAAGTTTTAATTTCTGGGGAATTTGTTTTGTTTTCAAATTACACATTTTAATACATAACAAAGTAAAAATAATTAAGGAAGAGTATGTTTTTATGGAATGGAATTTTGTGAAGAAGGCCATAAATAGGCGCCAAATTTTGCCTGGATCGACCTCTGGTGAAAAAGGATTACATCCTGATTTGACAAAATGGATAGAACCTGATGCTAAAAGTGTGTATCTACAAAATGAAGGTTTTTGGCAAATAAGCCTAGATCCAGCTTCAGCAAAGTTATCTACTTTTATTGCATTGTCTGGGAGATTTAAGTTCAAGCATTTACTGTTTGGAATTAAAACGGCTTCTGAAGTGTTCCAAAAAAAGAATTCATGAAACTATTTAAGAAGATACTGGTATAGTAGGTCTTATGGATGAATTTGTAATTTTTGGTTCGACTGAGAAAGAGCATAATCAATAACTATATGAAGCTCTTTCAAAACTTCAAGCTGTTGCACTGTAAGAAAAAAAAAAAATCTCTCAAATTGACAAAAAAAAAAAACCTATCAATTTTGGCACCAGTGAAAAACCATTTAATTTACTGAAAATATCTATGTTTTCCTTAAAACAGTTTTTTTTTTGTAAAAAATACAGATTTTTTTTCTGTAAAAATTACAAAATCTACATTTTTTTGCAGAAGAAAACTGATTTTCTTTAAAACAGTTTTTTCTGTATAAAATGCAACATTTTTCAGTCAAAATTACGGATTTTTCTTACAGTGTGGGTAGACTTTAAATGCTGAAAAGTGCCAGTTTGCAAAATAATCCATACATTTTCTTGGCCATATAATTTCTGTAAAAGGAATAAAACCTGATCCAGAATAAAAGGCTATTGCTAGAATTCCATCACCTAGGAATGTGACTGAATTAAAAAGATTTATAGGAATGGCTGGATGTTAAAATAAATTTGTTCCTAATTTTGCTGATGTTGCAAAGCCTCTTTACAAGTTCTTAATAATGTATAATGGATTTGAGAGAAATCTCAAATGATGGCATTTGAAAATATTAAACAGAAACTTTGTCATGCTCCTGAATTAGCATTATATGATTCAAAGAAAGAAACCTTTATATCAGCAGATGCATCATTCTATTGCCTCTGTTCAGTTCTATGTCAGAAGGATAATGATCACCTATGTCCAGTTTTCTAGGCATCCTGGACATTCTCTGATACACACTGATAGAAAAATAAGTATTGGCCATCCTGTGGGCATGTGAAAGGTTTCATTGTTGGACTAGAAGTTCATATCAAAAGAAATCATAAACCTTTTGTGTCTATTTTGATGTCTAAACCATTAGATAATTTAACTTCTAGGCTCGAGTATATGAAACCATGAATGATATGATAATCTTATACTATCAGATATACTCAGGAAATAAACTTGTCATTGCAGATGAGTTGTCCTGAGGCCCTTTACTGGAAAATGGAAAGGATAAGTGACTAAGTGAAGAAATTACTGTTTATGTGCAAATGGTTATTGAAAATTTTCCGTTATCAGATGCTAGATTGACTGAAATATGGTCTTTGCAAAAATAAGATCCAATCTGCAATTTATGAATTAAATTTTCCAACGATGGTTGGGCTAGACAAAAATGAATGTCTGAAATACTATACTGGAAATATTGACATTCAATTTCTATACAAAATGATTTGCTAATGAAATAAACTAGAATTATTATACCTTTGAAATTGTGAGAAGAAATATTAAATAAAATACATGATGGTTATCTTGGAATAACAAAGGTAGGAAGCAATTCAACAGCAAAAGATTCCATTCTCCCATTTGTTGACAAGAATCCTTCAGCAACAACTGATTCACTTTACTCTTTATTCTGACTGACTTTGAGCATCAACTGATTCTTGGGTTGGTTTCTTCCTACCGATGATTTGGCAATGAAATGCAAGAACTTTGAGAAAGTATTGTACAGGGATGAGATTTCTCCGACTTTTTCCATAGCAGTATAATCTTAGAGAAAATGTTTTTTATTTGATTGGAACATTTTGTAATTTAACAGACAACATTTTCTCTAAGATTATACTAGTGTAGTATGGTTATATGAAAAATGAAGATAGTATGAATAATTATGAGTCGATGAATCAGTACAAACTGTAATTTAATACTTGGATATATAGAATTTTACAGTATGATACACAGTCTTGTTTTATATTCATATTCACACAACTAAATTTAGAGATATTTTCTTTCTTGTATAGATAATTTTGATTACAGCATAATTTTACATAAATACGTATACATATACTTAATCTACGATGACTTATCGGTTTCATATATTCAACTCCGGTTGAAGTTTTCTCTGGACTTTCATGATCTCCTATTTTCTGTACTTCATATTGATCATGATTATTGGCTGCAGTTGTTTCAGATTGCCCCAAATATTTTTCTTTCAGTTTTGAAATGTTGCCAAACTGCATCCTCTTTATAGCTCCTACCTCATATTTCCTTAATTCTTTTCTTTTTTTATTGAATTGGATTTTGTTTTCTTCCTGTATTTTGAATATGTTTTTCTTCACCTCTTCTCTCATGGTTTCACATTCCTTCATAATACACTCAGTGTATTCTTCTTCCAAAATTCTTTTGGCTTCTTGGATGTCACTGTCTTTCAAAAGGTCATTAATTCCTTATTAATTCAAAAGGACTATACTTGGTGCTTTGGGTTATTGTGCTATTAATAATTCTTTTTAATTTTGGTACATGCTTATACCACTTGGATTCATCACTGGCGGACAATTTGGACAACACTGGTATCATTGTTCTGTGCATAATTTCTACCTGACCATTTCCTCTTGGCATCCCAATTGTTATCTTCAAATGCTAAATTCCTTGCTTTGTACAATATTCCGTGAATTCATTTGCCATAAAAGCAGTTCCTTTATCAGAAATAATTCTTGTTGGTTTCCTGAAAATTGTTTGTTGAAGTTCCAATTTATCTATTACTTTTTTTGCTGGCATTGATTTCACTGGTAAAACCATGTGAACTTCGTAAATGCATCTACTATGGTTAATATATATTGATATTGAGTTGTACATATTTCTTCCAGTTGGAAAATTACAACTCTCATGATTTCTTTACCAATTTGAATAATTGTGTTAAAATTAATCTAGTGTATATCGATATTGTTTACTGGGGAATGACAGTTGACATATGTGGTCGATGTGGTATGTTTCTAAAGGTCTATCTTTTTTTGGTATTGTATTTAGAAAAACTTCAGCTTTTCCTTGCTTCATATTATATAAAATACATTCAACACTGTTTGCAATTACTATTTCTACTTTCTTCCTTAATCCGGGTATTTAAAATTCTTGCTTCATTAGATCTGTCTGTGATACAGAGAAGTGTCCTCATTCATGTATTTTTTATATAATTTTCCATTGCATCTCTTCTGGTATTACCAACATTTCTTTTCCATTCTCGAATCTATACAATATGTCATTCTTCACTATGTAATCATTGGACTTTCCATCCTTAACTAGTGACTTAATTCCTTTTATGGATTCATCTAGCTTTTGGCCTATTGCTATTTTTTTGTTACTTCTTGCAATCTAGTTGTAACCATTAGTGATTGCATTATCGGATGTTTCGACTTAGAACATCTATATGTTTCATTCTTGTTGCTGTGAGATGATCAATTTTGTAGTCATATTTCTCAATGAGCAATGCCCATCTTACTACTTCAGGTGCTAGATCTTTTTTGTTTAAAGTTTTCTGAAATGCAGCGCAATCCGTGATTATTTTGAATTTATTTCCCATTAGATAATTCCTAAATTTTTTTAGAGTTTCTATTATTGCTAGTACATCGAGTTCGTAACTTGAATATTTTTCTTGTTGTGGCAAGGTTTTCTCATATATTGTAATGGATGAAATTTTCCATCGTCTCCTTTTTATAATAAAACCACGGCAAATCCTTGGCTTCTTGCATCAGTATGAAGCTCTAATGTAGATCCTTGTTATGTAATTGCAGTACTGGTTTTGTTGACAATATTTTCTTCAACTCGTTGAATGCCTCAAGTTGCTCTTTTTTAAATGTGAAACAACTTCCTTTTCTTAATAAATCACTTAGAGGTTTGGCAACTTTGGCATAGTTTGGATAAATTTTCTGAAGTATCCTGCTAAGCCTCAAAAAGATTGTAGCTGTTTTACTGTTGTTGGTCTAGGAAATTTTTGAACAGCCTTGGTTTTTACTTCAGATTTCTTTATTGTTCAGTTTTCAGTTAAATATACTAAAAATTCTATTTTTCATTTAAGGAATTGACACTTTTTAAAATTAATTTCTAAACCGTATGCTGATGATACTTCTAATATCCGTTCAAGTTTCTTTATTCCTTCTTCTTCGCCATCTAAGGGGATAACAAAATCATCCATATATACGATAACAGTGCCTTCTCATAGCAATTCTTGGAATACTGTGTTTACATATCTTTGGAATTAGTTACCTGAAATGCATAATCTGAACGGACAACATAAAATTTCATATTCATCTTCGTGGGTTACAAAAGCTGTATATTTGTGACTGTTTTCTTCAATTTTGGTCTGGAAAAAATCATTTTTGAGATCTAATGTACGTCGTAAATGCTTTCGCTTTCTGCAGTTTTTCAACAACTTCCTCAATCAGGGTAATGGATAGTGATCTTTCATTATTTTCCTATAATCTATACATAATTGATGAGATCCATCTTTTTTTCTTACTCAGGACTACTGATGCCGCAAAATCTGAATAACTCAAGATTTCATCTTTTAAACATTGTTGTACTTGCTTATTGATGATTTCTTGTTCAACTAGAGGGAATCTCCTTGGATGTTCGCAAATTGGTTTTTCATCTGCCAATAGTATTTTTATTTTTAATCCAGTATCTTTTGTTTTATTCGGTTTGTATGGTTTTATTAATTTCTGTATATTTTCTCTGTTAGAAATCTTCATAATATGAGTCAACTCCACTTCGGCGTTTCCGTAATCGATATCAAGCATATCTTTCCAATCTTGATTATTGTTACAATACTTGTTGCTTATACTTAGTGTGGCTATTTCCTTTGTTTTGTGAGTAGTTTCGTTAATTTTAATATAACCTACTTGTGCTGTGTTGCTATTATTTTAACAACATCTCCTACCACTCTTAGATGCCTTCCACTTCTTTTCTACCTATTATTAAATCATAATCAGTTTCTTGGACCAAATAAAATTTATCTCGTACTTCCACATTATCCACGTATGCAAATTATGTAAGAAAAACCCATTGGTTTAATAATTTTTCTACATATGCATGATATGGATATATCGTCGTTGGTTAGATTTGGCGAGTTTATTGCGGTATGGTATCTTGAATTGGTGATTGAAATGTCGCTTCCGGTATCAATAATTATGTTTGTTTTTATTCCCTGGATGTCTAGGATTCTTCCTTTCTTGTCATTTAATGTACCAATGTTGACTATTTCTCTTTGTGTGTTTTGGCTTCAATCCTGATGTTTCGATTCTCGCCAGTTCTGATTATGTTGCGGGTTAAAAGTTGAATATTCATGTTGTGTTCTGTTCCCAGTGGTGCATTTCGCACTCACATGACTACGCTGTTACATTTAAAACACACTATATGCGACTCATTTATTCGTGATTCACACCGTATCAGTTATCATTTTGGCGAACTTTCGAATTGGTGACACCATTTATATTTCTTACTGCCGGTTTCATACAAACCCTTCGCACCGTTTCGTAAACATCTAATTTATTTACCAAATCTTCAATTTTTTTTACTATTAATAATTCTTCAACAAAATGTTCCTTTGTCTCAGCAGACAAATTATGTCTAATTTGATTAACTATCATTAATTCTGATAATTCATCAAAGTTATCTACTTTGAAACCTTCAATCCATTGTTAGAAATATACCTTGATTTCATAGACAAAATCGCGCCAATTAGCCGATGGCTCCTTTTTACAAGTGAAAAACCTTTGCCTGAACTCTTCTGGTAACAGTTTATATTGTTTCAAAAGGATACTTTTATATAATCGCCAATGATCAATTTTGGGCTCATTTTCTCTAGTTATGATATTAGTTACATCTAGTGGCATTAAGTTAATTAAATAAGTTGCCCATTCTTTTCTATCAATAGCAGTTTGCGCCATCTGCTTTGCATACATAGTCAAATATAAACTAATATTACTAGTATTATCGTATTTTGTCAATAATCTAAGTAACTCATATTGCTTACCTGGATTTGTTCTTGAGTTTACAATGATACGTTCTCTTGAGTTTTCTTGCATGTGCATTTCCTTAATTTCAAACTCCCTTTCATGCTCTTCTCTTATATTTGTAGTTTCTTTTCTTCGACTGTGGCTTGTAATCGCTTTCCTTCTAGTTCCGCTTGTAGTTTTTTTATCTTATTTTTTTACTCTCTCATTTCTAGCTGTCATAGTTATTTCTAAGCAGTCCTTTATGAAATTTTCTTCGTAGTCCTCTGAGTTTTTAATTAGCTTTATTAGTGCTGGAATCATTGTTTTTTTCTGGCACTTGGATCTCGCATTCTTTACATAGATCTATGAGATCGCTTCTTCTAGCCTTATTTAAGGTTCCCATGTTTATTTTTTAGTTTTGAATAGGTATGATTATGCATTTCGCAATTAATTATCTTCAGTCGTATAACATTATATCATCTGAATCACCTATGTTCTCGGCATCGAGCCCCCCAAATTGTGGTATGGTTATATGAAAAATGAAAGTATGAATAATTCTAAGTCGATGAATCAATACAAACTATAATTTAATAAACTTGAATATATAGAATTTTACAATATCTACAGTCTTTTAGATATATCAATATAAACACTTAATAATTGGTATTTATATAATTACCAGATATTCCATTTAGTCCTAACATAGCCAATTGTTTTATTAACTGAATTTCGTTTTATGCTTCACTAATGATGGAAAATAATAGACTCATCATTTCTGATTTTGAGTCTTAGGTCACCGTGCTCGTGATCCGTGAACTTTGCTTTTTGCTCTCATGCGTTTAAGATATCGACAATAAACAAAAAACGGAGAGTTATTTAATTTGTTGATATGTTATAAGATAAATTTAGATCCTACACTGGTATGCAAAAAAGTCGAAGAAATCTCATCCCTGATTGTATCTAGTGGATAGATGGTATTTTAGTGAAAGCTACATGTGAACAGTCTTGGTTAAGGCACTGGACTATTAATCATAAGTGTCCAGTGGGGCTGGATTATTTATCAATATATCGGTTAAATATGGATATTTTTAAATATCGCAATAACGATGTCTAAACTCTGACTCTGCTGATATATCCCAATAACAATAATATTGTTTTGCGCTCATCGCCGCTTTGAGCCCCGAAAAACAACGACGAATATCTCATACCAATGTCTCCTTCAATACCTTCTTTCGTCCGATCCATGTATTTATTCACTGGCCTGCTTAATCCAAAATAAAAAATCTACCTCTGCTGATTATCTCCCTATCTTACCTCAAAGAAAGGAATATCCCAATACATTCACATGTTACGTTTGTTCCTACCTATCTCTGCAAACTGCAGACCGCAAATTCACTGTTTATTAGAAATAAATACTGAATAACACTTATCGCCAGTTTCTTGTTCGGCTGCTGCTATTGGTCATGGTATATCAAAGCTTTGATATATCATGTTTAATAAGATGAGCTTGAATATGCGTTGGTTATTGTGTTAGTATTGATATGGCTGGATAGAACGTGGTTTCTCGGACTCTGAATGAATTTATATCTGCTCTTAAAATGAGTGTCCGGAATCGGGTAGATTCGATATTTTTTGGTTGCCCGGATCATGAAAAAGGTACTTTAAATGCATTGACATATTTTTATGTTGAATTTCACTGGATTTTCGAAATTAACTCTTTGCTTATTCTAGAGAAATTTATTACGAAATTAAAATTCTGTATGGGGAAATGTTTATCAATTATTCAGGGAACAAGAATTTTTTTTTTCAATAAGAGGTACATTAAGGGGCTAATTCACTCACGTGAAAATACGCGATCGCTAATGTTTCCATGGAACAGTTTTTTTTAATATTGCGTTTGTCTTTCAATATTTTTTAACTTTTTCTTTTTTTGCATTGGATAGTTGAGGTCGATCTCTAAAATTGCCATTTTTTACTTTTTCGATTTAGTTTGCGGTTTTTTTTTATGAGGTTACTTTCACTTTCAAACCAGTTTCGAAAGTGAAAGTATTCTTATAAGAAAACCTGTGAAAAAAAAAAAATCTAAAAAGTAAAAAATGGCGATTGTAGAGATCAGCCTCAACTATCCAATGCAAAAAAAAATCGTTTAAAAATATTGAAATGCTAACGAGATATATTAAAAGAACTGTCCCATAGGATTAACATTAGCGAGCGGGTATTTTCGCGTGAGTGAATTAGCCCCTTAACCCTTTGAGGGGCGGTGGTATATATTATATACCACCTAATTTTAATCCGATTCAAACCAGAAACTTTTAATTAAATTTTACTTTTTTAACATTGATGGGAAAAAGGCGAAATATTGCTTTTCCTTATTTTGAACTAAATTCTTTCCTAAATTCCGGTGAGAATTCAACGTTACAGGAGCACAAGTGCTTGCCCCTGAAAGGGTTAAAGAATTTAAGCAACATTAGATAATAATTAACGCAATTTTTTAAAAAAATTAAATTACATGTTTGCCGTGACTAAATTTTGTAGTAAATCGTAAGCTTATCAAAATTCGCGATATTTATAAAATTTGTTAAATTCATATTTTTAGCCATCCAAGGTAATCCTTTGATAAATTAAAAATAAGAAACGATAATGATCATTGATAAAATAAAGTTTTTCAGGATGGAGTGATTTGTTTATGCCAAGATTAAACGAAGGGTATACACCAAAGAGATCATGATGCATCGATGGTTCGGCCTGGGTCCATCCCTAGTACAAAATAAACGAAATCAGCCCCAGTCCGACTAAACTCAATTTGAACCAAATACAAAGAGTTTGATATTTTTAACCTTTTTTAAATCTCATTTAATCATATCATATAGTACTGAAAATAAGACTTTTTAAAACAAACAATATTGGAATGGGTGGATGGATTTTAATAAATGTGGTACCAAAATGTTTGTTTTCGCACGACGAGTATCATAAGACTATAGTTATATAGCCAATGTTTCCTGGAATAATCGGATATGACCAAAATGTTCGTAAATGGTTGTTTAATTAAAGAGTATATAGGGTCATTCCATGGTAACTTACGTTACATTTAGAGTAATTTTCTTTAGTAATTTTCGTAATATAACACCAAAAAATATTGAAAATGTAATGTTGATATAATTTGTTAAATATACCTATCCACAGCGAAATTTGGATGAAAATTATCTACCTTAAGTGAACACTGCCTGCGAAATTTGGATGAAAATTATCTACCTTAAGTGAACATCTACCTTAAGTGTGTTCTTGAACACTGGCAATTATATTTATTATGGTAACCTAACGTTCCTTTTTCAGTAATGTAAGTTATCATAGTAAATATTATTTTCAAAGTTCAAGAAACAGCACTAAATGTAAGTAATTTTCATCCAAATTTCGCTTTGGATAGGTTTAATTAACAAATCAAATCAACAATATTTTGTTAGTGTTATATTACTAAAATTACTGGAGTCAATTATTCTTAAATTACCAAGGAAAGACCCTATATTGAAATTATAAACATTTTGAAATTATTCATCGCCAAACACAATATAATGTTAATAAATAAATAAATAATAAACAAATGAAAGAAAAAAATTAGGAATGATTCTACATGAAATCACACAGAATTATTGAAATAATTTGATTATATAATAAAAGCATGTTCTTTGTGCTTTTCTTTGTTTTGTTATCGTTCAATTTGAATTAATTCGTCGTGTAATACCATGTGTTATTTTTTTCAGTCGTTTTATTTTATTTTATTTTATTTTATTTTATTTTTTTGTAATTTTCAAGAAATTGTTACTTGTATTTTTACGCTGTATTAGTAATACGGTATGACATGCAATATAAAAATTATCCTTTGTGAAAAATAGTGTAACTTATCCTTTTTGTACACTTGTGGTTCACATATTTCTTTGTTGCTATATAGTAATATCCACATTTAATAAAAAAGTCTGGCGTTCCCTGGATAAATGATTGCACCTAGAGCTAATGCATTTCGGCACAAAGACACCCCTGAGCTCGATTTTATGTACCTTGAAGCCATATTTTTGAAAATTTAATTAGAACATTAAACAAAAATACATACACTGCTCAAAACAATTAAAGGATATTTGAAGTTTTATATAAAATAAAGATATAAACGAAATTTTTTTTGCCGAAAATAGAAGAAGAGAATCACAAATGCAAATTTTTCTGGTTTTCAAACTGTGGAGTATGCAAATTTTGAGTTCGACGTCAAAAACGTCGCTTCAGCGGCAGCGAATGAAATTTGACTTTCAACTGGATAAAAGAGAATGAAGACAAGGATGATCGGCATTCAGTGATTGCTTTGTTTCGATGAGTACGATGTCTCAGCGAAGTCATTTGACAGATTCAGAAGCTTGGAGAATTGTTGGTAGGTTAGAAGGGGGCCAAACTCAAGCCGAAGTAGCGCAAGCCATTGGAGTGTCACAAAGTGTCATTTCCAGGATCTGGAACCGTTTTTTGGAGAGTGGATGTGTAGGCCGAAGACCAGGGCAAGGTCGTGGACGGGCAACAACGCCCAATGAAGATCGGTATTTAGCGTTAACAGCTCGGAGACACCGAAACATGAACACTACTCTTCTCAACAACACCTTCGCTCGGCTACAGGCACCACGATTTCAACTCAGACTGTCCAAAACCGGCTCCATGCTGTAGGTCTGTATGCTCGCCGACCGATGGTATGTGTTAGATTAACATCAAGGCATCGTCGCGACCGCAGGGAGTGGGCAACCGAGCATGTCAACTGGAGGAGAAATGAATGGAGCAATATTCTGTTTTCTGACGAGTCCCGTTTTTCTGTGCATCCGGATAATAGGCGTATTTTCATCTGGAGGGACCGTGGCAGTAGGAATAATCCTGCGTTCGTGCACGAAAGTGTCAGATTTGGCGGTGGAGGAGTGTTGGTGTATGGTGGCATCTCCATTGACGGGCGCACTGACCTCTACATCATTCGAGATGGAGCTCTGACTGGTCGCCGATATAGGGATGAGATCCTCAGACCTATTGTAGTCCCTTACGCTGCAGCAATCGGAGATAACTTCATTTTAATGGACGATAACTGCAGGCCACATCGTGCAAACCTGGTGGAGGATTTCCTTTTCGAGGAAGGAATCGTTCGAATGGAATGGCCAGCGTGTTCTCCAGACATGAATCCAATCGAGCACGTTTGGGACGCTCTAGGAAGACGAGTTTCTGGCCGCCAACAACCCCCACAAACTCTCCAAGAACTGGAAAGAGCTCTTCTGGAAGAGTGGGGCAGAATACCCCAACTCGTCATTAATAGCCTCATTGAGTCCATGCCTCAAAGGTGTTCAACGTTGCTGGCCGCCCGTGGAAACCATACCCCCTACTGAAAATGATTTTCTTTGAAGAAAACACCTTTTCTTATTCTTTTTTTCTCATATGCACAAATTGTGTTTTTTTCCTTTTGTACACAAATGCGCAATAAAATGCATTTTTTTCTGCCAAACATGTGTAATTTATTCTCATATAACCTACTATGTCTGTCGACCATGTATCAATCAGTTAAAAAGTTTCCCAGATACAAAATCCACCTAAAACTGCAATATCCTTTAATTGTTTTGAGCAGTGTATATACATACATATTTAAAGAGGACTTTTTAAAAAGATGCAAAATTTATAGATTCGTAAAATTTCCTGATAAAGAAACGCCATTTTTTTTTACAAGCAAGTGACGCAATATGCAATTTTATAGAAAGTTACAAAAGATCTTCTCAAATTCTGGATTATTATTATTATTATTTATTTATTTTTTTGTTTAAGTTGACTTAAACATTTAGTAACTTTTCAAATTCTGATCGCAACAAAATCCGTATTTTGTTACAAACATACGTATAATATGGTCATATGCGACTTTATCCAAAGTTATAAAAAATATCGTCCAAAATGGTGGATTTCAAAATATTTAAAATTCACGCAATAAATAAATAAAAAATAATGATACTCCGGACATAGTAATATGTCAAGGTTTTTTAGGTTGAGTACAGTCAACATTAAGATTACTGTTTATGCCTAGTCTACAGTTAACATTAAAATTAGGTTGCCGTTTGTGAAATATTATTTATCTTAAAGAGACTAGCAACTATCAGAATCTAAGTAATGAAGAAAGGAAAGTTTTTTCAACTAGGTAAATCATATTCAATGATTGGAGTATCATAGTTGAGGTTTATTCCAACAGAGCGAAAAATGTCCGAGCCAGGACTAGAGTTGCAAAAATCCGGTTTATTCCCAGGTTTATTTCCAACAGACCCGGTTTATTCCCATGGTTATTTCCAATAGACCCGGTTTATTCCCAAAAAACCCGGTTTATTTCCAGGTTTAAACCGGGTTTTTTCTAGCCTTTGCAACTCTAGCCAGGACACGGGTAGCTCTAGAAGGAAGAGCATTGGCACTGCAAGCCAAGGTACCCAGGTTCGAGTCCTGGCTCGGACATTTTTCGCCCTGTTGGAATAAACCTCAACTATGATACTCCAACCATTGAATATGATTTACCTAGTTAAAAAAACTTCCCCCTCCTCATTATGACCTAATTACACGGTGTACAGGTATTTCCATGTTATATCACACTGTAATCATGTAAATGCTATACTTATAGCTCGGATGAATCAAATTTTAGCACTGCAGTTCACAGCCCTTTCCAACAAATAAGAGTGAATTATGCCAGCCAGGATATCGTTCGTGTAGCTCAGTAGGAAGAGCATTGGCACTGCAAGCCAAGGTATTAAGGTTCGAGTCCTGGCTCGGACATTTTTCGCTCTGTCGGAATAAACTTCAACTATGATACTCCAACCATTGAATATGATTTATCTAGTTGAAAAAACTTTCCCCTCTTCATTATGACCTAATTACACGGTATACAGGGATTTCCATGTTATATCACACTGTAATCATGTAAATGCTATACTTATAGCTCGGGTGAATGAAATTTTAGCACTGCAGTTCACAGCCCTGTCCAACAAATAAGAGTGAATTATGTCAGCCAGGATATCGTTCGTGTGGCTCAGTAGGAAGAGCATTGGCACGGCAAGCGAAGGTACCCAGGTTCGAGTCCTGGATCGGACATTTTTCGCTCTGTTGGAATAAACCTCAACTATGATACTCCAACCATTGAATATGAATTACCTAGTTGAAAAAACTTCCCTCTCTTCATTATGACCTAATTACACGGTATACAGGGATTTCCATGTTATATCGTGCTTTAATCATGTAAATGCTATACTTATAGCTCGGATGAATCAAATTTTAGCACTGCAGTTCACAGCCCTTTCCAACAAATAAGAGTGAATTATGCCAGCCAGGATATCGTTCGTGTAGCTCAGTAGGAAGCGCATTGGCACTGCAAGCCAAGGTATTAAGGTTCGAGTCCTGGCTCGGACATTTTTCGCTCTGTCGGAATAAACTTCAACTATGATACTCCAACCATTGAATATGATTTATCTAGTTGAAAAAACTTTCCCCTCTTCATTATGACCTAATTACACGGTATACAGGGATTTCCATGTTATATCGTGCTTTAATCATGTAAATGCTATACTTATAGCTCGGATGAATCAAATTTTAGCACTGCAGTTCACAGCCCTGTCCAACAAATAAGAGTGAATTATGTCAGCCAGGATATCGTTCGTGTGGCTCAGTAGGAAGAGCATTGGCACGGCAAGCGAAGGTACCCAGGTTCGAGTCCTGGATCGGACATTTTTCGCTCTGTTGGAATAAACCTCAACTATGATACTCCAACCATTGAATATGAATTACCTAGTTGAAAAAACTTCCCCCTCTTCATTATGACCTAATTACACGGTATACAGGGATTTCCATGTTATATCGTGCTTTAATCATGTAAATGCTATACTTATAGCTCGGATGAATCAAATTTTAGCACTGCAGTTCACAGCCCTTTCCAACAAATAAGAGTGAATTATGCCAGCCAGGATATCGTTCGTGTAGCGCAGTAGGAAGCGCATTGGCACTGCAAGCCAAGGTATTAAGGTTCGAGTCCTGGCTCGGACATTTTTCGCTCTGTCGGAATAAACTTCAACTATGATACTCCAACCATTGAATATGATTTATCTAGTTGAAAAAACTTTCCCCTCTTCATTATGACCTAATTACACGGTATACAGGGATTTCCATGTTATATCGTGCTTTAATCATGTAAATGCTATACTTATAGCTCGGATGAATCAAATTTTAGCACTGCAGTTCACAGCCCTTTCCAACAAATAAGAGTGAATTATGCCAGCCAGGATATCGTTCGTGTAGCTCAGTAGCAAGAGCATTGGCACTGCAAGCCAAGGTATTAAGGTTCGAGTCCTGGCTCGGACATTTTTCGCTCTGTCGGAATAAACTTCAACTATGATACTCCAACCATTGAATATGATTTATCTAGTTGAAAAAACTTTCCCCTCTTCATTATGACCTAATTACACGGTATACAGGGATTTCCATGTTATATCGTGCTTTAATCATGTAAATGCTATACTTATAGCTCGGATGAATCAAATTTTAGCACTGCAGTTCACAGCCCTTTCCAACAAATAAGAGTGAATTATGCCAGCCAGGATATCGTTCGTGTAGCTCAGTAGCAAGAGCATTGGCACTGCAAGCCAAGGTATTAAGGTTCGAGTCCTGGCTCGGACATTTTTCGCTCTGTCGGAATAAACTTCAACTATGATACTCCAACCATTGAATATGATTTATCTAGTTGAAAAAACTTTCCCCTCTTCATAATGACCTAATTACACGGTATACAGGGATTTCCATGTTATATCACACTGTAATCATGTAAATGCTATACTTATAGCTCGGGTGAATGAAATTTTAGCACTGCAGTTCACAGCCCTGTCCAACAAATAAGAGTGAATTATACCAGCCAGGATATCGTTCGTGTAGCTCAGTAGGAAGAGCATTGGCACGGCAAGCCAAGGTACCCAGGTTCGAGTCCTGGCTCGGACATTTTTCGCTCTGTTGGAATAAACCTCAACTATGATACTCCAACCGTTGAATATCAGAATCTAATCTTTCATTAAATAATCCATTTTATTCATTTGTGCCTGTTAAGAACATTTTTCACCTTAGCACGGCAAAAAATTTCAAGATCTGTATCAACTTACCGTAGCTAGAGTAATCGTTAAAGTTTTAATGAGCATTTACCATAATTTCCGGTGTATAATCATCCGCGGATCAGATAAACATGGTCAGACCCAGAAATTTTTTTTAATAACTGATAAGAAAGTTGCTAATTGTAACGATTACTGAAAATATTTAACTGCTAGAATTTCTGGCTAGATGTGTTACAAAAAGTTTTCTGCAGTATTAAAAATATTCAATTTGCTGCGTTATGACGATAAAATTGCGAAGTTTAAAATTATTTTTTATTGCTCACTGCTTGAATAGTTATTTTTTCACGATGTTCTGTTTTGTAAATTATCAGTCATTTTTATCAAAAGAAATTTTATTTTGTACTTATAAATAGAACTTAAAAATCTTATTTACATAATGTGGGAAATTTAGTTAAGCTGCAAATTTCCATCGTGATATGCATAACTGCTAACTTTTGCGCTTTTCTCTTAGCACTAAAATTTCAAAGTAAATTTTGCCTTATTTAATCACCAAAATCTGCGATTTAATAAGGCATTAAATATATAAGGGATTCTATTAAAAAGTAGTGGTAGTAAAAAAGCGTAAAAGTTAGCAGCTATGGATATGCAGTTGATTTCAGAGGAATGTGCATTGAAATAATTGGTGTAATCATTGTAAAGGAACAAGCCAAAGAATTTAACCAACAGTTTCTTTTTCTTTGCAATTTTTACTTTTTTTATATTTGAGTGTTTTTCTTTTATTTAAATTCTTACTACTAAATTTCTACTGATCATATTCAGAATTTTTGCATGTAAGTAAAACAGATATATTAGTATCTGAAAATGAAAAATTGCTTGCAAACTTAAATTAATTAAAATACGTATTTTAATAATAATTGTATGAGTGTGCGTTTAAAAAAAAGTTAGATGGCGGTTTAGCATTGCATTAGCTATGGTATTCAATGTGATGTGGATGTATTTATTAGATTCACTATGTGTTTTTTTCCTTAACCTTAATAAAGGTACCGGGAGGGGTATCTATGCTCTACAGACTTGGCCTCCTCGTCTGAGCAGTCCCTCTTAGGCTGTGAATGTGTTTTTATGCAAACAAAACTTTAAAAAAAAAACAGCAAAAACACCACCATTCATTAATTTATTTTATACTACTAGAATAAAAAAGTTCGGAGATTGGCTTTCCTAATGAATATGGTTTATTGATATCCTACCGCATATCTGCTAATATCGCACTAAACTTCCGTACAATGTTGATTAATTTAACCGAGGTTAACCCCTTGAAGGGCACCGGTATATTATATATACCACTTAATTTTTATCCCAAAATGCCACAATGACACCAGAATTTTATAATCAAATTTTGAATTTATAAGGCACATGAGGAAAAGCTTTTACTTATTTTAAAATAAATTCGTTCGTGAATCCTGGTGTCAGTCAATCATCTCAATCTTTTAACTACAAGAGTACTTTGCCCCTGAAGGGGTTAAACCAACGCCCCCTAGATAAGAAAGCCTTGACACTCGTCATGAAAACGTCATACCAAGCAGGAAAAACAAAGAAAAAAATTCGAACAACTTGCATGTTTCGATTTCATTGGCTCATAGAATTAATAATTATAGATTACGACTAATAGTTAATAATTCCACGAGCCATCGAAATCGAAACATGCGAGTTGTTCGAATTTTTTTCTTTGTTTTGCCTGCTTGCAGCGGCGTAGCCAGGAAGAGGGGGGTCCAAATGCTCTGAATACCAGTAATAATGTAAAGTTTTCTTTGTATTCATTATCGCAGAAAGTTATCCAGTTAGATAAGCCAAAGAAAACTTTACAAAATTAGTGGTATCCAGAGCATCTGGACTCTCACCCTGAATACGCCACTGCCTGCTTGGTATGACGTTTTCGTGATGAGTGTCAAGGCTTTCTTATCTAGGGGGCGTTGGTTAAACACGTTTCAAAACAGAATTTTTTTAAGAAGCGCGTTCAAATAGGTTCCACGTAAGAATAAGGAACTAAATATATATTATTTTTTCAGATGTATTTTCTGGTTAGAAACATCTTTAACCTGGATCAAATTAACTCACATTTTACGGAAGTTTGGTTGAAAGGTGGCAGGAATGCTACCGCCTTCAAACTCTGCCAGTAGAGTTGCGAAAATCCCGCAGATTTTGAGGGACGGTAATAAACCCGGGGATTTTAGGGAATAAACCCGTCATTTTGGGGAATGTTGGAAATTTTGAATGTAAACAGATCCAGTCATTTTTCAATTGTAATTTTTATGTTTAACCCACTATGTCCTATCAAAACATGCCCTGTTGCTGCCCAGGACAAATATGCTATCTATTTTTCAAATTAAAAAAAAAAAAAACAAGTACCACTAATATTTGTACAGTTTAATTTTTATCGTGTGTTACAAACATTATGCTATGAGATGTCACCAGCTGAAACTACTCAGCGAGTGATAGATTTTTTTGACAACTTTTTAAAAGTACTTGGGGTCCGCGTGGACCCCAGGACATAGTGATAGAGTTAAGAAATTTTAGGCACTGTTCTGAAAAGTTTAAGATAGATTTTTCATTATGAATTCACAAAGTTTATGATTTTGCACTCTAAGTTTATATAATTTATTAAAACACGTTAGCTTTACAAAAAATGGCGGCTTTGTATTGGTGACGATTTGAATGTTTCTTTAATTTATGTTAGCTGGCATATCTACTGTTCAGGCATACTCTATATGAATGGTGCAGATGTAAAAGTCACATTATCCACTTTTTTTTAAGGTATTGAGTTATTCATATCACCGTGTTCGTATTTTTAAGGCGAATTGGACTGTAATAGTGATTTGGACCATAAAAAAACATATTAATGTTGAAAAAAAAATGCTGAAAATCTCGTTTTGATGCATAACTCACATTATCCAACAACTGTTTTGCAACAAAACTCACACTCTCCAATTCAACCAATCAGGGAGGTACAGAAGTAAGAAGTAGTGCAAAATGTTACATTAGTTTAATGACAGTGAAGAAGTTGAGCCATGTCTAATAGTAAAATTTTTGCACAAATTATTTTTAATAAATGTTTTTCGATTTTTGTTGTTTATAACACCTCCAAAATAACATAATGAAAACTAATGTTCAGATTTTTTTTTTGTTGTTGTTGTTATTTTAAATTCATAACTATTTTTGTTTATAACTAACATTACCCATAAAAGTTTGTTGCAAAACTCACATTTTCCATATTTAAATTTAAATTCTAGCTTTACCACAATTATTACAGGTTTAGGACTATGTGCAACTAGTTGTTATGGCAACAAATATATCACACAAAAAAATGTGCCAATATATCATGTTTATTAATAATAATTAGTTTTTTGCATTTTTCTAAAAACTAGGTTATGTGGAGAGTGTGAATTTTGCATCTACACCCTTCATATTAATTTTCTTACGAGGTGCATTATACACTGCTCAAAACAATTAAAGGATATTTGAAGTTTTATATAAAATAAAGATATAAACGAAATTTTTTTTGCCGAAAATAGAAGAAGAGAATCACAAATGCAAATTTTTCTGGTTTTCAAACTGTGGAGTATGCAAATTTTGAGTTCGACGTCAAAAACGTCGCTTCAGCGGCAGCGAATGAAATTTGACTTTCAACTGGATAAAAGAGAATGAAGACAAGGATGATCGGCATTCAGTGATTGCTTTGTTTCGATGAGTACGATGTCTCAGCGAAGTCATTTGACAGATTCAGAAGCTTGAAGAATTGTTGGTAGGTTAGAAGGGGGCCAAACTCAAGCCGAAGTAGCGCAAGCCATTGGAGTGTCACAAAGTGTCATTTCCAGGATCTGGAACCGTTTTTTGGAGAGTGGATGTGTAGGCCGAAGACCAGGGCAAGGTCGTGGACGGGCAACAACGCCCAATGAAGATCGGTATTTAGCGTTAACAGCTCGGAGACACCGAAACATGAACACTACTCTTCTCAACAACACCTTCGCTCGGCTACAGGCACCACGATTTCAACTCAGACTGTCCGAAACCGGCTCCATGCTGTAGGTCTGTATGCTCGCCGACCGATGGTATGTGTTAGATTAACATCAAGGCATCGTCGCGACCGCAGGGAGTGGGCAACCGAGCATGTCAACTGGAGGAGAAATGAATGGAGCAATATTCTGTTTTCTGACGAGTCCCGTTTTTCTGTGCATCCGGATAATAGGCGTATTTTCATCTGGAGGGACCGTGGCAGTAGGAATAATCCTGCGTTCGTGCACGAAAGTGTCAGATTTGGCGGTGGAGGAGTGTTGGTGTATGGTGGCATCTCCATTGACGGGCTCACTGACCTCTACATCATTCGAGATGGAGCTCTGACTGGTCGCCGATATAGGGATGAGATCCTCAGACCTATTGTAGTCCCTTACGCTGCAGCAATCGGAGATAACTTCATTTTAATGGACGATAACTGCAGGCCACATCGTGCAAACCTGGTGGGGGATTTCTTTTCCGAGGAAGGAATCGTTCGAATGGAATGGCCAGCGTGTTCTCCAGACATGAATCCAATCGAGCACGTTTGGGACGCTCTAGGAAGACGAGTTTCTTGCCGCCAACAAACCCCACAAACTCTCCAAGAACTGGAAAGAGCTCTTCTGGAAGAGTGGGGCAGAATACCCCAATTCGTCATTAATAGCCTCATTGAGTCCATGCCTCAAAGGTGTTCAACATTGCTGGCCGCCCGTGAAAACCATACCCCCTACTGAAAATGATTTTCTTTGAAGAAAGCACCTTTTCTTATTCTCTTTTTCTCATATGCACAAATTGTGTTTTTTTCCTTTTGTACACAAATGCGCAATAAAATGCATTTTTTCTGCCAAACATGTGTAATTTATTCTCATATAACCTACTATGTCTGTCGACCATGTATCAATCAGCTAAAAAGTTTCCCAGATACAAAATCCACCTAAAACTGCAATATCCTTTAATTGTTTTGAGCAGTGTATTTTTACATTGATTTCTTTTTTTTTCTTTTTGTTTAACACTGTGACTGATTTGGAGAACATGGCTGATGTTTACACTCATATCAAGCAATATGAATCTGTCACCTGTCTCTCTCATACTTTTTACTTATCGACGATTAAAATATCAAATTATTTATATTTCTGCAGATTAAGCCTGTATTCTGTATTTCGTTAGTTTCCATGTAAACTATGCTATTTTTCTATATGTTATTGGTTTTGTTTACATTTGTAAAAAACATTTTGTTTACATTGACAGAAATTCAAATCATTAAAAAAAATTAAAAATAATAAATATAAAATGTCCATGTCGAAAACTTTCTGAAAACTCACGGGAATTTTTTAATTTTCCTTCCCAAAAAATCCGGTTTATTTCGGGAATAAACCCGGTTTTCCCACCCTTTGCAACTTTATCTGCCAGTGCAAGTACATTTTATGAAAACATTCGTGGAAGACTTTGGTCAAGATGGCCTTCATTGAAGCCGTCACAGGTTCCTTAATCGTAGATGCACTCTTGAAACGACGTCCTTTTGAAAACTCTAATGTAAAACACTTTCGTAGGACATATTGCTCTCTCACCACACATCTGTTGCAATGTGTTCAGTGTTTATGTCATCAATTATTCAAAATGCTGGCAGAATTTGATATTCGCACATTGTCCTTCAAACGCCATTTCTGTTTTCGATAAACGCGAACGACTTCAGTTCAATGACATGCTTTGTATTTTCTGGAAGTACTCTGCAATGTGGACGTACTTCTTTCTCACAATATCTCAGGTCACATGCGAAAGAATATCCTCTCATCCAAACCTTTTGATTCTAGTAGTATAAATTTACTATTTTTAAATATGGAGCAAAAAAACTATAAAAAATCATTTATTTCATTTACACAAATTTTTTGTTAAATGTGAGTAATAGTCAACAACATAAAATAATGAATTGCTGTTTTATTATCATATGAACATAGAAAATATCTTTAGTTTGAGTCTGAAGGTTTATGTGGATTACACTGGAAAAGATGGCATTCATCCTTCCGAACAGCCAAAAGTAGATGCTTCAGTCCAACAGAAGCAGCAATTTTCTCGTCTAATCTGAAAAGTTGAAAATATTTAGTCAGTTTGATTGATTTGATTAGTTTTTCATAGTGCTATAAGCTTTACTTGCAAAGACTTACTTTTTTCACCGGAGACTGTCTTAACCCTTTGTGACTCAACTATTCCGATTAAAAAAATATTTACTCAGATGTTAGAATACATCTTTTTAAGTATGTAAAAAAAATTTAAAAAGATTTAGAATGTGTTGGTTCAGTTGTTTTACTTGTATATTGGCGATAAAGTATATTTCTATTCTTAGTTGGTACGGTTTGTTCTATATCGTACCCTTAAACATATAAATTTTATCATGAAATATAAATAACTCAACCAAATAAATGCTAAATATTTATATTCTTTTGTAGGCGCGAGGCCTAGTGAAGTCGCAACTGTCGCATATCCCTAAGGATGGCTGTGATAAAGTAGCAAACAGCGAATTAAGTTCTTAAGGTTTGAGTGACAAAGAAATCATTAACGCATTAACACCGTAGTTTCAGAGATCAACAGCAATAACAATAATAATAATAAATATACGGATGAGAGTGATGCTTATGATGACGATGAAATAAGCGGACAGTGTAAAAATAAATTAAACATTGTGAGTAACATGACGACTTGAGCACAAACACACCTCTTCAATATTTAGATCAATGTCCTGATGTGCTTCTGTTGTGGATTTTTTGTTGAGCAAAAGCTGGTGTGATCGTACGGCGGCTGATAGTTATAAAGTTATCATGAAAAAGGATAACCGAGGTTTAAAAAATCGATACATCGTAAAAATGTAGGTAAGAAATTTAATACAATTTCAAAATATTGTGTATATTTTCATGGAGATTATGTATTCTACCTTTTCATTAATATCTATTACGAAATAAAATCTTGTTTGATTTAAACATTAGTCTCTGTTAACCGAATATCTGATTATCCAAGGTAGTTACTATCTAAATTATCTAGGATAATCGGTTTCTAATATATTTTGATCATTCGTCAATAGCATGCAAATTTAGATCCCAAAGGAATTCTGACTCTGCGATGTGTTATTTTTTACGAATTGTTTTGTAAAATGGAAGAACACTGTATGCTTTACTACTTCCTAAGCTAAAAAAGAGAGAATCTACAAAATTTTGGTGTTAAAAATACAATCAAAGCGCAAATTTCTCACACCCGTGTCTTTTCCAAATCTTGAATAACCTAATTTACTCGCAATTATCATTTGCCAATTCGGGCTCAATTTTTTCACACGTATAGTGAAATAACCAGTATAGTTAAATTTGAGAAAAATTAGCTGGTCTCAAGATAAAGGGCGCGCTCAGAGACCGAAACACGTGTTACTCGTATAATTGGGGAATGGTGTCATCTGATTTTCTCAGGGTAAAGATGGGTTAAAACAGCTGTGAACGCTTTTGGGTAAAGTTATTGGCATATTTACAATCAAACACTTCCGTCAACCAATCTACCATTACATTTTGATCGTATTAACATTGCATGAAACATTCTAGCGACATTGGCCAATTACATCATTTTCCTGTTAAAGGTAGACCAATCAAATGGTCAGGACTCAAGTGTACAGTAGGAGTCATAAAGAACGACAGTTAACAGTTGCAGTTAGCTATAAAGCAAACAAACAAATCAGATTTCACAACCAAGTGATCACATTACCCAACAAAATTCTCCAGGTAATGTGAGTTACACGAAGTCTGGGTAATTTCCGGCTATGAACGCTACGGGTAACCCGCAAAAAGTCACGTGATATCGGTCTCTGAACGCTTTGGATTACCCATGTGTTACCATATGTAACTCGGGGTTCGGTCCGTGAACGCGCCTAATGCCTCATGTATGTGTGCCCCACACTTTTGATCTCAACATCCACCTAAAAATAAAACTGTCCGACAAGTGGCTGTTTCAGCACAGACAAAGGTGCCTGTTACCACTGCTTGTTTCCTCCAAGACATCCCGCACACTTCAGCGGTTCAAAAAATCTTTCTTCATATGACATTTATAAAAACATGTCTTCAAAATGGAGTCTGCATTTTTTAGTTCTCATTCCTCCTGTCATCTTTTGCGCTTTAATGGTAAGTGATATTTTATTGACTTTGGCGTAACATTAAGCATTTACATCGATTATCTTATGCTGGAAAGTTGTTATTGACGGAGCAACCAAATAGATTTTATTCGGGTATATGAACCGAAATTTCACTCTCGTGGTTATTCCGCCACGGGAGTGAGATTAATAGAATGATAAATATAACTCTATTCGTAAACTTTACTTAGCAACATGTAACTTATAATTTGTTTGCATTTATTTGAACTCTTTTCTCAAATAACATTTCTGGTGCGGAACATGTTTATTAGATTTAATTTAGCAATAAAACGACTAGTTCATAATGTGTTAACTCAATTTAGTTTTTCTAAATGTTTTTCTATGTAATGTTTTCTACTTTTATTTCAGAAGACTACGTAATATTATATAGAGTTATTTTACTCAAATTTTGTTTTTCATACACTATTATCAAAATATCATTCATTTTCTCACTGCTCTGTTACAATGTTCTGAAAAAATGTTATATATTTAATGAACTGAGTATCTGGTTGCATGACCGTTGCACTTATATGCTTAGTAAAGCATGCAAAAGTGTCTAAAATCACTAAATTGTAAAATTTCCGCAAAAAAACTGGAAATTTGTATGTTAGTAGAGACTGGCTCATTTCGAAATTTATATCGTCTGCTTTAAAAATACCCCTAAATATGCATGTTAACAACTCTTTTGTTTACTTAGTATCGAGCGAAGACCTGTCACCTTGGGAAAGTAATTTGTACATTTTTGGAGGGAAATTGTAGAATTCCGGCGAGGAATTCATTTCTCCTATGACACTGACGCACTCAGAGGAGTGGGAGGAATATTAGTATTTCTAAATAGTAGTAATTTTGACCTTATTTAATAGCAGAATTCTGTGATTAAATAAAGTGAAGATTTCTAATCTCCCCCTCTCTGAGTGCGCCAATGTCCTGCAGGGTCTTCAATACGCAGAAAATTCGAAGTCATTTGGGAGGGAGGGAATATTATACATAATGTGCATATGACGTCATTGTAAGCAGAATCTTGTGTGCCTACAATGAAATGATTGGTCAATCTTGTGGAACGGGTGCGCAAATCCCTCACAACGAATGCGCAGTAGGTAGAAAAAGAGGCTGTTTATAAACATGCACGTTATATAGCCCGTGAAGAAAAAAATTCCTTCCCGGCTAACATACTGAATTTATCACTGAATTTGATAGAAAAATTATTGTGTAAGGCATGTTTTAGTCATGTTGATTTAAGCTAGAAAGCATTATTAAGTGTTAAAAAACTTTGTTAAAGAACACCATAAATGTAAAAAAGAGTACTTCGAATTCATTTCGCATCATAAAAAACTGATCCTTCGTCAGGTGCATAGTCGCACGTAGTTTGATGGCAAACACGCAACGACAATTTGCCTTTGTTGAAGGTCATTAAAACAACATGTCTGAACACTAACGTGCGGCTATGCACCTTCAGAAGGATTAGATTTAGATGATCCGGAACGAATTCATCGTGTTCTTTTATATTTTTATGGTGTTCTTTAACAATTTTTTTCGCTTTAATTATTGAAGGCCAGATTCTTGGTGCTTTTTTACTGTTGTTTGGTGTTAGTTTTAAAACACATTTAATAATATATATTTTAAAAGTTAATGTTTAGATAAAAAAAGCTTCTGCGTTTAGTGTTACTTGAGGTATAATAATATATATACTTACACATTTGCTATTTTAAAATAAAGCTTCTGCACAATAGAGGATCGCTCTTTTTTACCATCTCTAACCACTTGACAAAATATTCTATTCAAACAAGATGGATCTTCAAGAGCACGTACTCCATATTCCGATATAGTCTCAATAACCGGATTTACAAATTGTACACTTCGTTTGCGGCGTCTTCCAGTTGCAACTGCTGTCGTAACTGGAATCGTTACTACTGTGGGAACCAATGATGCTAATAACAGACCTAGGGGTAAAAGGCCTAAAGCAAAAGCTAAAGGACCGTATTTTGATCCTTTTCTTCTGTCTGGATATGGAATAATTCCTCCATAATTTCCATCTCCGTATGAAGTATCGAAATCATATCCAGGTGTCCCAAAATGATCCTCTTTTTGCGGATAACCTAGAAAAAACGAAAACTCGATTTTACTTCAGTGTTATCCTTTATAGTCTGGGAGGCAGTGTCACATTTTGGCAATCAATTTTTGATTTGATGTTTTTGGTATATATGATAGATTAGATGGTCCAGATAACGAAACTACCAGCCAGCTGGCGTACGAGGGGGGGGGGGGTTCTACCATTATCACACAATCCGAAAACATCGCACAGTTCGCTGCAATGTGCAATGAATGGCAACCCGATTACTGATATTGCTCCGATTACGGAGAAGTCGTGGTTTGTTGGTTGGTTGATTTATGACGACCGATTATCTACTCGATGGATATAGGCCCTAGGGGGGGAGTGCCCTCCATGGGATTCTTTCTAAGGAATCCTAACCCATATTTACGGCAAAGTTTGAAGAAAACCACGGAAAGCGCAACAGGGGTTTGAACCCAGCATCTCCCGTCTACCAGCTTTGAGAGCAGAACCACTCAGCCACTGGTGGGGCCCAGAGAAGTCGTGGGTAATCGAGTTGCTATTCATTTCACATTGCAGCTGGCTTTGCTATATTGCTATGGTAACACTTCCCGCTGGTGCGACAGCTGACTGGCAATTTTGTTATCTGTTCTATTTAATCTATCATATATACCAATATCGTCGACGCTAAAATTCGACGCTGTTTCCCGGACTATTAAAATGGAAAAGAATTTTTAATGAACTGAAGTTTTCAAAAGTAGATACATTAATAACAATGAATAACCCTAACATATTACGACTGGCAGTGTTTTTATTCAAAACATCTACCAGAATATTCCAAAGGTAATTTTCGCTTTATTGAATGACATATTCTGTGATTAAATGAACATTACTACTCAAAAACTCTGGTGGATGTATTGAATTAAAAAAAAAACGGGCTAAATTAGTGACGAGTATACTCGCCACCAATCAACAAAGTGTTAAATATTAAGGACTTCGTAACTAGCGTGTTTTAAGCATTAATAAAGAAAGCGTCAGCATTAAAATGCCTTTCGACATAAATACCGTACGTTTTCAGTTTTTTTCCTTGTCATTCATTAAATTTCATTCTTCTCTCATTAACAAATATATGTCATATAAGATGTTCTCTAATATCATTGTTCAATAGCTAATTCATAACCTGTTAATCATAGATTTTCATTTACAAATATACTTAAATTGCGTTAAAGTTTTATTTTAGATGACGTTTATATATATATATCAATAAATGCATTTCTGACAAAAAAAATGAAGTTTATATTTTGATGCGAATTGCTAGTTCTATAGATATGATCGGTAAAAAAATAAATCTTCGTACATATACATATAACACACAAAACACACCAATTCCCTAGTTTTATGATCAAAACTACACTGTAAAAAAAATTCCGAGGTTACTAAAATTTTTTTAGTAGATTTGTATTCCACAGAATTTTTTAGTAACCGGTATTATAAACCGAAATCGTTGGTAGCGGTTTTCTAGTAATTCTTACAGATTTTCTTGTAACTGAGTAAGAATACAAAAATTTTTGTAGTAATTGCAAGGATCAATGAGAAAAACTAAATTTTTTTAGTAGATCGACCCATTTTTTTTTTACAGTGTAACCTTATAATAAAACTTCGAATTTTGGAAAATTTTAAGCACAGTTTAGGACTAGAACAACGTTTTTCTGATGAAGTCATAAGGGCAGTATAAAAATTGAAATTATTCTTACCTATATAATTGTGTTTCACTTTCTTTATATATTAGGATGTATTAGAATATTAAAAAAAACACCTATTAGGGAATATAGAAAAGAGGTATGTGTACAGTAAGGAGTAGTTCTCATAAGTGATTGAACATTTATCCAGCATTAAAACAACGTACCAGGCGTCAACATTTGTTACAAGTTTAACAAGAAAGAAAAATCATGTGCCAAGCATATAGTATGAAACACTTTCCACTGCATCAAGAATACTGTGAAAAATGTCACCATTTAATAAAATGAATGATGATGTCTAAGTAAACAATTTGGAAAACACATAACACATTTGAAAACCCAATTTCAGCAAGTACCATTTGTAGTCGGAAAAGTATCTGAATTTTTTTGTGCAATCCTGTCTATGATCGATAGATTTGTATACATAGTTGTACTACATAGTATGCGAAAATTTAGTCCAGCTAGGAAACGCATAACACAGCTGAAAATCCCCCTTCAGCGATTTCCATCAGTAAAAGGAAATGTACTAGAATTACTTTGTGCAGCCCTGTTTATGATCTAAAAAATTTATATACATCAAGTAATATTTAAAAAGTTATTTAAATATAAAAACGCATGACACAATTGACACCCCACTACAAACAATTATCGCTTTTGGACACACTCTAAATACGACATTTTCAAAACTTAGCAAAAAATGCTCAAATCGCAGTATGTCGCATAGTCAAATGGTTCCGAATCAAAATTACTGAAGTTTGAAACATGTAGATACTCATTTCTGAAAACATGCACACACTCAAGAATAAAACTTCATGTGCTCATATTTGAATATGTTCATTAGGGTATTTCATTTTTCCAAAGATGTGATTTTCATATGACTTTGCTTACGCCCCGAGTCTCAGTGATGTAAAAGATATATATGCCAAATTTCAAGAAAATTGGATAATATTTAGGGGTTGCACACATTGATCACTTTTATCTCAAACAAGTGAAATTTCTAATATTGAAGTGTTTTGTACTAATGAGCTTCTCATGTATTTATTTCATCTTCTGTAGGTAATTGAACTTTAAAATGGGAACCAAAAGAGGAATTTGGCTGCTAGAGAATGTGCGTAGTGGTGAGGTTTTAGGAGCTCGGCTCCCTTCAAAGGAAAAAGTACTTTTATATTTTAGTTACCATCACAAGGAAATGAAAGAAACACTTTCGGATACTGCTAGATGTACGAGTACTAAACTACGGGAAGTGTACAAAAAATCAAATATCCTTGTTAAGACGGAGAGAATATCCGTGCTGGTAAACAGAAGCTGTACAAAGAATACCAAAATCTGAGTAAAGAGAAATCGAGAAACACGGATAAAGCAAATGTGAAACGACAGATTTGGAAAGGTGATGTCGTCGAGTTATTTCACATTTCCTGGCAAAATATGATGGACATGACTAGCGTATCACAAGAAGTTAAAGACTTTCTTAGGTCACAAAGAGAAGATCGTATGAGTTCGCCAATGAGTGGAGTAGACAAGGTTTCCGTCTCGAAAATAAGAACTAAGTAAACAAAGGAAGAGAAATTCATCTAAATATAATAAAACACAGTGTAACGATTTCGGTGCTATCCTATCCATCTTACCAATCCGAGATAAGATGAAGCCATGTTAGGCTTAATTTCGATTTGAAATGTATATGAGAAAACATACCAGCCTAAATACAAATCTCTTCTACCTCAAATCACTCCAGTTCAGCATATTTTTCTATAATAGATTAAAAATTTCAATGATTTGCGTAATAGACAATCGTAATCGTTTGTAATTTTGGTAATGTAAACAAACCACCAAACAGAAGCTGGGAGAAATGAACAATGACTTTCATAGGATTTTTTTACAAAACATTTTTCTAGAATAATATAACTATTGCAATGTATTATTGTTATAATAATTAATAAGTTTAAATGATTAATTCATGTATAATAATGTTTAAAAATTTTTTTAAAAATACAGCAAATTTTTTATCGTTAATACGGCCTTGAACAAAATTCTAGATAACACATGTCTGGTGTCGCCCTCTATTATTACAAATGAGTATTAAAGTTTTTATTTGTAATACTGGATGTTATGAAAATAATCCTTATAAAATTATTAATAGAAGTCTTTAAAACGTTTTCAAATTTCTAATCCTAATTTAACAGGGGTTAGGGCTAGAAATTAAAATCATTAGTAAATTTCAGATCAAACAGTCTGGTAAGTTTTGTTAACAAAAGAATCGGGACATTTTAACTAACACGTCCTAGGACGGGTATTTACACTAGTATAAGAATAAACATTGCAAAGCTATCGCTGAAGTCAGTAAGACAGTTATACTGGAAGACTCATCTCCATCATCATCAGCACCTACTGATGAAGAAGCCGAGTTTTTGCTTCCAGCAACGAAAAAACTACGTTCAAGTCTTTTATTAAAACCTCTTTATCAGACACTCACGTCTACTTGGGATCGAGAACAGCTCTCTATTCGACAAGCAAGTACTTCATTTGTAGCAACTGGAAAGAGCCTTGGCCACGATGTTTCAAAAATTCCCGCATCTCCAACTACCGTTTACAGAGCACGAGCGATAAATAGAAGTGAAATGGCGAAGAAAATCAAAGAGTCAGTTTTTGAAAATCCTCCTTATTTGGTCTTGCATTGGGATAGTAAACTGTTACCCTCAGTTGCCTATGGGAGTGTCAGAACTTTGTAAGATAGAGTTGCAGTTCTATTGACTGGCAAAGATTTTGAGCATTTGCTTGGCGCACTTGTACTGGTAAGCAGATGGCTGAAGTAGTTATTGGGAAAGTGGATCGATTGGGGTTACGTGATAATATCATCGGAATGTTTTTTGATACTACAGAATCTGATACAGGACTGATCAAAAGGTCATGTACCAGAATTGAAAGAGAATTCGGACGAACATTGTTGTGGTTGGCTTTCTGTCATCATAAACATGAACTAACATTGAATGAAATGTTTGTTGAGTGTTGTAGCGTACCATCAAGTTTTCCTGACTTACATATTTTTCGGAAATTAAAAAGTCTGTGGGTTTCACTTGCTAATATATCATATACGACAATGCTGGAAGAAAAAAGTCCCGTTCAATGATTTCTAGAAGACCAACGAGTGAAAAATTTTAACTACCTCCAAAATGTCCTAAAAGACGGAAGAAATACAAGAGAAGACTACAAAGATTTATTACAACTCTCACTCCTGTACCTAGGTGGTTGGTCTGAAAACGACTTCAATTTCAGGATCCCGGTGGCTTTGCATCAAGCAAGGTGGATGGAAATGCAATATATGCACTTAAAATTGTCCTCTTCACTAAACAGTTGACTATTCCTCAACGAGAATTGAAAGGAATGAAACGGATTGCACATTTTGCCATATATGTTTGCATTTGGCGCGAGGCAATTGTAAGTCGATAGGCTCCAAAGAATGATTTGGATATGCTACAGCTTCTGAGCATTTACCCTGATGCAGATGTAAAAAAACGTTCTATCACAATTGCTAAGAGACACCTTTGGTATCTGTCAGAAACAAACGTAGGATTGGCGTTTTTGGACGAACGTATTACTCAGAAGATAAGGAAAATATGAATAAAAATTTAGAAACCAAACCGGCAAACAAAAAGTAAATGAAACGATTAGAGGATTAAAACCTAATTTTTGAAAGAAAAGACCTCAACCATTTCATTACTAATAAACAATTCAAAGACATTCTTTGAATTGTTTGCGATCCACGACGTGACAGAATACTGCAGTGATTCTCTAAAAATCCATGTGAATGCTCTTAAGGTGGTAAATGATGCCGCAGAAAGAGGAATTGCTAAATGAATTGGCCAGGAACGAACGACAAAAACAATTCTTGCTGAGAGTAGGCGAACATCACAGAAAAGTCGTCACCAAGCGACAAAAGAAAGGATTGCGTCGTTCAAAGTTGATTAACATAACACATGTTTTGCCTATCATACTACCCATTAATCTTAGTGTCTAGTTTTGGTATTATTTTCAGTTTGTGATTTCTAGTTTTTCCCATAAAAGTAATTATCATTGAAAAATCGTATTTTTTGCCTACTTTTACAAAACTGATCAAAGTGTGCAATCTCTAAATATTATCCAATCGTCTTGAAATTTGCCATATATATCTTTTACATCACTGAGACTCGGGGCGTAAGCAAAATCTGCAAAAATATTACATTTTTTTGCCTTACAAAATGAAACACCCTAATGTCCATGTTTCAAAAATGAGTATGAACTGACTTCTATGTGCTCATTTTTGAATATGTCCATGTTTCAATAATGAGTTATTTGAACTGATTCTAATCATTTTTGAGAATGTCCATGTTTCGAAAATGAGTATGAACTGACCTCTATGTGCTCAGTTTTGAGTATGTCCATATTTAAAGGTAATTTCGAACTCCAATTTTTACTGGAGTTCCAAATTACCTGCGATTTATTCTGTTGAGCTGATTAAGATATCAGACCAGATGCTATGATCAATAAGGTTAAATGGATGAATTAGGTCCTCCAGATTCGACCGGGATGGCTCAGTTGGCAGAGCATGGCAGCTTCAGCCTATTATATCCCAGGTTCGAATCCTGGCCCGGACATTTTTTGTCCAGTTGGACAATTACAACTCATATGATTTCTTTACCAATTTGAATAATTGTGTCAAAATGAATCTAGTGTAATCATGTATCCAGCGTTTACTGGAGTTCCAAATTACCTGCGATTTATTCTGTTGAGCTGATTCAAATAACAGACCAGATGCTATGATCAATAAGGTTAAATGGATGAATTAGGTCCTCCAGATTCTACCGGGATGGCTCAGTTGGTAGAGCATGGCAGCTTCAGCCAAGATATCCCAGGTTCGAATCCTATCCCGGACATTTTTCGTGCAGTTGGACAATTACAACTCGTATGATTTCTTTACCAATTTGAATAATTGTGTCAAAATTAATCTAAAGTATTCTTGCTCTGCACAGTTTATTAGGTCTTTACAAAACGCTTCGTATTTTTAAATTACTATAATTTAATATTTTATAAGTAAAAAACAAAAATTAACATTCTTACCAACATTTTCTTGGTCGTAATATGAATGTCCTCCATAAGGAGCAGTATCTTCATAGTGCTTATTTGGAGAATAATTTGAATAATTTGGAGAATTTGGAGAATAATTTGAATAACTTGGAGAATTTGGAGAATAATTTGAATAATTTGGAGAATAATTTGAATAATTTGGAGAATAATAATTCCCACTCGAAGAATAATTGGGCTTGTTGTAAGTGCCTCCTCTTAGAAGATCTTTTGCTTTAGCAAAAAATCCATCTGGGTCTGAAGCAGAAGGTAGAAGGCCAAATGGATCACCAACTTCCTTTTTCTTAGTGAAGTGAAAAGACTGTTTTGAAGGTTTGTAAGTTTCTCGTTCGTTTTCCATATAATCATAGTCTTGATAGTAACTGTCAATATAGTCCTCCTCTTCATCTTCATCGTCTATGTTGAAATAATCGTCAGGTTTCCTAGGTTAAATTAATAAAAAAGTATTTAGTAAACACAAAAACAACTTACGTTTCCACGCATTAGTGAATTAAACCAGATATTTCAGTCAATTTCTATGCGTTAGCTATTTGCCGAGACACCAACAGTTACGGAATTTCCGTACTCGTTACGGTTTATAACCTGAAAGGTTAACCTCCCCGAAAGTATTTTTTTCAATAACATGACCTGGGATTTTTATTTCGCAATCAAACCAATTTGAGGGCCAGGTCTGGGTGCAGTTTGGTGCCTCACTTGTAAACTCACAATAAAAATTTACATAATAGTAAATTGTTTGCTGTTTTTGTATGGAGGAAGATGAATATAACATATGATGTACAAATTCTCATACATGTTGGTGGCCTTAAAAAGATAAAGCTAAAGAGTTATAAATTTGTAAAATTTTTATTGCTCTGAAGCGGAAAAATATTTCTTAAGTGGGCGGCCTTAACAGTACCAGCCCAAATTACAAGTTTAGAGGAAAATGAAAAAGTTGTGTACGCCTGTTTTTTTTTTTTTTTTTTTTTTGGTTTAACTGGGCTATAGGCTGTTTCAGTTAATATCAATGTATTTAACCGTGAAATGTGTTTTGATAGTATAAAGTAATAATTGTTACTGTTTGGTTTTGTGCAGCGAGTTTGTAATATATATAATAGCGAACATTTCTTTCTTGTATTATGATCACTAGCTAAAACAGTTCGTTACTTTCCACCTTGACTTATACTCTTTTAAACGACCATAGATATATTTTTACTGTGAAATATGCAAATATGCCAATTTGACCAAAAACATGATTTGTACTGTTAAGACCGCCCACCTAAGATTCGAAATGTGGTCATCTTATGGAGCAATATTTTCTTAATGTAAAATAGTTAATGTGTGACAACGTATAAAATGAGTTATTTGGGGCCTTCTGAAATTTTGGTTCCCAAGTAACTAAGTCTGCAGGACCTGTATTAATCAGACCATGGATTCTTAGAATCCGTAACTGTTGGCATCTCAGATTTGTTCAAATTACAGTCAAGCATATTATCCAACGGAAATATTAAAAATATTTTAGATACAAACACAAAACAAAGCACTGCAGACATTTTGACTTGGAGCATAAAAATAATTTAGGCTGCTGTTCTGTTGACAATCCTATAATCGTTGTAATAAAGAATGCTTTCTCGTAAACGGATTTTTGAGAGGGAAACAGCCGACGTCGGAAAATATAAATGATAGTCGTAAAATTTGTCAGTGACAAACATACTATTTGATACATATTTGATGTTCCTAGTTCGAGCCCAAGGTCAGCCAGAAAATATTCTTGAAGTATATCAAATATTAAATACTCCCGTAAATACATGATACATGATACTATTATATAATATACGAAATTATTAATTTAATAATACGAAATTATAATATTTATTATATTATATATGTTAATATACATGATACTATTTGATACTACATGTCTATTTCTGTCTCATTAAGTGCACTTTAACTCAAAATCAATCAATGAGGGCGCTCTAAAAAGCTGACATTAAAGTAAAGCAAGAAAGACAAATCGTGCGTCAAACATAGATTGTCAAACACTTTCCAACACTTCCAGACTACTGTAACGAAATTTCCCCATTTAATAAGGCGAAAAAAATAACAAAGTAAACAATTTAGAAAATGCATAACACATTTGAAAACTAGATATAAAAATTACCGCCCATAGCCGCAAAGAAACTCGAATTATTTTGTACAACTCTGTATATGATCTATAGATTTGTATATGTAATACATCGTGTGCTAAAATTTAGTTTTTTTTAGAAAACACAATAGTATAGTGAAAACTTCCCTTTTAGCAATTTCTGATACTAGACGGAAATGTGCTCGAATTCTTTTGTACAGCACTGTATATTATCTACAAATTTTTATGCGTGCAACATATTAAGCTAAAATTTATTTCAAGCAAAAAACACATAACACAACTAAAAATGTACTTGCAGAAATTATTATTCATAAGCGTCAATGTATCCAGTTTTTTGCGTAGTCCTGTATATGAATTTATATATATTCTCCAAACATCTCTTAAATATTAAATATAGTTCAACTTGAAAATGCACAACGCAATTAAAAAACAAAGTTAAGTAATTCAAACCCCATATTCAGTAAGGCTTAAGAATTTTTTTGTAGCCCTGTATAGTATCTATAGAATTTATATTCACCCCGTAGCATGCAAAAATTTAGTTAAACTTAAAAATGCGTACCACAACTGAAAACGCTCTTCCAGCAATTGTCGCTCATAAACAATACTGTAACGAAAAGTTTTTGTGTGTCTTTGTAAATGAACGTTAAATGTTATGCACGTCATATTTTACAGTACGAATCTTGTATTGCACCTCAGTAATGTATACAAATTATATTATGTTTGAAATAATGTAACATCATAAAAAAACGATGGAACAATTTCCCCCGTATGTGACCGAATTATTTTGTGCGACCCCGTGAATGAATGGTAAATACTTGCACTCCAAAGCCAACAAAAAGGATGTTTTAGTGCCCCTCAGAAATCATATCAATTTCGTTGTGTTTGAAGTAATAGTATAACATCATTAAAATACTCCGCAAACGATTTTTTCCCATAGACCATAATGTAACGAAATTCTTTTGAGTCTCCCTGTAAGTGAACTATAAATATAACACACATAATTTTAATTAGAGTACATTCCATAGTAAACCTCAATAATATATATGAATTACATGACAATCCGAGTATAGTTAAAAGAGCAAGAGCACAGACAGACGCCAGACGGCATACAGACAAACCGATGTCATAAACATTTTCACCTATGTTGGAAAGTGCTAATGGATTATTGACAAATGCTGTAAAAATTATTTTTTAGGTTATCCTGTGTGTCTACGTTTTTACTTGTATGTTTTTTTAGCTCACAGACTATCAAAGTCTGAGAGCTAATGTGCCCGCAGGTTCTGTATGTATGTCCGTATGTATGTACGTAACGCGATAACTCTTGATAGAAATATCCGATTTGTTTCAAATTTTGTATATAGGTTCATTCTGATAAGGCGCTTCCCTGATTAGTTTTGGGGGTTCATTGGTTAAGTATAAAGAGGGAGAACGGGGGACTAATCACCCCCCCCTTCATTTCGATAAATGTATTTTTCATGCAGAATTATCTGATTTGCTTCAAATTTGGTATACAGGTTTATTCTGATAAAGCGCTTCCCTGATTAGTTTTGGGGGTTCATTGGTTAAGTATAAAGGGTAGGAAAGCGGGGCTAATCCCTCCTTAATTTAGATAAATGGGTTTTTCATGCAGAATTATCCGATTTGCTCCAAATTTGGTATATAGGTTAAGGCGCTTCCCTGATTAGTTTTGGGGGTTTATTGGTTAAATATAAAAGGGGGGGGGGAGACGGAGGCTAACCCCAATCCTTAATTTAGATAAATGGATTTGTAATGCAGAATTATAAGATTTGTTTCAAATTTGGTATACAGGTTTATTGTCGATTTCTTTATTTTTTGAGAGGCATTATTCTTTGAAAGAAGAATATAATATACAATTAGTGTGAATAGCCTGTGAACTCAATGCCATCAGTTTAACTGGGTACTTTTACTTTATTTGTGTCTTGGACTGCAACGTTTTCTCCATTGTTAGGGAACACCTGGAAGTTGTATTTAGAAATATTTTAAACGTTTCATGTGTAAAGTAATTCTGCTGCTGAAATATTGAGAACTCACTAGAATGTACGAACTGATCATTTGAAAATAAATAAATAGTTTTTGCACGTAAATTATAGAAGAAAAACTTAAAAAAAAATTTCTGGTACAGATTTTGGATGTTGGGGATTAAAATTAACCGGTATAAATAATGTAAGGAAAGGGCATGGTTATAAACACTTTCGTATACCAATCTACCAACTACATTTTGCGTTAGCGATCGTTGTAGGAATCATAATACTGGTAGCGTTGAGCGTAGACCAGTCGTATCTCAGACGAGTTAATCGTAGATGATTATTTGTAGACCAATCAGATCGTAGATGAGTTATTTGTAGACCAATCAGATCGTAGATGAGTTATTTGTAGACCAATCAGATCACGTGTAAAGAAGGACAGCTATCCCAAAGTAATTGTACCCAAAGTGACGCCAGCTGCCCTTTCCATTTAGGGGAAACTAGGGAGATTTGACTGTACAGTCGGTTTGATCCATTGCCATTATTTTATTTTAAAAAAATTGTTTTACTGAATAGTACAATATGGAAGCGTATTATAAACCTTGTCTACCAATTAATATTGTTTTCAGTTATTTTTGCGATAATAAAAAAAAAAGTCGAATATTGCAATTTCCTCTTTCATTGCATTTTCCAGTTTTCCTTTTGTCATTCATAACCTTCTATGCTAGTCTATACTAATAAAAGAAAGTTTCGCTCTGTGTGTCTGTCTGTGTGTGTGTGTGTGTGTGTGTGTGTGTGTGTGTGCGTCTGTTGGCGATGGCTAGGAAAATTTAGCGCACCTAGAAGTCTGTAAATTTAGATTTAGGTAGTCCAAACACTCTCCTGGTATACCTGAGCCTCAGAATTTTAAAATTTTAAAAATTAAAGTAGTTATCAATTAAAAACTGATCAAAGATCACAAATGAAAAAGTTATTATTTTGAAGCGAGCTGGCGCATGTGCAGAAACCAATTTCCGTATCTTCCGGAACAGAATAAAGAAAGCAGAAGACATTCCGTTTTTGTTTAAAGTATTTCTAAATTCGCCATGGACAAACGACTAAAAATACGGAAAAACCGTCTACATATTCTAAAAGAACATACTTTTACGTCTCGAACGATCTGGTTAGTTTGAAAATTTTTTACATTTAACCCTTTCAAAAAAAATAATCAAAAAATCATCGAATTCGTGTTTTTTATTTTCTCCCGTTTTCCGTGCCTTGCATCTACCGGAATACAAAAGATACGGAAAAACGAAGGTCACCAAATTAAAGAACTGTTTTTGTCCTTTTCAAAGCCACCTTCGGTTTTAAAAAATACAAAAATTAACCCTTCGAAAAAGCATATTTTCTGTATGCCGTTTTGCGATTTTTGCGATTTTGGCAATTTTTAAAATTTTGCATCGGCGATTCAGAGATAGGTACGAAAAACTAAAAACACCAGATAATATCTACATTTATTCCTTTTTCGACATATGTATTTGTTTTTGAATAATACGAATATTAACCCTTCAAAAAAATTCGTGCGCAGGACTCTCTTTAGCGAATTCCGATTTTCTGCTATATATTAAATTTGGCATCGGCATTCTAAAATGACCAAACAAAAAGAAAACACACCTAAAGACATCTACGTTTTATCGGGTTTAGGCAGAAACCTTTAGTTTAAAAAATAAATCACGTTAACCCTTTCGAAAACGTTTTTAACCGTAAGTCAATTTCGCTTTTTTAACTATTTCTCCTATTTTTAAAAATCCGAATTGGCGTTTATAAACAAGATACGAAAAACTAAAAATACCGTGCCTAATCTATATCCCTTAGTTTTTTAAAATCTGGTATCCGTTTTGAAAAAATTTAATTTTAACCCTCCGAAAAAAAATCCTTTTTAAAACTCACTCACGCGAATTTCCTTTTTTTGGTCCGGATTTAAAAATCGGCATCGACTCGGAAAATGCAAGTACGGACAAGCAGTAGACTCCAGATCATAGACACGTTCATTTTCTTCAAAATGCATCTTTGGGTTTTAAAAAATATCTACACTAACCCTTTAGAAACCGATCGATTACGTAACCCACTTTCGCGATTTCCGCTATTTTGGCAATGTTTACCCGTAGTTAAATTTCAATTCTACTGGGAAATTTGGTTGGGTCAAGTGTTCTGAAAAGGCCTCTTCCAGAACAGACTGCGCCCCCTGGCGGTGGAAAGTGGAACTATAGGAGTATATCTGGTTCTATGGACCCGATTACGACGGGGTTAGGCTCATTCGACTTGATATCTATAGCCTTAAATATTTTAGCTGCACTTTCGACCGCCAGGATGCGCTTTCCGATCTTGGGTTTTATGAGCCCGATTACGACGAAGTTTGCCTCATTCGACTTGATTTCGATAGCCTTACAGATTTCAGTCATATTCGTATAGAACAGATTATTAATATTTCGGGCCCGGGCAACGCCGGGCGGATTAGCCAGTAGTAAATAAAGTGAATAAAGATATTTTTGCTTTAATATGTACGCCTTTAAAGATCTAAAAGGTAAGACAGTTAAATAGAGCTTGGCAAATACACACACAGCAATATCATTAAGATATTGAATTTACTGAATTTTTTATACTGAAATATACTTGATACTGAATCTTTTTCAAAATGGCAGCTGCGGGATTGACGACCTATTGCATTTGTGGGATATTTGTCCCGGGTAAATTTTTCCAATTTTCTTGTAGTATAAGTAAATACTTTTTAATAATTCATATAAACAAATGATCTATTTCTGTAATTAATAGCGCAATTTATATAATTATTTTTTAAATATGAACTGCAATACAATATTTTGATTAAAACTGAATGCAAGTATAATATACCTATTATTAAATGATGTGAAGCATAGATTCAAAAAAGTGTTTTACAAATAGGTACAAATTATTCAGAATACAACTACATAAATCTTAACCAGTAAAGACGGGGGCGGCGTACTGAGTGTGCCATTCAGTGGAAAAACAGTTGTGAATTCTAAAATAATTACGGTTATGATTAATATTTGCGTTTCATCTACCTCTTCCCAAAGTCCCTGAACTATTCAACCAATGTTTAAAGTTGAAGTTGACAATTTTTTCGGCTCTGTTTCATCATTTGAGGGGGTCGGGGCAAGAAAGTGCTAAGCCACATTTGTAAACTTCTGAGATATAACAGTTTGAAACTTAGATCAAATAAGCAAATCAAGATATATAACATAATTAGGTAGCTTTCATTGCAAAAATCTATCTATTGCCACCGTTCGGAGGAAAGCAATTCCAAAAAATTTTGGTTTATTTTCACCGATTATGACCACTAGACCCCAAACCACCCTCCGTTCAAATGTTGATTTTTATATATATATATATATATATATATATATATGACATATGTCATGCTGTAACTCTCTTATTTATGAATCGATTTGGATGTGACTAAGTATGTGTGTATAGGACATACCAAGGTCTCGATCGAGTTCGTTGGGCAGCTTCATACGCCATCTTGTTTCAAAAAGGCAGCCAGTAAAATTTTAAAAATTTTTAAAACTTAAAAAAGATGTCTAAAATAATTATGAATTGAAAAATTTGTTTCTGTTATGTGTTAGAATGTGATATAAGGATTCTGGAAATTTTTTTGTTTTGGCTATAGCTTAAAAAAATGGCTGAAGTATGGCAGTTTGAAATTCTAGGGTGGCTCAGATTTTGAAACAATCTGATATTTGTTATACTGTAACTCTCGTATCTATGAACCGATATGAATGTGACTAATCCTGTGTACAGAACATACCAAGGTCTCAACCGAGTTTGTTGGCCAGCTTCATGCGCCATCTTGTTTCAAAATGGCGGCAAGTTAATTTTTTTTTATTTTTTAAAAATTCAAAAAGATGTATAAAAAATTATAAATTGAAAAAGTTGTTTCCGTTAAGTGTTAGATCGTGATACAAGGATTCCAGAATAATTTTTGTTTTGGCTTTATCTTAAAAAAATGGCTGAGATATGGCAGTTTGAAATTCTAGCGTGGCTGACATTTTGAAACAATCAGATTTTGGTTATTTTGTAACTTTCATGCTGAAATTCGCATTCAAATTTTGTATTAACGAAAACAGGGATTGAATCTTCTATAATCGGGTTCCAAGCATTTTAGCTTCGGGTGTTTGAGTAAAATGGGCTGAATTTTTAAAAACATGGATTATGAAAGCTACCTTTTCCTCCCGGTACAGGCCATAAGGACTTTTTTTGCCAATGTCTAAGTAACATTTGAGACATTCTGAATAACAATATTGCATTACTTTAATGATATTACTATTACGTTCTTTGTAAATTAGCTGTCTCCATTGGGGGCATAAACGTCTGGTGCAAAAACGAAACCTGGGACATATGATGCCACCAAGTGTCATTGGAAACAAGTAATATGTAGGATATTATAGTTTACAATAATAAGCAACTGATTACAGTGTTACATTTATTTCACCAAAAATGTGGCTTGGCACTTTGTTGCCCGGACCCCCTCATTTGTATTTGTAAATCACTACTGCTGTACGTAATATGCCGTCCATGTATTTGTGTAATATATTCTATTTTCTTTCTTAATTAAACTTTTTTTATAAATGGGATGTCTATTACTTTTATACTATTACTAGACATTAGACATTATTGTTCTTTAGCATCAAACGTTGATATTTATTCTTTAAAAGGCGTTGGCGCATGGAGTACACCACTAGTGTCTTTATGTTGCTATACGAACCGTCCGTTTTATATTAATTCTAATTAAATTGTTTTTTTTATTTCATGTTTATTACTAGTGGACATTGCATTAAACAAGGATATCATTAAAAGTTGTTATTTAGGCTTTAAAAACCGATGACGCATAGAGTGCGCCGTCCATGTCTGTATATTACTACAAACCGCCTGTATTGTTAAAGGTTAAATATGCATATTGTATGCATAATATTCATATATCCCAGATTGAGCTAAAAACATTGTGTGTGTTTCTTCTGAGGGGCTTCTTAACATACCACATCCAATCACCAGTAGTTATTTAGAAACAGTAGTTTTAAAAATGAGATTTGACTTCTCTGGTTATGAAAATCTTCGTTGATTTGTAAAATTATGAATGTGAGATATTAATATTGCTTTACTCAGTGACCAGATCAAATAAACATGTTTCGTACCAAAACTTTTATTTTGATTTGATTTATTTAACACATACATCTGACCTGTGTGCTTGTTATCAGGTGCCCGCTTATAACGCATCGTCAATATACAAGGACGAGATAGCCACAAGGAAATTTACAACACCAGTGAATTACGACCGGGACTCCACAAAGAGTGTGCAACGGAGCCAGCGGGAGTTGAACTCGCAACATACCTACGCTCTCAAGTGATTAGCGGTGTGATACCTTAACCACTCAGCCACGATGGGTTTAATAAAATATATTAAATGAATATCATACAGAAATAAGTTACAATTAACAAAATAAATTTATTGTGGAAATATAACGTACTTGTACCAAATAAGGCTATGATCTTAATAAGGCCATCAGCTTATATCGTATAGAGAACCGTCTTGGACCGACATATGGCAGCAAATATCTGACAGTTTATTTGTCCTTGACATTTTCGGATAGTTTCAACCATAACAGATACCAGCTTCATCGTTATTTTCGTGCCCCTAAATTTTTCAAAACGTCGTTGTTAAAAACAGTAAGTAAACTATCATATGAAATCAGCGTAAATTATTGATTGAATTTTACAATCTTTGCATGATGTACGGGATAATTGAAAGATATGTAGAATGTGTTTTGAAATAATCGGTATTTTTAACACTAGTTGTGTTTGAAAGTTGAAAAATTGTGTTGAAATATGTGAAAAACAGAAGCTGAATAATAAGGCCTTACCTCATTTGCCAAAATGATCGTGTCTTGCATTTTCCTCTTTGTTCAAATTGTAAGAAGTATGTCTATCAAGAATGTGTCATGAATGGTTAAATTTACCTTTTTCTGCCCAAAATGTGAATAACTTCGGTTGGATTTCTTCATAAAATAATAATAACTTTATTTTGACTTTTTTATACCTACATATTTCATTTTCAACAGTTAAAATGTGCAATTTAAAGACACTTTCTTTACCTGTAAAATATCTGTTAATTAAAGTTAAACCATGTGCTTAGCAACGTATGACCTTATTTAGAACCACATACGCCTAATAAGGTTGCTTTAAAGTGTCTTTTGTTTTGCACTCTCCTGATCAAAATTCAACAGCATAGCTGCCAAATTTTACACTTTTTTGTTACCACTAAAATCTAAAAGAATATTTTGACTTATTTAATCGCAGTTTTTGCCGATTGCATAAGGTAAAGTTTACTATTAAATTTTAGTGGTAAGAAAAAAGCGTAAAAGTTGGCAGCTATGCAACAGTGACAAGAGAATATATGATTTAATATTTCAAAAATATGTTTAACTACTACGTCCAAAAACATTTAAAATGTTAATACTGATGTAGCACATTTTATTGTGATCTGAAACTTTAACGTGGCCTTGGTAAAAATACGTCAATCAGGGTGACTTTGTCCACCTTAAGGTGGCTTTGTCCCACCCTGCGTATAAAGACAAAACGAGTAATAAATAAAATTTGTTAAAATAAAACTAATTAGTAATGCCGAATTCTGGTAGACTGGAGCAGTAGCTTAAACATGAATTATTTAATTCAGCATTTTACAAATGGAGTTTGGCATCAATTCCGTTGTTGTTTTGTTTACTTTTTTGCGCGTGATTTTACTGGGGGAAACTTTTGACTGGAAAAGTTATTTATACCTGATGTTCCAAAGTGGTAAGTACATTTTTTTTATTTTTTAATATGTTTTCTTAACAAATCAATGTTATATATATATATATATATATATATATATATATATATATATTAATTTAATATTTTAGATTTTACATTGACTTTATTCACAACCAGCATTTTGAATGCCAATTTGGGGTGAGATTGTCTCGGGACAAACTCACCACAAATTTAGTTTATTTATTACATTTAACTTTTCTGAAAATATAATCATAAAAGAAAACATTTACTGCAAATATAAACGTTGTACTAGAAATTTTTTTGTACAGATGCTGCTGTAAGAATGCCTCGTACCAGGGTTCGTACGGATCAGGGAATTTTCCAGGAGTCTTACCAGTTTTTTTTTCTAGAAAAAAAAATCTGAGTTAAACTCGCAAAACTTTGCCTTCTTCTAAGGAGAGATGTTCTGTAAGAAAATACTAGTACCGAAGAATTTCCAGGTCGCAAAATTCCAGGAGCCGTACGAACCCTGTCGTACATATAAAAAACCTGTAAGTATTCGTAATTATAAATATTATACTGATAGAACGCTGATAGATGTTGTTCTTACAACATGTAGTAAGCCAATTAAAAGCCGCTGAAACATATTCAATTCCAATCACTACTTTAAAGAATAAGCTAAAAGGTCCTAAAACAAAATAATCCTCCAAGACCTATTTCTTCAAAAAGAAATGTTTTTTTCAGTGCCTGAAATAAGTGAATATATCTAAAATTTTGAAAAACATTCATTTTACCATGTGTTAATTGTTAATTGTATTTACAAGTTTTGAATAATGGTCATTTTTGAATAAAATTTCGTTATTCTGTTGTGTTTTATTAATTTGTTAAAATTTGTGTTTTTTAATGACGAAATGATGTATTTTTTAAATTATATTTTATTATTCTATCCTAATTGTGGGGATGCGTTGTCTTACAAGATTTATAAGGCTTCTTGAATGATTTTTTTAGTTATGAGACAAAGTCACATCATGCCAAAGTGATTTTGTCTCACTTTAAAAAGATAATTAAAAAATATAATCTTTAAAAGTACTAAATAGGAATTTTAAAATTTATAATTCATATCTTAGAACTAGAAAAAAAAAGAATTGAGGGGGTCAGGGCAAGAAAGTGCCAAGCTACATTTTTGGTGAAATAAATCTAACACTGCAATCTGTTGCTTAATATCGTAAATTGTAATATCCTACATATAATTTGCTTCTAATGTCACTTGGTGGCAGCATATGTGCCAGGTGTCGTTTTTGCACTATATGTTTATGCCCCCAATGAAGATAGCTAATTTACAAAAAAAAAACGTAATAGTAATATCATTAAAGTAATGCCATATTGTTACTCAGAATATCTCAAATGTTACTAAGACATTGTCGAAAAAACTTTATGCTATATATCTTGATTTGAGTATTGGATCAAATTTTCAAATTGAATTATCTCAGAAGTTCAAAAATGTGGCTTAGCACTCTCTTGCCCCGACCCCCACAATTAGCGATTATTTAAATGGAAATTTCAATAAATTTTGGATCTTTAACGACAACAAGAGGCAAAAAATTGAAACAAAGTCACCCCGATTGACGGCACCATATTTGTTTGAATAAACATCCCTCACAGTGGGTCAAACATCCCTCAGAGTGGGTCAAACATCCCTAAAGTGGGAATGTTTCACCCAGTTTATAGAGATATGGGAAGTTAATAGAAAATCATTTCGCGCCTTTTGAGAGTTATGGCGTTGCAAAAGGATAGGCTACACAATAAGCTATTTATATAAGACGCTATTGTAAGACAAACAGATTACGATAATTTTAGTAACAAATGGCCGAAACATCACCAGTCTTCCTTACCAGTACATCAAATGGTTAAGTGAATTGTCTCACACTTCTGGTATTATGAAAAGGATGCATGTTATAGTGCTTTCAGTAATGAGTCAAACTGCAAAATAATAGCTACAATGCAAGTTCATGGAATGTCTCTGCTAGTTTGAGGTGAGAAATCTGTATCAAAAGAGAGTGCAAAATAATTTTCAACACTTTGTAAAAGTTGTTTAATTTTTCTCACATGGGAAAAATATTTTTTTTTCGCATTTAATAGCTGTATAGACGATGTCTGATTTCTCAGGGAATTTCAGGAGAAATAGGCTATTATCAGGGCCTGATTACCACCTGAGCAAACTCCCATCACTTTAAAAAAAATAAAGTTTTGCTTTATTTAATCAAAGAATTCTGCGATTAAATAAGACAAAAATTGTTTTCAAAAACAGTGGTGGGAGTTTGCCTTAGGTCGTAGCCAGGCTGTGGCTATTTTTTTTTTTTTTTTGCAATGAGAGGCTTTGAAGATTAAAAAAGTCAAACAATTTCTTTTTGATTAACTAACAATAAATTTTGTGACATAACCTACTTTAATCATATATATCTATTGTTCATTTTAAGTAAATTATTTACATGGGAAACATGTCTTATTTTTTTTTTTCAGAGACACTGCAGGGATGGGTGTTCCATTATCTGCAGCTTAGCTATGTCTACGTCTACAAACCAAACTATCAAGCCTTAAATAAACCTGATCTTCTTAAAATGCTGCAGACAGGAGTTGGAAAAATAGTTATTTTCTTGTTGAAAATGACTTTTTACGTTCCATATCTGCTATTAAAATGCGAGCTTCACCTATCGACTGTATGCCTTCTCTATGAAATTTTTTATATGCATTTATCGCGGTAAGTAATAAGATATTTTGGGAATTCTTATTATTTTCAAACCCTAATGCTTTGTCACATGTTCAGGAAATTATTTAAACTTTTCAATTTGAAAATTATATGATTTCTGAGATATTTAAAGATTGAATTTTCAGAATTGTGAAAACTTCAACAAATCTGCCAATCTACTTTTCCAAATTTCACAACAATTTCAATTATTTAATTTCTTAACCCTTTAGATAGATTTACCAAAGACAGGTCAAAGGATGAAGTTTGATATGAAAATGAAAATGAATCTAAAAACAATGTAATTTATGTTCAAAAATATTTTTTCTATTTAACAAATTAATTATTTCTCTGACAGATATGGTGTGTGTATTTAAGAGCACAGATGATTTTTCTCACCTAATTTTAAAACACTGGTGTTATTTATAAAAAAGAAAGAAAAATCGTGCGTCAAGCCTATATTATGAAACACTTTCCAGCACTTCCAGAATACTGTAACGGAACTTCACCGTTTAGTAAAGGGAAATAAGATATCTTCAGAAACAATTTAGAAAACACATAAAAACTGAAAACTTGCTTTCAGAAATAACCATCTATACACGGCAATGTCTCCAGTTCTTTGCGTAGCACTGTATATGAATTTATTAGATATTCTACAAACATTTCTTTGTATGCTAAATAAAGTTTAGCTGGAAAATGCTCAATTAGAAATCACCCTTAAGCAAATCACGCTCATGCACAGTAATGCTTACGAATTCTTTTGTCTAGCCCAGTATATGAGCTACACACCACGCAGTACGCAAAACACTATTTAAATATAAGAACGCATACCAAAACTGAAATAGACAATACTGTAACCGAAGTATTTTGTGTGACCCTGTAAATGAGTGATATATATTTTGCACTCCATACTCTACAGAAAGCATGTTTTAGTGCAGCTCAAAAATGCATATCAATTTTATTATGCTTGAACTTGAAATAGTATAACATCATAACAATACATCGCAAACAATTTTCCCCCGTAGGCCATAATGTAACGGTATTCTTTTCAGAGTCCCTATAAACGCACTAAAAATGCTACACACACCATTTTCAATAGCGAACATTCCATAGTGAACCTCAATATCATATATCAATTACATGGCAATCTGAGTACATTTACGAGAGTTAGATCCCCGGGCAGACGGCAGACAGACAGACAAACCGAAACACTTTTCAACTAAGTTGGAAAGTGTTACAAATTAATCTATGAAATATCTTTTATAAGTCAAATATAAACTGTATTTATAAAAATAAGTTTTTACTAGCCTTTTTTCGCCATATAAAGGGTTAAAAAATTGAAATATGTAGAAGTAGGTGGCCTAAAATGATTCTAACGGGAAAACGATCACATATGTTTTCTTCCAGACAGGTCGCGCTATCTACAGGGTAACATATAAACTAGTTGTGATAAATAAAGAAGAACCAATGGAGGTATTCAAGCGATCGCAGTATTACGCGTTTGAATAGAATTCTTTGAAAAATTAGTTTTTATAACATCTTTCATGTACAGAAATATAACTTGGTTTACTTAATGGAGTATATTTTTAGATGTGAATTACACTTATGTATTGTCATAATTACTTTTATATCCTCTATTTTGCCGATAAAATAACAATTTACAATTATTTTTAAATGAAGGTTCATTTTTCCCTTTGGTGAGGGTAAAATGATGCTTTGGACACTTTTTAAAAAATCTATTTTTTTCATTACTAAATTTGGGTTCAAAAACAGAAAAATACTTTCAAAATGTACTTTACCTTTTTTTCTGTTTCTTAGAGTCATTGCCTTTTGATATCTGTGGCGCCTTCTTACTCTTTTGCTTTTCTGGGGGTGGTATGTAATGTGGTAGGCCACCACTTAATGGTCTATTGACTTGAGTGTTGGATGCAGAAGGAAACAAAATTTTTTCTGTATGTCGATGCGCAGTTGCTGAAGATCCTTTTACTTTATGTTCATTTTGCAAAAATGGTGATGAAAATTTTATACCATGGTTTTGATTTGGTGGATAAGTTGCTGGTGTTGGAACATAATAAACGCCTGGACTCGCAGAGTCTTTTGCTAAATTCGAAGAATGTTGTTGATAAGAAAATGAGAATGGCGGTGAATATTCATCTTTTTGGGATGGAGAGAAAGAAGTTCTGTTTGGCTTTGGAGCGAAATTATGGCTTGTATAATTTGGATCTAACAGCATATTCCATGGTATGTGACTTATAGGAGTGGTCTTGTGACTGTCAGAGTTATTTTCTCCGAATGTAGTACTTGAATGGAAAACAATAACAATTAATATCCATTTGAAAAGTGAGACCCTGCGTCTTGCAGACACTGTAAAGAACAATTAACAGTTTATTAGTAATAGAATAATCCTGATTGCGAAAAATGACACATGACATTACATCAATTACTTCAAATGGACAATATTCTCGGGACGTCACAGTGGGGAAAATGGTGGAGCGATCCTTTGAATACGATTTGGTTTTTTTTCCCCGTTGTTTCTCTTAGTCGCGTTATTTTATTGTCACACTTACGAGTTAAGAAACTGAATTAATGGAAACAAAAGCACATTCTTTCATTATTTAATGATTAAATTATGAAAAATTTGATAAAAACATGATTTGAAAAATTTCCTAATTACTAAAAATTAACATTGGAATCGTAAAGTAAAAACATATTTAAATAAATTAATTTAAAAACTTCAGATATCGCTCATTTCTACCGACATCAGCTATAACCTAATTTATTTTAACGTTATATTTCTAATAAATTCGATAATTAACACAAAATTATTCTGAAATTAAATAAAGATTCCCAATGTTATTCAGATCTATTGGATACATTTGTATCCTTTCAGTAGCAGATTAAAAAATAGGAGAAGTCTTCAGGTGTATAATGCTTTCAAATAGAGCGATTTTCCAATATTTTCCTAAACAGCTCATTTTTTATAGCCAGGAATACAAAGAAGAATATTGTCCATTGAGCAAAAAAAATAGAAAAACACACATTTCTATGACATAATTAAATAATTTCAATATTTAGAACCGAAAAATGCCCTGCTTCATTAAACCTGTTACAATGGAATTTGCTGCGTTCGAAACCGGAATTTTCCGCTTGGAAGATGGATACGCCACAACTGAGCCATAGAAGTTTGCTAAATTCGCGACAATATTCTTTTTAATAGAATAATTATTTATAAGCATTTTGGAGATATTAGAGGAAATATAGTCTATAAAAATATAACCTATCACACTCTCGGAGCGATTTATTAAAATCCTTCACCCATTCCCATTTTATAAGGGAATAAAGAAACTTGCATTGTCCACGGTCAAAAATATTAACTCATTTTCAGTCGGGCAAAAAAAAAAAAAAAATTATTTATATCTTCCGTATATTTTATTAATTTTAACACGATTATTTTAATTGTTATGTAAATTCCACGAGTTGTAATTTTCCAGCTGAGTGAAAATGTGTCTAAGCCAGGATTCGATGCGCCAACTGAGCTATCCTAGACAAATATGGTGGGCATAATTTACCCAGATAATCTTGTTGATTATGATATCTAGTCTGACATCTGAATTAACTCAACAGAATAAATCGCAGGTAATAGACGCACGTAAGTTCACTTTACTGGAAAATTACAACTCGTTTATTTTCTAATCAAAATAATTGTGTTAAAATTAATAAAGTGTAATTACGTATCCAACACTTTCTTGGACTTCCATTGGCTGCGATATATTCCGTTGAGCTGATTTAGATATCAGACCAGATGTCATAATCAGCAAGGTTCTCTGGGTGATTGGCTCCTCCAGATTTGTCCAGGATAGCTCAGTTGGCAGAGCATTGACAGATTAAGCCAAAGGTCCGTGGTTCGAATCCTGGCCTAGAAACTTTTTATTCAGTTTGGAAAATTACAACTCATCTTCCGTATAGTCTGAAATCATCTTCGGACAAGCATTTGTGTGGATCACCTTAAGGATATGTTCTCAAATCCACAGCTATTTTCTGATACGTTTCTGAATTAATTTTTGTTCGGAAACACAAGGAATTGTCAGGTGTTCTTATTCAGAAACTGTGTAATCGAAAGACATTTTCCATTTTTTTGGTAAAAGCAGCAGAATTTTCAGAAAATACTGTCAAAGTTGGCGTTTTGAACCGAATTGTCGACTCGGCAGCACGAGAAAAGGGAAGAACTTGTCACGTGACAAGAATCGTTTGTAATTCGATAAGTAATTTATTTAAAAAAAATGGAAAACTCTATTCGATTCCAAATCACTTCAATAGTCAGGCCTGTCAATTTTATGGCCTTACGTTTAAAAACTAATCAGAAAATTTTGCGTAGTTGAGCAGGGAATTTGAGATTTTCATAAGATGAAAGAGTGAAGGAATTTTTGTGCAATTGGCTTTGTACACGTCATAATTCTTTTTATGATACATGAATAAGAAACTCTTAAGAGCCTACACTAGTCACGCGAAGAAACGCTCAAGCTAATGTTAAGTCTATGGGAAGGTTCTTGCGCGATTTCTCGCTCGCATTTTAATATTTTTAAATGATTTTTTTTTGCATAGGATAGCTGAGGTCGATCTCTAATGTTGTTAGTGTTTACTTTTTTGATTTTGGTTACAGATTTTTTATACGCGGACATTTCTTATTTTGGAACCGGTTCTGAAAGTGAAAGTACCCTTATATAAAAAAACTGGAACCAAAATCGAAAAAGTAAAAACTAACAACGTTAGAGATCGACGTCAGCTATCCTATGCAAAAAAAAAAAAAAAAAAAAAAAAAAAAATCATTTAAAAATATTAAAATGCGAGCGAGAAACCGCGAAAGAACCTTCCCATATACTTAACATTAGCTTGAGGGTTTTTTCGCATGACTGATGTAGGCTCTTAATACGTTGAAAAATGTATATATAATAAAGAAAATTATATCATTGATATAATTTTAGTAAATTATTTTTTTTTAAATAAACTTTGGAAAAAATTTCGTTTATATTTGATTCAACTTCATGCTACTGAAAATCACATCCTTAATTTTAAGAGCCTACACTAGTCACGCGAAAAAACACGCAAGCTAATGTTAAGTCTATGGGAAGGATATTTTAAAATTTCTCGCTCGCATTTTAATATTTTTAAACGAATTTTTTGCATAGGATAGATGAGGTCGATCTCTAACGTTGTGCGTTTTTCCTTTTTCGATGTGGGTTAACGTTTTTTTTCTTTTTAACACTTTCCAACCTAGTTGAAAAGTGTTTATGACTTCGGTTTGTCTGCCGTCTGGCCGTCTGCTGTATGGCCGCACTGTAAAACATTTGGTGTAACGTTACTCCATAAAACTGGAGGCAGCATTGCTGCCTCCAATCTTATGGTGGTATTTAACTGATATAACTGGTGTAACATTACACAGCTCTTGTGTAAGTTTACACCATAATGTTGTGAAACATATCACAATTTCTGTGTAAGGTTACACCACAATTGCGTGTAAGCTTTCACAGTAATTGTGTGTAAGGTTACACCACAATTGCGTGTAAGCTTTCACAGTAATTGTGTGTAAGGTTACACCACAATTGCGTGTAAGCTTTCACAGTAATTGTGTGTAAGGTTACACCACAATTGCGTGTAAGCTTTCACAGTAATTGTGTGTAAGGTTACACCACAATTGCGTGTAAGCTTTCACAGTAATTGTGTGTAAGGTTACACCACAATTGCGTGTAAGGTTACACCACAATTGCGTGTAAGGTTACACCACAATTACTGTGAAAGCATACACACAATTGTGGTGTAACCTTACACACAATTACTGTGAAAGCTTACACTCAATTGTGGTGTAACCTTACACAGAAATTGTGATATGTTTCACAATATTATGGTGTAAACTTACACAAGAGCTGTGTAATGTTACACCAGTTATATCAGTTAAATACCACCGTAAGATTGGAGGCAGCAATGCTGCCTCCAGTTTTATGGAGTAACTTTACACCAAATGTTTTACAGTGTGTTCTATTTCAAGTCTTTAACAGGACCCACATAGTAATTTGATTCAATGTCAGACCATTTTCTGTGACATGGATGAGCACAAGTATTTTATATTTTAATTTATTATGTCCTATTTTCCCTTGCAATTAAATCACCAAAAAATATTAAGTTAACTTTTAGCTTTTACATCCTACAACTTCAAGATGTTCCTTATAATTCCTGAAGAGAGTTTCAGTAGATATTCAATAAACTCTGTAAAATCGAACGCCACTAAATTTTAGAACATTAGTATATATTTTCAAAAATGTTTGATGATCTAACTAACAATAAAAATACAATTTTTTTAGCTGGTCATATTGTATACCTAAGTTCTTTTAAGATACAAATTCCTTACAGCGACAGTTTTTTTTTTTTTTTTTTTTTTTTGTCTGACAACTTATCCTATCATTTCTTTTTTACATTTTGCTTTCAGTCTTTAACCTGAAACTTCTTATTTCCATAAAATGGGGGCATATAGGATCCCTTTTCCTACCTGCAATCTTAGTGTTAAAAATCTTTTGAATTTGTCCTGCACTACATTCATTTCAACACAGTTATTCTAATTGGTAAATGAATCATTAATTGCAATTTCTAACTGGGTGAAAAAGGTCTGGGCCAGGATTCAAACACGGAATCTCTTGGCTGAAGCTTCCAATGTTCTGCCAGTTGAATTTGGATGACTTAATTCACCCAGCTAACCTTATTGATCATAACATCTGGTCAGCTCAACAGAATAAATCGCAGGTAAGGCTGGATACGTAATTACACTAGATTAAGTTTAACGCAATTATTCTAATTGGTAAATAAATCATATTAATTGTAATTTTCCATCTGGGCTAAAAATGTCTGAGCCCAGTTGGAAAATTACAATTTATACTACTCTGTACTTAAGGGGAATCTTCACTCACTTGAAAACACTCGCTCGCTAATGTTAAACCTATAAATAATTTTAAAATATTCAAATTTGAACGAGAAATTCTAAAATAACCTGCCCATAGGTTTAATATTAGTGAGCGGTTGTTTTCAAGTGAGTCAAGACTCACCTTAAGTACTTATGCTATCTACGGTTCAGTAAACAATAGTAACCTTTAAGTTTTTAATAATTGGTTCAAGTACTTTGCTTCATGTATAGTTAAATACTAGGTTTTTAGTACCTGTTAGTTGATGTTGAAAATAAGGAAATTCTTCTTTGTTTTGTATTTACTCTGGGATATCACTATTATCCCATTCAATGCATTCTCGCTTATCGCTTCAGTGAGTGTTTACGAAGAAAAACAAGCAAAGGATTATGTTGAAAATAAAAGAACATTTTTACAGTGTATAACATACACCTTTATTTTTTGTTTGATGTAAATAACATGTACACTTTTCAAGATTATTTTGATTTAGAGTATAGTTAACCATTACTAATGAAAAAAGTAAGTGTGATTTTAATCGTTTCTTTCTTTCTTTAAAAAAAAAAAAATCAAGGGATTAAAATCAGCATACTTTGTGTTGGAGGAAAAAACACTTAATTCTTATGGCAATTACTGGAAAATGATTAAGCTTACAAGAAATTGCAGTTGCTTGTGCCAACAAATATTCCTTCTTGAAAGTTATATAATTTTTTTCATATGCTAAACAAATAAAAAGGTGTTTTGTATATTTGTAAGACATGTATTCCTGTACTTCTGTGTTTCAAATAGAGAAAATAATCTGGTATATTTCTTTTATTATTTATTTAAATTATATAAGATTAATAGGATGCCTAAGAAACTGTAGTTTCCTCTAAATGTCTTTAAAAAAAGGCAAATTCAAAATTTTCTACATATTTTGGATTGTTTTTTCCTGTTAATTAACAGGTTCTCAGTCCACAGCCGACATATGGGCTGGCCGCCTAGTTAATAACAGATCATATTAAACTGGACTCAGGGTAAATAAAAAATGTTCATTTATAGTCTAGATGGTGGACTGTGAACCTGTTAAAAAAAAAACATTGTACTAGGGACAGGTATGTCAAACACGTGGCCTGCCAACAATTATCTGTGGCCCACGAAGCCTTTGGAATTTTACCTGTTTTTAATTTAGCTGTTAGAACATGCATGCTGAAAACACACTTGCACTAATCGTGGCAAACATCAGAAAGATATGTATATCAGTGTTACCAGCTTGGCGGACTTTTTTTAAATTCAGAATGCTACCACTATTTATGAAATTCTGCCATTAAATACACTGTAAAAAAATATTCTAAAATAGAACAAAAAATGACCCAAATTGGGTTGTAAGATTGCTGGGTGCAGCAATGTTTCAAATTGGGAATGTTTCTTAGTGGTCAAAATGGGTAAAAAATTGTGTCCACTTTGGGTCTATTGCAGAACCCAAATTGGAATTCAGAGTTTAGCCAAAATGGGTAAAATTTCAACCCATTTTGGGTACATACACAACTCCAATTTGGGTACTGCAATAAACCTAAATTGGAAATCACAGTATACCCAAAACGGGATAAATTATTACCCATTTTGAGTCACAAAGAGACATTTCCCAATTTGGAACATTGTTGCACCCAGAAATCTTACAACCCAATTTGGGTCACTTTTTGTTCTGCCATAAATCCAAATTGGGCCCTTTCTTGTACCTGTTTCGAGTCAGAAAGATAGAGACCTTTTCTGATTTGGAACATTGCTGCATTTAGATATCTTACAAACCAAATTGGTCATTTTTTGCGCTATTCAAAAAAATAGAAATCCATAAAACATTAAAAATTCTGAAAATTTTTTACATAAAGCTTTTATTTTTTAATCTCTTATGGGGAATTTTTTTTTTCACCTGTCTGAATAGAAAAAACCCATATATATATTTTAATGTAAATGTCCAAAATTTTAGGAAATCCCTGAAATTTATAAGAAAATATACAATTAAATTAACAAAAGTTTGTGATTTTTCAGAAAAAAAAATCAAAAAGTTTGATTTTTTTAAAAATTCAAAATATAATTTTAAAATTACACATCTTAAAGTAAAATAATTTTATTAAATCATTATAATTAACAATTAGAAAAACTCATTTAAATTTGAACAGTTGCACTTGAACGGTTTCAATTGTAAAAGTTTCTAAATGTCGTAAAAATGGTTTCATATAATTATTCTGGTAGTGATGGTATTTTGAACTTTTGAAGGAATACTTTTCAAAAATTGAATAAAAACCATTTTTCATTTTATTTTTTGAAATTTGAAAGTGTAACATTTATATATTACTTTTACAAAATAACTAATAAGGGAATGAGATTATAGCAAATATGGAATTGCCCCCCTATATATTCAAATTGCCCCCCTGTGGGGCGTACTTCTCGTTCCATATTGGGAACCATTGTTTTAGAGTGAAAATGGAGAATAAATTAAATTCCCAATATTTCTGTTTTACTGTTTACACTCACCGATCTATATATCCAAAAAAAAGTTTCAAATATAGTAATAAAGAATAAAAATATATTCCTTAAGTACAAATTAATGACAAAATTTTTTTTAACATTTTATGAAAATATTAGTTTTTTAGAAGAGAGGAAGGGAAAAATAAAAATATTAGGAAATAAGTTTATTAGGAAACTTATTCAAGATATTGGCCATTTCAATATTTGTTTGTTTGTTACCTTCAATACTGCAAAAAATGTCTCTAAGAATGGTTATTACTATTACTCAATATTTAAATAAATTTACACAATATTTTAAAACTTATTCATAAATTCAAAAAAGTATATTAAGAGTAAATTAAAACATGATTTGAGTGCACGAACAGTTCTTAATTTTTTACGAAAAAAAAAAATCGTGTGCATTACATAATAAAATGTTAATCACTTAAAATAATAGATATGTATATAAAGCTTAAATGCAATATTTACGTATACAATATCAAGGTTCGCACACTTCATTAAAAACTGCCTTGTTTATTCACAGAATTTACAGTATTTTTCTTAACAAAAAAAAAAAAAACTGTTAAAAAATTGTGGTATAACTGCGAGAACCCTTCATTATAATAAAATGAATGTAAATTTAATTAATAAGTGCAAAAACAAACTTTTTTATTCAATAAATCAGATAAATTTTGTAGATTACTAAAACAAAACATTTTATTAATCAAAAATTCTACAATAAGAATGAATTATATAACAAATTATTTAAAATAATAGTGATTACAAACAAATCCTAAGGTGCTTCAAAGGTAAATTTGTGAGATACTTCATTATATTCTGCAAATAGTCATTGCTATCTGAAATTAAAACCATAAGTAATCAATTAAATTGAAGACTCTCTACATGATGGGAAACATGCAAATACTTTACATCCTTAAAAAAATGGTAATTTTTTAAATATCAATTAAACAAAAAGGAATTTACTTAAAAAAAAAACTACTACATTTTATTTTTTAGTTATTAAATTGTATACTTCATACCTTTCCTTACTCATCCAATATGTAAATTATGATACAAGACTTCCAGTTTATATTTAATTTTAGATACTTTTTATGTATTAGTAGCTGCGCATTTATAAATTTAGGAAGGGGGGAAGTCTGGCCCTTAATATCATAAGCTATCTTCAGGAAGAGGTGGGGGTCTCTTTAATACCTTTATTATTTTTTATCTAACCAACATCTTATTTTTTGTGACTTTCTCTTTACATCAAAAGAGTTTTATCTATTTTTATGAAAATACAAAGTTATTAATAAGAATTAAGCCATTAAACGATTTCAAAGTAATTTTATTACAAAACAGGGAATACCCTCAACATCCAGCATTTAAAAAAAAACTGTAAAAAAAAAAAAAAAAAAAAAAAAAAGAATATTTAGACATTGATAACGGTATCATTAAAGGAAAGGGGAGGGGGGGGGGCGTCTACAATTATCATAAAGTCAGAAACGTTATGTATGCAATGTACTGCCAATTAACTCTATTTCATATAAACAAAGATTGTATTTAGGTATGGACCATATGACAACTAAAATTAGAGGGGAAGTCAAATTGAGGATTGTAAGTCAAATTGAGAATATTCTCTTACTTGTGAAAATTTTTTTAATGGATTAAATGTTGGAATTAGTATTCAGTTACTTTGTTATAAAAGCCTTGGGTGTGTTACAAAAAAAGGCGAGGTTGAATATGGCAGGAAAAGCAAAAATTTCAAAAGGCACTTTCTGGCAATCTTTATTTACATTTTTAAATCTCATCAAATTGTTAAATCTTTATAAGTAGATTTAAGAGTTTTTTTGCACAATCAGATTGAAGTCAGTTCCTTACTCTAGTAATATATAAATCGCAATGCCCATTGAACTAGTTTGCCTTGTGAACACATTTCTTCTTTTTGCAACATAGTAGACTCCCTGAAATCCACACATCATTTCAGATGTAAACAATGCAGTTTTTTTAAATTTTTATATTATTCTGTACACATTTTAATATCGAATTCTAGTTAATATGATTAAACTCTCATGTTTTCTCATGAAGGAAGCATAAATTTATGTCTGAAAAATTTCAAGGTACTTCTGATATAAGTGGCAATATCTTTTTAACAAATACATTTATGTATTAATCAAACTTTTTGGTTATTAAGTATGGCTAAATATGAAATTAAACTTTGTTATTTTAAGTTATTTTTTGTTATTTGCATAAGTCTAAACTTACAACGTGCATGTGTATGCTAACCAACCCAAATAATTCATACATACACTTAATTCCCACATACACACAGAGTTTATATAATCTTGACCGCATAATGTCTCAAAAATATTAAATGTCAGCATTATTAACCATTCAATGGATAGTATTGGCAGTTTACTTCAAGAAAATTATTCGTACGGCCAATATAAAAGCTGAAATATCTGCACAAATCAGGTCTGGCATAAAAGCTAAAAGTTCAGCTTAGCCCAATTTAATTTCTACAAAATATGCCAATATTCAGAAGGAACATTATCTTATAATTAAAATTATTAAAAAAAGCATATTTACTTGTGACGCAAGCATGGATTTTATTTATACATATATTTTTTATTCATGGAATACAGAATAACAACATTAATTCCTACTTAAACAATTACATACATCACACAGATTTTAAAAAATGAAATAGATAATTACAAACAAATGAAGATTCAGTACGAAAATCATTGCAGTTTAGAACGAAGTAAAAAAATGATAAAAGAAAATTATAATTTTAAAAGATCTACAAAAAGAAGAAAAATAAAGTAGATATTCAAATTTTTACTTAATTTATTAACTAAATTTCTAACAATTTTGGTAAACAAATAAGCATGGATGATCACAAATATCTTATACAGTAGAGCGCCAGTAATCCGCGAACCTGTAATCTGCAATCAATTTATGAATGTAAACAAAGAAATTTAATTCTTGAAAAATGCTTCCATGGTGACAAAATTGAAATTTTTTTTCACCAATTTTAACATTTTTCTTATCTTTATGTATAGTATTAAAATCATATAACATTCTCCTTTATAGTTTAAAATGAAAGCACATTAAATTAGTATATTATTTTATATATTCATTTTTTCATACAATACTTGTAAAATACAATTTGAGCTTTTGTGATTTTTTTTTTATGATAAAAAAATCCTTACTTAGACACTATATTTTATAATTTATTTATTGTTTCATTAAATCGTAATTATAAAATTGAAAAACACATAAAAAAAATACATATATATTGCTTTTGAACTCTTACTTAAAGATAAAATTCAACACTATAAACCAGATGTCTTAAAACAGACAACAATTAATACCATATTTGAAAATATAAAAAATAAAAAATATTTTTTACATAGTTATTACTTTATATATTAAAATGTGTAATTTATTAATTTTTTAGTATTAGCAATCTAAATTTGTTCAAAATATGAATTTAAAAAATGTAAACAAAGATTAAATAGACATGGGCCTGTAATCTGCAAAAAGCCTCCAATCTGCACAACACTTGGAACCAAGATTTGCGGATTAGTGGCTTTCTACTGTATTAAAATTTCCCGATATCTCCATGTCAGCATTAAGATAAAATTTTCATAGATAATTCTTTTCAGAACACTATTCTGATTCATTATTTAGTGGATATTAATAAAACCACACTACAAGAAACTAGAATCAAACATATAAAAAAAATAATTTCCTTTTTCTAGGAAATTATACTTCAAATATCAATTTATTCAATTTTCAGGGAGACTTTCAATTTTGTCCGAAAAGTTTGTGCTGGTTGAGAAAATCAATTCATACTGGAAAGTTCTATCATTTAATTATTAGACATTGATTCCTATATCTAATGCCTAATAATTAACAGGAAGAATATTCCAGTATGAATTGATTTTCCCAACCGGCATGAACCTTCCAGACAACCTAATACTTCACATTAAAATTTTCTGATTATTTCAGCTTAGTACTAAAATTTTCATAATGATGCATATTTTGTTAAATATGCATATTGTATGCACTTTCATGCATACAGTCCTAATTTAGTAAAGCAGATATTTAAAACATGTTTTCTTAAGAGCAAAGTACAAATGATTTCACTTTTCAAACTGTATATAGTTTTAACTATATATTCTTTTAAATCAACAGCTAACCAAAAGTGAAAATGTTTATTTTTATATATTGGATCTGTAAAAAGACATGAAGTTCTGCTGACTACTTTCAAAAAGAAAAATATTGTGGTCAACTTGAGAACGATATTCCAATTTTAAAGAAATCTGTCATTTTTTGTTTAATAAGAATACAAAAAAGCACAAGCAGACAACATTGAAATATAAATTTAACAATTATGGTGCAGCTTGCATATTTGCCTTGCCTGTAGTCCAACATTTTTTTTCTCCTTTTTTTATTTCTTGGTACAAAAAACTTGTTTTCACCAAGTAGTAATTGTCGCCAAGTGGTCATTTATAACAGTTTTAGGCTTACAAAAAAATTTTTAATTTTGGAAAATATAGAGATTAAAACATAAAAAAAAAAGCAAATAAAACAAAATCAAGCAATTTTAAACAGAAATATAGGTATTACGAACATTACTTATAATGGAAAAAAAAGAAGGAGGGGAGTTTAACGCCCAAATAGTAAATTAAATACATAAATATACTGTGATTAAAAAATATAAATATTTATTTTTTTTCAAAAATAAGGTTTTTACTTGCTTGAATTATTGCCATAAATTTAGAGTTTAACAAAAAGACTATTAAAGCATAAAATAAACAGAAAGGTAGCAAACTCCATAAAGTTATTGTTATAAATTTTCAAATTTCTAAAAAAAAAAAGACGAGATTGTGGAGGGTGTTAACGAAAAACCGGTAAGACATAAAAATTCATATTATTTGATATTAAAGTATCAAAATAAAGCAAAAATTCGCATTTAAAAAGATAAAAGTTTAAAATCTTTCATTTTTTTTTTTAAGCATATAAGTGATAAAAGATGCTGTCCAAACAGTTAATGTGCATAAAACGAGCAAACGATAAAAATCTAAAAGTTCCGGGATTAAAATATTTAAAATTTTGAAAATAAAGCGAAAATTTGCATTTTAAAAGTTAAATTATTAAATGACTCAAAAATAGAGTTTTTAAAAACACGCAAATGATAAAAAATGTCACCATGTGCTTAAGTATAAATTTAATATTTGAAAAAAAATTGGGGGGGGGGGGAGAGAAGGATCACAAAATATAAAAATATTAATGTATTTTTTAATACAAAATTAAAAATCAAATATCAATAAAAACACAGAAAGATACAACCTGATAGGTGAACACACAGCAAAGTAGAGAAATTGCTAACTACACATGTAGAAAATCTGAGGTTCCCAAAACACTAGAGTTGTCAAGGTCGCTACATCACCAACAAAAATCGCCAAAAAAATGACAGCTGTTCCTGGGCAAATACGGTAGGATAGACAAAATTATACTATTAAAAGCTGTATGTTACAAATAAATAAGAAAATTGGGTACTTTTTGGTTAGCCGGACGCCAGTGATATATGTACATATACAAATATATATGTGATATGCATATATGTATATATATATTCATACATATGTGTATACATATATGTATGTATGTATACATATGTATATGTGTAAATATATATGTATATATTTGTGTATATATACATGTAAATATCTCACTGGTGCCCGGCTAACCGAAAATTGTTTAGATTTGTTTAAAAAAATGGTACAACATAATATCCGGGACAGGATTCACTGTGCCAACAATAGCGTCGAAAATATTAATTACAGCAACCCTTATTTTTTTCTTCTTTATAAGTGCATAGTTAAAGACAGTTGCATAAGTATTTATATAGATATAACTATAATATGATATAGCAAAAGTATAAAATATTATATTCATTGATACAAAGTTTATTTATATTACGTAATATTTATACTGTATTCATTCTGATCTGGTGTGTATAACAAATCGCTGGAAATAAAATTACCATGGTTGATATCATTTATTGCTACAAACTCAATCTATTTTTATGTATTTAATAAAAGCATACTTCTAAATTATCATTTTGTATTATTTTAGTTTATATTTGTATTATATAACATTTTTAATGATTTTATATATTTATTACATGTACATTAAATTATTATTTTGAACACGATTGGGAACAATAACTAAATTGGTGATTGACAATCATTTGTGGCAATTTATCTGCCTGGCCCGGATAATATGTAAGTACCCAAAAAATTATTAGCCTTTAAATGCATCAAAATGAAATAATCTATCTTTGAAAACAAAATTGTTATCATATTACTTATTTACGTTATTTTAAGAATATATTTAACCACTGTTACATACCATCATGCTGTTTTCTAGGTAGTATAAACCATAAAGAACAGGGAGTGTTCATTTTTTCAAATTAAGAAAAATATAATTTGCTATGACAGAGCCTAACAAATGATGGTACTTTTTGGCTAGCCGGGCGCCAGTGAAAATATATATATATAAATATATATATGTATTTCACTGGCGCCCAGCTAACCAAAAAGTATCCAAAATTTGCAGTTAAGAAGTAATCTTATAATCTTTGCTCCAAATATTATTGAACAAAAATAAAATTATTTTTTACGTAAATTTATTTGAATAAATAATATATATAATGGCACAAGATATTACACTGTTTGTATTATAAATGGCCAACAACTCTTTTCACACCCTATCTTAAAACAAACACCTGAAAAAAAATACGGGGTACGAAATTCTTTAAGAGATGGCAAAGTTTAAAAACGTAACTATAATTTATTGAAAACATAAAAAAAGCTAAGAACTTCAATTCAGCTAAACATTCTCTCAGGTTTGTATTTTTGTGAAAACTTTTTGATGTTCTTGATACAGCAGAGTTGCATAGACAAGCAAGAAATAATGACTGTTTACAGGATGCAAAAAAAAAAACTTCATCAAGAAAAAGGGAAAATTCTGAAGCAAAAAACTATACAAGAAATTTTCAAAAGTTGTAATAAAAAATAATTTTGTATATTAAAATAATAATATGCAAGTAAATTAAAAGTATTCAAGTTTTGATTTGTTTAAATTGAATTATTACGTCTTCTTCTAAATGGACACAGGTAAGTTGAAAAAAAAAATTTAATCCAGAAAACCAGAATCTGCAAAACTCTAAAATCCGCAAAATTCTAAAATATGCATAGCCTCTGGTTCCAAGCTGTGCAGATTTTGGAGACTCTACTGTACTGTAAAGGCTGAATTAATCGGCATGTTCAGATTCAAATGTCCAGATAGCTGAATGCTACAAAATCTATATCCACTAAGGAAGGCATCGATGAAATAGTGAAGCAAGAAAACAAGTTTTTGCCTATTTTTCTGTGGCAGTCTCAAAAATTTCTGATTTTATTATTTTAAATTTACACTTGATGAACTTATTTTTGATAATTAAAAAATAAAGGTTAATTTTTTTTGTTTGAATATAGTTTCTAAGTTTATTTTTTAAAGTTGGGGAAGGAGGAGGAGGAGAAAAATGCCATTTGTGCTTATTTCAAGAAAGCTTGGGTCAATTTGTGTACAAAAAAAAAACAATAACAACAACAAACAAACAAAAAAAAATTTAAAAAAAAACCAGTCTAATAACTGAATTGTCAGATAAAAAAAAATTTGCAACCAAAAGTGCAACCATATTTGCAATCCCTGGTTATGTAACATGTACCAATTAGATAAAGATCTTTAACTAATCAATTTGTTTAAACGTTTAGCAATTATTAGTACATTCAATTGATGAATAGATATATATTCAGGTACTTTTCCAATATAGGAGCCTTGGCGAGAGTAGGAAATTTTACAACATATTTCTTGGCAACCTATTCATTGTTTTCTATACACAAGTAATTTTTTCAATATTTTTACAATTTAATATAAAAAAGCCATTTTTCTATTTTTGTATACACACAGAAGTGATATAATATAAAAAACAATACATATAAAATAAAAAGTTATATGTAAATATTTCAATATTAGATGATGCAAAAATATAAAAAAAATTTCATAACTGAAGTATACAATGTATTGGAATGAAAACAATACAAATTTCAATAATAAAAAAAAAATTAAAACTGGACAGAATTTAACTGTATTATAATTTTTTGATTTAAAATGTAAATGCAAGCCGCTGTGAATAAACCAAAAATAATTTGCATATATTTTTACACCTTCTTAAAGTAATATATATTATATATACACTATATACAACTATAAACAAGCATAAAAGTTTGGGGCTGTACATATATAATGTTATCAACTTTTTGATATTATATGTTTTTTCAAACTTTTCAGAGAAAAGGAAATCTTTAGTTAATTAAATTTAGAAATTCAGTAAGAGGCAATGCCCCAACCCCCCTCCGCATTCCTATTGGCACTCAAGGACAGTTCATTAGTTGCAATGTTGAACGAAATGTTAGTTGTAAAATAATATGGCTGATTTTTGTTTTTATAAACTTGGGCTCTTGGCCAGTGCTGATCGAAGGATGTTGCAAGCCAGGGAGGGAGAGAGGGGATGATCTGCCAGAACTATAAAGTGTGCCTTCCAGAACTTATCAAATTTTAGAATTTTTTTTATTACTCTCAAAGTGCATTTTGAACCCCCTTCCCGACCCTTACGATATCATACATTAACATCCCTCGAAGAGCCCCCCAACCTCCTCATGATATGGCTATCAGTATCCATTTTTTTTTTTCAACTTTATTTTCCGTTTGTAGTTATATACAAATATGGTTATACATTTATTATTCGCATACTTTGCTTACTCAAATGGAGAGAATAAGTCAATAAAATATCACTATTATATATGAAATGAAATAACTTTATATCAAATAACACTTAAAAGAAATAGTTACTATTTAAAAGTATTTAAATAATATAGGTGTTTGTTACATAATGCATTCAACAGTAAGTAATAACTTTTTTTACACATGTCTCCTGCGCGGGTAGGGGGCAAGCAGAACTTCTTATCAACAAAATAGATCAACAACATTATTTCTGTTTTCTTTACTATTAAACAAGTATCATTTACATCATATACACATTTACACATATGACAGAAGAATAGGGATGTCAAACGTAGGGGTATTCCATATTTTTTCAGGAACAAAAATGGTATAATCATTTTATGATTTTAATAACTTTGTAATTTCATAAAAACAGTTAACAGTACAAAAAAAAAAAAAAAAAAAAAAAAAAGAATATTTTGATAGAAAGAAAAAGTTATTAAAAAAAATGAGAAAATTTTGGTTGGATAAAAAAATAATAACGATATCAAATACAACACCCCTCCCCCTCCTAAAGTGATAACGTTATATATATGTACATGCCCTTTTTTAGGTTTGTTTTCATAGATGTTTAATATAATCTAGCAAGAAATCTCACTTTCTGAAGTTCGAATAGCACCAAGCTTTTCAAAATAACACCAAGGTCCCTAGACCTTTCTGTGAAAGAAAGTTTATTAAACAAAATATTAATAAGAGCAAAAAACAACCAAGAACTGGCAACCAGATAAATCAGTTAAACTTTGTAGCGCAAACTAAAAAGTCACCTAAGATTTCAGTGGCAGCCTTCGCCAATATTTTTAGCAAATGCTTGTCTTGGCTAAGGGGCCGCTGGATTGAACTAATCATAATTAAATTTGAAATACATACAATAGAAGAAATAAAATTACTTACCTTTTAATACTGAGCTATTTCCATCCTCGTTGACATTAAAATTATCGTGAAAATCAGAATTACGACACGACGCTTGTTTGTTGTTCCTCCCGCGTTTTGTTACGAGGCTGACAACGCATGCGCACGAGATTTGAACGGAAGTGGAAGTCACGTGCGCATCTTTCATCTTTGAACAGCGCATGCGTTAGATTTTTTTTTTACTTACTTTTTGGAGAAAGAGGGATTTTGGAATGACACAATCTCAATCTAAATGGATGGTTGAAGATATTATGGTTTTATTAGTAACACGGTTTTATGGATTGTCTTTAAATGTTTTTCGGGTTAGATTTTCACTCTTTTGTGTCGGTTTATATTGAAAGTCCTTGAATATTTTTCAAATGAAAGAAAAATATATATCTAAATATTAAAAGTGTCTACATTTGTTCATTTTTATACAAAAAATATAAATTTTATTCATAATAGTACTAAAATTTAGATTCATTTCAATCACTTCAAATAGGCGTTTTTTTTTTTTTTTTTTTTTTTTTTTTTTTTTTTTTTGGGGGGGGGGGGGGGTGGAGTTTCGGTTTGGATTGACTTTAAGCAAAAATTTTGAGTTTGGGGTTGTGGTCATGTACAGCCCGACACGTGCAAGACAGTATGCAGTGGCATAGGGTGGTCTATGAGCACCCCGGACGGGGAAATGGAAAGTATTGGGCCTCTGCTTTGAGACTATAGTAGATTCTTATGTTATATATATTTTTTATGCAGCAACATTATCTGTCTGACAACATGCGTTTGTCAAATAGTATAAATATAGTTTTCTTTATTTTACGTCAGGGATGCCGTCCCTCCCTAACCCCGTGTTTAGTATCATTTTTAAAAAATATGAACGTATTAAAAAAACAAAAAACAAAAAAAAACAGAACTAAAATTATCTTTTGCGAGGAGGGGGGGGGGGAGACGTTCAGAGGAAATTTTCAGTTAATTAAATTTAGAAATCAAGTAAGAGCCACCCCCCCCCTTCCTGTCGGCTCCCACAGACAGTTCATTAGTTGCAATGGTGAACGAAATGTTAGCTGAAAAATAATATAGCTGATTTTTGCTTTTATAAACTTGGGCTCTTGGCCAGTGCTGATTTAAGGATGTGGCCAGCCCAGGAGGGGGAGAGGTGGGGGGTGATCCGCCAGAACGCTAAAGTGTGCCTTCAGAAGCTTTTCAAATTTTAGAAATTTTTTATTATTCTCAAAGCGTATTTTCTTCCCGGAACTGCAACCCCCCCCCCCCCCCCCCGTCCATCCGAAATAAATGTCTTAATTCATCATTGAACATGCGTTTTCTGATTAGCGTTTTGAATGCGTTCGGTTAGAAGCATGTGTCTTGTTTGCTATTCAAAGTTATGCCCGAGATGCATTTTATAACATATTTTCAAACACCTGGGAACGCATTGAGCATATGAGAAACACATCTTGACACCTCAAGTGTTTTTAAATGTGTTGTATTATGAGTAAAATGTGTTTCAAGGATTTGCAGTGTACTAATGGCTATTTACAAAATTTCATTTATTTTTAAGGTTTTAAGACACGTGTCCTTTACTGCAGTGCTTAATTAGTCAATTTCCAGTAACGGACATGTGATTTTAATAATATTCATAATTCATAAAATCTTTTTCACTTAACTGAAAACCCAAGTAATCAAATTTAATTGTTAAACTGCACTTAGCAGTATGTAATAGCACCAAAATTTTTATAAATAGCTACTTTTAATTAATTTTGTGTGGTTAATAAAATTTTCAATATTTTAATAAAATTATTTTTTTTATATCTCTGCCTTGCATATTTTATAATCTGGCAATCAATAAAACAAATCAGGAAGAAGGAAATATTGTTTAAGAGCATAGAAAAAAGAGGGGCTCAATCCCTTTCTCCAAAAAAAAAAAAAAAAAAAAAAAAGCTGTTAAAAATTTATTATTTTCTGTCTTAAATGTTTGCTTATTCACCTCCGACAGAAAAACAAAAAAAATGTAATTTTAATTAAATTTACAGTAACAATGAAACTAGTAAATCTGCAGATCAGTGGCCTCAAACGTCAGTTCAACAATTTTATTTAGAATTATTTTAGGTATTATTTAAAATATTCAATCCGCAGTATCATTTCTTTTATATTTGTAGTACTAATTACTATAAATAATATATCAAGTAGTTTCGGGTAGTTTAACTGTTAAAAATAGAGTGAATTATACGAATATATGTAAAACTATTCCAAAACTTTTTTTTTTCAAATTTTTTATACCTTTAACACTTCCCCCCCCCCCCCCCCCCCGTAAACACACACACACACACACACCCTCACACTCTCTTAATTTGATGAATCAATATTCAAAAATGGCGAGCAGTTGCAGCGTCCTTCACGTCTATCTTATTTATTTCTTCCTCGTTCATATTGCTTCTGACGATATTTATCATTGCGCATGCGTTAACATTGCGCTACGTCATCCGTCATGCATGAGGGAGGATGTTCCACAGCCTTTGTGGAAGATTACTCCAGCAATTTGAGTTTTTCAAACATCAGAACGGCTTACTCTAGAATTTGTGTAATGTTACACACAGAAACCATGGTAAACTTACACAAATGTTTTACAGTGCGTCTGCCGTCTGCCGTCTGGCCGTCTGCCGTCTGTCCGTGCTCTAACTCCCGTAAATATGCTCGGATTGCCCTGCAATTTTTATATGTTATTGTCGTTATCTATAGCATGTTCCCTATTTCAACTGAAGTGTGTAGCACTTATAGTTTTTTTTACAGGGACACTCAAAAGTATTCAGTTACATTACGGTCTATGGGGAAAAATCATTTGCGGTTTATTTTAATGATGTTACACTATTTTAAACACATTGTAATTGATATATGTCACTAAGGTGTATTACAAGAAGCTTAATATGGCATATGCTGTGCATACACTTATAGTTACTTTACAGGGACAGTCAAAAGAAATCCGTAGCATTACGTGTATGGAGGAAAATCGTTTGCGGTTTAATTAAATAATGTTTCACTGTTTTAAACGCATTGAAATTTATATATATCACTAAGGTGCATTACAAGAGGCATACTACAGAATATTGTGTGTATAGCAGTAATCGTTCATTTACAGGGACACACAAAAGAATTCTCTAGTGTCTGTTAACAATAATTTCAGGAAGTGCGTTTTAAGTTGCTGAACGCGATTTTAAATTTAACTCACTTTTTGTCTATTACTGGGTGTGTATAAATTTTGTAGATCATATACAGGGCAGCACAAAAGTTCGCGAACACATTTTCGTTTATTGACAGAAACTCCAGAAGGAGAATTTTAAACTTTGCTAGGCGTTTCCTAACTAAACTAAAATTTAGCATCCTATGTCACTCTAAAATTGGAAGGAGTGAGAAGTTGACTCTTTGGAAGAGTGAGAGGCATTTTCACTCTTTTAGGAGTGAATTTTATAAATATGCACTCTTTAAAGAGTGAAACTTTCCACTCTCTAGAAAAGAGTGAAATATCTCACTCCGTTGTCGAGAGTGACTGTTCACTCCGTTGACAAGAGTGAGATATTTCACTCCGTTGAAGAGTGAGGAAAAACAATTTTTTCCAATAAAATCACAAGATGGCGCCAGCTCACGGATGAGAATCCGAGTAATCTCCGTTATCAAAACGAAACACCTAAAATGAAATCCTTTATATATAGTAGCACGATTTAAAAAAAAACTGAAAAAGGCATTGAAATAATAAATGAATCGATAGAATTATGGACAGGAAATATATTTTATGCTTTACAAATTGCAGGATTTGCCAATGCTAAGAAAAGTGTGGGAAAAAAAAATATTTGAAGTAAATTTATGCTCAGCTGCAACACAATTTTGCTTCTATTTTATAAACAGAAATTTAATATCTCTGAATGCTAATTATTTTCCTCTTTATTTAAATAACCTATTCTACATATTTTATATCATTTCTAACCTCTTTATGAATATAAACAAAATATAACTATACAGATTAAATTTTCTGTTATTTTTAGCACGTTTGAAATTAAACATAAGAGAAATGAAAAACGTTGCATTTAATCACTGATTTTATAACATTTATTATAGAAAAAAAAAAAAAGAGTATAAATGTGTCGGAAATAATCTTAGGAAAAATTTAACAGCTATAATTTAAGAAAAAAAAAAAACGTTTTTTACCCTGACTGAAATTTTCCCCCTAAAACTTAGTTTTGAAAAGTAAATTTGGGGGCCCCTTTGTATTTCAGTGAGTAAACTTCGGCTTCACGGGCCTATTTGGTAAACAGGCCCTGGGCCTCGGACAATCTTAATCGGGCTCTAATTATAGAAACATTATTAGCAAGAAAAAAATGAATGAATAAATAAATAACTGCTTTGTTGTAACGGAATTTTTGTCATAGCGGAAATGTACAGACGGGTGTTCGCACATTTTTTAGACGATTTCGGCGTTGTTGTTTTTAACGTTTAAAATATGAATATTGCTTTCTGAAATAATCTGTATGATAATCTTGTTTCTTGATTCTAATTCTGCATAATGCTTTCGATGGATATCGATGAATGTTTTCGATGTAAGATAAATTTGCGATAGTCATAAATCCTTACTTGAAACTTCGTTTTCCGCCTTGAAATGGGCTCTTTTTTTCCCTGTTTTTTTTTTTTTTTTCATCTGGTATCTTTTTACTATGTATATGTACTGATTTTTGGAATAGCACTTTTCAATCAATTGTTATGTTTATTTCGCACTAAAAAGTTTTTATATTATGCTCTTTGCAATCATTTTAGACTGTGGAATTAGCATACTTCTGTTCGGAAGAAGAAAAGAAAAAACGCAAACGCATCTTCCCATTCACAGCTTTTTTAGCATGCGCAATCTTGAAATAAGAATAAATTTGAAAGTATCAGACGATAATATAAATTACACATAATAAGTTGTTGTCAGAATTTTTTGTTCTAAAAGAATTCCATTTTTTAAAATAATTTATCAATTTGTCTAAAAAATGTGCGAACAGTCTCTGTATTATATGATACAAAAAGAAGGTTTCAGTTTCTTATTTACACAGTTGAGAAACACCGTAAATATTTATGATTTCTACACAAATTTAATAAGTGTGTTCGAATATCACAAAAGAAACAAAGCTAAAATAATGTAATAAGAGCTTTCTTAATTGTAAGCGGCTGTAGCAAGCTGTAGGTACCAGTTCTCGTCCGAGCGCAGAAGTCAAGCAGCAGCGAGCTCGGTTACTAGTTGGGAGGGTGACCGCCTACGAACAAGCGTGTGTAAAAATGAGTTTCTCTTTTTTATTCAAGAATTTTAGTCACTCCTGAAAGAGTGACTATTCACTCCTATCAGGGGTGAAAAAACTCACTCCTGAAAGAGTGAGTATTCACTCTTTCAGGGAGTCAAGAATTTCACTTTTTCCTAGAGTGAATAGTCACTCTAAAGAGGTTGGGCAAATTTTGACTCTGCGATAGAGTGAATATCCACTCCTCCGGAGTGAATGGTCACTCTTTCTTATTTAGAGTGTTGTAGTATATATACAAATCTAGATCATATACAGGGCTGAATAAAAGTATTCGGATATTTTTCCGAATATTGTATATGTTGGAAATTCCTGAAATTGCGTTTTTAAATATGTTATGCGTTTTTCAAATTGTTTACTTAGATGTTATCTTTCAGCTTTTTAAACTGTAATGATTTTTAAAATTATTTTGGAATCGTTGGAAAGTGTTACATAATCTATGCTTGACGCATGATTTTTCGTTCTTGTTTTTATAAGCGGACATTTTCAATTTGGGAACTGGTTGGTAGTTTATATAGTGTATTAATCAGTTTTCTCAAAACGGAATATCGGTTTTTAAGTTGCTATCAAATCTCAAGTAAACATTTCCATGTTCAACAAATATCTTTTACAGACAAAAATTAAAAATTAACAACATTAACATTAACATTAAAATTAATATTATTTTGTTACTCTTCCATGTATAAATTCAGTTATCCAGCTGAAAATGTGTAAATGAGAATTAAGGGTGTATTCAAATCCAAACTGCTTATTTTGAGACACATTTGTAAATTCATTTTTGCTCTAAAATGCATCCAATTGGCAGGTTCTCTTATTCAGAAACTTTATAATGTCCCCACTGTCTCGATTTTTTGATAAAAGCAGAATATATCTCAAAAAATGCTGTCAAAGTGGACATTTTAAACCGAATTTCCCGAAGCGATAGCGATGGAAACAAAAAAAAAAAAAAAAAAAAAATGATCGTACTGTGAAAATAATTGTCTGTAAATCAATTTCTAATTAATTGAACGAAAAATAAAAACATGGGGCCCTTATAAATGTCTTTATAAATCACGCCGCCAAGTTTCCTGTTGTTATTTTTAAAAATGAGTCTGAGAATGTGTCTCAAAATTTTGAATTGTTGAGCGTGGAAAAATATTTTTTTGAATACCGCCTTAATAACATCCTAAAAACCGATATTCCGGTTTGAGAAAACTTATTAATTAACTATAAAACTACTCGGAAAAGTTTCCGAAAATCCGTGGCAAAAAAAAAAAAATTCGTTTTCAGAATTGCTTCGTTAAATCTTGAAAATATATTGGGCTTCTGAGGTTTCTAAAGATAAAGAAATCGTAAGTAACTCGGTATAGGTTATTATACAGGGTGGTTATAAAAAGAATCATCCGATTTAACTGTAACATTAATTAATGTATTTTAAATTTTCTTTCAAAGCTTTGACATTTGAGAATTTTTGAACAATTGCATTCCTCAACGATGGATCGGCAATACTGGACCTGACGATTCAGTTAAACATCACCGGCCTCCAAGCTCACCGGACCTCTCTGTCTACGATTTCTTCTTGTGGGGGTTTATAAACGAATACGTTTATGCCCCCCCCCTTTCCAGCTATATTAGCCGAACTGAGGATGCGTATAACAGCAGCCGTGGAAGCAGTGGATGCAGACATGATCGCAAAAATTTGGGACGGATTTGACTACCGTAGACACATGCCATGCACCTAAATGTGGACATACTGAGCACCTTTAATTTGGTTTGTAAAAAAAAATTATGACTAGTCATGTAATATAAAATTAATCTTAAGTGTCTATGTTCAATATTTTTCATAATATACGCATTTCAAATAGGGTGATTCTTTTTGAAGCACCCTGCATATTTTTGTTCATGGTTTATTATATTTTCATAGATAAGAAACATTTGTCTTTTTTACAGTGCATATTGAAATATTGACAAGTAATTTTTAACAAAAAACCGAACCAATTTCAAGGGATTGTTTCTTACCTTCGTGTTGCAGGGTCAATTCTTAGGCATAGTACTCTTCTGAATTTTGACAATTTAACTATGAACATTTTATATATCAAGATTAAGAATAATCTATATATATATATTTGTCTTATATGGCGCGAAAATAGGGCTGAATTTGTAACTTATGGTTTGGCAACAACCGTAGTTTTCAGAGCTCAAACCAATGAACAGACTAGATTGTGTTAGATCAGCTCCGCCTCCAATATGGCAGTCAGTGTGAGAGCAGTGAAATCATAGAATGAAACTCAAACTAGCAATTATCTATACTAATAAAATAAAGTTTTTCCCTCTGTGTGTGTGTGTGTGTTGGCGATGGCTAGGAAAATCTAGCCCCCCTAGAAGGCTGGAAATTTAGATTTAGGTAGTCCAAACCCTCTCCTGGCGCACCATTACGTCAAAATTTTAATATTTTAATTACTTTCTGAAATATTAATTAAAATGCACAAAGACCTCTCATTAAAAATACGCTTTTTTTCTTCGGTTGGTTGGTTGTGTAGAATATGTTCTCAGAACACATTAAATAAATCAGAGTAACGATGCATAGATAAGGACTTATAACGAAATAGTGCCAACATGGATTGCAGTTACCTGCATATATCCAAGCCATTGTAGCGCCATCTACTCACGGCAAATTACACAAACGCCACCTGTTTAAGACATTTTCAGGTACGTTTTTCTTCATTATAATTATCTGGGTTTAAGGTTTTTTTTTTAAAAACAGGACATATATTATTATGATAGAGACTATTAATACAGAAAACTTTATTTAACAGTGCTATATATTTTAGTGCTATATATTTATATAACCGTGCTATAAAGTTGCTATATATTTGCTAGAATGGCGAGGGATAGGGGTCTAATTACATTTAACAATTTTAACATTTTTAGCTTCACCCGTAGCTTTTAATTGTTGTTTTATATACAGAATAACGCTATTTTAAATCTCAGTTTCTCAGTAATATCTCAGTAATAATGTTCTGAACTTCTCCATTTAGTTCGATTTTTACTAAATTATCGTAAAAGTCAGCATTCATTGCTTCAAGGTGTATTTCTAAAAAGCAATTACCAGCATTTCCGAATAATAGCCTAAGCCAAATTTCAAATTAAGTTCCTAGCTTAACCAAATGAATCAATCTTTCAAGATGTATAGTGATCCTCCTAAATAGTTATTTGCTGAAGGTCACTTGAACATCCGCCACCCCCCTCCCTCCGGGGCCCTCCTTCAAAGTTCTCTCTAACTATTCCCTGTTTCCATATCTCAGCAACTATCATTCCGATTTCAACGCAAGTGATTCCAAACAGTATAATTAACTTAATAGTCGCCCTTTATAACATTAAACTAAATTGATGAGTAGCGGTTACCACAATTTCTGGATAATAGTTTAAGCCAAATTTCTAATTAAGTTCCTACCTTAACCAAACAAACGAATTTTTAAAGATGCATAGAGGTTGTCCTAATTAGTCATTTGCTGAGCGGCACTTGAACATCCCCTCCCCCCCGACCCTTCCTTCAAGGTTTTTTACCTAACTATGATGACCCGATTCCATATCTCAGCAACTATCTTTCCGATTTGAACGCAAGTGATTCCAAACATTATAATTAACTTAATAGACATCCTTCATAACATTAAACTAAATTTACGAGCAGAGGCTACCACTATTTCCGAATAATAGTTTAAGCCAAATTTGTAATTAAGTTTCTAGCTTAACCAAACGAACGAATTTTTAAAGATGCATAGTGGTCCTCCTAATTAGTCATTTGCTGAAGGGAACTTGAACATCCCCCCCCGGCCCCTCCTTCAAAGTTTTTTCTCTAACTATGCCCCGTTTCCGTATCTCCGCAACTATCTTTCCGATTTCAACGCAACTGATTCAAAACATTATAATTAACTTAATAGTCATCTTCTATAACATTAAAGTAAATTTATGAGTAGTGGTTACCACTATTTCCGAATAATAGTTTAAGGCAAAATTGTAATTAAGTTCCTAGCTTAAGCAAACGAACGAATTTTTAAAGATGCATCGTAGTCCTCCTTATTAGTCATTTTCTGAAGGACACTTGAACATCCCCTTCACCCGGCACCTCATTCATGATTATGTTCTCTAACTGTGCATTATTTCAATAACTCGGCTTATAATGTTCCCATCTTCTCGAAACCATCTCGATTTTGTAGCACCCCTACTATACAGTACCGCAGGCAACGTTGACCTGTCTCAGAGGTTCTTTCCGAAAGAGGTTGCTTCCCTGGCGCTGGAAGGGGGAAATAAAAGATTTTTCGGAGCGTGCGAGCGTGCACGGTATACTGTGTCGAAGCCATCAGAGACCTTGCCCAGAGTTTCGTTTTTTAAAAGATTTGAGTTTATTACACGGGCTCGGGCAACGCCGGGCGGGTCAGCTAGTTAAAAATAAAATAACATGTACGTAATCCAAAGCGTCTGAGATGATTCCTCATTTTAATTATGAGCAATATCGTTAATTTTAAATGAATTCTCAACTCTTATTTAGAATTCATTTACGAATTTCACTCACTCAAATGTCGGAGAAAAAAAAATCAACTGTCTAGATTGCACCTGCCGCCATCTGTTGCTGTATTGATGAAGTAAAAAATAATTTCTTTTGTAAAAATCTATAATCAATTAGAACAATAAAATGTCGAAACAAATTTAAACAATGATTGATGATATGTATAAACTATCTTCCTATCACGTAGTTTTTTTTCTAATGAATTTAAGTCATGCTGTACAAAAGATCCTTTTTTCATAGTATTTAAATGATTTATATGCCCATTGGTAGCGCCAACTAAATGCATTTTCAGTTGTGTTTTCAACGGAGAATTACTTTTTTACATTAAAAAAAATTGTCAATTTCATATGTTTAAATGTTTTATGGTAGAACTTATTCCGGCTAGAATTGCTGAAAAAAAGGGGCGAGCGAGCGAAGCAAGCTGTGACCGCGTAGCGGTCTCAATGTGAATTGCTTCGCAATTCACGGGGGGTTGGCGAGCGTTAGCGAGTAGGGGGCTGATCCCCCTAGTATATATATATATATATATATGTATATCAAGAGTTACTTAAAGTTAGAGTTGCAAAAGCTAGAAAAAACCCGGTTTAAACCTGGGAATAAACCGGGTTTTTTGGGAATAAACCAGGTCTTTTGGCAATACACCTGGGAATAAATCGGGTTTATCGGAAATAAACCTGGGATTAAACCGGTTTTTTGCAACTCTACGTAAAGTAATTGAACACTAACAGAAAAGAAAAGGGATTATTGAAATGAAAAGTTCTCTTACTTTAAAATAAAAACACTTGTTTTCGTGGCGTACATGCAGGATTATGTTTTTATATCATAATTTCCAATTACATATTAATTGAAATTGATCTATGTAGAGATAATTTTCCTCTAGGCCAGAAAATAAATTGGTGAGTATTTGTTAATTTACAAAGAACCTACAAAATCAATCGAATCCAAACCCTCAAATGACTTGACAGGCCGGGTTCTTCTCATTTTCAAAGATTTTTTAAATTCACATTCTGCTCACAATGTGTTTTCACAATATGGTGGTTTTTTGGTTACACATGTGATTTGACGTACGTGAGTTGCAGTGACGTCACAGAAATTTAAAATAATTGCCACAAAATATTTTTACAATGTATGACATGTTTTGAAGTGTTCTAGTAATTTTTTTATGTTTTCTAAGCAGTTCACATTTTAGTCACAATGTGACGTCACTGAGTGGTCGTATTTTGGTCAGAGATATAACAAGACCACCGTGACTACACAGTGACGTGACTGCGACCATGCTTGCTATACGGGATAGCTGCCAACTTGTACGATTTTCTAATACTCCTAAAATTTTATAGAATTTTGTGCCATGTTTAAGGCTGTTCTCAAATCCAAAAATCTACTTTCTAACATATTTCTGAATTCAATTTTGTTCGGAAACGCATGAAACTAGTAGATGTTCTTATTCAGAAACTTTGTAATCAAATAGAATTTTTCATTTTTTGGTAAAGGCAGAAGATATTTTAGAAAATACTGTCAAAGTGGGCATTTTGAACAAAATTCTTGACACAGCAGCACAAGAAAGGGTAAAAATATGTCATCGCGTGAAAAGAATAGCTTATAACTCGATAAGTAATTTATTTATCAAAAAATGGAAAACACTTTTCGATTCCAAATCGCTTCAATAGTCAGGTCTGCCAATTTTATGGCTTTACGTTTAAAAATGAGTGAGAAAATGTGTCAGAAAGTTTCGCATTGTTGATCAGGAAATTTGAAAACCACCTTAATCGAAGATTTCGGCGATTAAATAAGACAAAATATGCTATTAATTTTAGTGGTAAGAAAAAAGCGTAAAAAATGGCAGTTAGGCATTATGACTGCAAAGAGTGGCTTCTTTGATCAACCTCTGTTGTAATCTTTATGTCCCGTATCGGTCTTTTCATTAATTTTTTTTTTTTTTTTTTTTTTTTTTTGACTCAGATATTTCATGTTTTTGTTTTTCACCAGCAATTGTCAAATTCAGCACAGACATTTTATATAATTATAAGGCTAATGAACGACTTTCTCTGAAATTTCATATTACTCTTATTAAATTTTCAATCTATATTTAAATAGTAAAGAGAAAAGTTATACACATGGAAATTTTCTCAATTCCTAATTAGGGACACAAATGATTTAAACGTGAAAGATATAATCTACCCAGAAAAACTAAAAATTCTTATGTTATTATTAACTTCAGATTTTGCACACAATGGGCAATCACTCAAAAAGCATTGTAATAAATGCCTGGTTGATTCTCTTTTACACATTTTATTGGTCGCTTCTTGCATTGTTGTAATCTTTATGTCACGTATTGGTCTTTCCATTAAAATTTCTTTTTGACTCAGATATTTCATATTTTCGTTTTTCACCAGCAATTGTCAAATTTTGCCTAAACACTCCGTATAGTTATAGGTTTAATGTCAGGTTTAATAAAAGACTTCCTCTGAAATGTCATATTATTCTTATTTAAAAACACATACATAATTACGTCTGGATAAAACTTACAATCACTAAAATAAATTCAACTACAGACTTTATTTTTTTTAAAAATACATAAAAACAATTAAAATTATAAAATAGACGTTTCGTGCACTTTCGTACACCTCATCAGTACTTCCAAACACAATTGCCAAGCCACCAGAACCAAAACAAGAAAAACAGTTAAAGTCACAGTTTAGTTAAAACATTATACTCTGCAGGAATCTGTGCAGAGTATAATGTTTTAACTAAACTGTGACTTTAACTGTTTTTCTTGTTTTGGTTCTGGTGGCTTGGCAATTGTGTTTCGAAGTACTGATGAGGTGTACGAAAGTGCACGAAACGTCTATTTTATAATTTTAATTGTTTTTATGTGTTTTAAAAAAAATAAAGTCTGTAGTTGAATTTACTTTAGTGATCATATTATTCTTGTTAAATTTTTCTAATCTATTGTTAAATATATTAAAGAGAAAAATTATACACATGGAAAATTTCTCAATTCCTAATTAGGGACATAAATGGTAAAAACATGAATCCATGCAGAAAAACTAAAAATTCCTATGTTATTATTAACTTCAGATTTCGCACACAATGTGCAATTATTCAAAAAGCATAATAATAAATGCCTGGATGATTCCCTTTTACATATTTTCTTGGTCGCTTCCTGCCGTGCCAATGTCATGACCTGCAAAACCCGCTGCTTTGACAAGAAATAGATCGTAACGAGTATGCAAGACACCATCTTGCAGAAGATGATGTCGTATGAGAGATTAAAAAAAATTACAGAATTCATTATATTACTAGATGAAAAAAACTCTTCAAGTATGACGGAAGGAAAAGCGTGTTCCCCAAAACAAATTCCCCCAAAAACTTTCTGACACATTTACTGACTCATTTTTAAATGCAACAAAAACGAAAAATCATGCGTCAAGCAAGGATTATGAAACACTTTCCAAGACATTCAGAATACTGTAACAAAACTTCACAATTTAATAGGATGAAAGATGATGTCTAAGTAAATAATTTTGAAAAGGCAACATGCATGAAAACCCAATTTCAGCAATTACCGTCAATAGTCGGAAAAATATCCGATTTTGTTTTAATATGATCTATAGATTTGTATTATATACTACATAGTATGCTAAAATTTAGTTCAGTTAGGAAACGCGTAGCACCTTGTGTGCACCTCAGCGAATTTTTTTTATGCAACTATACTGAAGTTAAAAAGTAGTAGTACAGATTCAATACATTTTTCTTTTGGCTTTATAGCGTCCCCTGGCAGGAAATGGGGTAATGAAATTTAATTAAATGTGATATTTTATGGATTTTTTAAATTAATCTACAGAATAGCTTTTTACACAGTCAAATTTATGTTTTGATACAAAATTTTACGATACGTATTTTTTTTACGTTTTTAGTCCCCGCCCCCTCCGGTGGGAAATTCTAGAACTATAACTTTAAAATGGATTTTTATTTAGGTTTTTTCATATGACAAACATACTCCGAGTTAAAATTATGGAATTCAACAAATTTTTCTTTTGCGTTTCCCCTTGAGAGGACGACTGAAATTTAAATGAAAGTTATGAATTTTGAAAGTTATTCTTTTAATTTAAAAAAAAAATAAATCTTTATAATAAGTTTTCGCCGCGCCAATTTTATGTTTAGATAAAAAATATTATATGATAGGATTTTTTACTTTGGTAGTGTCCCTGATGAGAAAGTGCATAACAAAAATTCTAAAATGGATTTTTTTAGGTTTTTTAATGTGGCAATCGTACTCCAAGTTGAAATTAGATAGGGTAGTTTAAACTCAACTTTCTTTAGCTCTGATAACGGCCCCCAAGCGAGAAACATATTAACTAAATCTATGTTAATGTTTTTTTTTTTCTTCAAGACCAAAGTTTTATTGTATGACGGCTGCACCCAAGGTAGTACTGATTCAATACAATTTTCTTTTGCTCTTGTAGCAACCACTAACGAGAAATAGGCTATCTACATTTAAATAAAGTTGATTTTTTATTTTTTTATATGAAGACATTTACGTGATTGCTTTGAATTTAAACCCCTTTTATAATACAAACAAAATTTTAAATTATGAATATGGAAATAAATAGAAAATAACTATTCATTACTGATACTAAACTATCAGCTATACGTTGTTACATAAAACACCGGAACGCAAGGTATATGCAATTAATTGGTCTGTCGGTCTGTCCATCCATACACATATTAAGAGGCTCTTAGAAATTGTAATTGGTTATTAAGGTAGATTATAATGTGTTTCCACCAATTTGTGAATTAGGAACAAATTTGCAACGCGAAAGTCTGCTGACAGTACGGGTGTTGGCGCACAAAGGGCGCAGGAGACAGAGTCCCCTATAGTTGTAATATAATGTTTCTTCCGCACGTTGCCAACTTTTTAGAAAGTGGCGGTAAAATTGGTTGAAAACTCTGTTTGTTATAAAAAAAAAATCTTTAGATATTTTACGAGAAACATTTATATCGTCATGAATATGCGTGCTATCCTAATGCATACAAATGTTGCACATGGCTCATATAGTCATATACTAAGTGGCAGAGCATTTCGAGCATTTTATGTTACAGAGTGATCGCAAATATAATTATTTTTATTCAGTTTATTGTTGAATCCTTATTTGCCCTCATGATTAAATCGTCACTGAAAAATGTCAGGTCAAACATATTCTTTACAACCCCAAAGTTTAAAGACGATTCGTCAAACATTTCTGTAGATATTCGACAAAATGTCCCATATCGAAAGTGTCTGGTCATTATCCTTAATTTATGAGCATGAGCGTATTTTGCTTTTCTATACGAATTTGAAAAGCTTGATTTCTTCAAACGGACTCCATAATAAAGTCACTGCAATAAAAAGGCCAATGGGCATAATTTGCAATGAACATTGCTAAAAATAACAAAATATGAAACAGGTATAAAGCAGTTTCCCTCGAACGTACAACAGCAAGATTATCAGAAATATATTTTTAATATTTTTATGTAATTTGTTTTATTGAAGGCTAGATATTGCATTAATCATAAGTTAAAACTTACTAAAATACAAATTCGTAAATTTTGTTTCCTTATCACAGTATATTCTAGATAAATATAAATCATATTTCCAAATCAAAATTTAATTAAGGGGGCTCATATCTTTGAAATCTTTCCACTGCCACGGAAAAGTGATGTGGTTTTGAGTTCTCATAAATTTTTAAATAGTTAATGAAATTTCATAAACTTCTGTAATATATTTAAGCTATATTTCAGGCTTTATAAAATGTAAAAATAAATACTTATAATATAATATAATAAAAACTACAGTTCAGCTAATATTGCAATTTTTTTTCTTATTGTATATCACAATACACACGATAAGTTAACTAAGAATTGATATATGAACATAAAACTTATGTTAAAATGACCTCTAAGCTATATTGTATAGAATAAATTAATATTTTTGAGATAGTTAAATATTTTTATAAATTGATTAACTAATTAATTTTTCAAAAAAAGTTTTCACATTTAATGGCATTTTTTAAATAGTTTCTGTCAAATAATTTATATAGCATTAATTCATTCTATAAAATATAGTTTAAAAGTCCTTTTAATAATATAATAAAAACTATAGTTCAGCTAATATTTCAATTTTTTTTCTTATTGTATATCACAATACACACGATAAGTTAACTTAGAATTGATATATGAACATAAAACTTATGTTAAAATGACCTCTAAACTATATTGTATAGAATGAATTAATATTTTTGAGATAGTTAAATATTTTTATAAATTGATTAACTAATTAATTTTTCAAAAAAGTTTTCAAATTTAATTGCATTTTTTAAATAGTTTCTGTCAAGTAATTTATATATCATTAATTCCTTCTACAAAATACAGTTTAAAGATCCTTTTAACACAAGTTTTATGTTCATATAGCCAATCTAAATTAAGTTATCGTGCGGATTGTGACATACCATGCGACACAATTTTGCAATATTAACTGAACTGTATTTTTTATTTTATTTTATTACATTATAAATGTTTATTTTTACAGTTTATATAGCCCGATATATGGCTTAAATATATTACAGCCGTTTATGCAATTTCAATAAATATTTAAAAAATTATGAGAACCCACTCGAAACCACATCAATTTTCCCTGGAAAGATTTCAAAAAGTGTTTAACCCCTTAAATTAAGGCTGATTCCTATATGGATGAATATCGCATTTTGATTTTTGTTAGTCATTTAACCCCTTCGGGACCAGATTCCAATACACGAATTGTATTGGGTTGACACCCCCTTTTTTTAAAACAGTTATCTTTACTTATTTATTCACGAAATACCCTAATTAAATAAGACAAATATTACTTTTCTTTATTATTGGTACCAAAAACAATTGCCGTGTGCACCTTTTGAAGTTACATATATGCAACCATGGTCCCGAAGTAGTAGTTAATGCATGATAGCGAAAAATTACATTAATAAGTGTTTCGTATAAGCAGCATGATTCAATATATTTTTATGTAAAAGTTTGACATGTTATAGTGTTGATAGATATCACTTTTGAAGTTTTGGCACACGCAAGTGAAAAGGTTCGCGATCCTTGCCATATACGTTTCCTATATTTCTTTCTATACAATGTACGAAAATCGAATTGAAAATGCACTGGCGGAACAACTATAAAAACTCATCGAACTTGAATAATTTTGCAGATAAGAACATGAAACTTGCGCAAGATCTTTATTTTGTCATACCTGATATAATATTCAAAATGCAGAACTGCCTATTTCTGCAAAAAATAAATTTACATAAAAACATAGGAATGTGTGATTTAAGACGGGATAAGGAAATTGTACCGTTGCAACATTTCAGAGACACACAGAAAAAATCAATAAGGTATGTGGTCACTCCTTACCAAAATGCAAGTTTTACAGCGATTTTTCATACTCTGGATTAGATTATCCAGAAGTGTTTCGAAGCTCCTGTAGAGTGTTAGGTGGGGCTTGCAGAGATGCAAGTTGGCGTCCTAGTGCGTGCCACACATGTTCTATCGGATTTAAATCCAGAGAATATTCAGGTCCCATTCGCTGGATTCCTTCGCCCTCAAGATAATCAGTCACTAGTGCAGCACGATGGGGACGTGCATTATCATCCACTAGTAGGAAGTTATTATCGATTGCGACCCTAAACAACTTGACATGAGGATCAAGAACCTCATCTCTTATATTTCAGCATTCACAGTTGAACTGGTAAAAATGGGTAGGTCAGTGCAGCCATTCAAAAGGAAGCCCGCCCATACCATGATTCCAGGGCCTTTCGCGGATGTTTGCAGCCTTATTGCGTGTGTTTTTCTCCCTCCATATAGTAACACGTCTGGAATCACTCTCCAAACAAAATCGGGATTCATCCGTAAAGAGAACTCGGCTCCAGTCCGTGGTACTCCAATGATGATGATCTCTGCACTACTTTAACCGGGCGCATATCGCTGCCGGAGTTAGTGAAATAAAAATCACGGATTTCCTTGTATACATCCCTCTTTTATGCAGGCTGTTATTCACAGTAAAGCTGGATAGTCAAGTTCCTGTTGCTTCAGCGAACTCCCTTGCAATCTGAACTGTTTCTTTTAGCAATCGTTGCCAAATAACGGCCCTGAGAGCCTGTTGTGGCGAGTTTTCGACCTTGACCTGGTTGTTCGTGCTCATTACGAGTGTCTTTAAACCGTTTTCAGATTCTTGACATGACGCTTTTGGCTATTTTAAGTCTTTACAGAACCTTGTCAGTGTTCGCCCTGCTTCCATTCTCCTTGTCGCACACCATTCCTCATAATCGTTCAAATGTCTTCTGGATAACATATTCTATCTACTACAAGCGAAATTTTATCCAATTACACGTACAAGCCTTAAAATTAGACTTCAAAACACACACGTGCAGAAAGAACGAGCTCAAAATGTTGCATATTTTTCTGTAGAGAAGATTAATCCCATTGGACTACGTGATAACGTTGATATTGCGTTACCTACCAATCACCTTTCATTGAAGTTTCCTTAATAGAATTAACATAAAGCCCCTTTTTATGGTTGTTCTTTTAATTTTTCTCGTAGAAATGTAGAAAATGTATATACATTTAAGCTTTTAAAAAACACATTATATATAAATATTTCATATTTCTCGAATACAGAAAACTTCATTTTCACTTAATTGTTTTTTAGAAAAGCATATTAGAAACATATACAGAGTGTTCAGTTTTCATTGGGGAGGGGGTGTCTCTCAAAGTGGGACTGAAAAAAATGTTCTCCGAAACAAAAGATCTGCGTATAAAATAAGTGCTTCAAAATCTGTGAAAACTAAATCTGTCTATAATGAAAGCCTGTATTAAACATAAAAATTCATGACCTGACGAAATTAATAACATGTAATTATACCTGGTAGGATGTTAATCTGTTAAAAACGGAATATTTTTCCAGTCCCTTGAGATTCCATCTTAGCAAATTTTACTGTATTTCTTCACGGAATCTGATTAAAAATGTATCTATATCTTTGAATTACCACCTGGACTTCATCAGGCAAATATCTTAACCAACCAATGTGTCCCTGTAGAAATACTTGTGCTAACCCCACAATGGCATTAGATGACGAAATTCTAGGATTGCTTTTGGTCCTGTTCGTCAACCTATTTCCGTTCGGAGTAATGGAGTTCTATGGTATTGTTCTCCGAATGTAGTATAAATTCGTGTTGGGTGCCCTTTGAAAATCGCTTACTTTAGCACCCCTTCTTGCTAAGATACCCTGCACGATGGCTCAGGCTTGCCCTAATGTAATATGAAATATAAATAAAACTATAGGAAACAGGCTCATTGGCAGCATACTTTGAAATCGTGTAGCATAAATATTTGGTGTAAGGAGCTATACTTTTGGATTTACAAATTTGAAGCTTTTAAAAATTGATTTCTGTAGAATAATTCATAGATTATAATTCTTATTTCTTTCAAAAATCAATGAAAGTAAATATTTTTTTCAAAATAATTTTTGAACCAAATTTTTGACCAGAACATCAGTAAAGTTGTTACAATAGGACGGGAAATCATCATGGCAATGATCAAGATGTATTTGTTGCTGGCAACGAAAGTCAATGAATGGGATTTCATAGCCAATGCCGAGGGAGGGGGGAGAGCTTGAAAATTAAATTTGAGAATCATCAAAGAAAGACAGGTGCACTTGGGTTTGCGCTTGTGTAGGAATTGAGAGAATATTTAGATAACCGGTTAGAAAATGTTGAAGTAAATGATTATGAATCACTCAAAGAACTTATACTCACAGAAGCAGGTTTAATATAGGGTTCCATTCGCAATTAAAGATAAATTATTAGATGAATGGGATGAGATTATAACAGCATACTATTTAGCAGTAAAGTGTGATAAAAATGAAAGTGTGAGAGGGAATGTTAGGAAAATGGATAATAAAATCTGGATTAACCAATCGTCTTGTAAGGATAGGAATGAGCAGGAAAGTACTAAAAGTAAAGGTGAGCAGACAGATAAGCCAGGAGAAGCTGAAAAAAATTATATGAAAAAGAATTCGTGGAATAAGGATAAATTTGATAGGAAAAAGCCTATTGTATGTTTTCACTAAAATAGTGCTGGGCACACCAGGCCGGATTGTCCGGAGTTAAAACGTAAAATTTCTGGAAATGTAGTGAATCACCTTGATGTAGATGTGAGTTTAGGAATGAATTTCACACCGTATTTCAAAAAGGCAGAAATTAACGGGACAGAGCAAAATTATGTGATACTGATGCTGGCATAGATTTGTGTGGTCGTAGTTAGATAGATAATGAGGATTTAATTGGGGAAGTCACTCGGATCAAACAACTCCTAGATAATGAGTGTAAATGTTTGCCGTTGGTGAGAGTTACAATTAAGGGAGATAGCTGTAAAAAATTTTCAGTTAGAAGAAGGTTATTATTTGTTAGGAAAAAAAACGACTGAGCTTATTAAGGAATCGAAAATTAATCTTGCGTTGGTGAACGCTGTAATAACGCGCAGTCAAAGGTGGGAGCTTGAGCAAGAAATGCCCACTGAGCAGACTGTGAATAAGCTTAGTTCGTAGGACGGAGAACAGGATGAGGTGGAGTCTAAAAATGATGAGGAAGAGGATTGTTATTCCGGAAAGGTTAGAGGTAGAGTCAGGTTTGGAGAAAGTATCCGCGGAGCTCTTTAAGGAAGAGCAGATGAACTGCCCTTCACACAAGCAGTTATGAGAGAGTGCCTTTAAGCCTAATGAGAAAGATTTTTGTGTAAATAAAGGGAAGTTTGTGCGGGTGTCGCAGTCAAGGAGGGATGATGAAAATTTGCAGTTTTGTGTGCCGGAAATTAATCATAGAGCAGTGTTAGTATTGTGTCATAAGTAGATGTCAGGGCATTTGGGCACGACTAGGTTCAAGGATCGGGCTCTTAGACCTTACTTTTTGCCAAATTGCTATCATGATATTGAAGATTATGTTAAAACCTTTGATCCATGTCCAAATATGGTCAATACTAGAGATAAGTGTAAGGCTCTTTTAGAGTTGGTACCGATAATTTCGGAATGCTTCACTAAAATAAATCTTCATGCGGTTGGTCCCTTGCAAACTAGCAATAAAAACAAGTATTTAATTACTTCTATTTATCTTGAATCCAAGTATCCTGATGCTATTACGGTGGAAATCATCACTTCTACATTTGTTATTGATGTTTTGGTGCAGATTTTTGCTAAGAGAGGCTATCCAAGAGAGGTACAGTGTAACTTACAAAGAGAGAACCAAGCTTGGTAATCACAGGTTTGGATTATATTTATATACAATGGTGGCCAAAAGTTTGGACATTTTTTGAAAGTTTCATGTTTTTCAACTTTGTGTGCTTGTAGAATATATTAATTTTCACTTAAATACAAACGTTTATATATCAAATTGAAGGTAATTTAATGTAAAATTTAATAATAAAAACAGTATTACAATATCTGTATTACAAAAAAAAGTCATGCTCATTTTAGTAGAACAAACAAACACAAATCGTTTTGAATAAGGACGTGTTTTGTAATAAAAGCGTACTAGCCAATCACAAACACTGTTCTGAGGACCAATCAAATGTCTGTAACTATAGTTTAGGTTATTTGGATGGTAAAAGAGTTATTGTTGTGGAAATATTTTGCGGAATGATGCATACTAGTACAATTAAATAGAGTATTGCTGTTTTTGAATATTTAAAGTCTTTTTTTTTAACTAAACTAATTTTAAACAATGTCATAAACAAGAACTAATTGGACATCTACAAAAAGAAGCCGAATTGTCATATTGAGAGAAAATGGCCTCTCTTATGCTGAAATTGCAAGACAAGTTGGTGGTTCAGTGACTTGTTCTGGTGTACGAAAGTTCTGTTTACGTTATGAAAAAACGAAATCAGTGGAAAATAAGGCCAAATGTGGCCGAAAAAATACACAAGTGCTACTGCCGATAGAAAAATTAAACGGCTATGCCTTCAAGATAGAAAAATTTCATCAGATGCCATTAGATGTGAAATGAATGCAGCGGGTATTGCAGTAAGTTCAAGAACAATAAGAAGAAGGTTATCAGGATTTGGACTACAAGCTAGAATTCCAAAGAAAAAACCATATTTAAATCAAAAGCAACGCGAAAAACGAGTTAAGTGGGCAAAAGAACACATTAAATGGTCAGAAAATCAATGGAAGCAAGTAATCTGGAGCGATGAGAGTAAAATATAGCTTTTTGGTAGTGATGGTAGAAAATACGAGAGACGTAGAGTAGGAGAAGCACTTCATCCTGATTGCATTGAAGCAACTACAAAAAACCCAACAAATGTCATGATTTGGGCATGTATGTCTGCAGATGGTGTGTGCCGAATTCAAGTGATTGATGGCATCCTGAATGCCAAAAAAAACATCGAAACTGTCCTGAAGCCAAAATTGATACCTTCCATCAGGGATCTCTTCCCCAACAACGCACCATTTATTTTTCAGCAGGATTCAGCTCCATGCCACACAGCAAAAGTATGCAAAGCATGGTTACAAAATAAAGGCATAGATAAATTACCATGGCCAGGAAACAGCCCTGATCTCAATCCAATTGAAAATTTGTAGCGACGTTTGAAAATTCTTGTACGAAAAAAACGTCCATCCAATAAAAGACAACTTATTGAAGCTATAATTGATTCTTGGCATCATGTGATTACAAAAGATGAACTCCAAACACTCGTTCACTCAATGAAAAGACGCTGCGAAGCTGTCTTAAAAAATAAGGGTTATCATACTAAGTATTGATTGTGTAAGTATCACTTTAAAAAAATGCAAATCTAAGATAGATCTTATTATTAGTTGCATAACTTTTATGTAATACAGATATTGTAATACTGTTTTATTATTAAATTCTACATTAAATTACCTTCAATTTGATTATAAACGTTTGTATTTAAGTGAAAATTAATATATTCTACAAGCACACAAAGTTGAAAAACATGAAACTTTCAAAAAATGTCCACACTTTTGGTCACCACTGTATATTGTAGGGTATAAGCCCCTTAGTCTCACGTTCAACGGATTTTATACAACGCCTCTTAGTTCTCGAGAAATAGGGGGTATAATATTAAAACACAACTTAAATAGTTACTTTGTAACGAAATTACTGTGTTGGTGGCAGCTCAGTTGTTATGGTGTCTGCTCGTTGATCCGCGGACCCGGGTTCGAGACCGGAACGCCCTACGTTTGTTTTTCTCATTTTTTGTTTTATAAATATACTTGGAATTATAATTTAATAATCTTGCAATTAAAAAATTTAATATCGTACATTAATTATAATGTTAACATATTTAAATTTTAATTTAGCATTTTTGATTTTTAAACCATTATTAGACACTAGCTAACCCACCCGGCATTGCTCGGGCCCGTGATAATAATAATCTCTTCTATACGAATATGACTGAAATCTGTAAAGCTATCGAAGTCAAATCGATTGAGGCAAACCCCGTCGTAATCGGGCTCATAGAACCGATATCGAAAAGCGCACCCTGGCGGTCGAAAGTGCAACTAAAATATTTAAGGCTATAGATATCAAGTCGAATGAGCCAAACTCCGTCGTAATCGAACCAATAGAACTAGAGATACGCCTAAAGTTTCACTTTCCATCGCCAGGGGGCGCAATCTCTTCTGGAAGAGGCCTTTTCAGAACACTCGACCTAGCCAAATTTCCTAGTAGAATTGAAATTTAACCACGGGTAAACATTGACAAAATAGTGAAAATCGCGAAAATGGGTTACGTAAACGACTGGTTTTGAAAGTGTTAACCCTCTCCGGCGCGGAGTAAGTCTGTTTGTAAAATGATGAAATAATGGACTGGCACCAGAAATAACAAACGGATTCATTAGAAAATATAAACTTGCTTATTTTCCGGAACTTAACAAAAGGAAAATTTAAATTAAATATTCTTGGTGCCGTTTGTCAGTTTTGGAATTAAAATTAGGTGTCCTTTTCTGTGACCACCGCCCGTTAAAGGGTTAATGTTGATGTTTTTTTAAACCCAACGGTGCGTTTTGAAGAAAATGAACGTGTCTATGATCTGGAGTTTAGTGTTTTCACCCCTTGATTTTATGTATCAGTTTGGAAGATATTTGTGCAGAATTATTGAAGTTACCGTGTCCATAAAAAAGTGATATAGATAGATAGATAGATAGATAAAGTTTTGAACTGGGGGTGGTTTTGGGTTCTAGGAGTCATGATAGGCGTAGATCTGCAAATTTTTTTTAAAAATTCCAACATAGGGGAGAATGTAATAGGTAGTATTGCTTACGAAATCTACCTAAAAATGAGGAAAATAAACGTAGCACGTTCCGGTCTCGAACCCGGCCCCGCGGCTTAACAAACAGACGCCAAAACAACGAGCTACGACGAACACAGTAATTTCTTTACAAAGTAACTATTTTAGTTGTGTTATAATATTAGACACCCTATTTCTCGAGAACTAAGGGGTGCTGTATAAAATCCGTTGAACCTGAGACTAAGGGGTTCCTTCAACATATATAAAAAAAATCAAAATCTGTGATTACCAAGCTTGGCCCTCTCCTTGTTAGGCAGGTCTTTTTTTCCAGCGAATTAACTACGAAATTCTTTAATGTATTTGATACTAAGGTGCCACATAATTCAGTCTGCCATTCGGAATAGAAAAGTGTGGAAAGGTTACATTCTACTTTGAAGACAGTAATTAAAGCATTGTGACTCGAGTCAGGTAGAGTCTGATTACACTACCGTCTATGGGCGATAATTACTTAAAATGCATTTTAATGCCATTATGTTATTTGAAACCCAAGAAATTTGTATACTGCGGCATGTTCTCCATTTATAGTTCTTTACAGGACAGCACAACATAATTCAGGGACTAACTGAATTTGAAGTTTTATTAAATTTCGTGCATTTGTTCTTGAGATAGAGCGCCCACAAACTTTTTGTCACATATAGACAGACAGACAGAGTCACAGTCTCACAGACAGACATTTTCTAAAAACAGTCAAATCGTGTTCAAGACCTTCTAAAACGTATAAATCCGTCGAAAATCAGGAAATCCAAAATTTTCACGAATCCAATACTTTCTTCTTGTAAAGATAGAAGGAAGTAAAAATGGAAAAGCGATTCGAGTTTTCAGTTTCTGCATAAAAACTTCCTTCAATTTCGTGTTCTTAGGAAGAAAAAACTTTTAGTGATTATGTCAGAAAGTGGCGAGATTGAATTTTAGTTCACCTTGACGAGTTCGAAACTTTGTACAGAATGTCTCAGAAGTTGAAGCACAACTCAGAAAAAGACGTTTATGAAATAATAATACAAAATTAAACAAACACATTATTTATTAATTAGATTCTGTAAAATTATTCAAATGAATTATATCAAAATGAATAAATGAATACATTATAATAACTGATAAAAAATCATAAAATTCTGTAACTATACAGTGTCTTAAATGTTTACGCACAATGGAAAAAATACATCATTTAACACTTTTGACATGATGCTGTTTATTAATACTATTTTCCTGGTTTCGGATAACTTTAAAGAATAGTGTTTTCATTGAATCAACAAGTTCGTGGAATGTTACTGGTGGTAGAGAATGCTATGCTTTATCAATGGCAAATTTTAGTTCTTTAGTAGAGTCATATTATTTTACATTCTTATATACTTCATGGGTTAAGATACCCCATATTTTCCCAATTGGGTTTAAGTCTGATCTTAACCCTTTATGTTTCAAATTATGAACTAATGCAAATTTCACCTTCCAAATCCTATTTCTGAATATTTAAAAATATGTTTGCAGATTTCTGAAATCATTAAATAAATTTTAGAAATTTTTCATTTATCAAAATGTAATTAACTAAATCAGTATTTACAGGGATTTTGAAGACTTTTTCAACACAACCCAAATAATTTCTTCAGGATATTTTTTTAATAAGTTATAGATTTAGGAAATATACAAAAGTATACCGGCCTTACATATAAATATAGGAATTTTTCTGAACTGAAACTTTCATCTGAATGTCTTGCAACATAAAAAAAGATGAACAGTTACAACTGGAAAAAAACCTTCCGGCCTGTACCGGGAGGAAAAGGTAGCTTTCGCAGTCCATGTTTTTACAAATTCAATTCATTTTACTGAAACACCCGAAGCTAAAATGCTTGGAACTCGATTATAAAAGATTCAACCGTGGTTTTCGTTAATACTGAATTTGAATGCGAATTTCAGCATGAGAGTTACAGCATAACAAAAATCAGATTGTTTCAAAATGTCAGCCACCCTAGAATTTCAAACTGCCACAACTCAGCCATTTTTTAAGATAAAGCCAAAATAAAAAATGTTCCGGAATCCTTGTATCACGATCTAACACTTAATGGAAACAACTTTTTCAATTTACAATTTTTTATACATATTTTTGAAAAAAAATTAAAAACATTAAACTGGCCGCCATTTTGAAACAAGATGTCGCATGAAGCTGGCCAACGAACTTGGTCGAGTCCTTGGTATGTTCTGTACACATGATCAGTTACATTCATATCGGTTAATAAATACGAGAGTTACAGCATAACAAATATCAGATTGTTTCAAAATCTCAGTCAACCTAGAATTTCAAACTGAAATATCTCAGCCATTTTTTAGGATATAGCCAAAACAAAAAATGTTCCAGAATCCTTGTATCACGTTCTAACACTTAAAGGGAACATTTTTTTCAATTTATAATTCTTTTGTACATCTTTTTGATTTTTTAAAAATTAAATTTTTTAACTGGCCGCCATTTTGAAACAAGATGACGGATGAAGCTGGCCAACGAACTCGGTCGAGACCTTGGTATGTCCTATACATGTACTCAGTCGCATACAAATCAGTTTATTAATAAGAGAGTTACAGCATAACAAATGTCAGATATATATATATATATATATATATATATATATATATATAGTATATATAATAAATAAACATATATGTATCAGCATTTGAACGGAGCGTGGTTTTGGCGTCTGGGGAGGGGGGGGGGGGTCATGATCGGTGAAAATATATAAAAATTTTTTGGAATTGCTTTCCTCCGAACGGCTGCAATAGGTAGCTTTTTGTAATGAAAGCTACCTAAAAGAAAATATCCATTTAAAATATTTTTGCTGTGTACAGCGAATAATACTTTTGGAAGATGATAAAGTAAGTGTCTAGAACTCATGTTAACATGCATTACTGACAATAAATGTATTAAATGAATTTTATAACAAGTTTCTTTTAATGGTACTTTAAAGTACCGTCGGTAGATAAAGAGTTAATGCTGGCCAGTCTAAAACATCACCATTTTGCGCAGAAAGTCATTGTTTTGTAAAAAGTGAGTTGTGGTTTAACCCCTTGGGGACGAGCGACACGTATACGTGACGCATAAGACGCTCAGAATCCTCGATTATTCCCACCAGTAACTTTTTATTGTAAGTTTTGACTTACTTAATGACAGCATTTCTGCGAATCAATTTGGCAAAAATTTCTGTTTTGAAAAACCGGTGGTAAAAGATTAAAAATTCTGTAAAGGAGCTCGCCGCGAAGGGGTTAAAGCATTGTCGTGTTGAAATCTTCACCCAGGGCCCCATAAGATGTCACCAAATGACAGTAGACGTTGATCTAGTGTGTTTTGATAATTTGTTGAATTTTGTTTCTCATGGATAAAAGCCAGGGAGGTTTGGTCATTAAAGCCAATTGCCCCCCCCCCCCCAAAAAAAAAAAACCCATCAGAAACTTACTGCCTAGTAGTCTATTAAAGAAAGTAATTGGTTGTTTCCTGAGGACATGCCAGTAGCAATTACAGCCGACAGGGCCATCCAGATTCCAGTTGTTTTCGTTGTTGAATAATACGATGGACCACTTATTCCCATACGACATGTACTCTCGAACCAAATCCATTCTCGTTTGCTTTTAGTGTGATTTTAGGCGCGGCTTGGAAGACATTTAAAAAAAACAATGTTCTTTAATTCTCTTATGCGTATTCGTCTTTGTATTGTGTCCTTTGAGACATTGACATCGCTATTATTTCTAATTACCCTTATGAACATATTTTGTTTCAACACCCATCATCTTAAATTTTTTTTATCAGTCTAGACCCTTGTTGTAGACCGTCGCCCACATCTTTGTTTTCGGTCGAAATTGCTATTTCTAGTAAGAGTGGCGTAACCAGGATAAGGGTCCAAATGCTCTGGATACTACTAAATTCACGAAGTTATTTTCGCCTTGTCTAACTGCAGACTTTTCAGCGATTAATCACTTAACAATTTTGCCCGAACGCCGCTCGGGCAAGAAGAGATTGCTAGCTTCGTTACTAAAAACTTTTTGATACCACTAATTTTTAACTGTAACCTTTGCTTTTATAATTTGCGGACATTTTTCGATGGTATAAGGCAAATATTTTAGTTTTGAAAAAGCGGTGTTATGTACCTATTTTTAGTTTATTGTGTCCAAAAAAAAGAAAATGTTAAGAAGTTAAGCAAGACGAAAATAACTTAGCAAAATTAGTGGTATCCAGAGTATTTGGACCCTCATTCCGGCTACGCCACTGCTAGCAAGTATTCGGTATATTTTCGCTTTGAACATTTTAAAATTCTAGAAATTTCACAAACGGGGCTTACCTTTCGATTAGAAATTAAAAATCTTTGAAATTTCCTCTTTTGTGAATTCCGTGGCCTTCTAAATCTTAAATAACAAACGGAAATTGAATATTCGCTGTTATATACTGCTCAGGGAAAACGGTTGGGGGGGAGGGTTGAAATCAACTCAGCATTTGTTAACATTTGCATAATGAGCATAAACTTTTGAGACAGTGGTTTTCTGACAAAAATATAAAAAGGCGTATTTTTTAAATAAATAGTGATGATGTAACTATTGTAATAGCTCTACAAAGTTTCATTTCAATTTCACTGAGTATTTATTCTGAAATTATTCCCTATATTTCTCTTTACAACTTTATTATCATATTTTAGTGCTTGCATAAACTTTCATGACTAGCTATGATGCCACAACGTTGTATTTAAAATTTTAAACACAAAGGAACCACAATTGATATGTAATTTTTGTATAATTTTATAAAAATCTCTGTTCCGTTCTTATCATTTTACTCCTATGCAGTGGCGGCTCCTCTATTGACACACGTGAGCACATGAACCCCCAAAGAAAAATGAAAGACATCTATTAACAAGTTAAATAAAGTAATTAAAAACACATTACCAAATTTTTGTCCATTGTTTCTTCCCCCTCTCCTCTTAGATATAACAAAGACAACACGCTATTGTAATAATGCAAAATTTGAAAGTTTTCAACGCAGAGCACTCGATCTTTCATAGCTCGCACGTGCGAGAGAAGAAAATCTCTTGAAAAGCATTTTATGTGGACGGAACGGAAGAGACTTCCATTCGTACAACCTTGAATGTGTGAGAACTTGCATTTTTGTCAATTTCTTTGTCGTTCATCCGATTTCTCCCTTTATTTATAATGTTCGTTTTTTAAACTAATTACTAATACTAGTTTATTAATTTTGTTTTTATATTTATTTTTCTGTGTAAGAACTAGTTGTAAACAGTTTAGATGGCCTTTACTAGTGACCCTGCCGAAAAGGTACCCCCCCCCCCCCCTGTTTCGATGAAACTTTTATCATAGAGAATACTCATGATATGAGGAAGAATGATACCGATTTTATCGGCCCTCGTCAAGGTTTAGTATGTTTAAGTATTATTTAGTATTAAGTATTATTTTTAAGTATTATTTAGTATTAAGTATTATTTTTAAGTATTATTTAGTATTAAGTATTATTTTTAAGTATTAAGTATTATTTAGTATTAAATATTATTTAGTATTAAGTATTATTTTTAAGTATTATACTTAAGTATTATTTTTACGTATTATTTTTTAAGTATTATTTATTTGGTAAATACGCATAATTGAAGAAAAGCCCGCGACTTTCCAGAATTCTTTTGATTTTTGTTTCGCAAGTAATGGGGCCGAATTTCATGAATGAGGAAAAAATTCATTTTATAATTTGTGGATAGTTGTAAAAATTCATCGTGTTTACTGATTTCTATACTAATTATCATTCTGTGACGATTACCTTGTTTGAAAATATTGGAATATTTTTGAATAAAACATTTAGCAATTTTCATTAGTTGCATCATAAACTTTACAAATACAGGGTGGTTATAATATAAGTATATCTATTTGGAGCTGTCTGTAACTCGAAGGAATAACCCGAATGAAACAAAAATCGGTACACTTACTATTCGAGAAGGGGGAAGAAGAATGGAACAATAAAAAATAATTGCAGTAATCACTGACAGATGGCGCTACTGAGTGTGAAATGTAATGTGTAATACAAGAACAAAGAATTAAAACATCAAACCGAATGACACACCTAATTTATTGGAAAATGTCACAGTGAATGTGGTTACGCTTTTGTATAGCGGTGCCTATCATGTTCAGGTTCCATATGACCATTGTGATGGAGGATACAATCCAACGACATGCTGAACTGCGAAATGTAACGCATCAGGAGTGGTGTTTCGCACATGTCGTGATATGTGGTAAAGTCATTGAGTTTTGCGACACCTCACGGTACACAATATTACACATTACATTTCACACTCAAAAGAGCCATCTGTCGGCGATTACTGCAATTAATTTTTTTATTGTTCCATTCTTCTCCCCCCTTCTCGAATAGTAAGTGTACCGATTTTGGTTTCATTCGGGTTGTTCCTTCGAGCTACAGACAGCTCCAAATAGAGATACTTATATTATAACCACCCGATATTTTAAAAATACTAAACCTTAACGATGGCTGATAAAATTGGTATTATTCGTCATCATATCATGAGTACTCTCTGTGATAAAAATTTCATCGAAATCGGAGTGTACCTTTTGGGTAGGCTCTCTTGTTAGTAAAATCAGTGTTTCGGAACTAAAGTAATTGCATTTTTCAACACCGTCGCAGGAAACAAAATTTGAAGTTAAATTACTTAAATACAAGAGAAAAAACTTAAAACGAGAGATTCCTTTGCTAAACTGATCCAGGTGACGAAATCCAAAACTAGAGATTAGAAAAGGAATTTCAAACACAATTTATATGAAAAATGAGCATGGATTTGTTTATGCGAATTAACCCTTTTTATCCTGATGGTACTTATAAGTACCACTTTAACCCCTTCGCGACGAACGTCTTTTACAGAATTTTTAATCTGTTACCACCGGTTTTTCAAATGAGAAATTTTCACCTAATTGAATCGCAAAAATGCTATGATTAGATAAGGAAAACGTTACAAAAAAATAACTGGTGGGAATAATCGGGGATTCTGAGCATCTAAAAAGTATCTGGAAAATTAATTCAGGATATAAAGGGTTAATTAACAGGCTGTTTTGTTTTCTCTGTCTCATGTTTGCAAAACACAATTGTGATCCATGTCGTGTGAATTAAGGTGTAGCTGCTTTATCAGATCCAACTCAAAAAAGAAAAAAAACATGAATGCTTACATCCACATTTAAATTTCATATTACAGTTTAATTTGCCAAGAAAGGTAGATATCCGCAAGTAGCTCGAGAGTGAATTTCGTTTGAATGTTTAAAAACACATTGAGGAAGTTACCAACGACCGTTACGTAATTACAAAAATTATTGAATGCATTCAGTTTTGCAGTGCATTTGATCTCGCCTTTTGAAGGGATGTGATGAACACGAGGATTCAAAACAGGGCCTTTTCATAAGTCTTATAACATTTTAATAAGAACTTTTTTAGCAGAATTTGATAATATATAAATTATGAGATGAATGTTCTAAATATATATATATATATATATATATTAACACAAATCGATTGTAGAACCTTTAAATATTTTAATCCAAGATTTTATCTTATTCCGCCAAGTAGAATTTACGTTACATAAAAAAAAAAACACGTATTTCAGTTTCTTTTGCAGCTATTAAAAACTAATTTAATATTAATAGTTCAAATTTTTACATCAGCATAATTACTAAACTAGTGCATCGAATCACTTTCCATAGAGTATTCTAAGATAAAATTTTCGGTAGTTTCCAAATATGATGTAAAAATGAGGTTTTCGTATTAAAATTGTCAAAGTTTGTTACAATTTCAATGAATAATATTGATGGCGTATTTTTTTTTTCTGACGTAGTGTACTTTCTTTTGTAGAAAATAAAATTATATATATTTTTTCACCAATTGAGTGGTTTTTGTTTATTTCTTATAGTAGTTGCAGTTTTATTTTTAACTTGTGACAACACACATATATTGTAGTCTGTACGTTACGTCTAACCTACTTACATATTTATTTTCGTAATTTGTATATTGTGATTGTAAACTCCTATTTAAAAGAACACACGAGCCGCCACTGCTTCTATAGTACATTATGTGAATGAGTAATTTATTACATTGTAATAATATAAAATGTTTTACAATGTTTTTTTTATCTTCATATTGCTTATTTAATTTGATAAAATCAATGCAATATGGTTTACATGTGGAAGAATACAATTATATTTCTTATTTAGTCAATAAAATGATCCTTACTATCATTTTTGCACACCCTTGTATTCTGGCGAAGTAACATAAAGTTACGATGGTTATAAATATGTGAAAAAGGCTTTTTACTGCATCCAATTCCCTTTTAATGTATCAGGGTTGCAAGCTTTAAATTCATTTTTCTCTGTGTTTCAGTATATCAGTATGATCAAAATGTATACATATCAACATACATGTATACATACATGTCAACATACACTTTTTAATTAAATTGCTATTTTTTGGACAATCTTTAAGGTGCATAAATGAAGTACATAGTAATTTTTACTGTATTTTTACATATATCATAACATTTTATTTATTTATTATTCAAATAAATAACTTTGAAAATCTTATCCCTACCACTATAGAGCACACTTGTAAAATAAAATACAATAAATAAATTCGAAAAGTTCAAAATTGTAGGAGAAGATATGTTTTAAAACTTTCTTAAATTAAAAAAAAATAAATTATTCAAATTTTACCACAAGAATTGTATTTTTCTTGGTTAAATGATTAATAAAATGTCGAAAAATGTATTATAAGTTACTTAATCTTACAAAGTTTTTAAAGACATTAGTAAATTCAAATATATTTTATTAATTTTTGATTTGCTATTTGCCTATCAATTGATCATCATCTTAAAAAATAAGAAATAAATATAATGCGTCACGCATAGATTATGAAACACTTTCCAACACTTCCAAAATACTCTAACAAAACTTCACTGTTTAAGAAGGTAAAAGAAGATATCTAAATAATTATTAAAGCACATAAACACACTACGTCTTATCACTTTATTTATAATATTTTTTAAATTAAGACAATTTTAAATACACAAACCCAACATGAGTGAATATATGGGTCAATTTTTGTGTATTTAAAATTGTCTGGATTAAAAAATGTTGTTATAAATATCTAAATAAACATTTTAGTAAACGCACAGTACAGTTCAACACCCAATTTCAAGCAATTGATGCCCACAGTCAATTTACTCCCCTATTTAGTGTCTTGAAATATTTTGTGCAGTCCTCAATATGATCTGCAGATTTTTATACACACCACATATTAAGCTAAAATTTAATTCGGTTATGAAACGCATAACATGACTAACCGCATTTGAAAACGCACTTCCAGCGATTATCGCTTACAGACAGTACTGTAACCAAAATTATTTTTGTGTCGTTGGGGGAAATCATTTTCCACCATAGACCATAATGTAGCGTAATTCTTTTGCGCGTCTCCGTAAATGAATGATAAATGCCATCTCCATATTCCACAGAACGAATGTTGCATTGTAGCTTAATAATATATATCAATTTCAGTATGTTTGAATAGTGTAACTTTATTAAAATACACTGCAACCGATTTTTCCTCACAGACCATAATGTAACAAACTTTTTTGATAGCCCCTGTAAACGAACAATAAATGCTACATACTCCATTTTCAATAGGGAATGTCCTATGATAAACCTTACTAACATATACCAATCTCATGGTAATATAAGTATATTTACGCGAGTTAAAGCATAGGAAGGCGGCCAGACAGACAAACAGCCAGACGGACGGCCAGACAGACAGACATAGACAGATGGCCAAACAAACCGAAATCATAAACACTTTTCAACTATGTTGGACATACTTAGAAAGAGGCATTCCTCTTTGTATTTACATACATTCAGAGAAATATTTTGTTTTTAATAATCAAAAATTAATAATATATAAACGTACCTTTAAAATCCATTTTTATGCAGCAATAAAATCAGCAATATTTTTACCAAACTACGGTTCCAAATCACACTGATACAGGAGACTTTTCGCTGTTGGAACATGTGCGTCTATTTGGATATGTTACAAACGTCTGTAAAGCGATTCAACTGATATTTAGAAGTAGAACTTTTGCTATAACTCATAATATGCTATAAAGAATATGCGCTTGGTTGATTCTATAGAAAAAGATACTCAAAGAAGATTCATTGTTAGAATCAGGGTGTATATCCATCTTATAGTAGAGCACTGTTCGCAAGACCGAAAAATAACGAAATACGCCCTTTTTGGGATTTAAAAAAAATAAAGGAACTTAAAGGCATGACGGAACTACTGTGTAATTGTGAATTATGGAACGGCGAAAAGTGTAAAATATAGCTTATAAGTTAAATGATAAACTGGTATTTCAATTTTCTTTGTATGTTTTGTTATCAGTTTTCAGACTATAAATTTGGCCCGAGACAGGAAAACCCCGAAAAAGATACATTTTAATATTTTGACTCAAAAAGTACTCTAGAATCTATGAGTGTTTTGAATAAAATGACGCAAACTGCAGGTAAATACGATAATTAGATCAAAAGTTATAAACGCGTTTTATATTGTAGTCAGTGTTGTCAGGTCCGGTATGGCAAAAAACAGGATGACCGCTTTTTAATTGGAACAAATATATACATTTTATATACCGTAGACTCCCTGAAATCCACCACCCTAAGATTTGCACATCGTTTCCGATGTAAATAATGAAATTTTCATTTAAGATGTAGGTGTAAAATGTAAGTTTTTTTATATATATATATATACAGGGTCATTCATAATTCCCTCCGGGGTTTCGAAACGTTATAGTAAAAAAACGAAGACGAATATGAAAAAAAGAAACATATGAAATTATTCCGAAACTATTCAAGTTTTACTTACATACATTACAGGTGTTCTATGTGTGAACCCTTGGTCACACGGCATACATCCATGCGATAGTCCAGTTCCTGCCATACTCCGTTTCTTTAAATTTCCGGTACCACACATGAATTGTTTTGTCAGTTGGTCCCTGTTTTCGATATTTATTACGAAAGGCCCGTTGAACTGACACCACTGATTCAGATTTAAAGAAACGGAGTATGGCAGGAACTGGACTATCGCATGGATGTATGCCGTGTGACCAAGGGTTCACACATAGAACACCTGTAATGTATGTAAGTAAAACTTGAATAGTTTCGGAATAATTTCATATGATTCTTTTTTTCATATTCGTCTTCGTTTTTTTACTATAACGTTTCGAAACCCCGGAGGGAATTATGAATGACCCTGTATACATATCATTTTGTACACATTTTAATATATGATTCTGGTTAATATGATTCAACTCATGTTTTCTCATGAAGGAAGAATAAATTTATCTTTGAAAAAATTCAACATAGTGTTGATATCAGTGGCGATTGCGATATTTTAACCAAATAATTTATGTATTAATCAAGCTTTTTTGGCTATTAAGTATGGTTAAACATGAAATAAAACTATGTTATTTTAAGATTTTGATGTGACTTATTAGTGTACATCTATAAGGCGAGTTTCACTGAATAATTTAAGAAAGAATTATCTCATCATCATTATGCATATTTAGTTGTGAATTATTAATTATTTACTTGACCTTTACTTTTAATATTTTAAATGTTTTTTAAATTTTCTAATTTTTATTATTTTACTTAATTATTTTACTTTATTGAAAGCATTAATTATAATTTCGAGTACATTATTAAATTCAAATTATTGTTTAAAAAATGTAAACAAAACAGTGACCAGAAATTCACAAAATTCTAAAATCTACAAAACCTCTGGTTTTAAGCTATGTGGATTCAAGATAATCTATTGTATATGCATAAAAACAGACCTAACCAAAGAATATCTACTCTTCATATTCTTTGGTACAAACACGTTACACCTCTAACAAACATGTAATTTTTTAAAATCCTTATAAAAATTGTACATTATTTAATAAAATAAATGAATTATCATATAGGTGCACTGTTTTTATCATTTTCCAACATAGTTGAAAAGTGTTTATGGATTCGATTTGTCTGTCTGCATGCCTGTTCTCTAACTGACGTAAACATACTCGGATTGACATGTAATTTTTATATGTTAATGAAGCTCACTATAGAATGTTCGTAATTGAAAATGAAGTGTGTAGCTTTCATAGTTCGTTTATATGGACACACAAAAGAATTCCTTTACATTATGGAAAAATAGTTTGCGGTGCATTTTATTTAAATTGTCTATTTAGATATCTCATTTCATTGTATGAAAAAATCAAATGTCTTAATAATATTCTGTTAGTGTTGGAATGATCTATGCCTGATGCAAGATTGTTCGTTCTTATTTCATACAAATTAACTTGTATAAGTGAAATTCACTTTCCTTGTTAGTTATATTTTTTACCAACCCCAGCGTCAACATACATTAAGAAAATACATTATCGAATACAGTAAAAAAAATGTCACATAATAAAACGTGATGTGATTGTTGCAATTTTACTTAATTATTTTTACGTCCATCGAGAATTTAGTCTTCAGTCTGTCATAAAAGATTCCCACTGTAATCTATCTTTAAAAATAAAGTCTTTAAAAATAAAATATTTTATTAAGTCTTTAAAAATAAAGTCTTTTATCAAGTCTTTAAAATTTAAAGACTCATAAAGTAGACCTATAAAAGACTACGAAGTTTTTAAAAATTAAAGACTTTATATTGTTTTTCTGAAAATTTTCAATATTTTAAAGCATGTTATAACCTTTTTTTTTTTTTTGAAAAAAAACGAATTTTTATTTTTGCATATTTTTATTCCTTAAACCCTCAAAAAGTTTGTGGTAAAGCAATTTTTCGAAATTCGTGTTGGTTCAAAAGTTATCCGCCTTTGTGTTGCAATGAATAAGCTCATTATTAGCGTATTGTGCGCGCATGTAAAAACAAAAGAATTAAGAAAAAGGAAGTCCAGGAGGGTTCCTTATATCAGCCTGGTACCTGGTATAGATGATTTTATGCAAGTTTGAAATTGTCACTGTTACCTATGTTTAAAAACGTTGCAAAACTTTAAACCTGTTTTTATCGAAACTCTGTTTTACCAGGTAGAACTTGAGATTGGATAGACCAATTTGGTTGAAATTATCATGCTTTTCTAGTATATACTATTTTTTAGTCCCTCACGGACGCGTTTTTCAATATTCGAATTGTAAATTTTTTTTTGCGCGATTTAAATCCGAAAATTTTTGCCTAAATTCGACAACTTGAAATTTGAACGGCCGCCATTTTCTTCAGGATCGAAAAATTGATAAACCGATACGAGAAGGACTACAAACATCGTAAATTTTAAGGTTTTTTTTTTTTTTTTTTTTTTTTTTTTTTTTTTTTACAGATAAGCAGATTCCGCGATTCATCTGGTACCGCGGAACGCTTCAATTTTTGCACACCCTTGTATCAAAGGCCACCAGAGGACCATTTTCAATCGTTTTCCAAATGAAACATCGTTTTTAAACCTTCAAGATATGCTCTTTCATTTTCAAAAAAACCCATTATTATTACTGTATAATTGCGCTAAAAGAAATCTAATAAAAGTGAAAAAAATTTAGGTAATTTTTTTAAAAAAATTTAGGTAATTTTTTTAAAAAAAGTTATAACATGCCTCAAGAACTTAAAACAGAGTAAGGAATATCATGATATATATGGATTTATAAAAGAGATCATGCACACTGAAAAATCGGGACATTAGGTGTCCCGCCTAATGGTTCCACGCGACGTGTCTTTTAATCCATAGAAATCGGGATATCTGGCAACACTAGTTGTAACTGTCTGTGGTTTCCGTGCCCTCTTCCAAGATTTAAATGCATTTATCTGGGAATTTATTTTTTGAAGATTTGTCATATTTAAACTGATATATATAGCTAAATTTTTGTTAAAACTGTAGTTATGAGACATTTTACAATGATTATCGGTTATATGACCTTTAAATTGTTTTCAAAATTTTTATTTTGCGGGTAAATTTTTAAAGTATGATTCTCGTAATAAAAACAGTATCATAGAAAAAAGGCTTATTTTATAATAAATATTTTTATAAATTCCAAAGACGAGTAAATACGAGTTAATTTTCTTTTAGTACTCAAAAATGAATATATTATGTAAAAAGAGTTGGAGGAAAGGAGGACAAGATGACGAGCTCAGTTTTTCTCCCATCATGTCATACGAAGGAGAATATATAACAGAATCTGATCTGGTGCACATAGAGCTCCTTTAATAAAGGCTGAATCATCCGCCATTTAATGGGACGAAAAAGCTGTACAGGACGCGACGGCGAAGGTGTTGAAGGCAGCGATTGGACAAATCGCGACTTTGGACGACAACATGGTGGTTATTTTTTTCGACAAGATAGAGATGCGTCAGCTCTTCTTATAGGAGCTTTAGGTGCACCAGCAGAGTTGGGGAAATTTGTAATTTCAATTATCTGCAATCTAATTACAATTTAATTGTATGTAATTGATTATAATTACACACATTCAAGAACAGAAATTTCGTCAATTAATGGGATGGAGGGCGGTTCCGACTACAGTGCTGCAGGAATTTTTTACTGCACGTAATTGTAACTGTAATTAATTACATACAATTAAATTGTAACCATATTGCAGATAATTGCAATTTTAAATTTGCCCGGCTCTGCGCACCAGTAACCCTTGCTGGAGGTTCATGCAACTCACAATTAACAAATCTCTTCAGAGTAATCTATGAGTAATTGTGATCCAAAGCTCGATTTTCAAGTGTGTTGATGTAATTTTTGGACATCACAGTGCAAGGAATTACTCGTCTTTAATAGGTTATTTCAATCTCTCGCTAAAATACCTCAAAATACAATTTGAAAAATACAAATTCATACAAATTCATACGATCATTTATTTACAGTGAGGGAGATACTGATAAACCTAGTTCAAACAAATATGGCGGTTGAGCGGCAAGATGATGAGGTGACAAGTATCTACAGCTATATTTAAAACACAAGGCCGTTTTTATAGTCATCTGCCCTGATCTTCCTACTGAACCAATTTTACTAACTGTTTTTTTAAATGAAAGCTGTCGATTTGTAGATGATCCCACAACTAGCTATATTTTATAAAATATTCCCATTTTTTATTTTCATTTTAACCCTTAAATGCCTGATTTTTCAAAAATAAACTTTAAAATGTTTTTCGGCTTTTATTTTTCAAATAAATCATGGGAAAAATACTTTTAAAAATTATATTCTGTTTTAAGTATGGTTTACGACTAAAAACAGTTTGTTACTAATCGGCAATACTGGTCTTTAACTGAAAAAATAATTTAACTTGATAAAATTCTATAACATTAAACACACATGAATTATTAGAACTATGATGAGAAATAAATTTTACTTGCTCACAGCAGTCTAAAATAGGGTATTTTGCAAGCTTCCAAATGAAACAAAAAGTACATTTAGCAACAATTGAAAAAATAAATTTTCTTTATTCTTAAACAGCACAATACTTGTCATCTGATTGTTGAAAGTTGATTTAATAATATTGTCAGTATGTATTTTATTGGCAACATTAGGCTTTAACCTTCAGTATTATCCTAATGTTATTTTTAAAGACTAAATTGGGTATGTTGCCGAAAGGCAACACATGGCATTTAAGGGTTAGAAGTTGTTTATGAAATTTCTTCAAAATGGTGACAGTTGGATTAATTCCTTTGCTGTAGAGAAATGAGAAATAATGGGATTTGTTTATCTTTATGGATTATATCCTTATTGATGCCATTTTCTCATTGCAATTAAAAATAACTTTAATTGAACAGAAAATGACGTTACGCTTTGAAAAACACGCATTTTCCTCATAATGCTGTTATATTTATATTTTTTCATCCCACTGATACTGAGTTTTAGACGCTAGGTAAAATGCTTCAGTGAGTGAAAATAACGTCATATTTAAAAGAAAACGATCATTTAACGATCAGAAAACGATCATGATAAGACAAAATATTTTACCACGAATGTGTAAAATACATAAATATATGACAGAGATAGAATGACAGTGGAGTAAGTCAAAAATTTGAAAAATCTAGGTAACCATATTTTTTCTGAACGTATATTAATTTCTGTTCAGTGCGACAGTCAAATAAGTCATAGTTCATTTAGGGATTCGCTAGAGGGAAAACAAGTTAGACCACTTAATGCAACGGCAATACGACAAGTTTTAAAAAACCCCTCATTTCTCAAATTACTAAATATTGACTTACTCTACTGTTATTCTAACCCTCTCATATGTTACTAAGTACGTATAGGAATAGAGTTTAATTGTTAAATAATTTTAACAATTGAAGTTTATGGAAATATTATTTTGGTAACTCTAGATGAAAATAATATTTGTTTTAAGAGTTAGACTAACCAATGTAAGATGGATTATTTGTTATAAATTATTTTGTAGGTTTATTATAAATTCAATGTAACAGTTCTTTTTTAAACATTTTCTTTCGTCAAAATTCGACGGGTTCCACTTTGTATAAAAAATTATGACAGTTAGGACTGCATTATCTGTCAGAAACAGGTCAATGATGAATTTTGATTCCAATGGTTCATTCCCAAAGTTCGGGCTCATGCTGATTATTCTGGTTTGAATATAGATCAAGCCAGGCACAGACCCTTGCGATATGATTCTTGCTTTGGAACTTTCCATTTATAACCTGTTTTGAATAGATTATGAATGTGTGTGAGATGTTGTAAAATGTGGTTAATAAAGTTTGATAGATATCTCGATACATATTGTTATCTATAACAAATAGCTACCTATTCGTCATCTTACCATTATGCGGGACAATTCAGGAAACTTATATTTTTTGAGGGCGTTTCAAATTATTTCCGTTGGAGAGAAGGGTTGTAAAAAGGGTCTCATATCAATTACTGCTTTTTAATCCATTTACTAAGGAAAAATCTTGAAAACTTAAGCTCCTCATTTTATGCTCTTATCCCCTATTTTTTTTCAGATGGAATACAAAATTTTGAATATAGATAAAATTATATAGATAAAATATTTTAGTTAAAAAAATTAAACTTGTAAAAAATAATATACATTTGAGAAGGAATATATAAGGGAAGAGGGAAGAATTAAGTAATAGCGTTGTTTTTTCTTTTTTTAAGGATATATATATTTTTTTACTCCTCAAATAAAAATATGGAAAAAAAATTGAAACGATAGATAATGAATGTAGCTATTCCTAAATGTGTTTGTATGAACAAGAGAGTAGCGCTATATATGTATATATATAACACTAGTACCCAATTCCTCCTGCTTACCCTGTATAATTATACATTTCAAGAGAAACAGAAAAAGACCAAGCATAGATTATGAAACACTTTCCAACACATTCAGAATACTGTAACAAATCTTCACCGTTTAATATGGTGAAAAAAGATGATGTCTAAGTAAACAATTTCCAAAACACTCAACACATTTGAAAACCCAATTCCAGCAATTACCATCTATAGTCGGAAAAATACCCGAATTCTTTTGTGCAGCACTGTATAGGATCTATATATTTGTATATATATATACTACATAGCATGCCAAAATTTAGGTCAGTTAGGAAACGCTAAAAACAGTTGAAAATTCCCCTTCAGCAATTTCTGTCAATAATCGGAAATGTACCCAAATTTTTTTTGTACAGCCCTGTTTATCATCTATATAATTTATACACACCAACTAATATGAATAAACTAGGGGGGCTCAGCCCCCTACTCGCTAACGCTCGCCAACCCCCCGTGAATTGCAAAGCAATTCACATTGAGACTTCTACGCGGTCCCAGCTCGATTTGCTCGCTCGCCTTTTTTTATTTTTCTAGTAATTCTAGCCGGAATAAGTACTACAATAAATCATTTGAATATATGAAATTGACAATTTTTTAATGTAAAAAAGTAATTGAAAACTCCGTTGAAAACACAACTAAAAATGCATTTAGTTGATTCTACTAATGGGCATATAAATTATTTAAATACTATGAAAAAGGATCTTGGAAACATAATTAGTTTAAAACTTATTGCACCTATAATATTGTACAGCACGGCTTAAATTCATTAAAAAAAAAAAAAAAAACACTACGTGGTAGGAAGATAGTTTATCATCAATGATTGTTTAAATTTCGTTCGACATTTTACTATTCTAATTGATTATAGATTTCTGCAAAATAAATTATTTCTACTTCAATAAAACAGCAACAGATGGCAGCAGCGGCATTCAAGAAAGTTTATATTTTATTATCTCCGATTTTTTGTGTGAGTGAAATTCGTAAATAAATTCTAAATAAGTGTTGAGAATTCATTTGAAATTAACAATATTACTCATAATTAAAATGAGGAATCATCTCAGACGCTTTGGATTACGTTCATATTATTTTATTTTTAATAATTGCTAGCTTGAGTTTCACTGCTCTGACACTGACCGCCATATTGGAGGCGGAGCTAACACAATTTTGTCTGTTTATTGGTCTGAGCTCTGGAAACTACGGTTGTTGCCAACGATAAGGTAGAAATTCAGCCCTATTTCCGCGCCACGTAAGACAAATATTATGAATAAATTAGTACCATTTAAAAACGCATGCCACAATTAAAAACGCATTTCCAGAAATTATTGCTCATAGACAGTACAGTAAAGGAAATATTTTCTGTGTTCATGTAAATGAACGATGAACGCTATGCACACCCTATCCTATAGTAAGCATGTTGTAGTGCACCTACATGATGTATATCAATTTCAATTTTTTTTTAAATAGCTTAACATCATTAAAATACACCATAAACAGTTTTCTCCCATAAACTACACTGTATTGGCATTCTGTTGAGTCTCCCTGTAAACGAACTATAAATACTACACACTTCATTTTCAATACCGAACATGCCATAGTAAACCTCAATAACATAGACCAATTCCATGGCAATCTGACAATATTTACGCGAGTTAGAGTTTGGACAGACAGACGGACAGACAAATTGAATTCATAAACACTTTTCAACTATGTTAGAAAGTGTTAAAAAGAAAGCTTTTGTGTTCCGGGCCACCTTAAAATTTCTTACATTTTAATCTCGATGTCGGTTATAAAAGAAAGAACGATTTCTTGATGTCCTAGGCACATTATTCTTCGCTCCCTCCCCCACCCGAAATTGTCACTATAAATAATCTTGAATCTGTATACGTTTTCTGCACCTCCCCCAGCCTAGTCAACTAAAAATAAAAGTTTTCAAAGACGTGCATGTTCGAAGTTTTTTCTAGTACTGAAATCAAAGTCTAAATTTTAAAACAAAGTAGACTTAAAATTCTAGTTCTGGATGAAATATAAAGCTATACGTTAAATTCACATGGGAAAATGATATACATTGCTCAAATTATTTTCCCCCGGTTCAGTAAAAATTCCTTTTATAATTATATATAAAGCAACATATTTCTATCCATAACAACAAATATTTAAAAAAAAAATCTAATTTTCACCATTCGGCTTTTTTTTAATTATGCAGGATGAGCACAAAATCTTACCCTGATTATAAAATTTGATTACAAAATAATCGTTGAATGTAGTAGTGTAATTTTTGTGTCATTGGATAGTTCACTTTTAACAGTTTTGTTGTGCAATTTTGTTGTGATCGTGTTTCCTCACGAGAAAAAAACATCACCGCTAACCTTTACTTAGACTTATTGGAATTAAGAGCCTACGCTAGTCACGCGAAGAAATGCTCAAGCTAATGTTAAGTCTATGGGAAGGTTCTTTCGCGATTTCTCGCTCGCATTTTAATATTTTTAAATGATTTCTTTTGCACAGGATAGCTGACGCCGATCGCTAACGTTGTTAATTTTTACTTTTTCAATTTTGGTTTCAGTTTTTTTACATAAAGGTACTTTCACTTTCAGAACCGGTTCCAACCGGTTCTAAAGCCAAAAAAGTAAAAACTAACAACGATAGGGATCGGCCTCAGCTGAAGTATGCAAAAAAATCATTTAAAAATATTAAAATGCGAGCAAGAAATCGCGCAAGAACCTTCCCATAGACTTAACATTAGCTTGCGCGTTTTTTCGCGTGACTGATGTAGGCTTTTAATTATTGCATCTCAGTTAGAAGGATTTCAACCAAGGATTATTTATCAGCAAGATGGAGGACCTCCTTACTGAGTTTCCATAGTTCGCGAGTTTCTAGAAGAAAAATTTCGTGACTGGTGCATTGGAAGGGATGGACCAACACCAAGGCCTCCCCGTTCTCCTGACAAGTAAAGGTACTATAGTCTGTGGCGGCGAATTTCGATTTTTATAGCTCATTCGATTTGTCTCATTGAGCTTAGTAATTTTATACCTTGCATATTGGCTATTGAGTTTTTATCACCATCAGCAAGAAAACACCGGCCACGACAGACAACACACCAGCACTACAAGATGAAAACATAAAGCCCACATCCAGCCAAGCGCACACACAGCAATGCAAAAAGAAACTCCGCAACAACGCCATTAGACACACACTCATAATAAAAGGAAAAGAAGACATCACATGTAATGATATTGATAAAACCCCTACAACAAAACACATATATATCTCCAATTCAGCCAAACAACATCTCAAGAAAAAGAAACTGCATCGAAATAGAATGCAACACTATCAACGATCTCAACACCCTGAAAAACGACATACACAGACATCAAGATCTTAATAAAACACTACAAGTAGTCCCAAAAACACTTCCACAGCAGAAAATGATCCTCCTGAATGTACCGACACACACACCAGAAGAAACCATCAAAGCAGCAATAACAACAAGATTTGAAATAACCGCAGAAGAAATAAAACATCCTGAAAACACTTCAAAATAGAAGAAAGGATGCTGCAAAAGACCTCATCCTTCTAATTCCTAAGACACTAGGGCACTCAATTATAGAGGATGGAGGCCTCATCATTGGCTTCAAATCCTACTTCCTGAAACCACACACCACCGTACCACGCTGCAGACGCTGCCAGTCACTAAAGAACACAGGAAAACACTGCAAGAGTGAGCTACCAACATGTGCCAACTGCGCGGAAAATCATGACGATTCCAACTGCTCTAAACCACCCTGCTGCATAAACTGCCATGATCACAACAAGAAAGAAAGAACCCACTTCAACACACAGCATCAGGCATCTGACTCGACCTGCACAGTGTACAGAAGTCTCTACAAATTTTTCAGACGCCAACTTGACGAGGAATTCACCCCAACATCATCTTACACTACATCAGCACCACAGTCACATCAGCAGCCACCAACACTCCACCGACAACAGTTTGCACACAACAACCAACAGAGACGTACCCAGTACATCGACACTTCAAACGATCGTGAGCCACCGTGGGGATACCAATCTCACATGTATGAACCATATTAGCTCACCACTCTACCACCTCCACATCAAACTATATCATCACCTGCTTTCACCGCCCGTACGTGGTCTCAGCGCATTTGGTGTGGCGCTCCTTGTCGCGTGGGGATCACATACGGCTCACTGCAATCACCTGGTGTAGTCGTACTCGAACTGTTACATCTGGTACAGTCGTACCCCCGAACTGCACATCACCCCCTTCACCTTGTCTGTCGCTGCCTGTCGCGTGGTGACGCTGGTCACAGCGACAGACTTTTGTTTTGTATAATTTTTTTTTTTTTTTGTCTTTGGTTCCTGCCGCCTGTCGCGTGGGGCTTTGCCCGGCAGAATTTTGTACTGCCACGTTTAATCCCTGCGTGCCAGGGAGCTAGCCGGGGAAGACATTAAACGCTCAACGGCTGGGTTCGCCCTCAGCCGAGTGGTCTTCCTCAGGCATTAAAATTAAAAATTAAAATGACAGAGGGCAAGGGTCAAATTTCAAAATTTCGTTCAGTGAAAAACAGATGCCTTTAAAGAAATAAGTGGGATTTAAGTTTACTAATTGATTTTACAGTGCCATACATTACCAATAACTGCTATAAGGTTATATTATTGCCTATGTTCAAGTATGGATTTGCCAAAGGAGGATACATTGATAAAGACGAAAACTACGTCACCCCTACAGACTACTGTTTTAAAATTCCAGAAAGAAAGCAGAGCTGTTTTAAATGCGTCGTCGAGTCAGCTGAAGAAGTCTTTGGTAGTTGTGCGCACTGTGAGAAATATTTTTGTTTTACTCACTTCTTCAAAATGAACAATGTGTCAAAAATTGACTATCATCAATGCATGTCAGTGTAAGAACCATAAATAAATTAAAATCTTACTTATTTCTTTGACTGGTTTTCGATGAACGAAATTTTAAACTTTGACCTGGCCCCCTGTCATTATCAAAACTCAATAGCCTATATGCGAGGTAGCAAATTACTTAGCTCGATGAGACGAATCGAATGAGCTATAAAAATCGAAATACGCCGCCACGGACTATAGTACCTTTACTTGTGAGATTACTTCGGTTGATTTTTTCTTTTGGGGCTATATATCAAGGATACAGTCTTTGAAACACCAGTTGCTGACGTTGAAGAACTGAAGGATAGGATGCTGTGTGTACTGTTACAGAAGACATAACACGGGGCGAGAACAAGAATACCACGGTGACATTCTTCAAGCTACCAAAGGTCAAAAGGCAGAAATTTCAAGAAGTATTGGTCTTATTAAAAACTTTATACTAGTACTTACAATGTATCCAAACAACCATAGATCTAATTTTAATAGTTTTTGCACAATAAGTATTTATCATCAGGGCAAGACTTTGTGCTCACCCTGCACATTATCGTACAAAATCTCGTTAATAAGAACTTTCACAAAAGTTACTTGGATTGAGTAAATTTAATGCATGAACATTTTATTCCTCATTTCGTAGTCATTTTAACAAAATGATTTAACAGTTAATTTTATTAAATTTTTTAAAAAGCACTTTGCGTTATTATGTGCTACGTACAGAGAAAAAGTAAGTTTTTAAATAGGAATATCACCCCCCCCCCCTCCAAATTTGAGGTCCTGAGCACACGCCACTGTGCCTAGTCATAATCAGGCCCTGCTTCGTAGTTGCCCACGCTTTTGGAAACTCTTTCCTTATCTTCAGAAACATTTTGGGAAAGATTACTTCAGAAATCTTTTCGAAAAAAAATTGCAGAAAGGCAACCTCAGTAACGAATGTGTTTCCAAACTTTTCGGAGAGCAAAAGGATCATTTTATCTCATATTTCTTTTTGTAAATCTCGGAAACCTATATTTTCTGAAGGCTCCGATTGTTTTTTCTACAAATGATTTCAGAAGATAACAGAAAGGTTTCCGGAATCCGGGATAACGACGTGGTTACACTGAATAGTCGTAAAAATTTCTGATTTTTTAGGATAATTTTCTGCAATTTCGTTATAGTGTTAGATTGTTATCTCATGAAATCAAATTTTAGGAACAAACAAAAATTAATTAGAGCAAGTAAAAGTATAATGGTAATCTTGAATTAGGAAAGGGAGATTATTATGAAACATAAGTAATAAGTTAAACGATAAAAATATTCTTAAATTTTGTTTCTATATTTTGTTGCGAGTTTAAGGCGGTTTTGAAAATTACATTTTCTCAAAATAATAATAGTCCAACGCAAAACCTTCCGATACATTCATTTTTAAATGTCAGAGCATAAAATTGGCAGCCCCTGCGTGTCAGGGATTCTCCAGGTGGGGGGTAGGGCCTACACCTGATATGTTGATTTTGGTAATCCGTACCCCCCCTTAGGCAATCAGGTATGGCTATTGTCGGGAGTTGGAAGTCGCCATAACAAGCTCCTGCGTCATCTAATGTTCTAACGAGGCTAACGAAAAGGACAGGCTACCGCGGTGCATTCCACTTATCTTTTTTTTACAACCGCTAGAGTGACGTGTTGCTCTTTTCGTACACTTGCATTGGTGCATTCGAGCATCACGTGACTCCCGCGGTCTGTAAAAAAAGATTTGCCTAAAGCACCGCGGTAGCCTTTCTTTTTCGTTAGCCTCGATGTTCTAAGTAATGATACGTTTGTTAATTCGTAAAATCTTGATAGAACTTGGCTAAGAATTTATGCGGCGCACCTGAGATCCTCTCACGGCACACCGGTAGAGTCTACACCTAATATGTTGATTTTGGTAATCCGTACCCCCCCTTTGGCAATCAGGTATGGCTATTGTCGGGAGTTGGAAGTCGCCCTAACAAGCCCCTGCGTCATCTATGTTCTAAGTAATGATACGTTTGTTAATTCGTAAAATCTTGATAGAACATGGCTGAGAATTTATGCGGCGCACCTGAGGTCCTCTCACGGCACACCGGTGGAGATTAGAGTCAGGACTAGTGTTGCCAGGTGTCCCAATGTTCAGGGGTTCCAAGAACCGTCCCGCGGATTCACTGCGCGGGACGACAAAAGTCCCGATTTTTTATGATGCACAAAATCCCTTAACTTTCTTTTAGCGCCATGCTATCCGTTAGTTTGCATCGAGTAGAACTGTAATACAATAAAATCTTTGAAAACTGAACTTGTCTAAAAAGGAAAATTTTTATGATTAATGCGAAATGAATACCGTATAAATGTACTTTATAAGGAGGAGAAACGGATTATCTTAGTAGGTCCCTAACAATTGTGTTTTTACAGATTTTACTGTGCTTTGTTGAGGCCCGTGAAAACGGAACCTGCTTATAACGGAATTCTATCTTAAACGTAAAAATTTCATGGTCTCTACGGAAGGAATACCATATAATTATAATTCCTCATTCTCAAACCCCTGTTAAACGGAATTTTATTACTGTAACGTGCAATTCTGATTTCAAAGGTTTTACTGTTTATAAAACCCTTTAAAGACGGAATCTCAAATAATCAGAAAAATATTCCGTCTTAGCAGGTATAATCTTATGGCTTTCTTTTAGCCATGAGTACAGAAATTTCCGTTTAAGACAAGATTCCGTTATACACACCGTTTTCATAGGATTTACTGTATTTTTATGTCCCGATTTAGAAGCTGCTGCCCCGCTTTTTCTGCCTCTCTGTCCCGCTTTTTTGTGACAGTGAACCTGGCAACATTAGATACCATTCTATTCTCTACCGGCAAAAAATTTTCGTCTACCTGCAACCCGACCTAGAGATCTGTACGGGTCGGAATTTCCAGGGTCCGGCGGTCCCAGTGTAAAAATTATAAGTTCGGCCCGTACTTGGCCCGTTTATGAGTTTGCAGTTCACGGACCGGCCAGTTGAAAAATCAGTGAAAACAGGCCCGGCCCAGCTCGTGCAAAAATCAGTGAAATCAGGCCCGGCCCAATCTGACTCAATTTCTACAAAAAAATTCCGATTTTTCTTAACGTACAATTAAGTTTCTTTTAATGGATTCTGCATACATATTTATGGGAAAATTTTACAGTATACCACCGCCCCCTGAATACTAGGCCTGTGCGCTGATAAAAATGGCGCCTGTCGCAGGCGGATTTTTTTTTCAGCGTTTGAACGATCCCTCGAATTTCAACACCAATAATTTCTAAAAGTTTTTTTCGCCGCGTTTTTCTGAGATCAAATAAGTCAAAGAAAACTTTTAGATATTATTGGTGTTGAAGTTCGAGGGACCGTACAAACGCTGAAAAAAAAATCCCCCTTCGACAGCCGCCATTTTTGTCAGCGCGCAGGCCTAGTATTCAGGGGGCGGTGAGTATACTTTAGATTACGTTCACAAGCCCTAGAATACAGAATATCAACATTAATGATCAGTTAGACTGTTAGACTATTACATTCAAATAAAGACATTAAAAAAATTAATATAGTTTAGAATAAAAGAAAAAAAATGGTTAAAAACATCATAACTTCTGTTGCTGTATAATAAAAAAAGTAAATTTTTGAAAATGTATCTCAATAATTTATTAAACATTATTTCCAAAGATTCCGTTAACAGAAGTTCATTACTGCTATTGCAATTTTTATAGAAAAAATTGCTTGCTCGACAGGTCCTGGGAACAATTAAGTCCAGTTCCGGTCCGGCCCGAATATGTAGAATAAAATTTAAGCCTTACTGATCCCTACCTGCACGAGTCCGCTGAAAAAATTACGCCCGGGCTCAGACACGATGTGACTGTCCAATGCCGATTTCATCGCTGACATGTTATATTTCTGTATTGATGTTGCCAAGCTAGCATTGCCTCGTGCAGCACATTTATACTTATTCTTGTCCCAGTCATGTTCATTGAAAATTTTCCATATTTTATCAGCTTAGTTTGATCCTGTTAAATTTGTTATATCGGGCCAGTCGGCCCTCTTACTTTTTTTATCGGCCTGGCAGGCCCATTTAATTTTTTAATCGGCCCGGCCCGTTTATTAAATTTTACCGACCCGGTCCGTTTATTTTTTATCGGCCCGTCCCGTTAAAAATTGTCTTTATCGTGCCGGCCCGGCCCGTTTGAAAAATTGCCTTGATTTTGCTAAATCGGCCAGGCCCGGGCCCGTGCAGACTTCTAACCCGACCCAATTCCGAAATACTTTCAACTTGAATACGCCCCGAAACTCGCATTAATAATAATAATAATAATAATAATAATAATAATAATAATAATGATGGATGTAAATGTGGAAAAATAATCTTTAATCATATCTCAAATATCTTTAAGTCGAAAAATGAACAGGTAAAGAATCATTCATATACAAATATATAGTTTTCCGTCTGAAACAATATTGTGGACTTTGTTTAGAAAAATCGGATTAACAAGAACCGGACTGGTAAGAATTCAAGCTGAATATGAAACCAACGCAAACGGGAAACTGTTAGACTCAAACTCAACCCAACTCACAAAGAAAAAATATAGCGTCGGGTGTGGGTGAAATCGGGTTACCCGCCCCGATGCAACATGCAAGATTCTAATTGAAAATCAATGGGTTACAGTGTGCTGCAGTGGCGCAGCCAGAATTCGGTTCTAGGGGGGGGGGGGGGATTGAGTTTATAATAAAGATGGTCGCCGGTTATATGAATCATCGGTTAATGGAATCAGTCTTTTAAATGAATGAAATCATAATGCTTTTCTCCGCAATTACGTTGGTTATGATTCATTTAAACAGCGTTTACAATATTAGAAGCGCGATAGAATTAACTAGTCGTTGGGGGCCACCGTAATACTTACCCATCATGTATATGTATAATGTAAAATATTAAAATAAAAATGTGTAAACTACTTATAAAATGCATTGCAATTCAAATAAAATCGTGGCTTGATGACGTCATAAAAAGGCTCGATTACTGAATTGCTTGAAAGAGGTTTTTCCTTATAACTCCAAAAATAATACTCCTATTAACTAGCGGTTTATTGCATCTGATTAAGCGTCAAAATTCCAATTAAAATATATCTTTGAAGTGAAATTTGGATGAAATACAGGGTCATGAAAAATCGAAGAGTGTGGAAAATAGGATTACAAATATCTCGGCAACTCATTATCCGATCAACTTCATGTTTTATGCAAAATTTATGTTTTTTTATTGTTTTTTATATTTACTACTTAAAATAAACAATTTCGAAAATTTTTATATACCTTTCATCAGAACGAATATTTCGAGAGTCCGAAAAAAAATGTTCCGGTTAATCGAGGTTATTGAAATGAAATAGGCTTCTTCCCATTATTACATTAAGTACATACCAAATTGCAAGTATCTATCTCAATTTGTTCGGGAGATAGAGCGTTTACAGACACACAGACACACACACAGACGGACGGCAAATTTTTTTTTCTAAAAATATGTTTTTTGGAATCTCCAGTGTCTGAAACGTGTAAATCCGTCAAAAAAAATTTTTCGATTTTCAAAACGATTACAAGACTTACCCTATACTACGTATGATGGGTAAGTAAAAATAGCTAAAAGAGGAACCACAACTAATTTATAAAATTTTAACGATAAATATACGAATCTCCATCATAAGCAAGAGTTCGTTGCAACATTACCAACAAATGAAATATAGTCTTTAAATTTGTGTACAGACCCCCTCAGGGCTCGGAAGTAGCGCGCTACAAGTAGCGAAACTACAGTAGCCGCTACTTTTTCCAGTAGTTTGTAGTGTAGCGCGCTACATTAAAAAAGTGTAGTGTAGCGAGTAGCGCGATACAAAATATCAGTAGTTTGTAGCGCGCATCGACGCTACTTTCAGAGGGAGGAAAAAAGGTCCCAATCTTCAAATCACATGATTATAACTCGTTTCTTTCGTGCGAAATATGTTCTCTGCAACAATTTGCGAACGTCAGCGACAAATCTCATTTGCAGTGTCATATATTTCTCCATAGACGACGGGCACAGTCACAAATTAGCTGTCATTTTCACAGTTTGGGTGTCAGAAACTTCGTGTACTGTTATTTAAATCCATAGAAATCTTCTCAATATAATGTATTTTTATACGACTACGATTTTTTTTAGCAAAATATAGTCGTCTGGCTATGTTAAATCTTTATTTGACTAATTTCTTCTACCTTTTGCCTCCCACCCCCAGCAAGCAAAGAAATGTAAAATCCTTATTAAAAAAAGAAAAAGAATGGATTTATCTAAACATAAATCCTCTAAATTATCCCTAATCTCTCAAATTCACGCTTCCCCATAGTAGCATACAAAGGAGTTTAAAATATTTTTAAATCTTTATTTTTATACAAAAATAAAATCTTTCACTCATTTGTCTAATGACAACAAATAAAAATTATTGCCTTGTCCCCAAAATTTACGCTTCCCTTTTTGCCCCTCCTCCAGCATACAGTTTCAAATATTTAAAACTCTTTATTTTAAAAAAATGTCCACATTTGTTTCTACCTAATAATAATATATAAGTAACTATCTAAATTGTCCCCTAACTTCCCATAATTTACTCTTCTCCCCCCCCCCCCCCACAAGCATACAAATAAATAGAAAAATTTTAAGTTGTTTGTATTTCTATATAAAAGAAATCTTCTGCACATGTTACGTGTCTCTAGATTTAGAGGTGGCCGCTATTCAGAGATATAAGCGTTTTCAAATATATAAATTTTAGGAATTAAAAAGTGGCGCTAAATAGAGGTGGCCGCCTTTTGGAAGAAAAACCAGAATGGATGTCTTATTGTACATAGATTTTTAACCTGAAAAAATATTTTGGACATTCTTTTGAAATTCGGGTCAACCCGACCCCTACCCGCTAGAGTCAAAACCCAACCCGAAACCGATCCGAACTCGAAATAATGAAATTCAACCGGATCCACAGTAAAAAAGTGGAAGTCAACCCGATCGGAATCCGACCCATAACAAAAAAAATCTAGAGCCGGGTCGGGTCGGGTGCGGGTAAACCGACCCGATGCAGGACTCTAAACGGTATACAACTAAAAATCTAATCTTTAAATGTTTTTTAGGTGCGTTCGTAATTATATAAATACGTAGCACCTATTGTCGTCGCTTGGTCCGTCCGTCCGTCTGCATATAACAACGCAAAAACTACCCAACCGAATGGTTTGAGATTTAAGATATATTATCTTTGCAGAATTTTGTCGAGACATTTCAAATTTTATTAAAATCGAATCAAAACTTTAGGAGATATTAATAAAAATATTTATTAAGAAATTTGAATTTTTTTTTTTTTTAATCGGTGCTTTCTTGTTAGAGGAGCTTCCGATGGATGTTAAATCGTCAAGCGACCGATACACTTATTTTATTACAGAAATTAATCTGCAGACGATATAATTCATTTCACAGAATTAAAAATCATCTAGGTCTGAATATTTATATAACTAGCTACAGTACGAACGCACCTCGTTTGTCACGTTTGACATACAATTTCCAACTTGTTTAAAATTAGTTGCGGTTTCAAAACTTCCATTTATAACGAAATACTATAAGAAGCAAAACGCTAAATAATCGTTTCCCGTCTTCCTGTCGATCACACAGTTTTTTGCCATAACAAAATTAGAAGTATCAAGAATTAGAATTGTAACTATTCAGCAGAAATGTTTCAGCTGTGCAGGAGCATTCGTTATAACCATTATCGTACCAGTAGTTGAAAAAGTATGTTTATATTAACTTCCTGATACGAATTCTAAGATTAACAAAACAGACAGGCACGCATTTTGCTTTTGTGAAACTGTGATCTGCGGTTTATATAGACTTTTAATGTGAAAAAATATTTTGGACATTCTTTTAAAAAACCGGGTCAACCCGAACCCGACCCGCAAGATTCAAAAAGCCAACCCGAACCCGAAAGAATGAAAGCCAACCCGACCCGCAACAAAAAATTTGAAGTCAATCCGACCCGAACCCGAACCGCAACGGGAAAATATAGCCGACCCGAACGGCGGGTCGGGTCGGGGTAAAAGCGGGTAACCCGACCCGATGCAGGATTCTAAGCGCTAATGTGATACATCACTCTCATAAATGTGTAAGATTATTACAATTTTTGTTTTGAAATTTCCTCTTTAAAAAAAAATTCCAACATAATTAAAAAGGTTCTATGAATTTGCTTTGTTTGTCTGTCCGTGCTCTAACTCTCATAAATATACTCCGACTGCCATGAAAGTTTTATGTTATTGAAGTTTACCATAGAATGTTCAGTATTGAAAATGAAATGTGTAGCATTTATATCTCGCTTACAGGGACGTTCAAAAGAATTCTGTTACATTATGGTCTATCGGGAAAAATCGTTTGCGGTGTATTTAATTAGCGATGATTACTAAAGTAGCGAAGTAGTGACTACTTTTGGAAAGTAGTTTGTAGTCGCTACTTTTAAAAATAAGTAGTTGTAGTTGTAGTTAACTACATTTTTTATAAAGTAGTTGTAGTTGTAGTTCGTTACAAACAAAAAGTAGTTTTTCCGAACCCTGGACCCCCTACGAAACAAATGATTCGAAAGAAACACCGATTGCAAAAATCTGCTCATAATCGAAAAATAGCTTTTTATAACTTTAAGTACTTTTTTAAAATTCTTACTTTTGCAAAGATTTTTTTCCTGGGTACGCACATAGCTTGGTCATAGATATAACTGAGAGCAAAAAACGCAAAAAAAGCCACTTGAAACTGAGATAGGCTTACAATGTGTATGTTTTTTTTTTCTCTGGAATTCGATGATCTGTTATTGTTTCGAACGTGGAACAAAGACAGAAATGCAATTAAAAAACAGACCACTGTATACTATATAACTCAAAGCGTCTCTGTGAGAGTATATATGACCCATCTTTTACTATAAGACGTCTCGACAAAGTGACGCAGTCCAAAAATCAAGTTTTGACATAACCTATGCGTGTAATATGCGCTTTCACAGTTTTAAGTAGAATTTTCGCCGTTTAATTGAATCACATTGTGGTATAGAATTTGATTTAAGAAAGCGGTGGATTCTGCCAAGGCGGAAAGGCCAAAAAACTTAATTTTAACTTTAGTTGTTTTGATTCATATGAGCGGCAATTATAGTAATTTTTTTAGCTCTGGGGGGGGGGGGGGGTTAACCCCCAAACCCCTCCCTTGGCTGCGCCACTGGTGTGCTGCGAAATATAAAAAGTTGAAAACACTGTCATAAATAACAAAATGGAAAGCATTCTGAGGTTTTTATTTTATAAATTTGCCAGTAGATGGCAGCACCAAATGTAATAAGAAATTTAATCATTCATAATTATGACTTACATGAATGCAGACTATCTACATTCTTCTCTACACGTCTACTCTACATACATAATAACTTATTAATTATCTTAAAAAACATATTGCGCCTAATTTTTTTATTAACAAAATCATACTTACAAAATTGTTAATAAAAAGAAGTAAGGTACTAAACAAAACAACTTATGAGCGAGATTTCATATGTCTCTTGTTCTAACAAAATGGAATAATAATTTTTTAACATCAACTCGTTATGGAAAACGAATATTAATTAACAATTACGGTAAATTCTCAGTTTTTTATTATAAAATAAATAAATAACAAGATTAAATTATTGATTTAAGGAAAAATAAATGTTTGAATTATGTTTGTAAAAGTTTGAAATTATGCGGAATATGGTCGGAAAAAAAAAGTGCTAACTATACCAAGTTATTTTAACCAATCAATTGTCCCAAAAAACAAACGGGAATAGCCATTCGACTGGAAATTAGGTCTTCTTTCAACTTATGTTAAAAAATAAGCTTAGGGGTTGTCGTCATACAGAAATTGCACCAAACTCTGAAATTTCCAATACGAGCACACAATTTTGACATCATATTTGGCTTTTGGATAAATATTACCTAAAGGATACCAAACGGGAAGTTATTCTGTCAAGTAGTTTAGAAATTATGAAGGTTTAAAGTTTGGAACGCCCAACGTTAAAATCATTTGTAATCGTTTCAAAACAGATTGAAATGCAGGTAGTTTTTTTAAACATAACTCTAAAACTAATGGGCGGAATGAGCTGTAATTTTGGATTCGCATTTTTGAAGCTTCTAGAAATCGATTTCTATCAAAATAATTATAGATTACAATTCATAATTTTTTCGAAAATTAATTTTGAAAAAATATATTTTTAACACTTTCCAACCTCGTTGAAAAGTGTTTATGACTTCGGTTTGTCTGGCCGTCTGCCGTCTGTCCGTACTCTAACTCCCGTAAATATGCTCGGATTGCCCTGCAATTTTTATATGTTATTGTCGTTATTTGTAGCATGTACCCTATTTCAACTTAAGTGTGTAGCACTTATAGTTTTTTTTACAGGGACACTTAAAAGAATTCCGTTACATTACGGTCTATGAGGAAAAATCATTTGCGGTTTATTTTAATGATGTTACACAGATTCAAATACATTGTAATTGATATATATCACTAAGATGCATTACAAGGAGCTTAATATGGAATATGGTGTGCATAGAACTTATAATTACTTTACAGGGACAGTCAAAAGAATTTCGTTACATTACGTCTATGGAGAAAAATCGTTTGCGGTTTAATAAAATAATGTTTCACTATTTTAAACGCATTGAAACTTATATATATCATTAAGGTGCATTACAAGAGGCTTACTACAGAATATTTTGTGTATAGCAGTCATCGTTAATTTACAGGGACACACAAAAGAATTCTCTACTGTCTGTTAACAATAATTCCAGAAGTGCGTTTTAAGTTGCTGAACGCGATTTTAAATTTAACTCACTTTTGTCTATTACTTGGTGTGTATAAATTCTGTATTTCATATACAGGGCAGCACAAAAGTTCGCGAACACATTTCCGTTTATTGAAAGAAACTCCAGAAAGAGAATTTTAAACTGTGCTACGCGTTTCCTAACTAAACTAAAATTTAGCATCCTATGTAGTATATATACAAATCTATAGATCATATACAGGGCTGAATAAAAGTATTCGGATATTTTTCCGAATATTGTATATGTTGGAAATATATGTTGGAAATTCCTGGAATTACGTTTTTAAATATGTTATGCGTTTTCCAAATTGTTTACTTAGTTGTTATCTTTCAGCTTATTAAACGGTAATGATTTGTAAAATTATATTGAAAGCGTTGGAAAGTGTTACATAATCTATGCTTGACGCATAATTTTCCGTTCTTGTTTGGAATTAATTAAGACCTTTGCGAGGCAACTCTAGATTACGACTAGTATGCCTAAAGCTAGTGCGGGTTCTGCCTGGGTAATGCTTTGATACTAGTTTTTTCTCCACTTTTACCATTAATTAAAAGTGGATCCAGTGAAGTGTTGCCAGGGCTACTTTTTTTAAAAATTCACTTTTCTTGATTGCTCCCATTTGCTTGAGAAAATAAAATTCGCTTTATTTAATGACAGATTAAATAAGGCGAAAACAATGTGATTTATACAATTTTAAGAAAGTGGTGCCAATCAAGCAATCTGAATTGAAACAAGAACAAAAAATCAAGCGTCAAGCATAGATTACGAAACACTTTCCAACACAGCCAGAAAACTGTAACGAAACTTCACCGGTAAATAAGGTGAAAGAAGATATGCAAGGAAACAGTTTAAAAAACATATGACACATTGAAAAATACAGTTTTCAAAATTACCTTCCAGTGTCAAAAAAATAGTCGAATTTTTTTGTGCAGCCCTGTATATGATCAATAGATGTGGATATATTGTATGATAAAATTTAGTTCAGTTAGAATATTCACATTTAGCAATTTTCGACAATCGATGGAAATGTACTTGAAATCTTTTGTACAGCCCTGTATATTATCTGAAGACTTTTGTACACACCAAATACACTGCTCAAAACAATTAAAGGATATTGGAAGTTTTATATAAAATAAACATATAAACGAAATTTTTTTTGCCGAAAATAGAAGAAGAGAATCACAAAAGCAAATTTTTCTGGTTTTCAAACTGTGGAGTATGCAAATTTTGAGTTCGACGTCAAAAACGTCGCTTCAGCGGCAGCGAATGAAATTTGACTTTCAACTGAATAAAAGAGAATGAAGACAAGGATGATCGGCATTCAGTGATTGCTTTGTTTCGATGAGTACGATGTCTCAGCGAAGTCATTTGACAGATTCAGAAGCTTGGAGAATTGTTGGTAGGTTAGAAGGGGGCCAAATTCAAGCCGAAGTAGCGCAAGCCATTGGAGTGTCACAAAGTGTCATTTCCAGGATCTGGAACCGTTTTTTGGAGAGTGGATGTGCAGGCCGAAGACCAGGGCAAGGTCGTAGACGGGCAACAACGCCCAATGAAGATCGGTATTTAGCGTTAACAGCTCGGAGACACCGAAACATGACCGCTACTCTTCTCCAACAACACCTTCGCTCGGCTACAGGCACAATGATTTCAACTCAGACTGTCCGAAACCGGCTCCATGCTGTAGGTCTGTATGCTCGCCGACCGATGGTATGTGTTAGATTAACATCAAGGCATCGTAGCGACCGCAGGGAGTGGGCAACCGAGCATGTCAACTGGAAGAGAAATGAATGGAGCAATATTCTGTTTTCTGACGAGTCCCGTTTTTCTGTGCATCCGGATAATAGGCGTATTTTCATCTGGAGCGACCGTGACAGTAGAAATAATCCTGCGTTCTTGCACGAAAGTGTTAGATTTGGCGGTGGAGGAGTGTTGGTGTATGGTGGCATCTCCATTGACGGGCGCACTGACCTCTACATCATTCGAGATGGAGCTCTGACTGGTCGCCGATATAGGGATGAGATCCTCAGACCTATTGTAGTCCCTTCGCTGCAGCAATCGGAGATAACTTCATTTTAATGGACGATAACTGCAGGCCACATCGTGCAAACCTGGTGGAGGATTTCCTTTTCGAGGAAGGAATCGTTCGAATGGAATGTCCAGCGTGTTCTCCAGACATGAATCCAATCGAGCACGTTTGGGACGCTCTAGGAAGACGAGTTTCTGGCCGCCAACAACTCCCACAAACTCTCCAAGAACTGGAAAGAGCTCTTCTGGAAGAGTGGGGCAGAATACCCCAACTCGTCATTAATAGCCTCATTGAGTCCATGCCTCAAATGTGTTCAACGTTGCTGGCCGCCCGTGGAAACCATACCCCCTACTGAAAATGATTTTCTTTGAAGAAAACACCTTTTCTTATTCTTTTTTTCTCATATGCACAAATTGTGTTTTTTTCCTTTTGTACACAAATGCGCAATAAAATGCATTTTTTTCTGCCAAACATGTGTAATTTATTCTCATATAACCTACTATGTCTGTCGACCATGTATCAATCAGCTAAAAAGTTTCCCAGATACAAAATCCACCTAAAACTGCAATATCCTTTAATTGTTTTGAGCAGTGTATTAAGCTAAATGGCAATTTAAAATTTACTCGCAGCAATTACCAAACGTAAACGACAATGTATCGTTCTCTTTGCGTAGCCCTATATATGATTTTATTTATATTCCACAAACTTCTATTAGTCTACTAGAGTTCAGCAGGAAAATGCGTAAACACAATTAAAAACTACCCTTAAGCAATTCACTCCCATAGTCTGTATACTTACGAATTCCCTTGTGTAGCCCTGTATATGATCAACCGAGTTTATAAACACACACGCACTATGAAAAAATTGAATTAAACTTAAAAACGCCAACCCAAGTTGAAAACGCACTTATCACACATAGACTGTAAATATTGCACATGTACTGTAGCACATATCTTTTGTGTCCCTGTAAATAAGCGCAATGCACACCAGAGTGTAATTTATAGTGCACCTCAGTAATGCATATAATTTTCATTATGTTTGAAATAGTGAAATATGAGTAAATTACACTGCAAACGATTTTTCCCCATAGAACGACTTGTAACACAATTCTTTTGTTTGACCCTGTAAATGAATAATAAATGCTTTGCACCCAATATTCTACAAAACGCATGTTTTAATGCGCTTCATAATTATATACCAATTTCATTATGTTTTAAATGACGTAAAGTCATCAAAATGCACTTGAAACTATTATTTCCCATTGACTGTAATGTAACGGGTTGGGTTGATTATTGACGGCCAATTATCTACACTAGGGATATAGGCCCGGGGGGAGTGCCCTTCATGGGGGTCGTAATGTAACGGAATACTTTTGACTGTCCCTGTAAAAAACTATAAGTGTTACACACTTCATTTGAAATAAGGAACATGCTATAGTAAACGACAATAACATACAAAAATTTCAGGGCAATCCGAGCATATTTACGGAAGTTAGAGCATGGACAGACACTTTTCAACTAGGTTGGAAAGTGTTAAAAATAGCTCACTGGCAACACTGAGTTCTCTAGTACGCGTAGCAGCTTATTTGATTTTATGCAGTGCTGTTGAGTGATCACATTGAAATATACTGTATATACTGAAATATACTGTATATTTCTAAAAGTTGCCGGGCACTTTCGATTTCAGAATTCGGTTAGCTCTCAGTATATGTTTTAACAAGAAAGAAAAATCATGCGTCAAGCATAGATTATGTAACACTTTCCAACGCTTCCAAAATAATTTTACAAATCATTACCGTTTAATAAGCTGAAAGATAACATCTAAGTAAACAATTTGGAAAACGCATAACATATTTAAAAACGTAATTTCAGGAATTTCCCACACATATTTCCAACATATACAATATTCGGAAAAATATCCGAATACTTTTATTCAACCCTGTATATGATCTATAGATTTGTATATATACTACACAGGATGCTAAATTTTAGTTTAGTTATAAGGATGTTTCTTTTGCGCAATTCAGTAATAGAGCATTTAAAGTTTATGACGTCATCAAGCCACGATTTTATTCGAATTGCAATGCATTTTATAAGTAGTTTCCACGTGTTTTATTTTCATATTTTATATTATGCATATCCATGATGGGTAAGTATTACGTTGGTCCTCAACGATTAGTTTATTTGTTCTTAACAACAATAGATGTTCAATTTGAACTTCCCCCGGCTTCTATGTGCATGCTTAATCATGTTCAAGAAGACTCGTTTCAATGTCTCAACTTATTGTATGATCATTACGCAATCGCTGCATTATTCGGATAAATGTTGAGTTGGACAGCGAATAATATTTTCCAGCCTTCGCCTTTTCACTTCTTTGAACGTTATCTTGTTGGAAAAAGGAACTTTGATAATGAACAACACCCGTCCGGAAAAACAAAACAAAATATGTTGTCATAACACAAAGTGCACGTTTCTCCACAATATCCCGAACCTCGATCGCTAAGCCAATTTAGCCGCAAACACCTAACACGCCTTTCGTACACCTGGTGGTGTACGAACGTTTATTACGCTTGTCTTACTAACGTATGGGTTTATTAAAATTCCTAGAACGTTTTATGGGACACCCTGCATTAACCTGTAACTGCTGTTAGCGGTCTCACAGGCAGCTGTTTTTTGAACTATTCACAGTTTAACCTGTAAATTTCAGTTTATCTTCAGATACTAGTGAATGCTTGTTTCGTTTAGCGCACTAGTATAGGGTGACATTTAATTAACCTACAACTTTTAATTGAAATAACTCTTGAGTCGTTGTAGGTAGCACTACAAACATTTATTTATTGAAAATAACGTGGTTAAGGAATTTAATGGATAAGGTTTTCAAAGTCAGAACCTTCATAGGTGATACAATAGCGCAACTTTGTCATAAAGTTGGCAGTAACAAAATCGAGCGTTTCTTTTTTGATGCTTGAAAATGAGTCAGTTATGGAACTTTTGAGGCTAATAAGGTCTGTCGGTTTCTTCTTGTAAACTGAATCTTTCATATGACTCCAAAGATAGAAATCATATGGATTCATATCTGGTGAATAAGGTGGCTAATTTTCTTAGCGAATCTCTTACTATTGCTCTAGAAGCATTAGGGCAGTTTCTGAATGGTGAAGACCACTTCAGTAGTAATAGTGTTTCATTTTCACCATATAAATACCAATTTTTAACAATAAAAATACGATTTTCAGTTGAATAAGACGCTTTGGGAGACATTTTCAAAATTAAGTGGAACTGACATCACTAAACAAATTCCTTTTATGGCCTCTCTCACTGCACGCATTCGTACCTCCAACTAGTGAGGCTCTGAGAAGTTATTTCAGTTTAAAGTTGTAGGTTAATTAAAAGTCACCCTGTACTATCGCTGGAGACTTCTGAATACGTGAATTTTAATTATAAAAATCCTGTACAAAAAAGTTAGTATACAAACAGTATCGTATGAATTAATCGAACCTTTTATTTATATTGCGATCAAGCGGTATCAAAGACCGCTCGCAACAGATATGCGGCAATTTCATTGACAGTAATTAAAGGTTAACCGGCAACTCTGGAACTCTTTGAAATTGCCAGTGACTTATAAAAACTCATGGATTAAAAAACAAGAAAGAAAAATCAGACGTCAAGCATAAATTATGAAACACTTTCCAACACTTCTAGAATACATTTTCAAAACTTCTCTGTTTAATAAGGTAAATTAGATACCTAAGTAAAAATTTTAGAAAATGCATGATGCATTTGAAAATTTGATTTCAGCAATTACTGTCCATAGCCGAAAAAGTACTTTAATTTTTTTGTGTATCCCTGTATTTGATCTATAGGTTTGTACATATTCTACATAAAATGCTAAAATTTAGTTTAGTAATAAAACGCATAATATGTTGAAAATTCACCATCAGTAATTTCTACCAATAGACGGAAACACACTTGAATTCTTTTGTACAGCCGTGTATATTACCTACAGATTTTTATACACGTCACATATTACGATAAAATTTAATTCATGCTCAAAAACGCTTAAAGTTCACAATTTACAAGTATCGCAATTTCATTAATTATCATCCCTAGGCGTTCATGTATCGTATAATTTGCGTGGTCCTGTATATGATTTTATTTATATTCTACAAACATCTCTTAGTATACTAACTATAAATGTGTCGTCTAGTTGCAAAACCGGCTATCTCCAAAAAGTAAAATTTGGAGAAAAAGCTGATTTTTTGCCACACTTAACCAAAATAAGATTAGAACTAAAACTCTTTAGTTTTATAGTCATTAAGACAGTATATTTGAAAACACAAAATAAGGTGGCAGGGGCACATGAAATGAGGGGGTTATTTAAGTCTTTGTTTTGGATTTGGCCACCTTTACAACTTACTTTGGAGTTGGCCGGTTTTGCAACAAACCAGAAATTAATTTTTGCTAAATTTAATGTGACATTGGGTTTTTAGGGGTAGCAAACACACTTAAATGTTCGAGGAAGCGTTGAAGAGCATTGGTGAGCTTTTAAAGTGTGCCCAAAGCTTGGATTTCTTCGATTACCAGTAGGGCATTACCTGAAAAAAATAATGCCAGAAATTATGAAAATGTAATCACAAATGTATTCTCTCAGATTTTAACTGTATCAAAAGCCCGTTCATTCCGCATCTACAATCCTCAAAATATTAAAATTTGTAAAAAAAAAATTTAAATGGAAGAATATTTTATTAAAAAATTAAATAGATTAAAAAATTCTTAAATTATCAGAGAAAATTCGGTTACAGTATTATGAAAGTGAAGGGAGAGGGCGCAGTAAAGTATTTTGCCTAGAGCATAAAAACATGTTAATCCGCCCCTGGTTATCACAAGGTGAACTTTGGTTTTTTTCCTTTTCCACGTCGTAGGGTCACTTTTCTTCTTCCTTGATTGATATTGATTAGGAGATACTTCCTCCAGAAACTTTTTCATAGTCAGAGAAAACACGAACCTAAATTATTAGAAACTTTGTATGCACCAAGGAAGAGCTGTCACAAGCGAGAGAAAACACTATAACATTAATCTAATCAACATGTGAGAGGTTACTGTGGGGAGAAGCAGAAGTGGCATCTAGCGGATATGGAGATGGCCGCTTTTGAACCTCACTAGTTTATGGATTTGGCCGGTTTTGCAGCACATCGTGATTTTCAAACGCATATAACACAGGGATTTGACCAGCTTAGGCTTGTTTATTGTTTCCAGATGGTAGAAACGTTTACTTAGAACTTAAAAAGCAGAAAAAACACATTTTCAAATTTGGAGGAGTTGGCCTGTTTTGCAACTACACGACACAAATCTGCTTGAAATTGCATAACTAAATTAAAAACCTCATTTAGGGAATTCACACTCATACTGAGCAATGCCTACGAATTCTTTTGTATAGAACGCTATAAAATCTATTTAGTGGGCCAACATACCCCGTTCGACGGGGCAGGTTGGCCCACTAAATAGATTTTATTTTCGGATTGCTAACGGAAATGAAAAAACACATAACATATCAAATATAATTTTAATTTGGTATATAAAAGATACAAAGGATAAGAAAAGACGTTTTGTTCAACTTAACTACTGCCTTCATCGAAGTCTTTCTCATCATCATAATGGATGCAAACATAAAAATCATATCCAGAGTGACATATGATTCGTGTGCCCAACATTTGAACCTGGTACATTGAATCCTCCCTTCTCATGAATGATTTAAAACAGCGAAGACATAGGGTCTTCGCTGTCTTTTTGTTCTTCTTCACAGGATAGATCTACTGTTTCTTTGACTCATCTCTTGTTCAATTTCACTTCGAAAACAGCCACTTTCATTGTCTCTTCTGGAACCTCTCCTCTGTCTGATTTTTTAACATAACTACGAACACTCTTGGCATCTAGAAATGAGGCATAGCTCGACTAGGCCATAGACAAAATTTAAATTGGTACTCATATTAATGCAAATTGTTTTTTAAGAAATCTTATATAATGTCGCTTACAATTTTTATTAAAAATAGAGAATACAATAAACTAATAAAATAATTTTATAATAAAGTTTCTCTAAATAAACTTTCCGAAACTTCCTAGCTTTCAAGAAACAACTAGTCCTCGAGTCTATTTTACATTACACCGTTTTTTCGTGAACTATTCACGCAATAAAAGAAAAAATATTTTGTGAATTCAGATTATAAATTTCAGATTATATAAAAATTAGATTTTCATGGAATTTTAATATTACTTTAATTATTATTATTTTCTGTTTATAATGCCGGGCTTCTCCGATTTACGGGCCTGAACATTTGTCTTGTTAGCCTATTAGTTGAGGAATTTTTTTATTGACTTTTATAGGCTTATGAATGTAGAAAACAAACTCTTACGCTGCAGGTGGGCCAACATGCTCCAGATTAAATGGGCCAACTTGCCCCATATCGTCATTTTGGTTTTTGATCATCGTATCAAAATAGTCTGATGATATTTTTAAAAATCAGTAGGTAGAAAGTAAGCTCTGAACAACGGTCTTTTAGATTGAAATTCATTAAAGTGAAGCTTTAATTTAGAAACAAATCAGAAACGATTATTTATAAGTGTAAAAAAAAAAAAAAAAAAAAAAAAACTTGAGTGAAAATTTGAAGTGGCTTTCGTTTGACTACTTCTTCACTGTTAGCGCTGTTGTATGGGTGAAAGAAGACGTGATAAGACACATGTCACTTAGCTAGAACGCTATGCACCCGATAGTTTGAAAAATATCGCGGATGGGCTGACCTGCCCCTATGGCCAACATGCCCCGGTCTCCCCTATATACACCCCTATATCCCCTATAATAAAGTTTCTCTAAATAAACTTTCCGAAACTTCCTAGCTTTCAAGAAACAACTAGTCCTCGAGTCTATTTTACATTACACCGTTTTTTCGTGAACTATTCACGCAATAAAAGAAAACATATTTTGTGAATTCAGATTATAAATTTCAGATTATATAAAAATTAGATTTTCATGGAATTTTAATATTACTTTTATTATTATTATTTTCTGTTTATAATGCCGGGCTTCTCCGATTTACGGGCCAGAACATTTGTCTTATTAGCCTATTAGTTGAGGAATTTTTTTTATTGACTTTTATAGGCTTATGAATGTAGAAAACAAACTCTTACGCTGCAGGTGGGCCAACATGCTCCAGATTAAATGGGTCAACTTGCCCCATATCGTCATTTTGGTTTTTGATCGTCGTATCAAAATAGTCTGATGATATTTTTAAAAATCAGTAGGTAGAAAGTAAGCTCTGAACAACGGTCTTTTAGATTGAAATTCATTAAAGTGAAGCTTTAATTTAGAAACAAATCAGAAACGATTATTTATAAGTGTAAAAAAAAAAAAAAAAAAAAAAAAAAAAACTTGAGTGAAAATTTGAAGTGGCTTTCGTTTGACTACTTCTTCACTGTTAGCGCTGTTGTATGGGTGAAAGAAGACGTGATAAGACACATGTCACTTAGCTAGAACGCTATGCACCCGATAGTTTGAAAAATATCGCGGATGGGCTGACCTGCCCCTATGGCCAACATGCCCCGGTCTCCCCTATATACACCCCTATATCCCCTATAATAAAGTTTCTCTAAATAAACTTTCCGAAACTTCCTAGCTTTCAAGAAACAACTAGTCCTCGAGTCTATTTTACATTACACCGTTTTTTCGTGAACTATTCACGCAATAAAAGAAAACATATTTTGTGAATTCAGATTATAAATTTCAGATTATATAAAAAATAGATTTTCATGGAATTTTAATATTACTTTTATTATTATTATTTTCTGTTTATAATGCCGGGCTTCTCCGATTTACGGGCCAGAACATTTGTCTTATTAGCCTATTAGTTGAGGAATTTTTTTTATTGACTTTTATAGGCTTATGAATGTAGAAAACAAACTCTTACGCTGCAGGTGGGCCAACATGCTCCAGATTAAATGGGTCAACTTGCCCCATATCGTCATTTTGGTTTTTGATCGTCGTATCAAAATAGTCTGATGATATTTTTAAAAATCAGTAGGTAGAAAGTAAGCTCTGAACAACGGTCTTTTAGATTGAAATTCATTAAAGTGAAGCTTTAATTTAGAAACAAATCAGAAACGATTATTTATAAGTGTAAAAAAAAAAAAAAAAAAAAAAAAAACTTGAGTGAAAATTTGAAGTGGCTTTCGTTTGACTACTTCTTCACTGTTAGCGCTGTTGTATGGGTGAAAGAAGACGTGATAAGACACATGTCACTTAGCTAGAACGCTATGCACCCGATAGTTTGAAAAATATCGCGGATGGGCTGACCTGCCCCTATGGCCAACATGCCCCGGTCTCCCCTATATACATTTTTATTTTCTATAAGCTGTATATTTAAAAGTCTCTTTATTTAAAACCACGTGAATCGAGCTGTGATGAACATGAATTAAATTTCGCTGTTCATGAAATCGCTGATCGTCTAATTTTTTTAAAAAGAAAAATAATATGATACATAGAAAAGAATCCCATGCTTGAAAATATCATTATAATAAGCTAAATTTAAATATCTCCCTTTATAAGGTTATAAAAAAAACTCGATTTCTAACATAAAAAAATATCTGTAGATGGAATTCTGTTTGTTGACCGGTCACAAGTTAACTCGTGTTTGTTAAACCAAGCACCATTGACTAAGGGCGTGGATTTTACCGTATTTAAAAGGGGAAAATGCATTTATATTATGTTGTCCAATTTTTTTATTGTAAGAAATTTTATATTAAATCCGTACATTCTACGATATTTACTGATGCATAAACTTGAAAAACTTATCTCGAAACCATTTAATGACAGACTTTCATCAGAGGGCGGAGTTCCTACTGTTTTAACATTAAGATTTCATACAAAATCGCCGGTCAAGAAAGGGTTAATGTAATGAAAATATAGTATTTCCTATTTTTCAGAGTGTAGTTTAAATGCATTCATTTTAAAATAATTTTCCAATTTGCCTGCCAATGAAAAAAAAAAAACTGTCTTTTTGTTCGTGGTTATTAAAGAATGAAGATATATATATATATATATATACAGGGTGATTTTTTTTAAAGTCGTAAAAGTAAAACCCTATAACAAAAGAACCACTGATCCAAATGACCTGAAATTTCACCAGTATGCTCCCAAAGCAATGGGTATATTTTAAGTGTGGTTAAAAAAACTTAAAATCGCACCGACAGATGGCGCTGTATATGCAGTAAAGTCGGGAGACGAGCTTGCGAACGACACACACACACAGTGGATACTCTTCGCTGTGTTGTGGAATATGTTATGTGGTTTCACGTTTCTATCTGGAACGCGGTGGCTGAAAACGGTGGACAGCACATTGAAAAGCTCTTGCGTTAGTTGTGTAGTTCCGTACGAATGCTTTACTCCATAGTTTTATTTCGTTCTGTTTCTGCGAAGGTGCTTGCAGTTCCTTTTCCCAATTACTGCATTCTGTATGTTTTTGATATGCGTAATAAAGTTTTCGTTTTCTCAAAGTACCGTCCATTGTTTTCCTCCCACTGACGATATTCTTTGTTTTTGTTAACTTACAGCGCCATTTGTCAGTGCGATTTTCAGTTTTTGTTTTTAAACACGCCTAAAAATTCCCATTGTTTTGGGAGCATACTGGTGAAATTTCAGGTCATTTGGATCAGTGGTTCTTTTGTTTTAGGGTTTTACTTTCACAACTTTAAAAACAATCACCCTGTATATATATATCCCTTTCCGGCACAGTGGTCCCACTCCGGGGACACCTAATTTTAATTCCAAACTTGCATACGGCACCAAGAATAAAATTTTGTTTCTATCATGAAAGCTTAAAATAAGGAATTCATATTTTCTAAAAAAATCGTTTGTAAATTCCGGTGTCAGTCAGCAATTTCTCATTTTACGAACAGACTTTGTCTGTGCCGGAAAGGGTTATATATATATATATATATATATATATATATATATTTCTAAGCAACAAAAAAAAAACGCATATTCTGAAATATACTAACTGATTGTAAAACAAAAACCTTTTTTAGATTTAAATTTCTAGTTTTGTTGTTATTGGTATTGTTGCTTAGCAATTGAAACTGTTGATAAAATTGAAATTGAAAAGAAATACACGCTAAATTCTTGTTCAATTAATCTTCTTCAATTAACAATAAATTAATCAATATATTATTTTTTATTTATTTAAAGCGGGTAAGAATATTAGTTGGATGTAAAAAAATAACATAATTAGCAACATAATAAAAAATACACGATTTTATACTTGTTCTTGTATTTTACATCTTAGTATGTGTTCAGTATGTTACTCAAAATGCATCTTTATCTTCTTTACTAGTGTCCCAAAAATTAAAACTAGCTTTTATTTGTTTCATTAAAATATAATTTTTACACAACAAAAAGTATACAATTTGGTATTAATATCTTTTCAACTAAATCAAGTCACGATTTCACGCCTACGGAGAATTCCAGGTTCAAGAAAAAGCTGTCCAGAGATGGCTTTTGGTATAAAAATATAGACTTCGACAGCGCGCCGAATGTATGTGTTACTAGTGTTCCCTAAAGATTTTACAACTAATGTATTCTATATATTAGGCTCTATTTAGTCTTTTGCTCAAAATGCTTTTCTATCTTCTTCAATAACGTTTCCATAATTAAAATTAACTTTTATTTGTTTCACTAAGGTATAACTTTAACACCACGAAAAGTATAATTTTTTTTTATTAATAACTTTTTGACTAAAGCAAGTCTATATTGCAGGCCGATGTAAAAATTCAAGTTCAAGAAAAAGCTGTCTACTGATGGCTGTTTCTATACAGATACAGATTTAGGTTTAGACATTAACATTGACAGTTCACCAATGTTAACGTTATTAGTGTTCTCTAAAGATGTACCCTAAATCTTGGCGAAAAAACTTTTCATTCTGCTACATGAACTTCTAACAGAACAAGACACGTATTTATTGTACTATTTTAAGCCTGGTCGCCCCTGCTTTTGCATTTTTTAACTTGTCATTAGAGTTAAATGTGTCTGTAAAGTAGTTAGGCTAATCATTTTTAGTCAGAAACATTACTAGGAATATTTTTGGGCTGTACACCAAGTAAAAAAAAACTTAGTTTAGACAATAGTAGCGCGAGAATAAAATTTTAAATTCAGTACAGATTAGGTACATATTGAAAATTATCTATTAAAAAAAACGAATCATACTTTAATTTTTTCTGAAACCACACGATATAGGATCGAAGACTGAAAGGACATTCTGGACACGTGCTCTAGGTGCCTACTATGAAAGGGGCACACTGAAATAGTTCTAATAATAGAATTAAAATATGTATAAAGTGTTCGCAGAGAGAGGAAGAATCGCCAGACAACAGGTCTCTGCCTAACTTTAAGTTTTGTATCATATATTATAATACGAGCAAATCTTGTGTATATATGTATTTATATATATAAATGCAAGTGTTACATAAAAAAGTCTCTAACGATTTTGATTAAATCGTTGTAGGTCACATGTTCCACCGTTCTAGGTCACATGTTCCAGAAAATTATATTAGTGGATCATTTTGGGTCGCTATGTGTCAGGGTGAAACTAATTTTATGTAAAAAGGCTCAAACGATTTTGACTAAATTTTGCATCAACAGTTTTCGGGCACGAGAAGACCATTGGGCTGGGTCTGATGTTCAAGAAAATTAGATTAGTGTGTCATTTTTGGTCACTACGGGTCAAGATAATTTTTTTTTATCTAAAAAACGGCTCTAACGATTTTGAATAGTTTTTTTTTATCCTACCTTTTTTGATCACGAGAAGACAATTTGGCAAGGTCACATGTTCAAGAAAATTCGATTAGTGGGTCATTTTGGGCCACTATGGGTCAGGATCAAGCTAATTTTATGTAAAAAACGGATGAAACGATTTTGACGAAATTATGTGTCCTACCGTTTTGGATTACGAAAAGATCACTAGGGTAGGATACATGTTTGAGAAAATTTGATTAGTAGGTCATTTTGGGTCACTATGGATCAGGGTCAAGCTAAATTTATGTAAAAAATGGCTTAAACAGTTTTCACGAAATTTTGTATTCTATCGTGGATTACGGAAGACCATTGGACTAGGTCACATGTTCGAGAAAACTCCATTAGTCGGTCATTTTGGGGTCACTATGGGTCAAGCTAATTTTATCTAAAAAACTGCTCTAACGATTTTAACTAAATTTTGTATTCTACCGATTTGGATTGATGAAAACCTTTTGTGCTAGGTCACAAAGTCTATAAAAAAATTATACTTTAAACATTTGTTATTACACACATTGAAAAAATTAAATCGGGACCCAAACTTCAACTTAATTATACACAGAAAAACGTTAAATGCATACTTAATTATTGCACTGTAAGAATACATATAAATATATATTTCATGTTATGTTCGAAGTCAGTAAAAGAAATTTTTCAAATTTCAGAAATACTGAATATAAAAATATTTTCAGTTTTTATTTAACACTAGAACTACCGAAAATTTTACTCAAGTTTTTTAAAATTATTTCACACCAGAAATTTTATTTAAAACTACTTAAGTTATTCATTTAACGTATTTCTGTGAGTTTTATATTCAATTTATTTTAAAATGAAATTTCTTGTTCGAATCGGAATACATTAATTTTGTAACCGGCAAAATGACGGCTTATGGTAGTTCTAGCGTTAATTTAAATGTTATGTACTTCGTCTTGATTTTTTTTTTAATTCACGCATTAAAAAAAAATATTTTTAAAAAAATATATTGATTAATAGACAAACATAAAATTTTATTAATTAATTTATTGTTAAATAAAAATGATTATTTGACAAGAATGTAGTGTGTATTTCTTTTCAATTTCAATTTTATCAACAGTTTCAATTACTAAGCAACAATGATGGCAATAATAACAACACTAGGGATTCAAATCTAAAATTATATTTTTATTTTCCAATCAGCTGGTGTATTTCGGATATGCTTTTTGTTTTGTTGCTTAGAAAAAAAAATATATATACCTTGACTCTTTAATAACCACGCCCAGAAAGAAAGCTTTTTTTTTAAAATTGGCAGGCAAATTGGAAAATTATTTTAAACTGAATGCTTTATAAACTGCGCTCTGAAAAATCGGAAATACTTTATTTTCATTACATTAACACTTTCTTGACCGGCAATTTTGTATGAAATTTTAATGTTAAAACAGTAGAAACTCCACCCTCTTATGAAAGTCTGTCATTAAATGGTTTCTAGATAAGTTTTTCAAGTTTATGCGTCAGTAAATATCGTAGAATGTACGGATTTAATATAAAATTTCTTATAATAAAAAAAATGGACAACATAATATAAATGCATTTTCCCTTTAAAATAAGGTAAAAGGCCACGCCCTTAGTCAATGATTCTTGGTGAAAAAAACACGAGTTAACTCGTTACCGGTCAACAAAGTGTTAATATATAAGCTTTAAAGAACTTCATCTAAAAATTTTTTATTATGTGAGAAATTGAGATTTTTTTTTATAACATTGAGAAGGGTGATAACTGAATTTAGCTAATCATAATGATATTTTAATGCATGGGATTTTTTCTATGTATCATATTCTTTTTCTTTTAGTAGGTGAACGATTTCATGAAAAGTGAAATTGTTTGATTCCTGTGGTTTTAAATGATGTGACTTCTAGATATACTGCTTATAGAAAAAAAATACATATATATAATAACTTTTCATTATAATCACATGTTTGTTTTTAAAAATCTATTACTATATATTACGGAATTTTAAAGCATTTTATTTTCGATAAATTTTGGATGTGATTACTTTATGTTTACCGTAATTTATGGTATATAACCCGCGGCCCAAATAAATCGGTTTCAAATGAGAAGTGTTATTTAGTAAAATGTGACATGTTTCTACTTGTTTTTTCTACTTGTTCTTATTTGACTTTATTTCATAAATAAACTTTCTGGTTTTGAAACCGATTTATTTGAGCCGCGGATTATATACCAGAAATTACAGTATTTGTTTTTTTCGTAATACAGGGTGTTCCACAAGGTACGCAGCGTCTAATATGTACAGATTCGGATAGAGCACGTCAATATGAGTATTTTGAATGGTAACAAGTGGGGTCCCCGAATATAGCGTGATAGTCTAATTACAGGATGAACGTTATCATAGCTGCGAACTTTTACGCTTTTTTCCTACCACTAAAATTTTATAGTAAATTTTACCTTATTAAATCTCCGAAATCACGGGATTCAATAAGGCAAAAATTTCTATAAATTTTTAGTGGTTACCACAAATTTACATAATCATTTGGGGAATCTTTCATGTTGTGCACATCGTCATTTGGAATACCCACTATCGGATTCGTCAATAACGTCATAGCTGCCAACTTTTACGCTTTTTTGATACCACTAAAAATTTATAGAAATTTTTGACTTATTGAATCCCGTGATTTCGGAGATTTAATAACGTAAAATTTACTATAAAATTTTAGTGGTAGAAGAAAGCGTAAAAGTTCGCAGCTATGATAACGTTCATCCTGTAATTAGACTATCACGCTATATTCGGGGACCCCACTTGTTACCATTCAAAATCTCATATTGATATGCTCTATCCGAATCTGTACATATTAGACGCTGCGTACCTTGTGGGACACCCTGTAATTGTTGCACACTAAATATGCGAGTTAATAACAATCAAATAACATTAAGCTATGAGTGGTCATTTTGATCCGTATAAAATGATTATATTTCGATTCGCACAATCAATTTCTTTATTAAATAAGTTATATGTAAACCACACAGGAATAGTTAAATAAATAAATTAAATAGTTTTAAATAACATTTATGGTGTGAAATATTTTTATAAAACTTGAGTAAAATTCCCTGCCGTTGTAGTGTTAAGAAGTGAAGTTATAAAATTTGCAAAGACAACTGTTATTTTGAAATTTTTCGATTACTTTTTATCTTAAACCAACGAGTATGAATTCTGTGAACGTATACGATTTTATAGTTGAAGAACAGCTTTTAATGATTTGTTAAATGGATATGAAGGGCATTTTTAAATTTCACTTATTTCTAGTGCACATTAAAACATTTGTCACGAGAATCTCATTAAAAAAAATAATGCATCTGTGACACATTTTGCTGTTTTATTAGAAATTGCAATAACCATTATTGATTTATATTTTTCTACATGTGTGTCGTCCAGGGTGTGGAAAGGGAAGTTTGCTCTTTGACGATTTATCTAAATTTCTTTAAATTTGATTAAAAAAATAGTTAAATGTATTTTTACGAGGTGGCTTAACCCTCTCCGTCTTTAAACTGTCTTTTTCCGTCACATAATTTCTGCACTCAAAGGTTGGTGTAACAAAACTTTTTAATCCAGGTTGATTTTTTGCAGTGCTTTATAAATTAATATGTAAGGTATTGAAGTACAATTCTTCATACTGAAAGCTTTTCATAAATATTATTTAATGAAAAGGTAAAAAAATATGCAAAAAAAAAAAAAAAAAAAGAAACTGCCACACGCTCGATAAGTAAAATAATTGTACATTAAGCAAAAAAGGAAAAAAAAAGAAAGTGATTGAAAAATGTTTCGATCTATTATATTAAGACCTTCAGTTTTACACAAAACGTTCCTACGCAATAAATCCTGTCCACCCCCCAAACTGGAACAAGTTCTAAAGGTGCCGATTTGCAGAATGCAGTTTGTAGAAACCTCGCGCTCGGAGCACAGTTCAATGTTGTAGCACACGTTCATGTTTTGAGATTTACTCTCAAACATGGGGCCTCCGTGGCCGAGTGGTTAAGACACTATTACGCTAATCGCTTGAGATCCTAGGAGTCAGGTCGGCGGGTTCGACTTCCGTCACCTCCCTTGCACACTATTTGTGGATTTTCCGGTTGTAAATTTCCTTGTGGCTATCTCGTCCTTGTATATTGACGATGGCTTATTAGCTGGCACTTGATGTCAAACACACAAGTCAGATGTACGTTCTCAATAAAACAAACAAACAAACTCTTAAACATTTCTGCAATTTCAGATTAACGAATGAATAAAGTATTTGTTGATCTTAGCTTGCAAATATTACAACAAACAGAAACAAGGGACTAAAAACAGCCACGTAGTAGAAGTTGTTTCCCTTGAAACAGCACAGTTGAATACTCAGAATTTTTTTAGGGGCGGGGGAAGCGGGAGAGCAAGTATAAACTTGTGTAGGGCAATGAAAATTGTTAAATTGTACTCAAAATTAGATAAAACCTTCCGTTCCAGGGGGTGGTGTTGCTGAAAGGATGTAGCACCTCAGGAAAAGTTCCTGATATCGCAAGCCAATCCTACCATCTCTATACATGCCAACCCTTGTCTTTTTACAAATTAAATATATACTTTGGATTACAATTTTATTTAAGTATATTTCAAATGACTATTCTATAGAAGCAACACACATTAAATTATACTAATTTTCTGGTTCAACGAATATTTTTAAAAGTATTCGCACTTCTTGTTCAGAGAGATGCTAGATGCTAAGACAAGAATGGAAAGCCTTTCCACACCCGCTTGTCAACTTTCTCAAAAATATATTTTACGCGTACATGACATACCAAAAACGAGGAAAAAAATTTGGTTCAAATAATAATAAGTTAAAATTTTGTTTTTAAGATTTAAAAGAACATTGCTAATTTTCGGTGTTATAGTTAATTCTTTGATTAGGGTTTGGGACATATATGTCTCAGTGGACTATGATTTATTCTATTCGTACTACTTTTTGAAAAATAAACCCTGCCATAGACTTATACTAGGATATTTTCTATAGAAATCTAACTTATTTTTAACGGAATGCAAGCGGGTATGGAGTCATCGCACAAGGGGTTTCTTTTTTAATTTTACATATTATTTATTTCCATAAAAATGGACTCGCAGGATAAAATGTCAAAATGGCCAAGTTGTAATGATTTAATCATCCCCATTTGTGCTTATAATAACTGATAAACTTTTCTTTATGATACTCTCCAAATTATCTCTGAATGTGAAAAAAAAATTAATCAATAATGAAATTTCATTCGAGTTTCTTCAACCTCCACCCAATCGAATTTAGAGAAACTCAGCTAATCTAAAATTCATGCATTTTATCCAATATCACTGTATCTTGATTTAAAAATCTTATCAAAGTTGTGTCAAAAACACTCTTCCTCGTACCATCGGTTCACCGTCCTTGGACGATAAACAAATACTTGTTAGATAAACAAATACTTGTTAGATAAACAAATACTTGTTAGTGATAGAGATGGTCAAAGATTCGAAGAGTCCAATCTGAAACTCGACTCCTTGTAAGCGATTTGAACTGTTCCCTCCTTGGTAGTAAGCGACCTCGACTCTGAAGTATCAAACTTTAATTTCAACTCAGTGTGGGATTCGGACTGTAATTTAGAGAGTCGGTTGTTGGGACCAGTTTAACGCAATGTTGGACTTGGAGAGTCGTAAGTTGATCACAGAGTTTGACTTTGACTCTTTGGTATTTCAACACCTCGACACACCAATAGCGTATTGAACATTAAACTCAGTATCGGATTTCGACTCAACAAGCTTTAGCTACAGCACCTAGAATACATAGTGTGGAAAACGGCTACAAAATAGCACTAAAAAATAAAGTCCGATAAATGTAGAACGATGCTGAAAAGATAACTGATCGATCGCAGTGACATCTTCTAGCAGTGGCGTAGACAGAGTGGAGGTCCAGATGGTTTGGATACCACTAATTTTATAAAAATATTTTTGCCTTATCTAATCGGAGAATTTTCTGCGATATTGAAGGCAAAGAAAACTTTATAATATTACTGGTTTCCAGAGCATTTGGACCCCCCCCCCTCTCTGGCTACGCCACTGTCAGCTAGCTCTTTTCAACGCAAACATTGTATAAGTATCGAACTGAGAAAACGTTTCAGCTGGTGGTAAATATTTTAAATAATTAAATTATATCGTATTTCCTTTGACTTGGATAGTGCTTTTCATAAGCTTTGAAAATATGAATGATATTGATCATGGCCAAAAAACGTGATACTCATTCTTTTGTGGTTGGTTGCAGTACTCGACACAAGTCAGCAAACTAGAAACTATCCATATTTAGCATACCAAAGGACGAATATCTGCTAGAAGAGTGGGAAAGATTAATTCCCTGATATGATGAAAAACCAACTTCAAAATCAATTACATCTGAAATATACACTTACAAGAAGATTTTATTAACAGAAATTATGTTTATGTTGTCAATAGTGAAACGGTTACTTTTGCTAGAGGTAAATCTATTTTTAAAGCAGATGTCGCTGCGATCGCCCTATTATTGTACCGCATCGTTGCACGTTTATCGGCTACAATGTTTTAGCACTTTTTAAAGCATTACCAGTTTGGCTTTTTTTAAATTCCGAAATTTCGAATTCATACCAGAAATTCCCTATAATGTTCTTGTCGTTACTTAATGGCAGATATTTCGTGACTTCTTAAAATAAAAAATCTTGTTTCAGAATTTCCGGTTTGAATTCGAAAATTTTGAATTCGAAAACGGTAAAACCGTTTTCTACACTATGTATTCTAGGCGCTGTACTTTAGCTTCGAATTCAGATCCGTGCTATGTTGTATAGTAAAGAGCCAATGGCTGATATTTGGGAAAGGGAGAAGGTATTGCACATGGTCGCTAAATGTAAGATTAGGATGATGATTGTATGAATGAAACAAAAAGGGAAAACAAGGGATCGGGGTATTTCGTGAATGATTAATTGAATTCGTGGTATGCAGGACGCCAGATAGGCAGTTGTTACTGTTGGATTTTTTTTTGAAAAAGATGAAAAAGGGTTGTGTAGTGAAATGTTTACAACTGCTTTTGTCTCATGTAATATAGGAAAAACTTAGAAGAAAGAGAAATGAAATTTTACTTTATTACAGGCTATTATAAATGTGCTGTGTTACTGAATTTATTTTATAAACGATGCGTTTTAGATATAAATTTATATTATATGTTTGATTTGCGTATATAATAGTTATTTTAATTCCTTTTTAAATATAAATATTCTGAGGTAACTTTAAAAATTGGTGTTTTTACATATAATTTTTAAAACGTTTAACGAATCGATTTTTTTTGTAATGTTCATTATTTGAAATCAGATATAGAAGACATTTTCAGTAATCTGCTTCCCCGTTTTTTCCGCAAACAGAAAGGTGGGGGTAGGGGGAAAAACGTATCTCAGGATCTATGACGGTTTCAGAAATGAAATTTAAAAAAGAAAGTGAATCGCAGAATCGTCAAAAGAGAATCTATCACGGAAATTTTGGAAGAGGAAAAATCGCAGAATATAAACATCTGATAGGAATATTTTTTCTGTCATCTGCTCCCTCACCGCGGAGTGGGTGGGGTGGGGTGGGGTAATATATCATGGCTTTCGTGATCAAATTTTTCAAGCTGATAAGTGTTCAAATATAAACATAATATTCGGATGATTTTCTTTTTAATTCGGCCGCCCTTGCCTACCAGGAAAAGAGGAAGTAGAATAAAAACGTATCTCATTATACAGCATGGTTTCAGAGATGAAATTTTCGGAATTAGGGTTGGTTGGTTGGAAAGAAATCGAAAATAACATGGAGTAATAAAATGGAGCAATATTTATTGTATCTAATAAAAATCAGCGAACACATACTTTTAACCCCTTCAGGGGCAAAGCACTATTGTAGGTAAAATATTGAAATGATTGATTGACACCATGATTCACGAACGAATTTATTTTTAAAAAACTGAAATCTTTTCCTCATGCACCTTATAAATTCGAAATTTGATTATAAAATTCTGGTGTCGAGGTGACATTTGGGGATTAAAATTAAGTGGTATATATAATATACCGGTGCCCTTCAAGGGGTTAATCAGCAACAACTTTTTTTCATATTTAGTATAAATAAATTCAATACAGAACATGAACCCCTTCGCGACGAGCGTTCTTTACAGAATTTTTAATCTTTCACCACCGGTTTTTCAAAACAGAAATTTTCGCCTAATTGAATCGCAGAAATGCGAGGATTACATAAGGCAAAGCTTACAATAAAAAATAACTCGTGGGAATAATAGAGGATTCTGAGCATTTTATGCGTCACGTATACGTGTCGCTCGTCCCCAAGGGGTTAAAGCAGTGATTCGCGAATATATCGCGATAGGTAGGACTCTTGTAACATTCCATGAATGAAACTAAAAGGTGTTCAATTTTTTTTTCTGATGGTCATTGTGAATATTTCTGACACGTTTACAAGATGAATTTCTTTCAAACATTCGTAAAAACTTCGAATATTCTCAGTACGGCAATAAAAATTCTAATAATATATTTTTTTTCTAAGAAATGTTATACGATTCTCTTTTCCATTCTTTCGAATTCAATCAAAACTAATTTGAGTAAAATGATAAATATATTCTAAAATCTTACGTGTGGTTCAGTGTAAAACTAACTAAACAAAATCAATCTGCATTTACGGAACAAATGACATTTAATTACAATAAAACGCATAAAAGAATATTAGCGCCAAGTATTCGACGCAACAAATCTAAAATCTACATATCAACAATACAATTATTTCTCTTCAGTTCACATGAAAATATGAGTTCAAACTACGCATGCGCTGGCTAAATAGTTGTTTCACGAATTAGCCGGAACATCCCGCCCGGCGTTGGACGGCTGTCCAACATTATCATAAAATGGCAAAGGCACTACTCTAGTAATGTTTCTACGTAATATACCTGTGGATGTCTTCAGATCGATGACACGAACAAATCCATCGTCACCTTTATAGGTTTTCAAAATTCGAGCTAATTTCCAGTCTATAAATTTGTCATTTCCATCTTTTAACAAGACCAGCTGACCAACTTCAAGATTTAGTGAAGGCTTTTTCCATTTACTGCGGACTTGCAGTTCATTCAAGTATTCTCGGCTCCAGCGCTGCCAAAACTGCATTTTTAATCTTTGAATCAGTGTCCACCTAGAAGAAAATGGTAAAGAATCTAAAACATCATTATTTTCATGAATACTTAAGAGAGGACCTCCAATAAGGAAGTGACCAGGTGTTAGTGGTTGTAAATCATTAACATCTGCAGACAAGGGCGTTAACGGACGTGAATTCATAACTGCCTCAATTTGTGTCAGGAGTGTTGTCGGCTCTTCAAAATTCAAGATAGAAGATTTAGTTATCTTCAAGAGGATTCTCTTCATTGTTTTGATATTCGATTCCCATAGTCCACCGAAATGTGGTGATGCAGGGGGTATAAAATTCCATTGTATTCCTTCTTCTGCACTAAAACGCTGAATTTCATTCGAAGCAAAAATTTGATAAAAGGATTTCAAAAGAGCACAAGTACCCTTAAAATTTGTGGCATTGTCACTCCATATAATGGAAGGTTTAGATCGTCGAGCAACAAATCTTCTTAAACAGGCTAAAAATGCTTCTGTGGTCAAGTCTGAAACAACTTCCAAATGAACGGCTTTGGTCGAAAAGCAGATGAATATAGCAATGTATGCCTTTAGTGTTATTTTTGATCTTTTTAAGTTAGGCTTTGTTATAATAGGACCAGCTAAATCCACGCCAGTCTTCTCAAATGGTCTAGAGGGTACAATTCTATGACGGGGCAAGTCACCCATCATTTGTTGAATAGTTTGATGCTTTGTTCGAAGACAAGTCATACATCTATTTATAATTCGCCTTACTTGGCTCTGACCAGATGGTATCCAATAAAACTGTCTTAATAAAGAAAGAGTGGTCTGAGTACCCGAATGTAGAAACTTTTTATGATAATATTCAATCAATAGGTCGGTGAAATAGTGAGACTTTGGTAACAGTATTTGGTGTTTCTGAGATTCTGATACATTAGAAAACTTCAGTCTTCCACCGATCCTTAACAGTTCATCTGTATCTAAAAACACATTTAAATTCAAGATCTTACTGTTGTTTGGTAGAGGGCGTTTTCCTTTTAAACATCGAATTTCCGTTTGAAATGTGGAATTTTGTACAATCTTTATTAGTTTTTTTGTTGCACTTTGTAACTCAGAAGTATCTAAATAATCATGTTTCTTAATTTTTGGTTCTGGTTTACAGTTATTGAGAAATCTCAAGCACCATGCAGTAATTCTTATTAATTTCATAAAAGAAGAATATCGATTAATTAAATCAGTGTTTCCTTCATTTTTATCAACAATAGTTGATTTCACAGCAGTGTTTTTCTTTAGTTCTAACTGATCCTTAACTCCAGAAATATCTAATTTATCAAATGGTTTTTCGAATTTTGGCCAAAGAGATCTGTCCTGTTTTAACAATTGGGGACCTTGCCACCAAAGATGATTATCTTTCAATTCTGAAACTTTCAAAACTCTAGTAACTAGATCGTCGGGATTATCTTGTCCAGGACAATGAAACCAACTAAGTGGATCACTAAGATCTTTTATTTCTTTTATTTGGTTTCTGACGAACATTTTAAATCTTTCTAACTCTCCTCTAATCCAATAGAAAGTAATAGTAGAGTCAGTCCAAAAGTAGCAAGTTGCAGGAAAATATAAGTTTTTAGCAATTTTATGACAAAGTCTAGCAGACAAAACTGCTCCTAACAACTCTAAGCGAGGTATAGAAACAGTTTTTAATGGGGCCACTCTACCTTTCGCTGCAATAAAGCTGGTAACAACATTCTTGTTTTTTAATACTGCTTTAAGGTACACTACTGTACCATATGCTTTCTTTGAAGCGTCTGAAAAACTGCGTAACTCAAAATAATCAACTTCTTCCATGGCAATATCTGCCAAATGGTATCTGGGAACATTAATACTATTCAGTTCTTTGATTTCCTCGAACCATTCATTCCACAAAATATCCAATTGTTTGGGTAGATTTTCATCCCAGTCAAGTCCTAAACACCAAACTTCTTGGATTAAACATTTAATTCTAATAGTATAAGGACTAATAAAACCAATTGGGTCAAAAATACGACCAACAGTCTGCAATAGATAACGTTTAGTACTAAGTTTTTTCGACAGGAATTTTTCTAAGTTTTGAGTTTTAAATGAAAACTTATCACTGTTTGGATCCCAAGCAACCCCTAAAACCTTGGAAGGTATCAAATGCTGATTACTAAGATTTAAGTTATCTGTTACTTCATCAACGTGTAAACCATGTGCTTCCCATTTTTCACGTAATTCTAATGAGTTTGTTTTCCATTTCCTAAAAGTCATACTGGCATCTAGAAATATTTTAAAGGCTTCTTTACTTAATTTAAATGCATAATTAACATCACTTTCACTAGTAATCAGGTCGTCAACGTATAACGATGAATTTAATATAGCAAAAGATTCAGGAAATGTTGTTACATACCTTTGTAAGTGATGTTTGATAGTAGCTGCCAGAAGGAAGGGGCTTGACTTCACACCGAAGAGAACTCTTGTTAATCTGAAGATTTTAAATTCCTTACCTGGATCTTCAACCCATGGCTCATCATCCCAAAAAAATCTTGTAAAGTCCCTGTCTTGTTCATCGATCTCGATCTGTAAAAATGCTTGTTGTATGTCTGCAGTAATTGCTACAGGAAAATTTCTAAATTTGATTAAAAGGCTGAACAGTTCAGGGATAAGATTTAAGCCTGTATATAAACAATCGTTTAGTGAAAGTTCACCTTTAGCATGGGCGCTTGCGTCGAATACGATTCTGACTTTGCTAGTCGACTTATCCTCGCGAATTACTGCTCTGTGGGGTAAGTAAAATGTGTTTTCTTCCGATGTGTTGTTCTCAACAGGTTCAATAATATTCTCTTCTAAATAACTATCTAAAATAGCTTTATATTCCGAGAATAACAAAGGATCGTTTGTAAAATTTGTTCTCAACTTCAAAAATCGTCTGTATGCCACTTCGCGATTATTATTAAGAGACATTTTCAAATTAGACTTCCATGGGAATTTAACTTTGTACCGATTATCTTTAAAAACTATACTTGATTGAAATTCAGACATAATATCTTCGTCTACATTACTAACATCTTTAGTTTCGGATTCAATTCCTAAGCTTTCTAATGGCCAAAAATTTCTGATTTGATCCGATATATCTTTTTCTTCAACTATAATTTTCATGCTAAACAATTCGTTGGCTGACCCCATGTAACCCTGTAAACACCAGCCAAAAAGGGTTTCAGTAGCTACGAGTTTATCCTTTAATCTTTTAATTCTACCAGTTACAACATTATAATAATTATCTGATCCAATTAACACTGCAATTTTATTATTATTACATTCGTAACTGTCAGCTAGTTGTAAACCTTTTAATTTACTATAAGTTTTACGAATGTATTTATCAGGAGTGGGTAAGCAAGCAGCTGACATTTGATCTGTCTCGAGGGCTTCAACTTCAATATTTGAAAAGGGATCATCTCTATTTTCTAATTTTACTTTTACTACATTATACGTTTTATCAGTTGCCTTTTCGGCTCCAAAAGCATAAACAGATAAAGTTTCTGTTCTAATAACAGGTAAATTTAATTTTTGTGAAACATCGCGAATTATGAATGTTCTCATACTACCATTATCCAATAAAATACGAATTGGTTCAGTTTTATTATCTTTCGGATCCTTTGCCATCACGGAACAAGTTTGCAAAAAAATGTTGCATTGGGTGTTTTTATTTTGTACATTATTAGTAGAACTGTTATCACAATGTGAAACAGATACGACACTCTTATCCGTATTTACCTTTAAATCATTTTCAAGTTGGAAACAAATGGCCCTACTATGTTTTTTGTTACAAATATCACACATTTTAGTTTTTTCACATTCTTTAATTCTATGTTTGGCCTGTAAACATAAAAAGCATCTTCCCTGCCTTTTTAATATTTCTTTTTTCTGATCTATAGTTAAAGATTGACACATTTCGCTGTTATGATCAATACTGTTACAGAATAAACACGCATTCTTATTTACAGAAGTCATTAATTCAGTAGCTGAAACATTATTTTGTTTAAATCCTTTCGTACTATATTGCAATCTCGGTTTATATTTTGATTGTTTGTCAATAAATTTTGATCTATGTTCAATTTTATTATCACTGGAAAATGATTTTTTAACATCTAAATCATGGATAGTTAATACCCTTTCTCTACTTTCAACTTCGTTTTTAAGAAAACTCATGAGATTTTCTATATTCCACATTTCTGCATCATTTAACTTCCGATTGAATTCTAACGTTATATCCGGAGGTATTAATTTAAGTAATATTGGACAAAGTAATCCACTGTATGTATCTGATTTTACACCTAGTGACTCTAAATTACGAATTTGTACTAGACATTTATCATACAGATTTCTTAAACCCCGAGTGTCAGAAGAACTTTTCAGATATTCCATATTTAGTAAATTATTCAAATGAGCATGTACGAGCATATCATGTCTACCAAATCTTTCTTTCAAAAGGGATACGGCCGCTGCATAATTTTTTTCCGTTAGACTGAATCCACTTATTGTGTTTGCAGCCGTTCCCGAAACTAAGCTTTTCAAATAACTAAATTTCTCAATATCTGATAGACTTGTGTTTTGATCTATGGCTGTTTCGAAGGTGTTCCAAAATTCTGTAAATTTATCAGGTTCACCAAAAAACTTATTTATATGAAATTTTGGAAGCTTTACCTTTTTCAGTTCGGTAGTAGCATGATCTGCTCGCACTGGATAAACATTGTTAACATAAGCATTGTTATCATTAGAACATAAGTTTTTTATCTTAAAGTTCAGTTTTGATCTATATGATATTACTTTTTGATCATACAAGTCACAATTTACAATTTCGTTTTCAATATGTTTAGCATTAATCGTAGTCACAATGGTGTTATCAAGTTCCTTAATAGTTTTATATTTTTCGTTCAATTTATCAAGAAGCTCTTCTAATTCTTGTACAGAATAATCTGTATTAGTTAAATATTGATCGATACTTTCAAAAATTTTATTGAGAAGATTGCGATGCGTATCACGCATTTTCGTTTGTTTATTTTCAGACATTTTCAAAACAAAATATAATGATAAAATAAACTCACCGATTTCCAGTCAAACAAAATAATTACTTTCTATTGCGCAATCACTCTCCGAATGAAGTTATCATAATCCTTTTCAAGGCCGCTTGCACCAAAAATGTACGATTCTCTTTTCCATTCTTTCGAATTCAATCAAAACTAATTTGAGTAAAATGATAAATATATTCTAAAATCTTACGTGTGGTTCAATGTAAAACTATCTAAACAAAATCAATCTGCATTTACGGAACAAATGACATTTAATTACAATAAAACACATAAAAGAATATTAGCGCCAAGTATTCGACGCAACAAATCTAAAATCTACATATCAACAATACAATTATTTCTCTTCAGTTCACATGAAAATATGAGTTCAAACTACGCATGCGCTGGCTAAATAGTTGTTTCACGAATTAGCCGGAACAAATGTAATATATATATGTAATTTTGATCGATTGTTTTCTGGTGATCACTTTGTTGTGATTGTCGTAACCTGAAAATTAGCTTTAAAAATCAATTTGTGCTGTCTTTTATTTTTATTTATTTATTTTTAAGATGCATTGCTTTTTATAGAAAAATAAAAGACGCTGTTTGATCTGCTGAATAAGAATATCTGCATTTATGAATGAAAATGATTTAGTGAATATAGAAAAATGCAGTATAAAAAGTGTAAATAGCTAAAATGATAAATAAAAAAAACTTAAAAAAGTCTAAATCTTCTCCAACCGGGTGTGTGTGTGGGGGGGGGGGGGGGGGGGAGAGGTTGTAAGGGAGCGGAGTATTGAAAAAATTCCTCATATCAGGTATTTATAATTTGCAATTAATCTGATTCCCAAATTTCATCTTTAAAATCATGATAGATTCTCTTTTTACGTCCTCCTTTTCGGAGGGGGGGCAAGGGGACCGAGTTTCAAAAAATTAAAACGTATCTTATGTTTATATTCTGACACTGAGCATTTTAGAAAATTTTGTCAGAAAATCTGCAAGATATTTTAAAAAGTGTTTTTGAGGCACACCCCCCCCCTCCCTCACGACCAAACTGCGGTGCAAAAGGGCCTAATTAAAAAAAAATAATATAAAAAGTTTTTGAGGAAAAGAACGGGGAAGCAGAATTCTGAAAATATCCTCCATATCGTATTTCAAATAACGAACACGAAAAAGAAAATCGATTCGTTAAACTTTTTAAAAATTATATATATAAAAACATCAATTTTAAATTTGCCTTCGAATATTTATATAAAAATGATTTAAAATATAGATATGGAAGGGCTCTCCATCCTTGTCTAGCATCTAGCATAGCTGTGCACAAGAAGTGCAAATACTTTTAAAAACATACTTTGAACGAGAAAATTAGTATACTTTAATTTGTCTTGTTACTATAGGATAGTCATTTCAAATATACTTAAAAAATAAATTCAGATTCAAAGTATATGTTTAATTTTTAAAAACCCGAGGTTCGCATGTATAGAGATGGTTGGTTTGACACCGGTTATCAGGGACGTAGCCTGAGGAGCCATATCCTTTCAGCAACACGACCCTCTCAAACCGGAGTTTTTAATTGAATTTTGGGCAAAATTTAACCATTTCCATAGTTTTACATAAGTTTATCCTTGCTCGGAGTTTCCCCCACCCATGAAACAAAATATTGAGTATTCAAATGTACTGTTTCAAGGGAAACAACTTGTAATACGCGGCTGTTTTTTCCTCCATTAAGTTCCTTCTTGTTGTTACATTTGCAAGCTGAAATCAATTAATACTTTCTTCATTCATTAATCTGACTTTGTAGGAATGTTTGAGAGTAAATTTCAAGGCATGAACACCTGCTCCAACATTGAACTGTGCTCAGAGCGTGAGTTTTCCACTGACTGCATTGGACAATTTGGCACTAGTAGAATTAATTCTACTTTGGGAGATGGGCAAGATTTATTTGGTAGGAATGTTTTATGTGATACTAAAAGCCTTACTATAATACATAAAAAAATTTCATTCTCTCTCTTTTTTTTTTTTTTTTTTTTTTTTTTTTTTTTTTTTTTTGCGTAATGTATAATTATTTTTTTAATCTTCGAGCATATGGCAGTATATTTGCTTATATGTTTTACCTATTCATGAAATAATATTTATGAAAAGCTTCCAGTGTGAAGAATTTATTTCAATACCTTACGTATTTATTTATAATGCACTGCAAAAAAATCTACCTGGATTAAAATGTTTTGTTACACCAACCTTCGAATGCAGAAATTATGTGACGGAAAAAGACAGTACAAAGACAGGGAGGGTTAAGCCACCTAAAAATAGATTTCACTATTTTTTTTTAAATCAAATTTAGATAAATCTTCAAATTAAGAAAATTTAGATAAATCGTCAAAGAGCAAACTCTCCTTTCCACGCCCTTGTCGACACACATGTAGAAAAATATAAATCAATAATGGTTATTGCAATTTCTAATAGAACAGCAAAATATGTCACAAATGCATTATTATTAAAAAATGAAATTCCAGTGACTAATATGTTAGTGTGCACTAGAAAAAAAATGGAATTAAAAAATGCCCGGTATATCCATTTAACAAATTTTTAAGAGCAGTTCTCCAGTTTTAATATCTTATACGTTCACAGAATTCATACTTGTCAGTTTAAGATAAAAAGTAATCGAACGCTTTCAAAATAACAGTAGTCTTTGCAGGTTTTATAACTTCATTTCTTAATTAATCATTATTAACTCGCAAATTTAACGTGCAACAATTAATAAGAAAAAAAAATAATTAATCATCAAATAATCATATCCAAAATTTATCGAAAATACAATATTTTAAAAAAGCCGTTGTATATAGTAATAGATTTTTAAAAACGAATATGTGATTGTAATAAGAAGTGATGATATTTATATAGATTTTTATTTTCTATAAGCAGTATATGTTGTGGTGTTTTGGTGTTCTTTCTAAAACACAACTTACTTAAACTTAAAAAGCTCATTTATTACTCAATCTTCACTTGACAATTAAATATTAAAAAAAAAATAAGTATACCCTGATTAGCTCCACTGAAATCTGTTGCCATGGAAAAGGGAGCAAAATATATTAAACTAATCAAAATATCAAAACTTAAGAATCCGAATAGGTTAATACAACAATGATAATTTTGAACTCATCATTTTAAGATAATATTAAATGTAGTAAGGGGCAACAGATTTCTAAATCAAGTAGTATACTGAATTGCATAAGGAACACCCAACTCCACTCCAATCCGATCAAGCTCAAATCTCCATACACATTAAATTAACAAAAGTGTAATCATCATATAATTTGGAAAAATGCAGACAACCTGAAATTCCTCCAATATGAGGACCAAAAGGAGAAAGAGTTAAATCCGTTAATAGAATAGGGATATGATGATGTACTAAAATTTTAGAACAACCATAGAGATTCTGAACAAGATCCGATCGGTTAACCAAGAATCGTATAGTGGTGTAAAATAACTGGATTTTTTTTTTTTTTTTTTTTTTTTTTTTTTTTTTTAAATAAAACAATTTTGGTGTATATTTTAGAAAAAACAATGTTTCTGAAAGAGGAGAGTTAAAGCTTAATTTAACATTTTATGAAATTAAAATTAATATTACTGTTTCACTTATTAATCTATCCATCCTAAAATCAAGATCAAAAATACGATTGTATAACATTGAGTGAACTTCAATTAATGTTCATTAAAACAGTCAGTTATGAATTTAAACTTAAGAAATTTTAAAGTCCTAATTTAATAAAGTTGAATTTTCTCTCCCCCTTTTTTTTTTTATTACTCACAGAAAGGTTAGGCCATTCTTATAGATCTACTGTGAATATAAAAAATTAATTATTTAGAGATTTATACAAAGAAAAACATACCATCTTTGATAATAAACAAAAAAAAACACAATTTATTTGAACATTTAAAATAATGAAGCAACTAAGTTATCAAAAATAATCTTAATAAAACAATATAACAGCTGATCTTTTAAGTTGAAACCACTCACTGGTTGCTTTTAAATTACACATCATATTTTTAAAATTATCATCACATTACCATTTAATGGTCGTTCAAACATACAAACATTATATATTAACCTACAGACTATTTCTGTTCATAATGTTTATTCTTATTGAAATTATCCAAAGATATTCATTTCACTTTTAAACTCTGGTATAGCAAACATATTTTTTTTTTTTTTTTTTTTTTTTTTTAAAGAGGTACAAATAAATAAAAAGAAAAACTATGCAGATAGTACTTACAACAGGTAGAGAGTTCTACAATTTTAGTCAATGGGCACTTAGGAGCATTTCGTCCTTTTTTAAAATCTGATGAAGCACTTAAGCTGGAGTATTCAGGCTGCGGAAAAATTCAGACAATACCCATGTGGTTTCAAGCTAACATTCATCAATCTTCTCATCTCACTGCATCACTTGCCATCAACTACTAGGTCCATCATCTAGTCCGGAGGGGAAAATCGTTCTACGGTCCAGAACTTCACCGTCGGAGTCAGTAATTTCACCTTCCTGAAGCATGTGTTTTATTCGAAGATAGCCATCACCGTAACTCAGAACACTACGACTTCTAACGACCGTTTAGTTCAATATCTATGATCACTTCTGATGGTTAAGAAGTCATAATCTTGGAGCGCCACTACGCCAAAAAAAAAACGGGCTACACATATCTTCTTCTTAATTTCTCGTTAACAGTTATAGATCCGCAATTCGAAAATGCCCTTATAGCCTCTTTTCATCATAACATCATGATTTAGGATAGTTAATGTAGGGCCATCAATGCCCCACTCTCAAAAAAAAAAAAATCTTCCAGAAACCTGTCCGCCTTCAACAACTTCGCGATCCAGCCCACAGGCCAATCTTCGAGCCCCGTAATAAGTCGAATTTTTTTTTTACGAGTCAAACGACAGGTCTCTTGGCCAAGCAACAAGTGTCGTAAACATTCATTCTCCCGCGCTGCTTGAAAAACGGGACCGATCCACTCTGCCAGGGGTACGGGAATGGAAACAAAAGGAAAAATGGACTCTTCGTGAAGACTACAGCTTGCCGCTCCACTCTGCCGGCCGCTTCATGGGGGAAGGAAGCCATGCATCACCCCCATGGCGTGTGCTGAAGGGGGGTCCTGTTAGCCTCTGTTTACATGGGCGCCAGCTATCCGCCTGATAGCAGAGCCAATTGAAGCCTGTCGTAAACTTACAAAGCCTAATTGCGTATATAGTACACTCATAAGATAACGTAATTCTTATACAGGGCGGTCGGTCATTCTTATATCAAAGTCAGACTAGATGACTCCAAATTTTCCACCTGTGCGGTCTTTAACTGACAAAACATCCCTCCCTTGCTGTCTGCTTTTCGTATTTGAAAACAGGAAGCAAAGCTAGACTATAAACGTTGAATTTACTTTGCAAAAAGAAAAAGAAAGAAGAAAAAATAAAAACTGATTTTATTATTATTATTACAATTACTTTTATTTATTTAAATTTTTATTAGAAACAGAAAAAAAGAGTGCTTTTAAATAAATGTTGAGAAAGTGATTTAAATAATTAATGTAGATTAAAAAAAAATTTGTTGAAACCAACCGTAACAAGATTGCTCCCCCCGGCTAATTAAAAAAAAATTTTTTTGAGAAAACAAATTATTTTTTTGAAAGGTAACTGGGTACCACATGGCATGCTGGGACCTCAACACTGAAAAAACTGACCCACAAACACAAATCATACATCGATCCGGGACGGGATCCAGAGAGTTCACCGCTGAAATACCACCCTGACAATATATTCCGGATATATACAACCAGAGCTCGCACATCCGTAGAAACCATTACCTAAAATATTACCTGAAACATGACCATAAAAGAGTACTACCAGAGGAGGGACCACAAGGCTGATTTTACCACTAAAATGACCAAGATATTTTCTGCACCTGTAAAAGAACACATGTTCCACCTGATTGTGAAACCTCACTTCCCTACTACTGTCATTCCTACGCATAACTGCATCCTTCCTGAGACTTCTGGCAACAGAACTGTAAACAATACATAAATTGAATTTTGAGAAAAAAAAAATTAGCCGAAAAAGAAGAGAAGTGCCCACTGATTAATTGTCATTATACTGCTTATATACATAACTTCAATAATTGGCATCACAGTATATTACAACACTATCTATTAATGTAAATAAGTACTAGTAATATCATAGTTACAACACTGTAAATGTCAATGAAATTTGTAAAACACATATTAATTCTATTATACAAAAATACACAAGAGCAACTGGTGACACACAAAAAAAAATATATACATATACATCTGTAAGACACAAATTATGGTATCACAGACCATGTTAGAGAATTACGCACACAATTGTAACAATTTTATATGAGAACACATGTTTGTTTTCGAACACAGTCTAATGATTCGGGATATTATGTAGATTTTACAAATGCACGTACAAGTAATGTGCATGGGAAAGAGTATCTCTGCCTCTGTGCTACTTATAGCAAAAAGCAGTTTCGGGCCTTTGGGCACAACATGGAAAACATTCCACAAAATAAAATAAAAAACAGGGGTGGTGACATATATCACCAGGAAGGAAAACACACATTCCACAAAAATAGGAAGTAGAATAAATAAAATAGTTAATTTTAGCACTTTTAGCCACACACAACAACATACAGGCATGTACATGAGACAGTATGTACTAGAAAAAGAAAAAGGGCCCACACTCCTTAAAGTTTAAGCTCAAATAAAACCACAAACTGTATAGTAAATAATAAATCTATCTAGTTAAAATGTAGAAATTAAAGTAAACACATACTTAAAAAGTTATATACAAAACACTGATGCATTAAAAAAAACTGAACTAAACAGATCTACCTCGGCAAAAGGGCATACAAAACACAACATCCTAAAAAAATTTTAAAGTAACAAAAATTACATTCGTTTCTTTTTTTTTTTTTTGCAAAAATATACCCAAAATCTACGAAAACGGGGTGCGGACGGGTATATACCACATAATCTACCATAAAACAGACAAAAACCTTAAGTATAGGCATAAAAAGGGTTAAAAATGCCTACATGAAAGTATCAACACACAACCAAACAAACCTTTAATACGCTAGAAAAACTAAGTTCCGTTTTAAAAATGTAAAAAAAAAATAATTAAATATATATACACATTAACTAAACTATAAATAAATACAAATAAACAAGGTAAAATTGAATAAAAATGCCTGAATAACGAAAAAAGGTAGTTAGTATTTATAACTCGGACGGTCTCGTCTATCCCGTAGCGAATAGTCGGTTCTAGAAATCGATATTGAACGACTACTTCTATTCGATTTAGCAGCTGGACGAATCGATGAACGAGACCTGCGCGATTCGCTGTGCTCAGCAGTTGAACTGCTTTCTGCCGTGGCTGAATTTTTATTTACGCACATCTCGTTATTCTCTGCCGCTGCAATCTCCGGAGAAATGGGAGGTGGGGGAGAGGGATTTATGATTTCAGTCGCGTCGCTGTCTGTTTCCTCCACTTCCGGCGCTACCGGAGTTTCGTTATTGTTGACGTTCACTACTGCTGGTGCGCGGTTACTATCATATGGTGCCCAGGGAATGAATCGGTTGCGTTTACACCTGCGTACAGGAGGAGAATCGCGTGGTTGGTGTGGTGAATCGATGGTCACGTTTTCAGTCGATCCCAGGTCAATTGTTTGTTTTGGTTCACTGGACCAGATGGGGAGTCTGTCTTTGAAAGAAGACAACCTGTCAACATGGACAACGTGACAATTTTTGGGATTAGCAACTAGCACTATTTTAAAATTAACCTCATTTAGCTTCTCAATTATAGTAAAAGGACCATTATTTTGCTTGCTTAATTTTTTTGTATTACCAGGGGCGACTGTGGGTGTAAATAACCACACAAGATCTCCTATTTTAAAATTTTTATCAACAGCTGTCCTTTCACGGTATTTTTCCTGCTGCTCAGAAACTTTAATTAAATTACTTTGTACTTCAGTGTATACTTTTTGAAGAGCTGGGATTAAGAGTTCGCAAAAAGAGGGTGCATCATTATAATTAAAAGAAGGTGGTTGAGAAAAGAGATTATATGGTAGATTCATATTTCTGCCATACATAACTGCAGCTGGGCTAAGTTTAGTTGAAGAGTGGACAGCTGAACGCATAGCTAGTAGTGCAAATTTGAGTTTAGTGTCCCAGTCAGTTTGATTTTGATTGACTATGTGACAAAGTGCATTTTTAAGAGTACGATTCTGTCTCTCCACTTGCGAGTTGCCAGCCGGGTGATAAGATGAGGTCTTAATATGTTTAATACCAAACATTTTATGCACGTGTTCAATCGCATCTGAAATTAGATTCTTCGCGTTGTCCGTCGTAATAAAACAGGGCGCACCGTAGCGTGATATGAAATCAGCTAAAGTGTCCGCAATGACATCTGAAGTGGTTGAACTAACCGCATATGCTTCTGGCCACTTAGTAAATGAATCTATATATGCGACAATATACTTATTTCCCGAAAAAGTTTGCGGTAAGGGTCCAATGAGATCCAAATGAACCTTGTTCATGGGAAACTGGGGTGTCGGCATACGTTGCAGAGGGGCGAGCTGGTTCGCTCTATAAGCTCTCTTCTGCTGGCAACTAATACATGACTCCACTAGATGCTTGACATCTGACGACATTCCTGGCCAATAGAAGTGCTCACGAATGCGATCAATGGTCTTTTGAAAGGCTTGATGACAAGCCGCTAGGGACTCATGTGTTAGTGCAAAAACTTGAGTAACCAATTCTTTTGGCACGACTAACTTTACAGGTTTATTCAAAATAGCTGACTCCCTTGTATCCTCACAAACTAAAATGTCATCTCTAAAAAAAATTTCATGTATTTAGGAGCAATTTCTACACCTTGGTCTAATTTTCTTGCAATCTCGCAGCATTTCTTGTCTGATTTTTGTAATTCACTAATTTTTTCAAGTAGATTGGAATGAGGCATAAAAGTAACTTCCTTTTCGACTTGTATACAAAAATTACAATTAACAGTATCACTGGAGTTATCATTGTTGACATACCTCGAAAGGAAATCTGCGACACTGTTACACTTGCCTTTAACAAACTTAATTGTAAAATTAAAGTCTGAGAGAGTGCAGATCCATTTAGCCATGCGAGATGTAGGGTCGTGAATTTTTAACATAAATGTTAGAGGCGCATGGTCTGTATAGATGAAAAAATGGGTATTGGCAATGTAACATTTAAAGTGGGCAGTTGCCCAAACTAAAGCTAGTAATTCCCTTTCAGTGGTGGAGTAGCGGGTCTCAGCATCTTTCAATTTTCTGCTGGCAAAGGCAACAGGATGGAGCATGTTATTTTCATCTAATTGTGATAACACTGCCCCTAATGCTTCGCCACTGGCATCACTATATAAATGGAATTCCTTCTCAAAATCAGGGAGTGCCAGACATGGTTTTGAAATAAGAGCTATCTTAAGGTCTTCAAATTCTTTCTGTGCATCTTCATTCCACGAAAACTTTCCTGTCTCTTTAGTTAGATTGATTAAATTTTTGGCCCTCTTAGTAAAATCTGGAATAAATCTCCTATAAAAAGATAGAGTTCCAATGAATGACCTAACAGCCTTTCGGGTAGTTGGAGGTTTAAAATTTTCTATTACGGCAATATTTTTATTGATAGGTGACACTTGGCCACTACAAATCTCAAAACCTAGATATTGTATTTTATTCGAAAGGAAAGTGCATTTACTGGGCTTAAGTTTAAGTTTATGCAGTCTTAACCTTTCAAAGACCATGCTAAGCTTCTCAAAATGAGAATTAACATCACTGGAGGCAATTACAATGTCGTCGATATAAACAAGAATTCCAAGATTGCCTAAATCACCGAAAATAGCATTCATAAGTCTTTGGAAACTGTTACCTGAATTTGAGAGCCCAAAACAGTTACGGGTCCACTCAAAAAGTCCCTTGTGGGTGATTATAGCAGTTTTATGCCTATCCTCTGGGCGAATAACCTGTTGAAAAAAACCACTAGTTAGATCTAGCGTTGAAAAAAATTTAGCCCCACTTAAAGCATCAACAGAGTCGGTAATGTTAGGTATTGGATAAGCATCTTTAACAAGATTTTTATTTAGTCTTCTGTAGTCAACAGCAAGTCGATAGGAACCGTCTGATTTCTGAACCAGAATAACCGGAGAAGCAAATTCAGACATGGAAGGGGAAATTATGTCCGCCTGTAATAAAGTATTAAGTTGGTCTTCCATTTCTTGACGTAGTTTGTAGGGGACTCTATAAGCTTTGCCTTTAACTGGTTTATTTGAAGTTAAGTTAATTTCATGCGGGATTGTATCACAGCCGGGTAAATCTAAGACCGATGCTGCAAATACATCTTTGTTTTTGTCTAGAAAATTTTGCATTTTAAGTTTTAATGGGGGTTCTAAATGATCTAAATTAATTTCAGAACTCCAAGTGAGATCAGCGTGATCAAAGTCACCAATTGGAGGGGCCAAATTTATATTATAGGTTAATTTATTATCAGTTACGGGTATATTTGACTGGTCTACACATTTTTGAATTTTGGCAACAAAGGTTCCTTTATTTAAATGAATACTATTGTCTGAAAAATTTGCAAATGAGATATATAGGCCATGTTCTTTAGTGCAAATGGCTCTGGAGGTAAGGAGACCTTGATTTAAATTTTTCGCCAAAGGTTCTAACATAACAATATCATTTTCCTTAATAAAATTTTCCTTATAACTTTTAACCTGGGCTAACATTTTTGACTGCGGGGGAATTAAATTTTGCTACATAACACAGCGAAACTTATATTTTTATTTTTATTGGTTTTATCACTACTGCTATCTTCATTGCTCTCCTCCTCGACTTCAGGTACCTTATCCTCTATACTTACCAAATCTTCACTTTCATCAATATTACAAATTTCAGTAGTCTCTTCAGCTAAATTACCCTGAGTTACCTGACTCGCTGCTGAAAGAATGTTGTCGACACTTTGAATACTTGAAAAATTTTCAGTATTATTACCCTCAGAGCTACCGCCTGATGTTGTTTGCATGCAAAAGTTCTGCGCAACACTTTCAACTTCCCTATCTGACTCAGTTTGAATGATTATCTCAACATCTTTTCCCATATTACTCAACTGCGGGTCCTGAACTACCATATTTTCACTACTATGATTCCCATTTTCAATATTAACTGAGTCATGAACTTTCTCACATGCACAATTTTCAGGAGGGCTATTGGCATTACTACTTTTTGAATTCTCCCCTACTTTGTTGACACATTTTATATTTACAGAATTATTTTTAACACAATCATTATTTATACAATTATTATTTGAATTTACACTATATACAGAATTAGAAATATTTACAGAATTAGTAGCAAGACAAGTATTAGACCCTGAAGTATTACCTGGGGTTTCTACGCTTTGTTTACATTGGCCTGAAACTGGCACTTTAAGAGCGACAGCATTTGTATCACAATTTATACTTGCCCGGTACTCTTTCAAAAATGGCATTCCCAAAATCATATTAAATTCCTCTGCTAATTTACCTTCCACTACATAGAATTCAGCTTGACATTGAACATTATCAAAAACAAATTTTAAAAATACTTTCTTATTTAGGTGAACTTTCTCACCGGTGACAGTCATAATGGGGATATTGCAATTCTCCGTTTCAAAATTCTCTAAATAGTTACAATCAGTACCACTCAGGAGATTAATTGCCGAACCAGTGTCACATAATGCATTCAGGCAAACTTTATTTATGTAAATTCTTGTAGTTGGTAATGTATATGATTGGGGCTGAAACATACTATACACAGTTGGGGGGTCCAGGGGCCTGTTGGGGATCGACTTGACCACATCTGATCCGGCCACTAATAGTTTAAAGCCTCACTTTCATTGTTAGCTACTGGGGTGTTATTTACCGCCTGCTCTTCATTTCTGTTCGCAGCTGTGCTCCTATTGTTTTGGTAATAACCACCTCTTCTTCCCCTGTATCCGCCTCGCTGATTGTGGTTCCCTCTAGGATTTTCACCTCTGTTTCTATAATTTTGCCCACGGCTCCTGAAATTTTGATCACCTCCCCTTCTAAAATTATAGTCGACAAAATTTAGTGGACAATCTCTGGCATAGTGGCCTTGTACGGAGCACCTATAGCAGGTTACGGGTCTTACCTCTTGGTTTTTCTCCTGTACATCCCTAGCCCTAAGATCCACTAAACTGTCTATCTTAGCTGCTAAAACATCAATTTGAGATTTTAGTTGGTCTATCTCCTTCTTTTGTGAGCTATCTTGCTGAAAAACTGCAGCACAGGGTAGGTTTTGGGTCAAATTAGGGTTGAGAATTTCCTCGCGGTGGTTGTAGAAAGGGTTAATGCTCCTATAAGCCTTTTCCTCAAGAAGCGCAATTTTGAGGACCTCTTCTGGGGATTGTGGATTTCTCGCAATTACCCCCTTTCGCACTTCTGGTGTAAGATTGCTCAACAGCATGGAGTGTAGTAGAGCCGTTCGGCTTTTATCGACTACTTCACCCTGGATACCTTCAATTACAAGGGCTCTTAATGACATATCATATGCCTTGTCATAAAACTCCTGAACACTCATATTGGGTGGCTGTTTAAAATTTAAAAAATGACTGAGGGCAACATCTGGTGTGGCCTGTGAAGTATAACTCTCTTTTAAGATTTTTAATAGCTCATCAGATGTTTTTGCTTTGTGAATTTTTATTCGCCTAGAAGCAGCTCCTGATAATCTAGCTAACAAAACGAATTTTTTCTCCTCCTCATTCCAGTCGAATAATTTGGCAAAACTCTCAAATTTCTCAGAAAAATCTGAGAAGCAGACTGAGCTGGCCTCTCCATTGAATGGGGGAATGTTTGACAAATTGTCCACTAGTGCATTTTTCCGCTGAACAGTGGCAATTGCCACTGAATGCTTATCAGCCATGGTTAGGGTTAGAAAATTGATAAACAAACAACCACAAAAAAGGGAAAATGGGGGGGCAGCTTAAAAAAGAGAAAAAGAGAGGAAAAGAAAAAAAAGGAAACCTACATACACATAAAACTTAAGTACAGGACTATGCTTTTTGTAAATAAGAAAAGGTTATGCTCACAAGACATAATTTTGACTGGGAATTGTAGCTTACTAGCACAGAGAGAGAGCCTAGACCTCTTTTTACACTTGAACATATAAATAAAATTTTAATTGCAAAAACACCCAGTTGCTCTTTGATACATAAATACATACAAGTAAAAAAAAAAAAATCAATAACCCAGAGACCGAATTGTTACGGCTCCATTTGTTGTGGTGTTTTGGTGTTCTTTCTAAAACACAACTTACTTAAACTTAAAAAGCTCATTTATTACTCAATCTTCACTTGACAATTAAATATTAAAAAAAAAATAAGTATACCCTGATTAGCTCCACTGAAATCTGTTGCCATGGAAAAGGGAGCAAAATATATTAAACTAATCAAAATATCAAAACTTAAGAATCCGAATAGGTTAATACAACAATGATAATTTTGAACTCATCATTTTAAGATAATATTAAATGTAGTAAGGGGCAACAGATTTCTAAATCAAGTAGTATACTGAATTGCATAAGGAATACCCAACTCCACTCCAATCCGATCAAGCTCAAATCTCCATACACATTAAATTAACAAAAGTGTAATCATCATATAATTTGGAAAAATGCAGACAACCTGAAATTCCTCCAATATGAGGACCAAAAGGAGAAAGAGTTAAATCCGTTAATAGAATAGGGATATGATGATGTACTAAAATTTTAGAACAACCGTAGAGATTCTGAACAAGATCCGATCGGTTAACCAAGAATCGTATAGTGGTGTAAAATAACTGGATTTTTTTTTTTTTTTTACTTTTTAAAATAAAACAATTTTGGTGTATATTTTAGAAAAAACAATGTTTCTGAAAGAGGAGAGTTAAAGCTTAATTTAACATTTTATGAAATTAAAATTAATATTACTGTTTCACTTATTAATCTATCCATCCTAAAATCAAGATCAAAAATACGATTGTATAACATTGAGTGAACTTCAATTAATTTTCATTAAAACAGTCAGTTATGAATTTAAACTTAAGAAATTTTAAAGTCCTAATTTAATAAAGTTGAATTTTCTCTCCCCTTTTTTTTTTTTTATTACTCACAGAAAGGTTAGGCCATTCTTATAGATCTACTGTGAATATAAAAAATTAATTATTTAGAGATTTATACAAAGAAAAACATACCATCTTTGATAATAAACAAAAAAAAAACACAATTTATTTGAACATTTAAAATAATGAAGCAACTAAGTTATCAAAAATAATCTTAATAAAACAATATAACAGCTGATCTTTTAAGTTGAAACCACTCACTGGTTGCTTTTAAATTACACATCATATTTTTAAAATTATCATCACATTACCATTTAATGGTCGTTCAAACATACAAACATTATATATTAACCTACAGACTATTTCTGTTCATAATGTTTATTCTTATTGAAATTATCCAAAGATATTCATTTCACTTTTAAACTCTGGTATAGCAAACATATATTTTTTTTTTTTTTTTTTTTTTTTTTTTTTTTTTTTTAAAGAGGTACAAATAAATAAAAAGAAAAACTATGCAAATAGTACTTACAACAGGTAGAGAGTTCTACAATTTTAGTCAATGGGCACTTAGGAGCATTTCGTCCTTTTTTAAAATCTGATGAAGCACTTAAGCTGGAGTATTCAGGCTGGGGAAAAATTCAGACAATACCCATGTGGTTTCAAGCTAACATTCATCAATCTTCTCATCTCACTGCATCACTTGCCATCAACTACTAGGTCCATCATCTAGTCCGGAGAGGAAAATCGTTCTACGGTCCAGAACTTCACCGTCGGAGTCAGTAATTTCACCTTCCTGAAGCATGTGTTTTATTCGATGATAGCCATCACCGTAACTCAGAACACTACGACTTCTAACGACCGTTTAGTTCAATATCTATGATCACTTCTGATGGTTAAGAAGTCATAATCTTGGAGCGCCACTACGCCAAAAAAAAAACGGGCTACACATATCTTCTTCTTAATTTCTCGTTAACAGTTACAGATCCGCAATTGAAAATGCCCTTATAGCCTCTTTTCATCATAACATCATGATTTAGGATAGTTAATGTAGGGCCATCAATGCCCCACTCTCAAAAAAAAAAAATCTTCCAGAAACCTGTCCGCCTTCAACAACTTCGCGATCCAGCCCACAGGCCAATCTTCGAGCCCCGTAATAAGTCGAATTTTTTTTTTACGAGTCAAACGACAGGTCTCTTGGCCAAGCAACAAGTGTCGTAAACATTCATTCTCCCGCGCTGCTTGAAAAACGGGACCGATCCACTCTGCCAGGGGTACGGGAATGGAAACAAAAGGAAAAATGGACTCTTCGTGAAGACTACAGCTTGCCGCTCCACTCTGCCGGCCGCTTCATGGGGGAAGGAAGCCATGCATCACCCCCATGGCGTGTGCTGAAGGGGGGTCCTGTTAGCCTCTGTTTACATGGGCGCCAGCTATCCGCCTGATAGCAGAGCCAATTGAAGCCTGTCGTAAACTTACAAAGCCTAATTGCGTATATAGTACACTCATAAGATAACGTAATTCTTATACAGGGCGGTCGGTCATTCTTATATCAAAGTCAGACTAGATGACTCCAAATTTTCCACCTGTGCGGTCTTTAACTGACAAACCATCCCTCCCTTGCTGTCTGCTTTTCGTATTTGAAAACAGGAAGCAAAGTTAGACTATAAACGTTGAATTTACTTTGCAAAAAGAAAAAGAAAGAAGAAAAAATAAAAACTGATTTTATTATTATTATTACAATTACTTTTATTTATTTAAATTTTTATTAGAAACAGAAAAAAAGAGTGCTTTTAAATAAATGTTGAGAAAGTGATTTAAATAATTAATGTAGATTAAAAAAAAAATTTGTTGAAACCAACCGTAACATATATATAAAAGTCACTTCATTTAAAACCACTTGGATCAAACAATTTCGTTGCTCGTGAAATCGTTTACCTTCTAATTATACAAAAAAGAAAAAGAATATGATACATGCAAAAAAATACCATGAATTAAAATATCATTATAATTAGCTACATTTAGATATAACCATTTTCATGGTTATAAATAATATCTCAATTTCTTACATAATAAAATATCTTTAGATGAAATCTTTTAACGCGAAACTACCGGAAATTTTACTCAAGTTTTTTAAAACTATTTCACGCCATAAATTTTATTTAAAACTAATTAACTTATTCGTTTAACGTATTTCTGTGAGTTTTATATTTAATTTATTTTAAAAAGAAATTTCTGGTTCGAATCGAAAGATATTTATTTGGTAACCGTCAAAATGACGGCTCATGGTAGTTCTAGTGTTAAAGCTTATAAAGGGTGATTTTTTTTAAAGTTGTGAAAGTAAAACCCTATAACAAAAGAACCACAGACCCAAACGAACTGAAATTTCACCAGTATGCTCCCAAAGCAATGGGATTTTTTAGGCGTGGTTAAAAAAAAAAACTTAAAATCGCACCAACAGATGGCGCTGTAAGTTAACAGAAACAAAGAAGATCATCAGTGGGAGGAAAACAATGGACAGTACTTTAAGAAAAAGAAAACTTTATTATGCTTATCAAAAACATACAGAATGCTAAAAGAATGGGAAAAGGAACTGCAAACACCTTCGCAGAAACAGAACGAAATAAAATTATGGAGTAAAGAATTCGTACGGAGCTACGCAACTAACGCAAAAGTTTTTCAGTGTGCTGTCCACCGTTTTCAGCTACGAGTTGGAAACGTAAAACCACATATTCCACAACACAGCAAAGAGTATCCAATGTGTGTGTGTCATGCGCAAGCTCGTCTCTCGGCTTTACTGCATATACAGCACCATCTGTCGGTGTAATTTTAAGCTTTTTTAACCTCGTCTAAAAAATCCCATTGCTTTGGGAGCATACTGGGGAAATTTCAGGTCATTTAGATCAGTGATTCATTTGTTATAGGGTTTTACTTTCACAACTTAAAAAAAAAATCACCCTATATATTAACACTTTATGTTGACCGGTCTAGAGCTAACTCGTGTTTGTTTCACCAAGAATCATTGACAAAGGGCGTGTCTTTTAATTTATTTAAAAAGAAATAAATGCATTTATATTATTTTGGTCATTTTTTTTTATATTGTAAGAAATTTTATATTAAATTCGTATATTGTACGATATGTACTGACGCATAAACTTGAAAAACCTATCTAGACAACCATTTAATGAAATAGAGATTCTTGTATCAATTTGTACCGGAAAATTCTGCCCGTCAATTATGAGACATTAGCTATCGGAATTAATGTCTAATAATTAAATAATATAATTTTCCGGTATGAACCAACTTTCCCAAACGGATAGAACTTTCTGAACAATCCAATATTATATTTGGATAAAATACGATCTAGAGACGATGCCCCGCCTATTCTGTACTACTAAATTTTCTACATTCATTTTTATGTTATGAATGAATGTTTATACACGTTATTTTGAAATAAATCCCATCGAAATGACAAAAAAATTAAATACATTTACGTCCGTGATTCAAGAATCATCAATTCTTAATTATTTCACGACATACTTTTCGCAATTATTATTTATATAGCTGAAACGTACTCTTTATGATAAACTTTAAACTATATTGACAATTATTGGGTTTGTTCATAAAATTCCTACAGTTTGGGAAAACATATTTGTACCGGATAATTCTGTCCGTCAATTATTAACATTAGCTATCGGAATTAATGTTTAATAATTAAATAATATAATTTTCCGGTACGAACCAACCTTCCCAAACGGATAGAACTTTCTGAACAATCCAATATTATATTTGGATAAAATACGATCTAGAGACGATGTTCCGCCTATTCTGTTCTACTAAATTTTATACATTCATTTTTATGTTATAAATGAATGTGTGACATGTTATTTCGAAAAAAATCCCCTCGAAATGAAAAAAAAAATTAAATACATTTACGTCCGTAATTCAAGAATCATCAATTCTTAATTTTTCACGACATACTTTTGGCAATTATTATTTATATAGCTGAAACGTACTCTTTATGATAAACTTTAAACTATATTGACAATTATTGGGTTTGTTCGGAAAGTTCCTACAGTTTTGGAAAACATATTTGTACCGGAAAATTCTGTCCGTCAATTATTAGACATTAGCTATCGGAATCAATGTCTAATAATTAAATAATATAAATTTCCGTTACGAACCAACCTTCCCAAACGGATGGAACTCTCCGAACAACCCAATATTATATTGGGATAAAATACGATCTGGAGACGATGCTACGCCTACTCTGTACTACTAAATTTTTCACATTCATTTTTATGTTATAAATGAATGCTTATATACCGGGTGAACCAAAAGTTCTTCAAAACTTTAAAAATTCATAAAACAGGAAGAAATTATGATATAGAAGTGCGGTTTGCAAGTAAAGGCTCACAAGGTAGTCGGATTTTTTTTAGTAGCCAAAAAATGTTTAGTTAAAATGTCGCTGGTAGAGGGCGCTGACGACCCGAAGCACAATGAACAGGACAACAGTACGCTCCATTAATTTATTCTTGCAATAACAATTGTTCAACATGACCTGCAGACCACATTCTTAGTCTTCAGTCCTTTCGCCGTGCGAAATTTTCGCAACGCAACAGTTGTTGACTCTCCGTTCAAATAGAACAACTTTAACAACAGCGCGCGATCGGGTAATGATAACATTCTGAAAGCGAATGAGAAATCCTCGTGTATCCCGGTCTTTTATTGCAGGATTAATTTGCATAATTCTGCTGAATCTCTCGCATGTTAGCGCCATCCACAGGTGACTTTTTTAACCAAACATTTTTTTGCTGCTAAAAAAAATCCGACTATCTTGTGAGCCCTTTCTTACAAACCGCACTTCATTATCATAACTTCTTCCTTTTATATGATTTTTTAAAGTTTTAGCGAACTTTTGGTTCACCCGATACATGGACAGAGTACAGATGTAAACAAGTGGGTAGGTGTGATCGAAGATCGCTCAAAGGGTTTCGTTTAATATTCCCTTCAAAACACTTTATCCTTTCTTTAATAAATCCAAATAAATTTCATTTAGCAACAACAACAACAACAACAACAACAAAAAAAAAAAAAAAAAAAAAAAAAAAAAGAGTCATGTTTTTTATAAAGTAAAAAATTACCGGTCTATTTTTTCTTTTTTTCGAATATCTAAACCAGCCCGATAGCGGGCTAAGCCCGCTATTATATTCTGTCATAATAATACCAGTCATGCGGACTAAATGCGATATTTTAAAAAAATAATTTCAAAATTAAACATGTTGTACACCTTCAAAATGTTAAAATATGCGAATATTTCCATAATCGGATTTTTACCATGATTAAATATGTTTTTCAAACTCATATATTTACTATTCTCTATTACTCATATTGATACGCGCTTTGTATTATTCTCAAACATTTGAAAAATCCGTTAAACTTCCAATAGGACGTCAGATTTTCTTTTTAATTCTCTAATGGCGTGATATTAATCTGCTTTGTGTACATAACACATACTCATACTCCTTGTATTTTTGAGAAATCTTTGAAAATTTCGTTTTATTACCACTATGACGTCAATCATTTTTATTTCATATTAATCTTTTTTACAATTGGTGAAATTTTTTATTTCATTTTCATTTTTCACGTGGAAATCGTCTGATAGAAAATTAATTATTGTAGAAAGGATTTCATCATGGATTTTTAATTTTTGGCATCTGCTATAACGAAAAATGTTTAAATTTAATAGGAAAAGGCTGTTAGAATTTTGTTTTTTTAATCTCTATTTATTGAAATAATACGAATTTTTTAAATTTTAATATTTTGAGCTCTTCATAGCTGGTATTCAGCTATATACACAAAGTTTCAACTCTGTAAGTAACATAGTTTCTGAGAGTAGCTCTGTGACGGACAGACAACGGAGCGGGAGTAATAGGGTTTCGTGAGATGAACGAAACCCTAAAAAACATAGCGAGGGGCGGGTCACAGATTAAGATAGACATAATTTACAGACGATTTGGATGTAAAAAATAACATCATTAGCAAACACAGTGATACCTCTCATTCTGATCAATCTGCAATATTTTTACTCTCTGTGCGAACAGCGGGAACATAATGTCATTAATAGACATAATTAGGCTTTTCAATCTCATCGTTCTGAAGTATTTTTGACATCCTGTGCGAACAACGGAAACGCAACGTTATTACTAAACACAGCAAGGCCGCTCATTATCATCCATCTGCAGTATTTTTATCAATAGGGAAGAGCAGGTACATGACATTATTAATAAACACATTGAAGCCTCTCATTCTAATCCATCTGCAGATTTTTTACCACCCTGTGCGAAGAGAGGGTACATAATATAATTAAATACGATTTTCACCTATGCTGTAGACACAGAACAAAGCGCAGGTTTCAATTATAAAATAATTAATAAAATAGCTACCGTTTTTTTTCGACAGCCATCCGAATAAGATCTACACAGTTCTGACGAAAAATCCGCAGGGAAAGAAATAGGGCTTAAATGCACTTGCTAAAAAATAAAGAATTTTGGCTCAATCCTAGAATAAGCGAGACACATGGCGGCGTTGAATTTGGCGAGGTGATAAATGAGTTTTACTTGCTACCAGTTTGTTTCTTAAATTGCGGCCACGCCTACTGTGGTTTGATCAGGGAATTGGATTGGTTTATCAGGGAATTAGATTGGTTTTGTCGGATGGTTGTGTTTCTTGAAATGCTTTTTTTGTGGAATGTTTTTTGTGTTGAGTTTTTTTTTTTTTTTTTTTTTTTTTTTTTTTTTTTTTTTTGTGTGTGTGTGTGTGTGTGTGTGTGTTTTGTGAAGGATATGAAGTTTAATGGTAAATATAGTTTGACGTGGATAAGTGTATTGCTGTGAAAACATTTTCGTTCAAGATTGTTATTGAAATGTTTGAGATTTTTCTTTGTAAATGGCGGTAGTTTTTTAAATTTGTTTAAGAGAAGGTTTTAAATAAGGAAATTTAGGGGTAAGTTTAAATTTCGTCGTCAGTTGTGTTTTTCGGTGTCTTTTCCGCATATTTTTAAATATTCCTTCATAAACATTCTATTTTAAGTGGGATGATGTCTCGAAAATCTGTCTCAAAGAATGAAAGGAATGATTTTCGTAATCTTTTGGAAATGAGTGGTAGGTGCAAGAGAGATTTGGTTTAATTTTGTAGGGAGAAAGTTTGGATTGCGATTAAGTAGGAATGTCCGGAATGTGGTGATGATATGAAACTTGGTGAAAATGAAAATATTGATGAATTTGAATGGCGGTGCGATAGGAGTGTGAAAGGGATAAAGCATTGTGTGAGGCGGAGTATAAGGCTTGGTAGTTGGTTTGAAGTGAGTAGGTTGAGTTTGATTGATATTTTAATTATTACGTATGCTTGGGTTGAGAGATTTACGCATGCACAGACTGTGAGATTGGCGCGAGTGTTTAAACAAACAGTAACGGATTGGATGAATTTTTGTAGAGAGGTTTGCATGTCTCTATATGTGTTTGAAAGTAGTGAATTGGGAGGTGAAGGTAAGGTGGTTGAAATAGATGAGAGTACATTTGGGTAAAGAAATTATAATAAAAAACAGTCTTTGAAAGGTGAATGGGTGTTTGGTGGTGTTGAGCGTGGAAGTAATATGTGTTTAATGAAGTAGTGAATGATTAAAAGAAAGAGACTTTGTTAGAGATAATTGAGATGGATTTTACCGGGAACAGAGGTTATTTCTGATTGTCGGAGGTCTTATAACTGCCTTCAAGATGAAGAATTATAACAGGAAGAATCAAGATCAAGAATTATAACAGGACCATCGTCAATCACAAATTACACTTCAAGGACCCGGCTACTGGGGCACACACAAAGACGATAGATGGTTTATGGAGTGCGATTAAACGCAACCGTCGCGGAAAAAGTCGTGTAGAGGGAACTTTTGATCCCCACCTAGTCCAACTTATGTGGAGAAAGCGGCACAGAAATGATCCTAATAAACTGACTGATTCATTCTCGAGGGGATTATTAAAATTTACCCCCTAGAATGCAGGATGGGGTGGATGAAGTGGAAGCAGGAGAATATACATCTAATGTTTGTTTGTTATTGCCGAATAAGGAGGAGGAAACTGATGATATAAACCGACCGGGCCATCATAAAAAACCAAAAATGAGAAATAAAATTAAGTGAATGCTTATTGATTTTATTTGAAAAGTGCTGCGTTTCGTGCATTTTATAAATTGCTGCGCAGCGAGTTTCGTGTGTACAGTGATTTTGTTTTGGTTTTCTTGTGCGCGCAGAGCCCATATATGCGTTATTGATCGCAGCTTTAATGAGTTTTGTGGATTCTAGAGATCGCTGCGTAACGAGATTTGTGTATCTAGTGATGTTTTTTTGTTTTCTTGTGCGCACAGAGCTCATATTTGCGTTATTGACCGCAGTTTTAAGTAGTTTTGTGGATTCTAGAGGTCGCTGCGTAGCGAGATTTGTGTATCCAGTGATATTTTTTTTGGTTTTCTTGTGCGCACAAAGCTCATATTTGCGTTATTGACCGCAGTTTTAAGTAGTTTTGTGGATTCTAGAGATAGCCGCGCAGCGAATTTCGTGTATCCAGTAGTGATGTATTTTTTCGTTTTTCATGTGTGCGAAGGGCTCATGTATGTGTTGCGTATTTAATGTGTTTTGTGGATAGATGGGTATTGATCGCGGCTTTAATGAGTTTTGTGGATTCTAGAGATCACTGCGCAATGAGTTTCGTATATCCAGTGATTTTTCTCTTTGCTTTTACGTGTGTTTTTTAAAAAATCACAAGTATATTTAATAATGGCGCTGGGCAATTTCACCCAACCATCCGCGAGCAATTTTGCGTGACATTGCCAACCATTCATTTTTAATCATTCATGACATGTTTGATTGTATTATAATAGTTATAATACAAAATAATTAAAGTAACATTATAATACTTTTATTACAATAAATTCTACCGTGATTTTCATCAATTATACGCAATAAATGATTCATTACATAATTCAATTATTGCTTTGATAATGAAGATGTTGAAATTTCCTTTGTGAGAACTTCAGACAAAGGGAAAACGTTCTCATTTCTTGTCAAACCTGATGAGGCAAACATACCACAAAAAAGAACATCGTTTTCAAACCCATCCCTTCAGTCGAAAAAAAAGCGTTTTCTGTTTCCGGGAAGATTGGTCTGCGTTTATTTAATGTGGTTTCGATAGAGGTATAGATTTAATTTTTTATAATACTTTTCTACGATTTTTCTAAATCGTATTTTTAAAAAGTTGTTTGTATTATTTATAAGTAACGGAAACTTTTTTTTAAACGACTTAAAAAAAGGAGGAGGTTATCAATTCGATCCGCGTCTACGTTTTGGTCTTGTTCATGCATAACTTTCATAAATGTGCATGAATTTATAATGATAATTTGATGATAATTTGTTTGTTTGAAAGTGTAGACCTCGGTGGTCCCATTTCATTTTCGTCAAAATCTGATGTTCCACTATTTCTGAACAATAACGTCGCATTATTTTCTCGGGTTCTATGCCTCCGATTTCAACGGGAATTGTTTCATTCAACTTAGCTTACGATTCAATTACTTTCTGCATTATGATAGTTTATCTTAGACTTCAGTTACCACAATTTCTGAACAGTAACGTCGCATTCTTTTCTCGGGTCCTATGGGTCCGATTTCAACGGGAATTGTTTCATTCAACTTAGCTTACGATTCAGCTACTTTCTGCATTATGAAAGTTTATCTTAGACTTCAGTTACCACCATTTCCGAACAGCAACGTCGCATTATTTTATCGGGTTCTATGGGACTGATTTCAATGGGGCATGGTTCCTTCAACTTAACTTACGATTCATCTACTTTCTGCAATATGAAAGTTTATCTTAGACTTCAGTTTCCACCATTTCCGAACAGTTACGTCGCATTCTTTTCTCCGTTTGCACGGGCCCGAGAAAGCGTTTGAAGCCTTGCAAAACCGATTTAAATGCATGATTACGTTACCTTTTCCTCTTACCTATTCTGCACGTTTTTACCGAACTCGAGACTTAATTGGATGATTTTCTTGTATTCGAATAAGACTTATGTCATAAAAATCATCAGAATTGCTTTTGACGAATACAATGATTTTGAGTAATGAGCTTGTTTTAACCATGTAAAACGGTTTTTTCCGAATTAGAAACCTAACTAGATAGTTTTGCGTGCTCAAATTACTATAGGAATTGTGAAATTCGTTTGAGCCGTTTCGATATATAGCAGCATTTTCAGTACTGAGTTTGTTTTAACCTGTCAAAACGAACTCTAACGAATTCGGAACCTTGCTATTTCCTTTTAAATGAACAACGACTGAATTATGACTTTCGCCATTTTCTCCGTTTATTCAGCCGTGTCAGCTATTCGACACCCACTTCCGATGTCCGTAGGTATCGCTGCGGACCTTAAGGTTTACTAGATGCGGTAACTTTCCGATGTACGAGATATTATCTGGACAAGTTACCGCATCAAGAAAACCTGAAGATTCACAACGATACCAGCCGACATCGGAAGTGGGTCTCGAAAAGCTGACAATACAACAGCAAAATACCCTTATACATAAGATTCCAGCAAAGTGCTTCCATGAATCAGTGCACACCAAAGTGCCTCCATGATCAGTACTCATTAAAGTGCCTGCATATGTCCGTGCACAGTAAGGTGCCTTTCTCTGTGTAATGGCACTGTCTTCGGTTATCAGATTCAGATTCAGCATCCAATCAGTGCCGCTCATTTCCGACGCCGTTACAGCCTGAGGACTAGAGTTGCAAAAATCCGGTTTATTTCCAGGTTTATTCCCAAAAGACCTGGTTTATTCCCAAAAACCAAATTTATTCCCAAAAACCCAGCTTATTACCAGATTTAAACTGGGTTTTTCTAGCCTTTGCAACTCTACTGAGGACAAGGAGTCTCGATATGAGAGTTGCGACATACGAGGTATAAACATCGATTGGTTGTTACGATTCTGTGCAAAAGCTAATCGCCAAGTATCTTGGCGAGTCTTCCATTATCGCCAAGCTAATGCTTGTTAACGTGTCTGCCATTCGTATGATCGAGCTTGTCCAAGCGAGTATCGCCATGTTCTGGAATATAAAATACCTAGGTTTGCCATAGTTTAGACAAACACGTCTGTCTAAACACTGTCTGAGCATCGTATGTCACCACTGTCATATAGAGGCATCCTACCTGAGGAAACAGTTGATGGAAATTACAGGAAAAGAATAATGTAAAATTCTGGATCCCTTTGGAACATCTGTGAAGAGTCAATATAAAAAATACTACATATTCTGCATTTTGCTTATTGTCAACTGTCAAGGAAGTTCTACTAAAGAATTTTTCTTGTATGTAGACTGTTATGAATACAATGTATTTGTTTTAAACAACTATATTTTTAATATTAAATGCTAATAAAATCAATATTTCTAATGAAAATACAAATATTTTATTAAAAACTATTTATTTAATGGATAATTTTGGTAAATTATAATGTCTATTAAAAAAATATCAATTTATTCAGCGGACATTGAAATTGGGATAGTTATATGTATTACTGTATTAATAACTAAAAAGTAGGAAATAAAATAAACTTTTGCAATATATATATATATATATATATATATATATATATATATATATATATATATTAACCGACTTAAAAAAGCACTAAAAAGAATTAAATAATTCTTTAAAATCCTATAATGACAAAATGTTATCCAATAACCACAAATCCAGTATCATGTGTCGACATAAAAACGATAAATTTAATATGTAGTCTTTATTACCCACCAAACAAGGATTTTTGAAAGAATATTTTTTTTTACAAGAGATGAATTTAGAGATTTACGATTTAATTTACTAATATATACATATAAAAAGTAATCAATTACTTTTTAAAGTCGGTGTCAAACAACTCCAATCGATAAATTTGTACGCACTAGGTACAATATATGCACAATTCTTACTATAATTAAGGTAGTTTGGATTCAAGTTAAGGCATTTAAGGTCCTGAGCATTTTTCTCTGTCTTGGAATAAAAATCAACTATGCTATTCCAAGCTTGAATATGAATATTTGATCTTTCAGTATTTTGTTTTTAAAGCTATTATATTTGTGAATCTCTGTATGTGGTTGTGCCTTTCTGTGTAAATGTATGCTTTTGGTTTTAAAATATTAATACAGTTTTCGATTGCAATAGAAATAGTCCACTAAAAGATTTTACAGCTTATTGTAACCTTTAAAAAGGAATTGGCATTAACTATTCTTTGATTTGTGTCCTTGCGTCTGAGGCGAACCAAACTAAACCCTATTCTTGCAAATAATGATTGGCATTTTATTAATCGTTAAACATTATATTCTTTCTTACATAAAAATATACCTAAATCGCCAATAGTTGAAGCGTTTTAAACCAGAGTGGTGTAAGCCACTAATTTTGAAAATTTCCTCGATTATTCCCACCAGTTATTTTTTATTGGAAGACTTGCATTATTAAATCTTAGCATTTCTGCGATTCAATTAGGTGAAAATTTCTGTTTTGAAAAACCGGTGGTAAAAGATTAAAAATTCTGTAAAGGACGCTCGTCGCGAAGGGGTTAACGCTTCTAATTTCTGAAACCTCCGAAGTATTTTATATGCCTATAAATATGTCTGTAATATAAAAAAAATTAAATTGCGGATTGTAAGATGCTAAATAATATGAAAAGTGAGATTAAAAAACAATGATTTTCAGAGCTGACGTTGAGACTCCTGATCTGCAGATTTACTAGTAGTAACATTTTGTTTCGTTTGGAGTTCTAGTAATGTCTCTACAGACTTTAGAATAGGGGAATTTTACTTATAATAGTCCTGTAAAAGAACATTAGTACATAAATAGTATCCTATGATTTAATCGAGCAATTTATTCCTCTTTCGATCGAGCGGTCTCAGAGGGCGCTCACAGTAGTTGGGAAACAATTTCTGTCGCAGAAGTTAAGGGTTAAAAAGACATTAAATTTTTACTATACAGTACTTATAATCCATACTAGCTGTTTAACCCGTTCTACGCACGAGAGTTCATGAATTTAATTCTAAAATGTGAATAAAATGAATTTAATTCCCCTGTTAAAGTGTTGAGTTGTTCAATAACTATACGATTTAGAAAAAAAAATACTACTGTGCATTTGTTTTAATGAAACTTAATTTTTGTTGCTATGGCAGCAGACGATAAAACGATATCTTTGGAATAAGGGAATAAATAGAATAAAAATGTTGTTGCCGTTTGTGATAAAATGTTTTTCTTTATTTTTTAAAAAATGAAATAATAAAGTGCAATTAAATAATCTCTAATTATTTGCATGCCAGGTAAAAGAATTATCGTAATATCCGCTACAGCTTGTTGGTATTGTTGGTATTGCAGCGTGGCGTCCGTAATATGCATATCTCACATTGCAGTAAAGGGGGGTGCCGGAAGGAGGGGATGTTCAAGTGTCCTTCAGAAAATGACAAATTAGGAGGAATACTATGCATCTTTAAAAATTTGTTCGTTTGGTTAAGCTATGAACTTAATTACAAATTTGGCTTAAACTATTATTCGGAAATAGTGGTAACCACTACTCATAAATTTACTTTACTGTTATAGATGGTGACTATTAAGTTAATTATAATGTTTTTAATCAGTTGCGTTGAAATCGGAAAGATAGTTGCTGAGTTATGGAAACGGGGCATAGTTAGAGAAAAAAAACATTGAAGGAGGTGCCGGGGAGGAGCGAATGTTTAAGTTCACTTCAGTAAATTACTAATTAGGAGGACCACTATGCATCTTTAAAAATTCGTTCGTTTGGTTAAGCTAGGAACTTAATTAGAAATTTGTCTTAGACTGTTATTCGGAAATAGGGGTACCCGCTACTTACAAATTTATTTTAATGATATAGACGTTGATTATTAAGTTAAATATGATGTTTGGAATCAGTTGCACTGAAATCGGAAAATTAGTTGCTGAGATATGGAAACAGGGTACAATTAGACAAAAAGCCTTGAAGGAGGGGCCGGGGGGAGCGGATGTTCAAGTGCCTTTCAGCAAATGATAAATTAAAAGAGCCACTATATGCATCTTTAAAGATTGATTCATTTGGTTATGCTAGGAACTTAATTTGAAATTTGGCTTAGACTATTATTCGGAAATACTGGTAACTGTTTTCTAGAAGTACACCCTGAAGCTATGAATGCTGATTTTTATGATAATTTAGCAAAATGGAACTGGTTTGAAGAAGTTCGGAACATAATTACCTGAGTTCTGGAAATAAAGCACAGTTAGAGAAAAAACCTTGAGGGAGGGGCCGCGAGGAGGCGCGCGGTCAAGTGCTCAACATCAAATCACTAACTTTGACTGTTGGTATGCATAACTGAATACTGGCTCTGTACTTTTATTAGGAACATAAATTTAATTTTTACGAAAATTGTTATTCTAAAATAGCGGTATCATCTATATAAAACAGCGATTAAACGTTATGGGTGAATAAAAAAAAATGTTAAATTTGTTAAATGTAATTAGTTCAGTTGAAATCAGAGCAGTAGATTTGGATTTATTAATAAGGAGTGTTAATTAATGAAAAAGCCGCCGCCAGGTGGCGCGCGGTCAAGCAAAATAAATGTGATATTTAATAAAAAGTCGTTTACTCCCACTCCTCCCTATCCCCGCAAATTTAACAAATAATCTGTTAAATAAAGTTTTCTGTATTAATAATCTCTATCATACTAATATATGTCATGTAAAGAAAACCTTAAACCCAGCTAATTATCATTTTTAAGTCGATAAAATCTTTTAAAATTAAGTTTTTAGCTTTTGGCAACGGTTAATAATTAAGTTGATTGTCTACATGTCATATAATCTCTGATCCATCGATTTTAAACACTCGACTGGGAATTGCAATTATCCGTAATATTTATTTATTTAATGACTTCTGCGGAGATGTTACACAATCAACCAACCGAAAATAAAAAAGCGTATTTTTGATGAGATCTCTTTGTGGATAGATTTTAATTAATATTTAATCTATCAAAAATCTGTTTAAAATTTTCGAATTTTTTGCTCCGATCGTTCATGGGCCACCTATCAGCTACCCGTGTGCAAAATTTCCTTAGCCCTGCGCCCTGTGTGTTTTTTGAGATTTTGAGGTTACATAGATAGATACGCGAACGGTTTTTAATAGTATAGATTTTCAAAAAGGCCTTAAAATGAACGCGAATAAGGATTTTATAGAACATCAATACATTTACTTATAGGAGTCTGTTAGTAAATATAGAAATACGAAAAAAAAAACGATACGAAAAAAATAACTTAAAGACAGTAAAGAGTCTTGCGAACCAATGGTTTGATATTCGAAATAGACAATAGGTTCCAGTTGAATGTCCAAGAATTTTGAGAGGTTCCCAGTTAACGAATTCCATCTTTACATTTGTCTGATGCTTAGTGAAATTTAAATTTAATATTGGATCATATTTACTTCTATAATAATTGGTGTTTTAACCAAAATAATTTTCTGTGTATGAACAGGGTGAAAAGCATTTAAGTTATCCAGCTATTTAAATTGTGTACGGATGTAGGTACAGTTATAAAAGTGGTTTCTGCACATAGGTTAATGAATATGCACAACGTAATGGGTCCATTTTCCGCGTCCCTATATAACGAACATATATAATACACATACACACACAAATACATATATACACTGCTCAAAACAATTAAAGGATATTTGAAGTTTTATATAAAATAAAGATATAAACGAAACTTTTTTGCCGAAAATAGAAGAAGAGAATCACAAATGCAAATTTTTCTGGTTTTCAAACTGTGGAGTATGCAAATTTTGAGTTCGACGTCAAAAACGTCGCTTCAGCGGCAGCGAATGAAATTTGACTTTCAACTGGATAAAAGAGAATGAAGACAAGGATGATCGGCATTCAGTGATTGCTTTGTTTCGATGAGTACGATGTCCCAGCGAAGTCATTTGACAGATTCAGAAGCTTGGAGAATTGTTGGTAGGTTAGAAGGGGGCCAAACTCAAGCCGAAGTAGCGCAAGCCATTGGAGTGTCACAAAGTGTCATTTCCAGGATCTGGAACCGTTTTTTGGAGAGTGGATGTGCAGGCCGAAGACCAGGGCAATGTCGTAGACGGGCAACAACGCCCAATGAAGATCGGTATTTAGCGTTAACAGCTCGGAGACACCGAAACATGAACGCTACTCTTCTCCAACAACACCTTCGCTCGGCTACAGGCACCACGATTTCAACTCAGACTGTCCGAAACCGGCTCCATGCTGTAGGTCTGTATGCTCGCCGACAGATGGTATGTGTTAGATTAACATCAAGGCATCGTCGCGACCGCAGGGAGTGGTCAACCGAGCATGTCAACTGGAGAAGAAATGAATGGAGCAATATTCTGTTTTCTGACGAGTCCCGTTTTTCTGTGCATCCGGATAATAGGCGTATTTTCATCTGGAGGGACCGTGGCAGTAGGAATAATCCTGCGTTCGTGCACGAAAGTGTCAGATTTGGCGGTGGAGGAGTGTTGGTGTATGGTGGCATCTCCATTGACGGGCGCACTGACCTCTACATCATTCGAGATGGAGCTCTGACTGGTCGCCGATATAGGGATGAGATCCTCAGACATATTGTAGTCCCTTACGCTGCAGCAATCGGAGATAACTTCATTTTAATGGACGATAGCTGCAGGCCACATCGTGCAAACCTGGTGGAGGATTTCCTTTTCGAGGAAGGAATCGTTCGAATGGAATGGCCAGCGTGTTCTCCAGACATGAATCCAATCGAGCACGTTTGGGACGCTCTAGGAAGACGAGTTTCTGGCCGCCAACAACCCCCACAAACTCTCTAAGAACTGGAAAGAGCTCTTCTGGAAGAGTGGGGCAGAATACCCCAACTCGTCATTAATAGCCTCATTGAGTACATGCCTCAAAGGTGTTCAACGTTGCTGGCTGCCCGTGGAAACCATACCCCCTACTAAAAATGATTTTCTTTGAAGAAAACACCTTTTCTTATTCTTTTTTTCTCATATGCACAAATTGTGTTTTTTTCCTTTTGTACACAAATGCGCAATAAAATGCATTTTTTTCTGCCAAACATGTGTAATTTATTCTCATATAACCTACTATGTCTGTCGACCATGTATCAATCAGCTAAAAAGTTTCCCAGATACAAAATCCACCTAAAACTGCAATATCCTTTAATTGTTTTGAGCAGTGTATTTTAACGAATTAAAAATTGAATTAGTTCCAACATTTAAACTGTCCTCAGAAATAAATTTTAACCAAAATGGAAAAAGTGCAAATATATAACGCTACACAAAGACCATCCTATGCAAACAGAAAAAAATAAAGCAATTGAAATGTAAATGAAAAATTCAGAAATTTTCAATTTGTTTTCAGAAATTTCGTTGTCGAAATAAGAGCCTTTAAGATAAAGAGTGTCGTGCATAAGATTCTCTCATTGAAGAAATTGAAAGCATTAGTTGAAGAAAATTCACGCACCGTAGTCGAAGACATTGCTGCTGAACGTAGAGTATGTTTTGAAACATCTTCAATGACCTAATAGAAATTGGTTGAAAAGTTACATATCAAAAATCAGTCGTTATTATTTTACAGAACCTGATATTTCTCAGATCTTTAAAATTGTAGGTCGATTATCAGTTTCTCATTATAACACGGTGATTGGAAAATAACTGGCAAATTTTTAAAAGGGTGGTAGAGGGAACCAAAACAAGCACTTTTCGTCATAGAATGTGTGCGTTCAGAAATGATACGTTTAAGCGCTGGTGACGAAGAAAAATATGAATGACAGCATATAAGCGCCAATTGGTGGCACTTATACGCGTCATTTCCTGACACACATTCTATGACAAGAAATGCTTATTTTGGTCACCTCTACCACCCTTTAAAAATTTGCCAGCTAGTTTCCGATCTCCCTGTATAATAATAATAATAATAAAAATATATATCTTTTGGATTAGTGTTATTATTTTAATATAAATGGGATTTATTACCCTACAAATTATATAAAAAATTATATTAATCATAGTTTTATTGAGTATTTGACAGAGTAGACATAAATAATTGACTTCTGAATAGTAAAGTTTGCCATTATGGAAAATAGTCTTATTCACCATCGTGTTGATCTCATTCCCTTCTTAATCCGTTGTTGGCCATTGGAGTATAACTTCGTAATTGGATAATGACGTTTTTGCAATAAACAACTATTCTATCATGCCTTATGAGTGGAAACGGATAAATAAACCTATGTAATTTTGGTCCACCCACGTGAGCCTACATTAAAAGTCATAGTCATATTCATCATCGTGTTCGATCACATTTTCGTTTTCCTCTGTTGTTGGCCATTGTAATATAACTTCGTATTGTCATTGACTAATGTTGATTTTGAAATGAACGACAATTTATTCGTGCTTCTTGAGTGGCAACGGATAAATAAATCTGTGTAATTTTTGTACACACAATTTGTGAGCCTAACTTCAAAGACACGTTTGCTACAAAAAATTGCATTTATAAAAAACTGGTCTTATATTGGTTTTAAATTTGCCTGTACAAATATTTTTCCAGAACGCGATTATTTAATATGCATTAACCGGATAAAAGGATTATGTACCTCAAAATTTTTGAAGTATCCCGAAACTATCTATTTGGAGATTTTCATGTTAAAATAGTGCATATACCCTAACGTGTATCATAGCAAAGGAGTCTTAATTGCTTTAAATTTTAAGAAAAGAAAATTTGACACAGTGCCACAGGAGGAGGGATAGTATAAAACATTGTAACGTCATATCTAAACCATGAAAAACATTTGGTACAGATAATTTGTAAGCACCCTATTAAAGTTAATTAGAAAAATATGTTTCAGGTAATATCAGGTACCTTTACCCCTTTCCTTTTGGGCCCGGTCAGTCCAGTGGTTAACATACTGGCCACAGAATAAGTCGCTTTGTCCAAAGTTCGCGGGTTCAAAACCAGCACGGTCTGGGCAAGGTGTTTACGAATTTCCTTGGAGGATAACGATAATTTGGGTCTCTTTCATTTCAAGAATCCTCACTGAGGGCATCCCTCATTTAGCAATATGGCAAAACTGGTTGGTGGTCAACAAAAATCCCATCCCATCCTCTTTTTTTTTAAAAATTTCAGCAACTTGTAGTATAAAATAGATTAACGGTTTTATAATATTTATATAAGTAGTAATAGATCATATACAATCTTTTTTCCAATAAAATTAGCTCTACATAAAATTAACTCTCCTTTCTAAGTTAAAAGTTACAGCACGAGGCTAACGAAATCCACAGGCTGCTCACTGCCTTACACTTTCGTCTCTCTTCGGACCACTTAAGTCACGTGATACCTTTTTTGGGATGCAGGTGCAGGAAAAGCACGAATGAAGACGCATGAAAAGAGGATGTGATTCTAGCGGTCCGAAGGGAGACGAGGTAGTTTGTCTTTTTCATTAGATTCGTTACAGAACATGTGATGTTACAACAGGGGGGCGGGTAATCACTCAAATATGACAACCTGTGACATAGGGGAAGTGAGGGGAAAAAAAACACAAATGTTACGTTACGAAATTAATAGATTAACCATAGAAGTTCAGAATCAGGTTCCTATTAGAGACCAATCTTTGGAGGCTGCTTACAAATTTTTAGAAATATTTCAGTAAAAGATTCAACAAATGTAAATGAAGCGGAATAAATCTTATTATTTGATTCGAGAATTATCAGTTGCCACATTGAATGGACTAAGGTCGAGAAGACCATGTAAGTAACCTTTTTCTAAGGTGAGCATAAACGCTTCTTCTAAAATTTTGTATTATATTTTCTATTGTTTATTATAGCTACCGCATTTACTTCTATATAATACGCATTTTTTCGCCAAAATTTCAGACCGAAAATGCAGCGTGTGCAGTAAACGAATATTTACAACATCTATAATAAACCACTCACGTTTTCCCTTATTCATGGAATACAACACGTAGATATCGTGATAAAATTCTACAAACATAGAATTTGTAAGTAAAACTAGTCGTTGGGGGCCACCGTAATACTTACCCATCATGGATATGCATAATATAAAATATGAAAATAAAACATGTGTAAACTATTTATAAAATGCATTGCAATTCGAATAAAATTGTGGCTTGATGACGTCATAAACTTTAAACCGAGGCTAACGAAAAAGAAAGGCTACCACTGTGCTTTATGCGTATCTTTTTTTACAGACCGCCGGAGTCACGTGATGCTCGAATGCACCAATGCAGGTGTACGAAAAAAGCATCACGTCACTCTAAGCGGTCTGTAAAAAAAGATAAGTGGAATGCACCGCGGTAGCCTGTCTTTTTTGTTAGCCTCGTTTAAACGCTCTATTACTCCAAAAGTGATAATCATATTAACTAATGGTTTACTGCGTCGTATTAAGCGTCTCATTTCCAATTAAAATATATCTTTTAATTGAAATTTGAATGAAATACAGGGTCAAGAAAAATCGAAGAGTGTGGTAAATAGGATTACAAATATCTCGGCAACTCATTATCCGATCGACTTCATTCATTATGAATTTTTTTGTTGTCTTTTATATTCCTCCCTTAAAATAAACAATTTCGAAAATTTTTATATACCTTTTATCAGAACGAATATTTCAAGAGTCCGAAAAAAGTAGTTCCGGATAATCGAGGTTATTGAAATTCAATAAGCTTTTCCCCATTATTACATACTAAGTACACACCAAATTTCAAGTCTCTATCTCGATTTGTTCTGGAGATAGAGCGTTTACAGACACACAGACATACAGACACACAGACGGACGGCAATTTTACTGAATTGCGTAAAAGAAACATCCTTATAACTCCAACTTTTATAATCATATTAACTAACGGTTTACTGCGTCAGATTAAGCATCTCATTTACAATAAAATATATCTTTGAATTGAAATTTGAATGAAATACAGGATCATGAAAAATTGATGAGTGTGGAAAATACAATTACAAATATCTCGGCAACTAATTATCCGATTGACTTCATTCTTTATGCAAAATTTATGTTTTCTTATTATCTTTCATATTCACTCCTTAAAATAAACAATTTCAAAATTTTTTATATACCTTTTATCAGAACGAATATTTTGAGAGTCCGAAAAAATAGTTCCGGATAATCGAGGTTACTGAAATTTAATGAGCTCTCTTCCCATTATTACATACTAAGTACATACCAAATTTCAAGTCTCTATCTCAATTTGTTCGGGAGATAGAGCGTTTACAGACACACACACAGACACACACACAGACACACAGACAGACGGACGGCGATTTTTTTTTCTAAAAATATGTTTTTCGGAATCTCCAGTGGCTGAAACATGTAAATCCGTCAATTTTTTTTTTCGATTTTCGAAACGATTACAAGACTTACCCTATACTACGTATGATGGGTAAGTAATAAGTGAAATAATTGCGATTTTACGTGCCGCAGTTTATGTATTATGAGACAAATATACAGTATCGATACATTTTTTAAAACGAAGTTTTCAACGAGAGAAAAGTACAGGTTATAGAAACATTAATTTTGTGGCATCTGTATTATAAAGCAAGACATGTCCGTGAATAACGCTGACGTAATATTGACGATGATAACACCTGACCAATAAATTTCACTTTATTTTTTTTTAATTTCTAAGCATCGCACACTTTCAATTCTTACAATGTCGAATAAGAAAAAAAAAATTTCATTCAAATGCAGTTTGTTTGAAAACTATTTCAATTTACTGTTTGTTATGATTTTTCAAATAATTTTAAATCGTGATTGTTTTTTTTTAAATCTATCTCTATCGCGTGCAGTTCGATTACGAAACATTAACCCGTTTACACTTAAAACAATATGAAAAGTTCAGTATTTATTCCGGCTAATATTCCACAGCGAAATTAAAACTTCATCAATAAATAGATACAATAATATAAATAAAACACAAATATAATAGACATGTTATCGAACAACGCGCTTAAACCACTAAAATTATCAGAATTAAAAAGGCTACTGTAAGTAATGAAATCTTTGGCGATTTCTTCGGCTATTAACTCCTGGCATGCATTTAATACTAAAACAGCACTTTTAATAAATTTAAAAGCTTTATTTGAATATATTATTAACATTTTTCGTATGAAAATGCTTTTTGGTGGTGTTAGTGAGTAATTAATATATATATATATATATATATATATATATATATATATATACGGGGTTATTCTAAATGATGGACCCATTTTCAAAAAATTGTATTTATTAAAGTACAAATCCAAAATGAACAATCTTTATACCAAAGAAAAGAGGAAGTTTCAAAGTTTTATTAAGCCATTATAAATGTTCAATGTGTCCACCGTTTGCTGCACGGCAAACATCTACGCGATAGCAAAACTCGTCCCACACACGAGAAAGCGTATCTGCTGTTACTGAGTACGGCTTTCAAAGCGGTGATGGTTCCAGAGGCGGCCGGTAGAGTTCACGCGGCAATAGGCCGCGATTTCGGTTCACTGTCAGCAATGGCGTAGCCAGGAGGGGGGGGGGGGTCCAAATTCTCTGGATACCAGTAATATTGTAAAGTTGTCTTTGCCTTTAATATCGCAGAAAGTTCACCGATTGCATAAGGCAAAGAAAACTTTACAAAATTAATGGTATCCAGAGCATCTGGACCCCCCACCCTGGCTACGCCACTGACTGTCAGTTGTGAGTGAGATGGTTACTGTGGAGCACAAGGTTTTCTGCGTTCTTGAGTTCGCAAGAAGTGAGTCGTGAATTGCAGTGCAGTGGTCATATCGTACTAAATTCGGTATTAAAAAAACTTTGAAACTTCCTCTTTTCATTGGTATAAATATTGCTCATTTTGGATTTGTAATTTAATAAATACAGTTTTTTGAAAATGGGTCCATCATTTAGAATAACCCTGTATATATATATATATATATTAAATATAAGAAAATCTATTTGAGTCTTCAATAAAAAGATGCCTTTCACCTATAATTTGTAGCGGAAGCCCGGGTTTGATCCCCTAGTTTTAATAAAGGGCGAAATATACATGAGTAATTGCAATGTCAGGATTTCTACATTTCTCTTCTACAACTGCAGTAAACGTACTATGAACTGAAAATAAGATCACCCACTCTTAAGCCAGCCATTGAACGTAGAAACTTTTGTCCAGGAGGGGAAATTTTTAATGAAAAATCAAAGATTACAGATGTTTAATATTACATTAGAGATTAATTATTACTAGGTTGAGCAAAAAGTTCTGGGAAATTTGTGAAAGTTGCGTTGTTATGCGCAAACTAACAACAAAAGCAACAAGGACTATTCTTCAAAGTAGAGACCATCATAGTCCACGACTTTCTGCCATCGTTCTGCCAGATTCCGGATTTGCTGGAAGTACCATGGCGGCTCCTTGGAATCGAAAAACTCTTGACATGCTTCTTCAACTTCATTAAAGGATTCAAATCGACGGCCCTTGAAAAAGCGTTGCATTGATCGAAAGAGGCCATAATCGGATGGAGCCACGTCTGGACTGTAGGCGGGGTGTGGAAGAATTTCAACGCCATCCAACTGTGCTATTAGATTAAAAATTTCCTAGAACTTTTTGCTCAACCTACTACTAAATTAGAACAAATATAATTTACAATTTAAGCTCAGTATCTCAACAATTTCTTAATGCATTTTCATCGGGTAATTTTTTCTTAAACATTCCTAAGAAACGGGGTATTTTAATGATATTAAAACAATGGTAGCTCCTCCCTCTTCTGAAAGGCTTTCGTAAATTGTTTCCTTGATAGTTTTCTCATGTTTATGCATCAGTAAATATCATTAAATATACGGATTTACTATAAAATGTCTTACGATCTAAACAAATATGAGCAACATAATTTAAAAGCAACATAATTTTTCGTAAGGTAGAAGCCACGCCCTTAGTCAATGATGATTTCAAAATAAAAAAGTGAAATCTCGTTTCCCAATTACAACGCTTATTTTTTTAAAAAGAAAATTCTCGTTTCACGATGCGAATGCGTAAACATAAAAAAAACGGAGAGCGTAGTGCTGTTGAATAGATATAATAAAGAATAAAGTATTTTTTAAATAAAAATTTTAGAAGAAACTTTTGTATTCACCTATGAAAAGGGCCCTTTTCATAGCCTTATCGATCATAGACCTTTATTCATTTTTCAGAACGTCACATGTAAATACGCTTAGGGTCTAAGGATATATTTTTGCACTTTCAGAAGATAAATATTCTTATTTCATAGTTCAAAAGGGTTGCAAAATGTATGCTATTAATATTATTAAGCAAAAAGTAATCTCACAGTCGGAACGAAGAAAGCCACCAATGATTACTTTTACATGGAAAAAAGATTTCAAACAAATATTCAAACAGGGTACAGTAATGAAGAAAAAAAAGCAAATCATGACACCAGTTCTAGAAGTCGCTGGATAAATCTGTTTGCATCACTGTTCCTTGTTTATGACTTTATATACCACTATTATAGTTACCTTTTTTTAATGGACCGTATACACACTTATTGTTTTAGTGCACCATGGCTCTTGGCTATGATTTTGTTTCGTGAAACATTCATGACAACTGTTTAACACTAGAACTGCCATGAGCCGTCATTTTGACGGTTACCAAATGAATATATTCCGATTCCAACTAGGAATTTCTTTTTAAAGAAATTAAATATAAAACTCACAGAAATACGTTAAATGAATAAGTTAAGTAGTTTTAAATAAAATTTCTGGTGTGAAATAGTTTTAAAAAACTTGAGAAAAATTTTCGGTAGTTCTAGTGTTAAGTTTTAAAAATAACAAAAGTCTTATTTAACAGTCGGGCGCGGTGAAGTAACTGAATTAAATTAACGACTTCAACTAGTTTAAACTTTAAACATACGGACGGTTTGTACACACGTAAAAACTCGGGTGGTGCACTCTATACGCCATCGGCTTTTAAAGCATAAATAACAACTTTGAATGATATATTTGTGTGATTAAATACCCAGTTGTAATATAGAAGCAATAAACATAAAATTATTAAAAAAGACTAATTTAATTTGAATTAATTACGTCATTACTTTCGGATTCGCAACTGGTCTTCACTTAGTAGCGTATTCAATCACGACCTACTTTATATACGGCCGGTTCATTACTTTTAAAACGGACTTCATTAGTTACACGGTGTAGATAATCTTTATGCAGCGATTGGCTCAAAACGATGGGCGCGAAATTTTGTACCAATCGCCGTGTAAAGATGATCCACTCCGTGTGATGTTTTAAACATCATGAACCCTACTAGCCGTACTGAAAACCGTAGAATGGGATAATACCACAGGGCAAGATTACAGCATATGCCCAGACTGCATGTATCAATACAAGCATTAAGAAAACCCTTTAACCCTTTCCGGCACAGTGGTCCCACTCCGGGAACACCTAATTTTAATTCCAAACTTGCATTCGACACCAAGAATATTTTAATAAATACAATTTCTTTTCTATAATGAAAGCGTACAAGAAGGATTTTTTTATTTTCTAAAAAAGTCGTTTGTAAATTCCGGTGTCAGTCAGTAATTTCGCATTTTACGAACAGAATTTGTCTGTGCCGGAAAGGGTTAACGTAACTGAAATAATATATACAATACAACAAACAGTAAAAAAGTCAAATAATAAATTTAAAATCAACTGGGGTAAAGGCTCACGTGGGTATCCAAGGAAACGAGGATGCTGACGAATTGGCCAAAAAGGCAGCACAAAACCCATACAATGCAATCCCTTACCACATGGATAAACCAATAACAAAACTAATGAGAACCCTGAAAGAGCTAACAATTAAGCAATGTCAGCTCGATTGGGACTACGAGGACACAGGCTGGCTGACACACAGGTACTTCCTTAAAGTGGATACACACAGATTAATAAGCTGCAAACTACTTTCTCAAATCTATACAGGCCGTGGCACGTTCTCAGTACCGTAATTTCCGGCGTATAATCCGCAGCTCAAAGAATCGTTTTTCGACCCAGAAAATTTATTCAATAATTGTAGTTAAATATTTACAGCGATCTTTTAAGTTACATTTTATAAAATAATATTTCTGGGTTGAAAAACGACTCTTTGAGCTGCGGATTATACGCCGGAAATTACGGTATATCTGCACAGATCCGCACTGGTGGAAACACCAGAATGCGAGTGTGGATTGATAGGAAATTCCAAATACTACCTCATAGCCTGTCCACTCACACAAGCACTCCATCTGGCCGACATAACACCAAACAACGAGCAACTTTGGCACAAACAGCTAGCTCAAAACAAACGTGTACAAGCAAAAGCCAAAATAGTGATCAGATGGTTAATTGATAACATAGACCTAATTTCACACTAACTTGAGGCAAATCTGAACAAGCCCTTCTCTCCATACACACAAGATTAATTCCCCAGCAATAGAAGTCGAAACTCAAGAACCTTTTTGAGGGAGAATTCACTGCAAAAAAATTGACTTTACCAATGTCACATTAGCTGGGGAGAGGGGGGGTTATATAGAAATAAACACCAGTAGGCGCGAAATGTATTTCAAGTTTGCTTCCCTGATGTCTCTTTTTCTGAAGGTATACGGGGAAAAATCTCATAAGTGTGACATCTCGGTCCCCAGTATGTCTCTCGTCATTTCTTTGCAATAAAATTTCTTCTCATTTAATGTTAAACTGTTTCTATGTGATTGTTATTCAATATTATATTACTTCTACTGTGAAAATATGTTTTTTAAATCTTTAAAATTGAATTTAAATATCTCAAAAGTCGCTACTGTACCCTATCCCCAAACCATAACTTGGTCATTAAAACCACCAACAAACAATAATCATTAAACATTTTAAAAAATTAATACATTTATTATAAATATGAATCTTATGGAGCATAATATAATTTTTATATCAGTTAAATGTGTAATATTTCTTTTTGTTGGGATTAAAGTTCTGTCTCTCACTTTTTTGGTCAATAGGGGAGACTTGGGAGACTTGATCCCTTTTTCAGTTTTTAATTTTTAATTTGAAAAAAAAAAAAAAACAATTTTTTTTAAAAATCTTTCCAGTTAAAATTAAAGGCTCATGTGTCTTTATTGTTGTAGTATTTTTTTTATTTTTGAAAAACCATTTTTAAAATAAATATAAATTATTTTCCAAAAAAGAAAAAAAAGCATCAAGTCTCCCCAATTACAGGGAGACTTGATTCCTTTCCAAGGGAGACTTGATCCTTGAAACAGATGCATTGAAATGATTCAAATTAAGTTGTAGAAATCAAATTTATTGTTGACTAACATGTATAAAAGCGAGAAAAACACAAAAGAAACTCAACATTTGGTAAAAATCCCTGTTTCCCATATGAATGATTATAATTGCTAAAATTAATTATCAAAAAACATTTTCAAAGCTTTAAAAGTCAAACGTAAATGTTAAAATTGTTGCAGTTTGAAGAGTTCCATCGAACATGACTGGTTTAGGTACTCTTTTGACAATGTTCGTCATTGCCCACAAAACTAATGTTGACATTTTCTGGATAAATAAGTTGGTTGGAATTAAGTCCTCTTTTTCTTAGAAAATTGATTTTGCACTCAGATGAGGAAATCTTCTTTACAATTTTCGAAATGACTAATTTTCTTTATTCCTAGAAATCGCACAATGACAAAGTCACTTTCATCAATTGACAAATTTTGTGCATTTTCGTTAATTTCATCAGAATGTTCATCTAGTGAATCTGGCTTATTTGAAACATGAACACTACAACTGCTATAACTTTCTGAAGATTCGGGGCTTTCATTTTTAGTGTTTTTACTTTTCTTTCTTGAGATGAAATGAGTTTTTCTTGATTTATGTTTTTTATTCAGCTGGCGATCTTGTATTTCTTCTTCAATCTGTCTTTTAGTTGGTGTGCTTGTCAAAATTTTTGAAGATTCTTTATTTTCTCGTTTTGGGTAATTAAAATTTAGGGGAGGTTTATATTTCTCCTGGAGTCACTATGTTTGTTTTAACTGTAATTGTATTACTGCTTGTTGGGCTTAATGGTTGATCTGTGACGAAAGATGATAAAAAATCATCTTCAGAAGAAATATTCCTGTTTAAGGGATATATGCCAATGAGTTTAAATCCAAGATAACCATAGTCTAACTAATATTGATATTGTCTAAATGCGATTTGAAAGTGACAATTAGTAGTAGGGGTTAATAAAATTTAACATTAATTTAGCTTAACTTTGGGGACACTTGATCCCCAGGATCAAGTCTCCCCATACAATGGGGATCATGTGTCCCTAATGTGCATGTGTTGGAAAAATAATTATTAAATCAAAAGTAAAGAAACTGTATTGGATTTAAATAACGACATTTAAGCATTAAGGAATGTTAGTAAATTATATCAATCAACTTAAGTAATTTAGTTATATTTAGCAAAAAATAAGAAACATAAACTACCTACTGAAAAAGAAGTTTGATTGTAAGAAATCAGATATTTCTTTCTTACAACAAAAATAAAAATGGGTGAATGAAATTCTGTTGATAAGGAACCACTTTATTAGTGTTGCCAGTTTCAGAGACTTAATTGCAGTTTTTCCCTGGTTTTAGACCTAGGGATCAAGTCTCCCTAGGGATCAACTCTCCCAAGTCTCCCCTACTGTTCCGGGGTATAAATATCCTTATATTTCCACCATATGGCAGTATGCAGTCATTTCCAGTATTGTTTCGAGTAGCGAAGCACATGTTGTTCTTAAAAAGTCGCCATTGTTTGCTGTTTGTTCATAATAAAGATTTTCTAGATTGAAAAGAATGGGAAAAAGTTAAGCGTACCTTTATCAACCGTTACTACTGTCCCAATCGTTAGTTTAAATAGCAATATTTATAGATTAACTAGCCATTTAGTTAGACTTGGTACGTATTTGAAAATAGTGCATACTACATTCCAAAAATGTTCTTTATTAATTAAAGTGACAAAATTGAAAAAAAAAATGTCACTACTGTCCCTGTCACTTCTATCCCTTACATTTTGTGTTTTGTCCCATAAAACTGCAATATCATATGTAGTTTTCAATACAGTTTGTGCCCATCTACTAATTATTATTCAGCAATATATCAGTAATTATTAAAAATTCAAATTGAGCATAATATGAGACTTTTAAAAATCAGATATTAGCAGAAAATCAGCAGCCCAAAATGACACTTATGAGATTTTGGCTCATATATACCCGCAGACGGGTGTCTGTTGTTACTCGCGGCTAATATCCATTCCTTCAGCGAAATTCTGACAGTACAACCAACTAACCAAAATCATCTGATTATCTTAAATGCTTAAAGTACGAGTGACACTGCAACCACAATGAGCACGTTACCACTTTCGAAACTTAAAGGCAGAAATAAAAGGGTTCAACTTTAAGGCACACGAGTAAGAAAATAATAACACGATCACGTTCAAAACCGACTCGCTCACAAAATACATTTATGGCTAAGTAGGGAACGGCTTGCCAACCGGCTTTCATATCCCTCAAAAGTCTATCACCTTTGAGTTTTTTGCGTAAAACTGTTAAAAGAATTAACGAATCAAAGAATTTTGTTTAGATTTAATATTTATATACAATTACGAAATACAGTACAAGTTTCATGTTGTTTATATGTTTTTACATGATATTTTCGTGTTTTTGGAGAGGTTGTAGATTTTCCTGTCTGACTTTTAAATATATTTATTTTGCATATAATGTTTATCCATTTTATATTTCTGTTGGTTTTAAGTGAAAGTATAGTTTTTGGAATATGCTTTGACCTTGTGATAACAAAAAATCTAACCAATTAAAAGCGTGCAGCAAATATTTCTAGAATCATAATGAACAGAGGAAAGTATATTCAACTAGGTAAATTATATTCAATGGTTGGAGTATCATAGTTGAGATTTTTCCAACAGAGCGAAAATATGCCGGGACCAAGACTCGAACCTGGGTACTTTGGTTTGCTGTACCAACGCTCTCCCTACTAAGTCCTGGTCCCGGCATATTTTCGCTCTGTTGGAAAAATCTCAACTATGATACTCCAACCATTGAATATAATTTTTAGAATAGTTTGTGAAGTGGTCGTTTGTACAATAGTTTGTGAAGCAATTGTTAATTTCGCTTGACTAAGCGAAAGTTCTCCCTTGCACTACAAGAAAATAACTAATAAAATTATCAAAAAAGTACGTAAATAAAGATTTTGCGACATAAATAATATATTTTTTTCATGAGTTCCATGACAAATATCCGATCGGCCTTACCCGTGATTATTTAGGGGGAAAAATAGCTTTCAGATAAAATAAACAAAAATGGAATTGCCTAAGATACATGACAATCGTTGTAAATGGGCACTGTACTTTTATCCCCATAAATTCTTAATACGGTGATAAAAATAACGGGGCCCTTTGTGCTTCTCAGCCATATTTGTATACTTAATGCAGAGAGCTACATAACGGAGCCTTGTGAATTTTGCGTGCATAAATCGTTAAAATGACAATAATTTTAACAGAGCTCTGTGGGTTTCGCCCCTATAAACCGATTATATGGCAATCACTATAACGAAGTCTTGTGCATACCCGAGCCCATAAATACGGTGATCGGTACTTAAATCCCAAATCTTTACTTCCAAAAAATGTATTTTGAGAAGAGGAGAAAATGTACTACATATTGTTATAAAATTGAAATCCCATTGCTAAAAGACGATCAGCGCAAAAACAATTGATAAAATATGAAAAAAAAACTTTTTCTTGGCAAAATGTCACGCAAAATATCTAATAAACTGTCAGCAATAGTTGCTTTATTCGTCTAATCTACCACAATCGGGTTCATAGCCGATGTTGGCGACAAAATCTCTGAAATACTTGTATAACCATTTTTTAGTAGAATTGTTATGCTAAATTTCACGCTCCTACCTAAAACTTTTACTGAGATATGGCGAAATGACCTAAAACTTTCGACCCCCCCCCATTTAACCACCCTTAGGGGTTGAATTTCTAAAATCACTGAAATACGCGTATAACTTTTTTTTTAGTAGATTTGTTATGCTGAATGAATTTAACACTTTTACCTAAAACTGCTGATGAGATATAGCGAAATGACCTAAAACTTTCTAGTCCCCATTTAATCCCCTTAGATGGAGAGTTGTCAAAAATCCTTTCTTAGTGGGTGCTTATATTGTGTAAGGAACATGTCTTCCAAATTTCATTGTCCTAGGAGCAACGGTTGAGGTTCGGCGTTGATTTACCCGTCAGTCAGGACACGTTCTTTTCTAAGTATAAAGGACCAGGGAATATATTCTGGTCTTATCGGATTATAACTACATGTCGGAACCGGAATCTCCATTTCATAACGACAGCGATGGACAAGAGCTATTCTGGTCTTACGTCGTTATCCTACAGTAGAGGATGAAAAATAGAAAATCCCCTGCTTGCAGTCGGACATGTTTGTAGCCAATCAGATGCAAATACGCACGTGTTTTCGTTTATTTGGGAGAAGGGATGTCAGCTGTTTTTGTCCAGTGCGAAAAAATTTTCGGGTTATTTACAAAAGGGTTAAAGGAGGGAATGCGATTGTTTAATATTAGCGTGTCCGTTCCTGCAATCTGTGTAATATTTCCAGGCCGAAGTGAAAAATAAAAAAATGTCTATTTGCATTTTTAATTGTGCATAAAACACTATTTATTATTATTATTCTTGAACCAAATTTTTTGGAAAGTAACTTTGCTCTATTTTGATCTCAGAAAAAGATTAGCAAATTTCCAGTGAAATTGTCAGATTTTTTTTTTTTTTTTTTTTTTTTAATACACTGGGTTGGGTTGGGTTGGGTTGATTATTGACGGCCAATTATCTACACTAGGGATATAGGCCCGGGGGGAGTGCCCTTCGTGGGGGTCTTTCTAAGGGAACCTAACCCGTATTTACGCATGGATAAATCCACGGCTCGAAGAAAACCACGAAAACTCCGAAAGATTAGGCCGACGGGCGCGATTGGGATCGAACCCAGCACCTCCCGTCTACCAGCTTCGAGAGCACAACCTCTCAGTCACTGGTGGGGCTTTTTATACACTGCAAAATATTTTTTAAATAGGGGGGAGGAGGACTTTTGTAGATTCTACCAAGCTCTATATGAATATTTAAGAATATAATCGAATTTTTTTAAAAATAAATATAAAATAGTTCATAACTTTTTTATTTATTTGTATCTTTAGACCATTTAGTATAAACTAAACCAGAATTAATTATGCGACTGATATTAAAATTGTTAACTTATATTTCCAGTTTCGATAATTTTGTTTATTTTAAATTGATTATAACTGTGACACCCCCCAGTTCTGAAAAAATGTAAATTAGACCGAATATTTAAATATAATTTAGTTGTATCTTTACTGGATTAATATAGATTTATTAATCAAATTTGTAAGTAAATTGGTTGCACATTTTTTACCGATAAGAAAAAGTAATATACAGATATCTGAAAAATTTCAAAGGATCTGTAAAGAAGCTTCTTGTAAGAAAATAACATTTTGTAATTAACACGATTCATTGATATTGATATATATCCGATATTTTAAAAATATTATTATGTTTGTTAATTTCGATATTTGATATTTGATATCAAATATAATATATACTCGGATTTTTTTATACTTCCAGCATAAATAAATTGTTCAAAACCTGTGCACATGATAATTTCATTAACTGTACCGTTTTGTAGACAAAGAACTTTTGCTCTGGCAGTGACTTAAGCGCCCCCCCCCTTCCCAATATATAATAAAAACCTTTACGTTTGAAGCTGAATTTGTAAATGTAGAACACCCACTGAAAGATACACTGTAAAATTTAGATAAGTTATTTAAATCTTCATAAGAAAGAATCTTTTCAGGCTTTAGCTTAGTACTATACAATAGGTTAAGGAATGAAAAAGCAGACAAACTTACATTTACTTTCCAATTTTTCAATTACAAAAACTATTTTATATTTCAAATTTTATTGTATTAAACAACATTTCCTTAATATTAAATCCTACAAGTGTTCATGCTAAGTGTAATACATTTTAATTTCTAATTATATTAAGTATGGAAAAATTTCTAAACATCAATAAGTTGACTATTTAGAAAATATCGAATATATATCAAAATGTCAGATTTGTTTATGTTTTCGAAAATGTCACGATATTTACGAACCCTGGTAATTAAGACTCTGCCCTCTTTCTATTTTTTAATGTTAAACAAGCGCCCCAACCCCCCCCCCCAAAGTAAAACAAAAAATCTTTCCAAGCCTTGCCGCTGCGATCTCGACACCCTTGAAGCACTCGGCGAAACGCCGACGAAAAACAACCGACTCCGATAGGCGAAATTTCGACTCTACTACACCAGAATAGCAAATTGTCGCTTAGAGGACTTTTTCCGACCCGTTTCAGCGTTCCGATAACACCAGAATACACACCCAGGGTCCATAAGCCGTGGTTTTGGCCCATGAAATAAGACAAAAATCGATTTTGTTATACTGACTTAATTATTTCACTTTTTAATATTAGAAGGTTTATCCTGTACGATTTCAACAATATTTTTTGCATTTTGTTCAGATTTATATAACTTACACAAGCTCAAAGTTTGTATTAATTGTAGTTTTTGATGAAAAATTCGCAATTTCTCCTAATTTTACCTCAATTTTTAATATATTTGTTAATATTTTACTATAAGCGCAGCTTTGCAACACTTTAATTTTTATATATATTGTACATTTTTATGTATTTTATAATATATGTAAAGAAGAAAGTGTTGCACGACTGCGCTCATATAAATAAATGAGGTAAAATTAGGAGAAATTGCTTATTTTTCATCAAAAACTACGAATAATACGAACTTTGAGCTTGTGTAAATCATGTAAAACCGAATAAAATGCAAAAACTTTTGTTGGAATGGTAGAGGATAAACCTTCTAATATTAAAAAGTGAAATAATTAAGTCAGTATAACAAAATCGATTTTAGTCTTATAGACCCTGATCCTTTGGCTTTATTTCATCGCATAAAGTTCGAAGATTAATTAAGGCAAATTTAGTATAAATTTATTTGGCCTTATTTGGTCCCCGACGCTACGCCACTGTTTAACAGGGATAATGCTATATATTCGTGTAGTTAGATGGTTTTTATCTTTTTATTCTGATGCAAGAATTTTTCCTTGAGCGATATATTTTTAATTTAATTTAATTTTTTTATTTTTTGTCAATACTGCGTTTTTAGAAAATGAAAGTTGGAATTTTATTTTCTGTGATTATATTTTACTGCCACTGCCTAATTTTTATTATATTAATTTAATCATATTATTATTTATTATTATATTATTAAAAATAATCGGCGCATTATTTGTGCGAACACTTAATTATAAAACAATTGTAATTAATTTGCAAAACGTATTGAAAGTTTGTTTGAATGAATGGCATTTGATTAAAAGTGTATAAATCTTTTAATGTTCTTGTGGAAGAAAGGGATTCGCTTTGGAGATAATGATGCGTTGATAGATATGGTGGAAAATGAAGTCGGGGATGTTTATATTTGGAAGCGTTAAAAGTTCTATAAAGAAATTTACGGATTGTCTTGAGAAATAGGATACATCGTGCCGACTGTATGGATAAGATTTTTTCCGTCCGATTGAAAGTTCTGTAGTTTATTTTATTTATAGTTTTATCTCTTGATGGAATTAAAATTTTTGTGATCATTTTTTGAAAATATTTCCAAATTTTATTTCAATTATATATTCAATTTATTTTAATTCATTTAAATTTATATTCAAATTTTTATTTTCATTTAATTACTTCACATATCATTTCATTGAATTTTATTTTTTATTCACATTTTATTTTCTATTTTAAATCTTTAATAAGATTTAAAATAGAAAAGCAAGAACGAGTATTCTCTAGAAATATTTTACGGTAAAAATAAATCGAGATAAAAATGAATCGTGTGATTTTTCGACAATTTTTAATTTTTCAGATTACTATAAGTAATTAAAAAAAATATCCAACAATCTATTGTTTTTACAAGGGGTGTTCAAATAAGAAGGTACGAAACGTCGTAACAACGTAACCGTTAACATATTTGCCTATGCCGCTATAGGAGAACGGAGCGAGACATCTAGGGATGCGATTGGAGTCTCCGGCGTGGATTGGAGCATGCGCGGGCGCCCGCATGCACAGGAGAGAGCAGAGACTCTTATAAAGATCACCGTCCAATTGATGCGGCAGTGCGTGTGAGGACAGGATGGCGTTCACATTGCAAAATTCGACGATTCAGGAGCAGGGAGGCGTTATCCGATTTCTGACAAGTGTTAAACCTGCCGCTATTCATCACCGGATGGTGACCGTATACGGAGAAGACTGTGTGTCCGACAAGTCAGTGAGAAAATGGAGTGCCCGTTTTCGTGCAGGCCGTGAGAGTTTGGTTGATGACCCGAGACCAGGCCAAGCAAACACAGTCATCTCGGCCGATCTCATCGAATAGGGCTACTATAAATCAGGCTGAATCATAAAGCATTTTGATGCCCACTTAGACCAATCAGCGATTATTGCCCACGCGGCGTAGCCAATCGTTCTTCTCCTACGGGCAATTAAATGGCGGCGTGAGTCAGCTCGGATTTTAGGAGATCATCGGCAAGGTGGACGAAAAGGGAAGTAGACCTGAAAGGGAAGCTCTTCAACTCGGACGACGAACTCAAGGACGCTGTGAAAGGACTGGGGCTCGTCACGGCCACATGAATTCTGGTAACAAGGAATCCTTCGGCTCGTTAATCAATGGGAACGTTGTGCTCAGGCCTATGGTGCATACTTTGAATAAAATCTTCATTTATACCCGCAGTGTCGTTTCGTACCTTTTCATTTGAACACACCTTGTAATAACTGAGCATCGCTCATATTTAAAAACAAAAAATGATGAGAATATGTTATTTTTTAATGCTAATTCATTTTATTACAGTAATATATTCCTATCAAATTCCTTTTCCTACAAATCACATTGTTAAAGATGTGTTTCATTTTTATACAGGATGTCTCTTCTTATCGTTGACCAATAGCTGATTTACTAAACCGTTAATTTCAGAGGTATAGTTCCAATTTCAAATGTCTCAATTGTTGATCTTCATTATATGGAATTTGATTTACGTGAAAATAGTTACTTTTTCAATAGAATGTTAATATTATTTAAAATAATAGTAACATTACCGAATACGGATAATGGAGAAATAAGAATTTTAAGAAAACTTTTTATAAGAAAATTTTTATAAGAAAAAATTATTTAAACTAATAAAGCTGGAAGATTAAAAAAATATTTTTTTCAGAAATTGAAGAGAGCTAGATTTTATACCGATCATGCACGGTTGTTCGTAATATTAGTTTCAAAATTACTTAAAACTCTAGATCTCGGTCTATATAGCTCTCATGGTTAAAAATGATAGTAGCGATTTAAGCTTAGCGAACCAAACCTAAGCAATAACGTGACATTTCCCCCTCTTAGGCAATACTACGTTTATATAACGTAGTATTAGCTACATTTTCATTTATAACGTGTTGCATTAAAAAATTTTCGTAACAACAATATTTCAGGATATTAATTGTGAAGTTCCGGGTTAAGCCATCCATATGATATGAAAGTGACATCAGAAACAATCACAAACAGGGCTTTACAAATTTGGCGAAATCTGTTAACCAGCAAAAAATTCTAGTCGCCAGTAAAAATTATCCCCCACCCCCGCTATTGATTTCCAAAAACAACAAAAGTTTTCTATGGATTAATTAAGGAAAAAAAAATAGTAGCAAGCATAGTTTAGAGTTTTTAGTTACATAGTTTAGAATAGTACCTAATTTAGAAAGATAATATAAACTAAGTTCTAATGAAACATCAAAATTATATATCTCGAAAACAAAAATACATTCAAGGCTGAATTAACCGGAATGTTCGAGAAATACTGGTTGTCGAATGCTTCAAATGTCCGGATTGTTGAGTGCTATAAATTCTATATCTAACGAGGCATCAATGGAATACTGAAGCAGGAAAGCAATTTTTTGCCTGTTTTCCTGTAGAAGTCGTCAAATAATGTCGATTTTAAATGTTTTAAAATTTGCATTTGATGAACTTATTTTTCTTTATATTTTGTAATTTTGCAATACTTATGTATCTCATGAAAAATTTAATTTAACATTGTGACTAAGATGAATAACAAATGCTGCTCTTGATAGAAACTATAGGCAAGTAATTGCCGTAAACATATTGATTATAAAAAAAAGTTTATTTATATGCATAAGCTGGCTCAGGTAATAAAAATATACATGTCTGTAAGATAAATCCCAATAGGAGAAATATCAAAACCAATTACATTAGCAAAACAACTCAAGTGTTATTATTATGTAATATTTATTGCAAACATAAACGATTTTCCCGCGTTCGTATTACGTATCGGAATCAGCAGCTGGCTGGAGGCGGAAAAGGTTTATTTTGATCGAACAATCTACGATAAAAACTTGAGGATAAATCCCCCCCCCCCCAAAAAAAAAAAATATTACCCTTCTGAAGTGCAATTAATGGTGATTTTTTATTTCGATTCACTGCAGATGATAATCCAAATACATCTAATTATAAAATATTCTTTAGTAAATAATGTAATGAAATTAGTAGTAATAAAATTCTTGTATAAAATAATGATCTAGGTTAAATAATTTGTCAAATAACGATTTCTCATTCTTAAATAAACAATTTTCTCCTCCTCCTAGACAACTTAGCATTTACTGTATATATTACAAAGTCTGAATGAATAAATGTGCAATATCACTCTCCACAAAGAAGTGCTCTCAACCTTTCAAGTCATATCGACTAAATTGTTAGTGGTTACTTAATTAAGAAACCCTTTGTACACCTTATCCCTCAAACCAAAATTCTCTTAAACTGGAAACTGAATCCTCAGGGGGGAACAACCTATTCTGAAAGGTGTACGGTGCAAACAGGTGCCGTGATAATGAAGGCGCTAAGCATTTTAAGAGGCAAAGAAATATATAAAAATACATATTTATTCTTTAATTTTATTAAAATTAATTATTCTTGAACTTTTAATTAAGTTTTATAGATTTACTTCAAATGAAATACTTATAATCACTTCTGTGTTATTATTCTTTAAATTAATGCGTTGAAATGAATGTGAAATCAGTTTAATTCTGAACATAAAAATCTAATTTGAAACTTACAAAAAAACTTCAGCATTTTTAAGCATTTTATATCCAAATTTTTATGCTACAGAGGCTAGATTGACACTATTTCTTACTTTTTTTTATTGAAATCTCACCCCTACAGCCACATTTTAATTACGTGACATGCTAGCTTGCTAGAGCGGAAAAGAATTAGCGTTTTTTGTGCTTGAGATAATTAAAAGGACGAGAGTAGAGAAAAATCACTGCTTGCCGCGCACGAGGAGAAGTGAAGGAGAGAATAAATGCCATTTGTGCTCATTTCTTTTGTACAAAAAAATCTAGATAAAATAACTTGGTCTCCAGATTAAAAAAAAAAAAAACTTCGCATTTGTCAAGCCCTGATCACAAGTGTCACAGTCACAACGGTGGTCAAAATGTGATATTTAAATTCATCACATTATGACTGTTAGGTGACCAGTTCTTCCTGACTTTACTGTTAAATCACAGTGACCGACTTTTGAGTCACGCATCATAAGGGGACAATAAAACAACGTCACTTGCAACTTTTCAAAAAATGGGACATACCAGTGTCACAGTCACATCACTGTGATTCATTTTCCATGTCATGCGAAGGAAATGTGATCAAGGTGCTTTTATATTTTGGATGCATTCAAGTCATGGTGTTATTTGTGTTGTAGTAAGATACTGTCTATTTCTGACTGTATAAGCATATTGTGACCCTGGTTTGCCGTAAAAAATAGCTTACCTTTGCATGTATTATCACCACTGAACGTTTGTATTAATAATTTTGTAACACCCTGTCTCTATTAAATAAGCAGATTCTATTTTTTAATTAAAAGAGAAATTCTATTTTAAAGTGTCACGAGTAAAGCTTACAGAAGATGTTTAAAAATAAAAAAACATAATATCCAACGCTTTTAGCACAAAGAGCGACGAAGTTTTACTTTAATGTAGTTTAAGGTCTCTTCAATGTAATTTAATTAGCTCGCAAACAATTAAGTAGGTAGATTCATTTTCCCATAATTTTGGCGACGCAAAACACTAATGCACTTCTGTAATGTTGCTCAAAATGAATAAAAGCAAATGTGAAATATGATCTTAAAAGGAACTTGAAAAACATTGTTTCATCATTAATACCAAGGATGGGTTTATTAAATTATAACTCACCGCTCTGGTTTTTAAATGCATTATCTGACTAGGTTAGAGATTTATCTTAAGCAAATAACTAAGAGTGTTTACGATGTCAATAATTTATAAAACTTTTTTACTTGTAAAAGGCAACCTCACTCAATTGCTTTACTCGGAATATACCCAATAATCGTTGTGGTGTCAACGATTTCTAGAACATTTTCCTTTGTAAAATGTAAAATGTAATCTTTTAACATGTAATTTCGCTCGAATTTTGCAATCGAAAATATTGTAAAATATCATCCTACTCGAGTAAGTTACTTCACTTGTGATACATCGTTACGATGTTGGTGATTTCCTGAGCATTTTTAGTTATAAAAGGTAAAATATAATAAAATCTGTAATCTGGCAAATATAGTCCCTCTCGAATAGTTACTTCACTTGCGATTTGGTAGTCACTTGTGATATATCATTACAATGTTTGTGATTTCTAGAATCAGAAGCGGTTTTACAGGGGTTTAGAATCACTTTACTACCAGTATTTTAATAAACTAAATTTCTCTTTGTTTAATCCTAGGACATTCTATTTTTAGACAAAGTGAAATTTACTATACTAAAAATCTGCTCTTAAAGTAATTGTGAACCCCTTGACTTTTCTATACTGTCCAGAATACTTTTACTTGCAAAAGATAATCTGTAATCTTGTAAAATATAATCTCACTCGATTAATAGAGTCCCTTGTGATATACCCAGTAATCCTTACGATGCGAATGATTTCTAGAAAATTTTTGTTTGAAAAATGTAATCTCACTGGATTAATTTACTTGTAATATTTCCAGTAACTGTTGAGTTGTCAAGATTTCTAGAACATTTTTATTTGTGAAATGTAATCTGTAATCTTGTAAAATTTAATCTCACTCGGGTATTTCACAATGTTCCTGGTAATAGTTGAGGGGTCAGTTTAACTTGTTGTGACAGAAATTGTCGCTTAATTACTGTAGTAGACTGCTTGATGGAAAGATGAATAAAAGCTCGATCAACTCATAGGATACTGTTTCTGTACTAAATTGTACCGGGTGTCCCAAAAATGACTGATGGATTTTAAAATTCCATAACTTGCAAACGGTGACAGATATTAAGAAAATTCTCGCAGGAGGATTATGTATGATATCAGGAGTTTTTGTACTGTGATTCTTGATTTTAGTTCGAATTTCAAACAATAGATGGCGCTGACAGCGATTGGCGTTCAGTCGAGGCCTAAACTGACGCCACTCATCATTGATCGAGGCTAACGAAAAAGAAAGGCTACAGCGGTGCTTTACGCGTATCTTTTTTTACAGACCGCGGGAGTTACGTGATGCTAGAATGCACCAATGCAGGGGCACGAAAAGAGCATCACGTCACTCTAGCGGTCTGTAAAAAAAGATAAGTGGAATGCTCCGCGGTAGCCTCTCTTTTTCGTTAGCCTCGGCATTGATGCACCGTCCCCTGAATACTAGATGGCGACTGCCGCTTTCGGATTTTTTTTTTCAGCGTGTGAACAGTCCCTCGAACTTCAGCACCAATAATTTCTATAAAGTTTTCTTCGCCTAGTTTTCCTGAAATCAAATAAGTCAAAGAAAACTTTCAGATATTAAAGGTGTTAAAATTCGAGGGACCATTCAAACGCTGAAAAAAAAAATCCGCCTGCGACATCTGCCATCTAGTATTCAGGGGGCGGTGCATCAATGCTGAGTGGCGTCAGTTTCGGCCTCGACTGAACGCCAAACGCTGTCAGCGCCATCTATTATTTGAAATTCGAACTAAAATCAAGAATCACAGTACAAAAACTCCTGACATCATACATAACTCTCCTGCAAGAATTATTTTAACATCTGTCACCGTTTGCCAGTTATTGAATTTTAAAATCCATTAGTCACTTTTGGGACACCCGGTATGTACAGGACTATTGTAATTAAAATTCACCTATCCAAAAATCTCTTGCGATAGTATTGGGGCTCCAAATGAAACAAAATTTCACTTGTATCAAAAGTTAAACTGAAAATTACAAGTTAAACTGTGAAAATTGAAAAACAAAACAGCTGTCTCTTAAGCCGGTAACAGCAGTTAAGGGTTAACTTGTAAAACATAATCCGTAATCTTGTAAAAAATGTAGTCTCACTCGAAACCTTTACTTGTAATATTCCCAGAAACTGTTGAAATGTCAATGATTTCAAGAACATTTTTACTTGTAAAATGTAATCTGTAATTTTGTAAAATAAAGTCTCATTCAAGTACTTTATAAAAAGCTTACACAGAATGTTTCATAATTAATTGAGCAAACTTTAAGAAGTAGTTGAACTTTAGTAAGTAAATTAAGTAAATTAATCCCCTAATTAATAAGTCCAGTAGCAATGGAAAACTTTTTATAAAATTTTAAACATAAAAACATTTTTTCCGTCATTTTGTGAAAATTTAGACAATGTTTTATACTTGCCAAAGTATGCTTGAACAAAAAATGCATATGCATCACAGAGTACTGAAAATTTTATTAATGACAAGTAATTAAAAAAAATTAAAGCGACTTTAAATGACTGATTCTTAACCCTTTATGCTCAGAAAGTACTTTAAAGTACCAGTTGAATAACACTATTATAAAAACAATATTTGATTCATCCATCACCAACGGCACGCTTCAGGATCAACGTTCAGCACTTCACTCTATCACTGATAAATTTCATTATTTAGATACAAAAAATGTTTAAAAAAGGATATTTTTCAGCTATGGATCTTATTCTAGCTTTAATCTTGTTCTGTGATTGCAATATTAGATTTCTGGTGTGAAACATTTCAACGTTTATAAGTAAATCCATTGAATAAGTTTTTTCTTATTTTTTAAAGTTCGAGAAATAATATTATCTGTTAAATTAAAATCTAAAGTCATTTTCCTTTATTTTTAAAGAGTTTTAAAACTGGTACTTTTAAGTAACGTCGGGACTACAAAGCAATATTTGCGTTTAGCTTAGGAATATAAGAATAACACAGGCTTGAAATTTAATTAATTTTCTTTAAAATGCAGGTTGCTTCTTATGTATTTTTTCATGCTCATATCGGAAAAAATACTCAAAAATGTCCATCACGTACAGTTTTCACGCAAATCAGGAATTTTGATGTAGATAGTAACTTATACATTTAGTCAGAAAGACGCCAGGATTTTTAAATGACAAGTTATAATTTTTGACATAAAGACACCAAGACACTAATAAACATAATTCAAACTAATACTGGTAGCTGCATAAGAAAAAGCTGCAAGAAGCACACAAGACAAGAGGAGGAAGGAACATGACAAATGTAAGTAATTAATAAAATGAAATATATTAATATATTAATGAAATATATGTATAGTACAAAATAATAGGAACACACATTTCGAGATGGGTCGTACTTCGACCGTCCAATACAAACTCGCCACGTGTCGCAACAGGCTGCCATACAGTGGCTGCGAAATGGAAGGTATCTGTCGAGTTTTTTCTGGTGTGCACAATTGTATGATGAAATTATGTTCCCAGCAAAGCGCAACTATGTCTGACCTGAACGACATGCGAAGAGGTATGATCACCTTGCTGCAGCGTCCGTATCGCGAAGAGCCAACCTTGTCATTATTTCAAGGACCACTGTGTTAAGAGTTATGACAGACTACACAAACCTGGGAAAGGTGTCCTCTCCAAAGCAGAACAGTGAACGAAAGTCGAAGTTGACAGACCGGGATAGACACAATTGTTAAAGAGGATAGTCGGCCGAAAACGGAAAGCATACTGCCATAGATAACCTCCGAGATGAACACTCATCTTTAGTACCCCGTATCCACCAAAACTATTCAACGGGAGCTGCATACCGCGACCATTGATGTCAGAATGGCTATTCCAAAGCCGTTAGTGTTGTCGCGGAATCCTATGAAGCGGCGACAGTAGTGCCGAGACCACCAAAACTGGACACAACAGCAACGGGAACAGGTAATCTGGTCTGAAGAATCATGATTTACATTATTTCAAACCACTAGATGTGTGTTCGTCTGGCGAACACTGGCAGATGCATTTCATGTTGACTCTCTGGTTCCTACCGTAAAGCATAGAGGGGGCTGTGTGGTTGGCACGGCTTGGGGCCATTCGTAGTCCTGAGGGGAAGATCGCAGACAAGCATTATCTCTCAACCCTATGTTTCAGACACTGTTTCATGGAGAACGTTCTGTGTTCGAATATTACAACAGCCCTTTTCACACGGCTCACTGTATTCAAACATGATTAGAAGAGGGTTAATGTGGGTACCAGTCGAGTAATGGGGAATACGGTTATAAGGAATATTAAAATTGCAAGAAAAACCATTATTTACAATTATAATCAAGATTATTTATTGAGAAAACAGTACTTTCATGATGATGAAGTGGAACATCTCACGTGGTGTCGTCAGCCCCTAATCTAAACATCATTGAGCATTTCTGGGTTTTTTTTAAAACACAAAGGTCGTGCTCGGTTTCCTCTTTCATGCACACTACCTGAGCTCGAAACCGCTCTGCACGAGGCATGGGTGCAAATTCCTTTGAACTTTGTGCACGACTTTTATTTGCCAATCTCACGTCAAATGCAAGTTGTAATTAAGGCCAAGGGTGGCCCAACCCTATCTTAATAAAAAAATTGCATTCTTTCACAGGTATTCCTATTAATTTGTTCTATACCTGTATATAAATTAAATAATTAATACAGCTTATTTTGGAGCGTTTTTTCACCTTTTTCACCCTGCTGCAACTCCTTTGTTATTTTCCTAGATATTCATCTCGAATTTGTCAAATGAACCTTACGCAATAGAGAAAAAAGTTCGGCATTTTAACATCAGTGCATTAAAAAATATTAGAAACACCAAAAACGGTGCAGAAAAAAATTACAGTGATTTTTTCCAGGCCTGTGTAATTGTTGATAAGTCATAAAACTTTAGTTGACGTGCAGCGCGTTTTTATGTTTAAACGAAAAGAAATTTGTTTTCGGGATTTCCTTCAAGAATGGATACATGCAGAGGAAGTTTGGATATTATGGAATACCATTTACATTTTCATTGGTAAGTCAACATAAAAAATTGAGACACATTAAAAGTTACTAAAGTACAAACGTTGACTATTTCTTAACACATTTTCAATGCTTTTGAAGTGGAAGAAAAAAAATACATATCGATATTTAGATTAAAAAAATAATTACACTTTTCGGATAATGTGAACCAGTCGGGTAATGTGGAATAGGGTTATAAGGAATATTAAAATTCCAAGAAAAACCTTGATTTACAAGAATAACCAAAATTATTTATTGAGAAAACAGTAGTACATCATCTACAAATCATCAGATTCTTTGAAAAATTGTTATAAATTTTACAAAAATCGCAAATGTTTTCTGTTTTTCGGTCCCACTACAGTACACAATGCCACATATTGCACACATCAGGCATTTTATCCACTGATCCCCTCTTACATCCTCTGAATATTTTCCATTGCAAAACAGGCACACTGCATTACCTCATCTGGTGTACAATCTTCTAAAAATCCCATCTCAGATGATTCGTCGGAGTGGAATCATCACCAAAGTTCATCTTCACTAGATTCGTCGTGAAACAGTTGTCTAGCTGATATTCCATATTACCTGACACGCCATCTTAAAAAAAAATAACCTCTTCACTAGTCAATAAGCTAGCCTAGAGGTAAACTGACTAACAAAGCAATAAATATTACTGTTCAACTTAATACTGAACTTGACGAACAAGTCTTATAATTAATGCGAATTTTATAAAACTTACTTGCAAAAAATTGCAACAATTGAGAATGAGATTTGATTTCGTCACGTCATCCAATAATAGGTATCCAAACAGAACTCACCGCAGTAAATCAGGGGAGTACTAGGAAAGCGTCTGGCAGTTTTACGCTTGGCTGCAGCACCGTATGGGCCAGATATTGAAGTATTCCATATTGCGCGACCATTCCATTATACCCGAACTTCCTCTATCTATTAGGTTGATGCAAACGTTCCGTCTGCATTTTAATGCCTAATTTTAGTCCTTTAATATCAGTAAAATTTTAATACTTGATACTTTTATTACACTTGCTTGCTTTTAACTGATAAGTAAAATTATCAGGTATTAAAATTCGACCTGTATTAATCCATTAAGGCCTAAAAGTACCATATGGTACCAATATTTTTTAGAGAAATATTCACTTCATTTTATAACAGAAGTTTTCCGATAAAATGGGACCAAAGTTGCTATTGTAAAAAATTGGTGCGAAATGCAATGTTTGCATTTTAAACAGAAAAATAATTACGTCCTTGGTGGGTTATAGGTATTAAAATTAGATACTAAAATACGGCAAAACTTTGGCATCAAACTAATAGTTACAAATGCTATAAAAAGTGTAATGAAATGTTGCATGAATTTCGTTTTTTTTTCAAAGTTGTGAAATATTGTCAGTTATCTCACACCGTCAGTACTTAAAAGTACTTCTTTAGTTTATTAGTTTTAATTAACAAACTGTTTTTTAATTTTACATTATTGTTATATAAATCTTCTAATCTCCTTTCATAACGTAATATAAAAAAGTTTTGTGCAGATGTCTGTTTAACTTATAATTTGGGGCACAAAAGGTTAATGCACGGTTTGTTTGGAATTTTACAAAAATATGGTATTAAAACTGCTTTTTTGTTTATTTAATTACGCGCAAGATGGCTTATTTTAATGAGAGTGATTTGGCATAACAGAGTGTTTTTCGTGACAACTCTTTATTGTTATCCACATTCAATTTAATTTGTGCTGTTGCCAGTAGATTGCAGTTATATATAAGGTAGTGGCGACATACGCACAGGGTGCATGCTCAGATTGGAAGTTCTGTCGAAACGAGGGCAACCCCACATATTCTAGAACTTGGTAGTATTTACTTGGACAAGTTTGATTAAAGGAGTGAGATAAGTTACCAAATATTAGCCAGACGAAAGTAGCAAACTCGCCAAGTTCTTGTCCAAAATCCATTGAAATGCAGTAGACAATCATATATAAAAAATTTGAAGTGTCTCTATAAAATAAAAATTATACAATGACTATTTTTAGCTTACAATCTTACCTTGATGTACTAGAATTGCAGTGTAAAGAGTTACAATCAATGATTGTTGAGAAAATTGTGGATACACAAACACACACACATTTAACCTTCCTACCCTGAATGGGTCGAATCGACCCACTTCTATAATTTATTTAATTCAATTGGAACCAGATTTTTTTTCATAAAGTAAGTTAAATAAATGTTACAGAGAACTGCGTTAAATAAATATGTTAAATCATTATCAAAAACAAATTGTGGTGTGAAATGTTTTTAATCTACGTTGAGTAAAATTTCAACAGGGTACGAAGGATATATATACATACATGTAGGAACAAAAGTTTGCCTTATCGCTGAACTTTAGACCGCAAAGCATGGCACATTCTTTATTGAGGCTGTCGAAGCGAGAACCCAACCAGGCATTAATTTAAACATTAATTAAACGATGATGTTCGCAAATTTACCCAAGAGAATTACGCAGATTGCTTTTAGATGTTGAAGCGGTCAGATGGACTGTGAAAATGCTTTTCACTTGTAGCTTAGCAAACGGCTAACTACGATGATTTATTTAAATTGTAAGCTAAAATTAATATATTGTATATACTTTTATTACTCAGCATTTAACCCAGAATTAAAATACCGGGTGATTATAATTAAAGTTACGATTTCAAAAATCGATAATTTTAAAACTACTGGTCAGAATGACTTGATATTTTAGCAGAACAATCGTGAGGCAATGGAATTTTGTTTGGCGAAGGAAAAAAAATAGTTCCAAATTGTGCCGATAGATGGCGTTGTCAGGGTAATGTCCGGGGAAAGACCAAAAATGTATTCTGGAACCCTTTCTGGCGCGGTGTAAATTTGTTTGCAAAATGATGAAATAATAGACTGACACCGGAATTTACAAACGAATCCATTAGTAAAAAGAAACTTGCTTATTTTCTGGTTCTTAATGAAAGGAAAATTTTAATTAAATATTCTTGGTGCCGTTTGTCAGTTTTAGAATTAAAATTGGGTGTCCTTTTTTGTGACCACCGCCCGTTAAAGGGTTAAACATAGGAATGATGTTGCCAAAAGGAAAAAAATACAGTTCAGAGATTTACTAAAAATTTATTAGCGAAAAGACAAGACTACGTGTTTACAGCGACGACAGCGATAATGACAAAAAATGAAAAAAAAAAGAGCTTCATGGAACAAACACCTTACTGATTATTAAGGCATAAGTTGCTCAATATGCCCTCCGCCTTGTTCCGCTACTAATTGGAAGCGCAAAACGGCATGCTCTACAACAGATCGGAGGGTATCTGTACTAATGCAATGGGTGTGTTGTGTGATGCTTGCCTTCAAGTCGGCTAGATTCTGAATCCGCCCGCTATAAACAACATTCTTCAGGTACCCCCAAAGCCAGAAATCACACGGGTTTAAGTCGGGGGAACGTGACGGAAACGTTGTTGGAAAATGGCGGCTTATGATCCTTTATCACGCAGTAGCTGCTTCACAATAGTAGCAATGTGCGGAGGAGCGCCATCTTGCATGAATATTATGCGATCCACACACTGACGCTGTTGAAGTGCCGGAAGAACATGGTTACGCAAAAGTGCTTCATACCGCTTGCCAGTAACTGTGCAGGTAACGGGACCCGCAGGTGTGATCTCCTCGAAGAAAAATGGACCGACGATAAACGCTGCCGTTATTCCGCACCACACAGTGACCTTTTCAGACTGAAGAGGTAATGGCTGTAGCTGGGACGGATTCTCGGTCGCCCATATCCTGCAATTTTGCGTATTTACAGAACCTTGCAAATCAAAGTGGGCTTCGTCAGACCACAGAATGTTCCATGGCCATCCGTTTTCCACTTCCATCCGGGCAAGAAATTGTAGTGCAAAAGATTGACGTGCTTCCAGGTCAGCAGGTAGCAACTCCTGCACATGAGTTATCTTGTACGGATAACAGCGTAAGACGTTCCGTAGGACTTTACGCACCGTGCTGTTCGGCATATCCAGCATTCGGCCAACCCCCTTGCACTACTGATTCCAGCATCACTGTCAGTATGTTCCTGTAATGCTACATCCCTAATAGCCACATCTTCCACTGCCGCAGCTGAAACTGGTTTCCTTCCTCTACCCCGTTTAACGTCAAATGAACCGGTCTCTTCGAATTTAGCAATAATTTTTTGCAGACCATTTGTTGTTATTGGACCTTTTTTTATGGATTTTAATGTCCGAAACTTCCTAATAGCTGTAAGTGCACAGTCATCGTTCTTATAAAAAAGCTTCAAGAGCAGAGCGCGATCCTTCATAGTCAGAGTCATGATGAAGCATTCAGGCAAAGAGCTGCTGCTCTGCATTTTTATGGTTGCTATGTCTGCGGTGCGCATGTCACCTATTAGTAATTTGCATATCTTCAGACAATGTGAACCCAGACAGCGCCATCTATGGGCACATTTTGAAACTTTTTTTTTCCTTCGCCAAACAAAATTCCATTGCCTCGCGATTGTTCTGCTAAAATATCAAGTCAATCTGACCAGTAGTTTTAATTAAAATTATCGATTTTTGAAATCGTAACTTTAATTATAATCACCCGGTATTTAATTAAAATTTTTCTTTCATTAAAAACCAGAAAAATAAGCAAGTTTCTTTTTACTAATGGTTTCGTTTGTAAATTCCGGTGTCAGTCTATTATTTCATCATTTTGCAAACAAATTTACTCCGCGCCGGAAAGGGTTCAAGAATACATTTTTGGTCTTTCCCCTGACATTACCCTGACAACGCCATCTATCGGCACAATTTGGAACTATTTTTTTTCCTTCGCCAAACAAAATTCCATTGCCTCACGATTGTTCTGCTAAAATATCAAGTCATTCTGACCAGTAGTTTTAAAATTATCGATTTTTGAAATCGTAACTTTAATTATAATCACCCGGTACATTAGTTTAATCTAAGAAGGCAGTTTTCTATTCATCACCCGAGACAACAGAAACTTTATTTCATATATTTAAGGGTGTATTCAAATCCAAAATGCCTAGTTTGAGACACATTTTTAAATTCATTTTTCCTATAAAATTCATCCAATTGGCAGGTTCTCTTATTCAGAAACTTTATAATGTCCGTATTGGTCGAATTTTTGATAAAAGCAGAATATATTTCAAAAAGTACTGTCAAAGTGGACATTTTGAACCGAATTTCCCGAAGCGATAGCACTGGAAACAAAACAAAAATTATCGTACTGTGAAAATAATTGTTTGTAAATCAATTTCTAACTAATTGAACGAAAAATAAAAGCACAGGTCCTTATAAATGTCTCATAAATCACGCCGCCAAGTTTCATGTTTTTAATTTTAAAAATGAGTCTGAAATTCTGTCTCAAAATTTTGAGTTGTTGAGCGTGGAAAAATATTTTTTTTAATACCGCCTTAAATTGTTATTTTCGTAAACTGAACGTATAAAACTCACTAAACATACATATATATAATTATTCATATACAGGGTTAGCATAAATGAATGACCGGATTGAAAAAAATCATATTTTCAATACTATTACACATCATTATAAGGGATATGTGGCAATAAAGAAAAACATTCCGAGTTTTTTTAGTTACAAATGTTCGATATGTGAACTTTTCATAACACGACAAACATCTAATTTGTAATTAAGTTCTTTTCACGCATTTTGCTGTTTTATACTGTCAAAGATTCTTAATGAACCACGGATGCCTTCTTTAAGTTCTTTGGGTGTTTTCGGCAATGGTGATTTATAAATAAGATCGTTGATCTAACCCCAGAAAAAGAAATCACATGGCGTAAGATCCGAGGATCTTTGTGTCCATGTGAAAAAGGGCAAACCATCGTTACCCGCACGTAGATAACGCAAGGTTTCCAAATTGTGGGGATGCTGTTGTCGGTGTTTCAACACGCTGTTCCAAATAGCACCATAGATTTTCAATAGGATTAATATCATTTGATTTAGCGGACTAGCCGAAGTATGATAAGGTGCCTAAACGTTTATCAAACCAGTCACGTATGCATGTAGACCTGTAAAAACGGCTGTTATCATCTTGGAGAGTGGGAATGTCCAGAGAATACCTGCAGTGAAGATAATGACTGAATTGTAGCATTTTATAACCAACAATTTTGAAATAAACATCTTTGTTCATGTTAATGGTCATCTGAATCAATAGACCCAAGTTATAGTACGAAAACAATTCAAAAACATTAGAGAACCACCTCTGGCCTGAATTACACCCCCACACTACTTGCCTCGTCAGCTACTGTCAACTTTTGGCATTTTACGGTCCATTGCAGACGTGAAAATTTATGTGCCACTGTGAGCAATGGCCTTTTGCGTGGTACCCAGCTCCAAATGTTTATTAGATGCAGTTCTTTTATCAATGTTCGCTGGTAAACAGATTGAGATGTTCCTTTCATTCACTGATTTCAGTAATTCCCGTCGGGGTATAAAAGTGATAGCTGTCTTCAGTCACTGAGTGTGGAAATCGGTTCCTTAGTACAGTTTTAACGCTGTGTTTTATAGCCATCAGTACTACACCATTCCTTACAGACACTTTGGGAATTCCGCTGCGATACACCAACAAATTGGGCAACTTCATTCAATGTATGGTCGTGGGCATATACAAAAATTTATAGTACCCTTTTAGAAATAGCTTTTTGTAAATACATTCTGGTATTTACCTATTTTAATGCTCTATTTTTGTACTTCACAACAAGTTACTCATTCTACGTTACTGCTATGATCACAGAGGAGAAATACATGCTCAGTGCACTACGTGATTTTTCTGCAACGCCATCTCTATCGGTATAACGAAACCATTGTGCTTCCAAGCAAGGGTGAGTAATTTATTGTCTGGCTAGCTTATATATATATATATATATATATATATATATATATATATATGCGGTGACCGTACACTGAGATGGCAGATAGACATTCCGCATATTTATGTTTTTGGCTAGTTTGAGCATTTTTCGAGATAAATATAACAAGCTACACGTCGGCGCCGGATAAAATGAATACGAAAGATATTATAACACAAAAAGAGCACATATGAAAATACACATTGTTATAATCTTCCAAGTTTAGGAGGGAACTATTGCCTCTTCAGAACTGAGGTACATAAATTTGGAACTCTATTGTTTTCGTGATAAAAACTAAGCTGTTTGATTTTATTACACTTTTACTTTACTTTTACATAGCTGAATGTTTTTTGCTTTGAAACAAAACCAATAAATGACAGAACGGATGCTTATTTCTTCATAAAATAAATGTTATTTTCATCTGAGCTTGCAAAATGCTTTCAAGACAGTGTGGCCAAGAAAGTAAAGAAATTTCATTATTGTTTAACTTAAACGCTTTACAATAAAAAAAATTGAGGATTTGTAGATCATTCACTTGTTTAAAGCCTTTAAATTTGTAATTGCGCGAATTTCGGTTACTGATAATTTAATAGATATGTTAAAGGGGCTAGTAATTGTAGATCCATATATTTGTGAACGTAAATTACCAGTCCCCTAAAGTACCAATTTCAGAAAAAGGGCTCTTTCTGTCATCTATTGCATCATTTTGTTTGAACAAAAGCAATGAATGTGTATTTGTAGTATTATTTTAACCTCGGGTCTCAAGAGGATAATAATGTTGTAGCACTTAAGAGCCTACACTTGTCACGGGAAGAAACACTCAAGCTAATGTTAAGTCTAAGGGAAGGTTCTTTACAAATTTCTCGCTCGCATTTTAATACTTTTAAATGATGTTTTTTGCATAGGATAGCTGAGGTCGATCTCTAACGTTGTTAGTTTTACTTTTTTGATTTTGGTTACAGTTTTTTTTATAAACAGACATTTTCAATTTTGGAAACGATTGGAACAGGTTCTGAAAGTGAAAGTACCCCTATATAAAAAAAAACTGGAACCAAAATCGAAAAAGCAAAAACTAACAACGTTAGAGATCGACTTCATCTGTCCTATGCAAAAAAAATCATTTAAAAATATTAAAATGCGAGCGAGAAATCTGTAAAGGACCTTCCCATAGACTTAACATTAGCGTTCGAGTTTCTTCGAATGACTAGCCTAGGCTCTTAACGAAAGGTCACATTTGCCTACCAGAAACTTAAAATTGCATTGTTTTTCCTTTTCTTCAAAACATTAGTCTAGAATGCAACCGGTTACTTCAACTAGCAGTAACTTTGTGCAGAAATGATAAACTTTTTATATACAGCGTGTTCCAATATGATGAAAACGATTTCAACTCATATTTTTAACATAAATTATCAAAGTAAGATATAATTTTGAACGTACGTAATGTCTAAGTTTAATTGGAAGTGGCTAGCGTAAAGTTAATTCTCAAATGCATGTGAGAACGCATCCTAATTATACGCACATAAACTCTATTCAGACTCGTTTAGTCAGTTTACACATCAATGGTTTGCAACACAGCACTTGCAATGCTATCTTATAATTCATACATGTCTTGGGAAAGAGCTGTTTTGTAAACAACGTCCTATATATATTTATGCACACAAAGATTACACTGTGTGGAGTACGGTGACCTTATAACATGGTTAAACGCATATAAATAGGTTTGAAGATTGCAGAAAACAAAGGGTGATCATATTGAACATATGTGAATTGACTTTAAAATAATCATTGTAACTCAAAATTTGAAAGTTACATTACATACAGGGTGTTTCACGAAGGACCCCTAACTTTGAAAATAAATAACTTGGAAACGGTGATAGATAGAAGCATGAAACCAGTGGTATGTTTATTAAAAAACTGTAAAAATCCGATACAGAAACCTCAAAATTTTAGTAAGAAACTGCGCCGATAGATGGCGCTGCAGGTGGCAAAACCATAAGTAGACTGTATCACATCAAAATCGATCCAAAATGTTAATCTTTCACACAACACACATGTTGCAAACGAAGAATGAAATTGTCAGTAACTCTCTGTAGTATGTCACCGGAAATGAACACACAAGCTTGACAAATAGCCACCTCCAGCTCGTCGACTGTTAAAGGAATGTTGCGTAAACAATGTTATTCAGTGTCACTTCCGGAATTTCACTACATGCTAATAGCGATCACGTTTCAATGGCGAAATCTTCGATCACTGACGTTTTTGGCGTCTGAGCTCTCATTATAGGGATCAGTAATGTTGCTTGCAGCGCCATCTATCGGCGCTATTTTTAACTAAAATTTTGAGGTTTCTGTATCAGATTCTTACGGTTTATTTAATAAACATACAACTGGTTTCATGCTTCTAGCTATCACAGTTTCCGACTTATTTATTTTCCAAGTTAGGGGTCCATCTTGAAAAAACACCCTGTATGTGTAAAATAGTATTTTATTTTGACAGTTTGTCAAACTCTCAATAATTTATATTTTTGTTTTGTCATTCATCTTCTTGTAGATCAGGGGTGTCTAAACTATATGCTTGCGGGCCGTTTGTTATCACTATTTCCGAATAGTAACCTTAGCTTTATTTAATCACATAATTTGTTTCATTAAATAATTTGAATTATACTATCCAGGAATAGTGATATGTATGTGGTTCGCGGGTTAGATATTCCTGTTCAAGGTGTTTAAGGTGTCCAATTGCCTTTTTAGTCCCAAATAGTGACTGAAAACAAACTCATTTCTTTTTGTAAAGTGTATAATGCAGTCTTCAAATTTGAATGTAACTATTATCCAATGTAATATATTGGACGAACATGCAATCCCCTACATCTTAGAATTGATCAACAGAGATAAAAATTGACGAATGCGGGTTATTCAAAAGTTTATTGACAGTTTTGTGATAAAACGTTTTAGTTGCAACATGAACATTACACCTAGATTGCAACACCCATGAACAGAAACAAAAATCAGTACATTTAACCCTTAAATCTAAGCACAGTTACCACCTGTTTGGACCGGAACAAATTCTCTAGCATAACTTTCTTGATATCTGCTGCTTCTGTTGCTGTTGCTGTTATTTGTTGTTTCAGTTTATCTAGCCTGTTGACTTTTATTTGGTATTGATTTTATAAAATCCCACACAGTTTCCTAGTTTATATGCCTGAATTCCAGTTTATAGCATCCTCTATCGCTAGTACCATCTTTGGGGATGTCGCTGGTGCTCCAGAATGATCATCTAGTAAATGACAACAAACTCATTCCTTTCTGTAACGTGTATAATGTAGTCTCCAAAATTTCATGTAACTATTATCCTTAGCAATATAGTGGGCAAACATGCAATCCCTCACATCTTAGACTTAAACAACAGGGATAAAAGTTGACTAATGCAGGGCGATACAAAAGTTTCATGACAGTTTTGTAATAAAACGCTTTATTTGCAACATGAACAATACACCTATATTTCATTTCCCGTTCTTTGGAATTTATTCACTAGATCTTTTATGGCTTGTATTCTAGGCTCTGTTTTTCTAAATTTTCGATAGAAATCTTCTGGGTCATTCCATGGTAACTTACGTTACATTTAGAATAATTGACTTCAGTAATTTCAGTAATATAACACTAAAAAATATTCAAAATGTAATGTTTATATGATTTGTTAATTAAACCTAACAAAGCTAAATTTGGATAAAAATTACTTAAATTTAGTACTATTTCTTGAACGCTAAAAATTATATGCGTTATTACTTACGTTTCTGACAAAAAGAACGTAAGTTACCATAATAAATATAATGGCCAGTGTTCAAAAAATAGCACTAAAGGTAGGTAATTTTCATCCAAATTTCGATTTGGATAGGTTTAATTAACAAATCATATCAACATTACATTTTCAATATTTTTTGGTGTTATACAGGGTGAATCTAAACTTTTGGGCAAAACTTTAAGGGGTGATAGTAAACATCAAGACAAACAATATTAAATAGGAAACTAAGGGTCCCAAACGTCTTCTGAAGGAGATAGGTGCCATTAAATTTTAGGGTCCAAAATTTCAAATGATTATAAAAAACGGAAAAATTGGTCGAATTGTTTGCGGTTTTCGCTAAAACTATTCCTTATGTTAGTATTTTCTTGAAAATAAATTTTAAAGATAAAGTTCAAAAAATGCCGATAGAGGGGGCTTTAGACTTTGGAGTAACGAACAACTATTTTTTACCGTTATTTTTTGTATCTCATTAAATGCTTTCAATAGCTTAGACTTAAACTTAAATTTTGAGCTCAAAATCTGAATCGTTGAAAGTGGTTAAGTAGCGCAAACCGAACTGTGTTCAGGAGTTGAAATTTGAACCCCCCACCCCCCACCCTGAGCACAGTTCAGTTATTCCCGATGTTGGTGCCTTGGTGTCGTAGACCAGGCAGAAACCCCCTACACGTAAAATAAACGATAGAGGGATGACAAAATTAAATAAAAAAATTATTCATAACAGACATGAGCAATTGCTTCGTGCAAAATAACAAGAAATAATTTACAGTTACGTAGCCATTACGTAGCAACGGTCCGCGGCAACCGATTGGCCGTCAATGTGTAGTACAGACGGACGTAACCTCTCACGTTTGCGGCGGTCGATACAGCCCGCGAACTCAACTCCGGTTGCTCCTCGAGTTCACGCAACACATGCTCTTCAAGTTCTGGTGTTCTCGCACTCCTGGTACGCCAAGTGTCGTGCATCCCGCTGACGAACGAACCGGTTTCTCCGAGACGACGATGCAAGCGTTCGAAAATTTTTCGGTCCGGCAAACGTTTTGAAGGGAATCGCTCCCCGTACAATCGCCGGGCCTCCAGGGCATAACCATCCGCAGCGCCGTAAATGAAATGCATATCGGCCATTTCCTGATTAGTGTAGCTGGTCATCCCTACAGCCGTCAAACACGAAAACACGATGAATGCGGACAACCAGAGCTTTTATTGCACTTTCGATTACAGCGCCACCTGCAGGTTACATATTTCTGTACTACACATTGCCGGCCAATCGGGTGACACGGACCGTTACTATGTAATGGCTACGTAACTGTAAATTATTTATTGTTATTTTGCGCGGAGCAATTGCTCATGCCTTGTTATGCATAAATTTTTTATTTAATTTTGTCATCCCTCTATTGTTTATTTTACGGGTAGGGGGCAGTAGTTTCTGCCTGGTCTACGACACCAAGATCGGGAATAACTGAACTGTGTTCAGGGGGGGGGGGTCAAATTTCAACTCCTGAACACAGTTCGGTTTGCGCTACTTAACCACTTCCAACGATTTAGATTTTGAGCTCAAAATTTAAGTCTAAGCTTTTGAAAGCATTTAATGAGCTACAAAAAATAACGGTAAAAAATAGTTATTCGTTACTCCAAAGTCTAAAGCGCCCTCTATCGGCATTTTTTGAACTTTATCTTTAAAATTTATTTTCAAGAAAATACTGACATAAAGAATAATTTTAGCGAAAACCGCAAACGAATCGACCAATTTTTCCGTTTTTTATAATCATTTGAAATTTTGGACCCTAAACTTTAATGGCACCTATCTCCTTCGGAAGACGTTTGGGACCCTTAGTTTCCGATTTAATATTGTTTGTCTTGATATTGACTATCACTCCTTAAAGTTTTGCCCAAGAGTTTAGATTCACCCTGTATTATGAAAATTACTAAAGAAAATTATTCTAAATGTAACGTAAGTTACCATGGAATGACCCTTCTTGGATCTTTTCATATGTCCACAACGAGGGCTATTTTTTCTCTATTATAAACATTCTTCGATATTATTTCCAAAAGAAAGTGCAAAAGTTTAACGATTTAAGAGAAATGTCAAGAAACTTTTGAATCACCATCTATAAATTATCTGCTACAAATGACAATTTCAATCGATCATTTTAGAACTATTATTAATGAAATCTTCAAAATGAAGAAATACAATAATGAACATGATGTCGCAGAATCACAGTATAACGTGGATTCAAAAATACAGGGATTAGTCAAAAGTGGCAGCATCAACCAAATATTAATATGCTTTTTATAAAGCACAAACTTTCAAAAGTGTAGAGTCAAATTGTGGTGACTTCTTTACGAGTAGCACTCGTGACAGCGACGCTACTTTTGTTTTTTGAAAACAGTCGACCAAAGAGAATTTCATGTTTTGACTAAACGTTGCTTTTGGCAAAGAAAATCACGCATTTAAATTCAAGATTGACTTGCAAAAAATTGCAGCACATCTGCTTCGTCAAAAACAATTTGTCTCAATGGTTTCTAATGGATTTAAATGCTGAAGTATAAGCATCATCGATGATGTTGCATGTTCTAGACGTCCATATGAAGTATAAATTCCAGAAAACACCAAACAATAGACACTCAATTGTTTTGAATGACCGCAAAATGAAAGTGGGGGAAAGGCGGGCAATGTAAAGATTTCAACAGAACATAGGAAGAATATTTTCCATAAATATTTGGATATGAAAATGCTTTGTTTGAGATTGGTGCCACGTTTTCTTACATTCAACCGAAACAGCAACGTATCGATAATTCATAGCGAGGTTTGGAGCTATTTCAGTGCAGTGAAAATAAATTTCAGCGCCGATTCTTAGTAATGGATAAAAAATTTGGTTCCATTTCTACACACATGAGTCCAATAAGCAGTCTTTAGAGGCGTTAGAACCGGACAAAATTTACCCAAAGCTACCAAAAAAAATAATACCAAGCAAAAATCATTCGGAAAGGTCTTGGTCAGTATTTTTTTAAATGATTGTAGCATGATAGTTTATAGAATATCTTGAGAAAGGAAAAACAGTCACAAGAGAGCATTATGCAGAATTATTGGATAATTTGAAAGACAAAATCAAGAAAAAAGGAGCATATGGAAACGAAAGAAAGTGCTCTTTCAAGACAATGCACCGGCCGGATCGCACGTGTCTAAACGTGATGACAAACTTGAATGAATTGAAGTAAGAATTTGTCCACTGCACCCCGTATTCTCAAGATATGACCCCTAGGGAGTATTATATTTTTCCTAACTTGAAGAGATAGCTCCATGGGAGGAGATTTGGCTCAAATGAGAATGTGGATTGCAAAATTCATGCATATTTTGCAGTCCTTGACAAATCATACTATATGAAAAATATCCAAATGTTAGAGGTTAGTTGGAATAAGTCTGTCGTTTTCGTAGAAAATTTTGTTGAATAATAAAATCGGTTTTTGACAATATAATTTTTCTTTCATTGCTAGTCCCGGAACTTTTAATTCCATGTAGTAAACTATTTAAAAACTAAATACGCATGTGGATTAAATAAGTTAATCTACAATTAACGTGAGAGACTTTTGCCTCACTCTTCTGCCTCAAACATCTATCATTATTTTTCAATTTTAAATTTAATCATTTTTAAAATAAAATAACCCAAACGGTATACTACCCCTAATTCAATTACCAATAACTACATTAAAACTAAATTAACTCATTTACAAGAGCAGTTCAACGTTTCAATTGGCTAACACTAAGAAAATTCATTTTTGAAATAAAGAAAGGCAATTTACTCAATTTTTAATGTCTTTAAATATCTGACATTTAGTAATTATTTTATTGGCATTTTTTACATAATTTTTATTAATTATTACTAACTATTTTACTAAATATTACTAAATATTAATTTCTTTATTTACAATTTTACTAATTATTGTTTTACTCACATTACTTTATTTTCTTAAACATGAATCTAGTTAAAAATATAATATATAATAAATTCTATAATACAAACTTTCCATCATCTCTCACAAATCCAATCTCATTAAAATCTGACTGTGTATTTCACAACTACTATTTTACGAATAAGGGACGTTGTGCGACGATGAAACTAATACTAGTTATTCGCATGGTTCAGAGGATGTCATAATAACGCTCGTAATTTTGCAATATTAATTATTTTCCAATATATCATTTTCTTAAACCTTTTAACGGAATTTCTATAATGGTGGCAATTTAATTACTCCTTTTTTTTTGTAAAATAAGAAAAAAAGAGGGAAATAATTAGATATCGTCTGCTATCTAAAATAGTGAATAAATATTTTTTTTAATATGTTTGTATAAATAAAATTAATGATTTCACTTAAATTTTGTTTGAAATATTTAAATATAAAAAAAAAACATTTATGTGACTTAATTTCCACTTTTACTATAATTATAATGAAAACGCTGAAAGGTTTTAATATTATTGATTCATATAAAATAACATTTTCCGAATTTGTTTGAAATGTAGATGAATAGAAAATGATAGAAAATGGAATTCTGGGTTGGAATATGAACATACGCACGTGTGCTGAGATTGGATGTTTTTTATAACACATAACAGCCCACACTACAGAACTTGGCGATAGTTGTTGATACGAGTTCGCGGCGGGCAAGATAAACAAATAAACAAATATAAGCTTGGCGTTAATGGCAAATTTGCCAAATTTTTGTGAAAAATCCTCTCGAACAATCAAATTTTATTTCTTGTATGTCATCATTGACTTATAAAGGCATTCTACTATAAATGCAACATGTAATTTTCGTAATTTTCAATTAATATACCTTGTAAATATAATTCTTTAATTATAATAAGACAATAATTATAGATTTATAGTATTACATTTATTAATACTATCACTCTGTTCTAAATGTTGAATAAAATTATATTTCATTGACCATTCATGACTTTTTTTTACCATTTCCTGTCCATTATGCATGAGGACCATATATCAATTTAAATTTAGTAGTGTAAATACGTGAGCTATGGCGTAAGGGAAGAAGACAGGAATACTTAAGTTAAATAAGGATAGTTAAGGATAAGTTAAATTCTGCGAATACTGCGTAGACTAACAATACATTTACGCATGTTTACGAACTCCTCAAATTGAGAGATGTCATTATTTCATTTAAAGAAAACGCATGTTTGTACTTTATCTTTAAAATCAGCCCAATTTCCCGCATTGACCAAACTCAAACATGATTTTTTCCATTTTAATTGCAATTTAGCCTTGTTTCAAATATTTACATCAAAATAATTTAATTACTTAATAGCGAACTTCAGCCGATTTGTTTATGTTTTTCATTTACGTATTCATTTCCTGTATTATTTTATTCAATACTGCTCTACTTAAACGTTTTACATTTTGTAGAAACTACATTTGACAATTTACACGATCTCTGCCTGTTTCATGCTTTAAACATAAATGGTTTAAACGTAAAAACTTTACACGTAAATGCTTTAAACGTAAATGCTTTGCACAGAATGCATTAAACGCTTTATGACGTAATTTTTTCACACTTGCTAACACATTTTTAATTTATAAAATATCAATTTATATGATGTTTTCACTGTTGAAATAGCATTTTATATGATAAAAAAAATAGGGTGAGTCGGACTTTTCCCTCGATTTTAATTCAGTAAATTAAGATATCGGTATGCAGTTTCCTGTGACAAGTTTACTAATTGACCAATTTTGACTAGGGAGACGCATAAAAATTTTAAAAGTAACTTTTAGAAAATTAATGGCAGGGCCATTTCATTAACATAATCTTCATTCCTTCCTTATTTTGAACAGTTTCGCAATTTTTATTGCCTACTTATCCACAACAGGTGAAAAATTAAAGCGCGCGTTTCAATATGTTTGGAACATCCTGTATACAGTGTCGAAAGCACGCAGCCATTTAACTTATAAATGAAAGTAGCTAGAGCTTAAAAGAGTCTAAATACAGTCTAAATATCTACACATAAGAAAGTGAATATGCGCTACATAATGAGGCCGATCGAAGCGACGACACTATACAGAAAATGGTTACAACATTATACCATCAGATCTTAAAAATAATCACAATTTTAAAAACTATTTCATCATAAAGTATATAGATAAATCCACCTAATAATCATGCTATAATTTGCAAATCCTATTACCACAAATTATTAAACTATTCCATAAAAAATAATCAAACCCTTTTGGAATAAGAATATATATTTTACACATTCGGAAATTCTATGAAACTACACTGTTAAAAATTTTGTGCTGGTTTAAACCAACTCTTGGTGCTGCAGAAGCTGCAACCATAAGTTGGTGAAATCGAATTCCAACATTTAGAGCTATGGTTCAACAGGAGCTGCAAACGTTGGAATGAGATTTGAACATCTTATTGTTGCAGCTACTGCAGCACCAAAAGTTGGTTCAAACCAGCCAAATTTGTTAAAATTGTACTTTGAAATTTATACGTGTAACAATAAGTTGTAATATTTACAATAAAGCACATTTCATGTTATGAAACATTTTTAAATCAAAAATATAGTATAACAGTTAAGAATGGTAATGCCCATTGCCTAAAAAGTCTGAAATGACGTATTATAAGTATTCAAATGATGAATTATAAAGGTATGAAGAGTTATTATGTATTAATCAAATCCAGGGGTTCCCAAACTTTTAGACTGACGTACCACTAAATCAAAATTTATACATAGCTGTACCACCACCTAACGAATGTAATGCGAACAAGGACTGATTTAAACAACAATTAAATTGGTCCCTGACTGCTAATATTTAAAACAGCATAATACAGTCATAAAATGCTGCTTAAATTATCTTATTTTACTGACATTTATACATGGAGTAACATCATGATTGTATATTTCTAATATGCAAAATATCATACATCAATTCAGAGGGGAAGGGAACTACAACAATTTATAACTCACTAACATTCGATTATATGTACAACTCGCATACTATGTTAATAAGTTTAGAGCACTTCTTCTTACCTTTGCTTAATTGATTTTCATAGAATGTCCGTTTGGCACACTTTACTTAAATACTACAAAACCTATTATTAATTTGTCTTATGCTTATTGGAAACATGCCATTTAATAATAGATGGCAGTACATTAACACATTCGCATCGGGAAAACAAGAATTCTCGTATTTATTCAAAAAACATCATTGACTAAGACAGTGGCTTCTACCTTACAGAAAATGCATTTATATCATGTTGCCCATATTTGTTTTGGATAGTAAAACATTTTATAATAAATACGTATATATATTGAATGATATTTACTGATGCATAAACTTGAGAAAAATATCTAGGAAACAATTTACAAAATCCTCTTAGAAGAGGGAGGAGCTACCATTGTTTTGATATCGTTAAAATATTAAAAATAAATGTACAACGTTGAAATAGCACAAATTAAAAACATGTATACTGGCAAACAGCTGTTTCAAAGCCCTTAAGCTCCATCATCAGTGCCAATTCAAGAGATTAAAACGAATTAAAAACACCTAAGCCATGTCAGTTTGCCCGCCGTCTTTCACACGCGCCCAGATGAAATGGGGCGGGCAAACTGACATGGCTTAGGGGTTTTTAATTCGTTTTAATCTCTTGAATTGGCACTGATGATGGAGCTTAAGGGCTTTGAAACAGCTGTTTGCCAGTATACATGTTTTTAATTTGTGCTATTTCAACGTTGTACATTTATTTTTAATATAACGGCACAAAGTTTAATCCACCTTTTTAGATATTTTGGCTGCAACGGGCCATTGGATTATTTATTTCTTTGTTTTAATAATTTCTTGCCAATTCCCTTTTATTTTATGCCATGTCGATCTGTAATAGATTTTCTAACTTACGTCTGAAAAAGTTCAGATATCTTGACCATCTTTCTTTTCTTCTGAAGTGTAAACGCAATAGAATAATTCCAAACTTTATTTCTGTCACATGTAATTTGCCATATTCAAACAAAGTGGAAAAAGTAATTTTCCGCACTAAGCTTGTACTGTTAAGATCTACAATACAGAAAACACGTAGTAAAATAGCCGTCATTGAAAAGGAACTATACGATCTGCATCTTAATATTTCTAATTCTCATCTTGATTTCACTTACTTAGATAACCGGTCTTGGTTTAGTGCGCATAATAAGTCTATTAAACATACTACTACTCTTAATGCTAAATTCAATTTACTCTCCAGACAACATAGCAACAAAGTGACTAACACCTTACCATTAGTAAACCAGAACTCTGTCGTTAATCTTTCAGGTGTACAGCTTAATCCACTGTAAAAAATGGGTACTCAAAATTGAGTAAAAAGTACTCAATTTTGAATACGTCACATACTCAAAATAGCTCCGATCCAAATGTACTCAAAATTGAGAAACACATGTACTCATTTTTGATCCCATGGATGTATTCAAATATGAACTCCTATGTACTCATTTTTGATCCCATGGATGTATTCAAATATGAACTCCTATGTACTCATTTTTGATCCCATGGATGTATTCAAATATGAACTCCTATGTACTCATTTTTGATCCCATGGATGTATTCAAATTTAAAAATTTTTATGTCGTTAAAATAAAATTTATAGGATAAAAAAAAAGTTACTTTGCGAGGACAACCTTATAAGGGATTATACATACATTTCTGCTCATTTTGTTCATTATTGCGTGAGTTAGTAATTAACCAACCCTTGCCCAAGAGAGGAATCGAACCCGCGATGTCCTGTTTACTAACCTGACGACCCAAACCAACGCGCCATGAGGGGGACACGCCTTCTTCTCAAATGTTGGCAGTTACTTTAAAACTCTCCCTCTATCCCGTCCTAACAGTATCTGGCATCTGGCGCCATCTGTTAGGAAGGGATAGAGGTTTTAAATATGTTTTTAAGGGTGTACAGTGCCTGTCTATATGTGTTAAAGATTAAAATAATGTCAGAAGTAACAGGTAGTTCGAAGAATTATTAATTAAAAAATGACATTAGAAAAGATCATAGATTGAAATACTAAAATTATAAACTTTGTAAAATTATAATTTATAAAATAATAAATTTTAGCGTAATTCATAAATTTGTAAGCCAAATCAGTTTAGTTTAATACCAATTTGCATAGCTGTAATTTGCAAAGATATTATGTTATGAAACTTTTAAATAGCACAATATTGTCTCACGTTAAAAAAGTTAAAATAAATTTTAAAAAAATTAGTGGGAAAAAAAATCATAATTTTGAAGTACTATCAAGAAAAAAAAAAAAAAAAAAGATGTGTAAAATGTGAGGAAAAAAAAAAGAGTAAATGTGTTGTAGTGGATCCACTTTGATGAAAATCCCGAAGAACCAGATCCACTTTTCATTTCTCTTATTCTTCGTTTTTCCTTCAAATAATAGCTTTTTAGGCTCCGTAATTTCGTCATTACACATTATAAAATATACAAGTATGTTGGGTTTGATCATATGTTCATTTTTGATCCAAAAATACTTATTTCGAAATGAGTACATGAACTTACTCATTTTTGAAAATTCATATGTTTATTTTTGATCCAAAAATACTCATTTCGATAGGAATACATGAACTTACTCATTTTTGAGAATGCACATGCTCATTTTTGATCCAAAAATACTCATTTCGATATGAGTACATGGACTTACTCATTTTTGAGAATGCACATGTTCATTTTTGATCCAAAAATACTCATTTCGAAATGAGTACATGGACTTACTCATTTTTGAGTACTTCATTTTTTACAGTGTCAGGATGAACTCCAATGTCTAAAGCTAAATAATAATTTTGCACTTTCCAGCAAACCGTCTTTTCTGTATATTATTGCCCCCATTGAAAGAGCTTTCAAATTCAGTGCTTTAAGTCCTTCACAAGGCCATTTCATCTGGGCGCGTGCGAAAGACGGCGGGCAAACTGACATGGCTTAGGGGTTTTTAATTCGTTTTAATCTCTTGAATTGGCACTGATGATGGAGGTTAAGTGCTTTGAAACAGCTGTTTGCCAGTATACATGTTTTTAATTTGTGCTATTTCAACGTTGTACATTTATTTTTAATATAACGGCACAAAGTTTAATCCACCTTTTTAGATATCGTTAAAATACCCTGTTTTATAGGAAAGTTTAATGAAAAATTGTCCGATGCGAATGTGTTAATAAATAATTGTAAATAATAATAACTTTTCATGGTATATATACTATGTGATACAACACGGGCTTCCACGGTTACAGAATATAGGAGAAAAATTTCTTTTTAATTGAAAACACAAGGTTTTTACATTTAATATACAAAGGGCATTACATAAAAACTGAGAGTTATTTTTTTACGCAGTGGCAACACCGCGAAACTAAAAAATAAAACTGCAGGCGATTTTTTCAAACTGTTAACAGTACGTTTATAAATATTCTAAACAAATTAGGTGATTTTATTTTACTAGTTTTTTGCTTGTTTAAAGAACTGTTTTTATTTGCCCTACAGAAATGGAGGTGAGTGATTCAGAGTTAAAAAAACGAAATGCGTTGTCCCATAAACTTTTGCTATCGTTTGGGCAAAACAGCTCCAGAAACAGTTAAGTTAATGAAAGAAGCTTACAAAGACAAATGTTTTGGTGAGTCTACGATTTTTAGATGGCATGGTGATTTCGAAAAAAGGACGTTTGTCTGTAGAACTAGCTCCTGAGCCTGTCCGACAAGAAAGTGTTGTGAATGATCGAAATGTTAACACTGTGTGGGCAATCTTGCAAGAAAATCGGCGGATGACATGTGAGGAGATAGCGGCATCAACAAATATTTCGAAAACGTTGATATTTCGCATTCTACGTAACAATTTACAGCTTCGCCATGTTTGTTCCAGATGGGTCCCTCTTCACCTTACTAAAGAAAAAATGCAAACAAGAATTCACCACTGTTGTGAGTGGAAACAGATGCTTCAAAATGATCCGAATTTCCTAAAGACTGTAATAACAGGTGTTGAAACTTGGGTGCATCATTTTGATCACCTTACCAAGTACGCAACAAGTGGAACTGTTGCGTACATACTGATTCTCCGCTTCCGAAAAAAATCCGACAAACCAAATCTGCTGGAAAGGTCATGATGATTATTTTCTTTGACCATAAAGGTGTAATCTATCAGCATGCTGTGTCTCCAAAAACTACTGTGAATGGTGAATATTATGTTTAAGTTAAACCAAATTTGTGACAACACATATCGAGAAAGCGTCATGAACTGGTAGGGAATTGGACTTGAGATCACGATAATGCTCGTCAGCATGTCTCTACTTCTGTTCAGCAATAGCTTAGTAAATGCAATATTAAAATCATGCCACATCTCCCTTACAGTCCAGATCTCGCTCCATGCGATTCCTGGCTGTTTCCGACGTTGAAGGAGAAGCTCCATGGCAGAAAGTTTATTACAAATTCTGAAGATATTTGAGCAGTGCAGGGATCTTTGAAGCAGCTTCCAGAAAAAGGCTTCTCTAGTTTTGAAAAGTGCGTTGGACGATGGGACCGTTGCATATCATCTGAGGGAAGGTATTTTGAAAAATAATGATGTTTTTTTTGCTGTAAATATATTTCTTAATTTTTTTATGATTTTACTCTCAGTTTTTATTGAACGCCCTTTGTATTTTCTTACTTTGCCCACTAACAACCACAAAAAAAAATTTATATGAAAAATATCAATAACGTATTCAAATAAAGTTTTGAAATTTATTAAAAGAAATAATTTCGTATCAGCCGCATCACAGGAGTTAGTAACCGAAAAAATCGCCAAAGATTTCAATACTTATAGCTGCCTTTTTTATATTGATAATTTCAGTGGTTTAAACGCATAGTTCAATTACGTGTCTTAAATTTGTGTTTTATTTATAATATTTTATTTATTTATTGATGAAGTTTTAAATTCGTTGTGGAGTATTAGCTGACAATTAGCTGACAATAGCTTTAACAATTGCTGAACTATGTATTTAAGTGCAAACATGCTAATCTTTCGCAATCGGAGATAGATTTAAAAAAAAAATCATGATTGAAAATTTTAAAAGCCATATAAAATCAATAAATTGACATACAATTTTGAAACAAATTGCATTTGAATTAAAAAAAATTTTCCTATTCGACGGCGTATAAATTAAATCTGTGCGATGTTTAAAAGTTTAAAAGAATGCAGCAAAAGCAAAATTTATTGGTCAGGTGTTGCCACCGTCAATATAAAGTCAGTGTTAATCACGGACATGTTTTTCATATATATTATAGATATGCTACAATATGTATATTTTAAAGGGTAAAAGTTCAAAGTTTACTGGTTTGTTTTTATGAAATACATACTCTTAAACTTTGCGTTTAAATTGCTTTATTTTACTTATCGAGATGTTACATGTACCCTTTAAAATAATCTATGGATAAGAAGGTTAAATGTGAACTAGTCGAATGTGCCAATCACAAAACTTTCTTCTATCCCGTACATGCTAATACTTCAAAATTCGCTATCACAGCACCAATGAAAATGGCACAAAAATCGCTATTACAGCGCCTTTTCCTCCGGAATATCTCCAGATTCAAGTAGGATCTGCTGATCATAGCTTAAAACACATAAATGAAATTTGGTTCAATTCTACGCATAACTTCATACACTTTTTGATGGTACAATGATGAAAATGGCACAAAAATATCACTAGTACAGCGCCACCTTCCTGCGGAATATTTTCAAATTCAAGTAGGACCTACTGGCCATAGTCACAAACCTATAAAACAAATTTAATTCAATTCTACGCGTAACTTCATACATTTTTCGGTGGTACAATAATGAAAATGGCACAAAAATCGTTATTTATCGTATCCGGCGGAATAGCTCCAAATTGTTGAAGGACCTGCTGGCCATAGTCACAAACCTATAAAAAAATTTGGTTCAATTCTATGCATATCTTCATACACTTTTCGATGATACAATGAGGACAGATACAAATACAGACACACAGACCACAGACGGACAGACAGACATTTTGTACAAACATGTTTCTCGGTATCTCTGATCCCTAACACGTATAAATCCGTCGAAAACCGGAAGTCGAAAAAAATTACTTTCTTCTATTACACATAGAAGAAAGTAAAAAAAAAAAAAATATATGAAGTAAAGTTCATAAAAAAAAATCTTTTTAAAAGTTGGTTATCATAAAATTCCTACACTATAATTTACAACAATCGATGGGTTTCTGCTCTTTCAAGAGAGTGTGAATAAAAAATAGAGGAAAATAAATTATCATGCATAATAAGACATGAGAAGGCCGACTGAACTCGTAAATAATGATTTGTTCTAAAATAGTGACGATGATCGCGAGGCCTGCATCAAAAGTAGGTCATTCTTTTTTCGAAAAAAAAAAAAAAAAGCGAGAAAATCAAGCAAGGTGATACGACGCGTCAAGGGATTAATTGATAGCTTCTCGACCCCACCCACTATCTAAGGGCAATAATCAGCGACTATTTAAAAGACATGTATAGAACGCAAAGAATAATAAAAAAAAATCAAACGATGGGTATAACTTTAATTGAATCGTTTATTTCAAAAACTTCATAAGTGCAGAATTTCAAGTATAGATATATTTAACACCTTCGGGATCGGCGGCTTTTACACAAATTTTATTCGGTTGGCACCACTTTTTAAAAAAAAGCTACATTTACTTAAACTATCACAAAAGTGCTCTAATTAGCGAAAGCAAATATTACTTTAACTTTTTACTGGTGCCTGAAACAAATTCTGTATGCTCCTTTTGAGGGTGCATATATGCACCCATGGTCCTGAATGGGTTAAGAAAAATTGTCTAATAAAGTTTAAAAAAATATTTTTTTAAAGAAAAAATTCCACAACATAAAGATCGTGTCTCAATTGTTAAGTGATAAATTCATTAAGGCTGTTAGTCAGTCAACTTCCCAATTCGCCTCGCTAATGTTAAACCTATGGGCGTAGAATGCATTCATATATTTAAAATATCTCTTCAAGAAATTAATATTTTTAATTTTCTTTTTTTTTGCGTACTCTTTTTAAAGGATGTCTTTTTTTTTTTCCTTATTTGTCAAAATATTTCTAAAATATATATTTAATTTTATGTCAAGTGTTTTAACACATAAAATATTCAATTAAGCATAGATTTTAGAAATATTTTGACAACTAAGAAAAAGAGACACAACTTTTAAGAAAAGTACAAAGAAAAAAGAAATTAAAAAAACATTAAATTTCTCATGAGATATTTTAAAAATAAGAATTCATACCACGTCCATAGGTTTAACATTAGCAAAAGGAATTGGGAAGTTGACAACAGCTTTAAGGTCAAATGACCTGCTCAACAGGGCAAAACTTTCTGGCTCATTTTGAAAGTCAAAGGCATAAAATTGGCAAGCTTGACTATTGAAGCGATTGGGAATCTAAATGAGTTTTCCGTTTTTTGATAAATAAATTATTTTACGAATTATAAGCAATTCGTGTCACGTGACGACATGTTTTTCCTTTTCTCGTGCTGCCGTGTCGGGAATTCGGTTCAAAACGCCAACTTTGACAGTATTTTCTGAAAGGTCCAAAAAATGGAAAAAGTTTTTCGATTACATATTTTCTGAACAAGAACATCTGACTATTTCATGCGTTTCTAAAGAAAAATGAATTAAAAAATGCATCAGAAAGTAGCTCTTTTGGATTTGAGATTAGCCTTCAGGTTTAGAGGAGGGGGAAAAATGTTTTCTTAGCAGTTATGGGGGGGGGGGTTGTGCTTTTAAAATACATTTTACCGCTGAACTTTCACCTGTTTCTTCTTTACTAATTTTATGGTAACATTCAGTTGAGTTTAGGGTAAAAACTTACAAATATGACCTTTTTAATAAACTTTGTTTACTTTGATCTGCTATAAAAATTTTAAATAAATCCAAACGATGATTGAATAAATCTATATAATACTTGGAAACTTTTCCATAGAAAATTTCTCACGCCTTGCATTCAAATTTTAATTGCTTAAAAGGCCAACAGAAAGTGGAAAAGTATGCAAGCCAGAACTCGAACCTGGATCATCAGTATAGCGCACTGATGTTCTTCATAATATTCAAATTTTAATTGCTTAAAAGGCGTATAGCCAACAGAGTGAAAAAGCATCCAAGCCGGGACTTGAACCCGGTTCATCAGTATAGCACGCTGATGTTCTTCATAATATTCAAATTTTAATTGCTTAAAAGGTGTATAGCTAAAAGAGTGAAAAAGTATCCAAGCCGGGACTCGAACCCGGGTCATCAGTATCGCGCACTGATGTTCTTCATAATATTCAAATTTTAATTGCTTAAAAGGCGTATAGCCAGCAGAGTGCAAGTATCCACGCCGGGACTCGAACCCGGGTCATCGGTATAGCTCATCAGTGCGCTATACTGATGACCCGTGTTCGAGTCCAGGCTTGGATACTTTTTCACTCTGTTGGCTATACGCCTTTTAAGCAATTAAAATTTGAATAAATCCAAACGTTCAAAATATTTCCAGATACCTCTGAAATTCAAACATGCCAAGTAAACTGAATAAAGTGAATGAAGCACATTTTTACAAGGTAGGAAATTAGCTCAGCGACAGATATTACACACAGGAGAAGCATTCTGTAAAATACAAATTTTAAAAGCTACTAAAATATTTTAATTTTTTAAGCTTTTTAAGTTTCTAATGTCTATATTCACCAACTACCTCAACTGTCGGTTAAGAGCCTCCATCAATCATGAGAAAAAACGTACAAGCTAATGTTAAGTCTATGGAAAGGTTCTTGCGCGATTTCTCGCTCGCATTTTAATATTTTTAAATGATGTTTTTCTGCATAGGATAGCTGAGATCGATCTCTAACGTTGTTAGTTTTTACTTTTTCAATTTTGGTTCCAGTTTTTTTTATATAAGGGTATTTTTACTTTCAAAACCGGTTCCAATCGGTTCCAAAATTTAAAATGTCCTCTTATAAAAAACTGTAACCAAAATCAAAAAAGTAAAAACTAACAACGTTAGAGATCGACCTCAGCTATCCTATGTAAAAAAAAATCATTTAAAAATATTAAAATGCGAGCGAGAAATCTCGCGATAACCTTCCCATAGACTTAACATTAGCTGGAGCGTTTTTTCGCGTACTTGGTCGAACGCTCAAATGGTATTCACCATTAACCTGATTGGACATGATCTCGGACGATTGAGCTTTCGTCGAAGTTTTTGAGTCTAACCAGCAGTTGAGATAGTGCACACGAGCATGTGAGATTTCTCTTGTCTGGTTTCTGCACTAAACGAATATTTCAAGGACTCAAAACAAGGGTAGACAGATAGACATTTTAGTGGGTTTCCGCACCTTTCAAAGCTTCTATATACACATTTAAGAAAACAAGCAACAAACTCAGTTTCGAAAAGTTTGTCAGTTATGGGATTTCAAAAATACTCTATTCTATTTTAATTAATGCAAGGAAGATTTCAGGTAAACATTTTCAGATCCGTAAAAGAATTTATACATGTACGAGTAACAAAATAATGTTTTTTACGTTGTTAATTTAGCATGTTTGTCTGTTGAACATGAAAATGTTAACTTAACGCTTTGATTACGAGGTTGGGACATATATCGTCCCAGCTACTAATTATTTATTCTATTCGCACTACTTTTGAAAAATAATCTTTTACATACACTTATACCAGGATACTTTCAAGAGAAATCTAACACAAAGAAATTGTGGAACCGTGGGGCGCCTGTTTGTTGGGAATTGTGAAAGATATGACCTTTTTGTCATGATGCGGAACCGATGAAACGCTCACTTCGAAACCTAACTTGTTTGCAGGCGGAACCGGCAGTGATTTTTTTGTTTTTAATTTTTTTTGCTATAAGGTTTGGTTCTATAAAAAACTTGTCAATACAAAAGTTTTAGATAATATTAAGAGGATTTATAATAAATTCAAGCGGATTTGATATCTTGTGAATTGATCAAGTTATGAATTTTTTTCTTCTAACCCCCCCCCTTGGGGCCATTTTTAATGATATCAAAAATCTGCCATACATAAATTTTCGGCCCTTTTCCTAGAAGTAATAATAACTTTAAACGGATTCGATACGTATCATAATTCAGAAATTATGGCGTTTTTTCTGTTTTCACAAAAAGCCCCCCCCCCCATTTCCCCCTTGATTCGATTTTGCCCATTAACGAACTTGACCGAGATTTTATGCCGTTGATTTTATGTATCAGTTTGGAAGAGATTTGTGCAGAATTATGGAGTAATCGTGTCCATAAAAAAGTGACACACACACATATATATATATATATATATATATAAAGTTTTGAACTGGGGGTGGTTTTGGGTTCTGGCAGTCAATATCTGCGTAGACCTGCAAAAATTTTTCAAAAATTCCAACTTAGGGGAGAATGCAAAAAGGGTGGCCGCCTGTGAGGATAGAAATGTTACGGTATCTTTCACCTGTCATCGTAATCAAAATTCTAACCACGCAAGAATTGTTTCATGTACAGACAAGGAAGAAAAATCATTCGTCAAGCATAGAATATGAAACTCTTTCCAACACATTTCGAATGCTGTAACAAAACTCTAGAGTTTAATAAGATGAAATATGATCCGTACGTAAACAAGGGATTTTGGAAAATCTATAACACATTTTAAAAAACAATTTCAGCAATTATCATCTATAGTCGGAAAAATATCCGAATTATTTTGCGCAGCCCTGTATATGATCTACGGATTTGTATATATACTAAATAGTATTCCAAAATTTAGCCCAGTTAGGAAACTTATAGCACAGTTGAAAATTAACATTCAGCAATTTCCGTCAATAAACGGACTTCTTTTGTGCAGCTTTGTATATAATCTAGAAAATTTATACACGTAAGTATACGAAAAGTTAGTTCAGTATAAACACGCATACCACAACTGAAAACGCACTTCCAGCAATTATTGCTCATAGACAGTACTGTAACAGAATTATTTTGTGTAAGGTAAATAATGAAGTAAACCGTAAATAAACAATATTGATATTTTCTGTAAATGAATAATAAATGCACAGCATTTCCTACAGTAAATATCTTGTATTGCACTTCCATGATGTATATGAATTTCATTATGTTTGGAATAGTTTAATATCCTTAAAATACACTGCAAACGATTTTTCTCCATAGACCACAATGTAACAATAATCTTTGAGTGCCCATGTAAACGAACTATACACGGTACACACTTAATTTTAAACACCGAACATGTCACAGTAAACCTCAATAACATATATGAATTACATGGCAATCAGACTATATTTACACGAGTTAGAACATGGACAGACGGCCAAACAAACCAAATTCATAAACACTTTTCAACTACATTTTAAAATGTTAAAAAAAGGTGTAAGTCACTATGCTGGTTGGTTGGTTGTATAAAGTTTAATGGCACAAAGTCCACATTTGGACATGCTGCGCTAAACAAGGGTTTTAATAAAAATAAAGAAAGATGTATAGTAAAGAAAAAGCAACTAGAGTATATACATTAGGGTGGTCCTTATTTTTGAAGTTTTAAAATTCATTGTTCTCACCCTCTAAATTTGTTCCATTATATCTAAAAATAATTCTTGTAAAATTTAATAACTAAAAAATAATATTTATAGGTAGCTCAAGGAAGCATAAGTTTCATAATTTGGGGTCATTTTGTTCTTTTCTTCTCCTTTTACTTGAAAAAATATATGTAATCCCAGTATTAATAAAATTATTTCAGTATATTAAAAAGTCACTTATGTACACTATTAAATCCATAAAAGCATTTGTAAATGTAATTAGAAATTAATTATCCAAAAATAATTTATTGATATAAAGATAATAAATGTCTGGAATTATTTGAAGAATGAAGACTGGTTAAAGAAGAATAAAGGAAACTAAAAAGAATGCATTGTCTTCAAAATTACATAATGTATTGCACTATTGCTCATTCCAATGCATTAAACATAATAAAAAAAGCTGAAGATAGAAATTTCTTGCTAGCAGAGCAAGAAGATGGCAGACGAGGATCAATGAATGGTATTGACATAAATAAATCTCTTGTGGAAGGAATTGATTGCTTATAAAAAGAAGAATCTTCTGAAGAAAATATTATAAAAAATGAAATGTTCACAGGAGAAAGAAACAAAAATAGCAGTACTTGAATGTTCTACAGATAGCTCAAATGAAGAAAATAGAAATGAATGAAAATGAACAACATGATCAGGAAATAAAACTGTAAGAGGATGCAGCAGCATATCCTGGTCCATCCAAAGCTAACAGAGAGGAGGGCGTATGGCTATTATTATACTCCAGATTTAGCAACAGCTCTAGACAGTATCAGGCAGTATTTTTGGTTGCCGCAACTGCAGAGTTTAGGATATGTATTAAAGAAGTCAGTCTGGTTGAAAAAGAATTGTTCATAGAATTAAACAATGCCAAAAATTAAAAGAACGGCTACAAAAAAATGTTCCTTTCATTGTCCATAGGAATGGGAAACTTTTATCAGAATTAACCGGTAAAGAGAAAATAGATAAACTACTAATTATAGTTTCCAGAAAAGGAGTTTCTCTGATGCTCTCATTTGCTAATTTACATTCTGCAACAATCAAAGCACAAGACATGCAATTTAGAAAGTTCTGAATGAATGGGATATTGCAGATAAAGTGATTGGAATGAGCATTGATACCACATAAGCAAATACTGGAAATGTTAAAGATGCTTGTGTCCTTTTCGAAGAAAACCTTGGGATGAAACTTTTTTTTGCTTGCCATCATATTATGGAAATTATATGAGAAGTATTTCATAATTCTTTGTAAACTTTGTCATCAAGTCCAGAAGTACCTTTATTCAAATGTTTCCAAGGGTACTGGGGATTTCTAGATAGAGACAAATTTGAAACAGGTTTGAAAGATAATATTAGAGTTCTTGTAAAAAATGTAAAATATGAAATTTTCGAGTTTGCTACTAGAAAAGAAAAAATATCAGCACCTGGACCAAGAGATGATTATCAAAAATTTGCAGAACTTGTTATTATTTTCCTTGGAGGAATACCTGTCAGGGAAATTCGTTTCATGTTTCGCAGGGCAATGCATCATGCTCATTGGATGTTTAAGATAATATATTCTTTGAAGATATTCATCTTTAAGTCCCAATTCATGCTTACCAAAAACGAAGAAAAAGGTCTTTGTAATGTTTGTGTTTTTATAGTGAGTGTATTTTAAAGTTTGGATTACTGCTTCAAAAACTGAAAGCTCACCAAACAATGATTTTCAGTTAATGAATAGTTTATTAGAGTATTCAAGAATATATGAAAAAATTGCAAAAGCTACATCTGAGAAATTTTCAAAGCATCTGTAATATTTGTTAGATCTTTCTGGACTGTCCATTTTCGATAAAACATTTTCATGAAAAGAAGTTTGAAGATTTTGTTACCATAGAATCTTTCAAGCTGCTCAAAGAAATGAATTTACCCCAAGGATTCTTTCAAAAAGACACTGAACATTGAAACACTAATTCTGATTATAGGACTGCTTTAGAAATGGTGCAATCTGTTAAAGTGCAGGGTGGCTAGTGGTCAGGGAAAAATACAGTCAAAAAAGTGATAAACACCAGTATATTCTTATAGAAAAATTTATGCTGATTATTCGATCAAATATTCAATTTGAATTTTTCTATCAGAATATACTGGTAATTATCATTTTTTTACTGTATTTTTCCCCGACCACTAGCCACCCTGAAGTGGTAAATGATCATGCTGAGAGAGGTATTGCTTTGACCCTACAGATAGAATACACTAGAATCCTCCTTGCATGAAATGAACCTCAGTTTCAGCTAGTGAATGTTGCGGAGGAGCACTGGAAAGCTCATCCTTACTGCAGACAAATAGACTTAACAAATTAATCGAATTACTAATACTTTTATACTTTAAATTTGTTATATGCTTAATATTGTGCTTTTATGTTATATAAAATATGAAAATAATTTACTATCGTTATAAAAAAAATCATTTTGGCTTAGTTTTCTCTTGTGAATAACACAACATTTTTAAGTGTAATCGCCGAACTTCAGCAACCTTGAGCTACCTCTAAATATATTTCTTTTTCATTCAAACTTTTCGTACTTTGTTTTTTACTGTATTGGAACAAATTTTGAGGGTGAGACCGAAGAAAATTTAAAAAAAGTTAAAATCGATCATATAAGGACCACCCTAATATACATATGAGGTAACAAACATGCAAAGATGACATATAAAAAACATGTTAGACTTATCTGGATGGGGTACCCATCCAGATAAACAATTACAGCACCACATGATATTAAAAGGCAAGTTAGAACAATACTAAAAAAAATTGATGGTAAACGAAAGATACAAAAAATGCTAAATATGATGATAAAATCCTGCCTGTTTGAAAAACATGAAAATATTCTCATTGGTATTTTCACCAAAGTCTCCGCAGTTAAAATCTGTACAAACAGTAAAGTAATGATTAAAACAAAGTATACAATGTCCAAATATAATGCAGTATAAAAACATATTTACTTGAAACACAGATTATTAAAAAAAATGTAAATTCACGTAGGTTTAAACTCTTCAAATACAGTATTTCTTTCATCTGCGCCCGAGTCATAACTGTATGAATCTGATTCCATAGCCTCTTCCACATAGTGGCGCAGCTGTTTGGATTCCTTCATATTAGCAAGAGGTGGGTCAAGACTTTTCTTGTTTTTCTTCTTCACAGTTTTCCACTGTGAAGAGTCTTCAGTTGAGGTTTTTCTTTTTTCTTTCTGAGCACATTTTTTTTTGTTTTTCTTTCTGGATTGGGGAAACATCAGGTTTTTGCAATTTGTCTGCAAAAGGAACAGAAGTTTGCTCTGACTCATGTTCAGTTGGCATTTTAGATTGACTGGAAGGTTTTTATGATCGACGATTAGGATATTATATTTTAAAAGGTTCTGATTATGGTGGCCAAAGTTCTAGTGCAGGCGTAATTCTCCAACTTGTGGCAGATTGCACATCACGAGTTTTTAATTTTATAGTGCTGAATGATAAGTCACTATTCTGATTAACTAGACGAACCAGTTCTTCATTCACCCCAGATGGCCGAACTTTGCCGTTCATGGTGGACTTTCTATCTGCCTTATTTTAACAATCTAAAAGAACTTCTTATCATTCCATCACATAATTGTATCGCAGCAGATCTCGTATATTGAATCTATTTCTGTCGGCCGCATAATCCTTGCATGCAAAAAGCGAATTGCGTTTTGAATGTCACAGTCAGCGAGCACTTCTATCGTCTTAAATACATGTGTCAATTTTTCACCATATGTACTGCGCCTTATGGCGCATTCTTTAGATATCAACCTTTAACCCCTTTGCGACGAGCGTCCTTTATAGAATTTTTAATCTTTTAACACCGGTTCTTCAAAACAGAAATTTTCGCCGAATTGAATCGCAGAAATGCTGTCATTAAATGAGGCAAAGCTTACAGTAAAAAGAAACTGGAGGGAATGATCGAGGATTCTGAGCATCTTATGCGTCACGTATACGTGTCGCTCGTCCCCAAGGTGTTAAAGACACTGGCGACGTACTGAGTCCTTTACTCAGTGGAAAAACAGTTGCAAATTCTAAAATATTTACACGATTAACATCTGAGCAACACTGTCCCTCTTCCCAAAGACCCTTCAATGTTCAACCAATGTTTAAATTAGAAGCTTCGATTTTTTTTCTGCTCTTTTTTATTATTTTTATTGTTAAGTCACCACTGGTGTACGGAATTCGTAGTGTATTTGTGTCATTTATTCTATTTTCTTTATTTTGTTTTATAAATGTGATGTCGGTTACTTTTATACTAATATTAGACATTATAAACTATTCTTTAGCATCAAAAGTTGGTATTTAGATTTTAAAAGCAGTTGACGCACGAAGTATGCTGTCCGTGCCTTTATGTTACTACAAACAGTCCGTGTTATATTAATTCTAATTAAATAATTTTTTTAAAACAATTTTATGTTTATTACTTTTATACTACTACTGGACATTGCATTAAACAAAGATATCATTAAAAGCTGTTATTTATCCTCTAAAAACCGATGGGGTATAAAATGCGCCTCCCGTGTCTATGTTACAACAAACCGCCCTTGCCTTTAAAGGTTAAGGACGCGATACTCTGATGACAGAGTAGCATCTTATCTTATTTTCTGTATAGCCGTCTTATTAAAAAGCAAAATAATGGAATATGAATGTCTAACCTTCTCTATTTATTATAGAAACTCTAAAACGGAAGGAAAATAAGAATTTGATAGCTTAGCATGATGATATTTTGTATGTTTATGCTATTAATGATTTATTGAAATCAAATCTTCGAACCAGAACCGAAACCGAAAATTGAAAGCCGTAAAAAAACGTTATTTCAGATCTAACGAAAACCGGAACTGAACCGAAATATTTTATTTTAACTGAACCAGAACAAAAAAAATATCACATCTCGAAGCCTGTTTAATTTTGTTTTAATTACAAAAGTGTAATTGAATATGATTTTAAATTTTGCGTACGCTAATTTCTTCATTAATGATGGTTACAGAGTTCTGCGATAAAAATGTTCTTAAAAGTGATAGGTGTTTCTTATATACTTTTTTATACTGATTTCGGAAAACAATATTTAAAAAAAAAATCCATCGCGTACAGCTTAGAAAAAAATAGAGTATTTCTGTCTGATTTATAAATTGTAAATTGAGTCATTAGGTGCTAGAAATTAAGGTTATTGCTTTAGAAGCGACTGGAAATAGTGCACAAGAGAAATAGTTCTAAACGGAGCTTTGAGGCACAGATTATTGAAGTGTGATTCCATTATGAAGATTTTTTAATTTGTGGTAGCTGTGAGAAATATCTCAGCATCTGTAAGAAACATCTGTAAGAAATTAATAAAATTTAAAACACATCTTATTATTATGTGTTTTGTCAACAAAGTATTGTTTAAACTGATAGCTCTTCTGTGTGATTTTTCAGGATTTCCGGAAAAAAAGCTGTAGTTTGGGGAAAAATGAAAACATACGTGCCAATGAAAAAAGGTCGGAATTTCAGATCTGAGCCTATTGAAAATAGAAACACATAGCACGGTGCTGAAATAAAATAAAAATTATTTTGTTCATTATGGCTTTAAAAATCTATCAACTTGATAGAAGATTGCTGTTGCTTGCCTCATATTAAGCAGCTGCTAGTACAGTACAATAAAGAAAGTTCTCAATGGAGCTTTAACCCCTTGGGGACGAGTGACACGTATACGTTCCGCATAAGATGCTCATAATCCTCCATTATACCCACCAGTTACTTTTTATTCTAAGCTTTACCCTATTTAATTATAGCATTTCTGCGCTTCAATTAAGCGAAAATTTCTGTTTTGAAATGCCGGTGGTAAAAGATTAAAAATCATTTAAAGGATGCTCGTCGCGAAGGGGTTAAGGCGAAGAAGAGACATTATAAAAATTTTTGAATTTGTGGTAGCTGTGAAAAACATTAGAAATTAACAAAGAAACAACAACACACATCTCATTTTTATGTGTTTAGCCAGGGAAACACTAGATACAGGGTTTGCTCATTCCTTCGCATGACGTCACAAATAGTGGCTGGCCACGACCAGCGATTGGTACAAAGCGGCGTGCCCATCATTTTGTGCTAATCGTTGTATGTATTTGGTTGCGGTCAGCCACCATTTGTGACGTTATGATAATGAACGAGCCAGCCCGGTATCTAGTTTTGCCCTGATTTAGCACTAAAGATATCAACAACCGGTCATTTGACTCGTACCAAATGAAAATATGTCGATTCAAACCAGAAATTTCTTCATAAAATATAAATCACACAGAAATAAGTGATAGTTTTAAATAAAAATTCTGATGTGAAATTTTTTTTATAAAACTTGAGTAAAATTCTCGATATGTTTAGGCAACAAAGTTTTTTCTACTCTGGTGGATCATCTTTGTGATTTTACTGAATCTCCATCCTCACTTTATAAGGAAAAAACTCACATGTGACTAAAGAAAGACCTCGTTATTTTAGGACTTAACGTATCGAAAACAATTATATACGCATAACACAGCGCAGACAAAAATGTCATAATGACGCTTGACATTAATCAAGAAGTTAGAAGATTACTGTTACCAGAGTTGGGCAAATTTGTAATTGCAATTATCTGCAATGTAATCACAATTTAATTGTATGTGATTAATTATAGTTACAACTACATCCTGGAAAAAATTATTACAGCACTGTAGCCGGAACAGCCCTCCATTCCATTATTTGACGAAATTTCTGTGCTCGAATGTGTACAACCATAATCAAAACACATAGGGCGAAATGCAATTTTCACCTTGCTTTATTCATAAAATTCTAATATGACAACCGACAAAAACCACTGTTTACTTAACAGGTGACAAGACAATTTAAAAGACACAAAAATATGTTAAAAGGTTGTTTACAAAAAGATATTAAAAGGTTGTTTAAAATGTTTTAAAAACTGTCCTAGTACTTTCGGCCGGATACCGTCGCCATCATCAAGAAACGAAAATTCTTACTGACTGCCGTCTTGCGCATCTGAAATCCAGCTTCGTCTTCAGTAATGGACTTTTCCACCTCGCACTGTACACTGAATGGATGTTCTTTTACGTCATGTTCTTTTACGCAGCTCTTTTTCCTCACGAGAGTATTTACCACCCAGTTGTAAATTAAATACCCAATAAACCCTTCCCAAGCATTGTTCTTTAGAATCTGAATTCAGACTAACTGTCACCTGAGTGAAAAAAGTATTTTTTCATTTACATTGAGACTCTAAGGATAACACATATTAATTATAAAACACATACTTAATATTACTAAAATAATATAAAATTGTTTTACATATAGAACTTAATGTCCTGAGCAATAATCTATAAAGTTCATATTTGTAACTAATTTCTATGTTGAGATAACTGGCTTACAAAAGTTTTTTGCGCTGAAATCGCGTTAACGATGAAAGATGTTGCGTGCAAAATGTTCGATACAGTTTATCATCTAACACATGACAAAAAGAAAAAAAAATGTCGGCATTTCTGAACTCACCGGATCGAAAAATATTAAAAACACCTAAAAGGGTGCAGATATAAATAAAAAATATTATTTTTCAGATATGTGTGATCTGTAATATCTGAAAAAGTGCTTGGAAAAATAAAATAATAAAAAAATCGAAATTTTTCAAATTTCGTTGCATTTTATAGTGTTTTGAAAAATGTAGGAATTTGTGTTTCAATCTCAAACCGTATCATGAAAAAAGTATTTCAATGTTCCAGTAGGTTTTATTTTATTAAACTTTCAGACTATTATATTTTTTTCGTTTAGCGTTTAAATGCACATCTGGGAAATTATTATTTATATTTAACACAAATATAAATTTTCTATCATTTGATTATAATTCACAGTTAATTTCATATCCACATAGTTTCAGCACGAATTGAGAAAGTTGTTTCAAGAATTAAAGCCACTGTTCAGGATTTTCGTACCAATAAGATGATCAAACGTTCCTCGAAATTAGAGGACCTTCTCCAGTTTGGGGACGGTAGTTCACACCGTTCCTGTGGTGTTTGATTTAACACATTTATTACATTTTTAGAAAATGTAATATTCGTGGGACCAAATATAAATATATATACACATATATTTATATATATACAAAGTTTAAGAATGCATAAATTTTAAATTTATGTAAGCTTTAACACGGGAGAAGTCGCGCATTCTCAGTTGGTTGGTTGATTTATGACGGCCGATTATCTACTCGAGAGATATAGGCCCTAAGGGGGACTTTCTAAGGGATCCTGACCCGTATTTACGGCAAGGTTCGAAGAAAACCACGGAAAACTCCGAACGGTTAGGTCGATGGGCGCGACAGGGGTTTGAACCTAGCACCTCCCGTCTACCAGCTTTGAAAGCAGAACCTCTCAGCCACTGGTGGGGCCCGCGTATTCTCAGATTATGAATGACTTTACATTGTCTACAATTAATAATCGTTACCTTATTTAGTCGGAGACAATTGGTACAAATTCTGTGATAAAGTAATTTATAGATTACTTTTCGAAAAATTGTGGTGACAATTGTAAAAACCGTACGCATCCTGGTTATGTCATACACGGCGCGACTGCTCTCGGGATAAAAAAGTACTGTTAAAAATGGTTATAAAATTTGGTCAAACTATCGTGCACATGAAAGAAATTATAACAGATAATTTACTAAATTACGGTGGCTACCACACGATCACCGCGCATGTTCCATGACCCGTTGCAGTTCTTTTTAACGTGTCTTTTTAGGTAGCTTTCAATACAAAAAAGTCCCTCCGGCCTGTACCGGGAGGAAAAGGTAGCTTTCCTATATCTTCGTTTTAAAATTTTAGCTAATGTTACATGAAAACAGCAAGTTAAAATGCAAAGAAAACGTTTACAAAAGATTCGTTAATATTAAATTTGAATAAGAAATTCGCCAAATTATTGAGCAATAGCCAAATTGGCTTCATTTATGAAGACTTATTTTGGTCGCCAAATTTGGCGATATTTTGCCATATGTCGCCACGTTTGGGGAGAATTTGGCGCTAACGGATATGAATATATAGTTTTATGCGTATGATTGGGAAAATTATTACAGCAATGAAAATTTTTGTAATGTGCTGTCTTGTTCCAAAATGTCAGCCACCCTAGAATTGCAAACTGCTCTATCTCAGCCATTTTTTAAGATAGAGGTAAACCAAAAAATAGCTTTATACTTTTTTGTATTGAAAGCTACCTATTGCAGCCGTTCGGAGGAAAGCAGCTCCAGAAAATTTCGATATATTTTCACCGATCATGACCCCCAGACCCCAAAACCACCCTCCGTTCAAATGTTGATTTATATATATATATATCCACGTATATATATATATCTGACCTATGTCATACGATAACGCTGCGTATTTATAAATCAATTTGGATGAAACTAATTGTGTGTATTAAGCTCACCCATGTCTTGACCGAGTTCGTTGGCCAGCTTGGTCCACGATCTTTTTTCAAGATGGCGGTCAGTTAAAGATTTAATAAATATTTAAAATTAAAATAAATATACAGAAAAGGTTAAAAATTCAAATTTATTTTTAATTAAGTGTTAGGCCTTGATACAAGGATTACAGAGCATTTTTTGTTTTACCACTATCTTAAAAAATGGCTGAGATAGAGCAGTTTGAAATTCTAGGGTGGCTGACACTTTGAAACAAGACAGCACATTACTAAAATTTTCATTGTTGTAATCATTTTCCCAATCATACGCATAAAACTATATATTTATATCCGTTAACGCCAAATACTCGCCAAACTTGGCGACACTTGGCCAAATATCGCCAAATTTTGGCGACCAAAATAAGTCTTCAATAATGAAGCCAATTTGGCTATAGCTCAATAATTTGGCGAATTTCTTATTCTAATTCCGTATTAACGAATCTTTTGTAAACTGTTTCTTTGCATTTTAGCTTGCTGCTTTCGTGTAACATTAGCTAAAATTTTAAAACGAAGATATAGGAAAGCTACCTTTTCCTCCCGGTACATGCCGGAAGGACTTTTTTATTTATAAGAGATTTCCGGCGGCAATAATAATAATCCACAGTTGGGATACCGGCCCTGATTACGGTAGTGTTTTTAGCTTGTTTTCTCTGCAGAAATACGGACGTCCTACAGTGTGGTGCGTAAATAGGGATTTGGGACATAAGTAAAAATTCATCCTGGATAGTTAATTCGGGACGTATTTATATCAGAAAACACAAAAAAACTATAAAACTCTGGCAATGTACAAGCAAAATTAATACTACTAATATATAGTACTGCTTGGTTTTATAATAATTCAAGTTTAGCTGGAATCTTCGTCTGATTCCGGATTAAACAATATTTTCAAATATTTCATTTGAACTCTGGATAGTAGATGATATCTGATATCTTTCAACGGCTTCAATGGCTCTGTGTTTTTTCTTTGAAATTTTTCTCTTTGGCGAAATGTGAGGGTCAGAAATTAATAGCCAGCATTTCATTACGTCTTTTCAAATATCAACTCGTGAAGTCTTACGGGTATGGTATAGTCTGTTGTAGCGGAACACTTTATGCATTGCTTCAAGTGCTTCTTCGGAAAGTTGTCAAATGGGCAGTTCAAAAGACACAATTTTTTCTCCAACATGAATTAATAACTTGTGTACACTGATGAGCATATAGTACCAGGGATATAACTTGAAGTATTTGGATTCGACAAACAGCGCCTTGAGCTTTTCTAAGTCAATATTTCGTCCACGGGCAATGACCCTTAGAATAACGTGGAAATTAGTTATCAACCCTTAGTCAAGACCAGTTATTTCGAAAGACAGAATTCCTGCCATCTTACTTTCAGGCCAATGCAGTTCGCTATAATTAGTCAACTCATTTTCTTCTGTGCAGTCATTTAATTCCAACAAATTCCGAAAAAATCGAACAACTTCACTGACTTTCCGATCTAGACCGGTAGACATCCATTTGTCAGAAATGTCCCTATTCATTGTTAGGCTTACTTTGATATAAAACAAAAGTCACTAAAGTTATGTACGCTGGTCGTCTCAGGAATGTTTTATAAGCTAATGTAGGGAATAGTTGAAAAACCAATTTTAAGAATAAATCTAAGCAATGGTTTTACCTTTGAGAAAAGTCTACTCAAAGTCACTATTGCAAAAAAAAGTAGTCTTTCTTGATCGAGTAACTTCTTGTTTCTCTACTTCATAATTATTGATAAGAGAGTAAAGTTTGCTCTAAAAGTGAATACTAATCTCAAAAAATGGCATCTCTTGGTTAAGTCATTAAATGCATTAGAATGAGAAGATAAGAGGCCACAATTCTTTCTCTCCGAGCGGTGAGCAAAATCGCAGTGACTGTGACGTGTCTACTCATGCAGTTGGGGTATTTTGTTGTCAACTAATTTGGAGTATATCTCACCATTTTAGGGTAAAATGCCGTCTCTAAGGTAAAGATATTGTTTTGACTTTTGTCCGTTGTACACCGCGCTGTGTGTCCAGTGGTTAACCCGATTAATTTGTTCAGGATTCTCCAATACACGAAAGAAACTGTAACAGAAAATATACTGGTTTATAGAGCAACCACTTGCCTGTTACGATGCCGTTTAACTTGACCCTTTTATTTGTACGAGATTTCAGTTGACAATCTCCATAATCAACATACCAGCCCAGATCTACATAAGAAAGTTGTTCTCATTGACTTCCATGGGTCTTAATCCATCTATGCAGTTCAAAATACATTCTAATCCGAACCCGGATTTTTGTTCATAACTTTAAGAATAGTGAAAGCATATATTAAACAAATTTTCAATTGACTCAGATTGCATTGTGCAAAATTTTATGCCACTACGAAAATTGTGGGCAGAACACAGTAATTTGGTGAATGACACGGTATGTGATGTGAACTACATACAGTATTTAATTTTCTTCTAATTATGATATTAATGATTCATTTTATTGTGATTGAATTAATCATGATTAAAACTTTAAATGGTGATTTATTTTTTTACGTTTCAATCATGATTAAATAAATCATTACAATTATCCTGAGTAAACATTTAATAGACTAATCAATAAATTAAAAAAATAATTAATCAAGTCTATCTCTGTCGAATGTTTCGATACAATGAGATTTAATGATAGTAAGTGGCATTCCTAATGATAGTAAGTGGCATTAAGGACAATATCTGTACTTCAAAATAAAGAAACGCGAGAAATTTATTTTAATAATTATGGCCAGTATCGTTTTGCTTCGTGTCAGTTTTGGGGAAAATATTTCGATATGTCGACATATATTTCCTGAATGATAAGCAAAATGCCCCATTTCATCTTATATCCTCGTAAAACGATTTTTTGTTATTAGGAGAGCGTTAACATTGCTAACACTTTGCCCTTTTAGAAATAAAAAAGGGAAAATTTTTATTAACAAAAACTGTCGTGATAAAAGCTTGAAGTGTTTTAAAATACTTAGTTAATAGCTGAATAATAGTTTTAAATTGTCTCATGGACATATAAATAATGTACGTTGGATCGTGAGTTGAAAATTATATAATTAAATTCTGATCTATCCATAAGAGGGGTGGTTTGTTCACTTCATGGTGTATCTTATTTGATATATTCCAAAAATGGTATATATTTATATATACCATTCCAAGAAATTGTATTTTAATTTAATATATGAAATAAAAAAAAGTACCACATAGAAACAAAACACATTATACTAAAGAAAGTGATTAGTTCAAAATATGTTTATTTGACTTGAAAAAAACTTAACATTGACAGCTAAGAAAAGACACCAAATATTTCTACTTGACGGCCTTTTTAATGTAATTATTGAATTTTGTTTTGCAAAAACATAATTAATGGGAACCAAGTGTTAGAAGCAAGATTACTTTTATATTCTTATTTACAAATACTAAAAAATGCAGGGTGTCATAATTTAATGTACCTTCAGAAATTACTGGTTTTAGAAAAAAGTGCAAGAGGAAATAAAAAAAGAAAAATTACATGTCATACCTGTTTGTTTAAGAAATGATGTTTGCACAGGAGGTGCTGCAAAAATACTACCTTGCATGTTTCTAAAAGCGACTGTAGGGATTTATGGTGTCACCACCTGGATTCAAAGCATTCGAAACTTCAATGGTCTTTTGCTGGGTTTCGTAATGTCACGTTATCAGGGAAACCGCCTCCGTTTCATAATGTCATGAACCCCAGCGAAAAGGCATTGTGATCTAAAGGGCGATGATGGATCTTGCATCAGACGTTCTCCAGTAACTCATCTAGTGTGCATAGACAAGCCCCTTTTATGTGACTCCATAGGAAGGTAGTTCCAAATCAGGTGATGTTATTGGCCATAGTCTGCCTGAGATTATTCTGTTTGTGAAAAACGATTCAACTTCATCCACTCGTGTTCAGCTGTGTTTCGAAACTTAAGGTGGGCATTTCCATCCTGTCCTGTGACAACCTCATTTCTTAAACGTACAGATATGGCATATAAATGTCCTTTTTTTTCATTTTCTCCTGTACGTTTTTCTAAAACAATTATTTTACTGTCCTAAATTCAAGTGAAACAGTCTGTATAAACTTAACAAGAGAGAAAAATCCTATAGATTATAAAACACTATGAGACTGGTTAAGAAATTTAATTTTGTCTTGCAATAAAATGAAATATCTAGAAAAAATGTATATGCGAAATCGCTAACAGCAGTTAAGGTTTAACTTAAAATACTTTTCGTCGGTGCTTCGCATTTTATGCCAAAAAGATACATAACTTAAAATATAACGGTTTTTATGTCAGATTTCAGACACAATCACTATACTACTTTAAGCAGTAATTGAAAATGTGAACATATTATGATGTTTTTTGCAACTTGTAAAGTGACACCTAATGAAATCTAGGGGGAAAATATAAAATTGAATTAATGTACTTTTCTCACATGATAGATGAATGTTTATTTATGATTTTAGTGGTGATAACTCAAAATTCATGTTATTTAATGTATATCACTTTAGAAGTAAGTGTACGATATGTATTATGAATGTGGTAAAATGTATTATAAGCATGCTTAAACTGTATGTATTGATATTTATTTTTAAACTAGCAAAGAACTCAAAGTTTGATATTTTCAATTTTGAAATGGGAAGCGTAAAAACGCGTTTGAGGTAGTACATGTGCCATAAGTTTAAAACACAATTCAATTCAATTCAATGAAACCAATCAGGGAGGCCTACCATATGGCTTAAACTCTACAAGCCCTGCTTGGCAGGTTTATTTAAAAAAAGATTTACAAATGAGGCCATTAGGCTTTTTCATAATTACATTACAATAGGTTCACATTAGGCTGAGTTTTTGTGAGTTCATAAGAGTTGGATGGTGCTAGATTCGCATTGGATGGTAATTACATGATTGTTTAAGTCCTTGATTACCATGAACAAGATAAGTTCATCAGAGTTTATGATTCTCAAAGTTCACAATGAATGGTGGTAGTCAGATGATATTTTAAGTTCTATTTACACTGTTGATTGTTATGATTAAGAGTTCACTATAGATGAGCGATGTTTGTTGAAGACATAATATTCTTTTTACACTGTTGAGGATTGTTTTCAAGAGTTTACGGTGGATGTGGGGTGTTTTGGTGGAAACTTACAGTTCTGGTTATGCTTTTGGAAAATGGTTAGATTTTTTTTGGAGGGTTTGGGAGATCGTTGATTAGTTTTCCTCGTTCGTGGAGAACTCCACTGGTGGGAGTTGGAACAGATGTTGATTGTGTTCCATGAGAGAAATGCAGTCTATTATTTTTAGCAAGGTTCTTGGTTGTTTTTGAGTTACATAAAACCAGTTCGACAGAGGGAGTGAGACTGGTTTCCTTACGTGCAGTGTTGCTGTCAATAGACAATCCAATATGAAAGAGAGCGATGTGTCGCGGGCACCACATGTGCAGTGGGAGGATGAGGATTAGCCAAACGTATGCAGGTAGTGAGGGAATGGGCCATGGTTAGATGCCAAGTTGTACAGATTTCTGTGGTGTAGTAGGAAGTTTTCTGTTACTTTCAGACAGAGCGAGTAGGTATACCTTCCTGTGAGTTCTAGATCCCACAGTTGTTGCCATTTTTTCAGTAGTTGAATTTTCTGTATGCGTTTTAGGCGTGATGGAGGAAGGGGTACGAATTTCTTTATTGTCGTTGTTGATGGTTTTCTGGCTTGTTTTGCTAACTCGTCTGCGCTTTCATTTTCTCTTACACCCGAGTGGCCCTTGATCCAGTTGAAGTAGATTGATTTTTGAGTTTCTTGTAATTGCGTGATGATTTGTGAGACTATTGTTGTTTTGGTGGAGATGTCTTCCAGCGCCATGAGACCCGAAAGACTCTCTGTATGTATAGCAAACGTTTGGGGCGAAGTGGATGAGGCCCATGTGATCGCGTCTTGGATTGCAAGGAGTTCTGCTTGAAATATTGTATTTTCATGGTTTATTTGTGTTTGGTGAGTTTTTATGATGTTGTCATCTTTATAGGCACAGAAAGCGTACGCTGTTCCTTCATATGTTTTCGACCCGTCTGTGTAGATGTTGATTTCTGGTAGTGTTTTTGCTTCTTCAAGGGATTTGTAATAGGTTATCGAGGTGTTTATGTTACTTTTTGTCGATTTTGGTTGGTAAATGTCTGGATTGTTGTTTCCTACTGGTACTCCTAGGCGTAGGACCTTGCCTATTGTTGCTGTTTGTTCTATTTTTAAAGAGATTGGAGGGATGCCCGTTAATACGTAGAGTACTGCTGTGGAGGTTCTTTTGTAGGCACCTGATATCATGAGGAGGCATTGTGCCTGTATTGATGATAGAATTCTTCAGCCGTGGGCTTTTTGAAGTTTTTCATACCACACTGCTGCTGCGTATGTAATTTTTTCTCAAGTATGATATTGTACCAGGTTTTTAGAATGGTTCTTGAGACTCCTCCTGATGAGGATGTGAAATTTAGGAGATTTTGGACTATTGTTGACATTTCTATTCTTTAGGTTCTGAGATGTGGGAGGAATGAAAGAGTCGAATCTCCTATTATACCCAGATAGGAGATTGTATTTTCTGATTTATGGTGATTGCGTCTATTTTATATATCGGAGCTCTTTTGAGATATTTGGGTTTTTTTAGATTTAACGTTTTACATTTTGTGTAGGATATTTGTATCTGGAACCCGGTGATTCATTCGCTTACTATTTGTAGGGCAATGCGTCCCATTTCTTCTGTTTTCCGACGTGTGCTTCCATATAAAATCAGTAGAGGATCATCTGCGTATGCTATGGACTTGATTCCTTTTCTTCTCAGTATATTCAGTAGGTTCTGCAGAAATACCTTCCAAAGAAAAGGTCCGAGGCAAGACCCCTGTGGTAATCCCTTTTGGAACCAATGTATATCTTCTGCCAGCCAGTGTGGAAAAGCGCCTCTTTTGTTTAGGAAGGAACTGACTGTCTGCACGTACGGAATTTCGTCTTCCAGGCTTTTGAGTTGTTTCAGTGTTTTCGTTCATGGGAGGCAGTCAAAGGCGTTTTTGAAATCCAGTGAGATTAAGGATATATATACTTCTTGTTGTTGGAGGATGTGAATTTGGGTGAACAGCTCTTGAAGAGCTGTTTCTGTTGATTTACCTTCAACAAAGCCGTGTTGCGAGGGAAAATGCTTGTTTCTGTTTTGTATCGAGAAATTGATTCTTCTTAGTAGTAGTTTTTTCAAAAACCTTCCCAAAAACTGGGAGTAGGGTGATTGGGCGATACGAGCTGTGCTCTGATGGTGGTTTTCCCCTTTTAAGAAATATACTATTTCCCCTATTTTCCAGCTGTTGGGGAAGTAGTTGAGCTTTAATAAAGCGTTGTACATTTTAAGTAGGAGTGCTTCTTGGTTTTTAAAAAGGTTTCTTAGAATATAGTGGTCAATTTCATCTAGCCCTAGTGCCTTGTGCTTGTTGAATGAATAGATTGCATCTTTTACTTCCTGGAATGTGAATGGGGGTGCTGTGGTGTCTAGAGATGGAGGTGTCGTCTGTGATGAGTATGACGGGCCAAAGATTGAGGTCGTTAATTCTTTGAAGATATTTTGTTTTGTCTCTGTGTCGCTAGTTGATGTAAATAGTGCGTACTATTCTTGTCTGTAAAGATCTTTAAATGCTATTTTCTTTAGTTTTCCAAATGGGTCCGATGCCTTTTTGCAGAATTTTCCCACGCTGCTTCTTTCGCTGACTGCAACATCTTTTTGTACTTTGCTTTCTCCTGTTTGTACTTTGTGTATGTTTCTGGAGATGTTATTTGTACTTTGGATTTCCTTCTGAGTTCTCTTGTGTAGTTTCTTTGCTTCCTTAGGTCGTGCGTGCACCAACTTATGGTCGGTCGAAAGCTGCTTTTTCGTTTATTGAAGTGTTTTTCACATATTTCTGTGATTATGGTTTGGATTATGTCATATCTATTGTCGAATGATTCTGTGCTGTTGATGTTGTTAAAGTGAAAGTGTCTGTTTTCTAATGTTTGCTGTATTTCTTTGTTGAATCGTTTAAATGATATATCCTAGGTTCTAAATATTCTTTTATGTAGAGTTGGTATTGTGGCATCTATTTTAAGGGTTACTAGGCGATGATCACCGTAATACATGTCGTCTTGTACCTCCCATGATGCTATTAAGGGGAACATAGTGAACGATGGCAGTGAGACGTCTGGCCAGACTTTTAGATGTTTTGATTCGAAGGTTGGAGTATTGTGAGGGTTGTTCCGGACTAGTAGACGGTGGGCAGTTATGTGGTTTATAAGATGTTGTACCCTGTTATCTTCATTTGGGTACCCCCATAGTTGGCTGTGGGCGTTCAGGTCTCCAATGAAGAGGAATTTAGATGATAAGCCTTTATGTTCAACCATTCGGCCAGATCTTCTTGCAGGTCTGAGGATGGTGGCGTGTATTGGCAACCGATGGTGATGTAGCCTTCTGATGTTAATACATTCGTGAATACTGAGTGCTCGTTTTGGTGAACTTGTAGATGTTGTATTTCTGGGTCAAGGATGATGATGAAGCAGTTTTTCGTTTTTGAAGGGTAGCATGCCAGAGAAGATGGGAGACCATGCGGGCGTCCATTTGTTAGTGCGCAGTCCTGTATGCAGGCGACTGTGTAATCTTCTTTAAGTAAGTTGTGAAAGAGAGTGGCTGAAGCTATTCTTATTTTGTGGAGTTTCTGGGCTATTTTTAATACTTTCTTTGATGGTGATGGTGCTGTGGTGCCTCTATTGGCGATTGGGAGGTGGCGCCTCCCTGGTTTTCGACTGAGACTTGCTGTGATTGATTTATTTTCGCAATTTCGTTGTGAGTGTCCATGTGAGTTGTAGTAAATCGTTCTTATTTCTTCTGTTAGTGTTCTTTGGGGGTTTCTAAGTGCAAAGAAGGTGTCATCTCTCGACTGTGAACTTATTTGCCGCTGCCTGTAGTGGATGCATTCGTTTAGTCTTGTGTTGTGGTTTTCTAATTGTGCACGTGGTCTTCCTACGTGATCTCTGTTGTTTTGTAGATGGTTGTGGTTATAATCGATGGTGGTTGTGATAGTAGTTTCTAATTTCTTGATAGACTGGACAATCATTCGAGATCGCTTGATGGTTAGAATGGGTGGGATCTTCCGTCCCTTTGGCAGTTTATGCATTCTTCGAATTCTTCTTCGCATTCGGAAATGTGGTGTGATACTGCACATCTTGCACAAATTAGTTCTTGGCGACACTGACTGGTGGTGTGGTCATTGTGCATCTGGCATTTGGTGCATCGTATCACCCTTATGTGATTTACCACTCTGATTGTTTCAGTATAAACTATTATTTTTTGTTTCTTAACTAGACGTCGGCAGTCCGTTGAGTTCGTTTCTACGATCCAGTTTTTATGGTTTCCGTTGTTAGTTGGGAATGACTTGACAAAATTGTAGTCTTTATTGGTGAGTTGGCCTTTCTGTATTAATTCCGCTTCCAGGTCTGTCTGTGTTATATCGGCCGGGACTCTAAGTAGGATAATTTTCATCCTTCGTCTGTCAGGTTCTATTAGTTGAACTGATTTTCTTAGGGTGTTTGACGTTTTTATTATTTCTGTGATTTTCTTCATTTCATTTTCCGATGTTTTTATTTCTAGATTATTGTTTTTTGTTTTCTTGAAGTTGATTTTTGGGTTTGCTTCTTGTTTTTTGAATTCCTCCCTGAGTTGCTTGTTTATTTGGTGTATGTTGGAGTTTTCTTTCGGCATGATTATTATCGTCTTTTGTCTGTTTGATTCTCTAGTTTGTGGAAATGTGGTCTGGCTTATAGTGTTGTGTCGAGTATTCTTTGTTTGTTCATACGCTGTTGTTTTGGTTGCGTGTGCGCTTTGTTTTATTTCTTCCATAAATTCCAGCATTTTTGTGTTTATCGAAGTCTGAAATTCAAAGTCATAACCTTTCATACCCGCACTTTACTGTCTTTCCTCTAACACTTTTAACCCTGACAGTAACACCACAGGCCTTTGAGGCTTATGATGTTGATTAAAAAACTTGTAGGCCTCACAGTCCTATTCTGTTTGTTGATAACATTTCTTCCATAATACCTCCTATTATGGAATGGAATTATGGAAAATTTGATGAAGCTCATTGCTAAGGCCTCAGAAGTCTAGAGTGTGACATGAGCAGTGAACAAAAAAGGGTGTCACTGTCAGGGTTAAGAAAAGCTAAGTCTTTTCTCATTCTGCTTGTGGTGTTGATTTATTTCGATAGCTGCGAAGATGCATTGGCAGTTTAGGAAACTTGTGTTATGAGTGAATTCAGATAATGTATTTTGTAACATATCGCACATCGGCTACAATAACGTCACAACTCAAAAATCCCAACTTTTCAGTATGAGAAAAAAACGAAAAATGAAAAATTTGAATCCTTAAGAAGTCCATACATTGACATTTAAAGGGAACTGTCTAATGTTGGAAAAGTACTTATACACTCTAGAATTACTGCAAAAATAATTTGAACTCTTTTGAACCACTAAGAGGTAGGTAAAAGGGTAACAAAGGGGCACTTTGAGTTGTGTCACTCTTGTTGAATACTCTATACATTTTTTTAGTTGTTACAGTTTATTTTTAGGTTGCCACATTTTTTCTAATGGAAGGTTAGTTAAAAATAATTGAGGTAGTCTTACGTAACTAAAGATGCTTTATTACAAAAATAAAAAAAAAATGCAAAACTTTTCATAAAATACAAAACTTGTCATTGATCTCAAAGTAGTTATAAGAAATGCAAAAACGAGAAAACAAAAGGAAATTAGAAATGTATAATAATTAAACATAGCATGTTATTTACCTTCCTTATACTACAAACACATTTTGTGCATTAAATATATTGAAAATTACATTGCAAAAAACTTGCCACTGAACTCAAATTAGTAGTAATTAATACAAAGGTAACAAAAGAAAATTAAAAAGTATGATAATTATACACATCTCCTAACAAAATAAGACGTATTTTAGGTTGTAAATCAATTGAAAATGACGTTGTACAAAGGTTCGTAGAATTTGGGGATATGATTTGCCTTGATGATGAGATCAATAAAATTAGTCTTTTTCCTATTGGCAATCGTCCTTTTGCTTGAGTACGCTGTATTACATTTCATTTCTTTGATGTCGATAGAATTTCTCCCTTTGCCGTTAGCATTTATTTGCATGAATTCCTTCTGTACGTACGATGTTTTAACATACATTATTCCAGGGTCATCCTTGAACACTTTAAAAACTTTTATGTCACCAATTTTAATTACTTAATTTTCAGTTGTGTAGTTGAAATTGGGACCAACTTGGATCGCTAATTCTTTCAAATCAAGAAAATCACTGATACATTTCATTAGCTTTAAAATGAGCTTTAGTTACTTTTGCAGATTGAATTATTCTCACGTATTCGGAGGGAATATAGATGGTTCCTGATTTCAAAGCTCTTTTAAAAGTCTTCTCTGCAATGGAGTGGGCGTTATCACCTTCATTTTGTGTGTGTCCTTTAATTAGCAATTTATGTTTAATAGATTTTATTTGAAATTTCTGGACTGCATACAAGTACATCCCAAGAATTAATTTATTTTTCTATTGACTGCAGCAGTTGTCAGAGAACAGAATAATTGCAAGATCATCATCCTTCTTGGCCTGGGCTGTTCTCTCCAGATAATTAAACACACATGACCAAATCTCATTTGCATCCCTGTTCCCCTTACCTTCATACGAAAAATAACATTCTACATCGCCCGACTTCATCTCAGTAATGATAAAGTTGTAACTATATATTTTAGTTTTACAATAAAATGCAGAAACCTCTCCTATCGGAGCACGTAAAACAGAGTGAGATCATAGGTTGCAACAACGTGATGTTTTTATTTATAGAGGGTAATTCTGTATCAATTTGCTTTTCTTGTATAGATAAAACTTTTTTTCTCAAATGTGTATTGTATTTTTCTTGTAGTCTTTTTTTTCTCCATTATCCAAATTGTTAAAAGCAGTGCCTAGTTCGCACTGACCTTTTTTTTTTTGGGGGGGGGGGGGTGAAGAAAGATATATTAAATTCTTCATTGAAGATTTGCGTGTGCATCGTCAAATTTCTGCAAGGAACTTTCCTTTCAGCGCAGTTGGCAGTGTAGTCATGGTATAAAGATGCAACAGTTTTTCCACCTTCTATGTACTCTCGCGTACTTTGTGCGAGCAAATAATGACTTTCAGCCCTGGACAACCGAATAATTTGTTTTATATCAGGAGGGATGATCAAGAGGGATCACGAATAACTTGTTTTAACCACATTTTATGTCTATCAAATGTGTATTGTATTTTTATTGTAGTCTAGTTTTTTTCTCAATTTTCCACATTGTTAAAAGCAGTGCACAGTTCGCACTGATCTTTTTTTTGTAGGGGGGGGTGGTGAAGAAAGAGATATTGAATTCTATATAGATGCAATAGTTTTTTCACCTTCTATGTACTCTCGCGTACTTTGTGCACGCAAATAATGATTTTCAACCCTGGTGATGCTGTTGATGTGATCTCGAATAACTTGTTTTATATCAGGATCAACCGATTTCTTATTTCAATGTTTTCGTCTTTTATCCGGTGAAATAAAGTCATTCTTATGTTTTTTAGTACTGTCCTAATCATCCTATCGTTTATATCTAATATTGCTTTTAAAATATTTTTGCAAACACGTACGCTTGTTCCGTCAACAATTAAATCAAATGCATGGTTTAAACCACGCATACTTTCTTCCCTTTTATATCTGTATGTAAGGTTCACCCCAGTCATGAGTTTCGCAATGTATTTCCACTGCAACTGCAAATTTCCGAGCACTCAAAATTGTTTGAATATTGCCTGTGTCGTCTCCTGATTTATTCTTCTTGGACATTTCAATTTCCACTTGTCATAACAACATGGTTGGACTGTCCTTTGTCTCAGTTCTTTTGGGTTCTTTGAATTAGATATGTAACTCTCTCTTTCGTTTCTGTAATGTTTTGGTTTGTTTCTTATCCAGTCTGGTGGATTCGCTTTGATTTTCTTACATTTTCTTTTCTCATCAGTACAAGGGCTTTCTTTCTCCTTATTAGATTATTCTAATTGGGTTTTACTATTTCTAGATACCTATTCTGAAGAGCTAGAGCAAACAAAATTAGGAACTTCGTCTCTATCGTCAATATCGTCTTCCGACTACACCGAATCAACAGTGTAGGTCTCGTCTTCTTGTGTATTTTCTTCAACTCGACGTAACCGCAATCGTATTGAAAGCCTCTTGTCAATTCCATCACAATTTTTCCAAATGAGCACTGCAGAGACATTGCAGTTTCAATATTTCCTTCATCTTTTGTGTTTGAAATATTTTCGGTTACATTGTCTTTCTGGTTTTCCTTCCCTTTATCATCACCAGTTTCTTCTTTTCTGGTCTTCATTTGATGATGCACTTGTTCTTGACTAAGGCTTTCTTCGACTTTTTATTTTGCTTCCTTCCGAACTTTGTAACTAACGGGTCCGTTTCTGACAGTCTTTCTGTTATAAGCTTTTACTTCATTTGGGAACACTTCGCCTTTGTTTAATATTATCGTTTTTGCATCGGTTTTATCATTACTCGCCAATTTTTCAGCATCCCTTTATAATTCTTCTCCACCTCAAAGACAGCAGCTTCAACTAATAGCTTTCGTCTACACGACATAGTGTTGCTGAAAAAAAAAAATATATATATATATATATAGCAACATACCAAAAATGTATGCGTTTTTCAAGGCAAGAGATAATTTGTTATTATGGGAAAATATTACTTCAAAAGAATGAATAATATTTATTTCATTAAAAAAAAAATGTTGACACAGTTAAGTAATGACACATAGTAAAGTCATTTTAGGCAAGATTAAAAAGAATTTGCTTGCTCAAACTATGTTTAGACAAATTTCTTTTTCTTTTACCTAGTGCTGAAACATAAAATTTGGTCCTTTGCTGTGTGATTTGAAAGTAAAACTTTGGTTTATGATCGTTTATCAAAGTAGAGTCAGTAGACAGGATTCAAAATGAAACGCATTGCGTTTATTTTTGGGTTCTCCAAAATAAACAATATTGACACAAGTCAAAAATAAATAGACCCGGTTCAGAATAATTGAATTTAGTACACTATGAGTACAGACAAAACTCCAATTAATACATTGCAGGTTCCAACTACCTCAAGTGTGAGTAATGACACAACTGAAAAAAAATACGCTGCTCAGGTCGCATTCTAAAATTTACACAATCTGCGATAGTGACATAAAAAGAAAAGTCTATGTGTTTCAGGATATATGAGGGATTTTCATTTTCTGAAAACAATAATGACACTTTTCGAGTTAGGACACATGAGTAATAAATATTTCACTTACCGATTTCGAGCCGAGAGCAATAATTGGAGATATGTGTTTTTTAAAGCCACGCTGACGTGAAGATCCCTATACGAACTCAAAAGGGATACTTTTAAGCACTGATTTAGCACAAAAATGACTTTCTGCAGTAACGACACTTCTGCTTTCAAGTGGCAGGATTTGGTGCTACAGAAATATCTCTCTACATGAATATAGATTCAAATATTGCCAGTCTACATATGGTATTAACTCAAAAATGCATTTTTTTGAGTTGTGATGTTATTGCTGCCGACGCGACGTGCCATATAGATTTCGAAACGTGGAATTGAAGTTCTATTTCAGGGCAAGTAACACTTTGAGCATTTGAGTTTCAAAGTTCTTTTTTATTTCAGTGTGATATAGAAGAGGAGATTATTGTCGGATGTCTGAGTTTGATTTATAAAGTTTAAAATTTAAAATCTTACTTTTATTGTGGATTGGCGCAGCAAATGTTGCTGTTAGTCTGTACTGTGCACTTATTGTACCAGCAGTGGGGCAGCTTTTTTTGTTGTTGTTTAAACAAACAGTAGGCACGAGGAGCTTGCTAGGTGTTTATTCAGTTCTTGTATGTAGCAGATGATTAAAAAGCTACAATTATTACGTCTAAACTTTGCGAAGTAGAATTTCAGAGTAATTTGGTAAATTAATTTTCAGTCTGTGAACACTTTGAGGAAAATTTTTGTTAACACTTAACTGCTGTGACAAAAATTGTCGCATAGTTATTGTGAACGGTCTCTGAGACCGCTTGATCAAAAGATTAGTGCAGGGATAGATTAACTCATAGTAAACTGTTTCTGCACTAAATTTTATTTACAGGACTACTATAATTAAAATTTCCCTATTCAGAAGTCTCTAGTGATAGTACTGGTGCTCAAAGTGAAAGAAAATTGCACTAGTATCTATAGTTAAACATAGTATCTATAGTTACAAATTAAAATGTGAAGATTGAAAAAAGCATCTGTCTGTGAGATCGCTAAAAGCAGTTAAGTTTTAACTTTGAAATTTCTGCTAAGTTTTGAAGATAGTGTTGTAAGAGAAAGGAGTTCATAGAGACATGTTTTAGCAGATTACTTCAAAGCAACCGTGAAAGTTTTAACCTTACACTGCAAGAAATATTCTTTTGGGAGTATGATTTTTACTATTATACTTAGGGTTAGAAACCAGAAAATTTAAGAGAAATTCTTTGCCTTATTTAATAGCATATTTTTGTAGTTTTATAAAGCGAATATTTTTATTTAAATATAGTGGTTGCTTGGAACAGAATTTATTTATTAAAAATTAAATTTTAATTGATTCATATACGCCTAGGGTTTAAGTACTTTCAGCAAATGTTTTGAAAAGTGAAATTTAAAGATTTAAACAAATTAAGAATTTAACGCGTTAGTGTTTGCAATGTGCTGTGCTAGATAACATAGTCTTGGTGGGTGATAAATAGTAAATTTAAATTTGAATTTTTGGACAAAATTTTAATTGAACACGCATCAAACATTTTAACGCTTGTCTATAAACTTTAAATAAGCCTCAGTCATTTTATTTTCAGCTCGTAGGCGTATTTCCAATTCTCTGGAGGGGAGAGGGAGAAGTTGTGGCAGAGCGACTCCGTTACTCTTTATAAGGGTATTCTAATGTTCGACTTGATTTTGCAGGCGATGCTAACCTTTGTGTGTGAATCTGAATCCTATTCTGTTTTCCTTTAAATTTTAAAACGTATGAAATGATTCGTTGGAAGTGGTTTGTCACTTGTCTTTCTGCGACTTACTTAGGTGGTTGTGGTTTTTGGTAAGTACAAATAGTGAGAATTTTGCGAGACGAATCGGAATTGCAGTAGATCTCGCTGTGCTTATAAAGCGAACGTATTTATTTAAACTGTTTCGTGCTTTATCATGACACGTGGAGATAATTACTCAATAAGAATCTGAATGCCATCTTCTGCAAGTTGTGGTATCAGTAAGGTGTTATTTTTTGTATTTCAACAAAAATAGCTGCTGAGATGCAGGTAATTTCATTATAGATAAAATAATCATTAAGCAAATTGCGTTTGCAGTGCAAGAGTTTTTCTGTGGTGTAGTGTACAGACAACCTCAAAGACAGCAGAATTTTATTTTAGATTGAGCTTATAATTGAGTAAAATTAGCACATTTTTTTTCCTTCTTCCTAGTTTTCCCTATTATTCAATTAACTTGAAGTCCTCCAACTAGCCTAATTCCTTCCCTGCTATCACTCTTAGTTGTTAAATAAAAGTTATTGTTTTTGTTAAATTGTAGTATTGAATCATTTGCTACACGACGGCGTATAAATAAAATGCGAAGACGAGGCATATTTTTAATATTTTTCCACCTTTAAGTAGAGAATATGCGTAAAAACAATTAAAATATTTATTAATCTCAATTGTTACACAGGGGCATAAGTCAATTGCGTAATAAAGCACTTTTATAATATATTTGTATATACTTTTATTTAACTTCGTTTATTGTCTGTCTAGATCAAATCTTGCAACCGATTTTACTTACACACATGTACATTGTTGATGACAATACAATATTCATGCATTATTAGGGCCATACTATTATATCAAGGTACCATATCGTCTTAATATTATCTGCAACTTTTATATTGATAAGTTTTTTATAGGACAAACTCTTACAGCAAAAGAAAACAAAAAATAAAACAAAAAAAATTCCTTGCCGTCTCCGCCTACAAACACAAGTAGATTTCGAAGTGGGCGGTCCCAACTACCGCATTGTGGCAAAAAGTTCATTTCTTCTGAAATTCCCAATAAACAGGCGCCCTACACTCTGCATCTTCGAAATCTACTTGTGTCTGTAGGTCGAGCCGTGAGGGATTTTTTTAATTAGCTGAAAGCCGTACAGGCTTATTGCAATAAGTCTTAAAAATATAAGACTGTTTAAGCAAATAGTTGGTCATTTTTAATTAGCTGAAAGCCGTACAGGCTCATTGTAATAAGTCTTAAAAATATCACGCTGTTTAAGCAAATAATTGGTCATTTTTTAATTAGCTGTAAGCTGTACAGGCTCATGGCAATAAGTCTAAAAACATCAGGCTGTTTAAGCGAACTATTGGTAATTTTTAATTAGCTGAAAGCTGTACTGGTGTACAGGCTCATTGTAATAAGTCTTAAAAATATCACGCTGTTTAAGCAAACAATTGGCCATTTTTTAATTAGCTGTAAGCTGTACAGGCTCATTGCAATAAGTCGTAAAAACATAAGGCTGTTTAAGCGAACGATTGGTCATTTTTTAATTAGCTGAAAGCTGTACAAGTTCATTGCAATAAGTCTTAAAAATATCAGGCTGATTGGCAAGCAATTGGTACTTTTATAGTCTCATTGCAGTGAGTCTGAAAAATAACATAATAGATATTGTTATAACATAATAATGTTATACCAATAATGTTAGGTGATTTTCTAATTAGCCTGGCTTATTGAAAAGGAAGTAGGCTCTTTATAATTAGCTGGATTTCTCAAATAGCCTACAATATATACATCTCAGAGAGAGACATTTTATTTATTATTACAATTTTTTTGCCTAGAAAAATTAATACTAAGTGTACAAGTTAAAACAATCATGCACTTTTTGTAGCCGCTACGTTTGGATTTCAAAATTGAATATATATATATATATATATATATTTCGCGTTATGTTAAAAAAATACCAGCATTGCAATCTGTTTTGCAACGATTATATATTAATTGAACATTAAGAGTTCCAAACTTTAAACCGTCATAACTCCTAAACTATTTTACCAAATGGCTTCCCGTTTTGTATCCGAAGGTAAAATTTACCAAAGAATCCAAATATGAAGTAAACATTTGGCGTTAGTGTTGAAAGTGTTACGTTTGGTACAGTTTTTTTAGTTCTGTATGTAGACAATTCCCCAAGCACAACTTAAGTGTAACATTAATTAGTAGACATTAATTCTAATCGATTGGTACTAGCCATATTTTTATAATATGATTTGCGGCTGAGTTTGTGGTGGTGGTGGGGGAGGGGGTGGACGATTTTGGTGGGTGTTTTCTTCTTCTTTTTTTTGGACTCCCGTACCATTGATATCATTAAAAGTATTTTTTATACATTTTATTTTGCAATACTTTAGAAATTATTGCTTTGGTCCCGGTGTGCCCCCTCTTCCATTACTTACAACCCGGCGAGAGGACTCCACAACTTATTTTATGTGCTAGTATGTCACATCGAGACGGAGCCAGCAGCAGCACAGTTATCCGATCACAATATTATTCACAAATATTACTTATGCAGTGAAACCTGCTAAAACGATATTGAGCGGTACCAAAGAAAAGTTATATTCTAGACAAGTTTCTGTCTTAGCAGGCATAATTCAACGATATTCCATTCACCGGGATCAGGAAATTTTTCCGTGCACGACAGCATTTATTTAAGTCAGTTTCCGTTTTCATATGTTTTAGTGCATATTTATTCCCACATCCAAAAATTAATATTATATGGATCTTTCTGAAAGAGATTATTTCATGATTCAGGTCGAATGATATTTTAAGTATACGGTTCTTTACAACCGTATATATAAACCGATATTAAATAAATCGTAACGATTTTTTTTTCAACCTGCAGTTAAAAGCGCGTACCATTAACGCGACTTCGAAAAAAAAAGTTAAATGACATAACTTTTCCGCTCATAAAACTCCATAAAGTGTTTCCAGATATTAAATTTAATATTAATTAGGTTATTATTAAAGCAAAAAATCTAAATGACGACGGTAATATTAAAAACAAGGCTTGCGCTAAAATGAGAATTTTTCTCCTTAGTATTTTACAAAATGATTCTTCTTTATGGATTGATCAGTACAATACGTTAGTGAAAAAAATGACTTCCTAAATAGCGGCCAAACTACTAAGACACTCTTTTAAAAATTAGTAATAATAATAGTAAAAAATAATATTTTAAACAATAAAAGTCTGATTTGAAATACCACTTTTTTACACTTACAGTTTGATGAAGGTTTAAAGACAGAATTCTCAGAATGTTTGACATCTATGCTATTATGGCGTGAAAACAGCTTTATAAAGGCGTTCTACGAAAGTTCATTTTGAATGTGGACGTTTTGTCTTCGAAAATAATTCTATGGGCGTGAATGAATCTTACTACCAATGCCTAGAATACATAGTGTGAAAAACGGTTTTACGGTTTTTTAATTCAAAATTTTCGAATACAAACAGGAAATTCTGAAACAAGAATTTTTACTTTAAGAAGTCACGCAATATCTGCCATTCAGTAACCAAAAGAACATTATAGGGAATTTCTGGTATGAATGCGAAATTTCGGAATTAAAAAAAAGCCAAACTGGTAATGCTTTAAAAAGTGCTAAAAAATTGTAACCGATAAACGTGCAACGATGCAACGAATTATTGAAGGTCTTTTATTTTCTTTCTTTTCTCTCTAGCTTCTTCTGTTTTTATCACTCTAGGTCGCTGCCCATAATGTATTTATCCTTCAGATGCATGCATATGCATTTTCTATAGGGGCTCTTTTTTCGGCGTTTGCCCAGTTTCTTCCAGCTGTTCTTCAGTCATAGATTTTCTCTGTTTAATCTCATAATCCTCTTTTTCCACTTTCCCTACTCCCATATTTTTCTTACTTAGTTATGACAGCCCTAACAGCTTGTCCCTACTTTATTCCCTATTGTGCTGTCCCTTATATATATTTCAACACAATATTTTTAACATTCACTCTACTCTGCTTGTGAGGTATCCCAGTTTAGTACCATTAAGTAGTCGTCCTTAAATCTGCTTTTACTTTTACGATTGGATCCTTAGTTTCTGAAATTGTAAAGGATTTTCCCCCTCATTTTAAAAATTTTCTCTCTTTCTCCCTTTATATTGTTTTTCTATTCTGGTTTTCACCTTTTTCGACTCCCTGCACCTATTCCCTATCGTTTCTTAAATTTGTGTTTCATTCGGACAAACTTTGTAAGCTTTAACTGATCTTTGCCCCCCCCCCCCACACCGTATCGCGATTTTGTTACCATACGCACATTATTTATTAGTTTTCTTGTCTTCTAATTATGTGATTTTCAGACAACTTTCATCTTTGAACCTGTAATTAATTCGTGTTTTAGTTCTCATCTTCTCTGGTAGAGGGCGCTCTTCCTTCCTCTTTTTTATCTGATTAGTAAATCTTGAATAATATATATTAAGATAATAAACAAGAACGAAAAAACATGCTTCAAGCATAGATTATGTAACACTTTCCAACGCTTCCAAAATAATTTTACAAATCATACTGTTTAATAAGCTGAAAGATAACATCTAAGTAAACAATTTGGAAAACGCATAACATATTTAAAAACGTAATTTCAGGAATTTCCAACAAATACAATATTCGGAAAAATATCCGAATATTTTTATTCAGCCCTGTATAGGATCTATAGATTTGTATATATACTACATAGGATGCTAAATTTTAGTTCAGTTAGGAAACGCGTAGCACAGTTTAAAATTCTCCTTCTGGAGTTTATGTCAATAAACGAAAATGTGTTCGAGAACTTTTGGGATTCCCTGTATAGGATCTACAGAATTTATACACACCAAGTAATAGACAAAAAGTGAGTTAAATTTAAAATCGCTTTCAGTAACTTAAAACGCACTTCCAGGAATTATTGTTAACAGACAATAGAGAATTCTTTTGTGTGTCCCTGTAAATGAACGATGACTGCTATACACACAATATTCTGTAACAAGCCTCTTGTAATGCACCTTAGTAATATATATATATAAATTTCAATGCGTTAAAAATAGTGAAACATTATTTAAATAAACCGCAGACGATTTTTCTCCATAGACGTAACGTAACGGAATTCTTTTGACTGTCCCTGTAAACTAACTATAAGTGCTATGCACATCCTATTCCATATTAAGCTTCTTGTAATGCACCTTAGTGATATATATCAATTACAATGTGTTTGAAATTGTATAACATCATTAAAATAAACCGCAAATGATTTTCCCCCATAGACCGTAATGTAACGCAATTCTTTTGAGTGTCCCTGTAAAAAAACTACAAGTGCTACAGACTTCCGTTGAAATAGAGAACATGCTATAGATGACGACAATAACATTAAAAAATTGCAGGGCAATCCGAGCATATTTACGGGAGTTAGAGCACGGACAGACGGCCATACGGCAGACAAACCGAAGTAATAAACACTTTTCAACTAGGTTGGAAAGTGTCAAAAAGGGAATTAAGAACGCACTCCACCAGAGAAGATGAAAATTAAAACAAAGTGGAGGAGAAAATGATTACAGGCACAAAAATGAAAGTTCCGTGAAAATCGTATAAGACATGAAAACTATGAAATACTATGTGTATAGTAAAAAAAGTACCACATGGTGAAGGGGGGATGCCAGAAATTGGCTAAAGCTTATAAAATTTTCAAAATAAAATTAATAAACAGACAAAAATGTAGGGAAAGTTTGGGAATAGGCGCAGGAGCCTAAAAATGTAAATACCCAGAATAGAAAATAATATAAATGAGGAAAAAGGAAAATGAAGAGCAAAATCCCTCAATATCTTAGAAACTAAAGCCCTATTGAAAATATAACGGCAGATTTAAGGACGATGACCTAATGATGCTAATTTGGGATACCTAACGAACATAGTGGATTGAAGGTTAAAAATAGTATTAAATATGCATATAGGAGGGAGGGACTAAGAGGAAATAAAGTAGGGCTAAGGAGAAAAAGGAAGAGATGGGGAGAAATGGGGAGTGAAAGATGAAAAAGCGACAATCTATAGTGGAAGGGGGAGTGACAACTGAAAAACAATTGGAAAAAAGGGCAAACGCTGAATAAAAAGGCCCGCTATAGAAAATGCATATGCATACAACTGAAGGATAAATTCGCTGCGGCAGAGAGTAGAATAATGATTGCGTTTACCCGAAACGTACCCGAAATTTCAGTGTAAAATCAACCCGGACCCGAAATATTCAAATCCGAAACCGAAATTAAAGAAAATTAATCTATATTTTAATACAATAATGAAAAATTAGTCTACAATTATATGTTTACTATCAATTTGATATTTTTGCATAAAAATGAACACAGTATGCACTCATTTATATTCAAATACACAGTTTTTTCATTTGAAAAATATTCAGGACTTTCTTTTGAAAATTCATGTCAACTAGAACCTGACCCGAAAGAGGCAAATCTCAACTGACCCGATCCGAACCCGAAACATTTAAAGTCAATCGCGGGTCGGTTCGGTCTCGGGTAAAATCGTATTACCCGGCTCGATGCAAGACACTAGCAGAGATGCAGAGTGATAAAACCAGAAGAAGATAGTCATAAATAAATAAAATAAAAGGCCTCAAAGCCGGAAAAACATATGACGTTTTTAATTGTATTTTATTCATAAGATTACTAATTAGATTGAGAATTGATTCAATCGTTAATCAAAGAGAGCAATTGAAATGAAATTAATCATTAATCATTAGTTTATGGGTAGGATTCAAATGAACTTTAATCGGTCAGTCTTTAGTCATGATTAAAAATTTAATCGTTAGTTTTCACTGATGAATCTAATTAAATTTTGTACCATCTTGGGTAGAACATACCTATAAAGCTCAAAGGGATTGGAAGTAAATTGTATTAAAAACCGATGAAACCGATTGTCGTAAAAACCGTATCTACCTCACAAATTCTAGCAAATGATTGCTGAAATTTGAGTTACATTCTGAAAAAAACATTCCTTCAAAAAGCGGAAAATGTACTGGTGACAAAGTTTCTGTCTATTCCCTGTTTTAATTTAACAATTATTTCCCAATGGAAATTTTCCGTTTTTGTAAATGAAGATTTTCCATTATTCAATACCAGAAATTTTCGTTTTTTAAGAAGGAAAATTGCTGTTTTTTGAAATAAATATGTAGAATGTTTAAAAAAGTCTAAATAATAATTAAATTTATTGATGCATATTTACAAGAAGTTTTTAATGAATATTATCAAGAACAACCAATGACAATTGGTATTCCTCCGTTTGGTTTGACAAATGTCGTCAAACTTGGTGATCAATTGGCTACTTTTGGATTTACCTGAGTTTTCCTGTAAAACAGTCGAATGACAGACCACTGACAGATAGACAAACTGAAGTCCATAAGAAAGTAAAATATCCATGTGTTTAAAAGCGTGCAATGCCATAAAATAATAGAAATAAAAAAGTTATAAACTTTGGCATTACACTGAAATGCATTTAAAAGTAGAAAAGTTTTTTTTTTTCAATTAGTTTGTAAAACGGAAAATTTTCTGTATCATTAATAATTTCCAAATATTTTCTTTTTTATCAAATATACTATTTATTTAATTAATTAAAGGAAAGGCAGTAATAACAACATCTTCCGCATGATTGTGACAATGTAAATATAATAAAAGTTTTTCCTTTCACAAAAAAATAATAAATTTTAGAAACAAATATGTCTCATAACAAGTGATTATTAAAATTTGCTTTTCTGCCTTTTATTCCATAATGTGTATTTTCGATAGTAAGTAAATATATGGAAGTTATTCATAATAGAGAAGTCTGTATTTTAATAACTAATTTAAAAAAAATCGACCTTTTTTGTCCCTTTTTTTTTAAGTCAGAGTTAAAAAAATATTTTTATTACATTCTATTTTTTAGTTTTGAAGGAGAATTTTAAGATATCGTTGGTATTTTCTACCCATTTTTTTTTTATCAATCTTTTGTAAAATTGGGATATTTAGATTATGCTTGTATGTATGAGTCAAATGCATGAAAAAAATGATTTAAATTTTTAATACAAAGGGAGTTTCATAAAAACTGAGAGTAAAATCATAAAAAATCAAAAATATATGTACAGCAAAAAATATATCATTATTTTTCAAATTACCTTCCCTCAAATGATATGCAACGATCCCATTGTTCAACAGACTTTTCAAAACAAGCAGAGAAGCCTTTTTCTGGAAGCTGCTTTAAAGAACCCTGCACTGCTGAAATAACTTCAGAATCTGTATTAAATTTTCTGCCACGGAGATTCTCCTTTAACGTCGGAAACAGCCAGAAATCGCATGCTGTGCGATCTGGTCTGTAAGGGGAATGTGGCATGATTTTAATATTAAATTTACTAAGATATTGCTAAACAGAAGTATTGACATGAGGGCGAACATTATCGTCATGTAATGTCCAATTCTCTACCAGTTCATGACGCTTTCTCGATATGTGTTGTCACAAAATTTTCAAAACTGAAACATAATATTCACTATTCACAGTAGTTTTTGGAGGCACAGCATGATGATAGATTACACCTTTATCATCAAAGAAAATAATCACCAGGACTTTTCCAGCAGATTTGGTTTGTCGGATTTTTTTCGGAGGCGGAGAATCAGTGTGTTTCCATACACTTGTGCCCATACACACTACCCATTGTGCACTTGCTAAGGGGATCAAAATGATGCATCCAAGTGTCATCACCTGTTATTACAGTCGTTAAGGAATTTGGAACATTTTGAAGCATCTGTTTCCACTCAGAACATTGGTGAATTCTTGTTTGCATTTGTTCTTTAGTAAAGGGATGAGGAACCCATCTGGAACAAACATGGCAAAGCCGTAAATTGTTGCGTAAAATGCGAAATATCAACGTTTTTAAATGTTAGTTGATGCCGCTATCTCCTCACATGTCATTCGCCGATTTTATTGCAAGATGGCCCACACAGTGTTAACATTTCGATCATTCTCAACACTTTCTTGTCGGCCAGGCTTATAAGCCAGTTCTGCAGACAAACGTCCTTTTTTGAAATCAGTATGCTATCTAAAAGTCGAGGATTCACCAAAACATTTGTCTTTGTAAGCTTCTTTCATTAACGTAACTGCTTCTGGAGCTGTTTTGACGAAACGATAGCAAAATTGAATGGCACAATACATTTCGTTTTTTAACCCTGAATCACTTGCCGGCATTTCTGTAGGGCAAATAAAAAAGTTCTTTAAACAAGTACGAAACTAGGAAAATAAAATCGGCTGCTTCGTTTAGAATATTTATAAACGTACAGTTAACAGTTTGAGAAAATCGCCTGCAGTTTTATTTTTAGTTTCGCGGTGTTGCCATTACGTAAAAAAGTAACTCTCAGTTTTTATGGAATGCACTTTCTACATTAAACTATTATACACGCACTGTCAAAAGTTAAGCACGCAGAATAAAATGTTAATTTCCGGAAGCCAACCTTAATTGGAGACTCTGCAATTCACTGCAGAGTTAGATGGAAGTATGGAAATATGTTATGTAACAGCCAATCACGATTTCGTGTCGAGAAATATGCAAAAAAGACAGTCGTTATCAGAAGCCAGCATTGTGAAGGGTTACAGGAGTTGTATGTAATTGCTGATAAAAAGTGTTTAGAACTTTCGTACGTTTTGTTTTCAAGACAAACGTGTTTCAATGACTTTCAGCAGACGAATGGAAGACTTTTATTGTTAGCGTGCCGTCGGACGCATTAACACTTTAACGGGCGGTGTCCACAAAAAAGGACACCTAATTTTAATTCCAAAACTGACAAACGGAACCAAGAATATTTAATAAAATTTTTCCTTTTATTAAGTATGGTTATATAAGCAAGTTTATATTAACTAATGAATTCTTTTATAAATTCTGGTGTCAGTCCATTATTTCATCATTTTAAAAACAGACTTACTCCGCGCCGGAAAGGGTTAAAGCGGGATAATCAATCACAGATGTTGCTCTTTTTTCGGTGTTCATCATTCCGTAATTTCAAGATTATGGAAGCAATTCCTAACCGGCCAAACAGTTGTCAGAAGACCCGTGGATAGTCGTCCAAGGGTTACGACCCCCGCGGATGATCGACATAGTGCTGTTGTAGCCAAGCCGAATCGAAAAGCGACATCCACACGTGTGTCATCTGTGGTTGCAGCGTCCATTGGTAAGACGATATCTGCCACTACTGTGCGCCGAAGGTTGCAGATGAATGGATTGAACGCCCGGGTATCCCGAATTTGTGTTCCTATATCCTTCTAATTCAGAGGAGCATGATTAATGTGGTGTCGGCAATATATCAATTGGACTGTGGCTGATTGGGCCAACGTTATGTTCACGGATGGGTCGAGATTTGCCCTGCAAACAGATGACAAGCATGTAGGGGTCTGGAGAGAACACGCAATCGGCCTCAGAACATCACCGAAAATGACACATTCCGAGGTGGAAGCATCATGGTGGGGCAGGGATTTCGTTAGGATATCGCATCGACCTGCCCATCTTTAGACGGAGTTCTATAATGGCTGTTCGGTATCAGGATGAAGTCCTAGACCCGACTGTGAGATTGTACGATGCAGCAATTGGTCCTGCTTTCGTTTTAATGGGTGATGATGTGCGTACCCCATAGTGCTGTCCTCATCGAAGACTAGCTGGGGAGTGAAGGAATTGCGCGCATGGAATGGCCGGCTTACTCTCCCGACCTTAACCCCATTGGAAATCTTTGGAATGCCTTCTGCCATGCTATGTGTACACGTTTTCCACCCCCAGCCACTCTCACAGAGTTGAAAACTGCTCTACAAGAGGAATGGTGATTACTTTACTCTACGATGGTTGATCACCGCATGGAAAGCATGGTCACACGCTGTAAACTTTGTATACAGGTGTCATACCCTATTAATGGTCAGGGTCACATATCCTATTAATGTCGGTTTTGTTTGTTTGTTTTGGCTTTAAACATGTTTTTGTTTAAAGCCAAGTTTTGTTACAAATGTTTTTGTTTAAAGCACCTATATGACTTCATCTTATAATTAATGAAAATTCAATATTGTTTTCATCCTTGTATGTAATTCTTTGTTTTGTTTCATGCATAAACATATTTGCTACTTTCCTGCAGAATTTCGTGCCAATTCAAGCAGTATTTGTTGATTTTTCCTCATTTTACCTCTACGTGCTTAACGTTTGGCAGTGAGTGTAGATAATACAGTACCTGTCAAAAGTCTGAGCACACTCCCGAAATTAAGTTTGTTTATCGTACATTTTTCTACTTGTGTATGAATGGAGTATGATAAAAATAACAAAATATATTGTTTACGTACTGATTTAACCCGGAAAAGCGATAGAAATGTGTAAAAAAAAATTAGTTTTATGCTTGGAGACATAATTTCAGCATTGTACTTCGAGCACTTTCCGTGGAGTTGCATCTCTACATTTCCATATAGCGGGAATTTCATCTAAACTTTTGCATTAATTGTTTGTTTACTATCAAGAACAGTCGTTTAAATCTGTAGTAACTTGTCGTGTAGTAAGTGTCGTCACTTCGATGAAAGCAGACTACCTAAAATCACGTAAATAAACTTGGCTAAAAGTCAGAACAAGTACTTTTTTGCTTGTTTACTGTGAAACCAGTTTTTTATGTTGTAAACAAAGCCAATAATATAGGTTTTACTTCGCTATAGTACAGCGCAACTGAAAATTCCTCAAAATATACTGGTGTGCTCAGACTTTTGACAAGTACTGTATATATGTATATAGTCATTCTCAATATCAGTTCCATTTCCAAATACACTTAATAAAAGACAAGAGGGAAAAATAAAGCAAAATATCCTTGAACATTTTTAACCCTCTAAGCGTTTTACCCGTATTTTTCAGTTTCCGAAAAACAACTTAAATCGGCTCTAGACAATTTTTTTTAACAAAATAGTATTTTAAGATATATGTAAAATAAAGAGATATGAAGTGTATTTTAGAAACAAACGGGGAAAAGAAATTTAAATTATTTTAAGTTTTACAAATATTTTTATGAAAATGCAGGAAAGCTCTCTGACGATCAGACGGTTTTAAGGTATATTGTAATGCATTGTTTATAAAAAATTGTTAAACGTAGACTACATTTTTTATATTAACATCATTTAAAAAATGCCAGCCTCAGTTCGCTAAAATAAACTTCTATTACATCTGAATGATGATTAAGATAACGTAAACTACTGTTACTGTTCAAATGTTTTCAGTTTTGATTCAAATCCATGTAAGGAAGAGCAATATATATATCTACTTATAATAAAATCCGAAGGCAAGAAAGTGTCTGTAACGATTCCGGGCAAGACCACTCTGGTCTGCGAATCGACCATAGTTAAACGCCATGTTAGGCTTAATGAAAAACCTATGCTAATATATGACAGCTAAATGATAATATCTTCTACTTGAAATCATGTCTGTTCAGCATACTTCCTATAAAACATGTATATCATATCCTATTATAATGTTTTAAGTCTTAATTAAAAATTCAGATTAAACATCGGAATTCTAGTTATAAACAAACGAACCCTGTTGCCATTCAGCATCACAAATTCAAATGAATCACAAATGAACGACTTTTTGAAAGCTTCACATCCGATTCTGCTGTTAAAATATTTATAAAAATCATATTAAAGCTTTTAAATATTTTAATTTTGTTTAAAACCTTCAAAAACTATTTCATATAAAACACGTATATCAACATTTCTGTAAACATTTTTTTCTGTAAACACTTTTTTTTCCAGAAATTCTTCCGTAGGGATGTTTGAGGTGATCGATGGCGCCATCTACCGGCGGATTTTAAAATTTTGCTTACATCGTAAATAAAATGATTTTTTCTTATCAAATGTAATTAAAATATAAAGAATACATACTGCAGCGTAATTTGCATTTAATTTTGCTTATGTAATCAAACAATGAGTTATGTGGTGAGTCAAGCTGTTTAGAAACTCATTGATAACACTTTTTTACAAAAACTTTCGCACATGGATAATTTGTTAATATTTAATTTGAATATTTTGTCCAATCGTTGAACTATTTCAGAAATTTAATATTGCGTAATCTATACTAATATTATAAAGGAGTAAATCTTGTTTGTTTGTTTGTAGGGGGTAATCTCTGGAACTACCGAACCGATTTCAAAAGTGATGGTGGCAAATTGATGGTGACAACCCCTGCTCCAACATAGGCTATATTTTATGTCGGTGCCACTAACCCCAGGGGGTGCAGGAGCAAAAAACGTTCTAAAATTGCGATTTTTCAGTTATCACAATGGCTGTCAAGCCCTGAGAGCTTGGCAGCCGGTTCTGTATGTATGTATGTACGTACGTAATGCGATAACTCTTCATAGAAATATCCGTTTTCCTTCAAATTCTGTTTATAGGTTCACTGTGTTAAGGCGCTTCCCTGATTAGTTTTCGGGATTGATTGGTTAAGTATAAAAGGCGGGGAACAAGGGGCTAATTCCCCCCCCCTTAATTTATATAAATGGGTTTTTCATGCAGAATTATTCCGTTTTCCTTCAAATTTTGTTTATAGGTTCACTGAGTTAAGGCGCTTCCCTGATTAGTTTTCGGGATTGATTGGTCAAGTATAAAGGGGGGGAACAAGGGTCTAATTCCCCCCCCCCCTTAATTTATATAAATGGGTTTTTCATGCAGAATTATTCCGTTTCCCTTCAAATTTTGTTTATAGGTTCACTGAGTTAAGGCGCTTCCCTGATTAGTTTACGGGTTTGATTAGTTAAGTATAAAGGGGGGGGGGATCGGGGGGGGCTAATCCCCCCTTAATTTATATAAATGGGTTTTTCATGCAGAATTATTCAGTTTTCCTTCAAATTTTGTTTATAGGTTCATTGGGTTAAGACGCTTCCCTGATTACTTTTCGGGATTGATTGGTTAAATATAAAGGGGAGGAACAAGGGGCTAATTCCCCCCCCCCCTTAATTTATATAAATGGGTTTTTCATGCAGAATTATTCCGTTTTCCTTCAAATTTTGTTTATAGGTTCACTGTGTTAAGGCGCTTCCCTGATTAGTTTTCGGGATTGATTAGTTAATATAAAGGGGGGGGGATCGGGGGCTAATTCCCCCCCCCCTTAATTTATATAAATGGGTTTTTCATGCAGAATTATTCCGTTTTCCTTCAAATTTTGTTTATAGGTTCACTGTGTTAAGGCGCTTGCATGATAATTTTCGGGATTGATTGGCTGAGTATAAAGGGGGGAACGGGGGGGGCTAATCCCCCCCCTTAATTTATATAAATGGGTTTTTCATGCAGAATTATTCCGTTTTCCTTCAAATTTTGTTTATAGGTTCTCTGAGTTAAGGCGCTTCCCTGATTAGTTTTCGGGATTGATTAGTTAAGTATAAAGGGGGGGGGATCGGGGGCTAATCCCCCCTTAATTTATATAAATGGGTTTTTCATGCAGAATTATTCCGTTTTCCTTCAAATTTTGTTTATAGGTTCACTGTGTTAAGGCGCTTCCCTGATTAGTTTTCGGGATTGATTGGTTAAGTATAAAGGGGGGGAACGGGGGGATAATCCCCCCCTTAATTTATATAAATGGGTTTTTCATGCAGAATTATTCTATTTGCTTCAAAATTTGTTTATAGATTCATTGGGTTAAGACGCTTCCCTGATTAGTTTTCGGGATTGATTGATTAAGTATAAAGGGGGGGAACGGGGGGCTAATACCCCCCTTAATTTATGTAAAAGGGTTTTTCATGCAGAATTATCCCATTTCCTTCAAATTTTATTTATAGGTTCACTGTGTTAAGGCGCATCTCTGATTAGTTTTCGGGATTGATTGGTTAAGTATAAAGGGGGGGAACAAGGGGCTAATTCCCCCTTATCTATACTAATATATAAAGTAGTAAAGATTGTTTGTTTGTTTGTTTGTTTGTTTGTAGGGGGTAATCTCTGGAACCACTGAAGCGATTTTAAAAGTGATGGTGGCAAATTAATGGTGACAATCCCTGCTCCTACATAGGCTATATTTTATGTCGGTGCCACCACCCCCAGGGGGGTGCAGGAGCGAAAAACGTTCTAAAATTTCGATTTTTTGTGTACTGAAGGAGATAGAAGTATCAAATTTGGTATGGTAGTTACTTATAAGATGTAAATGCTCTCTAAGAACAAATTATTAAAAGGGTGAGATGAGGAAGAAGCGTTCTAAAAACATTCTAATTTACAATTTCTATGGAATCTCTGAAACTACAGAACCGATTTCAAAAGTGATGGTGGCAAATGGATGGTGACAGTCCCTGCTCCAACATATGCTAAATTTTTTGTCGGTGCCACTGCCCGCAGAGGGTGCAGGAGCGAAAAACGTTCCAAAATTATGATATTTTCAATAATGAAGGAGTTAGGAACTTGACATTTTGTATGGTCGTTACTTACAAGATTTAAATGCTCTATAAGAACAAAATCTAAAAAAATTCGAAATTTAAAAGGCTGAAATAAGCAAAAAATTTTCTAAAAACATTCTAAATTACAATTTGTATGGAATGTCTGGAACTACTAAAGCGATTTCAAAAGTGATGGTGGCAAATTGATGGTGACAATCCCTGCTCCAACATAGGCTATATTTTATGTCGGTGCCACTACCCCGAGGGGGGTGCAGAAGCGAAAAACTTTCTAAAATTGCGATTTTTGCGATGCTGAAGGAGCTAGAAACTTCAAGTTCGGCATGATTGTTATTTATAAGATCTAAATGCGCTCTAAGAACAATTTCTAAAGAAAAATGATCTAATGATTCTGCGATTTTTCAACTATTGAATTTCTAAAATTACCAAATTTCACAATAGAGTACCATAGCGAAACCTTCACGCGTAAAAAGATAATGATAAGGGCGACGTGTCCTGACGTGTATATTGACTATAGCACGAGTCACAAATTATAGTATCCTTATTATTCTGTTAAAATATAAAAGTGAATTATGAAATGTCAATATTTTGTTTGATTAAAGGTTCGTTAAGAGAAATTGACCAGCGTAGCGGGCGTAGCTTGCTAGTATATATATATATATATGTTACGGTCAATATAAAAAATCAATAATAATAACCGGATTAATCATATTGACTGTAACACACACACACACACACACACACACACACACACACACACACACACACACACACACACATATATATATATATATATATATCCTCATCATTTTATTTGTAGAAATCATTTGTCATTTTTAAAATGTACTTTCCTACAACATAAACCTTTCAATAATAAAATCTTCATGGTGTTTGTTTGTATGAAGTCTTATGAAAATGAAACGCAGATCAATAATCCGTCATTTTTGACGGGGTTATATACTAGTATAAAAATGTGGGAATTATCGAAGTAACAACAACAATAATATGAACTCAATGAATTATTACGTTTCACGAGCAGTGATAAAAGCGATGATCACGCAAGACCAAGAGAAGCACGCCAGTACGAGCAGTGGTTCCATAGATTGGAGCCATAGCAGTTGATGGATTTTTGACGCAATGCTCAGGGAAGCTTGCAAATGTTTATATTAAAATACGGAAGTTGGTACGTTCATAAATATTAATCCTGTTTGATATTTGTATTTGAATCTTCAGTTGTATATGCTGTTATTTTATTAAACCTTTTTGTTTATATTATATTTGAAGAATCTTCTGTTGTATTGAAACTATATATTGGTTATCATAATCCCACAACAATTTTTGGGGTCTCGTTGCCGGGATATGAACATAAAGCTGTTTGTCTGACGTACGATTGAATATAAAGCTGTTTTGTACCGGGATAATATGAAGAAATTGAACTGTTTTTCTGAAGTATTATATGAAGAAAAGTTCCGTAATCAGATTTACAATACTATAATACTTTGTTCAGTTGAAGTTTAAAGTAGTTGAATGATGTCAGCTCTTAATAAAGCCAGAAAAGCAGACTTGTTAATGTTATGTGATGAACTAGGTTTAGTTGCACCACAGAGTGCAAGAGTTATTGATGTAATAAAATTGATTACCGAATCAGAAGATTATGAAGAAATTTTCATTAAAGTTAGACTCGAAGTCATTGCCGCTGAGAGATTAGAAGCAGAAAAGGAAGAAAGAAGATTAGAAGCAGGAAAGGAAGAAAGAAGACTGGAAGCAGAAAAGGAAGAAAGAAGACTAGAAGCAGAAAGGGAAGAATGAAGACTAGAAGCAGAAAAGGAAGAAGGAAGACTAGAAGCAGATAGAAAATTAGAGGAAAAGAAAGTTGAATTGGAATACGAATTAAGAAAAATGGAGCTACAAGGCAATTTGAAAAGTGTGAGCGACGATTCTGCAATAGCTGGTTCAGGTAAGCAACCAGATTTGCTTAAATTAATTCCTCACTTTGACGGTAAAAGTGATATTAGTCTCTATTTAGCACTATTTGAAAGACAAATCTCTCGAATGTATATAATAAAAGAAAATTGGGTCACACATTTGTTAAGTTTAATCCCGTTAGAAATCGCCAATATTATAGCTAGAGAGCCAGAAACATTGGCGAGCAATTACGATTATGTAAAGGAGTTACTTCTCAAACGCTTCAAAATGACGCCAGAAGAATTTAGGCAGAAATTAATGTCCCATAAAAAAGAATCTGCAGCCACTTGGCGCGATTTAGCATTTGAATTAAGAAATTATTTGGAAGAATGGATTAACGGTCTTAAAGTATCCGATTATGAATCCTTAAAAGAATTAATCGTAGTAGATCAAATTAAGCGGAGGTTACCTATAGAAATGAAAGAGCATTTTATGGATGATCTTCCAAAAATTAAAAATGTAGATGTATTAGTAAGTAAACTAGACGATTATGACGCGGCGAGGCGTAATGTTAAAACCATGAATAGAATTTCACACCACTTTGAAGATAGGAAATTAAAAATGCGGGAAAATAGCAATTTAAAACCATGGATACCAGCTCAAGGCGATGATAATTTAAAAAAGAAACATTTTATAGATAATACAGCTAATGCAAATGAACCTTCGTATTTAAACAAAAGGAATAAGGCACAAATTAGGTGTTTTAAATGTAATTGCCTTGGCCACGTAGCTTCGCAATGTAGTAATGGAAATAGCACTCAAATGAATAATTCCAGCCAATATTATAGGAGCCAAAATTGGCGATCATCAAATCAGAAAGATGTAAATTGCGCAGTAATCAAAAGCAAAAATAGCGCCAAGGCAGATCGAATGATAGATATCGATATTAACGGGGAACAGGCACACGTCCTAATTGACACAGGAAGTGACGTGAGTTTAGTGAGTTATGAATATTATACAAAGATCGGATCGCCAAGATTATTTCCAGATAATATCTCTTTGTCCGGTATAGATGGAGTTGTCTACCCCAAAGGATATTTCTCATATGAATTTAGTATTGATGGTTTTCTAATAACAGCAAATTTATACGTTTTGAAATCTCTTGCATATGATATTTTAATAGGATATGATGTAATTAGCAAATTAAAGTTGGCGATAGACGAGAGAGGAATCAAAATCGTTGGCAAACGTGACGATATTCAAGTAGGTTACATTGAAGTTCTGAAGAATTCTGTTATAAAATTGAATCATGCTGCCAGAAGTAATGATGAAATGAAAGCGTCAGCGATAGATAATTCACGTGATGAAAATATTTTAGTTGCAAACGATAATAATACAAGAAATAATTTTTTGATTAATTTAGCGAGTTTCATAGATGATAACGAAATTGAATTGAATCACGTGGGATATTTGAAAATAAGAAAAGAAATAAAGAAATTGGTAAAGGAATACAAACCAAATAAGTCAAAAGACATAGGATTACGGATGAACATAATTTTATCAGATGAAATACCTGTTTGTGAACGTCCGCGGAGATTTCCTTGGAAAGAACAAGAAGTAATAGAAAATCAAGTTCAACAGTGGTTAAGCGAATGAATAATAAGACGCAGTTTTTCCGATTACGCTGCACCAATGGTTTTAGTCAGGAAGAAAGATAACTCATATAGATTATGCATAGACTATCGTAAGTTGAATAGGAAGATAATCAAAGATCGTTTCCCATTACCTTTAATTGAAGATGTTTTAGATAAATTAGAAAAATCGAAAGTGTTCATGACCCTTGATTTAAAGAATGGTTTCTTTCATGTTGAAATCGAGGAGAAAAGTAGGAAATACACCGCATTCGTGACACACGAAGGAGAATACGAGTTCTTGAAATGCCCCTTTGGATTATGTACATCAGGAAACTGGTTCCAAAGATACGTAAACACTGTGTTCAGAGATTTGTTACGTGACGGCACTGTAGTTGTTTATATGGACGACTTTATCATTCCATCGCAGACTGAAGAAGAAGGTTTAGAGAAATTGAAATGAGTGCTTGAAGTTGCGGCATAATATGGGCTAGAGCTTAATTTAAAAAAATGCAAGTTTTTAAAGAAAAGAATAGAGTTCCTCGGTTATGTGATTGAAGATGGGACAATACAGCCATCTGAATCGAAGACATCAGCCGTCCGAAATTTCCCACAACCAAGAACGGTAAAACAAGTGCGATCATATTTAGGATTAACAGGTTATTTTCGTAAATTCATTCCAAACTACGCTCGAATAGCCAAACCATTAAGTGATCTATTACGCAAAAATGTCGCATTTAAGTTTGGTACAGAACAAATACAGGCATTTGAAAAATTAAAAGAAATATTATCGCAAAAACCAGTATTGCATTTATTCAAACAAGGATCAGCACTAGAATTACACACCCATGCCAGTAGCCATGGTTTTGGAGCAGTACTTCTACAAAAAGCGGATGATGGGAAATTCCATCCTATACAATATATGAGTAAAAAAATAACTCCACAACAAGAAAAATATTGCAGTTATGAATTAGAGGTACTAGCAATAATTGAAGCTCTAAAGAAATTCAGCAACTACTTACTAGGTACGAAATTCAAAATAGTAACTGATTGTGAAGCATTTCAAAAAACCCTAAACAAAAGAGAATTGCCTCCAAAAGTCGCAAGATGGGCTTTATTCATTGAAGAATTTGATTATGAAATTACGCATAGAGCGGGAAATAAAATGAAACACGTAGATGCTTTGAGCCGTAATACTGTTTTGGTTATTACAAGATCACAAAGTGAGATGGCGACTAGAATAGCTATAGCACAGGAGAGAGATGAGCTTCTAAAGGCAATAAAATCTTTAGTCGAGAAGGGTGAGGAAAACGAATATATTATCAAGAATAACGTATTGTACAAGTTCGAAAATGGAAGAGATTTACTTGTAGTGCCTGAAGAGATGCAAAGAGATATTATTCGTAAGACACATGATGAAGGGCATTTCGCTGTAGCCAAAACAGAGGAATTGGTAAAAAAAGAGTTCTTCGTCCCTAATCTTAGAAAACAAGTCGAAACAGTAGTATTAAATTGTATCGAGTGTATTCTACATAACAAGAAAAGAGGCAAATCCGAAGGTTTCCTAAAACCCATACCTAAGGAGCATATACCATTAAGCACTTATCATATTGATCATATTGGGCCATTGCCATCAACAAATAAGAAATATCAGCATATTTTCACAGTTGTAGATGCCTTTACTAAGTTTACATAGTTCTATCCAGTGAAATCCACAACAGCGCAGGAAGTCATTGAAAAGTTATCCTTACAACAAGCAGTGTTCGGGAAACCCAGCAGAATAATAACAGACCAGGGACCAGCGTTCAAATCAGATGAATTTGCAGAATACTGCAAGGATCAAGGGATACAACACGTCAAAATAACGGCGGGAATGCCCAGGGGGAACGGACAGATCGAAAGAATTCATAGCATCCTGATTCATGTGCTAGCGAAACTAGCAGGTAATGAGAGCACGAAATGGTATAAGTATGTATCAGATGTGCAGAGAATCCTCAATAGTAAGGTTACAAAAAGTACAAAATGCAGTCCATTTGAATTGATGATTGGTGTAAAAATGAAAAATAAAAATGACATAAGAATTAAAGAAATACTAGAAGAGGAACAGTTAAACCACGTGATGACAGAACGCGAAAACGTAAGAGAAGAAGCGAGATAAAACATTTTGAAAATACAAGAAGAAAATAGAAAGCAGTTTAACAAGAAGAGGAAGGAACCTAATAAATATAAGTTAAATGATCTCGTGGCAATCCAAAGAACGCAGTATGGCACAGAACTTAAATTAAAGGAAAAATTCCATGGACCGTATAAGATCACTAAAGTAAAGCCATGTGACCGTTATGATGTAGAGAAAATTGGGGACCATGATGGTCCCAACAAGACATCAACTGCCGCAGAATATATGAAGCCGTGGAGTAACACGTCCGCATAAAGTGAGATGTTTTAGTTTTATACTTATCTGCTTGTTTGTTTGAATTTGTGTCTAAATTTTTATGAGAATTATTGAACAGTCGAGGTCGCCAGAACGTCAGGATGACCGAAAATGTAGGAATTATCGAAGTAACAACAACAATAATATGAACTCAATGAATTATTACGTTTCACGAGCAGCGATAAAAGCGATGATCACGCAAGACCAAGAGAAGCACGCCAGTACAAGCAGTGGTTCCATAGATTGGAGCCATAGCAGTTGATGGATTTTTGACGCAATGCTCAGGGAAGCTTGCAAATGTTTATATTAAAATACGGAAGTTGGTACGTTCATAAATATTAATCCTGTTTGATATTTGTATTTGAATCTTCAGTTGTATATGCTGTTATTTTAATAAACCTTTTTGTTTATATTATATTTGAAGAATCTTCTGTTGTATTGAAACTATATATTGGTTATCATAATCCCACATATATAATATTTACCCTTTTATTCATTAATTTACCCAATTTTCCGCCAGAAAGAGCTATAAACGCAAAATAAAATTGTGTTGAATATTTCCTACTTACTTCTGATTTGTGTACGGCTGTCATACAGTAAAATCTATTAAATAAAGTTTATTTATATTTAGTTATGCTATTTCCCGCCAGGAACACGATAAACGCAAAAAAAATTGGGTTGAATCTGCCGTAACTGTTTTTAATTTGAGTACTGCTGCTATATAATGAAAAGAAAAAAAATCAACTTTATTTAATTTCAGCTACTCTATTTCCTGCTAGGGGACGTAATCGTTAAAAAAATATATATTGAGTTGAATCTGTCCTATCTAATTATAACTTGAAGTATGATTACATTCATGTTTATCCCGAGAGTATATCCAAGTATACACTTGACATATGTGGAAACAAAAAAAAAAAATCCATTTGAAAGTATTAGTTATAAAATTCCACACCAGTGGCTCTATCATTATAAAAAATCATGATGTTAAATTTTTTATCGAAATAAATTTGTCCATGACAGAAGCTTATCCTGGAAAATATATAATCTATATATATAAATTCAATTTTAGTTAAATATAGTTAACCTACTTATAGCTAATGGACATTGAAAACACAACAGAAAATTGGTCGAATCTGTCCTACCTATTTTTAACTCTAGTAGGGCTGTCATACAGCGAAACATAAGCAATCAATTTTAGTTAAATTTATTAAACTAATTCTAGCTATGGGGCGGTATAGGCGTTAAAAAAGTTAAGTTAAATCTGTCCTATCTAATTTTAACTTTGTGTATGGATGTCACATGAGAAAACATTAAAAGAAAAAAGTTCATCTCGAAGTTTTAGTTATAGAATATACCACGATGGGCTCTACCGGAATAAAAGAAACCCTATGGAAATATTTATCAATAGATAATAACAAGCTGAAGCAATAATTTACAAACTGATTGTTTGCTCCAGCAGAAAGTACTTGTCGATTTTTCACATATCGGGTGCGCCATAAATTCGTTAAAACTTTAAAAATTCATTAAAACGGAACAAAGGATGCTAAAAAAAAACTGCGGTTTGCACGAGTGGGACTAGAGGGAGATAAGATTTTGTTTAATAACAAAAAAGAAGTTGTGGTTAGAAAAATTAGATGGCGCTGGCATGCGATTTATTCAAATCAGGCTGTCAATAAAACACCTGGATGCACATAGAGTCTTCATTTGATGCCAGCAGTATGCTATCGTTAACAGATCACGTGTTGCTGGTTAAGCTCTTTTAGAAGAATGAGGAAACACCAACCGGTGCATTGCGAAAATTCTGCATAGCAAAATGTCTCAAGACGAGAAACGGGTCCGTGTGCTAAGATACTGAGTCTTGTCAGACGCTTCGAATAAACTGGTCTTTTAATAGAAACCTAATTTGCATACATCTGCTTCATATTATGCATGTCAGCGCCATCTATCGGTAATTTTTTTAATCACAACATGTTTTATTAAAAAGAAATCCGATCTCCCTCTAATCCAATTCGCGCAAACCGCAATTTTTTACCATCATTTGAAGGGGTCGGGGCAAAAGAGTGCCAAGCCATATTTTTGAACTTCTGAGATATTTCAATTTGAAAATTTGATCAAATACTCAAATCAAGATATATAACCTAAAATTTTTTCGCCAATGTCTTAGTAACATTTGAGATATTCTGAGTAACAATATGGCATTACTTTAATGATATTACTATTACGTTTTTTGTAAATTGGCTATCTTCATTGGGGGCATAAACATCTGGGGCAAAAACGAAACCTGTCACACATGCTGCCACTAAGTGATATTAGAAACAAATTATATGTTGGATATTATAATTTACAATATTAAGCAATAAATTATAGTGTTAGATTTATTTCACCAAAAATGTGGCTTGCCACTTTCCTGCCCCGAACCCCTCATTTGTTCCTTTTAAATATTTTTTTCAAGTTTTAACGATTTTATGGCGTACCCAATACCTTACTTATATTGATGCTACGTCAATATTATCATTTATGTACGCTTCTCCAGTTTTGTGCACATTTTTAGCTAGTGTGTGATAATTGATGTTAAAGTCATGAGTTTCTTGGAAAAATGAAACGTGTTCAATTTTTGCTACGTTTGCTGTTTTCAGGATAGCACCAGGAAGAATTTACCCGCAAATAGTACTGTTTTAAAATTCTTTACCACTTAAGGCTGCTCGTCAGTAAACTTCCTGATTCCCCTCGGTAATGTTAATCCTATGGACATAGGATGCATTCGTATTTTTAAAATATCTCCTCAGTAAATTAATATTTTTAACTTTTGTTTTCTTTGTACAATTTCAAAGAATGTCTCATTTTTTCTTAGTTATCAAAATATTTCTAAAATATGTGCTTAATTTATATTTTTATGTGTTAAAATCTTAGCGAAACTGAATAAAATTTTAACACGTCATATAAAATTAAGTATATATTTTAGAAAAAATTTAACAACTAAGAAAAAAAGAGACATTCTTCAAGAACAGTACAAAGACTACAAAAGTTAAAAATATTAATTTCCCGAGGAGATATTTTAAAAATACGAATGCATCTTATGTCCATAGGATTAACATTAGCGAGGGGAATCGGGAAGTTTACTGACGAACAGCCTTAAAGGAGCAAATTTCTTTCCTGGAATGAATAAAAAAAATATATTATGTGGGTTCTACGACTAGGGTTGGTTTTTGTATGAGACAATTTGCTCCACTCATTTTTTAAAAACCAACCCCATTCAAAATAATGCCATTTTTTTTAGTTTTAGTGTGTTATCCAATACATACGCTCTTCTATCTATAAAATACGAAATTATTGGAATCATGAAAAATTTTGACTTCCGGTTTTCGACGTTTTAGAAGCTCTTGAACGCAATTTGACTATACTAGATTAATTTTGACACAATTATTCAAAGTGGTAAAGAAATCATATATAAGTTGTAATTTTCGAAAAGGACGAAAAAGTCCGGGCCAGGATTCGAACCAGGGATCTCTTGGCTGAAGCTGCCAATGCTATACCAACTGAGCAATTCCGGTCAAATCTGGCGGATCTAATTCACCCAGTTAACCTTATTGAATATAGCATCTGGTCTGATATTTGAATCAGCTCAACAGAATAAATTGCGGGAAATGGGAACTCCAGAATATACTATAGATTAATTTTGACACAATTATTCCAATTGCACTGTAAAAAAATTGCGGCAAAATATCCGGTCATTTGACCGTTTTTATTGAAAACGGTTACATAACCGTAATGTAACAGTATTCTGACCATAATATGGGCAATATTATGGACAGAATAGCGTTAAATTACGGTTATGTAACCGTTTTCTATAAAAACGGTCGAATGACTGGATAATTTGCTGCAAATATTTTACAGTGTGGTAAAGAAATCATATATAAGTTGTAATTTTCCCAAATAAAATAATTCCTAAAAGCAATAATATAATTCTTATTGTTTTTTCTGTGAAAAAAAGGGCGCCATTCCACTCTCGGCTGCGAGCTTCGTGCTGCGTCGCTTACATATTCCTATGCTTGAAACACATACCTTTGGCAGTTTTAACTTTGCACTGATGATGAAGCTTCCAGCTGTCTGTCTTTTTACACATATTTACATTCGTTCTATTTTTACGTTGCCCAATTAATTCTTAAATTATTTTATGACACTTTTGAATGTGACTTCTTACATTTCTGCCTTTTTAAGTTCAGGAGAGACAGATTTTAAAAATCTAAACCTTTAACCAAGTCACTTGATTCACTCTTTCACTGGCAATTTGATATCCATGTTACTTTGGGCAATCTGTTAAACTGGATCTATCACTTGAACAGTTTCTAAATTAATAAAATTCATTATATAATATAACAGATGGCATGACATACAATGCTTTGACATTTCAAACTAATGTCTCAGAAAAATGTGGGATACTCCATTCTGGTTTTCAACGCTTCATTTTACAGAATTTAATCAATCATCCTTAAGGTGCAGTTTATTAAATTACAGAGAGTTGACATTTCTTTAGTGACTTATAAAATGCAGCATACTGCAATAATTAAAAAAGTAAATTCTAATTAAAAGTGCAATTCTACAAAAGTAAATTAACGTTATATGTTTTCAGAAATTCAGCTGAGATTTTTTTCACAAATGTGCAGAATAGTTGTTTTTAATAATATCATTATTTAAATAAGTATTTTTGACGAAACATTTTTATCTTACGGATTATTTTTAACATTTTAACCTTAGATCTCAATATCAGTATCTCATAAATGTAATATAATATTCTCCGAAAATTGTAATGTAATTCTATAAAAGTAAAATTACAGAATAATTTTATAGAAATATGGTCGAGACTTTCCATAAATGTCAATAAACGTAAGTAATTATTGTTATTGTTAATTAAATTAGTTTGATTTTGTCGAAATAGTTTTAACTTAAGGACGTTTTGCTCCTTGTACTGCAGAACTGTAGTTAATGTACTGCTAATTACTACTAACATAATGTACTATTAATGATATAATGTAATTCATTAAAAGTATCCATTATATTTGTACTAATTACTACTAATATAATATATAATGTAATTCGTTAAAATTATAAATTTATTATATTTTTACAGAAATTTGGCTGAGATTTTATTTTATAAATCTCAATAAAAGGAAAGATTTTATAATCAATTTTTATTTGAATTATTTTGATTTTTGTTGAAACAATTTTATCTTTAGGATATTTTCTCCTTGTACAAATATAACTCTTATTATTTTTTATGATTTATAAATAATAAAATGATTTTATCACTCACGAAAATTCTACCAACTTCTCTCCATATCATAAATTTTATTGCAAAGATATCATATAAGTTAAAACCAAGTAGTTTACTTTTGAAAATGTGCATCTTTTCTAATAAATATCTTTGAAAAATAAAATGAATTAATAAAAGTTCTGAATAAATTAAATTAAATTAAATTAAATTAGGTTAATTAAATTAAATTATTTAATAAATAAATTAAATCAATTAAAGTTCTGAATAAAGAAAATGTGTGTACAATATTGAGTGAATTGAACTCAATTCAATTACTTAATTGAACTCAGAGTTGAAAATGGTTCAAAATGAATGTCCTTTCTAAAAAATCTTTTCACTGTGATAGAACGCTATTAACAGTGGAAGGAGTTTTACAGTTAAGGCTGTATATGATATCTCGAGAGTGTGAACAAAGTAGATTTAGCATGTTTCTAATAATTTAATTTATTTATAAAACAATATACGAGTTATTACGATTCCAATATCTAATAAATACAATATAATGTACCATTAACAATATATTGTAATTCATTAAAAATAAAAATTCATTATACCGTAATTTCCGGCGTATAATCCGCGGTTCAAACAATTATGTTTTGACCCAGAAATTTGATTTAATAATTGAAGTCAAATATTTACAACGAACTAGTAAGTTACATTATATAAAACAGCATTTCTGGGTCGAAACATAATTGTTTGATCTGTGGAAATTACGGTACTGTTATAGAAAGCTCGCTGAGATTATTTTCATCAATATCAATAAACGTAAAGATTTTATAATAATTATTATTTGAATTTTTTTGGATTTTTGTTGAAACAGATTTATCTTGAGGATATTTTTTCCTTGTACAAATATAACTCTCAATATTTTTTATGATTTATAAATAATAATATGATTTTATCACTCACAAAAACTCTACCAACTTCTCTCCTGATCATAAATTTTATTGCAAGGATATCATATAAGTTAAAACCAAGTAGTTTACTTTTCAAAACTACATCTTTTCTAATAATATTTTTCAAAAATAAAATACTATGGCTATTGATTCTATTATATTACAAGAAAAAATCCAATTAAAATTCTGAATAAAGAAATGGTATGCACAATATGAAGTTTTGCTCAGATTTGAAAATGGTCCAAAATGAATGTCCTTTCTAAACAATCTTTTCACTGTGATAGAACGCTATTAGCAGTGAAAGGAGTTTTACAGTTGAGGCTGCATATGTTATCTCAAGATTGTGAACAAAGTAGATTTAGCATGTTTCTAATCATTTAATTTATTTATAAAACGATATACGAGTTATTACAATTCCAATATCTAATAAATACAATATAATGTGCTACTATTAAAAATATATTGTAATTAATTAAAAATAAAAATTCATTATACCGTAATTTCCGGCGTATAATCCGCGGATCAAACAATATGTTTAGACCCAGAAATTTTATTTAATAATTGAAGTCAAATACTTACAACGATCAAGTATGTTACATTATGTAAAATAAAATTTCTGGGTCGAAACATAATTGTTTTATCCGCGGATTATAGGCCGGAAATTACGGTACTTTTATAGAAATCTCGCTGAGATATTTTTCATAAATGTCAATAAACGGAAAGATTTTATAATAATTATTATTTGAATTATTTTGGATTTTTGTCGAAACAGTTTTTAAGGATATTTTCTTCTTGTACGAATAGAATTCTTAGTATTTTTAATGATTTATAAACAATAATATGATTTTATCACTCACAAGAACTCTACCAACTTCTCTCTAGATCACAAATTTTATTGAAAGATTATCATATAAGTTAAACCTAGTAGTTTATTTTTGAAAACTAAATCTTTTCTAATAATATTTTTCAAAAATAAAATGCTATGGCTATTGATTCTATTATATTACAAGAAAAAATCCAATTAAAATTCTGAATAAAGAAAAGGTATGTACAATATGAAGTTTTGCTCAGATTTGAAAATGGTCCAAAATGAATGTCCTTTCTAAACAATCTTTTCACTGTGATAGAACGCTATTAGCAGTGAAAGGAGTTTTACAGTTAAGGATGCATATGTCATCTCCAGAGTCTGAACGAAGTAGATTTAGCAAGTTTCTAATAATGTAATTTATTTATAAAACGATGTACGAGTTATTACAATTCCAATATTTAATAAAATACAATATAATGTACTGCTAACAGTACATTGTAATTCATTAAAAATAAAAATCCATTCTACTTTTAGCGCAATCCAGCTGAGAGTTTTTTCATAAATGTAACAAAAGTAAAGAATTATTGTTATTGTTGTTTAAATTATTTTGATTTTTGTTGAAACACTTTTAACTTAATTACGTTCTTCTCATTACACCGCAGAATTGTAGCTAATCTACTACTAATATAATGTAGTACAAGTAATATAATGTAATTCATTAAAAATAAAATTCATTTTATTTTTACTAATTACTACTTATATAATGTATATAATATAATTGATTAAACATAATATTATATTTTTATAGAAATCCGGCTGAGATTTATTCATAAATGACCACATATGTAAAAATTTTATAATAATTATTATTTAAATTATTTTTGTTTTTGTTTTGAAGAGTTTCATCTTAAGTGACATCTTTCTCTTTGAACAAGTTGAACTCTAGTTATACAGTACATAATAAAATGTAAAAAAAGTGTAGTAATAATAATGTAATGTGTTTGTGTAAAAATAAAATTACATAACTTTTCATAAATGACAATAACTGTAAATGATTTTATTATTATTATTAGTATTATTATTATTATTATTATTATTATCATCATCATCATCATCATTATTATTATTTGAATTTTTTTCGAAAGGTTTTGATTTTGAAACAGCATCTAATTAAATGTAACGTAATATAGCAATATAATGGAAGTCTATACATATAAAATTAAATTAAAAATCAGACTGATTTTTTTATAAATGTCAATAACCGTAAACAGTTATTATTATTATTAACATTATTATTTGATTTTGATTTATTCCGAAACGGTTTTAACTTTGAAACAAAATCTAATAAAATGCAACATAATGTAGTAATAATATTAGAATGTAAGTCTATAAAAATAAAATTATTCTATATTCTTATAGAAATCTAGCTGGGTTTTTAACCCCTTCGCGACGAGCGTCCTTTACAGAATTTTTAATCTTTTGCCACCGGTTTTTCAAAACAGAAATTTTCGCCTAATTGAATCTCAGAAATGCTGTCATTAAATAAGGCAAAGTTTACAATAAAGAGTTACTGGTGGGAATAATCGAGGATTCTGAGCACCTTATGCGTCACGTATACGTGTCGCTCGTCCCCAAGGGGTTAAAAAATAAACGTTAATAAAGGTAAAGATTTATAATTATTACTATTTAACTTATTTTCGTTTCTGACGAAATAGTTATATATTAAGGACGTTTTTCTCCTTGTACCCGTAAATGTCTAGTTAATAATTCCAGTGCCTAATGAAATGTAACATTATATAGCAATAAGAATATAATGTAATCCAAAAAAAAATTACATTATATTTTTTTATGGAAAATCGGTTGTGATTTTTTTCCTACAAAATTTATTCCACTGAGACATCTTTAAAATATAAATCCAATAACTATAAATAATAGTAATAGTAATAATAATAATATAATACATTTTTTTATTTTAAATTATTTATTTTTTTGTCACAAAAATTTAACTTAGGAGCGTTTTTCACCTTCTAGCCATAGAACTAACTCTAAGTATTCCTTTATCTAATAAAACGTAACATAATGTTGCTACAATTTTGAAATATCACTCTATAAAGTAAATTTTCATTATACTTTTATGAGAATCCGGTAGAGTTTTTTTCACAAATTTTAATAACGAAATGGTTTATAAATATTATTACCGTTTTTACTCATGTATAATGCGCATTCGTGTATAATACACAACTTGTATTTGATAGGAAAAATCAGAAGAAAACTATAACGATGCCCGCATGTACGAAGCTGTCTGAACAGAGTGACTGTGAAAGAGTTTCAAGATATTCCTTGTATGAGAACGATAATTCGGGTCACTTTCCTTTAAAAAAGACCTCCCTGTAGACATCAATTCTTAACAATATGACCCAAAACTGGCCGTTACTTAAAATTATCCCTCCCCTCACTACCGTAGATTTCTAATAAAGAGTTCCCAAATTTAACAAAGCGTAACATAAAATAGTAATAGGGAAAGGTGGCCTAAAATGATCCTAACGGGCAAAACGATCCACATATGTTTTGTTCCAGACAGGTCACGCTATCTACAGGGTAACACGTAAACTAGTTGTGATAATTGAAGAAGAAGCAATGGCGGTATTCAAGCGATCGCAGTATTACACATCTGAATAGAATTCTTTGAAAAATTGGGTTTTATAACATCTGTAATAAGGTAAGCACAACACATACATGTACAGAAATATTACATGTACAAGAATATTACATGTACAAGAATATACATGTAAAAGAATACATGTACAGAAATATTACTTGGTTTACTTAATGGAGTATGTTTTCAGATGTGAATTACACTTATGTATTGTCATAAGTACTTTTATATCCTTTATTTTGCCGATAAAGAACAATTTACAATTATTTTTAAATGAAGGATCATTTTGCCCTTTGGTGAGGGTAAAATGATAAGAGGGTTTAAAATATTATTAAAATATGTTTATAATTCAAAATATAGTGTAAAACATACTAGCAAAGAGCCAAAGATTTAGAACAGTTATGTTATTTTACACGTTTTTCCCTTAAGGGGATCATTTTAGGTCACCTTCCCCTAATATTGTAATGTAATTTTATAAAAAATACATTTACATTTAATTTTTAGGGAAATCCGTCTGAAATTTTTCATAAATGTCAATAAACGTAAAGAATATCATTATTATTATTTTGATATTTTGTCTAAACAGTTTTATCTTAAAATTGTTCTCAAATCCACAAACTGGCTACTTTGTGACACATTTCTCAATTCATTTCTGTTCTCAAACGCATGAAATTGGTAAGTGCTCTTTTTCAGAAATTATGTAAAGAACAGTTTTTTCCAGTTTTCGGTACAGGTAGAAGATCTGTCAGAAAACGTTGTTAAAGTTGGTGTTTTGAACCGAATTTCCCGGCTCTACAGCGCTGGAATGGAAATAACGCAGCCAACATGAGATAATAGTCGCTTATAACTCAAGCTGTAAATAATTTATTGAAAAATGAAAAAAGAATTTCTGTTACAAATTATTTCAATAATAGCACCTGGAAGTGTGCTGCTTTTACGTTTAAGAACCAGTTCGTAAATGTGTCAGAAATTTTCGCGTTGTTGATGATGGAAAATGTTTTTTTTTTGAGAACCGCCTTAAGGCGGTTCTCAAAAAATATTTTCACCCGCTCACCAACGGAATATTTCTGACTCTTTTTTAAACATAAAAGAATGGTACTTGCAGGCGTGATTATTGAAATGATTTATAATCGAACAGTTTTTATCATTTTCCGATAAGTGAATTGCATCTTGAGTAATAAGCCATAATTGTCTTAGGACGGCAGTTTTTTCCCTTTTCTACGCTGTCGCTTCCGAAAATTTGCTTCAAAACGCCTTACTTTGACATGATTTTCGGAAAAATCTTCTATTTTTACCGAAAAACGAAAAAAAAAAACTGTTCAATTGCACAGTTTATGCCAGTTTGATATGTGTGGGAACATAAATAAATTAAAGAATGTGTCAGAGATTAGCCAGTTTGGATTTGAGAACAGCTTTATGGAAGTTTTTCACCATTGTATAGAACTTTAGTTAAGAATTCGAGTATGTGTTTTCACGAACGAGAATTTTGAGACTGTTTAAAAGTAGACTAAAGTTTTTATCGAAATAAATAAATAAATTCTTAATTTTCTTTAATAAATAATAAAATTCAATGTAACCTAATGATAATAAAGTGTAATTCTATATATTTAAAAAAAATAATATTTTTATACAAATCCAGCTGTTTCTTTCTGTCAATAAATGTAAAGCATTACTATTATTATTACTTCATTTTTTGCGAATACATTTTTATGTAAAGTACGTTTATCATCTTGTATCCGTAGAAATATAGTAAACAATTCCAGTATCTGCTTTGCAGAATGTGAACAGTCCAAACGTAGTGCGAAGCAATCCAAAATGAAAAAATCAATTCTTAACTTAGCTTTTTCCACGAAATTTCGATAAATAAATTTGTAGCTTCTTAAGTTAAGGAAAAGAAATTAGTAAAGAATTAACAATTTATTCTATTAATAAAAGCACTCTTTCAATTTCAATCAAAATATTTTGAATTTTTCTATGAAATACCTCCAAGGAGTATCTGCATGCCTGTATATGAAGTGAACTTAAAAACAGGAGCGTCATTTCAGATTTTGCCTTGAGGGGGCGAATGAACATAGCAGTACCAGATTTTTGGCCCACTAGGAACGAACTCATTTTTTCGCATTTATTATTTCGTGCATATTTTCACTGTTATAATTTACTTAAATGCAATTATTAATATATTGGTAAAAATAAATGAAAACATTCAAATAATAATAATAATAATAAAATAAAGAAACAAATATTCATAAAAGAAAGTCTGAAACTAAGAGGGGAGGGGGTAATTGCCCTACCCTGCCCTCCCAAAATGACGCCCCTGCTTCAAAACCCTCTCTACCTCTTGCGGCATTCCATCAGTCTCCATCTCGATTATCATCCTAGTTTTTCTCTACCAACCCTTTGAATAGTGGACATCCACATAAGCGTCCGAATAAGCGAAACAATCGGAATTGGGTTTCTATTTACCCTGCACAAAAATAACTCTGCATCAGTGGTTGCTGGGAGAAGGTGGAGATCTGATCTCTCGGCATCCTTGGCGGGGGAATTTGGCATCCTCTGCGTCATTGGTTGGCGGCCTCCGCTGCTGCCTTCGCGTCCGTGTGCCGAAATCCGCGCGACAGAGTCGTCCTCCTAATTGGATTACGCGGCTGCGGCGGCGGCGTCTTCGGTGTTCGGCATGGCCGCAGGACTCGGCACGTGCGGGACGGCGTACGCGGCCGATACCTGAGTGTTCCAGCTAAGTGAAACTATGAACGGCCGACGGGACCCCAGGAGCTAGCCTCCGGTCAGGGTGTGCAAAGTTTTCTCTTTCGGATCTCGCAGGCGGCAGGGATGTCAAGATGCCTGGGGGGAGGAGAGGACTCGTCGCTCCACAGAACACTTTCCTCGAGAACATCATACGACGATACAACGCCCTGCGTAAGTACACATTATTACTATCAGTACTACCCCAAGTATTATCCTTGAACACAATTCTTAAAGTATAAATTGAAGAATTTTTTTTTTCACCATCGGACCACAAGAGGTGATAGGAAGCGAGCAGTTAGTCTTGATAACATTAACTGAAGCATCTATAAGCAGGTTTCCGTTAATATATATATAAAAAAATAGTCTTAATAGAAAAAGGGAGGATGGAAAATATAGATCTTTCTATGCAGGATTTGTAAATAAAACTACTGTAAATTAAAATAATAAACCTACAGTAAATAATAAAAAAAAATAATAACAGTAAACATCATACGACGATGCAACTCTTTGCGTAAGTTCACATTGTGACTCTCAACATTACTCTTATTAGTCCCACATTCTTTAACGGAAATAAATTAATTTTCTTTAAATAATAATAATAAAAAAAACACATTTTCAAATCAGAACCATCGGGCCACACGATGTGATCGAAAGAGCTGTTTATATATTCATTCCATTACATAAAACAGCGATTAGCAGATTTCCATTAAAAAAATAGTCTACGTTGAAACAGGATGACATAAGATTATTTATTATATAAGAAATGTAAATAATGGCAAATAACTACTGTAAATTAAAGTAATAACAATAATCACCATACGACGATTTAACGTTCTGCATAAGACATATTATTCATCTTAACACATTCCCAGATTAACGCGTACCTTCCTTCAATTATTAAAGACTTCCTTTAAATGAAAAAAAAAAAAAATCCGATGAAAAACCTCGGATCAAAGCAGGGGATGCGAAGTGAGAATAGAATTAGTAAGAAGTATTTTGAATTTACTTATATATACTTATTGCATTAATTAAAACAGCTGTTTGCAGGTTTCTGTGAAAGTTGATAAATAGTCTTCGCTGAAATGGGATGATAATGGCTCTTGCTATGCAGGATTTATAAATAATGACAGATAATTACTGTAAACTAAAATAATAACAATAAAAAAACATCATACGACGGTAAAACGCCCGGAGTAATTACAAATTATTACTCTCTACACATTCCGAATGAGTCTTACATTCCTGACCACAGTTCTTAAATAAATCAATAAAAATAAATTCAAAGGAGAACCAGCGGACCGCAAAATGTGATCGGAAGTAAGCATTTAGTCTTGCTTACATTAATTAAAACAGCTATTAGCAGGCTTCCGTTGAAATATGAAAAATAGTTTTCCTTGAAATAGGATGATAATAGTTCTTGCTATTCAGGATTTGTAAATAATGATAGATACCAATTTTAATAATAATAATAATAATAATAAACATCACACGACGATACAACGCCCTGTTTAAAAACACATTATTCATCTCAACCCATTCCGAAATTAAGACTTTTCTTCGTAAAATTCTTAAAGACTTTCTTTAAATGGAAAAAGTAGATTCAAGGGAGAACCACCAGGCTACAAAAGAGAATTTAGTCTTACTTATATTCTTATTGCATTAATTAAAACAGCTATTAGTAGGCTCCCGTTGAAATATAAAAAATAGTTTTCCTTGAAATTGGATGATAATGGTTCTTGCTATACAGGATTTGTAAATAATGATAGATACCTATTTTAATAATAATAATAATAATAATAATAATAATAATAATAATAATAATAATAATAATAAACATTATGCGATGATACATACGCTTTGCGTAAAAACACATTATTCATCTCAACACATTCCGAAATTAAGAATTTTTTTCTTTAAATTCTTAAAGACTTTCTTTAAATGAAAATAAAGTATTTTCAAGGGAGAACCATCAGACCACAAAATAGCATTTAATCTTTCTTGTATACTTACTGAATTAATTAAAACAGCTATTAGCAGGCTTCCGTTGAAATATGAAAAATAGTATTCGTTGAAATAGGATGATAATGGTTTTTGCTATACAGGATTTGTAAATAATGATAGATACGTATTTTAATAATAATAATAATAATAAACATAATACGTCAGTACTACGATCTGCGTAAATACACGTTATTATCTCAACACATTCCGAAAGAGATCCAGAATCTTAAACATTAGATTGTCTTTAAATGAAAAAAAAAATCGCGTCACTGGACCACAAGAAGTGATCGGAACGGAGAATGCAATTAATAAAAAATATTGTAAATTTCATATCGTAGAAATTGCATTTATAATTTATTTATAAAGAAGGAGGTGTATAACAGTTTAAATATGTCAGTGTAATAATAAGTAGTAATTATTTAAAAAAATTAAAACATATTTCAATAGTGAAACATACTTAAAAATTTCATATACCTGAATGACTGGTTCTTACATGCTATTTATAACAAAAGTGGCTAAAAATAAACGAATAAAAAAGTATAAAAATAAGAATAAATTTAAAACAAGAAGTGTATTGATAGTTTTTAAACCTTCCGGTTGATAAATGACATTGATATGGCTCTAAATTAGTATTTTTTTACTGCTAAAAAATAATAATGCATTTTTATCACACTGTAAGTTACACCAGTCTTTTCTAATAGCTCTGTGACACCTTTTTAGATCAATAAACTCAAAAGAGTCAATTTTTTAAAAACCTAGATCTTTTCTAATACTATCTCATCATAACGCACCATTACACAAATATAAAACAATGATGATTGATTTTATTTATAATAAAAGAAAAATTCCAATTAAAACTCTAAACATTATAAAACTATGCGTAATACTGAATTTTATTAAGAAACTTAGTTCAAACTGAATTTCCTTTCTAAATAATAGCTTCACTGGGATAGAATACCATTAGCAGTGAAATGAGATTTACAGTTAAACTTAGAAGAACTTGCGTGTGGATAAAAAGAAATGCATGTTTCAACATATCACATCTTTCCACAAATATAATGCAACGACGATTGATTCTATTATATTACAAGAAAAAATTAAAATTAAACATATCATTGACATTTATTGGAATATAAATTAATATTATTTATGATTGATGAGAATGCCGTGCGTAAGTACACATATTAATCTAAACACATTCTGAAATATTCCCACATTCTTGAACACAATGCTTAAAAAAATTAACACATTCTTTAAGTGAAAACAAAAATCAAAAGATAACCACCGATACAAAAGAGGTGATCAGAAACTTGAATTTAATATACATTTAATCTTGCTTATATACTTACTGTGTGAATTAAAGCTGCTATAGCAACATTCCGTTTAAAAATACTGTCTTCGTTGAAATAGGGTGCTAATGGTTCTTGCTATGCAGGATTTGTAAATAATGACAGATACTTACTGTAAATTAAAATAATAACAATGATAGTAATAATAATAATAATAAATAGATGAAATACTACCTCAAATACAAATATTTTAATTTATGCTTAAAAAAAGAAGTTTTGTTTTCAATCATTTGACAGTATGATTAAAAAAATTAAAAGAAATTTATTGTGACTCAAATGCTATATGGATGATATTATAGAGTAGTTACTCTCAATAAATCTATAATGTATAAACTAAATAAACATAACTTAAATAACATTAAAAAATATTAATATTAATATGTATGATGAATGGAATTGTTGCAAAAATTCGCATATTCTACTATGTTTACACATGAAAGAGACGTATAGTATATATATATATATTTTGAGTGAAACACCATGGCAGAAAGTACACTTGTATAACATCAGTTTAATCTTTTTGTCCCCTTAAACAGAATTAGTTTAGGTATTAGAATTCAAAATTATAGTTAAATATATATTTAAGCGCGATCCGATGAGAAAAAAAAATATATTTCTTTTGAACTATTGTACTACAATTTCTAAAAATGCAAATGATACCTGGTGCACTGTTTAGTTACAATAGAATTTCACGTCACTAAAAATAAGTGTAATTTTCTATAAAAGCATAAGGGTTAAAGAAAATATGTTGCATAAGATAACAATTAACAAAATTAATTTTGTTGAAAATTAACTAAAAACTAGTTAAAAATGTAAAAAAGAAATCTTAAATATATGCAATTCGCGTTTTATTTTTGATAATACTTTTTTCATTCAAACTAAAATAAAACTTTTAGTATAAATTCATAATTTTCATAGGTTATATATATATAATTAATTTTTTCAGTAGAGCTGAAATTACGCTGGATATTAACGAATATGACAAAATATGTGAATTATCACTTACTACATGGCGTACAGCGTACCGGTTCGATCTCCGGTCTGGATATTTTTCATTCTGTTTTTTGTTTACAATAAGTGATAATTCACATCCCTTGTTATATTTATAGCATAGGTAAACTAAAAGTAAAACTTTGCTTTGATTTCAAAACTAATTTAAACAAGTTGGAAATTGTACGCCAAACGTGACAAATGAGGTGCGTTCGTACTATAGCTAGTTATATAAATATTCAGATCTTGATGATTTTTAATTCTGTGAAATGAAGTATATCGTCTGCAGATTAATTTCTGTAATAAAATAAGTATCTGGATCGCTTGACGATTAAACCTCGGAAGCTCCTATAACAAGAAAGCACCGATTTTTAAAAAAAATTCAAATTTCTTAATAAATATTTTTATTAATATCTTCAAAAGTTTTGATTCGATTTTCATAAAATTTGAAATGTCTTAACAAAATTCTGCAAAGATAATATATCTTAAATTTCAAACCATTCGGTTGGGTAGTTTTTGCGTTGTTATACGCGGACGGACGGACAGACAGACGGGCGGACCAGACGAAGACTATAGGTGCTACGTGTTTATATAATTACGAACGTACCTAAAAAGAAGAAGTTACGTTATTTTTACATCCTAATCAATAGTTAGTTTTCATTTTCAGTAAAAAAAAATCACACTAAGATATTTAAGCTTAAAATGTTTCCTATTGTTAAATATATTAATATGTAAATAACATTAACTTATCAAGTAAGTTTATAATAAACGATTCAAGCTAAAGTAATAATTTTTTCCGATAAGTATCGTTTAAAAGGAATTATAAAACACAAGAATTTTTCATTCTTACTTCTACGATAGATGATGTTGAAACTTCAAAATAATATTGCATTCCAACTGCAAGTTTTGCAAGTGTTTAACAAAATGTTTTATTCCTTATCATTGACTTACTTTTAGATAACATGACAGGTTGTGATGCGTATAAATACATCATAATTTATAATAGAATAAATTAAACAGAAAATAAAATCTTAAAACTCTTGCTCTAATTTTAAAATAAATTAAAAAATAAAATCACGACTATGGACATGGATGACTTTATATATATTATATATTTTAATGTTATTTTAAATATACAAATATGATATTTTTCAGACAAATATTTAATATTTTATGATATTTTAACTGCAACGTTTTTCTTTTTATGAAGGATATTTTATGTAAGAAAATTAATGGTGTCAATAAAGTTTAAAATAAGCATTAATTTAAACTAAAATCAAGGACACCTTCTGAGATTATCCTAATGTTTAAAGATATTATGTGCAAGAAAAATTAATGTGTCTATTAATTTTAAAATAAATAAAAAGGTAAACTAAAATAAAGGAAATGTGTGAGATTGTAATTTAGATAGTGCATACGTTTTACAATTTTGTTTTTACACTACAGATATTTGAACTTCCACATAATGTTACTTCAATCTGAGCTACAAATTTTCATCATGGATTTAAGCATCAATCAAATAAAAAATAAATTTCATAGGTTTTTTAGCGATATATATTTGAACATCTGTTATTTATTTGAAATTTCAATGTCGGAAATATGAAATATATCTGCTGATAAAATAGTTATTGCTCTAAATATTAGTACATCATTTGCGTTAAGCAAGCAATTTTCGCTGCGAATATTTTAATAAAATTGTTTTGGAAATTATACATAAATCTTAGAACTTAGTTTTTAATGAATTAAATAAAACAATTTATATATGAATTTAGTTTTAATATTTTTTTTTCGTACTAAACAAAATCTTTTGCCTTAACTAAGCAATTTTCGCTGAGAGTGTTTCACTCACTGTTTTTTTTTTTTTTTTGAAATTCTGTATAAATCTCAGAACTTAGTTTTTAAACAATTCAGTAGAATAATTTATATCTGAATTTAGTTTTAATATTTTCTCGTAGTAAAGAAAATCTTTAAATATTAATACATCCTTTGAGTTCGCGACCCTTTATTAACTTATTTGGAAATTATGCATAAATTATATATAAATAGAACATTGTTACTTTTTAAAATCTATTAAACAATTTATATCTGAATTTACTTAAAAATTTTCTTACTAAAGGACATTAAAATTTCGCATTATGATATAATTTTAAGCGTTATATAAAATGTTTTTAATGCAATTTATTTCCGAAATATTGCGAATTAAGAATAAGTAGTTTTTAAATCATTTATCTCTCCCTCTCTTTCTCTCTTTTGTGAGTTTAACTGAATTACGTGGAGATAATTTGCATGTATTTTTATATAAATAACTTCACATTGATTTAAACATTCGTCCCACTCAGAAATTCATGTGCTTATTAGGAGAGTCATGAGATTTGAACTTCAAAAATCACAACTTATCAAAATTAACTTATCAAAAATCATACTTATAATAACGTTACCAACGTAATAAATACTTCTTGTTTGCTTATCAGGACTAACTAAATTAAGTGTAAATGATTTGTGTTTTAATATAAATAGCATCACACTCCTTTAACCCTTTAACGGACATTGGTTTCCCTACGAAACCACAAAACTTTAATTACGAAATTCAACAATGACAGCAGAATTTTAATAGAAATGTTTTCTATTTATTACATATGTGAATATCGCCTTTTTTAATATATACAAATAAATTTGTTCATAATTTCCGGTGTCAGTCATTTATTTAAACTTTTTAGCAATTGAAATTCTTTATCGTTAAAGGGTTAAACTATCGTTTCACTCAAGGAATTTTACCTTTATAAAGACTAAAAGTTTTACACAGAATTAATGTTTTAAAATACAAGCTATACTTATCATAACTTACCCATTTGAAAACTTTTTGTTTGTTTATCAGGATTAACTGAATTGCGTGGAGATGATTGGTGTTTTAATATAAATAGAATCACACTCCTTTAAACTATTGTTTGACCCAAAGAATTTTACGTTTATAAAAACTAACAGTTTTACGCAGAATTAATATATTTTAAAATACAAGCTATACTTATCATAACTTACCCATTTGAAAACTCCTTGTTTGTTTTATCAGGATTAACTGAATTGCGTGGAGATGATTGGTGTTTTAATATAAATAGAATCACACTCCTTTAAACTATTGTTTGACCCAAAGAATTTTACGTTTATAAAAACTAACAGTTTTACGCAGAATTAATACATTTTAAAATACAAGCTATACTTATCATAACTTACCCATTTGAAAAATCCTTGTTTGTTTTATCAGGATTAACTGAATTGCGTAGAGATGATTGGTGTTTTAATATAAATAGAATCACACTCCTTTAAACTATCGTTTCGCTCAAAGAATTTTATGATTATCAGGAATAATAGATTTACACAGAATTGATTTGTTTTAAAATACAAGCAATACTTATCTTAACTTACCCTTTTAACCGACCATTAATTGCTTATCAGGATTACCTGAATTAAATGAAAGTGATTTCCCTATTTCACCAAAATTTTTTATGACAGCAGAAAATGATAGAAGCCGCTGATAATATAACTAGGACTCAGTAAATTAAGAACAAACTTTCAAATTTGCTTAAAATGTTCGACTAAAAAGATGAAATTTAAAATTTGATAAATTTCTTGATTAATATATATTTTTTATAAACACCGAAAGTTTAGTCTTTTTGTTCGACTAAAAAGATGAAATTTAAAATTTGATAAATTTCTTGATTAATATATATTTTTTTATAAACACCGAAAGTTTAGTCTTTTTGTTTATCAGATTATGTTATATTTTTATAGATTTTTCAAATAATATTTTCCTTACTTAAATTAAAATAATAGATTTCGGTTATAGCTTGAATAAATATAAATGTCTGGGAATATACTAGTAAAAGAAAAAAAAGCGTTTCAAATTTGCTTAAAAGATTTGATCAAATCAAATTTGATCAAAGGTGAAATTTGTTGCTTATTCACTTTGATAAACATCGAAATTTAATTATTTTGTTAATCTGAGAAAGATATGTAACATATTTGCTTTTTTATATTTCTGACATATTGTTTTCCTGACTTAAGTTAATTACCTAAAAATGATAGATTTTGGTGATATTATAACAAGAATTTCGCGTATTAAGAGAAAACATTTTTAATTTGCTTTAAATATTTGATTACAAATGATCAAACGGCAAATTTGTTAAATTTGTTTTATCATCATTTTGAGAAAAATCGAAATTTGAGTGTCTTCGCTCATCTGAGAAAGATATATTGTAGTTTTGAAGCGTATAATTTTCCCTACTTAAGTTAATTAAAAAATGTAGATATTTTAACCCATATTTAAAACGTTACAACATAGTTGAAAAGTTTTTATGAATTCGGTTTGTCTGTCCACACTCTAACTCGCGTAAATATATTCAGATTTCCAAGTAATTAATACATGTTATTGCTTTTTACCATGGCATGTTTGGTACTGAAAATGATTTGCGTATCATTTATAGTTCGTTTACAGAGCACTCAAAAGAATTCCATTACATTATGGTCTATGAAAAGCGTAGCATTTATAGTTCGTTTACAGAGCACTCAAAAGAATTCCATTACATTATGGTCTATGAAAAGCGTAGCATTTATAGTTCGTTTGCAGAGCACTCAAAAGAATTCCATTACATTATGGTCTATGAAGTGCGTAGCATTTATAGTTCGTTTACAGAGCACTCAAAAGAATTCCATTACATTATGGTCTATGAAAAGTGTAGCATTTATAGTTCGTTTGCAGAGCACTCAGAAGAATTCCATTACATTATGGTCTATGTAGAAAAATCTTTTGCAATGTATTTTACTGATGTTATACTATTTCAAACATATTGAAACTGATATACATCACTTAGGTGGACTACAATATGCTTACTATATAGAATATCGGGTCAGAGGAATTTACAGGGACACACAAAATAATTCCGTTACAGTACGGTCTATGAGCGATAATTATTGAAAGTGTACTTTCAATTTTGGTATGTGTTTCTAAATTGAACAAATCTTTTGCATATTACTTGGTGTGTATAAATTTTATAGATCATATACAGAGTTGCACAAAAAAATTCGAGTACATTTCCGCTTAATGACGGAAATTGCTAACGGTAATTTTCCACTTTGTTACTCGTTAGCTAACTGAGCTAGATTTTGGGCATACTATGTAATATTATATATACAAATCTATAGATCATATACAGTGCTGCATAAAATAATTCGGATATTTTTCTGACTATACATGGTATTTGCTGAAATTTTGTTTTCAGATGTGTTATGCGTTTTCCAATTTGTTTGCTTAGAGAACGCACAATTTGTTTACTTAGAGATTGGCAGAGCTAGTTGAGCTTAAACCGAAAGGTAGGCCTCCCCGCCCGGTTTGACTTTGACCTAGTTTACTTAGAGATAATCTTTCACCTTATTTAATAGTTAGAGTATTCTTAATTTGTTGGAAAGTGTTTCATATTCTATGCTTGACGCTTTTTCTTTCTTTTGTATTATTTTTCGTTATTCTTCAAAAAAAAAATTATCGTAAATTTTCTAAAAATGTTGTTTATCTAAATATACTGACAGTTTTTAAATTAATATTTCAGACAGTAATTTAATTTTATTATGTATAGAAATTTAATGTTTTGCGCAATATTCTTTAGATACGAACACTCCTATCTTTACAGGTAACAGCAAAAATTTTAGATATTTGTAAAATGAAAAAAAAAAGGAAAATTGACAAAAATGTTTAATTATAGTTTAAATATGAGAGCTATAGAAGAGACAAAACTGTCCAAACAGATGAATGAAAATATTTTTTCTTAGAAAAATAGGTAATGATTGAAAACACTGTATTAACCCTTTCGGGGTCCGAATTTTTTTTTTACGATTTGGGGAAAAAATTCTTCTACGTTAATAATATTAAAAATAACTGTCCAAATCACTAAAGTTAATGTTTACTGAAATTTAACAAATATTTCATTTATAGAAATCTAACAAATATGTCATTTACAGAAATCTAACAAATATAGTTATTTTGCGTACATTTTTTATGACTATAGGCTAAGGAAAATTTTTTGAAAACGTTTGGAAAATGCGATGTTACAACATAATTAAGCAAACATAACAACTTTCTAGTATTTTTAAGTTTTATCACAAAGTAGCCCCTATTTTACATTTAAAGAGTTAAACATATGTTTGAAATAAATTCTCAATTCTAAATCTTTCAATTCTGAAATACCAGAAATATATATATAATAATATCAGAATATTGAAACATGAACATACTCAAAACTGAGCACACAGAGGTCAGTTCATATTCATTTTTGAAACATAGATATACTCAAAAATGAGCACATAGAAGTCAATTCATACTCATTTTTGAAACATGGACATACTCAAATATGAGCACATGATGTTTTATTCTTGAGTGTGTGCATGTTTTCAGAAATGAGTATATACATGTTTTGAACTTGAATAACTTTGATTCGGAGCCATTTTGACTATGCGACATACTCAGATTTGAGTATTTTTTGCTCAGTTTTGAAAATGTCGTTTTTAGAGTGTGCGTACTATTTGTATGACAGTAGGCTAAGGAATAATTTGTGAAGACGTTTGGAAAATGCAGTGTTATAACATGATTAAGTAGACATAACAACTTTAATTTTATGTTTTATCACAAATTATACGTTTGGAAAAATAGCACCTATTTTAAATTTAAAGAGTGAAACATATGTTTGAAATAAAATAATCACCAACAGTGTAAAGAGAATTAAGCAAATTTTAATTTAATTTATTATTACTAAATGCTGCAGCATAAATGAAGTCCTAATAATAAATGTATAGACATATACTATTATTACTATATGCAGATAATAACAAAAATATTTATTAAGGAAAAAAAAATACTGAATGAAAAGATGTACTATTAATAGGACGCCAGATCCAAAAGGGTTAAAGAAAAAAGTTCGATCTCAAAGATCTCGAGATCCTTCCAATCATCAACAGATCATTTATTCCCAGAAAAAAATTAAAATTTTATTTATCCGAAAGACTTGCTTTTATAATTCATTTATAAAGTAAGAGATATATAATAGTATAAATATCAAAATATAATACAAAATAGTTATTATTTCAAAAATTTCAAACATCTTTTGATGGTCAAACATGCTTCAAAATTTTATATATATGAAAGACTTGCTTTTATAATTCATTTATAAAGAAAGAGATATATAATAGTATAAATATCAAAATATAATACAAAATAGTTATTATTTCAAAATTTTCAAGCATCTTTTGATGGTCAAACATGCTTCAAAATTTTATATATCTCAAAGACTTGCTTTTATAATTCATTTATAGAGAAAGAGATGTATAATAGTATAAATGTCAAAATATAATACAAAATAGTTATTATTTCAGAATTTTCAAACATCTTTTGATGGTCAAACATGCTTCAAAATTTTATATATCTGAAAGACTTGCTTTTATAATTAATTTATAAAGAAAGAGATATATAATAGTATAAATATCAAAATATAATACAAAATAGTTATTATTTCAAAATTTTCAAACATCTTTTGATGGTCAAACATGCTTCAAAATTTTATATATCTCAAAGACTTGCTTTTATAATTCATTTATAGAGAAAGAGATGTATAATAGTATAAATGTCAAAATATAATACAAAATAGTTATTATTTCAGAATTTTCAAACATCTTTTGATGGTCAAACATGCTTCAAAATTTTATATATCTGAAAGACTTGCTTTTATAATTCATTTATAAAGAAAGAGATATATAATAGTATAAATATCAAAATATAATACAAAATAGTTATTATTTCAAAATTTTCAAGCATCTTTTGATGGTCAAACACGCTTCAAAATTTTATATATCTGAAAGACTTGCTTTTATAATTCATTTATAGAGAAAGAGATGTATAATAGTATAAATGTCAAAATATAATACAAAATAGTTATTATTTCAAAATTTTCAAACATCTTTTGATGGTCAAACACGCTTCAAAATTTCATATTTCAGAATGACTAGTTCTTAAATTTTGTATTTATAAGAAAAGTGACTATAATAAATAAGAACACACAAATATCATTAGAATAGTATGATAAAAATAAAAAATAAAAGAAGTGTATAAATAGTTTTTAAACCTTCCGACTTATAGATAATATTTATTTTAATATAAATTAAGTATTATTTATGAATTATATATTATTTATTTACAAATATTAATATAATTTTATCACCAAAAAAAATTATACCAACTTCATTCTATATTATAAATTTTATTGTAAGGAAAAATCTCGCAAATTGCCAGAAAAAAACTGTCAATTTTGGAGCCAGTGGAAAGCTGTTGAATTTACAGAAAATATCTGTATATTTTCATTAAAACAGTTTTTTTCTGTAAAAATACAGATTTTTTCTGTAAAAATGACAAAATCTACATTTTTTTACAGGAAGAAACTGTTTTTCTTTAAACAGTTTTTTTCTGTCAAAATTACAGATTTTTTTTTACAGTGAGATAAATTAAAATCAAGTAGTTCACCTATGAAAACTGCGCCTTTTCTAATAGAACTTTTTGAAAATAAAATGCTACGGCTATAGATTTTATTATATTAGAGGAAACAAATTGTAAAGTAATAGAATCAGTATCCGTTGCTAATAGAAATTCAATTAAAATTCTGAATAAAGAAAAAAGTATGTACGATATGGAGTTTTATTCAGAATTCAGAATGTTCCAAAATGAATGTCATTTCTAAACAATCTTTTCACTGTGATAGAACGGTATTAGCAGTGAAAGGAGTTTTACAGTTAAGGCTGCGTATGTCATTTCGAGAGCGTGAACGAAGTAGATTAAAAAATGTTTCTAATCATGTAATTTATTTATAAAAAGATACGAGGGTTTTTAATCATTTAAAAATATATTTAAACTTATATATAACACAAAAAATACTTGCTATATACATAATTTTATTTAATATGAGTGAAGATTCAATTACTTCTGTTGAAATATTTATCCCTATAACTCAGTAAGATACACTTTTCTAAAAGTGTCTAAAAGTGTATTACAGAAAACTTCTTCATATTTAACATGAAAGTCGAAAATATATTATTTAATGATTATTAAGAAGATTATTTTTGTCAAAAAATAAATAGTCACTGAAACATTCAGTAAATCATAAAAAGAAATACAGTCCGGAATATCTTCTGCAATAGTACATCTACATTCATAATTTAGATAGTTTCAAACAAATATATCAGTTATAATATAAGAGGTAAACGTTTCAGTTCTATAACATTAATAGTTTTTTAAACAATAACGAAAAATCATGCGTCAGGCATAGAACATGGGACACTTTCCAACAGAATCAGAATACCGTAATAAAAGTTCACGGTTTACTAAGGTGAAAGATAATGCCTAAATAAACAAGGCCAATGTCAAACCGGGCGGGGAGGCTTACCTTACGGCCTAAGCTCAACTAGCCCCGCCCATATCTAAATAAACAATTTGGAAAACGCATAGCACAATTAAAAACACAATTTCAACAATTACCATCAATAGTCGAAAAAATATCCGAATTCTTTTGTGCAGCCTTATCTATAGGTTTGTATGTATACTACATAGTATGCTAAAATTTAGTTCAGGTAGGCAACGAATAACGCAGTTGAAAATTACCATTCAGCGATTTTCGTCGATAAACGGAAATGTACTTGATATCTTATGGGAAGCCCTGTATATGGTCCATAGAATTTATACATACCAAGTAATATGGAAGAAATGTGTTAAATTTAAACAAGAATGAAAAATCATGCGTCAAGCATAGATTACGTAACACTTTCCAACGCATCCAAAATAATTTTACGAATCATTGCCGTTTAATAAGCTGAAAGATAACATCTAAGTAAAAAATTAGGAAAACGCATAACATATTTAAAAACGTAATTTCAGGAATTTCCAACATATATTTCCAACATATACAATATTCGGAAAAATATCCGAATACTTTTATTCAGCCCTGTATATGATTTATAGATTTGTATATATACTACATAGGATGCTAAATTTTAGTTTAGTTAGGAAACGCGTAGCACAGTTTAAAATTCTCCTGCTGGAATTTCTTTCAATAAACAGAAATGTGTTCGCGAACTTTTGTGCTGCCCTGTATATGAAATACAGAATTTATACACACCAAGTAATAGACAAAAAGTGAGTTAAATTTAAAATCGCGTTCAGCAACTTAAAACGCACTTCCAGGAATAGTTAATTGTTAACAGACAGTAGAGAATTCTTTTGTGTGTCCCTGTAAATGAATGATGATTGCTATACACACAATATTCTGTGGTAAGCCTCTTGTAATGCACCTTAGTGATATATATAAATTTCAATGCGTTTAAAATAGTGAAATATTATTTAATTAAACCGCAAACGATTTTTCTCCATAGACGTAATGTAACGAAATTCTTTTGACTGTCCTTGTAAAGTAACTATAAGTGCTATACACACCCTATTCTATATTAAGCTTCTTGTAATGCACCTTAGTTATATATATCAATTACAATGTGTTTGAAATTCTGTAACATCATTAAAATAAACGCAAATGATTTTTCCCCATAGACCGTAATGTAACGGAATTCTTTTGAGTGTTCCTGTAAAAGAACTATAAGTGCTACACACTTCAGTTGAAATAGGGAACATGCTATAGATAACGAGAATAACATATAAAAATGCAGCGCAATCCGAACATATTTACGGGAGTTAGAGCACGAACAGACGGCAGACGGCCAGACAAACCGAAGTCATAAACACTTTTCAACTTCGTTGGAAAGTGTTAAAAACGCACTTTTAGCAATTATTGTTCATAGACAGTACTGTAACCGAATACTTTTGTGTGTCCCTGTAAATGAACGATGAATGCTATGACACCATATTCTATAGTAAACATCTTGTCGTGCGCATCAGTGATATATATCAAGTTCAAAATGTTTTAAGTATTGTAATATCATTAAAAGCACCACAAAGATTTTTCCTTATAGACCGTTATGTAACGTCATTCTTTTGAGTGCCCCTGTAAACGAACTATAAATGATACACACTTTATTTTCAATATCGAACATGCCATAGTAACCTTCAATAATAAATTTCAATTTAATGGCACTCCGAGTATATTTACGCGAGTTAGAGCATGGACAGTCAGACGGCAGACAGACAGACAAACCGAAGTCATAAACACTTGTCAACTATGGAAAGTGTTTAAAAGTGTAGCTAAATATTTAAAAATGCCTTGAGAGAAATACTGGTACAAATATTTGCACACAAATTCTGACATTGTACGTTTACGAAATTAAAGACTCCATTTTAGGGATTTATATATTGTGAAACTATATAAATTATATATTATTTTTGGAATTGTATTTTTTTAACGCAAAATTGAAAACTCGGAAAGTAAAAGTACTTTATAGTTTCCGTGTCTTTAAAGTTAAAAGAACTTGTGCATAGAAAAAAAAAAGTGGTCGCATTTAAAATATGTTATTTACCGTATTTGATGATGCTCTTTCAATAAAAATTTTCTATTTTTTGTATATTTCTTCCTTTAAAAACCTATTATAATACATCTCAGTGCTATTAACATCGAATGATTTACCCATTTGGGTTTTAAAAACATTTAAAATTTCTTATTTGCAATATTTTATGAATGGTTATTAAGTTATTAAGATTTGATGACGCTCTTTCAATAAAAATTCACTATTTTTTTTTCTTCGTTTTCCTTCTGAAACCTATTATAATGCATCTCAGTACTATTTACATAGAATGTTTTCCACATATGGGTTTTAAAAACATTTAAAATACATTAATTACCATATTTTATGAATGGTTAATGATAATTAAGATTTTATGACGGGCATTCATTAAAAATTCTCTATTTTTTTTAATTTGTTTTACTTGAGAAACCTTATTATAATACATCTCAGTACTATTTAAATATAGTATTTTCCCCCATTTGGGTTTTAAAAGCATTTAAAATATTTTATTTACCATATTTTATGAATGGTTAATGATAAGATTTCATGACGCGCTTTCAATAAAAATTCTCTATTTTTTGTATTTGTTTTCCTTAAGAAACCTTATTATAATGCATCTTAGTACTATTTACATAAAATGTTTTACCCATATGGGTTTTACAAACATTTAAAATATTTTACTTACCATATTTTATGAATGGTTAATGATAATTAAGATTTTATGACGCTCTTTCAAAAAAATTTCTCTATTTTTTGTTTTATTTTCCTTCAGAAACCTCTTAAAATGCATCTCAGTGCTATTTACATGTAATTTTTTTCCCATTTGGGTTTTAAAAACATTTAAAATATTTTATTTACCCTATTTTATGAATGGTTAATGATAGTTAAGATTTTATGACGCGCTTTCATTAAAAGTTCTCTATTTTTTGTATTTGTTTTCCTCGATAAACCTATTATAATACATCTCAGTACTATTTACATAGAATTTTTTCCCCATTTGGGTTTTAAAAGCATTTAAAATATTTTATTTACCATATTTTATTTATGGTTAATGATAAGAGTTTATGACGCGCTTCCAATAAAAATTCTCTATTTTTTGTATTTGTTTTCCTTAAGAAACCTTATTATAATGCATCTTAGTACTATTTACATAAAATGTTTTACCCATTTTGGTTTTACAAACATTTAAAATATCTTACCATATTTTATGAATGGTTAATGATAATTAAGATTTTATGACGCTCTTTCACAAGAAGAATCGCTATTTTTTGTAATTATTTTCCTTCAGAAAACTATTAGAATGCATCTTAGTGCTATTTACATATGTTTTACCCATTTGGGTTTTAAAAACATTTAAAATATTTTATTTACAATATTTTATGAATGGTTAATGATAATTAAGATTTTATGACGCGCTTTCATTAAAAGTTCTCTATTTTTTGTATTTGTTTTCCTCGATAAACCTATTATAATACATCTCATTACTATTTACATAGAATTTTTTCCCCATTTGGGTTTTAAAAGCATTTAAAATATTTTATTTACCATATTTTATTTATGGTTAATGATAAGAGTTTATGACACGCTTCCAATAAAAATTCTCTATTTTTTGTATTTGTTTTCCTGGAGAAACCTTATTATAATACATCTCAGTACTATTTATAAAAAATGTTTTACCCATTTTGGTTTTACAAACATTTAAAATATCTTACCATATTTTATGAATGGTTAATGATAATTAAGATTTTATGACGCTCTTTCACAAGAAGAATCGCTATTTTTTGTAATTATTTTCCTTCAGAAAACTATTAGAATGCATCTCAGTGCTATTTACATATGTTTTACCCATTTGGGTTTTAAAAACATTTAAAATATTTTATTTACAATATTTTATGAATGGTTAATGATAATTAAGATTTTATGACGCGCTTTCATTAAAAGTTCTCTATTTTTTGTATTTGTTTTCCTCGATAAACCTATTATAATACATCTCAGTACTATTTACATAGAATTTCCCCCCCATTTGGGTTTTAAAAGCATTTAAAATATTTTATTTACCATATTTTATTTATGGTTAATGATAAGAGTTTATGACGCGCTTCCAATAAAAATTCTCTATTTTTTGTATTTGTTTTCCTTGAGAAACCTTATTATAATTCATCTCAGTACTATTTATAAAAAAGTTTTACCCATTTTGGTTTTACAAACATTTAAAATATATTACCATATTTTATGAATGGTTAATGATAATTAAGATTTTATGACGCTCTTTCACAAGAAGAATCGCTATTTTTTGTAATTATTTTCCTTCAGAAACCTATTAGAATGCATCTCAGTGCTATTTACATATGTTTTACCCATTTGGGTTTTAAAAACATTTAAAATATTTTATTTACAATATTTTATGAATGGTTAATGATAATTAAGAAATTATGACAGGCTTTCAATAAAAAATCTCTATTTTTGTATTTGTTTTCCTCGAGAAACCTTATTATAATACCTCTCAGTACTATTTACATATAGTATTTCCCCATTTGGGTTTTAAAAGTATTTAAAATATTTTATTTACCATATTTTATGAAAGGTTAATGATAATTAAGATTTTATGACGCGCTTTCAATAAAAATTCTCTATTTTTTGTATGTTTTCCTTGAGAAATCTTATTATAATACATCTCAGTACTATTTACATAAAATGTCATACCCATTTGTGTTTTACAAACATTTAGTATATCTTACCTACCATATTTATTAATGGTTAATGATAATTAAGATTTTATGACTCTCTTTCAAAAATCTCTATTTTTTTGTATTTATTTTCCTTCAGAAACCTATTAAAATGTATCTGAGTATTATTTACATATAATGTTTTCCCCATTTGGGTTTTAAAAACCTTTAAAATATTTTATTTACCCTATTTTATGGATGGTTAATGATAATTAAGATTTTATGACGCGCTTTCAATAAAAGTTCTTTATTTTTTCTATTTGTTTTCTTCGATAAATCTATTATAATACATCTCAGTACTATTTACATAGAATTTGTTCCCCATTTGGGTTTTAAAAGCATTTAAAATATTTTATTTACCATATTTTATGAAAGTTTAATGATAAGAGTTTATGACGCGCTTCCAATAAAAATTCTCTATTTTTTGTATTTGTTTTCTTTTAGAAACATATTCTAGTACATCTTTGTAATATTTACATAGAATGTTTTCCCCGTTTGGGTTTTAAAAACATTTCTTCTGATTTTGTTTCTCATTTTCACTTTAAAAAAATCATATACTTACTTAAAGTTTTAGATGCAAAACTAACTCAATTATTGAATATATTTCAGGAATGAAATGAATTTAAACATTGTGAAAATATAATTATACTTAAGTTCTGCGAGATAATAAATTCTTAAGAGATAAATGAAACTGTCTTTTTAAAAACGCGATGAGACATTACATAATAGTCTTACATAATAGAGACGCTGGTTTTTATAATTTATGTATGAAAATGTAGGTGTATAATAAGTATAAATGAAATTATTTTAAGTACATAATAGTATAATAATATAATTATCGTTATAACGACATACTTAAACGCATTTCAACATATGTTGCTGAAAGACTGGTTTTTAATTTTCTTAAAACAAAAAGCTGTTTATAAAAAAAATTAATAGATAAAAATAAATGTAAGAATAAGAATTCGGTGTAATTTATTAAACCAAATTAAATTTATAAAGATTCCGTTAAATAAATTTATAACATCACTATTCTGTTTACAAAGAAAAAAGACCAGACCGACAAGGGTCGGTCAACTAACTAACAAACTGGTACCACGTTTCTTTCATTTGTATACGAGCCTGGAAATAACAATTTATAGGCTTGGTTCATGATTCTGCAGTAAAAAATAAAGCCTGGGATCTTCAAAGTTCAGGATCAATCCAACACAATGCTGAAAAACAAAAGTAAGCCTGCGCCCGGTCCAAACCTAATGAATCTACCGAGCTTAATAAAAAAAAAATGCCTGGAGCCTGACCCGCAGACTCAAGCTTTTGGTCTAGCCCGGGCCCTTAATTACCTCTAAAACAATGGTTTACCTAGGGTCGAAGGAAGTAGAGAAAGAACTTGCAAATTGGGTTAGGAATTCGCGCCTGAAGAGAGATTTTTAACCCAACATTTATCGCGTGTTAAGCGGGATCGCGTAATAACCGTTCGCGTATTAAACGTGATATTTTTGCATTAGTCTGGTGGGTAATGTTTAAGGGACCGGAAAAAATCGCCTTTTAACCGTGTGCATATTAACCCAATCCGACTGTATATATTATTATTATTATTATTATTATTATTATTATTATTATTATTGTTATTATTATTATTATTTCCGGCAGGATTAATAACTTGCCGGAAATACATCTACCATCATAAATATTTTTACTGCTAAAAGCCAACAACCTGATCTTATGTATTTAATAAATGTATACTAATTTACTGTGATGTATTTTTTAAAAGATGTTACGTATTTAATAATAGATTAATAAATTACTGTTTTGAATACGATTAGCGATTGACAACGATACATGATCTCTCTTCCTGACTCGAATAATATGTAAATACCAAAGTGTTTGAGAAAATACGTAATTTAACTTAAATTCTATCAAGATTAGGGATAATAGAAGATTAAAAAAAGATAATAACAATTTAAAAGCTTTACCTCAATCAATTAAAAAATGTGTATTCTTTTAAAATTAGTATTAGTTTAAAATTACAGTAGGTAATTATTATTAAAATATTTCAAGGAATATATAACAATATATCGTACACATCCATTTATTTAAAGTATTTAGTTAAAAGATGTTTTCTTGTAAATTTCATTTAAAAATTATCTTTTTTCTGTATGCATATTCAGTTTATTGGCTAAATTTAATCATTTACTATCATATATATATGGTTGAACAACAATGGTTGAATATAATATAGTTATGAATAAAAAAATAAAATATTTTCTGAAAGATTTTTTTCAACGAACTGCTCTTAAAAACAAATTTTTGTGAAACTAAAAACGAAAAATGATGCATCAGGCATCGACTAACAGGACATTATGAAAAAAATTCATTTTTTTTTCTGGAATGAAATAGATATCTAAATAAACATCTTTAAAAAAAAACCTCAGTAAAAATCTATATTTAGCAATGGCTGTCCATATACGGAAATGTCCAAATGTCCATATAATCCATATGTGAAAAGTCTTTCGTGTAGCCCTGAATACCATCTATAAAATTTATACACACCTCCCAATAACTCAAAATTAGACCAGTTTAAAAAATGCATACCACAGAGGAAAACGTACTAGTAAGTATCCATCTTAGCCAGTCTTTTAACCGAATCCTTTTGTGTGTATTAACGATAAATACTGTGCAATCTATAATTTATTGTGATTTGTAACTATAAATACTATGCAATCTATAATTTATTGTGATTTGCAACGATAAATACTATGCAATCTATAATTTATTGTGATTTATAACGATAAATACTATGCAATCTATAATATATAGAATATATGTAGTGCACTTCAGTGATTTCTTTATGTTTGAAGTATCATCTACTCTATTAAAATTCGTGCGCGTATCTATCTATGTAACCTCAAAAACTCGGAAACCACAGGGCACAGGGTTATACGAAATATCTCACACGGGTTGCTGGATTTAAGAAATTTTCCGTTTATTCCACGAAATTTTACGACTTCCACTCAAAAAATAGAAAGTTTCCTTCAAAAGACAGACATTTTACATAAAATCACCCGTATATATACGATTTTTTTTTTTACAGTATGCGTTTTCAATAATACAGGGTGCGTCAGAAAAATGTATGTATGTACACAGTTTGAATGATTATAACTCCAGTTTTTATTCACATATAATTAATTTTTAAATTGCAAAACAATCTACATAGAATGTATAACTTTTCCTTCTACGGCAGACGTTCAAAATAATTATCGTTCTGGTCAATACACTGCTTATGACGGTGAACTATTGATTCACAAACTTCAACAAAAATTTCATTTGGTGTTGTGGCACCTGCTGAATTCTTGCTGAATTGCGGTTACGGAACGTTGTCTATGAATATCCGTTCGTTTTAAACCTATCTTTTATCCGATGAACTGCACACAGAAAAAAATTGCTGTAAAATTACGGGCAGAGGCCGGCAGCAGAGATTCCAGTCATACCCCGTAAAAAAATAAATCCATGCCCATCATTTTGTGCAGCCCGTAATTTTACAGGGCAAAGTAATACAGCATTATAATGCACAGGATGTAATGCACTTTAAAACACAATAACACTTTACTTACTGTTCCGTAGCACGTAGCACGTTAGATAATCATCACAGAATAGCTTTTTTTGGCGGGTTAAAATTTTCGAAACACGAGCAAAATGAAGGGTTACACCCTACTTTTAAAAAAGATGCCAGGATACAATTAAGTAATTTTACACAAAAATCAGCAAAATTTCATAAATGTCAGTTGACACGTTTACAATAGTGCTCCCTATTAAACGTTTATACGAGTACACATATAATACGTATTATACGGGGTACAAGTTTTGGATATGTATGATACGACCAAGGCGGTGATACGTTATTATACGAATAGTATATAGGGTACAGCGTATACACGGAAACCCCAACGGTCGTATAAACGTTTAAGCGGTTTTCGATCATTGCGTGAGAAAAGATGCTTTTCTCCTGCTGGTCTGCGGATCAGGGACACTGAGAAACACCCGCTAGAGGCCTGCATTCTCGCGGTTTACCGGGGCCATTTGGTATTAAAAGTAAATACGTATACTTGATTTATACCTTTAACCGATATACACCTATACGTATAGGGATACGTTTAAAAGTATCGTTTAAGGTATACGTACTTCATACCGGCGCATTATACATATATACGTATATCGGTTGAACGTATAACTGAAATACGTATCGCGTCGGGAGTACCAGTTTACACACTGGCTCTAAATTTAGTAAGTTTTATTACAGGATTTGTAAGCCTCACAGGATTCAGGGGATTTGAATACGAGATTTTTTGTGAAGTAATGATTGCCATATTTAAATACAGTAAATAAGGCAAATATTACTTTACGAAAAATATAGTACGAATTCTGTATTATTAAAATTTTACATTCCATTGTCGAGTGCGAAATGATAACTCTTTGGTTTATGAATGGAAAAATAATATGGAATAATATAAAATCACAGGTATTCAGTGCGGATCAAATTATATTTATTAATGCATAAGTAATATTATACGTATTCAATTTAATATCAAACTATACGTGTTGTGACAACTTCCTGCAAAGAAAATGCAGTTTTATTTTATTATATTATAGAAAATAATTTAAAGGGGCGTCAAGAATTGGCAAAATCAGCTGATATTCATGTATATTTTCTCGGCAATTACTGAAGCGATTTCAATATACTCTTTTAATAGTTTTGGCACTAGGCAAGCTATAAAATAATATTTTTGGCAAAAATAAAATAAAAAAGCAAGAGAAGTGTTAATTTACCAAAAAAGGCCTACATTTCTTTTGTTTTCGAAATTGTGTAGTTATTGTATTTTTTATTTTAAATTATTTTAAAATGCAATAGCTATATTAATTTATAAAAAGAAATGACCTAGATTTCTTTTGTTTCAAAATTTGGTAGCTGTTGTATTTTTTATTTTAAATTATCTTAAAATTCAAATTTACAAAAAGCAAAGGCCTAGATTTCTTTTGTTTTCGAAATTGGGTAGCTATTGTACTTTTTGTTATTTTTACTTTTTACCGAACGATCAATTTATTGATAACTATTTGGAAAATTATTTTAAAAAGTTTTGAAATCGCTTTAGCAATTCACGAGAAAAAGGTACATAAATGGTGTTAACTTTTTTAAATAAATCGTTTTATATTGTATTTTTTAATTTTTATTTCTCGCCGAGCATTCAATTTATAGTTTAGCTAAAGCCAAAATTATTTTTTTAAAGTACAGAAATCGCTTCAGCAGCTACTAAGTAAAAGGCACATCATCGTCTTACACGTGATTTCGCAACTATTGTTGCTCCTTTATATAAAACTATGAAAAGTCTTTGTAATTCAGAGTTTATTGAAAATTCAGAATGGCTTAAAATGAATTTTCCGTCTATACAATCTCTTCACTGTAGTAGAACGCTAGTAGCAGTGAAGAGAGATTTACAGTCAGTTAAAACTCAAAATAACTTGTGTCTGGATTGGGAAAAATTCCGAAGCGGCATTTAAGTAATATTGTTCAGTACATTTTGTAAAAGGTTAACGATTATTATTATTTTAACAAGAACTCCACTACGGGAGGGCTGTCTTCCGGACCTTTCACTATAGTCGCTCCTGAGGAAGGCATGTTTTGAGTATAGGGGAGATGGGGGATGAATGGGACATTTTCACAAAAATATTTATTTTAAATATTTTATATAAGTTATTATCAATATTATATATCACATGTCAAACTTTAAGTGTTTGACTACATCTTATGCACAATATTTGTTCAAGATTATTATTATACAGATATAGAAATTAAATTTAAAAAAAAACGTTCTTCTATGTCCCAATCATCCCCACAGCAGGGATGAATGGGACACGAACATTTTCCTCCCCGTATTCAATGTTAAGGACTAAAATCTGACCAAAAATGCCGCCTTGGCAAAAGCTGAGAGATTATAAATTGTAATATGATCTCCAGGATTATTTGTTAGTCAATGATCTTGGACTCATCTCAACTTGCCTTAAAAGGCCCATAAACGGTGGACTGAAGACGATGGCTACAAAGAGGATGAAATGTCTTTTAACATTTCATCCTCTAATCATCCAATAATTAACATAAAGTATTTATCAACCTATATAATATTATTTAGTTAATAAAAATTTTTCAGTATCCTCTAGGGACAAATGAAGCAGTCCTATTCATCCCCATTTGAAATGTCCCAATCATCCCCATTTGAAATGTCCCAATCATCCCCATGATGCATATATTCAATTGTCAGCTATTTTGTCTCAGAAATTATTTTGTCACAATGGTTAATATGCATTCATTTTAATTACCAATATTGAGCCTTTAAATAAAAAACTACAACATATCTTAATTGTTTATATTGCATAAGATATTTAAGTAACTTCAAATGTAAAAAAAAATTACTTTTAAGCAGAGTTTCCAGGAAATGCAAATTTGACGAAAACTGAAAACAGCCATGTGCTCTTGCTTTTGGTTCTGAAGCACACTATGGTAGTGAAATCTATGAGGATAGGAAGCAACTAAAAAAAATCTTTATTGCCTGAAATATTGAGAGCGTCCCATCCATCCCTCGTCCCATTCCTCCCCCATCTCCCATACAGGTGTCCCAAAAAATATTGACCTCGGCTTTAATTCCTTAAATATTGGTCATAGAGATATATTATAAATTGCAAAGTTACATAAAAAAAGATACAGAATTTTATGAAATCGATTACATTTTTCAGGGGATTAAAGGATCAGGGTCCATAAACCGTGTTTTTGGCCCATGAAATAAGACTAACACTCGATTTTGTTATACTGACTTAATTATTTCACTTTTTAATATTAGAAGGTTTATCCTGTACTATTTCAACAATAGTTTTTGCATTTCGTTCGGATGTACTATGACTTACACAAGCTCAAAGTTCGTATTATTCGTAGTTTTTGATGAAAAATACGCAATTTCTCCTAATTTTACCTCAATTATTTATATGAGCGCAATCGTGCAACATTTTCTTCTTTACATATATTATAAAATACATCAAAATGTACAATATATGTAAAAATAAAAGTGTTGCAAAGCTGCGCTCATAGTAAAATATTAAATTTGCGAGAATTGAAAATTATCGTTTCAATTTCTTTACATTTATTTATTAGCACTAAATATTACAAAAAATATTACCGTAGTATAATTAATAATAAATAAAAAAATGTTTAAATACTTAAGAAATTGATATCAGAACATATAAAACAATATATATTAGCAGTAAGGACTTATTTGCCGACTTGCAAGACATGCTGAAAAATTCGAAAAATAAATAATAAAAATATTTTTTTTTAGGACTTATACAATATTTTGTTATTAAAAATTGAAGAAAAATAATTTCGCAGTAGGTGTTAAAAAAAAAAAAAAAACTTTCGAGAATTAGAATTTATTGTTTAATTTTTTTTTCACTCAATTATTAGTAATAATAAGGGTATTAAGAGATTTATTATAATGCGTTAGTTTAAGCTTTTGTGTTAAAAATTCAATTTATTATGCAAGACATTTTTAAGGCTAATGAAAGCAAGGCGGTTTTCAAAAAATATTTTCCCACCAAACTTTAACATATTTATGGATCTATATTTAAACGTAAAAGCATGACATTTTCAGGCATGACTATTGACGTGATTCGGGATCAAGTTTCACCTTTAAAGTTATATAACTAGAAAAATTGACGTATTAGAGCATTTTTTACATGCTTTCTTTTAACTTACATTTCTGTATGTATGTGGCAGTCATATCTTGTTACTCATTTTCCCCCCTCTTCCTGTTGACATAGAGCTTTGAAATTTGGAATATATATGTATTCGTGAGGGCAATACATGAATTGAACATTGATTTTTTAAAATTTGATCCCTAAAGGGGGGGGGGGCAACGTTGACCCAAAACTTGCATTTTCCACATAGACATAACGTTACGATTGTTTAATATTAATTGAAAAAATGGCTCCATTGTTGCAACATTCCTCCATTTTAACCACATTATTGCCCGCATCATTATGACGTCAGCATTGAGTGATGCACACATTTGTGCTTTATAATATAAGTTGACTTTTTGTGAATTTTCATGAAAGCATTTTTAAAAAAACAAGTTTTTACATTTATTTGTATTACGTTTTCTGTTCGGTGATGGAACAGCTGCGCACTAATTTCCAAAACTAATTTTTAATAGTATTCTTCGTCTTATTTAATGAAAAAAAATCGATTGTATAAGGTGAAAAATACTATTAAAATTAATGGTGACAATTGGCTCGCTGATGCACAACTGTTTCATCAATGTATGTTTCAGCATTAAAACTAATTCATTAACCACTTATTGACTTATCTGTCCCGAAAATCATGTATAACTAGTGTAATCGTTATAAAACATTTACCATTACTTTTAAATGAAATTTTGTAACTTGTCAATTATATGAGAATAATTCGGCTTTAACGTTTAAACAAGAAAAATCAATAGAATATAATATAAACTTTAAAAAGGTTTAACGAGAATGGGATATAGCCTGAAGCATTTCCTAACTGAACAGGCCTCTTCACTTAACGGCAATAGATCACTATCAGCAGTGAAAGAGGTTTTACAGTTGCTATCAAATGGATTTACTCATAATAGAATGAAACATTAACTGTAGTATTTGATTATGATGATTAATGCTTTAGCGCACTTTATAAATTGTGAATTATATAGGAATAATTTCGGTTTTTAACGTTTAAGATGTTCCGGTACACAAAATTGTACTTATTTTATTTATAAATGTCTTTTACTCATTTTCTACTTTAAAATGTATAATATTCTATAATAATGAAAATATATGTTTGTCTGTGTGTCTGTCTGTGTGCTGTGTTCAGAAGAGATCGTTGCGCGAAGATCTCCAAAATTTGTTAGGAAGGTAGCTCTATGGCTGTAGTGATGCAGTAGCCAGTTTTTGGATTTTTTGATTAGATATTTTTTAATTAATTTTTTATGTGATTTTTAGCGTTTTGTTTCAAGTTTTCCGGCGATTTTATTACATTAGTAAAATAAATCTGGTTTAAATCTTTTAGTCCAATATTGTAAACTTTGTTCTCTTTTCAATAAAGTATATTCGGTATTGGTACATAATTTTTTTGAATTTTTCGAAAACATTTTTATGCTATTTTTAGAGTTTTTTCGCGTTCTGCAGAGATATTTTTGACATTTATAAAGGAATTCGGTTTAAAACATTTAGCATAATATACTAAATTGAATCTTCCGCGATTTTTGAATTTTTAGCAACTTTCAATGCGATTTTTTTTGCGTGTTTTCTCGTTTTATGGCGATTTTCACGCTGTAGTAAAAGGAATCCGGTTTCAGTCTTTTAGCTCATTATAGTAAATGTTGTCCTCTTTTACTCGGAATTCGTACACCGATTTTTTATTCGATTTTCAGTTTTTTTTTCACGTTTTGTGGAGTTTTTTTTCCTATTAGTAAAAGGAATCCGGTTTCAATCTTTTAGCCCAATATAGTGGTTTTTATCCTGTTTTGAAAAAAAGTTTATTTGGAATTTACAGTGATTTAAAATTTTTTTGCAAATTTGTTATGTGATTTTTAGAGATTTTTCGCGTTTCACGGCTATTTTTTGACATTCGTAAAAGAATTCTGTTTCAAAGTTTAAACCTAATATAATAAATTTTGTTCACCAAAATTTTGAATTGTTAGGTTATTTTACCTAACAGTTCAATTGTTACAACAATTCAATCTTTAATGTGATTTTTAGCTTTTTTCGCGGTTTGAGGCGATTTTTTGACATTAATGAATGAATTGGGGTAACAATGATTTTGTCTAGTGTAGTAAATTTTGTCTTTAATTTTCTTTTTAATTTTTTGCGCTTTTTTTAATGTGATTTTTAGTGCTTTTTACTTACCCATGATACGTAGTATAGGGTAAGTCTTGTAATCGTTTTGAAAATCGAATTTTTTTTTTTTGACGGCTTTACACGCTTCAGACACTGGAGATTCCGAAAAACATATTTTTAGAAAAAAAAAATTGTCGTCCGTCTGTCTGTGTGTCTGTAAACGCTCTATCTCCCGAACAAATCGATATAGAGACTTGAAATTTGGTATGTACTTAGTATGTATAATAATGTAAAGAATCATATTGAATTTCAGTAACCTCGATTATCCGGAACTATTTTTTTCGGACTCTCGAATTATTCGTTCTGATAAAAGGTATATAAAAATTTTCGAAATTGTTTATTTTAACGAGTGAATATAAAAGACAATAAAAAAACATAAATTTTGCATAAAAAATAAAGTCGATCGGATAATGAGTTGCTGAGATATTTGTAATCCTATTTCCACACTCTTCGATTTTTCATGACCCTGTATTTCATTCAAATTTCAATTCAAAGATATATTTTAATTGGAAATGAGACGCTTAATCCGACGCAGTAAACTGTAAGTTAATAGGATAATCAGATTTGGAGTTATAAGGTTGTTTCTTTTACGCAATTCAGTAATAGAGCATTTAAAGTTTATGACATCAGCAAGCCACGATTTTATTCGAATTGCAATGCATTTTCTAAATAGTTTATACATGTTTTATTTTCATATTTTATATTATGCATATCCATGATGGGTAAGTATTACGGTGGCCCCCAACGACTAGTTTCAGTACGTAGTAGTTAATTTTTGACAGAATATCTTTTAATAAATGCTTTAGGGATATTACATATAACTCATTTAAAACATAAGGTAAAGCTAGGAGAGTCTGCGCACAATTCAAAAGAATAACAATAAAAAATCTAAATATTAATTTTTTGCTAAACTAGCCATGAATAATTTTGACTTCATTTGTTTTTTATGCATTTCCATTGGTATTTTGTTGTTATGTTGTAATTTAATAGAACAGTTGTAATAAAACCAAGAAAGTTATTTTGCGCAATCTGTCCTTACAGGGCTGGTGTGATTGCGAACATGGGTAGGAGAGATTGTTACTAATAATAACTACAATTAAATTGTTAACAATAATAATTACACTTAAATTCCATTGTTGTAAGGTTTTTGTGAACAAATATTATTGGATTAGGAGTGAATATTTCATCCTAATGATTAAAGAATCAGAAAAAGGAAATAATTTTAAAAACGATTAAAAATTTTTAATTAAAGGGGAAAAAATTAAAGAATTAGAAAAAGCAAGTCCGGATAAGATTACAAAATAACATTAAGTTTTGTGATAACACGTTTAATTTAAAATTAGTCCATTTTCATTTTTCATTTTTTTATGCAAATCTACCAATAAGCTCCGTAATCTTTCCTAGCATGGAAACTAATGGGAACAATGCGCCATCTCTCCTAGGTAGCAGATGCGCAAACTCTCCAATATCGGTAGGAGAGATAGCGTGGCCTTTTATTTAAACATGGCCACTACTACTAAAACGAACCGTTTATGTTCACATTGTTAGTATAGATTAGTAGCTTATGAGAAATCGTTTAAATTAAAAATATTTTGTACTACTGACATTGTATAGAAATTCTGATGAATAGCTATGAAAATTCAAGCACTTACTTTGGGAAAACAAAACAAACTAGCAATGCTTTATCTTAGACGCTCAAGACAATCAACGTGCACTTTCAAGTAAACACTCCACTACTGCTGTTGTACAACTTCCTGGAGTCACTGTACGCTCACTCTACTCCTTCTCCCCGAACCTCTGTGTGCGCAATCTCCCCGACCGCGCCATCTCTCCTGTCTTTACCTTATATTTGGTAAAAATTGATGATTTGTGTGTTTTTTTAATTATTATTTTTAATGAACAGAGTTACGCATGTATATCTCTATTACGTGTTACTCCTAATTTTCTCTATTAACATTTTCATTTATTTTCTGAATGTGATAAATATATTATTCATTGAATGATGTATTTTTCCTCGGAAAATTTCTTCATATGTAAATGTTATTTTGAAAACAATATGTTTTTCATAAAATTTGCTTGACTTGCTATTAGAATCCATTCATATATTCTCCGTTACATTAAAATTATGTTCAATAATTTCTAATATATAGTAGTATTTGTCATTTAATAAAAATAATTTAGAAATAGGCGGCGTCCCTTTTTGATTTTAATTGTTAGCCGTGGACGTGCACATTGTCGTAAGTCATTACTTTTGAAATATTGCCATTGAACTAGAAATTACCATGAACATTATGTAAACACCGTTCTTGATTTAAAAGGTGAGCATTATTTGTTGAGCACTATTATTTAATAAAAATAGGTTTTTAATTCATATATGTAAAGCTTTTTTGGAAATATATTATGTAGCTCACGTTTCATATCCTACACTAAATAAGACTGGCATTATTAAACAGAACGTTATATTATTTAGTGTTTTTTTACGAGAACATTTTACTTCAAAAATCATGTTTTCAATATTTTTACTTAGATCGAAAAATCCCAAAAATAATTTATCAAATATATAAGGAAAAAACTCTGTGTAATGTTTCATCGCTTTATCTTGTATAGAAATTTAGATATATCAATTTAAAATATGACAAATCTTAAAAAGATACATTCTGATAAACGAATTTAAATACTGGAAAAAGGCGTGCTAGAGATATACAGTACAACAACAACAACAACAAAAAGCGTTATATTTTTTTTACCTAATTATCGTCTGTTTATACTTTTTGCGTCATGTTATTCTAAAAAAATATTATGAGTTTTTGAAATCAAAAATTAAATATGTGATTTTTTTTTTTCAAAATTTTTGTGTCCCGAACCATATTAACAACAAAAAATTCCATTGTTGTAAGGTTTTTGTGAACAAATATTATTGGATTAGGAGTGAATATTTCAACCTAATGATTAAAAAATCAGAAAAAGGAAATAATTTTAAAAACGATTAAAAATTTTTAATTAAAGGGAAAAAAATTAAAGAATCAGAAAAAGCAAGTCCGGATAAGATTACAAAATAACATTAAGTTTTGTGATAACACGTTTAACTTAAAATTAGCCCATTAAACCAACATTGTACTTAGAAAAATATTGTACATTTTTGTAGAAATTTGTACATTGTTTTGTAGAAAAACATTGTACAAAGAAAAATTGTATCCACGTAAGTGAATTTTTTCATGATGCAGAGAGGCTTTTGAGACTTTTCAAATGCCTCTAATCACTAAAACCTCTAAAATTTCAATCACGTGTACTCACAATACGATCTATTGGGTCACTATACGTCACAATACGATGTATTGGATTGTTCGGAAAGTTCTTTCCGTTTGGGAAAAACAATTTGTATCGGAAAATTTTGCCCGTCAGTCATATTATACATTAGATATCGGAATGAATGCCTTTATGCCTTATTACTACTATATATTCATTTTATGCATTTATTTTTATCCATTCCACCTTGTTGTGTCCAAAAAATCGATTTTATTTTTTTACATACTTTGTATCTCTGAAGTGTATAAAATATGTGCTTGAAACGATTTTGGATTATTCAAACTATTTACGAAGTTACGGACTTTGAATGGAATCGTGCGTGTGCTGAATATTCATAAAATAAAACTTTCAAGTTTTCTTTTTTAAACCATTTTTTTTTTCAAAGCGCTGTTTTTCTAGACCATGTCTTTCAACGCGCTGAGCATCATAGCGTTTGAACCGATCAACCAATTATAAAAAAAAAATAAAAAAAATATTAGTTGGGTTTGAAAGATAAACGCTTTTCGGGGAACATGAAACTAGCGTTATGAAACGTTAACTAACGGACATGAATTTAACGTTAAAAAATTAACTGTTAAATATTTATTCAAATACCCCCCCCCCACCCCAAAAAAACCCGCGAAATAGAATTTTAAATAAGCGTCATTTTGTCTTCTATGGATTAACTTCAAAGAAAATAGCTTAGGGGACTAGAAAATTTAATTGCTTACATAATCCGTATCGTTTTTGTATTTTAGGTGCACTACACTACGCAAAGTCATGAACGCGTAGATATATGCGTATATATCATATGCGTAGATGCGTATTAAAATAAGGCTACCGAAACAAATTTATGCATATTTTACACACAGAAAATTGTCAGAATAGATAAAAGCATAATTGTCTTCAGTGGGGAAAAATTCAATTTAGTTTTATTGATATATAACATTGAGAAAAAGCATTCTTAAAAAACTCCTACTGTTTAGCCTTGCAAATTGAAATACCCTCTTAGCACGTTGAGAGCCGTATGAATCAATACGATTCACACTACATAGGATTCAATATAATATGTAAATATTACGGAGGTCAACATGTTAAATAAGAAAATGAAGGGAATGTATAAGAAATATTTAAAACGTTTATTGCGAATTAGGTAATCCCGATATCCCGATAACATTTTTCTTGTTGAGTCTTGTACCATTTAAACACGACGAAAATCAACAAAATTCTTCAAAGTTTGAATTATTTGAAGTGTTGGAAAGTGTTTCATAATGCATGCTTGATGCGCGATTTTTCTTTCTTGTTTCATTTTTTGGACGACTGTACAGTTCCTTTTAATAGTAACTGTATTTTTTTTCCTTTTCTGAAGGTGTTATATTACTGTGAAGCAGGTTGTTCAGAGGAAAAATACCCTTGGGCCAATCTACACTTTGAAAAAGCTTTCAAACACTTTGCTTATATTGGGTTAAATTACTTGTTTAAAAGGGAGAACCAAAATAACTTCGATATAATTAATCTTATTATTGAAATAATTTCTAGTAAAAAAATATACAGAAGAAATGTGATTAAGAAATTTGAATTGTGTCCTAAGGAAATTAACTCAAAGTATTATAAAGGATTAACATTCGGTTTGATTAATTTGAATAATCTAATAATTTCTAATGAATTTACAACTATACTAAAATTATGTGAATTTGTTTCTTTTATGAAAATGTCTTTGAAAAGTGGGAGGAGATTTTCAACGTTAATGATTTTGTGTCATACAGTTAAGAGAATTAGTTAAGGGGTTTTGTACCTTTTAAACTCGCCGAAAATCAACAAAAGCAATCAAAGTTTGAATTAGTGTATCTTCAAAAACTTTTTATGTATAAATATAAAATTTTGACTATTTATTAAACTGATTGGGCTTTTTAATATATTACCATTAGGAATTGACTAGCCTTTTACAGAATTTGTGCATTATTGAAATTAAAATAACCCCTTTTCTTTACTCCGTAAGTCATTGCGCGCAAGATCTGTTGAGAATGTATGTATGGATTGTTATGAAATGTGGTATAGATAATAAGCACATGTGTGTGTTTAAAATGATCTACTTTTAAGTATTTACAGTAATAAGATTTTTAGTTTTGATTATTTTTATTCATTAAAAAATATAAATTTTTGATTCTTTTTTACAAAAATATTTTTTTACATAGTTAATGAAATAATTTTGACCTAAGAGTAGATCATTTTAAAAATACATATGTGCTTATTATCTATATCAAATTTCACAACTATTCATATATATATATTCTCAAGATATTATGCGCAAAATGACTTACGGAATTTAAAAAAAAGAGCTATTTCAATTTCAACACAAATTCTGTAAAAGACTGACGGTCAGTTTTTAATGGTAGTAAATTAAAAAGCACAATCTGTTTAATTAATAGTCAAATTTTTATGTTTATACATAAAAAAGGTTTTGAAGATACACTAATTCAAACTTAGAATGTTTTAGTTGAGTTTCGGGGAGTTTAAAAGGTACAAAACCCTTTAAGGGGACTCGGCACCCTACAAATATCGAAATTTCGTAAAAATTGTGATTTCTAGATTTTTATCTTGTTGCATACCACATATTTCCGAATACAGCCTGACAAAATTTCAGGCTGATACTCCCTATAGAACAGCAGTTACGGCTGATTTAACAAACATCTGTTGTTATTTTGTCCCTTTAAATACCACGACAGCCTCTTTGCAAATGAAATCTTTAAAACTATTTATCTCAGTTCGTGTTTTTTAGATTTTTCTTGTTTTCAAAATGCTAAGGCTTTTCCAGATATGAATGGAAGTGCTTGAATTTGTTTCTAGTTGAATATCAAACTATATGTAAGAGATTTAAGGATCCGACTTTTAATATTTTGATAACTTAAAAAAAAAAAAAGTGTAAAAATTGGTAATTTTTCCACTTGTATTTGGTTAATATTTTTTTCTCTCTAAAACTAGTGATAGTAAAAAAAAAAAAAAAAAAATCCGATACTTAAATCCATTCAAAATATCATTGATGACCTACAAAAAAAAAAAAAAATTAAAATTAAAAAAAAAATAAATAAATAAAATACTAGTAGCGTTTTGAAATAAGTGGTTATATTGAAGTTTTTACAATTTTGTCGAAAAAATAATTTTATTTAAAAAAAAAATTAGAATTAAATTATTTTTCTTTAACATTTACATAATAATATACAAAAATATTTTTTTAAAAGTTGATAATAAAAATTTCCTTGCTTTGGGTGCTGAGTCCCCTTAACCAATTCTCTTCACTCTGACAGAAAATCATTAATGTTGAAAATTACCTCCTACTTTTCAAAGACATTTTCATAAAATAAACAAATTCACATGATTTTAGCATGCTTGTGAGATCATTAGAAATTATTAGATTATTCAAATTAATCTAATCGAATGTTAATCCTTTATAGTACCTTGAGTTAATTTCTTTAGGACACAATTCAGATTTCTTATTCACATTTATTCGGTAAATTTTTTTTCTAGAAATTATTTCAATAATGAGATTAATTATATCGAAGTTATTTTGGTTCTCGCTTTTAAACAAGTAATTTAATCCAATATACGCAAAGTGTTTGAAAGCATTTTCAAAGTGTAGATTGGCCCAAGGGCACTTTTATTCTGAACATCCCGCTTCACAGTAATATAACATCTTCAGAAAAGAAAAAAAAATACAGTTACTATTAAAAGGAATCGTACAGTGGGCCAGAAAATAAAACAAGAAAGAAAAATCTCGCATCAGCATACATTATGATACACTTTCCAACACTTTCAGAATACTGTAGCGGAACTTCACAGCTAAAAAGGTGAAAGAAGGTATCTTAAGTAAAGAATTTAGAAATGCAAAATAACTGAAAACGTACTTTCAGAAATAACCATCCATAGACGGCAACGTATCCAGTTTTTTGCGTAGTATATAAATTTATTTATATTCTACAAACATATCTTTGTATACTAAATATAGTTCAGCTGGAAAATGCATAACTGAATTAAATAAAACCCTTAAGCAATTCACGCTCGTACATAGTATAGCTTACAAATTATTTGTATAGCCCTGTATATGATCTATAGAATTTATCCACACCACGTAGTACGAAAAATATTTGTTAATCTTTAATGTAATCAAGTAACCGAATTATTTTGTGTGAGCCTGTAAATGAATGATAAATGCTTTGCACTCCATATTCCACAGAAAACATTTTTTAGTGCACATCAGGAACTCATATCAATTTCATTATGCATTAAATAGTTATAACATACGCCGCAAACTATTTCCCCCCATAGACCATAATGTAACGGGATTCTTTTGAATGTCCCTATAAACGAAATATAAATGCTATATATGCCATTTTCAGTAGCAAACATCCCACAGTAAACCTCAATAACATGACAACTATGATAAAACTTGGCGTAGTACAATATATATGAGCGATAAAACATCGTTTTAAGCACCAGAACTGATTAAGTAATTGCAGACTAGTTTCGGTAGTATTCAGCGTACCGTCATCAGTGCAAAGAATGATGGAATTTTGCCCCTATATATGGAGAAAAAGCGGATTCGAGGGATAGGTTTATTGACCAATAGAATTGCAGGAAATTATAGGGACCAGCTAATGGGAAATTGTTTAGGGAAAAAAACTGGTAATGGGGAAAAATGCTAGTAGAGTTTAAGTAAAGAAGGTTCTTATATAATATTTCCAATAATCTGACAATGGGAGAATAGCAAAGTCCTAATTAACAACATTGTTATGATTTCTATAGATATGGAATGCTTCAAGAAATATAATTTTAGCTGAGTTAAAATCAAAGATGTGGCTCATCTTCCAACAATGTTTAGTAATGGCTGATTTGTTACTTTCTTGTTTTTGAATATATTGCTTGTGTTCTTTAATTTGACATTTTAAACCACATTTGGTTTATCCAATATAGGAAAGACCACACTGACAATTAATGCTATAGGTGCTGCAGGAATTAGATATCTCAATGGGGGTCTTTCAGTTTGGAGTGAGTAAGTTTATTGACAAGGGTGAAAATTATTTTGAAGCCATATCCTTTAATAATTTTTGCAATGGGAAAGCAGAATTTGGGAAAGCAAGGTAAAACAATGCTAATATTGGAAAGCTATGAAGATTGAGGTGAACATGAGGAAGGGTTTAACCTCTGTCAACAGCAATAGTTTTGAGATATTAAATTTCGAATTAAGTGAATGGGAATAGCAGAAAATGGGTATGACACGATTTATAAAGGTATGAAAAGCGGCCATATATTTTTTTGCTAGGTGAATGACATGAGCAAGCAGGAGGTGGTAAAGAGACGGCGAAACTTTTGTGATAGACTGATGTTGAGAAGCCATTTTTAGTGCAAATGACAATGGTATCCAGAAAGCTGGATACCCTTGTCACTTAGTTGGGGCGTTTAATACATTGGACGGCTTCGAGCTTACCCATTTCGCTTCATTATTATAGCGTAATTATATCCAATACTGAGAAGAATATATTGCTTAAGAAGCATTTTTATGAAAATATTTCCATTCCTGCCTCACCGACCATATATAATCTCAAAAATTATTTAATAAAAGTGTGTGTATGTACATTTCGGAAATATTTTGTTCAAATAGCCTGAAAAATAAAAGTTGCTCACTTCAAATTCAACTAACTATATCTTATGAAGGGCGTATCGAATCCGCGTGAGACTTTTCCATGCTATGGTAGCTATGTCAAACGCTTGAAAAGAGATGAAGGGTTCAAATCCCGTTCTAGAATTGAATGTTCGTCCAAGAGAACCACTCTTGCTAAAACACGCCAACTCTTGCGCGATAAATAAATAAAACCAGGCAGTGTTAAAATAATGAGTGTTTCTGCGTAATTACAAGTAAGTCGCAGATAAAGAAATATTCACTTAAAGTTGCCTTCTTTTTTTTTGTAATTACTTGTTAATAGCCATTTTTAACAGTGTAAAAGAAGCTTTAGAGTAAATTTTTAAACGATCTGCAGGCAGATGAAAAGCAACACATATAACATATTTTATAATACTTATTCAGATATACCTTTCAAAGTATTTATACATATTTTAGCAACATTAATTCTATTATGAGATTAATTATATCAAAGTTATTTTGCAACTCATGTTTAGTTACGAAATTAAATATGTTATAATCGAAATGACTGAAGCTTTTCACCAAAATTTACATTGGCTCAATGGCATTTTCTCACTAAGCTAACTTTTAACTGAAATAGAAAGTCAACGACAGAGAAAGGAGTTTTAAAGACAATTTGAAAAGAAATTTCTTACGGATCTTAAATAACGCGTGTAGTAGTATTTAAATTATTTTGTATAATGATGCATATTTTGCATGTGGTTATGTTTCCCAGTACGTTTGACACTAACATTTTAATAAAGCAAAAATGAGTATAATATTAATTGTTTCAAATAGATTAGTATATAAAAAGACAATTTCATGTGTTAAATAAATTATTTTAATGAAATTTCTTTCTAATTTTTACAATTATAGATATACAATAATAATTTTTATAATTATAAGGTATTTTCTCACTGAACATAACTTTTCACTGTAATAGAAAGTCAACGACAGAGAAAGGAGTTTTAAAGACACTTTTAAAAGGAATATCTTACGGATCTTAAATAACAAGTGTAGTAATATTTGCATTATTTTGTATTAATGATACATATTTTACATGTGGTTATGGTTGCCACTGAGTTTGACACTAATATTTTAATAAAGCAAAAATGAGTATAATATTAATTGTTTCAAAAAGATTAGTATATAAAAAGACAATTTCATTTGTTAAATAATTATTTTTTAATGGAATTCCTTATTAATTTCTACAATTATAAATGTACAATTACAATTTGTATTATTATAAGGTATTTTCTCACTGAACATATCTTTTCACTATAATAGAAAGTCAACGACTGAGATAAAAGTTAAAGACACTCTTAAAAAGAATTTCATACGGATCTTAAATAACACGTGTAGTAGTGTTTAAATTATTTTGTATAATGATACATATTTTACATGTGGATATGGTTCCTACTACGTTTGACACTAATATTTTTAAAAAAGCAAAAAAGAGTAAAATATTAATTGTTTCAAAAAGATTATATAAAAAGACAATTTCATTTGTTAAATAAATTATTTTTATGGATTTTTTTTTAAATTTTTACAATTATAAGGAAAAATAATGAAATATTTCATACTTACCATAAATGTCTTCATAAGAAACGTAATGATAGTTTACACATTTTCTCTCATAAATATGCAATTTGATTTTCTAGAAATGCAATAAACTGCAACCTGATCCGTAAAATAAAAACGTCCACAGATACAACTATTAAATTATTATTCCGGTGGTTTTTACTTATACTTTCTGCATGGGAATTTATATATATATAAAAAGCTGTATATTTAAAAAATTGCATTGGCGGTTCAGAGAAAGGTACGAAAAACTAAAAACACCAGACAATATCTACATTTATTCCTTTTTTGATATCTGTATTTGTTTTTGAAAAATACGAATACTAACCCTTCGAAAAAAATTCGCGCGCAGGACTCACTTTTGCGAATTCCGATTTTCTGAGATACATAAAATCTGGCGTCGGCTCTCTAAAATAACCAAACAAAAAACAAACACACTTAAAGACATCTCCGTTCTATCGGGTTCAGGCAGAAACCTTTATTTAAAAAAAAATTCACGTTAACCCTTTCGAAAACGTTTTTTACCGTAAGTCAATTTCATTTTTTAACTATTTCTCCTACCTTCAAAAATTCGAATCGGCGTTTATAAACAAGATACGAAAAACTAAAAATAATCTACATCCCTTTGCTTTTTATAATCTGGTATCCGTTTTGAAAAATTTTAATTTTAACCCTCCGAAAAAATACTTTTCAAAACTCACTCACACGATTTTCGTTTTTCGGCTAAGGTTTAAAAATCGGCATCGACTCGGGAAATGAGAATACGGACAAACAGTAGACTCCAGATCATAGACACTTGCATTTTCTTCAAAACGCACCGTTGGGTTATAAAAAATATCTACATTAACTCTTTCGAAACCGATCGTTTACGTAACCCACTTTCGCGATTCCCGCTATTTTGTCAATGTTTACCCGTGATTAAAGTTCAATTCTACTAGGAAATTTTGTTGGGCCAAGTGTTCTGAAAGGACCTCTTCCAGAACAGATAGTGCCCCCTGGCGGTGGAAGGTGGAACTATAGGAGTATCTTTGGTTCTATGGGCACGATTAGGACGGGGTTTGACTGATTCGACTTGATATCTATAGCCTTAAATATTTTAATTGCACTTTTGACCGCCTGGGTGCGCTTTCCGATCGTGGGTTCTATGAGCCCTATTACGACGGGGTTTGCCTCATTCGACTTGCCTTCGATAGCCTTACAGATTTCAGTCGTATTCGTATAGAACAGAATATTATTATCTCGGGCCCGGGCAACGCCGTGCGGGTTAGCTAGTAATAATAATAAAAATATCTAAAAGCTGACAGCTGACAGCTGTTTGCTTTTAGGTGATTTTAATTAAATGGATTTATACATTTTTATTACGTATTTTCTTTCTTATTTTAAATATATTTATATTATACTCAAACTAAAATTAATCAGAGTGGCAATCGATTTAGATCTTAAGTTATCTTAAAAGAAACAAAACATTTTAACAAAAAAATTTTCACCTTGTCAGGGGGACAAAAATCGATGCTTATCGACCCGTTTCTTTTAGTGTAGATAAGCTGGAGATTTATTTATTAGGAATTAACAATACATGAAAATATACTAGTGAAGAATATTGGGTTAGTATCGCATAGCTGACAACTTTTATGCTTTAATGTTCGCCTTATTTAATCCCCGAAATCGGATAGTTAAATAAGGCAAAAATTACTTAAAAAATAATGGTAAGAAAAAACGTTGGTAGCAATATCATTTGTGTTTGCTATATCTCGGCCAATATAGGTAATATTTGCATGAAATATTGTCCCAATATTGGGTATGCTAATATTATAGAAATCCTGACAAGAAATATTTTGTTACGTCGTTGCCACTATTTCCAATGTAAAGCCAATTTTTTTGTAATAGAATATTTAATGCAAATATTTCCAATATAATTTCAATATTTAATCAATATTGATATTTTATTGGATATATTTCCGCTTAAAATAATATTGGACCCTAATATAACGAATAGGGATTTGATACTCGGGGGTATTCTTCTTTCTTCCATTATTTTTCATTAAGATAATTACTAACGAAAGAATTTTTGCAATTGTAAAATGGGTAATTTGTAAAAGTTTGAAATATACTGGGTATGTGAAAAGTCCTTACCACATTTTAAAATTCAATAAAATAAAGAAAGTTATTAGCGTACGACAGTGTGGTTTTGATGGGAGTGTTTCTTATGATCGAAAATTTTATGCACGCAAATTAAAAACAAAAAAACAAAACAAAAAAAAACATAGTTCATAAAATTTCCCTTAGATGGCACTAAACCGTCAAACCTGCTAGAGATCCTACATTAGAATCCTACATCTCTAATGTAGGATTTCTAAAACCTTCAAGAAATAAAATAAAAATAAGGAAAAATAATTAATTAAATAAATAATATATATATATATATATATATATATATATATAAACTCAAGATAAGCAGTTACAGATAATCTTGCGTACAATCTACTACCATAATTTAATGTATGGAATGACACTACCGTTTGGATGTGATTCGAGCGAGAAGTGCACTCGATGGAATTTTGAACAGATTGTACAAAATAAATTATCTATAACAGCTTGAGTTTTTTATGCTTTTTTGCAGTTTTGAATGTATAGCGCCATCTATGGCTAATTTGTTTAATTAAATTTTTTACTTAATAAAACTGTCGATCATGAGAAGCATTTTCGTAAGAACTGCACTCTCTTATATCAATTGATTTCTTTTTATTGAATTTCAAAATATGCCAAGAACTTTAGGACCACCCCGAACATCTTTATCTTTAGAAATGAATAAAGTTTCCTCTTATCATATCATATAATGTTGCAGTAAATGCTTTTGTATTTCTAATATCTTATAATTCTAACAATATTTTGATAATAAAATTAACTGACCTTAGACTATAATAAATTTCCAATTAAATTTTCAGCAGGACTGATACTACGCCATAAATCTTTAAATGGCACTAGAAAAGATGTGAATTTATTTTCACTTGCAAGCACTTGGTGCGCTATACCAAGGTATTTGGGTTCGATCCCCGGTCTAGACATATTTTTTCACTCTGTTAGTTGTAGGCTATTTAGCAAAGTGAAGAGAAATTCACATCCTTTGTAGTGCTACTTAGACTACAATATAATGCATTCTTTAATTGGAACATACAACAACTTCCATGTGGCTGATGCAAATCATTTGCAATACAGAGAACACTGTGCTCACTTAAACAACGCTTTTTCCACAATTTGAATTATTATATAAAAAATATAACGATACAAGATAGTAATTAATATAAAAATGATAAATAAAACGTTGTTAATCACATGTATATAGGTATTTAGAGCATCACTATGTCTGTCAATAACTTAGATAATGTAATGGCCTTGTAGTTCAATAATAAAATAAATGACCTTAGACAATAAGGTATGAGAATGTATTGTTGGGACTCTAATAACTTCCGTGTACTCCCATCAACTACGTTTTGAAGGTTTTTCAGAGTTTGAATTACGAGATAAATAAATATTAGTTCATCCGGAAAGTTCTGCGGTTTTTGATATATTTTGAATCCATAAATGTTACATTACCACCGGGATTTTGGAATAAAACTTTGCTTTTATAATGTACGTTAAGAAACTGTTTTCACTTATTTTGAAATAAATATGTTTGTAAATTCTGGTGACATTCAATCATTTCAACATTATCTCAACTGAAGTATACCGCAGAAATTTCAGAACCCAATATAATAATATAATACATTAAATAGTATAAATAAAACGTGAATGATCACAAGAATAAATAGTTATTTAGTGTGTAATTACCTCTATCAATCACTTAGACATAGACAATCTAATGCCATTAGAGTTTAATAATTAAATAAACTGACTTTAGATTATAATGCACTTGAATCCTTTAAAGGGTCTCTAGTACATTCGCTGTATTTCCTTCAACAACGATTTGAAACTTTTTCGCAATTTGCGTTTTTAGATAAATAAATAAAATAATATAAGATAATAAATAATATCATATTTATAAATAAAACATGAATGATCTCAGGAATAGATCGTTACTCAGAGCATCCCTAGCTCTATCAATAACTTAGACTAGAGGTGTCCAACCCGTGGCGCGCGGGCCGCAAAGCTAACAGTTTCTATGAATATAATAATTAGCTCTGTTTAATAACAGAAAGTTAATTAAATAAGGCTTAATTAAATATAGCTTAGTTAAATAAATAAAATGACTTTATATACAGTATTTTTATATACAGTTGACAAAATGATTATTTGTACACCCTAATATTTATAAGTTTTAAACAAATGCAAACTATAATTTTGATGCCCTTTTTTGTATGTTTTTATTAAATATAGAACAAAACCTTGCAGCAATGAAATAATACTTTTTAACTGCGAAAGTTTACAAATTCTATGAAAAGAAACAGTATTTGTACACTTAGAATACTCATGATACATACTAATGTTAGTGATTCAAAAGAATTTTTAAATAAAGGTTGTAGATATTTGTTGGTTTCTTATATTTTTTAAAATATGGAATACAATTTATTTACGTTGAAAATAAACCCGCATTAATAGTTCCAGTACGTAAACATCAAAGTAAAAAAAAAAATGCTTATAAAACAACTTTTAAAAACCAAATGCCTTCAGTTCAATAGCTTACAGATGACCTTCCAACATCTTGGTGACATCTCAAATAATCAGAAATGTTTTTCATAATGCCATTTCCAGATATTCTCATTAGAAAAGAAAATTAGAAAAAAATGCTTGTAGTTTGCTTTGGTCTAAAGATATAAAAAGAAAGGATTTTTGACATTTTTCTCTGAGAAAAGTAAGATTAAAAATGTCTTTCCACGAAACACTCGAAAAATACGGCGAAAAATAAAACTTGTCCAGATATTAATACCTTTGCTACAAGCGTCTTGTACGCAATTTTTAATATTTTGCCATCAGTAATTTAAATAAATAAATGTATTTTTTTAAAGCATACTTTCATTAAAATTCGCAAAAACGTCAACTTATATTATAAAGCACAAATCAATGCTGACGTCATAATAGTGCGGGTAACAATGTGGTAAAAAGGGATGAATGTTGCAACAATGGAGCTATTTTTTTTAATTAAACAATCGTAACGTTATTTCTATGGAGAAAGTGCAAGTTTTGGGCCGACGTTGACCCCCTTTAGGGATAGAATTTTTAAAAAAATAATGTTCAATTCATGTATTGCCCTCAGGAATACATATATATTCCAAATTTCAAAGCTCTACGTTAACAGGGAGTGGGTAAAAAATGAGTCACAAGATTTGACTGCCACATACATACTTAAAAGTAAGTTAAAAGAAAGTATGTAAATAGAAATATTTAACTAATTTAATCGTTGAAAATCTGTGACTAAATAAGCCGAAAATGTATTTTTAAAATTACCGGTTTGAAAAATAAGGAATTATACGAGGTCTATACGTCACGTAAAGTAACATCACCGCTTCCTGAATAGTAGGCTTACGCGCTTGCTTAAAAATACGGCTATCGTAGGCGGATTTTTTCAGCGTATGTATAAATAATTTAAAAGAAGCTTAAATGGAAATATCGGAGACGACAGACACAGACATTACACATACACAAATATGCAGAAAATAGTAAAATCTATACCACAACTCCTTGAAACAGTTACTCAAGGCAAAGGACATCAAACGAAACAGTAACTTGTTTATTATAATTAAATATGTGTAAATAATTGCATATTAAAATTGTGTATTAACGCTATTTTTGCATATATATATATTATGAAAATATAAATTATGCCAAACTTTGGGCTATAATTAGATGTATATCTAATTGATGGCTGCAAGAGAACGATATTCTTATGAATAAAAAAACTATCCACAAATGATTGCGCAGATGCAGCATGTCATTATGGAAGTTCAATATATAAAAACTTATTGTAAAATTTAACCATTGAAACATAAGAAACTGACCATACACAATGAAATAACTATACCATATAGCAGTGTCAAATTACAAAATAAAATATGTAGTCCTATTAAATGAAATATTATTAATTCAAATGAAAAAACTAGAGTATAAACACAAATGAAAGCTTATAATGTAAATAACTTTTTCAAGGGCAGGGAATTTACAATTATAAGCACAGAACAATAGTTTTCTGTAGAAAACACAAGCTTTATGCCAAAAATAATGTTTTCTCGCTGCCCAAACGATTGTAACGATATTATTATCCAAGTGCTTAACATTCATAACGACTTTCATGTGGGTTGAACACAATAGCCTTTAATTTAGATTTGTACGGTCAACATTATCTTAGGTGATCGACATTTTTCAATTCTTCCCTAAACATTTACAAATACAGTTCATATTAGACAACATTTTATATTACAAAAGTGAAGAAATTAGGAAAAGTTGCATTCCAGAAGCAAACATCTGCTAAACTATTTCTTGTGAGTTCTGATAAAAGAAACTTCGTCGCTAAGCATTTATTGATTTAAAACAAAAAGAGTAGATGCATGACGCATATTATGTTTCAAGTTGATATTATGTTTGTGTATTCCGCAGCCTATAAATCTCCACTGGATATCTTTTCATTATTTAAATGGTCTTCTAATAGTTAATATATGCAAATACCTATTATTGTATAGGGGAAACTGGCTGTTTGACCATACATGAGATTTGGCCTTTTATTTTAATTTTTTTTTTTGCTGATAAGTAGAAGAATTAAGCATATTATAAGCTTTTATGCTAGTTAATGTTGATTTTCTGCCATTTGTAGTGATAATAAAAAGAAATTGTTGGAATTTTGCAATTTCTCCCCTAAAAGCAGAAGATCCCTTTACCCTCCAGAAAAAAAAAATCCTTTGTCATTTATAAATTCCTATTCTAGAAGTAAATAAAGTTAGTGAACATATTTTTTGCTTTAAAGTGTACTTCACTTAATGATCTGAAAAAGACGATGGTTATTTAGGAATTGGCATAGTTAAATGCTATTTGTTTTCATACATTTTTTTTTTCAAAATGGAATTTGTGGGTTTTATTTAAAAATCTTTTTTGCTTATAAGCAGAAGAAGAAAGCATATTATAAGCTTTTATGCTAGTTAATGTTGATTTTCAGCCATTTGTATAATAAAAAAAAATTGTTGAAATTTTGCAATTTCTCCCCTAAAAGCAAGAAGACCGCTCCTTCCACCAAAAATAAATAAATAAATAAATAAATAAAAATAAACCAAACTTTTTGTCATTCATAAACTCCTATTCTAGTAGTAAATAAAGTTAGTGAATATATTTTTTGCTTTAAAGTGTACTTTACTTAATTATCTGAAAGAGAAGATAGTTAATTAGGAATTGGCATAGCTAATTGCTATGTGTTTTCATACTTTTTTTTTTTTTCAAAATGGAATCTGTGGGATGTCTGATCCACTTCATATGTGGGATGTTTGGCCGGGGACAAATCTCCCAATTTCACCTAATTGAGCATATTTTAATTATTGGATTTAAATTTATCAAGAAATAAAAAAAAATATATTTCAGCAATTAACAGCCTAATTAATATAAATATTGTTTAAATATGAGTTATAATAAGATATTTTGATTAAAACTGAATGTAAAAATATCTATTAATTGTACTTGATGTGAATCATAAATTCAAACTAAAGTGTTTTACAATTCGGAACAAATTATTCAAAATATAGCTACATAAATCTTAAATGTGTATATTTTAAACATAATTTAGATATATTATACTTGTATTAAATATATTGTGTTAGTTTCTTTTGAGAGTCTTTTAAATCTATTACTTCCAATCACCAGTTGATGGTTTAGAAAGAGTAGTTTTAAAAATGAGATTTAATCTCTTCTGGTTATGAAAATCTTCATTGGTTTGTAAAATCATGAACGTGAGATATTAGAAAATTGAAGACCATTAGCTTTATCCAGTGGTCAGGTCAAATAAACTGGTTTCGTACAAAAATATCATTTAGTACAAGAATTTACATAAATACCGTACATAAATGAGTTACATTTCATTAAATAAGATCTCTGGTAGAGATCTATATACAGTGGCGGTCAAAAGTTTCTGGCCAGCATAATTTTTTTTGGTTAATTTGTAAGTATACCAATATGAAGAGAAATCTCAAATTGATACTTATACATTTTATTGACATAATAGTTAGGAACCTATTTATGGAATAGTTCATCTTGCAATAGTTCATCTTTCACCTCTTTTAAGATGCATATAGGTGGTCTGATAGTCGTCTCTTTATTTGGTGCTTTATTTATATTATTAAGATTTAAGGGGTAATTTCTTTAATAATATTGCAATTAGGGATACAAATAAACAATTTTTTGTTTCATAAGACCATGCTTATTTAGGATACGATACGAAACTTGAAGTAAATATCTCAAAAGAAATTGTGTATGTATGTGAATTAAAAACTTATTTTTATAAAGACGGTGCTTTCTTTCTAAATGATGAGCGGAGGATACATACAATTTATAACCAATGTTAGTCCAGTGAAAATATTTCAAAATTAATGACAAACGACAATGTGCACATTCACAGTTAATGACTGAAATTATAAAGGGATACCTTCTGCCTATGAATATCCTATATATTAAGCATTATTATTAATATTATTATCATTATATATTAAAGCGAAAAAGGATATGAGTAAGACTCACACAAAATTGACCTTATTGCGCATGCGTCAACTTTTTTTCGTCCGGTGCTCTGCTATTTTCATAGAATTAAGAAAAACCGAGAAACCTGTTTAGCTCCGAAGCGCGCTAGGGAAAGAAAGAATATGTGAACAGATATTGACCTGCACTGCTCTCAACCCTAAGACTCCTATAATAGGAGCTGACGCATATCCATTTTGTTTCGGATTATTGGTGCTCAGTTTAGCATCAATCTACCGCAGCCGGAGTTGGGGTTGCCTAAGAGTAGGTTCTGATTGGCTGAACAGGTTCTGATTAACTTGGTTTTTCGACTGAACTTCAATTTGAGTACCAAATCTGCGAGGATGCGTCAGCCTCTATTATAGGAGTTCTACTCAACCCTACCGCTAAGAGAATACCTCATACTCAAGTGAAATCGAAACTAGAAGGTCACGTGACCCAGATAGAAGAAGGAAATTCGGAGCATTTCTATGTGATTTTTAACGTTGTACCCAGTTTTGCTGCGATTTTCCGAAACCGCGGCGGGCATACGACGCCAAAGAGAGTGGGGCCCCCAATCCTAAGTTTAATTCGAGATCTGTTTAGAATAAACCGACCAGCAAAGCGGGCGAAGCTCCGCTAGTTTTTATTATGTTACAAATGCAACTATGTTTTTGAAATTGTAACACAGAATTATACTGTAACCGAGGATACAAAAAGACTTGTAACAGTAATTCCAACGTAATTTTTTAAACAAATATATATTTCTTTCATAAAAAAATTTAATTAACAGATACAGGAATTTTCAGAAAATAAAGGTCTATGTGTGTGTGTGTGCGTGTATGCAAATTAAAAACTTATTTTCATTCAAAAAAAGATGCTTACTTTTTAAATGAAGAGCGGAGAATACATAAAATTAATGACCATATTTTATTTCAACGAAAATATTTTTAAATTAATGACAAACGACAATGTGCACATTCACAGTTAACGACTGAAATTATAAAGGGATACCCCTGCCTTTGAATATTTTTATTAGGTTACAAATTGAATTATGTTTTTGAAATTTTTGCATGGAATTTTATTGTAACTGAGGAACAAAAAGGCTTGTAACAATAATTCAAACGTAATTTTTAAAGGAAACATATATTTTTTCATAACAAAAGGTAATTTACAGGTAAAAAAATTTTCAAAAAAAAAAAAAAAACATTATTGAATGAATAACATATTTATCACATTCACAAAATAAATGAAGATCTTAATAGAGGAAATTAGCTGTAACATGTAACGGAAGTAAACAAATATGTAATATATAAACCTCTGTTCATTAACAAAATTTTAAAGAAACCAAAAAAAGATCACAAATTATCAATTTTTATCAAATATATATATATATTTAACGTTTTATATTATGTTAAACGTCTGAAACATTTTTTAAAAATATTCTTTCAAAAATTAACTTCATGCACCGACAAAGTAATGTTTTCTCTAGAATGTATGTCAAACACAAATTACGAGCATTTTAGTAAAAGTCGGTCTAACATCTCCAGTCTTTTCCTATACTAGTAACACCCTCTGCCTCTTTTTTTACATTTAATACAAAATCAAAGATGAAAAATATACATTTTTTGCCGAGCTTAACAGTAGTTACTTACTTACTGTCTTACTTTAACATAGAATTTTTCAATGCTCATTTTTTTAGTGATAAAATTGATAATTGGACAGCGGTAAGTCAGAAATTAACCAATCTATAGTCAAGGTAAAATTAAATAAAACACTTCAAATTTTCAAGCACATAACCCACTTCATATTTATGATAAAACTAAATAACCCTGACAGTAATACCACAGGCGTTTGAGGCCTATGATGTTGATTAAATGAATTATGCGCTTCACAGTCTTATGTTGTTTGTTGATAATATTTCTTCCATACCTCTTCACTGTTAAAAATTTGCAACAAACTGTCCAGTCATTTGACAGTTTTTCTAGAAAACGGTTACATAACCGTAAATTAACTCTATTCTGAACATATTATGGTCGGGATAGAGTTAAATTACGGTTATGTAACCATTTTCTATAAAGACGGTCAAATGACTGGACAGTTTGTTGCAAATTTTTAACAGTATAAACTGAAATTGTGGAAATTTGAATGAATCGCATTGCAGAGGCCTAGAGGCATGAGCAATGAATAAAAGGATGTTACTCTCAGGGTTAAGCTGCTTTGTGTTACTGGTGGATCAAAACAGTAAAGCCTCGCTACGACGCTTGCCGACTGGCTATCTTTTGACGAGTTTTTAAGACTAAAGCAACCTAAATTAAGTCATAAAAATAATCTGAATGAAAAAATGAAAAATTTCTATTTTTTAATGTTAAATTAGGTTAAAAAAGAATTTGAAACAATATTAACAATTTATATACTGTGAAATTTTTAATATTCGTTATAGTGATAGCGGTTTAAACGAATTTCCTATTTTTAGAGATTCTAATACAACGATTTAGCCGAATCCACTTATGCTTTTTTTGTTTTGTTTTCATGGGACGGAGCACTCATACATGCGTTAGTGATCACGGCTTTAACGAATTTCATGAATTTTTAGATTGCTACACAACGAGGTTGCTGCAGCCAGTGATGAAAAAGGAGACTATTTAATTTTAATATTAACTTAGTTTTTATACTTAAACGATCCTTGAAAGAAAGCGATGGCATTTATATGTGCACACCTAACAATTCAGTTTGTTTATACTTAGCGCTATATTATGACCAGCAGCGCATTTTTTATTATAGTATCAGAAGCGTATGTCCCTCAAAACAGTGCAAAGTCGCCAAATTTGGTAGGAGTACTTGCTGGAAAAGTAAGCCTAGTAAATTTCCTAAGCGCACTTTGCTGTTTCGATCCGCCTGTCTGTGTTTTATGTACAGCGCTGGAAAGAATAAAATTATACCTGCGCTTCCCACTAATTCTTAAGCATCTCATCGTATACAAATTTAGGTACCGACCAAATTATAATGACGTCTACTTTTAAATGTTGTGCTTTAAATAAGTTTTGGGGACCATCTACATATTAAAATTTGTACCTTTTTTTTTTCAAATAGTAACACCCACTTTGATACTTTATTTGAGTTGCTTGAATCAAATCATCCCAGAAAAGTATATACAAATTTAATTTTCTTTCTTAAATCTTCATTGAGTTAGAAGTGGGCAAAAATTAGGATATTAAAGTGAAATTAGCGCGACAAACTTAAATTTATATCTTCTTACAAATCATTCAATTTAAAGCTTCTTTTTTAATAAGATACAATAAATGGAACTAAACATACAACAGGCTTATATAGTCAGATAAAACAACGTTTTATGCACCAGTACTTTTCTAACTATTGCAGACTATTTTCGGTAGCATTCAGCGTACCGTCGTCACTGCAAAGAATGATGGAATTTTCCCCATATATATATATATATATATATATATATATATATATATATATATATATATATATATATATTGGGGTAAAATATCATTTTTTGTATTCATGCGTACGCTGAATGCTACAGAAACTAGCCTACAATATTTAGAAAAATCATCGTACGTTGTTTTATATGCCTATATTCTACAGCGCCACATATCATCTTTTCATATTATTTTATTTCAAATGCGTTTCAAGAATGAAATTTGCGATATGGTTGCATTAAAAATTTGAAAAGAATTAGCATAATTCTATGTTTTATTTAAATAATTTAATACCCATTAAAATATATATAAGGTAAATGTCCCTGTTATGGCCATGTTCCTAATACAGCCATTCCTCTATTATACGTTAGCTAACCCCAAAAAATCGCTAAAGGCATGAGCATACCATGAGGAAGTCTGCTAGTGTATCATGGGATCATTTGTCATTCAGTTAGATTGTGGAATTAGACGCTAATTTATTTTTTTATGTTTTTGATGTGATAGCTTCTTCTTTTTATCTGGTATGTCTCCTTTTTTTATGCACGTTTATAAAAGAATTTTATTATGAATTTCATCATACTCTGTTCAGTTTTTAATGCTCTATCAATTAGTGCTGTCGTTGTTGGTGTATATTTTACGAGTTGTTCAAAATCAAACAATTTTCGTGAAAGCGGACCTGTTCCTGATATGGCCATCCACGTGGCCATATCAAGTGCACCATGCAAGCTTAGGATAAAGACATTTTTATTTGTTCCAACTGTGATAAGTAATTTATTTTAACAATTTTTTTTTAAACTCTAAAAATATTTCACATTTCTTCTAATTAAAAAAATAAATTGTAAAGTCAATTTTGTAAAAAAACTTCCTTTTTAATGAAAAATCGTGTTTCAAATCCCCTTTTGAATAAAAAAAAAGAATTGTTCAGTATCATATTTATTTATTTTACACCAAAATTTTTTAATTTAGCAGAACAGCATTTTTAAATTGAATAAAATCATGATTTGTGTGAAACAATGGAAGAATGGTGGCCATATCATATGCACATGCTCCTGATGTGGCCACTTGGTAGACTTCTGGAATTCCGTTTTTTTTTGGACTAGTAAAACTATTTTCATGGGGAATGCAATATTTTTTTTATGGGAGTCCATTAACCTAAGAACGTTAAAAAAAATAAAGCGGTTTTAATCTTTTCAAAATGACGGTAGGAAAAATTCTTAAACTTTAGCATGGCCATATCAGGGACACCCCCCTTATATATATATATATATATATATATATATATATATATATATATATATATATATATATATATATATATATATATATATATATATATAAACATAATGTAAGATTAAACTATTGAAAAATAAGAAATTGACCATACACAGTGAAATCACAATACCAGATAGCAGAGTCAATTTACAAATTAAATTATGTAGTCCTAAGAAATGGAATATTATTAATTCAAATGAAAAAACAAGAGTATAAACACAAATGAAAGCTTATAATGTAAATCACTTTTTCAAGGGCAGGGAATTTACAATTATAAGCACAGAACAATAGTTTTCTGTAGAAAACACAAGTTTTATGCCAAAAATCATGTTTTCTCGCTGCCCGAACGATTGTTAAAACAATATTGAAAAACAAGAAAAGCTTTTAAATGGAATATAATAAAGCAAACAAACAATTTAAATAAGAGGAAAAAAAGAAAGAAAAGTTTTATACTACTTACATTAAATATTTACTTATATATTAACTCTAATCCTATTTGCATATGTTCAAATATTGTATCTAACGAAAACGGTTAATTTAACCGTTAAGAGATATATCTTTTAAATCATAAATTGTAACCAACGGTTGCAGTTATAATAGATTTAACCACAGAGATTATATGTATATATATATATATATTAAGAAATTGATTGATATAAGTTCATTTTACTTTTATTTCATAAGTAATGTAGAAAACTATATTAAAAATAAATCTATCAGAATATTTTTTTATTTAAAAACATATTTTAATGAAAATAATACATATAAACATATTACTTATAGTAATACATATATTAACATACATGCAATACATATTGCGATACTTACAATACATTATTAATAATACATATATTAACATATTTTTTATGAAAATTATTAATAAACTCGTAATAAAAAATTATGAATTAGGTTCTACATTAATTGTTATATAAAAAGAATCAGCACCGTTAAAAATATGGCTATTCAGGGTTCCCATGCCTCAGAGCATTTAAATACCAGTTTTTTCGAATCGAAATATTTGCCTTTATTAAAGAAGAAATTCTGAGTTTGAATACGGTGACTATTACATTAAGAAAAATATTGGATTCAAAACCTTTGAGTCATAGAAACCCTGCTATGTGAATTAACAGCTGATTCATGTCATTAGTTGTTGAGATATAGAGAACTTTTACGTTTAGATGGTCTAAGGGGGACTGCAGTTAGCATTCAGATATACAGAAAACAAAATATTAGACAGTAACCGAAATAGTTCCCTTTATTAAAAAAGAAATTCTGAGTTTGAATACGGTGACTATTACTTTAAGAAAAATATTGTATTCAAAACATTTGAGTCATAGAAAACCTGCTATGTGAATTAACAGCTGATTCCTGTCATTAGTTGTTGAGATATAGAGAACTTTTACGTTTAGATGGTCTAAGGGGGACTGCAGTTAGCATTCATATATACAGAAAACAAAATCTTAGACAGTAACCGAAATAGTTGTATTAAGTTTTCTTTTATTTAAAGCTAGTTTATTTTATATTTAGATTTTTGTATATTTTTTTCTGTTGCTAATTAAATGACCCTGGTAATTTTCCCTGTAAGGACATAATTTTATTTTTTCAAATTTATGGATAAACCTGTAACACACTTTCTATGAAGATTTATGAAGAAATCCAGATATATTTTGGCTTACTTTTTTTCCCAAGGAACTCCTATATTGTGTTGAAAGTGCATATTACTATTTGAAAAAAGAATTTGGTACACTTTTAAATTTAATGACGGACTACAAACCTTAATCAATGCATAACATTTAATAGTAGACGCTGTTTGTAATCGGTTTTTGCCGAGAATTTGTAGGAGAGAGAGATAATACTATTTTTCCTCCACGATTATAAATCCGTGACTTTCTATACTTTACATATTAAGATATGTTGTTTGGAGTATTGGAATATCAAAAGATTCTCATTTTGTAAATTTCGCGAGTTCGTGGCTTTGTGAACATTACCAACAAAGTTGTTATATTAAACTGCGACAAAACAGTCTATGTTGATTTTACGTACTTAGGATAAAACAGACACTGAAATATTGATCGATTGCTAAAAGGTTCTCTGTCAGATTTATGTGAGGCAATTTTACAAAATTATTTTATTTGAAATATGTTTCAAGAATGAAATATGTGATACAGATGAATGCATTAAATATTAGAAAAAATAACATAATTGTACGTTTTATTTAAATAATTTAACACCCATTCAAAAAAATATATAGATTAATAAATTGGTTGATAAATTCATTTGAATTTTATTTCATAAATCTAGAAAACTTTATTAAAAATAAATCTGTCAAAATCTTTATTATCATGTTATTGTTAGATCATTGGACTAGCGATGAAACATCCGAGGTTCTTTCTGTCCTAGATAGATCGATAAAGCTACCGAAGAATATTCTGCACTTTTCTCTTCTTTCTTAGTACATAGAATAGTAGGTAGATTTTCTTAAGGTATCCGATTACCTTTAAAATGCAATTTTCGGTCAAAAAATCGAATTTTTATTAAGTTCCAAACTTTAAATCCGGATTTCTTAACATTATATATAAGTTTAAATTTAGTCTGTGTTTTGCTTAAATCTTGAGTTACATGCATTTTATTTTTGCTAATTTAATAGGTAGCATAATGGTTAGAATAAGATAGTCGGCAATAAAACATCCGAGGTTTTTTCTTTCCTGGATAGATCGATAAAGCTGTCAAGTTTTCAGGACTTATTTCTCTCTTTTTTGTTCGGTGTAAACAGAATAGTATACAGGTTTTCTTAAAGCATCTGACTACTTTAAAATGCAATTTTCGGTCAAGAAATCGATTTTCTATTATTGACAGATTTTTCTTAATGCGTATGCCTTCATTTAAAATAGAATTTTAGGTCACAAAATTGGTATTCTATTATGGACCTAACATTAAAGCCTAATTAATTAACTTACTAGTCCAGTTTCAACTTTGTCTGTATGTTGCTTAGGACTTTAATTACATGCATTTTAATTTTACTAATTTAGTTGGTATAATAAGGGGTAGAATGAGATAGTCAATGATAAAAAAAAATCCGAGGTCCTTTCTTCCTTGGATATATCGACATACTTGTCAAGAGTATTCCGTACTTTTTTTCTTCTTTCCGTCATTTTTTAAACAGAATAGTAAACAGATTTTATTATGACACCCGACTATCTTTAAAATCCAACTATGGTAAAGCATACGACTACCTTTAAATTGCAATTTTTGATCAAAATATATTTATTATGAACCTAATATAGTGCGTCTCAAAAGTATATGGACAGGTAATTTTTTGAAATAACAGTTCAAAAAATGAAGCAATAATCACGAAAAAAATAATATGCATATAGTATCATAACATAAATTTATTAGAGCAAAGAAATAAAGTATAAGTTTTACAGATTTTTTGTAAAAAAATAAAAATAAAAATAGGCTGTCCCAAAAATATATGGACTTTTCGAATATTTTGCCATTAAATTCAAATTTTGTATCCATTCCTTTTAATTATCTTGAAAACACTATCAGGCATGCTTCCAACTAGTGTTTGGAGTATGTGCGGCTGTAAAGATAACCAACTCTGCTCTACTTGTTGCTGTAATTTCTGAATAGTAGAAAACTGCCGACCATGGGCATACACATCTCGTGCAAGTACTCCCCAAAGGTTTTCAATTGGATTCAAGTCTGGGCTGATGGCTGGCCAGTCTATAAAAGTGACTTGATTCTGTTTAATCCAAGCTGTTGTTGAGTGGGAGATGTGAATCGACGCATTGTCCTGTTGGAATTTCCAGTCCCCCCCCCCCCTAAGATGTTTCCGATTGGAAGCAGATTGCTTTTAAGGACATTTTGGTAATCCTCAGAGCACTGTCGACCATTAAGAAAAGTAATATCCGTTGTTCCGTTGAAACAGAATACGCCCCACACCATTAGTGAACCCCCTCCTTTTTGTCGACTAAAGAACTCGAGAGGTTCTTTTCGTAAGTCATGCCAATAGTATGCCCAGCCATCAGGGCCATCAAAATTGAATTTTTTTCGTCACTGAAGAAAACACTTAACCATTCATCCAACCAACGCATGTGTCTTTTAGCCCAAAGAACTCGAGCCTTTCTATGCTGCACTTTCAGCATAGGTGTCCGGCACATTCTGCGATATTTATGATTTTCGCTTACCTGTATGCGACGGTGAACAGTAGATCTCGAAATAGGAAACGCCAAAATCCTCGCAATTTCACGTACAGACTTCTTTTGGGTTGAAACTCCTCGCAAAATTTTTCTATCTAGTCTTAGAGATGTTTTTCTTGGTCGACCTGAACGCTTTTTTGCAATCGTATTGTCACTTTTTGATAAAATTGCATAAATTCCAGATCTGCTACGCTTTCATTTGTTTTGCAATATCAGAAACTAATATTTTGAGCCTTTAAATTTTAGTAATATCAGCAGCAGAGACTTCAACGTTGCGAGGCATTTTCCAACTTTTCGACAATTGAAGAAAGAGCAGTGATTTTATATTTCAAAGTGGTTACGTCACAAGTACAGAACGCAGAAAATGCAAATTTTTCTGAGACGGTGGTAACAAAAGCAATTCGTTTCATTGTCCATATATTTTTGAGACAGTTTATCTTGAATTTTATTTTTTTACAAACAATCTGTGATATAAACATAACATTTCTGTATCGTAATAAACTTATGTTACGATTTCATATGCTAATTATTTTTTCGTGATTATTGCTTTATTTTCTTAGCTGTTATTTCGAAAAATTGCGTGTCCGTATAATTTTGAGACGCACCTTATTAAATCTTGATTTCTTTACTTCCTAAATCAATTTAAATTTTGTCTCTGTGTTCCTTAGGACATGACTTACAATGTATTTAAATAAGTTTACTAAATTAATAGGTAGAATAAGATCATCCGCGATAAAACATCCGATGTAGATCGATAAATCTGTTAAGAGTATTCAGTAGTTTTCTTTCCAGTAGTCTTTTTTGTATTGGGTAAACAGCATGGTGCACAGATTTCTTTAAGGTATACCATTACCTTTAAAATACAATTTTCTGTCAAAAAATCGATTTTATATTACCTTACCTGTATTAAAGCCTGATTTTCTAGATCAGTAGATTAGTTTACATTTTGTCTGTATCTTGCTTAGAACTTAAGTTACATGCATTTTATTTTTTTTAATTTAATAGGTAGAATAATGGGTAGAATAAGATGATAAGCGATAAAAGTCTAAGGTTTTTTGTGCCCTGGATAGATCGATAATGCTGTCAAGAGCATTCTGTTACTTTTCTTTTCCCTTTTTTTGTGTGTAAACAGAATAGTAGACATATTTTCTAAGGTATCCGACTACCTTTAAAATACAATTTTCGGTCAAAAAATCGATTTCTTATTATGGTCCTTATATTAAAGGTTGATTTTAGAACTTCATATACATATTTTTTTTGCCTTTATCTTGCTTAGGACTAGAGTTATGCATTTTCATTTTACTAATTTAATAGCTAGAATAAAGGGTGTAATAATAACATCAGCGTTATAAACATCCAAAGTCCTTTCTGTCGCTGGATCGATAAAGTGGTCAAGAGTTTTCTCACCTTTTCATTTTGTGTAAACAGTATACTGGACAGATTTTCTTAAGGGTTTCAAGGCTACTTACTGCAGGGCATTGCTAGTCCATATGTGGCCAAGAAGACCCTCGAATTGCTGAAAAAATTACGATGAGATGTCCTCAAATATCCTAGAGCGCCGATATCTCCGCATTTGACTCCATATCTTCGGCCCCTTAATAGATCACTGAAAGTTTCAATGGTTCACCTTGGACAAGGAAGTGCAGATAAACGCGGACAAATTTATCCGTAAGCAACCCAGAAGTTACTACACTGACGCCATCTACGTTCTGTAATCAGTGTATTAATATAAATGACCACTATGTGTAATTGTGTCATGCGACACATTGAGTGCCTACACTAGTTACACGAAGAAACTAATGTTAAACCTATGGGAGAAATAGGTAAAGATTTCTCGCTTGTATTTTAATACTTTTAAATGTTTTTATTTTGCATAGGATACCTGAGGTTGATATCTAATGTTGAGCGTTTTGTACTTTTTCGATTTTGGTTACAGTTTTCTTTTTTTTTATGTGAACACTTTCACTTTTGGAACCTTTTGGAACCGATTTTGAAAGTGAAACTATCCTTATATAAATAAAGTGTAACCAAAATCGAAAAAGTACAAACGCACAACATTAGATATCTACTTCAGTTATCCTATTCCAAAAAAAAAAAATCATTTAAAAATATTAAAATGCAAGTGAGAAAGTTCGAGTTTTTTTGTGTGACTAGTGTATGTGCTTAACTGTAATTGAAATATTCTGTAGTTATAACCGTAGTCTCATTTTTATTTGGGCACATCTTATACATTTATCTCTATGTAATTAACAATTGGTGTTTCGAGGAAATCCATCCTCCCTTCGTTGTCATGGGAAATAGTAGAGCAGTCAGTCAGCCAAATGCGGTGTCACTATAGTTGCTGACAAAACAAGGGGAATTTCGGAGATCGGAGACACAGAATGTGGGGAATGTTTGTCTATCCATAGAATGTAGTTAGTATATAAATATATGAAAGCCATAAAGCGCAATACCCAGGGGGGTCTTGAGAAAATTAGCCTCAAAGTTTAAGTAACAGTTTATAATTGGATAAATTACTTCCTTTAGCAAGCTGCTCAGCAGCATGGTTGTCAGTGCACTGGAATCCAGAATTTTTTCTTTGTGTTCGAATACCAGTCGGACTTTTATTTTTCAATACGAAAATTTTATGAAATATTTTCGAACCACAATTGAAAAGATATGTATAATCATCGAAATTTACGAAAAATATAAATTAAATATATGTTTTGTAACATATAAGTGCAATTATAACAATGGAATTTTGCATGTTTAAATATTTAAATATTTAATATATATACAGGGTGTTCCGTTAAAGGGGTCCAATATTAATAGGGGTAATAGAGGAGATCACATGGAGCATAAATCAGTATATAAAGCCTGGTCGGATCTCAATAGTTTTCAAGTTACAGCAAATAGAATCAAAATTCGGAAAATTGTAAAAGAACCCTCATTGCTAAACTATCGATAATGCTACATAAAAACGAAGCACATATTTAGAAAGCGCAGAAAAAAACCTACAAAATGACATCAATTGTATTAAAATAGCAATATTTATTGACGAGTTACAAGCCCTGAAACAGTGAAAAAAGTACGAAATCCAATATACATCAAAATAGTTAATCGTTAATTCCAAAAAGACAACTCTAGCTACAACAAGGAAAATGTAGTAAAATTTGGTCCATTCCGAAAACTTTCGAAAAAGCTTACAATGAACCATATCGGTTTAATTGTGTGAGAGAAATTAATCAGTTTCTTAGTTACAACTCCGCTTTCTTTGACACTAGCAAAGGTTAAACTCCGCCCATCACGATTGGAAACACCGCCTTTTTAATTACTCTCAACTATACATTTTCGATCATGCTTCTTCTGAGATGCAACATTTTTAATTATTCAAGAGTTGAATGAACCAAAATAACTTTACAATAATAGTCTACATTTTAAAGTGGTCTTTTATTGATATAAAGCTTAAGTTAAATTCCTTAAAATTAAACTGGTGGTGAAAATTCGGAAATAATTAAAAATATTGCGATTTGTAACTATGCAAGAAGTTTCAGTACATGTTTTACATGGACAATTATTGTATGTATATGTGCATCATAATTTATGATAGGAAATAATAATAACAAATAGCATAATAATTTTATTAATTATAAATTTAAAAAAGACACTAAATTTTAAATTAATTCATACAAACTTTGTAATTTACAATTTGAGTACACCACAGTCTGTGACTTACAAAATACTGTGCCAAAAAGTGTTGAAAATAAAAGAAAAATGACAAATAAAGAATTACATTCCACGTACTTTATGACATATGTGAAGCATAGTCTTCTGGCCTGCGCTGCACAGTTCAATGTCGGAAGGCAGACGAACGGACATTATTATAATAGGTGTTCGAAGTTGCTCCCATTAACAGAATCACACAGCCGACAGCGACGTCGTAAAGATTGGCGAACACGCCGAAAAACTCCGACGGAGTTGGGAATGTCTCCTGCAGCGACAACGATTCGCGCTAGTAAATCCTCCGGTGTATCCACAGGCGTTTCATACACCAGCGATTTAAGGTGTCCCCAAACAAAAAAGTCTAACGGATTGAGGTCTGGAGAGCGTGCAGGCCAAGCAACAGGTCCACTGCGTCCAATCCATTTCCCAGGATATGTTGAATTGAGGTGATTGCGAACACCTATGAAAAAATGTGCCGGTGCGCCATCGTGCATAAACCACATATTGTGGCGCAATGTTGCTGGCACATTTTGCAGTAACTGCGGTAAGATATCCCGTAGGAAAACCAAGTACGTACTGCCATTGAGTACATCTGGGAGTAAATATGGTCCTATGAGATAATCGCCGAGGACACCTGCCCATATGTTCACACTGAACTTTTGTTGTGCGTTCGACGGGAAAACAGTGTGCGGATTTGTATATGACCATGTGTGCATATTGTGCGTGTTTACCACGCCCTCTCTCGTAAATGTTGCTTCATCAGTAAATAAAATATTTTCCAGAAATTGTGGATTATTTTCTGTTACATTAAGCAACCAGCGTACGAATTCTGTCCGCTGAGCACAATCTGTTACTGATAACAGTTGTACCCGCTGCACATGAAAGGGGTGCATGTTTTCTGCACGCAGAACACGCCACACACTTTGGTGAGAAACACCGATTTCAGACGCAGCAGCTCGTGTACTCGTGGAGGGGTTATCTTTAAAAATATTCAGTACATCTTCTTCCATTGCAGGTGTTCGTACATGTCGAGGTTTCCCTGCATCAATGCTTGCTGTATTAAACGATCCAGTCTCCCGTAATCGTCTATCGATTTTTATGAAGAGTTTCGAACTTGGGCAACGTCTCCTTGGAAATTGCTCACGGTACATGCGCTGTGCTAGACATGCATTTCCATGAGCTTGCCCGTACATCAGATGCATGTCCGCATATTCTTCGTTAGAGTATTCCGGCATAATTATTATACATCAACTTACTACAATCCCACTTACAACAGCCTCCCTTTAACATAACGCCCACTGATGACTGCTGTTTTATTACACTTTTCTTCCTATACACATAGAAAATTTGCATAAAAAGTACTTCTTCTTCATCATCCTGAAAGTTCATGGAGGAAACGCAGCAGTCACGGAGTTTGCTTTAAGACAAGGCGAGAGCTGCACAATATGTCATTCACTTGACCAGACTGAATAATGAAAGGGTATTGATAGAGGTTGATCAGAAATGTATAATTGAAAGATATTAAAACGGCGTGTTTACAATCGTCATGGGTGGAGTTTCGCTCTTTCCGAGCGTGCAACAGTACAGAGTTGTAACTAGGGAACTGCTTGATTTCTCCCATACAATTAAACTGATATGGTTTATTGTCAGCTTCTTCGAAAGCTTTCGGAATGGACCAAATTTTATAACATTTTCCTTGATGTAGGTAGAGTTGCATTTTTGGAATTAACGATTAACTATTTTGCTAAATATTTGATTTTGTATTTTTTCACTGTTTCAGAGCTTGTAACTCGCCATTAATTCTCAATATTCTAAAACAACTTATGTCATTTCGTAGGATTTTTTCTGCTCTTTCTAAATATGTGCTTCGTTTTTATATAGCATTATCGATAGTTTAGCAATGAGGTTTTTTTTACAAATTTCCGATTTTTCATTCTATTTACTGTAACTTGAAAACTATTGAGATCCGGCCAGGCATTATATACTGATTTATGCTCCGTGTGATCTCCTCTATTACCCCTATTAATATTGGACCCCTTTAACGGAACACCCTGTATATACATATATAATAAAATCTAAGATCATACATTATTTTAATCCTAAAGTTCTTTATTAGAACGATAATATTAAATTTCAACCATTGAAATACAGTGACAAAATCAGCATGAGTCATCTCACGCGTTCAAAACACTCTACCTGTCAACTACCTCACAGATCTCATCAGATACTAAGCAGAGTTCAGGATACTGTCTTTTCCCCTCTCCACACTGTCATAAGACTTCACACTTTGCGTTCGTCCCTCTCGTCAACCCTCTTCTACTCCCAGAAGGTAGTAAGAGAGAATTCCATCTTGATTGGTTCTTTATGACCTCATTGAATTTGCAAGAAAGTTATCCGCAGTTCCTTAGATTTCAACTATTACCACAAGTCGTAGAAATTCCTATTTCACAGGTAGGGATTTCTACGTCTTATAAAACTTGAATAGGATTTTCCTCTGGATTTCACCCCGCGTCTTGTAATCCGCCAACAAAAGGACCCCTTTATTGGTAAGAAACCAGACCTGCCAAGCCTTCGGCTTTTTGGATACCAGTATTTTAGTACAGAAAATGTTGTTTTATTTAATTGTAGCATTCTTTGATTTGAAAGAACAACATTTTTCTCTAAAAAATTACTGGTGTGCAAAAAGCCGGAGACTTGGCAACTCTGAGAAACTTTCAATTGTTTACCTCCAAAGATGACAATTGAACTCAAGATATGACAGTGTCTTATTATCTTTAAAAAACTTTAAATTAGGTTTCATTTACATAAATTTTTAATTGCATAAAAGTTTATCCATACAATATCTAGAGCCCCCTCCCCTCCGTATGAACGTTTTTGGTTACATGTTATTTCCTGTCAGTTGTTATCAATATAATGTTTATGCGATGATTTACGGGAGTGTTTGCGAGTGTTTGGGGGGCTATGCTCCCCCCCCATCCCTACTGTACATATTTTTTGAAATCGTAAGATATTCCCAACACTAAACGTATAAAATCAAACTACTCTCATGTGGGCGATCATTATTTTTGATTACAGTCTAATAAACTTTTATATAAGTACAGATGTCTACAGACATTTCCGCTTTCGTACCACGAATAAAAATTGTCACTGCGAATACTCTAAATACCTGTACGTAAAATATAGAATATTCCAGATTTATGAGTGTAACTTTTCTAACTGAATTCTTAGGAAACATATTTTGAGAAACTCATTATTACATTTTTATGCGAAATGAAGATAAAATTAGAAACAATGTAAGCTCACATTAACTTATTAATTCAAAATAATGTCATGGTTTCAAAAACGTTTATGGAGTAACCAGAAAATTTCCCTTTTATGAACAATAAAGCATTGTTTTTAAAATGTTTTAACTACGAGGTGAAATATTTTGAAACGCATTATTGCATTTTTATGGGAAATGTAATGACGTTAGCAAACACCTAAACGCTCATTATCTTGTTATTTTAAAAGTGTCGTTTTAAAAGCTTTTCTAAAGTAACGAGGATTTTTTGTAACTATCAACAACAAACCGTTTATTTAAAATTTCTAAATATGGAATGATAGTTTCATTTCTTAGGTTTAAATATATACTAATGATTTAAACTTGTTAATAAAAAAGTACGCAATAGTAAGTATTTCCGTTTATTACGAATTTCAAACGCTTCTAACATTTTGGAGAATGGTGCAGAAATAGCTCCGTTCATAAAATACATAGTAATCATTAAAATTGCGTCAATTTTTGGGAGGTATCATATAATGTTTAAATCATCTTTCAGAATTTTAAATGCACTTAAAAAAATCAGTCACACTTTTTTCTTAAATCTCATTATTATAATAAAAAAAATGAAAGAACATTATTAGCAGCAATATAAATGCACTACCGTATTATTTTGACAAAATAAAAAGAGATTGAAATTTTAAAAGCATTTTAAAACCGTAACATTATTAATAAACTTGATTTTTGACTACCGGGTGGAAGTTTTATTCAATCCTGATGAATATACAGCATGCCCACTAAAGTTCCTTGCCATCCTCTTAACTTCGAAACGGCTGCTGATATATTCATAAAACTGGTGTCTAGGTATAGTAAAGTAGCCATGCGCTACTGAATGAAACCGCCTACGGCGCCACCTGGTGGAAAACTGCGGAGTTAGCATTCCTATCTCAAAAACGGAAAGAGATAGGGAAAACAAATGATTTACAAAGTTATAGAGCATCATCGATTTAGTACAAAAAACACCTTGTGACAAAACGATCTTAGAAAGAAAGAAGCAACCAGTTATGAAACAGAAGGTGTATGCGACTCCTCCACAAACATTGCAGGACCTTAAACGACGTATTACGGACGCTTGTGCCAACGTGTCACCATCTATGCTCCAACATGTGCAACGTGAAATTCAAACAAGGGTCCAAATATGCATTGCAGCTGACGGTGAGAAGTTTGAACATCTAAAATAAAGATATATTATTATAACTAGTTGTTTTTTTCTTTCTAAGATCGTTTTGTCACGTCACAGTATAGGAAATCACGAAAAAACAAATGCGCATTTTAACCGTTCTATTGTTTACATTAATGTCCGCAAGGTGTCTTTTCGTACTAAATCGATGATGCTCTACAACTTTGTAAATCACTTTTTTTCTCTATCTCTTTCCGTTTTCGAGATAGGAATGCTAACCCCGTAGCATTCTACCAGGTGGCGCCGTAGGCAGTTTCATTGAGTAGCGCATGGCTATTTTGCTATACCTAGACACTACTTTTATGAATATATGAATATAGCAGCAGCCGTTCCATAGTTAAGAGGGTGGCAAGGGACTTTAGTGGACATACTGTATATATTTAAAATAATTAAAGTTATGAAACAAAAATAAATAGACATAATAATAACTAATAACCCAGTATTACTAAAGTATCAGCCAAACACTTTCAATTCACGAACAAATAATCATTTTTTTTTCTTCAGAAATTGAAAGTGTTTTCATTATGAAGCTGTAATCAAAATAAAAAAAGTACAAATCTACTACGTTGGAATTCATCCTTAGATATCCTATGCTAAAGGAATAATTTAAACACATTGAAATTCAAACGAGAGATTTGTAAAGAACGCTTTCATTGGTTTAAATATTAGCTTTCGAATTTGTATTTAGACTAGTGTGGGATTTTAAAAATGTATATTAGTAAAACAAAACATCAAAATTTTTGTTTAAAGTGACCTTATTAAAAAAAAGTGTTTCCGGCCTGTACCGGGAGGAAAAGGCAGCTTTCATAGTCCATGTTTTTAAAAATTCAACTCATTTTACACACGCACCTGAAGCTAAAATGCTTGGAATCCTATTATAGAAGATTCAATCTCGGTTTTTGTTAATGCTGCATTTGAATGCGAATTTCAGCATGAGAGTTACAGCATAACAAAAATCAGATTGTTTCAAAATGTCAGCCACTCTAGAATTTCAAACTGCCATATATCATCCATTTTTTAAGATAAAGCCAAAAGAAAAATGTTCTGGAATCCTTGTATCACGATCTCACAGTTAACGGAAACAACTTTTCAATTTATAATTTTTTATACATCCTTTTTAAATTTCAAAAAAATTAAAAAAATTAACTTGCCGCCATTTGGAAACAAGATCCAACGAATTCGGTCGAGACCTTGGTATGTTCTGTACACATGATCAGTCACATTCATATCGGTTCATAAATACGAGAGTTACAGCGTATCAAGTATCATTGTTTCAAAATCTCATCAGCCCTAGAATTTCAACTGCCATATCTCAGCCATTTTTTAAGATATAGCCAAAACATATATTGATCCAGAATTATTGTATCACTTTTTAACACATATATAACAGAAACAATTTTTTCAATTTATACTTTATTGTACATTTTTTTAAATTACAAATTTTTAACTGGCCGCCATTTTGAAACAAGATGGCGGATGAAGCTGGCCAACAAACTCGATCGAGACCTTAGTATGTCCTACACACATACTCACAAGGAAGGACTCCTTAAAGCGCATACTCAGAAAATTTTGAAAAAATGCTAATGAAGCTTCTCATGTATGTAATAAAGGAACGGTGAAATTTAGCTGCGGAATCCCAGTAGAAAATCCGCAAAAAAATAAAACCCTTTCAAGTATTTGGCGCAAAAACACACGATTTGGCTAGCAATAGTTTTCCTTCGCCAAACGCAAACGATTTTAATGCATTTTAAATTGCTTGTAAAATGATTATTCGAAAGCGCAATATTTAATGAATTTAAACTTAAACGATGAAATATTTATTATTTTTTGTATAATATATACAAGCTGCTTGTTGTTGCAGTTATTTATTTTTACCACTGAAAAAATATGTTCCATTTTTTGGGAGCTGCAAATATCTATTTTATGTTATAGCGAAGCTGACATTTAAGTTATGTGCATTATTGAATTATTGAATCTGTATGTTTATTTTCACTTTTAGTTAACAATCGAAATTTAAAAAATATATGAATCTGAAAGGCATATTAAAGTAAGCGAACAGTTTGAAGAAATTCTTGTTATGATACCTGTCTATGAGATTTTTGTAAAATTTGAAAGGGTAAAATTGTCATAAGCGTAAAAAAAATTATTCGAATGGGTTAATTCTATGGCTCATGATACCATACCCTCTTGTTCAGAATCGTTTGCATTTTGCGTTCAACATTTTCAACTCTCTGTATGTTTGCATTAATTCTAATTTAAAATATTTTTTTAATTAGATTAAATAAATCACTTACTTTTTTTTCTCTATTTATTACCGATTGAATGAAATTTTCCCTATTGTTTTATCCTCCATTCCACGATTTTTTCTAATTTAAATGACTGCAACGGTGGTACAAGTAATTTTTAAATGTATTTTAAAAGGAAAAACCCGATGACAAACGGATTCGTTATACATTTCTATATCGGAGAAGTCGTTGTTTCCATAGCAACAAAAACTTTCTTGAATTGACAATGTTCAGATTCGGGCTTATTTTTGAACTTGAAACAATTTTAATCAATTTAAATTTTGTTTTAAATCGTAAAATACAATCGTTAAATTCCATTATATATACATATAAATGTGTACACAAAATTGTAGGTATAAAAATTTGTTTTATTATGTAAGTTAAACATGCATAAACAAGTTCAATATGAAAAAGTTTTTCCTTAAAGAGTATTTGTCATAAAAGCGTATTTTTTAAACCCCTTGAAGGGCGGTAGAATGTAATATATCGACTTAATTTTAATTCCCAAATGCCACAATGACACCGGAATTTTGGAATCAAAATTTTACTTTTATAATATACTTGAAGAAAATCTTTTACTTATTTGAATATAAATTTGTTGTTAAATCCCGGTGTGACTCAATGATTTCAACATTTTAGAAACATACGTACTTTGCCTCTGAAAGGGTTAATTTCATTCCGTCGTCAAAACGGTGATAAATCGCCAAATAAACGAAATTCTCATATTTTTTTAAGGACGTTATATCAAGGTTCCGCAGAAATTTTTTTATAGACATATATATCTTCATGAGAAGAACATTCTGTAATTTTTTCAAAAATTTCTGAGTATGCGCTTATGGAGACCTTCCTTGTCAGTCACATCAAAATCGATTCATAAATAATAGAGTTACAGCTTGACATATGTCAGATATATATATATATATCTGTACATAAAAATGAACATTTGAACGGAGTGTGGTTTGGGGGTCTAGGGGTCACATGATCGGTGAAAATATATCAATTTTTTTTGGAATTGCTTTCCTCCGAACGGCTGCAATAGGTAGCTTTTTGTAATGAAAGCTACCTAAAAGAAAATATCCATTTAAAATATTTTTGCTGTGTACAGCGAATAATACTTTTAGACCTCAGCTATCATATGATTTTTTTAAAATATGCAAATACAACGAGAAAATTTGAAAAGAACGCTGGCATTGATTAGCATCTTGCGAGTGTCTTCGCGTGCCGGGTGTAGGCTCTTAAAAACCTAACACTAGTCACACAAAAAACTCGACTGCTAGTTTTAAACCTATGGAAGAAATATTTACAGATTTCTCGCGTCGATAACTAATGTTATGCGTTTGTACTTTATCGATTTTGGTTAGTTTTTTTATATGCCAAAACTTTCACTTTTGGAACCAGTTACAATGCAATTGATGTCTATTGTGGTTGGAATTATCCCCCTCCTCCCTCTAATTACACCTTCTGTTTTGCATTATTTTAAAACAACTTTAAATAGGCATCTATGACAAATATGTTATTAAGTACACTTTTAAAATTTATTTCAAAAATATTATAAAAAAGTTTTGTTATTTTTTTTTAAATTTTTTATAGAAAAAGGATGCATGGTCCCTGGTACAATATGCCTAGGGCCAAGGTACAACAAGGGTGTTGTACCTTGGTTCTAAGTTTACAATTTTTATAATTAAAAGAAAAACTATGATAGGGCTAATATAATAATTCAAAAAAATTATGAGGGAAGCAGAATTTCATAAACAATTAGAAAATAGCTTTATACTTCATTATGTACATATTTTAATTAAATGAAAATTCAAAATGTCAAAATAGGACTGAGGTACATTGCTTTTTCCTAAATGTAAGGACAGAATCTGAAAGTTGGTGTTTTGAGCCGATTTTCTAGACATTTCAATCAGAAAAAACTTGCACTCCGGGAATCGATTATATCGCAAGATAAAATACATTTATCGAAAAATGAAATCACAAATCCTTTTACTCGTCAACCTTGAAAGTTTCATGCTTTTACATGTAAAAATGACTACGTGAATGTGTCAGAATGTTTCATGTTAGATAATATATATATTTAGCAAAATGGAAAGCTATCAATTTTAATTCGAATTCAAGGGAAAACGTATTCATGCGCACTGATTGCTGAAATCATGTTTTGCATAGGGCGATTGCTCCTGCCTCAGATCTTCCGTTATCTTTCGAGCTCAGTGATTGCAACAGTTACGTCATGGTTGATCAAAGCACTACAGCGAAAAAAACTAGGGTTTAGAAATAATTTAGTTCACAAAAGACATATTCATTATATTATATGAATTCTTTATAGGATTGTTTCATACACTGAGTAAAAATGTGTTAAAAATTATATTAATTTTTCAGCGGGCATGCTATCATTTTTGGAAGAGTGTTATAAAAATGCAATATTTTTTATAACATTAATAAGAGACATATTAGAAATGCAATAATCATTAGTAAAAATCAAATTTTGATTTTGGTGCAATTTATGACAGCAAAGTTTTGGAAAAAGTCACACGTTTGTCGTAAAATTTGTGACATTGCGCTCCCGTTGGAAGGTTAAAATGAATTAATACGTTTTTGGGGCTTTTAATCGTAATAAGTTTTTTTAACACGCACGTTGTGTTTAAAATTTTTCCGTGTAAGACTGTGATAGAAATTGTGTATATATAACAAAAGAAAGGTAAACAATGGCAATTATAGCATATTTTGAAATTAAGAATATTTGTAGAAATGTACTGTATCCACTATTTATGATATTTTTATAGTACAAAGTGTAAAATTAAAGTAATTTCGCATAAAAATATTGGATTATATGTAAAACAGTATATTACTTTTCATTTTATTCTTAGAGAATGTGCAAAGTTTCTAAAAATCTGTAAGTGTGTTTATTTAATTTAAATTTATTTAAAAATAATCACAGCATTTACAGATGTTTTCAAACTTTGTATAGCATTTGAAAACTTCTATTAGGTTTAAAAAAAGTATTTGTTTAATTTTATTAAAATCAAAATGGACTCTATATCTAAATGAAATGGAATCATCTATTGTAGAATTGAATATCCGTCAGAGATGGCCCCCTTTTGGGAGAGCAGTTACTTATATGTTGCTATTGTTATTGCTCATTGGCTTTGTGACGATTGTTTGAATTCATGCCTCATTTATTTCACAACTAAAAAAGGGTTTTAACTTTAATACCAGATGCACCTGACACGGACTTAAATCGATTAAAAAAGGTTAGCTTTTTATCACCATTTGTTAAATTGATGATTATAGGGACAATAATTTTTTTTGTTCGGATATCAATGTTTCCAAGACCATCCCTAACAGCATAGCTAGTCGATATGACGTCACTGTGACGTCCCAAATGGTCACATGAGTTACAGTCTCAGCGATTTCTAAAGTGAGATATCTTTAATTTGTCGCATTATGACTCTCAGATGACCATTAACATGTAAGTTCACTGTGAAGCTATCGTAACCGATTTTTGAGTCATATATGCACTTCGTCACAAAATGGAATAAATATTAAAATTTTTGAAAATATATTTTAAATGTCACATCTTAGGAAAATATGCTATATTTGTTATGGAGTAAAGTGCTTGACAAGTGTAAATCACACCAGTAGATGAGATTATCCAAAAGTACGATAATTACGTTACTTCTACTAGTAATTTAACAATGTAGGAAACACCCTTTTATTGCATGCAATCGTCGAATATAATTTTTGCGATATATTTCTTCATACGACGGGTTTTGTTATATGATATTTTTGTTTACTATGCTTGTATAGTTGTAAAACACATAGATACAGGGTTTCCAAAAGTTAATCACTGGATTTAAAATTTCATTAAAACACAGTCCGATAAAGTAAGTAGAAACAATTTATATCATTACGTTCTTTCACTTCAGTATTTTTATTAGAAAAGGCGGGTTTTTTTTCAAGGAAAATGACTTTGACTGAGGAAAAAAGCAATGTGCATTCTTTGATTATTGGAAACATACCCTAACATAGTTCAAAGGCGATTCAGACGTAAATTTCACAAAAACGATTTCTGTGTTTTTGACTAAATCAGTAGTTTGCGATCCTGGTTTCCTACACAAATATTGTTTGTCTTGATGAGTAATATCACCTCTCTCAGCTTATCGCCACATTACCGGAGCAGTGTACATAATATCTATACTTATACGAGGGTCGATCCAGAAATAAGGTTCCCATCCAATTTACAAATAGACAACATTGTTTATTCTCATAGAAATTTACATCGTTGGAAAGAAGAAAGTTTTCTCTATTTCTCTACATAATCGCCATCTTTTTCTACGCATTTTTGTAGACGGTGCTCCAATTTATGTATCCAATGTCGTAGAACTCCGCCGCCAAGCCGCTGAGGAAGCGTTTCACCTCTTCTTTGACGTCATCGTCGCTCCGGAAGCGTTGGACACCCAAATGTTCCTTTATCTTGGGGAACAAGTGATGATAAACCCAAGATAAAGGAACATTTGGGTGTCCAACGCTTCCGGAGCGATGATGACGTCAAAGAAGAGGTCAAACGCTTCGTCAGCGGCTTGGCGGCGGAGTTCTACTACATTGGATACATAAATTGGAGCACCGTCTACAAAAATGCGTAGAAAAAGATGGCGATTATGTAGAGAAATAGAGAAAACTTTCTTCTTTCCAACGATGTAAATTTCTATGAGAATGAACAATGTTGTCTAGTTGTAAATTTGATGGGAACCTTATTTCTGGATCGATCCTCGTAAAAGAACATATCCTAAGTGACTGCTCATCTACCAACGCTGAGCCTCAACCATTGCTCCTTGGACAATGGAATTTGGAAGACATGTTCCTTACACATTGTAGGCACCTATTACAAAAGGATTTTCGAAAATTTAACACCTAAGGGGTTAAATGAAGGGTCGAAATTTGTAGGTCATTTCGCCATCTCTCAGCAGCAGTTTTAGGTATGAGCGTTAAATTCTGAATAACATCTACTAAAAAATAGTTAAACACGCATTTCAGTGATTTTATAAATTCAACCCCCAAAGGGGTGAAAGAGGATGTTGAACATCCAAAACAAATGACTTTTCCGTAATGGAGTCTATAGCTAACTTGTGTACGTGCGTGGTTTGGCTCAAACCGAATTTTATTGTTGTAACCATTGTTGCCACACGCATAATCTTGAAACTAATTGTTGCCAGCATTGCTCATGTTTGTCGCCACTCTTAGCTATGAACCCTGTTATGGAAGATTAGACCAAAAAGACAACTACTGCTGATTTTTGATTAGATCTTTTGCGCAGTACATTTTTATAAGGAAAAGTTTGTTTACTTTTTTTAATTATATATTTTATAAATTGTTTTTGCGCTTTTCGTCTTTTAGCGATCGGATTTCGATCTTTATACAAACTATAATATATTTCCCCCTATTTTGAAAAACATTTTTTGGAAGTAAAGATTTACGATTTACTTACTGATTGCCATATATGTGGGCTCGAGTATGAACAAGGCTCCGTTATAATGATTGTCGTATAACCAGTTTATGGACATTAAACCCACATGGATCTGTTAAAATGATTGTAGTTTTAATGGTTTATGTAGGCAAAGTTCATAGAGTCCCGTTATAGTGATTGTCGTTTTAATGATTTATGAGGTGTGAAACACAAGAGGCCGTGTTATTATGATCGCCGTATTAACGATATATGGCTGAGAAGTACACAGGGCTCTGTTTTTTTAATCACCGAATTAACAATTTATCGACGCGAAACCCACAGTGCCCATTTACAATGATCGTTATGTATCTTAGGTTATCCCATTTTTGTTTTTTTTATCTGGAAACTCTCCCTTTCCGCTAGATAAGCACTGGCAGGACCGAGCGGGTTTATGTCAAGGGATTATTAATAAAACTTATTATTTATGTTGCGAAATATTTATTTACATGCTTTTTTATATTTTATTACTTATTTTCGTATAATTTAAAATAAAGTATTTTATTTATATTTTTTGTGTTTGCATGTAAAATGCACTTCGTGGACCCCGGGTGAACTCCGGGCTATGCGCTGCAGCAGGCGCATCATAGTTCTATGAAGCATCAGAGCCCCCCCCAAGCGGTTCATTTTTCTAGACGGGCGAAGACCGGCTAATATACGTATAATTTCCAAAGATATATTATAATTTATTTACAGTTTCATAAAATTCGACCAAACAAAAATTTGATGCTTTGTAGAACAGAAAAATAAATAAATAACCATAATAGTAATTTTTTTTATAAGTACAATGTGTCGAAAGACCCTATTTTAAATTGACTGATTATCTAGTATAGAAATGTTACGAAAATGAAAATCATGATTTTCTTTTTACAAAATTGTGCTACTGCTTTTATTTTGATTCAGAAACGATATACTTGGCTGTCACAGTTTTCAGAAAATCACTTTAGCAGTGACGCGTTAAGTATGTGTCCATTCGTTCGTTATCGGACAGCTGAGCCATTCTATGCGTTAAAATCATGCATACATTAATTATATATGAATTATGGATAATAAAGCTTATAATATCCTAATAGATTTTACAGTGAGAAAATGTAACGTGGAAGGCTTACATTACAGGATTTTCCAAACTAATTAAATCAACTATCAGGAATGATAATAAGCGTCATGGCAATATTTTTTGTGAAAGAAACCAAAATTGCAATCCACTAATTCATTAAAAAACTAGTCGTTGGGGGCCACCGTAATACTTACCCATCATGGATATGCATAATATAAAATATGAAAATAAAACATGTGTAAACTATTTATAAAATGCATTGCAATTCGAATAAAATCGGGGCTTGATGACGTCATAAACTTTAAATGCTCTATTACTGAATTTCGTAAAAGAAATATCCTTATAACTCCAAAATTGATAATCATATTAACTAACGGTTTACTGCGTCGGATTAAGCGTCTCATTTCCAATTAAAATGTATATTTGAATTGAAATTTGAATGAAATACAGGGTCAAGAAAAGTCAAAGAGTGTGGAAAATATAATTACAAATATCTCGGCAACTCATTATTCGATCGACTTGATTCTTTATGAAAAATTTGTGTTTTTTTATTGTCTTTTATATTCATTCCTTAAAATAAACAATTTCGAAAATTTTTATATACCTTTTATCAGAACGAATATTTCGAGAGTCCGAAAAAATAGTTTCGGATGATCGAGGTTACTGAAATTCAATAAGCTTCTTCCCATTATTACATACTAAGTACATACCAAATTTCAAGTCTGTATCTCAATTTGATAGGGAGATAGAGCTTTTACAGACACACACACATACAGACGGACGGCAAATTTTTTTTCTCTAAAAATATGTTTTTCGGAATCTCCAGTGTCTGAAACGTGTAAATCCGTCCAATTTTTTTTTCGATTTTCAAAACGATTACAAGACTTACCCTATACTACGTACGATGGGTAAGTAATACTAGGGGTCTCACTACAAGTTTACGTTTATTTTTCTAGATAACAAGTTTGTGGTTGGGTGTTGCCCATTCACTAGGTCACTCAAATGTTTTTGCTTTATGACCCATCTCTCCCCCTATATTACAGTTTATCACACTCGCCTGATACCCTCTTCCATACTGTGAAGCCGCATTTTTTTAAACTCTTATTTAGATAATAATAATAGTTATAATTTTGATTGTTACAATAGAGCAATTAATAATAATAATATTATTATTATTTATATATACTAATGTTATTTACTGAAATAATTGCCATAAAACCGTCAAAATAATGTGTGTTTTTAGTTCAAACTGTTGCAATGCAAAGGAAAAATGTATTAATTTCTTGTAAAAATGCATATTTTGTATGATTTTAATTTACGCTGCATGCAAACAATGCCTATCTAATTACTTTATATTTGACTTCGCAGCGTGTTAACCCACCGCCTCATCCTGTCACACTGTGTCACATTTTGAGTACCCTCTCCCCCACACATGAAGTGTGACGCAATTAACGTGTTACCCTGTTTTGAATTTTGAAATATTTTGCTGATTTCAACTGAAACTTCAAATTGAATTTCAATCTTCTTATACAATTTTTTATTACAAACTATTATTGTTACCATAATACAAGCTAAAAATAATAGTCTAAAGTGATATAATATCAGGATAATTATTCAGTGGGGAGCGGATCCCCCCTGAACTATCAGTTGTGTCAATATTGTAAATATTACTTTCGCAATTTAGAATAATTGTGCTATTTCAGGATTCCAGTGTATCTACAGGTGCGTTTTACACTATAGGAGACATTCTCATATCCGAATAACGACACTTATGGGAGATTTTGGGCAAATGGGATACGAGGGCTAACAGAATAAGTGGATTTTCTCAAAAAATAAATCAGTTAAATATCCAGACTTTCGTCAACAGATAGAAGTAACAACATTACACTAGCATATATATTGAATTTTTGTTTCCATTAGCTAGTTTCAAAAGTAAGAAGTAAAACATTCCTAAGCCTAATTGTGGGAGATTTTTTATGTTTAATAAATACTTGTTTTGATAAAGTATTAACTCTGTTTTTAACAATATTACGATTGATTAATATATGATTACGAATCTTTTAACCAATGCTATTCATTTGCAATCTTTTTTTAGTGTTAGTGATAAATAGTTAATTTAATAAGCCTAAATTTTGTTCAAAATATATAGGGATTAATAGGAAATGTGAGATTGGGGGACCCCAAAGTGATTATATATAAACATTGCATATAAAATTTATATTAAACTAGCAAGCTACGCCCGCTGCGCTAGTCAGTTTCTACAAATGAACCTTGAAGCAAACAAAATATATCGTTTAATTTGACCTTGTATTTGAAAGCAATCTGTATATTTACCTGGAATATCCTTCCACATTACTGAAAAATGACGTGATTGCGCTATTATATTTTCTAATGTGCAGTCAAAATTTTAGCTGTTAAGGACCAACTCTTATTTGGTCATTTACAGTTAAGGTTTGCTAAAGAATGATAAAACTATATGCAATATACTAAAACCATCACTAAAAATTATCGAACTAACAATGCAGACTAATTAACAAAATCCATTCAGTAGAAGTTTTTATAAAGGCTAATCTTTTATAATCGGGTTCATCTGATTATAGAACTTTTCCACGTAATTCTAAAACAGAACAATATAAAATATACTAAAACCATCCTTACAAATTATCTACTTAACAATGCAAGTCGCAAAAAATACGCCCAGTAAAAACTTTCAAAAAGGCTAATCTTTCGGAATCGGGTTCTCCTGACTGTATAACCTTCACACAACTGTTTGACTAAGCAGCGTAGAACAATATGTAGTACATTAAAACCATTCCTGAAATAGCATCTGACTAACAATACAATTCTCATCAAAATCCGTCCAGTAGAACTTTTTCAGAAGGCTAATCTTTCATAATCCGAATCAAATACTGAAAAAGCTAATATTTGATAAAAAAAATATCACCTGATTTTCGAATTTCCCCCTATAATTCTTTTCTTTTTTTAAAATAAAATTAATAACAGCTTTTTCTTTTATTTTTCCAGCTGTATAGCCATTTCAATTCTTTCTGCATCTAAAAAAAAAAAAAAAAAAAAGACACCTTTTGGCTTAAAATCAAATTGTTTAGGATCAAAAGTAAAATCAAAATCGCCAAAAACAAAAGATAAATCGCGAAATATTGTTTCGATAGCAATCTTGCCCCTTGAATAATTTTTTAAGCATTGCGAACATTCCCAATCATGTTTAAATTAAATATTTTCGTTTTATAATATTCTCTCATCAAAACTCTTTTTTCTTTCTTTTTCTTTTTCTTTTTTTTTTAAATTAATTTAACACAGTTTTTCTTTTATTTTTGGAGATGTATAGCCTTTTCATTTCTTTCTGCAACAATAATGATCGCCAAAAAAATAGCAATGGTAACCTTTTCGGCCAAAATAACAAAACTTTCTATCATAATTCAATAACTAATCTACGTAGAACGTCGTGTTATACATATAAACCTTCCTCTTGAATCACTCTATCTATTAAAAAAAACCGCATCAAAATCCGTTGCGTAGTTTTAAAGATTTAAGCGTACATAGGGATATAGGGACAGAAAAAGCGACTTTGTTTTATACTATGTAGTGATGATACATTTTGTGTACAAAAACTTAATGTGCTTTATTCTTTTCTTCTGTTAAAATGAATACAGTTTTACGAAATTAACTTTTAATAAAAGCATGACATGTAATAAACACCTCAGTTAATTTTTCTTTAGTAAGTTTTACAGAATGAGAAAAAAATGTAAGATTTTGTTCATTGAATTCATAATAGTGCTGATATAAATTTTGAATTTGCCTATTTAGGAAACATTTGTGTTTAATGAATGCATTCCATTAGAACCATGGGAAGTCAATGCAACGGATTAGACCCATGGGAAGTCATTACAAGGCAATAAACCAAGTCTCCGACATCTGCAACTATTGCAGAAATATGAAAAAATGTGCAAGAAAGATATGATGCAAATTAAAACGTAGTATAAATCCACCCTAAGAGACTTAAATATAGTTTATATTTTCTAAATATCAATTTAGAAGACAAAAGTTTTTAAAAATTATTTTTTGGAAAAATGTTTTGGTGATATTTTTATAATATGTGAACGAGAGCTCTTATTTAAATAAATCATAATCTATTTCTGTAAAAGAAGTTTACCTAAATTAATCAAAAATACACATATCTGTTTGTATTGTAACTTAGTTTAATTGGTTAAATGGTGTGAATATTATTATACGAGGGAAAGTCATTAAGTAAGACACAAAAGATAATTAAATAATAACTTACAATGATATTCACTTCAAAACTATTTTTATTTCTCAATATATTCTCCACCAATATTTATGCACTTATATTACCGTTTTATCAGTGCCCCAACACCAGCTGCATAAGATTCTTTGGGTTGCTGTCGCAGCCACATTAGGACTTCAAAATGAACCTTTTCATCATCTGTGAATATCATCTTGCTTCCAAGATGGTTTTTTAGTGGACTAAACAGATGAAAATCGCTTGGGGCTAAGTCGAAGCTGTATGGTGGATGTTGAAGAAGTTGCCAATCAAACTTTTGATTTGTTTCCTGTGTTCAAATTGAAGTCCTAATGTGGTTGAGACAGCAACCCAAAGAATCTTATGCAGCTGGTGTTGGGGCACTGATAAAACGGTGATATAAGTGCAAAAATATTGGTGGAGAATATGTTGAGAAATACAAATAGTTTTGAAGTGAATATCATTGTAAGTTATTATTTAATTATCTTTTGTGACTTACTTAATGACTTTCCCTCGTACATAACAGTGAATTCAATACAGGGTTCGTACGCTTTTACCACAATTTTTAATAGAATTTTTCTATTTAATATTTAAATAGCTGAAATTATAGACGCCTCGTTTAATTGCGGGATTTGTAATGCTTTTAAATAAAGCGAACAATTCTATTAAAATTTTTGGTAAAAGCGTAAGAACCCTGCGATATGTCCCATTTTGTGATTAAAAAATCAGCCATAGTAACTTTACATGAAGTCATCCTGTGACTGTTAACTGAGAATCATAATGTGACACCTTTTGGTCACCGTAGCGACTATGTGACGTTTGTGATATCAGATTAATGTCACATCGATTGAATGTGCTATGAGGGTAGAACTGAACGACTGACGACTGAACTGAAACGACTGTAACTGAAACGACTAAAATTTTTTTTATAATGCCACTTATTGACTCTTTTATTCAATAACTCTCTTATTCTACCATGAATAGAGAACATCTAGAACCTGTTTCAAGCTTTTAAGTGAACTTTCTGTGTTTACGGATAATATTTTAAACAAATTCTATCCATAAGCTTTTATCAGTGTTTCTTTCGTATTTTAATGTATAATCAAATCGATTGTTTTATCAAGTCTTAAAAGTGTAACTGTTTTAAGACTATTCCTTTTATTTTTTTCAATAGAAATGAATTCCAGGAAGTGGCGGTAGTCGAGTGTTCAAAAGACATTCCGTGACAAAATATTTTGTGGAAGATGCACTTTTAATTCTTAAATTTTTCAGTTTAGAAGTGCATTTTAATTAGATTTTCGTAATTGTTTAAGTGAAGTATACATCTAGAGGATTATCATTGTGATGTAAAGGAATTATACAAAGGAATAAAAACTTTTTAATTTCAATATCATTGTATACATTTAAATTTTACAATTTGTAACTTTGTTACATATTAATGAATGACAAATTATTTCGGATAGATTTACTATTTACCAAATTATAATATATGAGAAAATCCGGGTAAAATTTAATATAATAATAATAATAATAATAATAATAATAATAATAATAATAATAATAATTATTATTATATTGAGCAGTTTTAACAATACCAGTAAACATTATTGATATTGTTAAAAATCGCTGGTAATAATAATAATATTACTATTAATATCACTAATGTTTGAGCAACTTTAACAATATTAATAATTTTAATTATATATTTTTATAGCCATTATAATATTATTAAAACTTATTTTCAGTTTTTAGGGATATAATAAATCAGGAGTCACAGATTCTGCTATAACTTTCTGTACGTAAAATTAAGCTTATTTCTGTCAATCAAAATTTAAAGTACGAAAAGTTTATTCTTCAACTTGTAAAGCAATTAACATAAAAACCTTAAATTTGGTACATAATTCCAACTCTAATACTTCAGTTGCTTTGCCATTTTTTCCTAAAATCAGTCAGCAAATTGCTAAAATTTTAAGAAGGTTTGTATTCAATGTTATTTTTCTCCTGTTAATAAAATCTCTTTTTCATATCTCAAACACCCCATTGATCGTATAGATAACTGGGCTATTTACCAAATCTTTTGCCAGTGTGGTCTCTCTTATATTGGTCAGACTAAACGTGCACTTAGATTTCGTTTAAAAGAGCATGAAGGTTATTGTCAGGTTTCTGACTTTAGTAAAACTCATATTGTATATTTCTAATTAATTTAAATAATTATATTTATTCATGATTACATTATTGTATTCTGATATATATTTTTTCTTTTGTTGTAAAACTACCGTATGTGATTGACAGTGGAATTTACCTGATCCGTTTATCTATTTGGTGGAGGTTCACGAGATCTTTGTAAAGTACTAATCCTTTGGAAAGAAATACAATGAGCACCACATTCCTAGCGAGCTGGATTTCACAGAAGAATGCAAGGGGAGAATGATTGAATAGAAGGCCGGGGTGGAAAGGTCTAGAATAAACGCTTCCACGTGTATGGAAGCTCCGTGAATGAAGAATGAGAGCCCCGTCGATTTGTAGTGTGAGCGGGACAGCGAGAGACTCGTTATTCGTGGAAGTGCAGCTGAGAGCGTAGGACGACACAGTCGCTGGTGTGCCGTGAAAAGTGGAGGAGGTGTCTCGTTGATGTGTAACGGATAGCGTAGGACGCAAGGATAGTCAGTGCAGAGAGTAAGATATAGACGTGTAGAGTTAAGAGCGTAGATAATTGTGTTGAATTACAGTGATAATGTACATTGGACAGTTTGGTCCAGAGTAAGAATAATTACTACTTAGAATGAATGATATGTACGAGTAATACATATGAGATATATTAAAAATTGCGATCAGGGAGATTGCCATATGAAAGTCACATACGGCTAGTGACAATATAATAACTATCACTGTAACATTTTTCTTGCATATTAATTTAATCAATAAATTATCAATTGATTATTTATCTGAGAACTTCTTTCCCAACGTGTCCGGTGTCACTTTAATACCGGTGGTGGCAGCAAAATACCATAAGACTCAGGTATCAATTCTAGGAGAATCATTACGATGACCGAACAAGGTGATGTAACCATTACAGTTATGTTAAAAATCAGGAGCTTAAACGTTCATCTATTGCTCAACATTGCTACTCTTTTCAACATTGGTTCAACTTTTCCTCACCCATCATCATCCAAATATGTTCTTCTAACCTTGATCTTGATTTTTGGGACGCTTACCACATCATTAAAAATTCTCACTCCTCAGTCAATGACTTATTCTGATTTTCAAAGTATTTGGAAAACATTAATTTAATTTCCCTTTTTTTTTGGTTTTCATTTCTTTTGTTCTCCACTAGATGTCTCTACATGTCCACTCAGTTGTTTAATGCTGCTTTCATATCTTTGGTTGCTTTTGGCGCGTTCTCTACTCGCATCGGGTATATAAGCCAACGCCCCTCTGTCATTTTGCCTAGTCTTGCTTTTTCTAGCACGCTGTGATTTGCTCTTTGTCACACTGAAGAAGAATCTTGCTTGTAGATCCGAAATAGCTATTTTCTGCTTTTTTGTGTATTATTTGTGTATTTATAACGTTGCAGGGATGAGATTTCTCTGTCTTTTTGAATACCAGTATACTCTTAGAGAAAATGTTGTTCTGTTAAGTCGCCGAATGTTCCGATTAAATAAAAAAACATTTTCTCTAAGATTATACTGATATTCAAAAAGTCGGAGAAATCTCATCCCTGAACGTTGGTATTCTTCCTTTTAACATTAAAGGTAGTTTGGGAAGAGGGTAAATGAAGCGCAAATGTTAATCAAGTAATTATTTTAGAATTCACCACTATTTTTTTCTATGAGTGGCGCACTCAGTATGCTGGCTGTGTCTTTAAAGGTTAAGATTCGAAAGCTTTCTGTTTGATAGAAATTTTTTTAAATTAGAAATATCAAACTTTTTATTCTTTCGTTTTCAACTTTGTCTTAGACATGAAAATAGTCGTTTAGTGCGTCTGGCTGCCTTCGAAAAATAATTTATGTTTTCGTTTATTTTCTAACAATTCTGTTAAATGATCTTCCAAAAGACATTTTCTGTTTCTGGAAAGGTTATTATGCTTCTAACTTTATTACTGAATGTGTATTTCGTCTTTATTTTTATTTTGAATGTACTAAAGAAACATTTTAGTACGACAGGAAATTGCTATCTACTGTATAATCTGTCAGGAACCTATTTTCTTTAAATTTAGTCTTGTAAAGGTGAAACGTTTAGATACCCAGTTTGGCAGTGGAAGGAGGATTTTCTTTCCTTTGCCAGTGAGGTGTATTTTTTTGGATTCCACTCGGTTCAACAGCATGTTTTGATGTAATTATTTCACGTGTTAGAAAGAATAATGTAAGCGGGAAGAATCGTAAATTTAATTGCAAAAAAAATAATTATTTCACGCCAAAATTGTTAATCCTTCAATGCATGCTGTAACCGATTAGCTACATATTACATTTTAGCGCATATATCACGTGAAGCTTTTTTTTCGTAAATGCCCTTTTGTGTTCCTTTGTATATGTATCTTCTAGTACAGAAGAATGATCACAGATGACAACATAAGATGATTTATTTTTAGAGTAGGTAACTGCAGCCATGATAAATATACTAAGCGAGAAAAATTGTAAATTTAATTGCAAGAAAATAATTACTTCACGCCAAAATTGTTAATCCTTCAATGCATGCTGTAACCAATAAGCTACATATTACTTTTTAGCGCATATATCACGTGAAGCTTTTTTTTCGTAAATGCCCTTTTATGTTCCTTTGTGTGCGTACCTTCTAGTACGAAAAAATGATCACAGATGACAACATAAGATTACTATGATTTATTTTTAGAGTAGGTAATTGCAACCATGATAAATATTCTAACCGGGAAGAATTGTAAACTTAATTGTAAGAAAATAATTATTTCACTCCAAAATTGTTAACACTTCAATGCATGCTGTAGCCGATAAGATACATATTAGTTTTTAGTGCATGTATCACATGGGGATTGTTTTTTTTTCGTAAATGCCCTTTTGTATCCCAGTGTATGCGTTCTTATTTCACCTCCTTGTACAAAAGCTTTGTTACAGATGACAACATAAGGTTAATATGATTGATTTTTAGAGTAGCTAACTGCAACCATGATAAATATTAAAAGCGGAAAGAATTGTAAACGTAATTGTAAGAAATTAATTTTTTCTTGCCAAAATTTTTAACTCTTCAATACCTGCTGTAGCTGATCAGCTACAAATTGTTTTTAGCCCATGTATCACATGGAGCTTTTTTCTTTCGTAAATACCTTTCCGTATCCCTTTTTTCGCGTTCCTATTTTACCACTCAGGCCAAAAGAATGGTCACGGATGGCAACGTAAGATTGCCATGATTGATTTTTAGAATAGGTAACTGCAACCATGATAAATTCTATATTCAGAGAAAACTGAAGGATAGAAATTGTGTTTTTATGGGGTTTGTTTTATTTTAAAAATATTTTTCTAAATTAAGAAAGTGTGTAGAAATGATTGAAATGATTGAAATTTTATGTATTTTATTAAATATAGAGGAAGAAAATGATAAAACATGTTTCTATCTACAATCGATTACTAATTAGTTTTCAGTCTTAATTTTAAAAATATAACTTTTTTTGGTATTTCAGATACTAAAATGCCAAAATCCTTTTCTTCAATTAAATTAAAAAAATCGTGAATTTGAGGGTTAAACTTGGTGTATATTCGATGATCTACGTTTTTGTTTTCTTTCTTCCCTTTTTTTTTAAAGAATTTCTGTTCTTAAGGATTGGTTTTCGACATTTAGTTCCCCAATTTTGGCAGTGAGAGGATAAGTTATATTTTATTTGTTAGTGGTATGTTTTGCTTTGGATTCCCGAACATCTTTAAACAGTAACTTTTGATCTAATTATTTCACGTGTAAGAAAAATATTCTAAGCGGGAAAAAAGGTAAATGCAATTATTGTAACAAGTTACTAATTTTACGCAGGCCGACATGTTAGTCTTGATGTATATTTGATGATCTAACATTTTGTATTTCTTATTTCTTCTTAAGAATTTCTTCCTTAAGGATTGATTAACGACATTTAAATCCCCAATTTGGAAGTTAGAGGATATTTTTTTTTAATTGTGATAATCCAATGATAACTATGCTTTTGGATCCAATATGATCTATAAACAATAAGTTTGATTTAAGTAATTTTCGTGTGGAAAGAATTTTCTAAGTGGGAAGAATGATAAATTCAATTTCCGAAATCGCTAATGATGAAGCATTTTTGGTGATTAATTTTTTTTCTTTTTTTCCTTTCTTTTTCTTTTTACCGATATCTGTGATTAAGGATTGGTTAAATAGTCATTTTTGCAGTAAACATTTCCCCACCTTTTTTTTTTTTCGCTAGTGAAATAGATACTTTTGGATTACAAATGGAACAAAATAATTATTTCATGCCGACAATGTTGGTGTTGATGTATTTCTTGTGATCCATATTTTAATTTTTTTAACAAGATCTATTATTAAGGACTGGTTATTGATATTTTGATTCCCAATTTGACAGCGAGATGATATTTTTTTCTTTTCTTTGCTGTTGTATTTGGATTCGAGGACATGTTTAAACAGTATGATTTTATCTAGTTACTTCACGTGTAGGAACAATATTCTAAAGGGGAAGAAACGCGAAATTATTATTTACAAAATAATTATTTCATGACGACGTTGTTAATGTTAATGTATTTTCGGTGATCCAAGATTTAATTTGTTTTACCAATATCTATTATTAAGGACTGATTTTTGGCATTTAGATCCACATTTTCGCAGCGAGAGAATAATTTTTCTTTTATTTGCTAGTGGTATGTATGCGTTGGATTCCAGGCCTTCTTTAAACAGTAAGTTTCCATATAATTATTTCACGTGCAGGAGGAATATTCTAAGCGGGAAAAAATGTAAATCTAATTATTCTAATAAATTAATCCATTCATACCGAAACGTTAAACTTGATGTATATTCGATTATCTAAGACTTTTTGTTTTTTTTAATGAATTTCTTTCTTAAGGATTGGTTATCGACATTTAGTTCCCCAAATTTGGCAGTGAGAGGATTGTTTTTCTTTTATTTACGAGTGATATGAATTGCAGGAGATATTTAAACAGTAAGTCTTGATCTAATTATTCCACGTGTAGGAATAATATTCTAAGCGAAAAAAAACACGTGAATCTAATTATTGTAACAAATTAATCATTTCATACCGATATGTTAAACTTGATGTATATTCGATTATCTATGATTTTTTAGGTTTTTTTTATGAATTTCTTTCTTAAGGATTGGTTATCGACATTTTAGTTCCCGAAATTTGGCACTGAGAGGATAGTTTTTCTGTTATTTGCTAGTAGTATTGATTCCAGGAGATATTTAAACAATAAGTTTTGATTTAATTATTCCGCTCCGTATGTTGGAATAATACGCTAAGCGAAAAAAAAACAAAAAAACAAAAAACGTAAATCTAATTATTGTAGTAAATTAATTATTCCACGTCGACATGCTAAACTTGATGTATATTCGATTATCTAAGACTTTTGGGTATTTTTTTTTTATGAATTTCCGTTTTTTGTGATTGGGTTTCGACATTTAGTTCTCCAATTTAGAAGTGAGAGGATATTTTTCTTTTAATAGCCAGTGGTAAGTATGCTTTTGTATTCAATACACACATAAACAGTATGTTTGATTTGACTAATTCCCATGTGGAAAGAATATTCTAAGTGGGAAGAATGGTAATTTCAATTGCTGCAACAAAACAGGTATTTCATGCCGAAATTGCTAATGATGAAGATTTTTTGGTGATTAAAGATGCAATTTTTTTCTTACTTTTTATTTTTACCAATATCTATGACTAAAGACAGGTTAGATAGTACTTTTGGCAGTAAAAGTATGATTTTCTGTTTGTTTGTTTTTTGCGCTAGTGGAATATATAGTTTTGGATTACAACTACAACAAAATAATTATTTCATGCTGACAATGTTATTGGTGATGTATTTCCTGTGATCCAAATTTTAACTTTTTTAACACTATCTATTATTAATGACTGGCTATTGATATTTAGATTCCCAACTAGGCAAAGAGAGGATATTTTTTTTTATCTTTACTAGTGGAATATATGCATTTGAATTCTCGGTCATGTTTCAACAGTATGTTTTTATCTAGTTATTCCACGTGTAGGAAAAATATTCTAAAGGGATAGAATCGTGAAATTATTATTTATAAAATAATTATTTCATGACGAGATTGTTAATGTTAATGCATTTCCGATGATCCAAAATTTGTTATTATTTTTTTTTTTTACCAATATCTAGTATTAAGGACTGGTTATTGGCATTTAGATCCCCATTTTCGCAGCGAGATAATAATTTTTCTTCGATTTGCTAGTGGTATGTATGCTCTGGATTCCAGGACGTCTTTAAACCGTAAATTTCGATCTAATTTTTTCACGTGTAAGAAAGAATATTCTAAGCGGGAAAAAAATGTAAATCTTATTATTGTAACAAATTAATCATTTCTAGCACCTACATGTTAAACTTGATGTATATTCGATTATCTAAGATTTTTAAAGTTTTTTTTTTATGAATTTCTTTCTTAAGGATTGGTTATCCACATTTAGTTCCCTAAAAGTATCATAAATATGCTGAAATATAATTTTATCTTTTATTTATTATTTATTACCTATCTAAAATGAAAATGATTATTATTTTTTATGAAAAAATTTTTGTCTTTGAAAAATGTTTTCTCGCTAAGCTAATCATAATAATTCATTTTTTCTTTTTACAATAAAATTTTCTATCTTACGTGAAATGGGTTACAAAATAGATATAGGGTCAATGGGGTTATATGATTCACAAATCAAAATTTTACATTCGTCATTTTTGATCTGTTGGCTCTAGCCCCCTCCCCCCCCCCAAAAAAAAGAACCCTGTAATTTGAGTTTTTGTTTTCCCTATCTGTTTATGGATAAAAAATATTGCATGTCATAAAACTCAAGGTAAAAAATAAGTAAAACCTTGCCATATTAGTCACACGGAATGGGGCTAATTTGAGACGGCTGTGGGGCTATAGTGAGACACTATTATTTTTAAATGATTGTAAGCACTGAGAAAGGGAAAAGTCTGGAACAAAGCTTCCTCGGATCGATTGTTTCAGCTGTATTATTAAAATTTTGTTTATCTTTCATTTTTTATGCGTCCACTAGAGTACTGATGAAAACACACTACAATAAACTCCCTCCCTAATTTATTAAATGGTAATTTAGGATAAAAAACGAAATGAGTATTATCTGCAATACATAAACTACATATTTATGAGTTTTCAGAAATAAATTTGTAATGGTAAAACACTCGTTATTGAAAAAGAACAAAATCCAAAAGGTGGTCTACAAACTTGACTTGACTGATTGGGTTCATTCAATGTTCATTAATATTTACACAGCGAGGAATGTTTTAAATAGTTATCCTGATTTTTAACGTGGTTTCAGGGAAAAACAAGACAGCACGGTATCCATAATGTCTACTGGAAAGATTTAACCTTACACAAAATCAATTCTTTGACCGATCGTTAGAACACCTCAAGCCTTGGATATTGTTACCTCTCCTTCGTCTTCACTTTGTTTTGAGACAAACATATTTATAGGGTGTAGACTTTCTAGTTACACGCTTAGCGTCAGCTAAATCAAAAGTTCCCCTTTTTAATATTTTCTTGAAATACTGGTGGTCTCGTAGACAACTGAATCAATTTATTTCCTTGTGGCATTTGCAATGAAATCTGTCAATGATTCTTCATCACTATCATGCAGAGAAAGCAATTCTTCGTCACTATCTGTGCTCTCTTAAAAAAATTATCAATCAAAATTTTCTTCTTTTTTTCGGATTAGGTTTTTGTATTTTTATAATTCATTTTTAGTTTAGTCTACCAGTATCTCACCCGCTATTTGGGTAATAATTTCTGTGCTTGTGCAATACTCTGCATCCCTTTTCTGGTATAATGAAGTATTATGATTTGATTGGTCTTTCTTCTGAGTGTTTTAGATTTTACGTCCCTACTTTGGCTCATTTCCTTTGCCACAAATTTCAAGGGATTTAAGCTCTGTTTCTTTTGATTTTTCTCCTCATTTTCTATTGTTAATGTTTCTGTCGTGATACACTCTTCACTTGTAATCACTTTTCCACTAATATCTATTATTTTCTTTTTTTCTGCTTTGCAGCACCATTTTTATTTATTATCTCTAAAAACAACATCTGGAAATAACTTGGAGAAACTGATGAATCTTTGCTCGCAGAAGTTACGATAGGTGATGCAGTATGTGAATTGTTTTGCATCAGCATAGCTTTACGGCACACAAACTATCTGTCAATCTTACGATTTGTACTTAAAAAACGTTAACTAATTCATCAATCAATATCCTTTTTTTGGCTTCATATAAAATACTTTGTGGATAAACTCCACTTCTTTTCAGTTTGTAATTACACACCATTTTCATTGTTCAAAAATACGTGGCTTTAACCTTCAATGTTACTTTTAGCTTAAAGTGTAAAACTAAAGTGTAAAACGAAAAAGTATTTGCTCACCTTTTTATTTTGCATTCACTAGGCATATATAAACACAAAAGCAATTGAAAAGGAATGGAATGTATAATATTTTTACAATACAAATAAACATATGCAATTTGTTCCTCGATACTTATATAAAAAAAATAAAGAAAAGAACATTTGTAACGCCAAAAAAATATTTGAACAATAGCAATGCTGAAACAAAAATAAGAAATATTCAGAATAAACAGATATTGCTAATACTTGTTAATTCACATTCTTGACATCGATTACAACCTATAATCGTCTGGGTATTGATTTTACTAATTTTTTGCAAGTTGATACACTGATTGGTCTTTTTCTGTGAGAGTTTCTTTAAAACCATCTTTGGTTGAATTTTCTATTTTTCTTACTTATACATCAACAATATGCTACGAATTCTCACTAGGATTGAGGTCCGGCGAGTGTGGAGGGGTTTTCAATATTTTTTTTATTTTATATAACAACTATATCCTCGTTACGTTGGCCATAGGCTTCGGATTGTTATAGTATTGAAAGTAATTTGAGTCACCAATTCCTAGTTTCAATGCACTATTAAATAAGTTATCTAGCACTATATTAACATATTGTTTAACATTCATATTACATTCAATAAACATCATTTCGCTAACTCCACAAAAAGACATGAAGACATGAATCCCCAAATCATAACATGTCCACCGGTATGCTCGACCAGTTGATCTGAAATTTTTTGTTTCAAAAGAAGTATTTGGCTTTCGCAAAACCGTTTTCTTTTTATCAAACTTGCTTTCATCGGAAATGAAAAGTAAATTTATCCAGAACTCTGTTGATTTGTTGACATAAACTTTGACAAACAAAAATTTTTGGCCTGTTTCTTTCACTGATATATGGTCTTTTTCAAGGAACTCCTCCTCGAATATTTAGATTATGAAATATATTTCGAATAGTTTCAGGTGTGACCATAGTTCCTGATGTTGAAACGACATAAGCTACCAATCCGCGTGGATTTAGGAAAATAATCTTTGATAATCGTTTAACGATTTCTTTCTTTTGTATTTCATTTAGCTTCCAAAAGAAAGACATCATTAAACGATTATCAAAAAACCATTTCCTAAATGCACGAGGATTGGCTTTCTTGTGTCTTTAGCTTCCAGTATTGGTGAAGGCAGAAAAGCAATTACCATCTTGAATCTTGTTCTGTGGAGAGGTAATATTCTACCTAAAAATAAACGATTAATTCATAGTGCAATCATGCAATGCATATTATTTTATGGTGTGGAGACATGAACTTTAAATGTCTTCCTGAAAAATAAACTACTATCTACCGTAATGAACTTTTGGCGAAGATCAGCAAGAACATAAAGGCTGGAAAAAGTTAAAATTCAAGAATATGTGAAATCATGCAAGTAAAACAGGATGATACATACAATCAAACATAATAAGCTTAGATGGCATGGACATGTTCGTAGAATGAAAGAAGAGCACCTTCCAATATTTCTTTTAGAATGGAGTCCGAAAGGCAGACGAAGGTGTGGAAGACCAAAAATGACTTGAAAAAATTCTATTCAAGAGTCCTTGAAGGCTTATAAGTTAAGTAATATTATTGCTATGGACAGAGAGAAATGGAAAAGAACTCTCAAAAATACTTTTATGGGCCGAGGAAATCCACTGTTTAGTGGAAATTCCTTTGGATGATGATGATTTAGCTTCCTTGGACGATGAGATCGCAATTGATTCACTGTTGAAACAGTGTCTTCTTTCTTCTTTTTTAGATAAAGAACACCAGAAAAGTAACTTTTTACCAATTTCTGTGTAACTCAATTCACAATCATGGTGAATTATATATTTTTCTCGCAAAACCATAGAAAACTCACATATTTTTGGAGTCATGCCAACTGAAACTCTCAGAATAGCCACTTCAATTATCATGTTTATGTCTTTTAAGAAATGCGGGACTAACATTTTCGTAAAATTTTCAAAATGTTACATTTAACAATGTTTAAAAAAAGAAAAATGCTATGTATTCAAATACATTTTTCGCATGAAAACAAATGTTATTTTAAATTTTAAAATGTGTATTGTATTATCTTGTTGGGAAAAATGCATGTTTATATGTGTTTATTAAGCAAATAACGTAAAAGTTAAAACAATTTCGTCACACGTGATTTCGATGCTTTTTTATGTGAAATAATTCATGTGTGCAAATAACCTTTTTTTTTCCACTGTAAGTGGAAGATCAACTAGCTAGAGCTTCATATCAATCGATTAAAAATCTGTTTGGCGAAATGAGGTAATTTTTTAGATTAGCATATTTGAAATTTCTAGAAATCAATTTCTATTAAATTTTTATAGGTTAAAATACATATTTTTTCGAATATTAATTAAAAATATATAAATTATAAATTTAGTATTAAAAAATGTGTTTATGGAAGCTTCAAATATTCAAATCTAAATATCACCTCATTTCGCCAAGTAATTGAGTTATGATTTAAAAAGTACACACATTTCAGTTCGTTTTGCAATTATTAATAATGAATATAACATTAGGAGTTGAAAATTTTAAATGTGCTTAATTCTTAAATTTATTCACCGAGTGATTTCCCGTTTGGTATCCTAAGTTAATATTAACGGAGTATTCAAATATGATGTCAAAATTAGGATTTCGTGTTGAAAATTTCAGAGTTTGTTATAATTTCACTATGGAGACGGTCCCCTAAGATTGTAGTTTGAAACATAAATTGAGAGAAAACACAATTTTCAGTCGAATCACCGCCCTCTGAATAATAGCTGCTGAGACAAAAATGGCGGATGCCGTTGGAGATATTTTCAGCGTTTGTATGGTCCTTTGAATTTCAACACCAGTATTTTATAAAAGTATTTTTCGCCTCATTTAATCTTAGAAAAAGAAGATGGTGAATACTTTTATAATATACTGGTGTCAAAACTCAAGGGACCATACGAACGCTGAAAAAAATCTGCCTACGACTGTCGCCATTTTTGTGTCAGCGTGCAGGCCTATAATTCAGGGGGCGGTGGTAAAATGGCTAATTCAGTTTTTTTTGTGGGAACAATTTGGTGATTGAAATGCATGGAGTGTTGTTCTCTTTTATTTATTTATTATTTTTCCGACTATACATATGAATCGAAATATTATAACGGATCATATTTAAAATATTTTTTTGTGTACCCGTAAATAAAAAAAAATGATTAAGGTCAACATAAAGAAAATCCAATAATGATAAAATTTTATGTTCATTATGAGTTTGGAAAGATAAAAAATAAAAAGATGAAATGTGGTACAGAAACATTGTTACGTTTTTCTATCAGGAAGTTTTAAAAACAAAATTAAGCGTTTAATACGACTACCAGGTTGAATTACATGGGAAATAATCTGTCTTATACCGTAAATTAAGGTACTATTGGAATTTCAACAGACAATGATAAAACACCCGTAAATATGGAATTACGTTAATTAATGTGATATCTTTACGATTGAGGCGATGTACTATTATTGGTTTTATCATACTAAGGCTATTTTTATTTCCTTTTAAGAGCCTCTAGAGATTTAATGGCCGGCGGAAAGCTTTTCATGCCTTAATTAGTGACTGAATGAGATATGCGGTTTCGGATGCTGTAGAAAGAGTTTATTAGATTCTTTATTACCATGATGAGATGTTCTCTTGTAATAGGATGCTGACATGAGTTGAAAAGAGAAATAAAAAATAACTTTGGTCAAAGTAAATAAAAGTAATACTGCGGAATGAATTTGGTAACTGAATAATTTAAGTATTATGCCCTTACATGGATGAACAATAAAACGTTACGGTTATAGCGTTGTGATACACCAAGAGTCTTTTAAGTTTCTTGCTTGAACTTTTCAATTCGGTTTTAAAAGTATATCGGTCAACACGCGTTATAAGAATTAATAAATTAAATGTTGATAATTTTTAATAAATTAAATGTTTATCAATGATGATATAATGATATAGCATGTTGGGAATGAGATGTTATACTTTAATAGGATGCTGACATGAGTTGAAAAGATAAATAAAAAGTAACTTTTGGTCGAAGTAAATAAAAAAAGTACTTCGGAATGAATTTGGTAACTGAATAATTTAAGTCTTATGCCCTTACATGGATGAACAATAAAACGTTAAGGATTATGCTTTGGGATAAACAAACGTGTCTTTATGTTTCATGCCTGAACTTTTAAATTATGTTTTATATCACTTAACACGCATTATAAAAATATTAAATTAAGTATTAATTTTTATTAAATTAAAATTTATGAATGATGATATAATGCTATAACATGATGAGATGTTATCCTTTAATGGGATACTGATATGCATTGAAAAGGAACATAAACTATAACTTCGGTAATAAGTAAATAAAAGTACTACAGCGGAATGGATTTGGCAACAGGGTAATTTAAGTACTATCCCCTTACATAAACAATAAACAGTTAAGGTAAATGCGTTGTGATACACAAATAGCCTCTTCAGTTTTTTGTACGAACTTTTAAATTATGTTTTAACAGTACATCAGACAACACGCATTAGAAGAAATGTTAAATTAAATATTATTAACTTTTTCAATTAAATTTTTATCAACAATGGCGTGATGGTATACTAGACCAGATATTCTCTACTAATGGCATGCTGACATGCGTTGAAAATAAAACTTTGCTTAAAGTAAATAAAATTCATTCTAATAATTTAAGTATTATGAATTTCTACGAATGAACGATGAATAGTTAAGGGTAAAATGTTGTGATACACACAAAGTGTTTTTTAGGTTTCTAGTTGAAACATTTAGATTACGTTCTAAGATAAATCAGTCAACAATCACTAGAAGAATGATTGAATTAAGCAATATTAACATTTATTAAATTATTTTTTTATTAAACGTACTTCCAAATACATAAAAAAATAAAACTTTTGCATGAGAGAGGGGTTTAAAAAAAAACGAAAAATGACAAAAAATCAAGTGCTTAATTAAGTTAATTCCGCTTTACTTTTCAATTTTGTGTTCAAAAGTTTATACTTGGTATAGTACATCAATTACATAAAGAAATCTGGCAATCAAATAATCAGTATGGTTCTCTGGGTAAATTGAGCCAGATTTGTCCAGGATAGATCAATTGGCAGAGCATTGGCAGCTTACGCCAAAAGGTTCCTGGTTCGAATCCTGGCCTGGACACTTTTTCAACTCAGTTGGAAAATTACAACTCATAGCAGATAAAATTTGTATTAAAGATATGATTATAGATTATTTTCCCATCTACCCTATTAAAATCCGTCTACCTTTGTCACCTAAAAAACTCGGAAATCACAGGGCGCAGGGCTACGAAATTTGGCACACGGGTTGCTGGTAGGTGGACCATGAACGATTGGGGAAAACAATTCGAAAATTTTAAATAGATTTTTTTTATTTTATGTTTTTGACGAATTTTCGCCTTTTTTATGTTCAACCTGTAATCACGCGAGTTCTTACCAGTTCTAAATATTTACTGCAATGTGAGACATACATATTACGTACGCCACGCTGCAATACTAAGGAGCTGTAGCGGGTATTACTATAATTCTTTTACCTCGCATGCAAATAATTAGAGATTATTTAATTGCGCTTAATTATTAACTTTTTTCAAAAATAAAGAAAAACATTTTATCACAAACATCAACAAAACTTTTTATTCTATTTATTCCCTTATTCCAAAGAGATCGTTTTATCGTCTGCTGCCACAGTCACATGATAAATTAAATTTCATTAAAAAAAATGCACAGTAGTAGAAAAATATTTTTCGGCATATTACATAGATACACTTGGTTGTACTGATTTTTTTAATTTTTAATTTTGGTTTTGTCGAATTAAATTCATGAACTTTTGTGCGTAGAACGTATTAAACAGCTAGTAACTACATTAAAATGTGGATCAGTTTCCTTTGATTGCGAGTTTTGGGTTGGTTTCGGGTCAGGTTGTGGGTGAACGAAAATTTATTTGTCCGGTTTGGGTCGGGTTTCTAGTCAACGGTTTGTTTTGTCTCCGGTTGCTGTCTGGTTGTGGGTTGGCATAAATAGACTTTGCGGGTTGGAGTCGAGTATAACCGGACCTTCACAGGACTATACCTCTCACCATAATTTTCTACGTCACGTGATGAGAATGATGGCAGTAAAAATTTCATATTGGTCAGAGTGTTTTCACATTTCGGACACATTTTGGCCACGGACTATTATTATAGGTGCAATTTTGGTACGGATATTTAATAGAAATTTTAAATGCCTCAATTACATTGTCTCTCCAGAGCTCGACTTACACAATTTGAGGCTCCAAGGGACATCACGAGTTTCAGGATATTTACTTGGCGTTTGACTATTTATTTCAAGTATTTAAATCTAAGTATTCGCAACTTTTCAACATTTGCACGTAGTTTAGAGGATTATTAAGTATCATAAATAATACAGTTTACAATTTAACTTTATCAAATCCTTATAAGAGCATTTTTAAAAAATAGCTATATAAATTTGACCCTCCCCCCACACACACACAAAATAATACGGGGTTGGACCAAGTTTGAGCCTTGCTGGCCTAGGTGAAAATCTGGAGACTGTCCTCTCACGGAGAGGCAGTCTCTTCGTGGAGAAGTGTGCGTATCTGTAATGTTTTCTAAACATTGCCGTATAGAAATTACTGATGCCTATATATTCACAGATATTTAATCTCCTGATTATTTTGGTCACACGAATCGAACAAATGATTTGTATGTGACTATGCGCAGTCATTCTATGTGTTGCTGTCTCCCTTTTGACAAGAGTACTGTTATTTCACAAACCGAACAATCAATAACTTACATCAATATCGTCATACGCGACGAATTTGAAATGCAGTAAGAAAATATTTGGCAATAGTAGCCGAAGGGTTGAAAATTCTTTTACAACGTTTCAGGAGTGCAGCAGTAGTAAAAGCAATATAACGATGGAATGGTTCTCATTCAGTGTTGTTTTATTTTGCAAGATCAGTTTAGATTACCTGAGCTTTGGTTGGCTTGTTTAGCAATAATTTATATTAACGACGAATTAGAATTCACATCTTGATATTTAATATGCCCACTGTGATTTACGATCGGTGCGCAGTACGTGAAATATAGGAAGCCTTTCTATGCAAATATACAGTGATCTCTCACTTATAAGCGATGTTCAATAATTACTTTTCATACCAGTATTTTAAAATAGTAAAATTCGATTTATAAATTCTGCGATTTAAGAAGCCGAAAATTACCTTATAAAAAAACTGGTGCGGAAAAATGTATTCCGTGTATCGCGTATAAGTGAGAGATCACTGTATATTGATAAAATATAGGTAAGGAAATATTTGCTTACCTTTTCTTCGTTGGATCCACCACGAGCTTATTCATATAATCCACTGGGCGGCACTGCTTAAATGAGATGAAGAAAAAATATTAATTATAATTTATGAACTGATAATTGTGTGGCTGTATTCGAATTTTAGTAGGATTCGAGTTATAAACTTTCGATTGTAATTTTAAATTTTCTTGTTTAAAATACTATATAAATACATAGAAATAATAAGCAGGAAACAGAACGCCCGCATTTACATGCACAACTACATGTCAGGATAACAACAGATTGAATGATAAAACGGGAGTACATTTACATTAGAAGCCGCAGATAGAAGAGAGAATCACTGATACAGCTAAATTGTCCGCGAATGTAAGAAAGAAATGTCTAAAGTTTCATTTAATAAAAGTAGGAACTTCCTTCGTATCAGGGTTTATACTGCACAACACTGTGCACAAATATCAATATATGGAATAAAAAAAGAATAAAAAGAAAACAGAATATGAGAAATCTAGAAAGAAAATAGAATAAATTATACAAAATTATCGCAATATTAGTTTTTTGAGATTTTACAATAAATAAAGCAGTATTATGAAATTTCATCAAGTTTGAAATGAAATGATTCAATACTCTTTTCGTGAAAAAATTACTAATTTTGAAGCAATGAAGAAAAGAAGGGTGCAGCCCCTCCCTCCCTTTTTCCTATCTGTTTTGTGTCAACAGAGTAAGAAATTAGCTTATATAACTTTCTAATTTTTAACATTAAATAAAGCAATATCTTGAAATTTATTAGGTTTTTAAATTAAATGATACAATATTGTACTCGTGAAGAAAATTCCTAATTTTGAAAAAGTGTAAGAAGGGTGTCAACCACACCTGTTTTTGGGTCAACAATATAAGAAAATAGTTTATATAGCTTTGTGATTTCTAATAATAAGTAAAGCAATATCCTGAAATTTTATTGAGTTTCAAATTAAATGATATAATACTGTTCTCGTGAAGAAAATTACTTGAAAAATATAAGGGCTCAATTGCTGTATTTTCCCATCTTTTTTTGGGTCAACAAGGTAAGAAAATAATTTTTGCAGTTTTTTAAGATTTTTAACGATGGCTAAAGAAATATCCTAAACTTTTATTAGGTTTCAAATTAATTATGTACATCTTATCTCGTGAAAACATTACTAGCAGTGAAACTAGTCGTTGGGGGCCACCGTAATACTTACCCATCGTGGATATGCATAATATAAAATGTGAAAATAAAACACGTGTAAACTATTTATAAAATGCATTGCAATTCCAATAAAATCGTGGCTTGATGGCGTAATAAACTTTAAATGCTCTATTACTGAATTGCGTAAAAGAAACATCATTATAACTCCAAAATTGATAATCCTATTAACTAACAGTTTACTGCGTCGGATTACGCGTCTCATTTCCAATTAAAATATATCTTTGAATTGAAATTTGAATGAAATACAGGATGATGAAAAATCAAAGAGTGTGGAAAATATAATTACAAATATCTCGGCAACTAATTATCCGATTAACTTAATTTTTTATGCAAAATTTATGTTTTTTATTGTCTTTTATATTCATTCCTTAAAATAAACAATTTCGAAAATTTTTATATACCTTTTATCAGAACGAATAATTTGAGAGTCCGAAAAAATAGTTCCGGATAATCGAGGTTACTGAAATTCAATAAACTTCTTTCCATTATTACATACTAAGTACATACCCAATTTCAAGTCTCTATCTCAATTTGTTCGGGAGATAGAGCGTTTACAGACACACACACACACACATACACAGACACACAGACAGACAGACGGCAATTTTTTTTTTTCTAAAAATATGTTTTTCGGAATCTTTAGTGTCTGAAACGTGTAAAGCCGTCAAAATTTTTTTTTCGATTTTCAAAACGATTACAAGATTTACCCTATATTACGTATGATGGGTAAGTAAAACATCGTAGACTTACTAGATTTGAAAAAATGGAGAAAAGAAGGGCCCATCTCCCACTTTCATCCCATTTATTTTGGGGTCAAGAAGATAACTGAATTGATCTGCATGTGTGCCCCACCCTCAACCAAAAACAAAAGAATTAAACACAAATAGAATAATGAAAATAGGTTAGATACCGCCAGTCACATAAGAATGCTTTAGCTGAACTGTGTTATCACTGGCCTTCACGGATGTATCGACCGGCTGCTCTCTCTGGTTAAAAATATTCTCAAAAACAGAATAGCTGTTGGAATCATTTGTCGGAAGTACAAACTAACTAATGCGATCTGAAATTCCGGAGCATCAAAACTTTTGTTAATTTTAATTTCTATATTCTTAAATATAAAAGTAAAATAGGTACATGTAATTTCATAGCTGATGAAAATAAGGAGAGATTGATATAGTTTTTGATTAAAAAATGCTTAGTAGTAATATCTTTTATAAGAGATTTAGATTTTTTTTCAAGATGTTAAAATTTTAAGCAATAAATATTATTGGTTGACACATCGGTAAGATTATGTATAACATTATATGTCATAACATAAAATTGCATTTCAAAAATGTATTTTGTTTTACTGTTCAATGTAACATTTTATACATTTATTTTTCACTGGATGAACTCATGTATACATTCACATGTGTACACATACACATGTTCATATACACATGCACGTACGTACAACCGATCAAATAAGAAAACGGAACCGCCATACTATGAACATAATTTATATGTTACGAAATTAATTAATATTCGAAGTAAATATGCAGTGTAACTTATAAAAAAAGTAACAGAAATTATTTCTAAAAGCTTCAAATGTGCGAATCAGCTCATTCGGCCTAGTAGTTTTTGAGTTACTCTTAAAAACTGTCTGCATAGCAGTTGTTTTACGAATATTAAAAAATAATTTATCATTCTGAGTTCGAAAATTTAAACTGCATAAATACTAATTTTCTTCAACGAATTACTTCCCGTTTGGTATCCTTAGGTAAAATTTGCGGAAGAATCCAAATATGATAAAAAAATTTGGTTTTCGTATTGAAATTTTAATTTTTTTTTTACAATTTCAATATAGAGACAATCTAAGCTTATTATTTTAACATAAGTTTAAATAAGAGACAGTTTCCAACCGAAAGCTTGTTTTGTTTTATCATTAGGAGTTCAAAAATTTAAACTGCATGATACTAATTTGCTTCAACGAATTACTTCCCGTTTGGTATCCTTAGGTAAAATTTGCGGAAGAATCCAAATATGATATAAAAATTTGGTTTTCGTATTGAAATTTTAAAATTTTTTACAATTTCAATATAGAGACAATCTAAACTTATTATTTTAACATAAGTTTAAAGAAGAGACAGTTCCCAATCGAATGGCTTGTTTTGTTTTTTCCTGCTTTTATTTGGGGATAAAGTAGTATGAAAGATTTTAAGTACTAAAAAGACAGTTATTAAATCTTGCCTACTGCAGCATTATTTAAGGTATGTATCTTCAAGTTTTCACGCTCGAGGCCCCCATCAAAGTATTCTTAAAGCTGAGCAGGCCAATTAGACAGTGTAGGGAATAAATGTGCACATGTCTGGGTTCCAACCAGGGCGGGAATGTACATAAGAATAGCAAAAATACAGATTTCTCATTTTCTTCTTGATTCACAAAAACATATTTATTTATATTTACACATATTATTTAATTTAGTGGCAGTAAAACTGTATATTTTTCTCATTTAGTAGTAGCACTAGTAACAATAGTATTAATGATTTGACAAGTTAGTAGAAAACACTAGCAATACTTGGTATACCACAACACCATATTGATACATTCCAGAGCATAAACAGGGGGTTCCAAAAAGATTGAAAGGCGTTTTAAATTTTTACCTGCGTGACAAAAGTAGGCAAAGCAAATTGAAAAAGTGTTCAAAATAAGGTAGAAATTAAAATTATGGTTACGAAATAGTCCTGTCATAATTTTTCAAAAAAAGTTAAGCTTTTTAACGCTTTATACGGCTTTCCTAGACAAAATTGGTGAAGTAGAGAAAAATTCTTTTTGCTGGAACAAAGTCATCACAAAAAACTGCAAATCCATATATTAAAATCAACAATGTTACAATCGAGGAAAAATGATGAGTTTCATCATCTTTTCGTACCATTTAAAATGTTGTTTCATCAGTAAAAATGGGGACCATATACAAATTGACGATGATTTTTTTAGATAAAAAATGTGTTAACAAGTATGAAAGAACTGCTTGGGAAATATAATAAAGCATTACAAAGGCTGAGATAATGTAAGAAGTCAAATGTAATTTCTACAAAAGGTAAAACGTTTAATTGTGTGGTATTGGATGGTATAATACAGGAAATAAATAAATAATAAAAAAAAGAAATCAACTGAAGTACGTTATTCAATTTAAAAAAAAATATTTTGCTATAAATATTTGAAAAACTGCTAAATTGCAATTAAAATAAATAAAAAATATCCCGCGTTTGTTCAATTTTCAACAACTCAGCTGTGGGAAATTGTGTTCATTTTAAAGATTAAATGCAAAGATATTTGTTTTCAAATTAAATAATACCTTGTGTCAATTCGAGGAGTACATAAAAACTTGCAAATAAATTGTGAACTTTCAACGTATTCACAAAATTTACCCTTACGTATTTCTGCGTTCTTCATTTTCGCAATAACTCACATGCATTATAACAGTGAAAATGGTGGAAAGATCTATTCTAAAAAAAAATCTATTTCTAATTTGATATATGGCCCTCATTCAGAATGGTCAATTTTCAATGAAGCATAACTCATTCAATTTTAAAGAGTCTGGTATACATATTAATGGCAGAACTTTTTCATTAACATAATCTTATTTCTTACCTCAATTTGATCACTTTTGTAATTTACACTGTCTATTTATCTAAACAAGTGAAAAAAATAAAGCTCATTCTATTCTATTTGGGACTCCCTGTATATGCCGTCAGGAGCTATTAGCAGAAAGCGGTGCTGTGCTGTTCATCTCGAAAAATCCCACCTTGTTAGGGCAAGAATCGAGCAAATATACTTCGCCATTGAATGAAAAGACCGTGTTTGTGTTAAAATGGAGGAATATTGTGTGTATGGAGTTACTTTTCCCCTACTTTATTGATCATTTATATTTGCCGTACTATGACTCTTCGAAAGGCTTTTTCAATTTCGTGAATATTCAAAATGACACGGCGCGCTATTAAAATATTCTTGATGGGCCACATGTGCCCCGCGGGCCACTGGTTAAAAAATATAAAAATGTAATGGTCCCGCAGGGTCTATTTCACCAAGTGCGTAATTAAGTAGCATGCTCTCGGGACACTGGTTAAAAATTATTAAAATGTAATGGACCCGCAGGGACTATTTCGCCAAATGCGTAGTTAAGTAGCGTGTTCGCGGGCCACTGGTTAAAAATTATTAAAATGTAATATTCCAGCAGGGACTATTTCGCCAAAAGCGTAGTTAAGTAGCGGGCTCGCGGGCCGATGGTAAAGATCTCTTCTTCAGGGCAAACTTAATCTAAGGAAAACAAGAAAAAAAATCATGCATCAGGCATAGATTATGAAACACTTTCCTTCACAAAAGAATATTATTAAGAATTTTCATTTTTTCATACAATGAAATCGACCATAGTCCGTCCTGTTACCGAATTATTTTGTGCATTCTTGTAAATGAAGATAAATGCTACGCACTCTTTAATCTATAGAAAACATGTTGTAGTACACCTCAATAATCCTTTTTAATTTCATTATGTTTCAAGTACCATAACATCAATAAAATGCATCGCAAACGATTTTTCCCCATATATCATAATGTAATGGAATTATTTTGTGCGTCCCTGTAAACGAACTATAAATGTTACTAATCTATAGCTGTAAGAACATATATTTTAGTCTTCCTCAGTGAGGCATATCAAACTCATTATGATTGATGTATTGTAAAATCAGTAAACTGCATCGGAAACTATATTTCCCCATAGACCATAATTTAACGGAACTCTTTTGTGTGACCCTGTAAACGAATTATAAATGCTACGCAGTTCATTTTCAATAACGAGCATGCTATAGTAAGCATTAATAACATATACAAATTTTATGGTATTCCGAGTATATTTACGAGAGTTATAGTAAGGACAGACAGACAGCAGACAGGCAGATGGACATGTGGCAGACCGACAGACAAACCGAATTCATAAGCACTTTTCAACTATGCTGGAAAATGTTAAATCAATCTTGGAATTTTTGAAAATATTATTTTATATTCTAATTCAGCATGTAGTATACGGAATTTTATATTGAATTTTATTACACCTGTATGAAAGATAAACGCAACTTTATTCCAGACTTAATGAAATCAATTTATACTTCAACATAATTTCAAAAGAGACAAGTATTAATTGTTTAAAATTAGATTAAGCAGCGTTGGTGATTAACACATTATCCTAGAAATTTGCACTATCTCTAAAAAATGAATTAATTTATAAACATTGAATAAATAAGAAGACATAAAATAATTAACCACAAATAATGCTTTATTATGCGTATTTATACAGCCAAACATGAGCGTACACATCATTATAAGATAGTGAAACACACAAATGTTCGATGTGCCTGCCCTTCATTACTTTGCATATACATATCGGTAAATCGGTTCTTTCTATATATTTGTGAAAGCATGTTCAAACCAAGTGCAATGCTGATACGTAATTTCAATTAAAAAATGGATTTCAGAAGTGGCAGACTACAAATATGATCTTCCAAAAAATCATACACTGAAATCTGGGGGTGAAAGGAGTGGTACTCGCTGTTGCCATTGGATAACACCTCTGAGACAAATCCAAACGAAGACTTCCGCACTGAGGTAAGAAGTATATTCATGAATTTAGGATACGATACTACTAATCTACTATTGAACTGTACCTTAAAATTAATATTTTGCAAATTATTTAAGTTACCAATTTGCCCAACCCAAGTAGCAGAGTTTGTTGGCCCATCGTTGACAGTTTGTGGAAACCATTGGGTAATGCTGGGATTGGGATTGGTATGATTGGAAAATTGTTGTGAAATGGTAGGTTCAGAGATCCCTCTAATTTGGAGCGCATCTGAGCAGAATTCTTGGCAACAAACGGTTGTACTCCTGTTGAGCCTTTTCTGGCAAATGGTTAAGTTGACTAATGGTACGGAAAGGCCGAAACAATTATAACGACGATTAGCCGATAATTAGCTGACGTTGGACCAAACATTTTGTACTACTTGGGAACTAATTTGTGTCCAGTCTGTCTGTTACTCTTACTGGCTGTTTTTTAAAAAGTAGGGTTATTATTTGAGAGAAAATTTGTCTAGCTATTTAAACTATAAAGCTAAAAAAATCGAAATAACTTTTCCTGTTTTGAGATATATGTAGCTAAAACTAATGAATAGAATGATACCAAATTTATTTTTAAGCTTTTGAGCACAGGGCTGTGATGAATTCTGTAAAATAGATTAGTATCATTTAGTAGAAAAGTTGTAGCTATAATTTTGAAACTGTCGGAGTCGAAAAAAATGATTTTGTATTAATAGCTAGTAAGGTAGATTATGCAAATCGGTTTATTTGTACGTGACAGCTGATAAAATAATTTGCGTTGTAAAGGTATCATAAACATCCAGAGAAATAATTCATTTAAATGACTGATGAATGGGTTATTCTCAGTATGGGTATATAGTTATACCAACAAATGGTAATTTTGACACTGTCGGAGTCGAAAAAAATGATATTTCTATTAGTTGCTATAAGGTAGATTATACAAATTGATTTCCTTGTAAGTGACAGCTGATCTGATCAATTAATTTGCATTGTAAAGTCATCGTGAACATTCAGAGAAATAATTCATTTAAATGACGGGTGAATGGGTTATTCTCAGTATGGGTATATAGTTATACCAATAAATGGTAACCTCAGTATGGGTTATTCTCCTAGAAACATATACAAGGAGTACTAGGTAGATGTAATAGTGGCTCTGTAGACAGCAAAGTCACTAATTTGCGTTCTAAAGACATCGGAAACATTTAAGGAAATAATTCATTTAAATGACTGACGACTTGTGCTCAGTATGGGTCATTCTCCTAGAAACGTATACACGGAGTTCTAGGTAGGCGTAATTTTGACACTGTCGGAGTCGAAAAAATTGATATTTGTATGAATCGCTATAAGCACTGTAAAAAAAAAATCCGTCAAATTTACGGCAAAAACTGCAGGCAGCAATGTTGCCAGCAGTTTTTACGTAAAAATAGCAGTAAAAATCGATGTAAATTTTATCGCATATTTTCCGTCATTTCAACGGTTATAAATGCAGTAAATTTCACAGCCATTTTTCCGTACAAATTACCACAAAAAGTTCTGTAATTTTAACAGTCCTATTTCCGTACAAATTATCACAATAGCTGCTGTAATTTTAAAAGCCATATTTTTTTTTAAATCATTGATTTTAATCAACTTTCATTTTTAGATGACTATTAGAATAGTCATAAAGTTCATCGCTTGTTTGAAAAACATTGGAATTCATTATTTTATGTATAGAAATTCAATCCCATATAAAACATTTCTTTACTGCTTTGTATATGATATATATAAGAATTCAGAATTTATTAATAGGAATTTTTTTAATGTGGCAAAACTGAGACATCAAATATTCATTATAATACTATGTGTAAATACATTATATATAGAGAGAGTATATTTGTAGTACTAAAAAAAGAAACACTTCAATTCTGAAGGACGAGAAGAATTTAGATAATATATATATATATATATATTAGATAATTGGACTAGAATTACAAGCTTACGTTTATCTAATACAAATATAAAATACCATTTGTAATTAAACACTGATATATAAACAATGCAGGCTCCTAAGCATAAGTCAAGAAACACACCATTTTGCTCGCTTTCGCCGTCGCGCGGGAAAGAGCATGTACTTTTGAATAGAAGTTCCTTGCGCAAATCATGCTAGTAAAATGTCTTTGCGCGCAGGCGCCGATTAGAAAATGAATGATGTGATCTGATTGGTTGTTCGCATGAAAGGATTTTGAAAGCGAAAACGCTGGTTAAATCTACTGTTATATTTGCGGTATTTTTACATACGGAAATAATACGTTGCGATTTACTGGAATAAATGCAGTGAATTTGACAATCATTTTTTACAGTGAGGTAGATTATACAAATTGATATGCTTGTAAGTGACAGCTGATCTGATCAATTAATTTGCGTTGTAAAGGCATCGTGAACATTCAGAGAAATAATTCATTTAAATGACTGATGAATCGTATTCAGTATGGGTCTCCTAGAAACGTATGCACGGAGTTCTAGGTAGATGTAATAGTGGGTCTGTAGACAGCAAAGCCGCTAATTTGCGTTGTAAAGACATCGTCAATATCCAAGGAAATAATTCATTTAAATGACTGACGAATTGTGGTCATTTTGGGTCATTCTCCTAGAAACATATACAAGGAGTTCTGGGCAGACGTAATTTTGACACTGTCGGAGTCGAAAAAATTCGATATTTGTATTAATTGATAGTAAGGTAGATTATGAAAATCGTTTTTATTTTTATTTTTATTTTATTTTTTGTACGTAACAGCAGAGCCACTAATTTGCATTGTAAAGGCGTCGGAAACATTCAGGGAAATAATTCATTCAAATGACTGACGAATTGTGCTGAGCATGGGTGATTCTCCGAGAAACGTACAAAAGAGTCACAGAATATTAAAAAAAGTAATTACAATTGAAAAAATTATAAGAAATGTAGTTGGATATAACTGATGAGTACATGTAAAAAACTATAAAGAAATACAAATCTTTTAATATAAATAGTGTCTACAGAGTCTGACAAACCATCTCCGTGGATTCTCACAGACCTAGTTTGTACCATTTAATGAATCTGTAAAAATGATTTAAAGGTCTTTTTTTATAATACATTATTCATTTTTAATTCGGTGTTTTGTAAAGCTAATCTCATGTTCAAGTTTTGAGGTTAATCTTGTTTATTTATTGCATTATTGCATAAATAACTACGGCCATAACAAATTCAGTCATGCCCGTAGATAAAATAATAACTTCGAAATAGTTCAACAGAGACAGCAAAATTAAAACTTTAATGTAAAAGAGAAGCGTGTAAGTAATTTTAAATGCAGCAACACGTTGAACTTTTAGGAAATTTTTACCTACATCTGTGCAAAATATTTTTTGCTTTTTAAGTATCTCTGAAAAACATCATGAACGTAAAATTCGCACCATCAGTTTCTTGGAAGAGATAAAAAAATGCAAAGATTATAAAATAGTAAAACTAAATAGAAGAGGATTATTTATTAATTACACAAAACTTAATTCATTATTCAATGAATGGCTAATATTTAATCTGTTACAAATAATAATTAAAAAAAAGTCAGGTTCGTGGACATCATTTCCGTGAACATCATTGTTACGAATAATATTGTCTACGTAATGCAAAAAAGAAATTTTAATAAAATATTTATCACGATCTGGGAAAATAATAATATGATGTTACATAACATCGTAAGGTAAATAAAGTTAATAAAATAAGTAAAGAGATGTAATCTCAAATGAAAATAATGATTAAAATAAGATTTGGAGCATATTCGCATTAAACGTATCTTTTAAGCAATTCAACTTAATTCGATATTGATTTTATGTTGAACATAAAATGAAAATCTGTCTTTTCGGCTGACAGATTTGTGTTTAGCACCCAAGTAAGATATTTTATGTTTAATCTGATCTTATGATTATCCACTTTATTTAAAAATTTGCTCTGAACATTCACTTGCCAATTATGGTAACTTTGTCAGTAACTACTTTACCTTAATATTACAAACAAATGCTCATTTTTGAGCTAGAATTTATAGAAATAATGCATGGAAATTATTTAAAAAGTCATAAAAAAGTCATTAAATTGCGCTATAGTTTTCAAACAAATTTCATTTGAAAGCACTCCCACCCCACTATTCGAAGATGTAAAATTTAAATTATGTGATATTTAGAAGTGATGTAAGAGCGATAGAAGCGAAAGTGACAGGGCTGGGCGTTACCATCATCGCTATACGTTTTTAAAAATAGCAAATGTGTTTAACAGGCGTGAAAATGTGGACTAAAATTTTTGGACAACGACAGAAATGCCTGTATTGAAAGAAATATGACTTTGTCGCTAATAAAAACATTTTTTTTATCCATAAATTTATTTTTGTTTTCAAAAAATGTAGCACTGTTTTTGTAGCAAAAAATGTAGCACTGGGAAATGACCCGTATGCATATAGCCTAGCGTTATCAAAATAGAGGAATACTTTGATATTTAATGTTTGTTAGGGTAAGCGGGGAAGATTGGATGGTATGGGTAATTGGGTGCTAGTGTTTTTTTTATGAGAATTATTTTTATATTCCTCAGGTAAAAAGCCGAAAAAAAGTTAAGCAATAGATAGTGAATGTTTTTGTCTGCAGAATTCTTCGTCTCACGTCTTCAAAAGTAACAAGAAAAGGCGATCACATTCGTACATGAGTTTTAGTTACATATGCTTCCAAACAGGGAAATTTATTTTATGTTTTCCAATGTATTCCAATATGATATTTTCGCTTATGTATGATATACCGAGTACGTAAAAATTCGTTACAAATATAAAAATTCATAAAAACAATTTAACAATTTGTCCTGTCGGAATGCATTTTGCACCATAAAACTTCTTAAAGAGTTGTATTTTCCGTGGTATTAACAACAATAGCAAAATAAATAAATAAATAAATAAATGAATAAATAAATTAAAAAATTAGCTCAAATACATCTAAAGTAAGTTCAGATTTTAGAAATTCCATACCTGCCAACATCGCACTAAACTTCCGTACAATGTTGGTTAACTTAACTGAGGTTAAACACGTTTTGAACCAGAATTATTTTTATGAGATGCAATCAACTAGGTTCCACGTAAAAACTTGAAACTAAATATATATTATTTTTCCGGCTAAACTTTCAGGTTTGAAACGTCTTTAACCTGAATCAAATTAACTCGCATTGTACGGAAGTTTAGTTGACAGTTGGCAGGTATGAAATTCATAAAAATCTACAAGTTGCTGTCCGGTTTGCACAGTAAGACTTATCAAAAGAGGGATATTTTGTAGTAAAAGAAGTCCGTTCATATTTCAAAAAGAATCTGGAGTGACCCCACTCGACATTCGAAAAACTGGTGTAGTCCAACAAGAAAACAAAAACAAGGTGGTGGTATTTTTATAAAAATTTTAACCCGTTCAACCGAACAGGGTGGCCTACCAAAAAGGTTTCAGCTTACATTCTTGCCTGTAGCGCAATTTAACTGCGAGCCACAAACAAGTGGAAAAACAACATCTAAACTTAACACCCTACGACTAAAACTTCGTCTGCGGCTTAATTCCAACACTGGACCAACAATACTGAAGCCGTTACCTCTGCACCACTAATGCTTGTTCACATCGCCGAAATATTTATTACTTATAATATTCTATCACATGTTTTGGTGATTTTTCCTATAGAATCGATCTTAAAGTGGTTTGAAAATTGTTTAAAAATGGATTTAATACCTAATTCTTCAGCATAATTTCCCGAAAATCTGTACAAGTGACAATAGTCTATAACATATTCGCCAAATGGGAGCTCAATTGGAAGGACCGTTTGGGAGTCATCATGCTCACTTACTCACACACATGTACAAATAATGATTACAATATATTCCTTACACTGTGTTCGAAAAGTAACTAAAACGTTTAACAAATTGTCGTATCGGAGCGCTTTACACCTTCAGACTTGTGGCAAATTGTGAAACTTCTGTAATAGAAATTAATTTGAAGAAAATTTGTTTTCTTTTATCTCAAGAAATTCGACACTTTTACAAGTCTTAAGGTGCAAACCGCACTCCGATACAACAATTTGTTCATTTTTTTATGATTACTTTTATGATTGTTAGAAATAGTATTGGATTCGTGAAAAAATTCTATTTTCGGTTTTCGGCGGATTTATAGGTTTTAGAAACGATTTAATTGTTTTTAGAAAATGTTTGTCCGTCAGTCTGTATGTCTGTATGTGACACAAATTTTGTGGGAACTCTAACTTATGAACTACTGTGTAGAATAGGATGATATTTCACATGAAATTCTATCCTTACGTGAAATGGTGAGGATTAGGTTTTGGCCAAAATCCCCTAAGAGGGGGTGCAGCAAATCGATGATTTGTTCGATTTATGTGATGCTTATATCTCCAGTTTATATAACGAAACATCAAATTTAGAATCCTCATGATAGGAATAGATTGTCATTCAATTCTGGTTTTGGTCACGTTAGAGGGGGTGTCGAAATATGATGATTTGTTTGAAATATGCGTTTATATTACCAGTTTAAATGCACAGAATTCAACGAAACTCCACGCTTAGTATCCTGATTATGGAAATGTTGTTGTTCAATTTCTTTGCATACTTCTTAGAGGGTATTCCGAAATTCAATGATTTGTTCGAAAAATACGACGCTTCTATGTCCAGTTTAAATGCATACAATTTAATGAACATTTATCTTTAGAATCCCCATCATGAGAATATATTTTAATTTAATTTTGATTGCATTCTAAGAGGGGATGCTGAAATTAGATGACTTGTTCAAAATATGCGATGCTTTTATCTCCAGTTCAAATGCACACAATTCAGCGAAAGTATTTACACAGAAAATAACGTAATTAAAAAAATCTATTTTCTGAATCGATGTAATTTAAATCATTTAATTACTTTGATTTATATAGAAAAAAGTTTTGTGATTCCCCCAACATACTAACTTAAATTTGTAACCAATTTTCACGCATCCAGTGTGTACGTCAATAAAATGAAATGAGCCATATTATATAAGTTTTACCAATGCGCATAATATTTAAACTAACGGAAATAATCGAGTTCCTTTAGTAGAAGCTTGTTATTCTAACTTGAAGGGGTAATAAATGCCATATAAATAGTATTTATGAAGTTATTTTGATTCAGTCAACCATTTTATTTCAATGAAAAAGAAATAAGAGAAGGGTAGTTTGTATCTGTACTTCATACATCAGCCTGCACAAGATCATTGGAAAAAGGAAAACGTGAAAGACAGTTATAGCTTCACGGATAGTTTACTCCGGGATAATGGTGTCTAGAGACAGAGAAATGTATCGCTCTGTCTGATGACTACAGAGAAGGAGAGTATTTACAAACGCGTTGCAACGTATTAATCTTTGTAACACTTGGCAGATAGAAGCTTTGAGCATTGATCTTTGTCAACGATATTTTAGCCATCCATTTCACTGATATGAATGTTTAGAAGAGAGATATATATTTCGAGCCTAGTCAATATCTATAAACAAGGCGGTGAATTTTCCTATACCGCAATAACAAGTTCGTTCAAATTCCAGAAAAAATAAAATTGTGTGCAACCTTCTTTATATTCCAGATACAGATGGTAGAAGTTTTGAGTATTAATATTTGCTCTCGAAATTTTAAGATTTCTTATTTGCCAATACGGATATTTAGAAGCAAAATACATGTTGCAATACTAGTCTTATATGAATGTTTGGTAGCAGAAACGAAATTTTTACGTATCCTTTTTTCCTCAAAACACGAAAAATTCGCTCATAATATCCTGAAAATCTCCTGTCAAAAGACGATAATTTCTTCCAATAGCAGAAAAATCTTATACAATCAAAGTCCAGGTAGCCCATTGTTGACAGTTTGTGGAAAACGTTGGAAAATGGTAGGATTGTCAAATTGTTGGGAAATGGTAGGTGTAGAGAACCCTCTAATTTGAAATGTATCTGAGCAGGATTCTAAGCTGTGAATGGTTGGGTCACTGTTGGGCTTTTGTTGGCAAATGGTTTTTTGGCTAAAGGTACGACAAGGCGGACATTTTGTATTCTGGGGCAACATAGCATGACAATTAGCCAGCAACTAGCCAACGTTGATCTAACCCTTTTGTGCTACTTTGGAGAGATGTTTCAGCAACTTCCTGCCTATAAATTTTACATTTTTTGAAAATTTCTTTAAGAGTGTATATTTATAAGAAGTATGAAAATACCCTTTTTTTCCAAGGATATGGTAATATGTTGATATATATGTATATATTTTTTATTTTAACACTAAATTTTCCAAAAAACAAACAAAAATTCGTCCTTTCTCCTTTACAAAGTCAAGCGTCGCCTTAAGTACAAAACAGTAAATACATAATATCTAATAAATAGGGAACAAAGATCAATTGATTGAAATATAAATATACTGGAGGAACACTTTGACAGGCAGTAGATGAATAGTCCGAATAATAATAAAAAAGCAGTTTCATGGTTTAGTAAAAACTGACTAGCAGAAATAATATTACAAATGATAAATCTATTTGCGAGGAGAAAAAAATGCGTAGTCTGTCTTCTTCAACTAAATGTCTCTCTTTTTCCTTTTGTTTGTATCTTCTTTTAGATTATATATTAGCCTAACGTTCTAACAACTAAAGCATAGTTGTTTGAAGTGAGTCAGTAAAATCAAATAAAGAGTTTGAAAATTTCCATCCCATGAGAGTACATAAAGTACTTTTTAACGATATTATTTCAACAATTCGAAGAGAGAGAGAAATATAAACTGAACGAATTCTCTGAAAATTAAGTTGAACTTTTGGGTTTATGGAACCTTTTATGCGATTAGTTAGTGGCTAATTTTTTGATGACACATCAGTTGATTCCAAAGTATAATATTGTGAAAGACAAAATTAATTTATGAAATAACCAACTTGAGAAAAATATTATCAATCATATCATATGTCATTAAATACCATACATACATATTATGAAAAGAATATATTTCTGAACTTTTGAATTAATTAATTCAAAAACTTATATTATTAATTGATTTTAGTCCTTTTTTAACATATATAAATATTCTACCTCTGAATTCCTAAATATCACTATAAAAATAAATAATAAGACATTAATTTAAAAACACTAAAACAACATTAAGATACAATAAAATTAAAATAGACGTTTCGTGACATGAACATAGCACCTCATCAGTAAAAATATCACTATCATAAACAATTACAAAAGAATGAGTCAATCAGAGTTAAAATTAAAGTTACACATCGTTCTAAAGTGTATATTCCGCTAGAATGGCGCAAGCCTCATTCAGGGGTGATTTCTCTAATTTAGTATACCATCTTTCCAAAAATATTCTGCTTGCATGTATGTTGAAATCTAATCTCAAAACACTAGCATTCGTAAACTCCTGGGTGTGGTCTGTATACTGTGCATGAATGACGATTTTCGAACTTAGGATGTCTTTCTTAAAGGCGTATTCATGTTCTTTTAATCTAATCTACGGTGATCGACTAGTTTCACCAATGTAAACAGAATTGCGATTACGACAAGGGATTTTATAAATCGCGTCTTTTGATTTGGATCTGAATCTTTTTGAATTGTTTATGATATTGATAGTTTTACTGATGAGGTGCTATGTTTAAAGCACGAAAGACCTATTTTAATTTTTATCTATCTTAATGTTGTTTTAATGTTTTTATGTTAAAGTCTGATTAGTTATCTTTACAGTGATTTTAGTTCTATTTGAATACAAAATCCCCTTATGAATGACTCATAAATTTATATTCCAGCATTGAAAAAGTAATTTTTAAAAAATGCATATTCATATTTTTGACTGGATGTTCTGTTGTGAAATTTTAAAAGATTTTAAAAGCTTTCTCAGAGACAAAAGTACCAATTGTAACATGTAAAGTGCTTAACCTTTTAGATTTCACTATAACATTTATAACAAGTATATTCAAATTAAGGCGATTCTCAAAAAAAATATTTTTCCCAGCTCAATTACGCGAAAATTTCTGACATATTTACGGACTTATTTTTAAACGCAAAAGCATGACACTTGCAGGACTGACTATTGAAGGGATCTGGAATAGGACGGTGTTTTCCATTTGTTGATGAATGAATTGCTTATCGAGTTATAAGCGTTTGATGCCACGTGACGACATGTTTTTCTGCTTTCCCACGCTGTCGCGTCCAGCAATTCCTTTCAAAATGCCAACTTTGACAGGATTTTCTGAAAAATCGTCTCCCTCTACCAGTAGTCCAGAAAAAAATGAATGACAACGTGCAGATGCCTTCTAAAAAAGAACAAAAAATCATGCACGAGGCATAGATTATAAAACTCTTTCCAAGACTGATAAAATTTTATTAATGAATTCCATTTTTTTTATATAATGAAAAGATATATATGAAATAAGCAACTTAGAAAAACACATAATTCAGTAAAAATCCATTTTTAGCATTTGCTGTCCATATCCGGTAATGCTTGTGAATTCTTTTGTGTAGCCCTGTATGTCATCCATAGAATTTATACACACCGCCTAATACACTCAAAAATAAATAATTTGGAAAATGCATACCACAGCGGAAAACGCTTTTCCAGCAATTACTGTTCTTAGTAAGTTCTGTAGCCGAATTATTTTGTGTGTCCCTGTAAATGAACAATAAATGCTATGCACTCCATAATCTATAGAAAGCATCTGGCAGCGTACCTTAGTGCTCCTTTTAAAGTTCACCATGTTTGAAATATCAAAACATCATTAAAATACATCGCAACAATTTTTTCTATAAATTATAATGTAATGGAATTATTTTGTGTGTCCATATGTAAATGAAGTATAACAGATACTTATTCTGTACTCCTGAGAAAACATGTTTTAGTCGACCTAAATAACGCTTATCAATCTCATTATGTTTGAAATATTGTAACATCAGTAAAATGCACCGCAAACAATTTTCCACATAAACTATAGTGTAACAAAATTGTTTTGTGTGTTCCTGTGAAAGAACGATAACTGCTACACATTTCATTTTAAATGTCGAACATTCTATAGTAAAACTCAATAACATATGAAATTTTTATAGCAATCTGAGTATATTTACGAGAATTAGAGCACGGACAGATAGACGGCAGACAAACAGTTAAACGGAATACATAAACACTTTTTAACTATGTTGGTACGTGTTAAAAAGAAAAATATGAAATTTTATTTCGCCACTGGAAGAATAATCAACTGGACGCATCTTTTACTGATAACCCTTAAGGAATATTTTTTTGATTTTTACGGAATCATTCATTCTCAAGAAGAGCTCTTAAACCTTTAGTCTCCTTAGAAAATATTTTTAGTTTGTGTTTAATCTCATAAAATATTTTCATAGAATATTTTTCACTTACGTTGAATAAATTTATTCAGCTGACATGAATATTTCTCACCATTATTTTATTTTTAAAGGGACTCAGTACCTTTTCTTTTCTTTTTTTTTTTAATTTGAGTATTTCATATAATATTTTTTGACATATTCTTTAATGGTTTTATGAAGAAAAAATGCGAATCTTGTTTTAACACTTTCCGGGTCCGAATAATTTTTAAATTTTGGGGAAAAAATAATTAAACGTTAATAGTATTAAAAGTGGCTATTCAAATCACAAAAGTTAAGTTTTACTGAGATTTAATAAATGTGTTATTTATAGAAATCTAATAAATATAGTTATTTTCTATTACTATTTTACTATTATATTACTATATTTACTATTATATTACTATTATATTACTATTTTTCTATATACTATTCTTATGACAAAAGACTAAGGAAGAAATTTTGAAGACTTTGTAAAGAGCAAACCAGAATTTGTTTCATAAAATAAGTTAAATATAAACCACAGAGAACTAAAGTAACTAAATAAGTTAAATAGTTTTAAATAAAAATTCTGGTGTGGAATGTTCTTTATAAAGATTGTAGAAAATTTCCTGTAGCTCTAAGGTTAATTATATAATTTAATTTTAGCTAAAAAAACCCGAAACCCTTAAAATGGCAAAAAAATATATGAAATTTTTTAAAAATTAAATCCATGGGACAATGAAATGTAAAAATCGAAAACTCCAACTTCTGTCGTCGAGAATAGAACCCGAAACATTTGGGTTAGGAAGACAGCGTTCTACCACTGAACCATCATAAAATGTTTTTATCAAGGTTATGTAAAATTTCCGCTAGTTCTAGGGTTAAGAGCCTACACTAGTCACGGGAAGAAACGCTCAAGTTAATGTTAAGTCTATGGGAAGGTTCTAGCGTAATTTCTCGCTCGCATTTTAATATTTTTAAAGGCTTTTTTTCATAGGATAGCTGAGGTCAATCTCCAACGTTGTTAGTTTTTAGTTTTTCGAATTTTGTTGCAATCTTTTATAAGCGGGCATTTTCAATTTTGGAACCGGTTGGAGCCGGTTACGAAAGTGAAAGTACTCTTATATAAAATAACTGGAACCAAAATCGAAAAAGTAAAAACTAACAACGTTGGAGATTGACCTCAGCTATCCTATGCAAAAAAAAATCATTTAAAAATATTAAAATGCGAGCGAGAAATCGCGCTAGAACCTTGCCATAGACTTAACATTAGCTTGAGCGTTTTTTCGCATGACTGATGTAGGCTCTTAAGCAGACATAACAACTTTCTAGTACTTTTTATGTTTTATCACGGATTAATCGTTTGCAAAAGTGGCCCCTAGTTTAACGAGTGAAAGATATGTTTGAAATAAAATAATAACCAACAGTGTAAAGAGAATTAATCAATTTTTTATTTAATTTATTATTACTGAATGCTGAAGCGTAAGTGAAGTCATAATAATAAATGTATAGACATATAATATGATTACAATATGCTGATAATAACAAAAATAAATGTATAGACATATAATATAATTACAATATGCTGATAATAACAAAAATAAATGTATATTACAATATGCTGATAATAACAAAAATAAATGTATATTACAATATGCTGATAATAACAAAAATAAATGTATAGACATATAATATGATTACAATATGCTGATAATAACAAATATATTTGTCAAGACAAAATAATACTGAAGGAAAAGCGATTTAATATTAACAGGACGCCAAATCCGATCGGGTTAAATTCAGAACATTTTATAATTATTCATAAACAAAAGTAAGATATTTTTAACACCACATTTCTCCTTCAATTTTGAAGCTTTTGAAGTATTTTTTGTACACTTTTCTATCAATATTTTCTCTATAACTGTTAGGACAGTACTTCCTAAATGTTAATTAGTTTTAGAATAAACAAAAAGAAAATATCATTGCTACATAAAATACAATAAAAATAACTGTTTACTCAAAATTTTTATTAAGTAAAAATTTTTATTTAAGAAAAAACTATTTATATTACTGAAACTATATTCTTAATTTTATTAAATGCACTTTAAGAATCGTCCATAAAAAAAAAAATAATAACGATTAAATCGAAAAGTATATGTTGAACTTTTAGCGTTTTGATCGCAATGATATATTGAAAAATCACAAACTGAGAAAAAATAATTTAAAGATTGCAACTGTGAATCATTTATTGGCAAATGGATGCACCAAAAAGCCTTTTTCGCATACTTTTAATTATCGGATCTTTAATGCACTTCGTCAAAATACGAGGCGTGTTTTTTTTAACTCAGTACCGTTTTGATATTAAAGAAACACAACACACCTGGACCTTAATTTACTTTTCAACATAATTTCCGCCTATATCAAGGTACTTATCGTATTGTACGATCAACTTTTTCTTACCATCATCATAGAAATCTGCCGCCTGCTGTTCTAACCACTGCATCAATGCCGTTTTGACTTCGTCATTGCGTTGTAACGCTGAGCACCAAGGTGTTTCTTTAAGTGCTGGAACAAGTGGTAGTCACTTTGCGTTAGATCAGGGCCATTCAGAGGGTGAAGAAGTTGTTCCTAACCTTATGACACGATGAGATCCTGGGTCTAATCGTGACCTAGTGCCAAGTGACTACCACTGTAGTCACCACTAGTTCCTACACTTAAAGAAGCACCTTGGCTGTCAGCGCTACGACGACGAAAACGACGAAAACAGCGGCGATGCAATGGTTAGCACAGCAGGCTGCAGATTTCTATAAGGGTAGGATACAAAAGATGGTCGTACGATACGATAAGTGCCGTAATATAGGCGGAAATTATGTTGAAAAGCAATTTTTATAACAATTTTAAAAGAAACGTGTGTGATAGTTAAAAAAAAAAAAAAACATCAAAGAAACTTATACAGAAAAAAGTTTTATCACGTTGCAGTTACCATAGCAGAATGTTGAGATTTTGTTATTATTATTCCCTACATATAATTTAATTAAAAAATTAGATTCGAGAAAAATTTAAGGTTATGAGAACAGTTGCCAAATACCATGCAAAAGAACTGATATTCATGTTAATTTTTCTATAAGGAACTAGTAAAGCGATTTCAATACATTCAGCAATATTTTCGTCAGTACATTGTAAAAAATTAAAAATGTTTCTTAATCTATGTTTCTTAAATATAATATAACCACGAATGAAAATATATTATAACCTCTTACGAGTTACCCACGGTTCCGAAAACAGTTATTTATCTTTAAAAACTTCAAAAACTAATATATTTTCGAGATTTAAAGAAGACTTTATAAAAATAAAGTTTATTTTGCTGCCAATGTTTGTCGTAAACATTTCCGAGTATTTTTTTAGTGTATTAATCAAATTTCTCAAACCTCAATATCGGTCATAATGAACAGAGGAAGGTCTTTTCAACTAGGTAAATTATATCCCATGTTTGGAGTATCATAGTTGAAATTTTTTCCAACAGAGAGAAAATATGCCGGGACCAGGACTCGAACCTGGGTACTTTGGTTTGCCGTACCAACGCTCTCCCTACTGAGCTATCCCGACGACATCCTGGCCGGCATATTTCACTCTTATCTGTTGGACAAGGCTGCGAACTGCAGCCCTAATTTCATTCATTCGAGCTATAACTATAGCATTTTACATGATGAATCTGAAATAGCACGGAAACTCCTGTATACCATATAATTAGGTCATAATGAACAGAGGAAGGTTTTTTCAACTAGGTAAATTATATCCAATGGTTGGAGTATCATAGTTGAGATTTTTTCCAACAGAGAGAAAATATGCCGGGACCAGGACTCGAACCTGGGTACTTTGGTTTGCCGTACCAACGCTCTCCCTACTGAGCTATCCCGATGACATATAAGAGTGAAATATGCCGGCCAGGATGTCGTCGGGATAGCCCAGTAGGGAGAGCGTTGGTACGGCAAAACAAAGTACCCTGGTCCCGGCATATTTTCTCTCTGTTGGAAAAAATCTCAACTATGATACTCCAACCATTGGCTCAATATTGGTTTTTAAGATTCTATCTATTCTCAATTAAACATTTTCAGCTGCATAACTGAATTTATACAAGAAAATAATATTAATTTTAATGTTAATGTTAACTCTGTTAATTTATCATGTTTGTTGAACTTGAAAATATTTATTTGAGAATTGATAGCATCCGAAAAACCTATATTCCAAATTGAGAAAACTTATTAACACACTATAAAATCTACTCGAAAACGTTTGCGAAAATCAGTGGCTGCAAAGAAACTTTGTTTTTGAGAATGCTTCTTTAAATCTTGAAATTATATTGGTTTCTGAAGTTTCTATAGATTAAGTACGTTTTTTGGAATCGTGTGTATTTCGGAAGAGCTTATTATATATAAACCCTTGTGGTTATATCTATCGCCTGAACTATTTAAAAAATATTGAAATCGTTTCAGTAGTTCTCGATTGAAAGGGCAAGTTATTTAAATGCGATTTCTTTTTTGTAATCACATATCTATTGAATATTGCCGAAACGTCACTTGAGGAGAGACACGAAAGTTTTTGGTGTCTCTCTGTTTGTCTGTATGTCTCGCGGTAACTGCCGCAAAATGCATCCGATTAGCTTGTAATTAAGTAGGTATGTTGGTGAGGTTGGTTAGCTGTATAGTTTTTGGTTAAGTTTGGTTCATTCGTTCGAAAAATATGGAACTTTTTTTTACGTGAGAATGCTTTTCTATAAGAATTCATATGATTTTCATATTTTATCATTCACTGAAATGAAAATGGCACATTTGAATGGTTGATTTAAATGTTACATTATGGATGCTAAATTTTGGCTTATGCGATGTCTGAAATTAATCAAATCGGTTTGAAATCTTGTCAATTTTCCCGGCCATTCTCAATTCTATGTATAATTTCTTATGGAATTTTGTGCATTATGTTCAAAAATTATAAAACGTTTTTTGTTTAATTTTTTCTTTAATTTGAAATGACACGTATGTCATATAACAAAGGATGTAAATTTTTACTTACTAGGCAGCGTACAGCCAACAGAGTGAAAAATGTCCAGACAGGGAATCGAACCCGGACCTTTGGTATAACGCACCAATGTTCTACCATTTAAGCTACCAAGTCGACATCCCGTCTGGCATTTCTCACTCCTATATGTTGGCAAGGCTACAACTTTGCAGCACAAGATGGGAAGTCAATCATGAGCACACATCTTTAGGGCATACATGAGACAAACTAAATCCCAGTATCGGAGAATATATATACCTAATTACATTTTTTATATACCTAATTAAATTTCTCCGATACTGGGATTTAGTTCGTCTCATGTAAGCCCCTAAAGATGTGTGAGTTATACCAATTTGGTGCGTTATACCAAGGGTCCGGGTTCGAATCTCGGGGTGGACATTTTTCACTTTGTTGGTTGCACGCTGCGTAGTAAGTGAAAATTCACATCCTTTGTTATATTTATTAATTTCCTGAGTAATTTCAGCTCCGCTGAAAATTTAATTAGGTTATACGTATGTCTTTTTACTTTTCTTTTTTTGTTTTCATTTAACAGTTGCCTAGCAATAGACTTTCATAGCATATAAGAAATAGAAAATTAAATAAAATCAGGCTAAATTGACATTTTCTGAATCTTTGGGAAATCTTATATGTTTAGAAATATACATATAATCTGACATTATTAATTGCGGATATCAGGAGATTAGAAGTGCGATAAAAATAAAAATATCTTTCAAAATTGACGTTGAGGTCCCTGATCTGAAAATTTTAGTTTATTGTCATTTCTTGTTGAACTATCATTTTACAGTTTAGTTACTGCTGATTTTTTAAGTATTTAAATCGCTTTAGTAGTTTCTGAAAAAAAGTAGATCAATGCCAGCTGTCTTACAGTCAAGTTTTACAATGTCAGCTATGATACCGCAATTTTTGTCGCTCCCCCCTTAAAATTTATATTTGAGAAAATTTTAAATTGTTTAACATTTAATTTTTTTTTCTGTTTTCTTATCTTCTGAATAGTTGGTGCAGGGGGAAATACTGAATATTTTCTTGACCCATAATCCTATAAGAAAATCTTTAAATTTGATTTGATTTTTAATATGTTTATTTAAAAATTTTAGAGAAGCTATTCAATTCCGTTCATAAAATAATGCTTCTATAACCTTAAAACTGTGAACAATGTAGAAAAAAGAAAACACTGAAAAACGATTTCTAGAATTAAGATTTATCATTCTTTTGTAATACATATATATTTTTTAAATTTTTCTTTTGCTTAAAGCGATTTCATTGTATTTTTTAATTAAGTGATTGCTTATGATTTTTTATTATTTGAAATCTCAATAAGATTTTTATAAAGGAAAACAATTGAAATTTAAATAATAAGTAAATAAAAATACGATTTTTGAAAGACATTCGAAAGTAAATATGACATTTAAAAGTATATGAAAACGATAGAAAATTTTATTTAATAGACTGAATAAATGTTCAATAATCTAGTGTTTAAGGCTGTCTGCATTTCGTGAAGAAAAAATATGTGTATTTATTTAGTTAACAAACTAGCTTTTATTTAACTATTTAGTTTAATGTTATTTAATTTACAAAATAAACTCTATCCTTTAATTACAAATATAAAAGATTTCCTTTTTTTAGGTAGCTTTCATTACAAAAAGCTACCAATTGCAGCCGTTCGGAGGAAAGCAGTACCAAAACATTTTGGTATATTTTCACCGATTATGACCCCCAAACCCCAAAACCACCCTCCGTTCCCATATATCCATATATATATATCTGACATTTGTCATACCGCAACTTTCTTATTTATGAAGCGATATAAATGTGACTGATCATGTGTGAAGGACATACCAAGGTCTCGACCGAGTTCGTTGACCGGCTTTATCCACCATCTTGTTTCAAAATGTCCAGTTAAAAATTTAAAATTTTTTTAAAATTCAAAAAAATTTACAAAAAAATTATAGATTGAAAAAGTTGGTTCCATTAAGTGTTAGATCATAATGCAAGGATTCTGGAGCATTTTTTGTTTTGGCTTTATCTTTCAAAATGGCTGAGATATGGCAGTTTGAATTTCTAGGGTGGCTGACATTTTGAAACAATCTGAAATATCATGAATCATGAAATATGAAAGCTAATTTTTGCTCACGGTACAGGCCGGAAGGACTTTTTATTTTGATATTTCCACTAAGTTAAAAAATACACAAGATCTTCCTAATTAAACTACATGGTAAAAGAAGAATAAATTACTTCTAAATGAAAACTTTCTATTGAGCTGGTTTTAAACTGGTGAATTATATTGATTAGCCCTGGAATAACAATGGTCTAACTGCCAAATTTGTCTGAAATGTGATGGTATCATTTTCATAGGTATACACATATATCATTCTATATATGACAGGAACATGCGAGTTCTACATTACTCTACAAATACTATTAACATTACATTACAAACACTATTAAAGCGTTTTTTATAGCATATGTAAAGGGAAAAATCCGAAAACCATTAATTTATAAATCTATGTCGATTTATTACATGACAAACTCATGAATTCCTATAATCGCGAATACTGATCATACACACACACATATATATATAAACAGAATATTATAAATTAATGATTTTCGGATTTTTTATTTACATGTGCTATAAGGCCGTCCTTCGTACCAAATTTTAAGGTTCTAGGTCAACCGGATGTACCCTATAAGTTTTTGGAGTAAAACCTGTGGGGTACATCTGGTTGGAACCTTGAAATTTGGCACGAAGGAAGATCTTATAGCACATATAAAGGAAAAAATCAGAAAATAACTAATTTATAAATCTATGTCGATTTATTGCATGACAAACTAATGAATTCCCATAATTGGGAATACTGATCACATATACAATAAAAACAGAATATTATAAATTAATCATTTTCGGATTTTTTCCTTTAGATGTACTATAAGACCTTCCTTCGTACCAAATTTCAAGGTTCTATGTCAAATGGAAGTACTCTATAAGTTTTGAGAATAAAAACTATGGGTTACTTCCGGTTGACATTAGAACCTTGAAATTTGGCATGAAGGAAGATCTTATAGCACATGTAAAGGACAAATAATAGGAAAATCATTAATTTATAAATATGTCGATTTATTATATGACAAACTCATGAATTTCCATAATCGGTACTAACGCCAAATTAACGCATTGTAACGTAATTTTTTGTAATGGTAATATAACATAACGGTACAAAACCTTTAAAGTGCGAGTCCTACTCCACTTTTTTTATTTAAAATAGTTTTCGCGATAATTAATCTATAATTTTATCTTTCGGCTGCAATATAAACTAGTCGTAGGGGGGGGGGGGCACCGTAATACTTACCTATCATGGATATGCATAATATAAAGTATGAAAATAAAACATGTGTAAACTATTTATAAAATGCATTGCAATTCGAATAAAATCGTGGCTTGATCACGTCACAAACTTTAAATGCTATATTACTGAATTGCAAAAGAAACATCCTTATAACTCCAAAATTGATAATCATACTAACTAACGGTTTACTGCGTCGGATTAAGCGTCTTATTTCCAATTAAAATATGTCTTTGAATTGAAATTTGAATGAAATACAGGGTCATGAAAAATCGAAGAGTGTGGTAAATAGGATTACAAATATCTCGACAACTCATTATCCGATCGACTTCATTTTTTATGCAAAATTTATGTTTTTTTATTGTCTTTTATATTCACCCCTTAAAACAAACAATTTCGAAAAATTTTATATACCTTTTATCAGAAAGAATATTTCGAGAGTCCGAAAAAAAAAATAGTTCCGGATAATCGAGGTTACTGAAATGCAATAAGCTTCTTCCCATTATTACATACTAAGTACATACCAAATTTCGAGACTCGTTTTGTCTCGATTTGTTCGGAGATAGAGCGTTTACACACACACACACAGACAGACTTACGGCAAATTTTTTTTCTAAAAATATGTTTTTCGGAATCTCCAGTGTCTGAAACGTGTAAATCTGTGAATTTTTTTTTTCGATTTTCAAAACGATTACAAGACTTACCCTATACTACGTATGATGGGTGAGTAATAAAATATGCACTAGTTACGCAATTTTGCAAACAAAAACATCTAGTTTTTTTTTTTTAAATGAACGTTACTATTCACAAATTGATTTCAGAAAATAGAAAACAAACAAAATGTAACTGAATTACAATAGCAGAAATATAAAGATTATTGAAACACATTTGGTGCTTTCCGTAGAAATGGAACATAAATATTGGCCATTTTTTATTGCTTTCACAACTGTAATTGATCCCTTAAATTGAAGGTATTTCGGCAAAAGATGGTGATATATTAAACTTCAGACATCTGTTGTTTTACTGATTTAGAACATTTTAAGTAAAGATTTTTCATTGGGAAATGATACGAATATCCTTATTTTTTCAAGAAAAATCTAGAAAACTACAAACAATAAATTTGTTAAGGTTTTGTAGATATGAACTCCCGAACGTCGTCGGGTGTAATTTCTTTATAATTGTATCCTTGGATCAGCAAGCACTTTGCTAATCCAAAAGCTGCAGGAATATGAAAAATCCCTCTAAAATTTTTTGCGGATCTGTAGGGGGATGCACCATAAGACTGTTCCTAAAATTATACTCGCTAGTTTCTGACGTTTTCTAAAAATGATTATTTTTTTGAAAATACATCAAATTTCTAACCCTTGTTATTCAGATACAACGATATTGAATAGTAACCTTCAGTACTGTATAAAGGCAAAGAGCATTTCCCAAAACATTTGCAAATTTGGCGTTTTTGGCCGTTTTTTGTACTCGACACCAGTGGATATGTCGACATCAGGAAGTAATCGAATGTAATTCAACATGCGTATGAGTAACGGAAAAAATAATAACTATCTTCGATTATTAGACATTTAAACAGTAATTTCTGATATTTTCATGCATTTATATGCAGAAATGTTTTCATGTACATATAAGGAAATTCCACGTTGCTGAGAAGGAAAAGTAAAAATAAGAACGTTCTTAAAATAAATATAGTTATCATTCAATATACTTGAATTTCACAAGGACGCTATACTAAGAAAATATGGAAAAAAGAAAGAAAAACCGTGAGTTTAAAAAGTGAATTAGTGATACATGGCATAATGTTATAACTTTCTATAAGGTAACCGAGATGAAGAAATGACATTTCATTTAATACGGTATTAAGGGCCTATTCTCTGTAGTTAACGGGAAGTAAAGGCCAGTTTCTGACAGTGATTTATGGCATCTATTACCTAAATGTTAAGAGAAGAGTAATATTGAAGCAATTAAATTCCAATCTGTTTCTTTGGCAAACTCTCCAGTTACGATACTCCATTATACGTTTGGCACCATTTTTGTTTTAAATAAAGCGAAAATAAGTATAATATTGTTTGCTCGAAGTAAATTAGTATCTAAATAGGCAATTTCATTTGTTAAATAAATGATCTTGATGCAAATTCTTTTTAATTTTTATAATTTTAAGGACAAATAACGCAATGATTGATGCTTACCAAAAATGTCCGCATGACAAAAATACCCAAGTAAAATATATTGTTGGTCAATTGATGGTAGTTTGTGGAAACCCTTGGCGAATGGTAGGGTTGATATACCAACAATAAGAAAACAAAGACCCCTGAAATTTGGAGCGCATCTGAGCAAGATTCTCAGAAGCTAACAGTTGGACCACTGTTGGGCGGCCTTTGTAGGCAAATGGTTCGTTGGCCAATGGTACGACAAGGCGGACATTTACTGCTGACCAACGTGCGACAATAATTAGCCATTAATTAGCCAACAATTGAGCAACATTTGCCCAACCATTTTGTGCTACTTGAGTAATGATATCAAACTGAAAACTTTGTTGATATTACAGGAAAAATAATACAAAAGACACTGCAGCCCAGTTTCGGATCATATAAAATTTATCCTTCACCAAGTGTAAATGCAACAAGTGTTTGAAGCCAATCGCGTTCATGTGAAGTAGAAGTAATCGCTTCTACATAAAGTAGAAATAAAGCTCATTAACGTAAACTATGAGTAACCGCATAAAGCGTTTGCCTTGAACCACGTGATGCTTTTACACTTGATAAAGGATCATTTTTATATGATCCAAAATAGCGCTTAATAGTGTTTTTTGTGTTATATTTTAGGGTGATATCAACAAAGATTCCAACTTTAACTGTGCAAGTTCTGTGTGCTTTTTTACAAGTTAAAAATAACGATAGTTTACTATTTTTTTTTTTTTTAAAGTAAATACAGTGGTACCTCGGTTCTCGAACACGATTCTCTCCAAAGAATTGTTCGAGAATGTAATCAAAATTTGCGATAAGAAATAAGGAACATTCTGAGATTGAATCTTAGAAGTTGTATTCGCGGAGAAAGAGGGGAAGAAGAAGAACAATTTGTAAACACATAAAAGAAAAATTTGTTCTTTCCTTTTGTGTTGATCGTGACTTACCCGCCGTTTTTTTACGGTAATTAGAATAGAAATAAACTATAAATAATAAAGCTCGAAAGACGATAATCATACATTTGAAAATTAAGACATTAAAGTAAAAATATGTTTTTCGAGGATAGATTTTTGTTTAGCGCAGACATACGGTACCTTATGGTAAATCTGGTCTGATCTTATACGTTTAATCTGCTTTTTGTTATTTTTAATTTGTTCTGTACCATGATTTGCCAATTGAGGCAACTCTGTCACTAATTAGTCTACATTAGTGTCGAAAACAATATTCATTGCTAAGATAGATTTTTAAAAATCATGCTTGAAAAATATTTTAAAATGTCATAAGTATCCACTTAATTGAACTGCAGTTTTCAAACAAAATTAATTCGAATGCACTTTTTTATTTTCATTTTCGATTATGTAAAAATTTAAATTATGCTTCGCTTAGAAGTTCTGTATGAGCGATAAAAGATAGCAACCAATTTTTTTAACAGTTGCTCAAAAGTAGCCTGCATATTTCTGACGACAGCAAAATGTCCGTATTTAAAAGAAAATAGGACGTTGTCGCTAAAACGCTTAGTACATTTTACAGTTAATTTGAAACACAAAACACCACCGGATTTTGTTGTGATTTCTCTCTAATTTTTTACAATATAAGTCTATACAATATGTTTAATTAAATTGCCTATAAGGTAAAGCCAGGAGAGATGGCGCAGTCAGAGAGATTGCACACAGAGGTTCGGGGAGAAGGAGTAGAGTGAGCGTACAGTGACTCCAGGAAGTTGTACAACAGCAGTAGTGGAGTGTTTACTTGAAAGTGCACGTTGATTGTCTTGAGCGTCTAAGATAGAGCATTGCTAGTTTGTTTTGTTTTCCCAAAGTAAGTGCTTGAATTTTCATAGCTATTCATCAGAATTTCCATACAATGTCAGCAGTACAAAATATTTTTAATTTAACCGATTTCTCATAAGCTACTAATCTAGACTAACAATGTGAACATAAACGGTTCGTTTTAGTAGTGGCCATGTTTAAATAAAAGGCCACGCAATCTCTCCTACCGATATTGGAGAGTTTGCGCATCTGCTACCTAGGAGAGATGACGCATTGTTCCCATTAGTTTCCATGCTAGGAAAGATTACGCAGCTTATTGTTAGATTTGCATAAAAAAATGAAAAATGAAAATGGACTAATTTTAAGTTAAACGTATTATGAAGTAACTTAATGTTATTTTGTAATCTGATCTAGACTTGCTCTTTCTGATTCTTTAATTTTTTTTCCCTTTAATTATAATTTTTTAATCGATTTTAAAATTATTTCCTTTTTCTGATTCTTTAATCATTAGTTTCAAATATTCACTCCTAATACAATAATATTTGTTCAGAAAACCTTACAACAATGTCATTTAAGTGTAATTATTATTGTTAACAATTTAATTGTAGTTATTATTAGTAACAATCTCTCCTACCCGTGTGCGCAATCACACCATCCCTGTAAGGACAGATTGCGCAAAATAACTTTCTTGGTTTTATTACAACTGTTCTATTAAATTGCAACATAACAACAAAATAGCAATGGAAATGCATAAAAAACAAATGAAGTAAAAATTATTCATGGATAGTTTAGCAAAAAAATTTTATTTAGATTTTTTATTGTTATTCTTTTGAATTGTGCGCATACTCTCCTCCTTAATGTAGGAAGTGTATACCTTAATGCAGGAAACAAAGCAAAATTTATTTTAAAAAAATTATTTTATTTTTTCTAATTTAACACTAATATATGAATTATTCTGCTATTTAAGTAAGGAAATTTTCAAAGAAAAGTGAATTATCTCTTCCATATATGGTCATTTGCTTAGTTGAACTAACATATAATACTTTGTGTAGTTTTTACTCTGGATTCTAAATTATATCAAGTTTCCTTAGTTTTTACTTGTTACTGGTATCAAGTTTCCTTAGTTTTTACTTATTACTGGTATCAAGTTTCCTTAGTTTTTACTTGTTCCTGGGTTAACCCTGTTTAACAATAGGTCTTACACGTTATATATATTTTGATGATATGCAGTACATTATCATGTATGAAATGCAAAACGATATACAAATAAGTTAATGCTTAATTACTTAAAGTTAATGCATATTAGAGTAAATCACTGTGTAATTATAGCACATGGGCTGATAAGTTCCCGGTCTAATAAAGAAAACATAACTTTTTTACAAAGCTTTATAACTTTATGACTTTATAACTTTGTAACTTTAATAAATAACATAACTTTAATAATAAATAATAATAATAATAATAATAATAATAATAATAATAATAATAATTTAATAATAATAATAATAATAATAATAATAATTTAATAATAATAATTTTATAATAATAATTTAATAAACGAATAAAAATAATAATTTTATATTAAATAACATAATTTTATAACGAAAAAGCTCCAAACAGTGCCCAGAATCATCGACTCGTTGTTGTTTTTGGTCAAAAGTCAACACGCGCGGCAGCCACTTTGACAACAGCTTTTTCATAGACAAATGTTCATTCAAAATAAAATCTACACGTTCCTTGGATATCTTCAGAGTCTGAGCTATCTCCTGCAACTTCACTTTACGGTTCCCCAAAACGATTTTGTGGACTTTTTTTATGTTTTCCGGAGTAACCACCTCTTTTACGTGGTGCATCACTGGTGTCCGTACGACCACGTTTAAATTTAGCAAACCAGTCAATAATAGTTGATTTACCTGGTGCAGTGTCCGGATAACGCTTATCAAGCCAACCTTTTGTTTGAACGGTGTTTTTTCCCATCAAATAACAATTCTTGAAATTCTTGTTTATCCATTTTTTTGTTTATCAACAAAGTCGTTAAACTGAAACTACTCTAAAGTTTTATCCACACGGCGAATCGTCATGACATTTTTTCTGCTACCTTTTAAAGGTTAGTATTTACTAAAAAAACATTGGTACGGCGATTGCAACGCCATCTGTGTGCCTGACCGGGAACTTATCAGCCCATGTGTTATTTGTGCGCTTCGTTATTTCCTTATTCATACTTAGTATTTGCGTGCTTTCAGTTTAGTTTCGTATCACAAACCAACATATGGTTATTAGAGAAGAACGAAGGAGAGCACTCACTAAATAATGATCTTATTAAAGAGCTTATTTATTTCAAATAAATCTCAAAATTGAGTTATCCGTATCACATTAAATCAATGATAAATTTGGGTATGATTTGAGATAATTAAGAATTAGTGTCTCTAAATCTAATCGTGTATTAAAGCTTTCGAATTATCACTATTACGCTGCTTCAAAACAGAAAAAAATATAAGAAATTTGTTTTATACAACGTGTTCTGTCAATACCACATAAACTATGCAGAGAGAGAATCGTCATTTCGAGCACATAAAAAGTGGCCATACTTATATGATTATTAGTTTTTTCTTTGAAAAAATGACGCCATAATAGAAAAATGAGTTTGACGTCACATCTGGCACACATAAGCGTTATTGGATTATAGATATGAAAATATGCATGCATTTATATTAGATATCACATGATATGCGCTTGAGAAGATGTTCAAAATCACCCTACGAATATCGAGGAATATTTGAGCGCAACAGGAAAAAATGACAAATTTGTGAATGTAATTTTTCATTTATCTTTGTGCATTTGATGAATATTCATTATTAGTATAAAAGCTTTGATATTTTTGGTCACATTTTAATTTAATTTTTGTTTTATTCATTTATAAGGGATTACTAATCATTCAATTACTATGCAATTGATATAAGCAATATTTCAAAGAAAGGGAAACAATCACTTACATATATGTCACACAATTAGTTCAAAGAACACATTATAATGTGGGTTAGTTTTTACTATGGAGCCTTAATTATATCAAACCTCCTTAGTTTTTACTTGTTACTGGGTTTAAATGGTAACTGTGTTTTTTTCTCTTATTAACAATAGGCCTTACACATTAGAGATATTTTGATGACATACAGCATGTTAGATGACATTTTCGTTAAATTTAAGTAAATAACATTCCCTTAAATTTCAGTAAACTTTAACTTTTGGGATTTGGGTAGATATTTTTAATTTTTTAACCTAAAAGTATTTTTCCTTCCAAAATTTAAAAAAAGAAACGTTCTTAAAGAGAGTTAAAGTACTGTCAGGGCATAAAGGGTTAATATTTGAGTTAATTTAAAGGGTTAATTGAATTGAAAATAGGTGCCATTTTCTGGAACCAATAACTCATAATAAATATACAAAGAACACTAGAAAGTTGTTAAATCTAATTAATCTTGTTGTAATACGACATTTTCCAAACGTTTTCAAAACATCTCCCTTAGATTATTATCGTATTAATAGTACGCAAAATGCACACATTCATTAAATTTCAGTAAATAACTTTTTCGTTAAATTTCAGTAAACCTTAACTTTTGTGATTTGGGTAGATATTTTTAATTTTTTAACCTAAAAGTATTTCCCCCCCCCCCCAAAAAAAAAAAAAAGAAACGGCCTTCAAAAGAGTTACAATACTGTCGGAGCATAAAGGGTTAATATTTGTGTGCGTCGTTATTCCATCATTGACATTTAGTTTTTGCGTGTTTTTACACCATTTTAGACTCATCTCACGAACCTTCATATGGATAATAGTGAAGAACGAAATACAACACCAAATATTGATCCTAAGGGAAGTTCTCGCCAGAAACATTGATCCAAATTAGTTGCCTCCGCCATTTACCCACACTTTTGAAACGCGACAGTGGAATGTTTTTCTATTTGCCTACACAAGTTTCTAGGGTCATCAATCAGATGTTTTGACTCTAAATTTTAAGGTGCTCAAATGAAATATTTGATGATACTTTCTGATACAATTTTTAAGATGATAGTCAAAATGTCAGGGAGTGTCGAAGCCTTTACTCAATTTTCTGAATGTGATATTTGCATAGCGTTTGGGGGATTAGAAATTTTTGTCGTTGTTATTGTTTATTTTTGAAAAGCTGAAGAAAAATTATTTTTCTACCATGTATTTTAACCCTATGAGATGCAAGAACTCCGATTTGAAAAATATTTACTAAGATGAAAAATACATCATTTTAAGGATGTAAAAAGTAATAAAGAAAATTTAGAACATAAAAATAAAAAAATTACTGAGTAAAAGGTACTTTTTTTTCATCCGCAATAAGCAGAAAATTACGTACTTCTCATAATATCTCACTGTATTGTCAATTTTTAAATACAAAATTGTAAAGTATATGAACTTACCTTCGTAAAAAATCTGTTTTTGGACGTCTCCAGCCTTTTAAATATTACAAAATTTACAAAGTTCATTTTAGCAATAACGATGCAAAACTACCCAACTGATAAATAAAACTTTGGCATTTAAAATTACCTCAGTATCACCGTCTGTTGAGAATTCAATGAACAATTTATATTAACTACTGTATTGGAAGACAGCAGTAATAAATAAAATTCTCTTTTAAAGAAAACTGTATAAGTAACATTCGCTTCTGGGTATGTTGCAGATACGCAACGCAATGATTTAAAGAATTAAAAATGAATTGATTAGTGGAAATAACATTTAACAGGTAATTAAAAAAACTCATTTCAAAAGAATGTTTCTCTTGAATGAGTTGGGATTTAATTCAAATGAATTGACCAGTGGGAATAAGATTTAACAAGTAAATTTTAACAAAAAATGAAACTGATTTCAATGGAATATTTCTTACCTTCGTGTTTTTTTAAAAACATTGTATGGTTATCCATGCTAGAATCCTGCGCAGGTCAGGTTATAGATACGACCTGAACCGGAAAATTCCATTTGAAGTCAACCCAAATCCCGATACTAACCTGATGCCCTTCAACCTGAAACCCGAAACGAAAGAAAACAAATCCACATTTTAATGCAATTATGAAAAAGTAATCTGTAACTATATCTCTAATATCAGTTTTTTCTTTTATATCAAAAAATGAACATGCATATACTCATTTTATATTCAAGCATATAGTTTTTCATCTTAAACAATATTGTGGACTTTCTTTTGAAAAAAAAAAAAAAAAAAGATGGGTACCAAACCCGGCACTTCTAAGAAATTTAATCTTGCAACTGGAAGGAAAGTTCGTAATGCGTTCTTTCTTTTTATATATGAGATGTCAAATTATTTTTTATCATTTATGTTAAATTTTTTTAGACACTCGTTTGCTGCAGCTTGGTTAAACTTTTCGAATAACTTTGTGCTATTTGCCAACGGAATATAATAAAAAAAGAAAAGAAAAGCAATGATAATAACTCTTAAATATAGAAATTAAAAAAGGGGCACCCTGTATATTTTTGAAACTGACATTTATTATAGAGATTGTAAAACTGCAATATCATATTACTTTTTGACGTAATAAACTTAAAAAAAAAAAAAAAAAAGATGGGTACCAAACCCGACACTTCTAAGAAATTTACTCTTCCAACTGGAAGGAAAGTTCGTAATGCGTTCTTTCTTTTATATGAGATGTCAAATTGTTTTTTATCATTTATGTCAATTTTTTTAGACACTCGTTTGCTGCAGCTTGGTTAAACTTTTGGAATAACTTTGTGCTATTTGCCAACGGAATATAATAAAAAAGAAAAGAAAAGTAAAGATAATAACTCTTAAATATAGGAATTAAAAAAGGGGCACCCTGTATATTTGTAGATACTGATATTTATTATAGAGATTGTAAAACTGCAATATCATATTACTTTTTGACGTAATAAACTTTTCAAATTAAAGCAAATGTCATAACGTCTTAGAAATTTTAAATTTCAATCTTCAAAAATAAGATTTTTTCTACTGTGAATAAAGCTACCGCATAACAGCATCGGGAAGCGCAGTATCATAATCGAAGTGATGCGACTCAATCCACTTCTTCATGTAACTTTACTGATCTTTTTTTCAAAATTATTGTATGTGTATACCCAGGGGCGCGCCGACCAAGTGTGCCATGTGCACGGTGCACACAGGCGCTAAGGTAGTTAAGCACCAAAGATTTGAGACGAGGAGGAAATACTTGAAAAAAAAATCATTAATCTAATTATATTAAAATTAATTACACTTTCTGGATAGATTTATTTCAAACAAATTATTCATAATTAATATTCTTTTTAATTTTATTTTATGCTGACCCACAAGTTTAGCGGGAAAAAGTCAAAACTAGAACTTCTATAAGTTTGCTGTTTAATTTAAACTAACAGTATTGGTAAGTTTGGTGTCAGCTATGGGACAGTTTGTGATTAGCTTAGATGAGACACTAGTCGCATGAGGCAGTTTTCTAATTTTCCGCAGTCTGTTTATGTGTTGATTTTTGCTCTGATTGAAAATAATATTATCAGAGGCGGTTTTGCACACTTTTAGCAAGATTTTTCAGAAGCCTTCTCTGCGATTGTTTTTTATTGATACTAGGATAGCTGCCAAGTTTCACCTTTTTTTTCTTAACACTAAAATTTGATAGCAAAGTTTTCCTTATTTTATTGCATTTTATTTTAATTAGTAAAATAGCTTGTTTAACTTAAACTAATGGAAATTGAAGAACTACGTTATTTTTATATGTAGGATAAGAAAAAATAACGGGACTTTATTTAAAATTTTATACTTTTTAAGCTTTATTATCTTAAACGCCACGAATTTATCACTTTCTTAAAATAAAGTGATTTAAATCCAAACTGCATGAACTGAAAAAAATAGGACATTTGGTCACCGCAATTTATAATTAATGTGCATTGATCTTATTTGTTAAGAACATTTATTTGGAGTTATTTCTGTGATTTTTTTCAATTAAAATAAATTTTGATTTTGTTACTAAGCGAAACGGGAACCTTTGTACGATATTTAACTTAGTACTTAGCGGAATTTTCTAATACATTTATGTCGTCAAGTTTCTTTAAAGTATTTTATTAAATTGATATTTTCCTTTTCATTCCCTTTTTTTATTATTATTATTTATACAGACAGATTTGCTATAACATGCCTTTCACTAGACATACATTGCTAAAAACAATTTTGAATTCTGTAAAGAATGAATGTTATAATTACATTTATTTAACATACTGAGTACACTATTATAAATATTTTATGTATGAAATTTTTCTTTTTCATATTAATTTAATGCTTTTTTCTTTTATGCAGTTTCTTGAAAAATTCTTCATTTTTTTTTCGTCGGTTTTAAGCCAATTTAAGTAAAATGTTTGGGCAATTAATTCTCAGAACAATCGCGTCGAAAGAAAATGACGCATTCGAAAACTGAAGACGAAAATGGCACCATTCACAAGTAATATAATTTTCCGCCCAACCCAGATAAAAACATAATTTTTATTTACTTTTTTTTAAAGTATCTATTTAAGTAAATTGAGATAATGCAAGTGTAAGATTAACTAACTCAATTTTCGTTGAAATATTGTAATGTTTGATATAGGCGACGCGCGACGTCTGATTAATGATATTAACTTTAAAGTACTCTCATGTATACGTACAATTAAGATAATGCAATCTCAAAAGTAATATTCGAAGCAATAGTGAGCATGAAATAGTCTCTTTAGAGATATCAAATAGTAAAAAGAATACAATTAACTGTGTCAAGAAAACAAATATCTTTCTGTTACCTTAAATTGCACTTTGAACCTATCATCACATATTGTTGAAATAATTGTGATAGTCAGGTTCGTTCTTTTCAATTCAGGACATAAAAGTGCTGAAATACAGGGACAATTTCCAACACTCTACCTAATTTTAGATAACAGGAATGGGATAGATACTATTTTTTACTGATGTATGGAAAAAATTAAATTTAGATTTAACTGATTTAAGTGACCGAGACTACGATAATGGCTCTAAAGTTCGCAGCAAATACATTGATTATATTGATTGGTTTACAAAAAGAATTTGATTTAAAACTCCCTGCATTTTGTGTCCTATGTTCAAACCATTCACTGAATCTGATAGTGATTGAGACTGCGAATACCAGTAATGAAACTATTGGTTTCTTTACATGTACAATGTACAATGTACTTTAAAAATGTACAAGAGTAGTACATTTTTCCCTCTTCTGTTTGCCAGTGGAATATTTTAACTGCTCATATAGTTGATTTAAAGCTGTTATCTAAAACACGGTAGTCGAATAGAGTTGATAACCTAAAACCTCAATAATTATTTATTTGAAGTATATATTATGTGTCAAATGTACAATGACTTTTCAAACCTGGATGAACAACCCAAATATCAGACAAAATGGTCTAGCTGAAAAAATTACCTTTATTTAATGCAGTATAATTTGGTATAACTGATATAAAGTGATTATTATATTACTGAAAGGTATATTACTGATAAGGTATATTACTATATAAGGTATATTACTATATTTATAAGGTATATTACTATATTTATAAGGTATATTACTGATATAAAGTGAACTTTTTCAATAAAATTGCTGAAGTTTTCATCTATGAGTGCCCAACTTGCTTTAGTTGCACTGAATGATCTAAATCGCGTTTTCAATTGATTATAGTTCTGATGAAAATTTCAAGGAAGTTGTAGGAAGCTCAGAATTTAATTGCAGCAAAATCTGACGCAGTATCTGTATTTGTTTCGTAGAAAACACATTGACTTAAAAAGATAGCTCATAAAGATGAAAATATAGTAGATCTTGAAATATTCTTTAAATTATTTATTTTTTTCGTATGAATAATCCATAAAACATTAACTTCTTTGAAAGAAAGCTTTACTTTATTAAAAGAACATGTGACTTCATTTAATATTTTTACGTTGTTGTAAAAGGAAACTACCACATGAGAACTAAACAAGCGCCTATTGACATAGACTAAATTTTACACTGTCAACCAAATTTATTTCTAATTTTAAAAACGATATGTTACAAGATAATTCAGTATATTTATTCCCAGTTTATCAAAATTTCAGAGTTGCCAGAGTATAGATTTTAGAGTTATTTAATTGAGTTTTAATATTTGTATTATTTAGTCTACTACTATTTCCGAAATAGTCGCCTGTGCAACTCTGAAATTTTACAATTGCTCTTCGAACTCTTTTGCCATTCACCACGCTTCTTTTTGAAAATATTAAAATTATTAAAAGTTCCACAAAGGTAAAAGACAGACTTTTGGATCGTGCCATTATAAATCCAAACCGTCAAATATTAATGGATCAAACTGATATTATTCGAGAATTTTTATAAACTGAAGTTCAGTTCACTAAGGGATTTTTTTTCTGATTAAATATTTATTTAACTATTATTTTACAAATAAAGTTTATAATATGTACTTATAAGTTTATTTGTTCTTATTAATAACTTATTAATAACAAAAATAATTTTCTTGTCAGATAAATAAGTTTAGTCATTTTATTTTCTTCTTTATATTTTTATATTTTTGTTTAACTAAAACTGTCAATTTACGTGGAATGTAAATTAACAATTACGTAAGGTGTAATTCGCAATTTGTTTTGACACATTACACAAATTTATTATCTCAGTTATTTCTTGCAATTTTTTTTTGTATGTATTTCTTTTAATTTTACTTTTAATTTAATTTTAATTTTTTGTATTTTCTTTTAAATGAATTAATATTTAATATTTTCACATTACATTTGTACTGATAAGTTTTTATTAAGTAAGTTTTTTTTTTTTTTTTTTTTTTTTTTTTTTTCGGGGGGGGGGGGGGGTGATGCAGGCGGTAAAAGTGCCAAAAAAAATGTGCACACAGGTGCCGAACACTCCTGGCGCGCCTCTGTGTATACCGTATAACAACATTGGAAAGCGCAGTATCATATTCGAAGTGATGCGACTCAATTCACTGTTTCATGTGACTTTAGCGATCATTTTTCTAGTTCTTGTATGTGCATACAATATAACAACATCAGGAAGCGCAGCATTATAGTCGAAGAGATGGGACTCAATCCACTGTTTTATTTGACTTTAGCGATCATTTTTCCTAGTTCTTGTATGTGTATGCAGTGTAACAACATCGGAAAGCGCAGTATCATAGTCGAATAGATGGGACTCAATCCACTGTTTTATGTGACTTCACCGATTTTTTTTTCTAGTTTTTGTATGTGTATAGCGTATAACAACATCGTGAAGTGCAGTATCATAGTCGAAGTGATGCGACTTAATCCACTGTTTCATGTGACTTTACCGATCCCTTTTTATAGTTCTTGTATGTGTGTTCATTTCTGATTACACAGTTTCTCCGAATTCTTACATCATCATGCACGTTAGATTGTCTATCTTTAACCCTACATTGTACCCAGTGCCATTTGTGGCACTAATATTGCCCACAGTACTACGTAAGTGAAAGGCAGAGATATCTGACATGTATCTTTGTAAAGTCAAAAAAATGTGGAAACGTTTCATTACAGATTGAAATTTGTCAGATCTTGCTTCCATTCACCGAGTAATGTTCATAATTTTTTTTTCATCATTATTCAGCGCTTCTTTACCAGAATTTCAATTTTAATAAAAACTGTTTTTGCATATTTTCAAAAAAGTAAAGAAGTAATGTTATATGTTAGAAAAACTGTGTGCTAAAGAAATATACGTATATACAATATTGTTTCAACGATTGTTCGGGCAAGATATGACATGATGTTTGGCAAAAGCTGGTGTCATATATAGAAAACAATCGTTCTTTGCTTATAAATGTGATTTTCTTGTCCTTGAAAAAGTGAATTACATTATAAGCTTTCATTTGTGTTTATACTCGTGTGGTTTTTATTTCATTCCTTATTATTTTTTTTCTTCTTAATTTGAATTAATAATATTACATTTATTAGGATTACATTTTTAATTTGTAATTTGACATGGCTCTTTGGTATTGTGATTTCAGTCTATATGGTCAGTTTCTTATGTTTCAATGGTTAAATTTTACTTAAAGTTATATATATATATATATACAGTCCTCAGCAAAAGTTTAGACACTGATGATATTTAACCTTTAAATAAAAAATACGAACTCTTGGATTACACAAGTCGGTATACTTATTTTTAAATATATTTTAAACATTTTAGGACGGAAATATCGATTTTAATGTTGGATAGTATTTAATTTAACTGAAAAAAGTGAAATTTACATATTGCAAAAGTTTAGACACTTTCTTGATTTTTGGCTACTGTTCACGGAAAAATGCAAATATTAAACTTATGACGTCATATGCATGAAGTATTTAAGTACACCTTGCATTCGCATCGGTTACTGAAGATGCCGCGAGCTAGAGAGATTCAGTCAGATGAAGTGATTGAGATATGGAATCTGTAATCGAAAGGAAGACCATTGCAAAAATTTCAGCTACTTTGAATCGTTCAAAGAAGTCTGTTTATCGAGTATTGTCTAAGGGTGACTCCTACAAAGCAAAACGTAGATCTGGAAGGCCTCGTGTGACAAGAAAACGAGATGATAGAATGATCCAGAAACTGGCATCTACATAAATGATGAGTGATAGTCAGATTAAAAGTGAGTCAGGACTTTCTGTATCAACACATACGATTCGTAGGCGAATTAAGAAAAGAGGTAAGTTAGTTTATAAGAAAATGAAGAAACAGCCAGCTTTGAAATGTCCCCCCAAATTGACAATAATGCAGTGGTCTCGTAAACATATGTCATATGGACCCCAGTTGTGTACTGTGATATTCAGTGACGATAAAAAGTGGAATTTGGATGGCCCAGATGGGTAAGTATATTATTGGCACGACTTGCGTAAAGAGCCTAGGACTTTCTTTAGTCGACAACAAGGTGGTGGCTCTTTAATGATTTGGGCCTCATTTCGCTTTAATGGTCAAGTAGCTCTATAGTTTCTCAGTTGTCGCTAAACAGCGCAAGACTACATACACACATTGGAGAACAATTTACAGCCATTTGGGAACTTTTAGCTGATCCAAAGTATGTATTTCAGCAAGATAATGCACCCATTCATGTTGCACACAAAACAAAAACTTAGTTTAATTCTCAGAATATTACTTTTCTCGATTGACCCGCGTATATCCCTGACTTGAACCCAATCGAAAACATTTGGAGCATGATGTTTCGTAAGATTTATGCAAATTTTCGACAACACTCCTCTATTAGTGAACTTCGAGCTGCTCTTGAACGTGCATGGTACGAAATAGACCCCCAAGTGATGCAGGATTTAATTTATCCGATAGAAACTTGCATTTTTGCGCTAATTTCAAACAATGGAGGTGCAATTCGATTTTAATTTATGGTTATTTTTATGTAAATATACAGATTGTCTATATTTTTGCAACAATGTTAATTTTGTTTTTTTGTCATTATACATTATGTAAAGTGTATAATTTAAAATTTATTGTTTGTGAATAAAGAATAAGTCACAAGCAATATATGACAGTTAACTTACAACATTTCCTTACATACTTCTCAGTACAGAAGCGTAATCGACCATTGTCTAAACTTTTGCTGCGCACTGTATATATATATATATATATATATATATATATATATATATATATATATATATATATATATATTATAAATAGAAGCGATAATGCATAGTGAAACGCATTAAAATATATTAAACACAATACAAAAATATAATTTTTGCTAACATATATAATTATTATTATTTTTAATTTTATCCCCCATGATCTAGATCAGTGCTTCCAAACCTTGAGTCCGCGTACATTTGTGGATGCGCATACACCAGGTGAAAATAATAATTGCCATGGTGGTAAGCACAAAAAATCAAAGGTTAACATTGAAAACATAAAACCTCAGTCCATGAAACAAGTTCAAAACAGAGGCCAGTTTAGCCTCCTTTTTTATTCAGAAATTCTGAATTCAAAACGGAATTTCATAACGGAGGTATTCTGATTGCATAATCAGAAAATATCCGTCATTAAATAAAGTAAAAATTACTATTAGGACTTTCTAGTATGAAATAGGAATTTCCGATTGCAAAAAGAGGCCAAACTGGCAACAGCTGGTTAAAATACCGCTTTGTAATTATTAAGAAGCATGTTTGAACACTTAGATGATTACTAAGATGAATAATATTTGTAAACTTTCAGGATAAGTTAAGGTGGTTCTCGAGTTATCTGCTGAACAATGCGAAACTTTTTGACACAATTTCTGACTCATTTTTAAACGCAAAGAGAAACAATTGGAAAGCCTGACTATTGAAGCAAATTGGAATCGAAATTAGTTTTCCATGTTTTGATAAATAAATTACTTATCGAGTTATAAGCGATTCATGTCACGTGACAACACGTTTTTCACGGGTGTTGAAACATCGCGAATTCGGTTCAAAACGCCGACTTTGATAGTGTTTTCTGAAAGATCTTCTGCCTTTAACAAAAAATTAAAAACGTGTTTCGATTACAAAGTTTCTGAATAACAACATCTGCCCATTTAATGCGTTTCTGAACAAGAACGAATTTACAAATGAATGATGAGAATAGGATTATTGGATCCCCTCACCCCAAGTTCATCCCAATATTTATGTTTCAAACAGTACACAGTACAATACAGTAACATATATAAATTCATTACTATACATTACATGAGGCAATGGCAATTTTATAAAATTTTAATACAAGTTTAACAAAACTGTACCCATGCCTTTATTGGTGATACTCTGGATGACTTATGATTGGGGAGACGAAGGGGATGCGGTGGGATTCCAATATTCTTGTAATTGCATGTAATTCGTTAGCACAGGGATCACTATATCGCATGCATATGCGTTTCGCGAACGTGAGTCCCCCCCCCCCCACACACAAAAAAAAGAGAAAATAAGAGTAAAAAAATAATAAATAAAAAACAGTAGATACAACAATCTCGCTGTACAGGAATCTCATGAACTTCATTAGCAATGCTATCCTCAGCAATCCTATCTAGCAATGCTGTACCTCACATATCTGCGGTTTACAACCCCACCCAATAAATAAATAAAACAAATAGGTCGATTTTGCTACATTTTTTCTTTCCGTCAACTTGACGACGACATTAATTTCATATTAGAGAACCGAATCTTTTGACAATTGGTGCGCTCCACAGCGCAGTTTTTGAAATGTACTGCACAGTAAACCACATCTGGCAAGATTTTCTGTTTCGATGTTCTAGCAAATGATTTAACGAGCGAGATAACTTGAACAGAAATTGCGGAAAGAGGCACAGGACAGGAGTTGCTCCTCCCCTCTCCTAATATATCACATACACGCAAACGTACATTTATTTGCTAATTACCCTGGCGCAGTCAATTAAAATTAAAATTCAGAAATAAATCTCTCTCACGCACACATTTTAGCACTACTTATTCAAAAGTTTTATAAGTTATATTTAGAAAAACATACTACATGCTCTAACAATTAAAACAAAAAAAAGCACATTCTTTTACAACAAAAACTTACAAAAGTATGATGCTGTGAATTTTGTGAATTTTAAACGTTTACCAGCGCTAAAAACGCCTCTTTCCGTTTCTGGTATATATTCAAAGTACCATAACTCGGTAAGTTTCAGTTCTACAAAAGTGGATTTTTTTTCTTTTGCTTGTTAGAACATGGAGAATGCTTACCTAAATATAACTTGTAAGATCCAGAGAAAAAATTTATATTTAGTATCTTTTACGAGAATAATTTTATTGACGTAAATGGTTTTTAATATGATGGGGAATAAAATTTAAAACATTTTTCAAAATGGAAGTTTATCTATAAAACTAACAGTTTAGGAATTAGCTATAGGAAAACGGTAAGAAGTGATATCATGTATAGATTCTGTATTAAAATTAGTAACATTCTAAGTTTGTCTGATGTCCCTTTATTTTTCACAAGTGTGCTTAATTAGAGGTCGTACTCAGCATTAAATAAACTTCATGACAATTTTGAAAACTTTTAAATGTTATCTAAGTTTTTTGATAGTTTCTTAGATATTTAAGCAGAAAGCATAAAATGACTTCTTGATGGAATCAGTGAGAAAAAAAGCCATTACTTTAAGCTCTTAACTGATCAATTCGATAAGAATATTTGAGTGTTAAAATTATTTATTTTACTTCTGTCAATTTGGAATTTCCTGAAGAATTCGTCAGAGTTTACTTTTAGTTAAAAAGATTAAATTTTTAAAAGAAAAATACAGATAGTGTCTCCGAAAATATGTGCTATACACGGTGTTTCAAAATTCTTGCAGCAAACTTGCACGGGAGATACCTACGCTAGCGCATATCAGCATACACTGAATGGAGACGCGCTAGAGGAAATTATATGGGGCATTCTCCCATAAGTGTGATTTTTGGCTGCAAGGATGTCTAAATATCTCATTTTTAAAAGTCTCATATCATGCTCAATTTGAATTCTTAATAATCACTCATATATTGCAGAATAATAATTAGTAGATGGGTACAAACTTTGTTGAAAACTAAATATGATATGTCACTTTCTATCACACAAAACACAAATTGAAAGGAACAGAAGTGACAGGGACAGTAGTGACATTTTTCGCAATTTTGCCACTTTACTTAAAACAGTACATTTTGGGAATGTTGTATCTTCTATTTTCAAAGACATAAAAATGATCTCGCGCCGCCAGACGCCCACGGGGGTCGCCGGCTCGCGTTACGACCATCGCGCCCAAGTCTCTAAAGGACTGATATCGCACCAGAAGCTTTGTCTCGCTTCGGCGCTGCGATCGGCCTGGGGCCGCTCCCCACTGCGGACCCCCAAGCCAATTTACTAAGTGTCGACGACACAGGTCGTTACGACAGTGATCCCACTCTGGAGAAACTTCCGCATGGGACAGACACCTGATGAACCGCCGAGGGACACCCGGCGACTTCGTTCGCGAAACCCCATAAGGGGAGACGGTCCCTAAGTGACATGCCGAGCTACCTCGACGGCTCTTGCTTTCTCACGGCGTCCGAACATTGACATGCATAGAAGGGCAAACAACTAGTCTCATCTGCCGTGAATTTTCAAAGACATAACAAACCTACGATTAAATAGCTAGATATTGTTAATCTATAAATATCAATGTTTAAATTAACAATCGGGACAGTAGTGAAGGTTAATAAAGATACTCTTTACATTTTCCTATTATTTTCAATCCAGAAATCCTTCTTTATGAACAAACAGCAATCAATGACGACTTTTTAAGAACAACATATACGCCCTCACTGGAAACAATACTGAAAATGACTGGATACTGCCATCTGGTGGAAATATGAGGATCTTCATACATTCCACATGAGGGACACAACTTTAAACCCAACAAAAACAAATATTACATATTTCACTCATATAAAAATTATATTATTATGCTCCCTGAGATTCATATTTATAATAAATGCATTGATTTTTCCAAATTTTTTGAAAGAATTATTGTCTGTAGGTGGTTTGAATGATCAAGTTAAGGGTTGGGGACAGGGAACAAAGTGAATTTTGAGATATTTAAATTCCATTAAAAAAAAAACAGATTTTCAGAGTAGACTTAACATAATATTGTATGAACAATCACAGAGAAACATTTTAACATTAAATGAGAATTTATATTGCAAAGAAATGCCGAAAGGTATACTGGGAACTGAGAAAGCACACTTATCAGATATCGTCCAGTATCCGGGTTACTTCTTGTCAATATATGCATTTTTCTTTCTATTACTAAAACATGCGTGTAAAAACAAATAGTTCCTCTATAGAGCAAAGTAAAATATAAACAAAAAATTCATTTCGTACTTAGAAATAGCTCCTTGAAAATCCACAAAACGTTATTAATCTTGAATTCAAGATCGTGAAGCACGCAAGAATACCTGAATTATGTGTCTTCTAATCCTTGCGACTGCTTCGCTAAAAGTTCAAACTAAATTACATATTTCCTCCAGTCACGAAAATATGACACTGTAAGCAAATGTTTCCTTTTTTAGAAAACTGTAAAATAAAAATATTTTTACAGAAATTTGAGTTCGTATTTCAACAAGAATGAAAAATCATGCTTCAGACATTGATTATGAACCACTTTCAACACTATAAGAAAATTTTTAGAAAAATTAATTTTTTCATAGAATGAAAAAAATAGAATTTATATAGAATTATTCATAAGTTATTATTCATAATAGAACATATAAATTATTCATAATAGAATATATAAGTTAGTCATAATAGAATTATTCATCGAATGCGATAGCTAAACAAACAATTTAAAAAGCACATAACGCAGTAAAAAATCTATTTTCAACAAGTGCTGTCCATAACTGGTAATGTATTCGGTTTTTTTGTATACTCCTGTATATAATCCATGGATTTTTATACATACCACATAGTACAACTAACAGTTATTTCAGCTAGAAAGTCATAAATGAAATGAAATGCTTTTCAATGAATTACCTTCCATAGATGATAATTTATTTATATCCTTTTCGAAGCCGTGAATTTATCTACCGTATACGCCGCACCTCATACAATTCGATTTCCTGCCAGAATTTATTTTAAATGAAATGTGACTTACTTCTGCTTAGCACTTATTTGACTTCTTATTTTCAATAAAATTTCTGGTTTGAAAAAGACTTAACTAAGCCGCGGCGCATACGCGCGAAACTACGGTATATGAATTTATTTATATTATATTACATGAACGTCATATGATATATATATATATATAAAATTGGTTAAGCTGAAAAACGCGTAAACTAGTTTAAAATGTACTTTTATGAAATTCCGTTCATATGCATTAATCCGACTTCTTTTTCTTTGGTGAAACTGTATCTGTAGAAGTTATACACACTTTAATTTTAAGTCAGCTGGGGAACGCGTAACACAGCTAAAAACGAACATCCATCGCTTAACATCCATAGACGTGAATGTATAAAATTTTTCTTTTTTAAAAGTCCTGTATGTGAATTTAGTCATATTCTACCACAATATTTTAGTATACATAATAAAATCCTGCTGAAAATGCATAACACATTTAAAAATACACTTTTAGGAAATTCACCCTCGTCGACGATAATGCTTTCGAAATCTTTTGTGCAACCCTGTATATGACCTATAGAATTCGTACACACCAAGTAATTCACTAAAATTTAGTTATGCTTAAAAATGCATACCGTGAGAAATCGTGATTACATAAAGTAAAGATTCTTCTTTCCGAATTTCCGGTATCAATTCGAAATATCTTAATAAAAATTGGAAGCCAAATTGGCAACACTGATTGGGTATGAATTAATCTTTTAAAATAATGAAATGTTTCTTCGGAAAAGAATTTCTGTCAACGCTAAAAGTAATAGTTATTGGTTGACAAACTTTTCTTTACCCAAATAAGTGTAAAGTTATAATATACACGATGCAAATTGGTCCAGATTGCGTTCGTAGTGCCACAAAAATATTGAAACTACTTTCTTTTGTACGTAAAATATCCTTTAGATAATTTTGTGATAATCAGATCTGATGACAGTATAAGGTAACGGAAGAGACCTTTGTTAATCAATATAATCAAATAATATCTGCTTAAATTATCTTGAATGCGTTATGTTTGAAAAAAGTAAGACAAAATTTATTTTGTATATTCTTCAAAGTAACACTGTAAATTGAAATGTCTGTAATTCAGACACTTAAGTGTATGAAACGGATGGTTAAAAAAAGAGACACTTTTAAAGTGTTTTAATTTTTAAGACACTTGTTTGTGTCTGAATTTTAGACATTTGAAATGTCTGAATCGCGTCCATTTTTGTGCTCTGATTTGATGACAATAGACAGCCATTTCTGACCACATTTTTTTTAAAAAAAGCATTAAAGGCAGCCATATTTGACCACATTGAATCCTTAATAAATAGGAAAATATTTGAATATGAAGCAGGGATGAGGATTGTTCCAGAAGCAGAAATTGGTTAAAGCATGGACAGGCCATGGTACTGTCTGTCTCCCCTCCCGATTTTAGGGGCCCCCAAATTTGATATTAAATTTTCGTTAGGCTGATATTTTAAACCTCTTTAGATATTGTACTGATTGTATTCAATGTTTTGAACTTTTACAGTAAGGTAAGATTGAAAACAATTTTTTAAGTCTAAAAACAGTCAAACTTCTCAATAGTGGACACTTCTGCGGACTGCGGCATTTGTCCGCTATTCGGAGGTGCCTGCTTTTCAGAAGTAAAAGTATGTAAATATGTATGCATCGTGAAAAGTAAAAGTATGTAAATATGTATGCATCGTGAAAAGTAAAAGCATTTAAATATGTATGCATCGTGAACTGAAAAAGTAGTTCCATAAATAGAGGTCTCTGATATGGAGATTTCACTCCGCTGTCAAGGTAAAACCTCCATAACAAACATTTCCGAATAGCGGGCACCTCTAGTTATTGAACACGCATATTTTTCAATCCCAATGTACATACATTTACATACTTTTACCTCTAAAAAGCAGACACCTCCGAATAGCGGAAAAATTTTGCGGGTCAAGAGGTGCCCACTATTGAGAGGTTTTACAGTTTTTAGATAGGCATATTTTTTATTTTTTATTTTATCTTGCTGTAAAAGGTCAAAATATTGGTCAGTGCAATGTCAGAAAAGATTTAAAGTATTAGCGTTACTAAAATTACACACCAAATTTGGGGCCTTCTAAAATCGCGGGGGGGGGGGGGACAGGCAGTGCCATAGCGAGCCTATTAATCAGATTCTGCTTCTGGAACAATCCCTAGCCCTGCTTTATATTCAAATATTTTCCCATATATTATTATACAATCGCAGGAAAATGAAATTTCATTTAAATATTAATTTATTTTACATATTGTTTTGAATATTGATTTATGTTACATGAAATTATATTAAAGCTATGGAAATATATATTCTTAATAAAATTATCTGTTAAACAATGGGAAAAATGAATACTGATTTTATTATTAATACAAAGTCACAAATATTTGTTTCTTTTCATTGTCAAATTTATAAATGGGAAATAATTAGGATATGACAATGCAATTAAAATTTGCTTTCAAACCTTAAGGAACAATAATAAGCATAATAATAATTAAATAAGGAATTTAATTTGACACGCTTTTTAGAATTAGTTTTAATGACAATTTTAAATTGAGAATGCAATTATTAAAATTTTTAAGAGACAAAACTGGGGAAGAAAACAGTTTTTGTTTCGAAAATTGCGCATTTCTAATTATAAAATATAAAAATTAGATCGCAACAGATGTTTGATCATTTAAATATTTTTAATCCAGTATTAAAAATTGAGTAAGTTACACGTCTTTCATAGCAAACAAACAATTAAAATCAATTGTTAATAAAATATTGTTTTAACCACAACAGAGAATGTTATAAGGAATTCAACACATTAAACTCATTAATACATGAACTTTTTTTTCTCTTACGAAAAAGAGTAATAATAAAAGAATTTCTTCTTTAGCAAAAGATTCAAGAATTTTTCGTTTGTACTTGTTTATTAAAAAAAATAGATATACTAAATTAAGCAATTTATATATATAGATATATATCATACTGTTTTTTTTAAGTTAGATTAAATGCATATAAATACTCGATCATGATTCGAAGATTATATATTTTTAAAATTAATGTGTTTTTTTGCAAACCGTTAAAAAAAATTACATTTCAAACATTATTTTATGTAATATTAGTCAAGAATATATATCAATATGAAAAAAAAAAAAAAAAAAAAAAAAAAAAATCGGAACAGATGTTTTACACTCACGCAGAGACATTTGGCGACTTTTTGGTTGGCGCGATTTTCAAGCCCGCGCCAAATCAAGAACTTAATACATTGGCTAGGTTGCCATTAAAGGAAAAAATCCCCTAAATTTGGCGACTTCTTTCCTTTTTATAACCGATAAAAAAAAAAAAAAAAAAAAACTGCGCGTGAGTGTATGACATCATAGTCAAAAAATCTATCACATTTACTTGAAACAGTGTCACAAGAGTCTTGTATATTTTTTAAAGAAAAATTGTTCTGTTTATTCAAAATGCTGTACTGCACAAATGAATGAGAGGGAGGAGATCTTGCACGTTTTTAAAACGAAATTCCTTGATATATCTTGCAAATTCATAATAGTAAAATGAAACGCTTTCATCCTTCCAAACATAAATCAGCGAGACGAAAGTTCTGTTTATCAAGCTTTCACGAGATCAAATACGATTTAATGAAGGGATGCGAATTAAAGTAACAAAACTTAACATTCCGCAAAAACGATTCAAATCAAACTAAATTATTAACTAAAATCTGCGCGATCGTACACTTAAAAACGAAAATCCAGTTTAAATTACAACCAGCATTAAGTTTGAACAAAGAAAATATATCTAAAACGCATGCGCAGTTTAGGCGGCCCTCTGGTGGCTGCTCCTGAATTGATATTTCGTAAACAATTAGACAAACGATTACCGATAACCAGCCAAGCCATTGTCGTAAGAAGAGCAACATGTACTATGGAAATGCATATCCAAATAGATTCTGTTTGTCTTTCTAAATTGTAATAAAAAACATTTTCATCCATCCAATATGTTAAACTAAAAAATCAGGTATTCATCTTCAAAGCACTCATTGAAAAAACTTTAAAATATTAATGAGCCATTAAACTTACACATCTAGTATGTCCGCATTTCTTATCCGTTAATGATGAATCACTGACCAAAGTTAGGTCACTGACTAGACTCGATTTGCAGTGCGTTACAAGAGTTGAGAACAAATCATTAGTTTTTATTTAGCGGGAAAAAAACGCATTTCTTATCCGTTAATGATGAATCACTGACCAAAGTTAGGTCACTGACTAGACTCGATTTGCAGTGCGTTACATGAGTTGAGAACAAATCATTAGTTCTTATTTAGCGGGAAAAAAAACGTTGTGGGAATACAAACAGATTTTTTTCCCTTATTTCTTATTGCTTTGAATGCGTTACAATAATCAATTATGTGAATATACGCCTTAAATAAAGATTTTATCGTCACACTTTTAAATAATTTATTGAATTTAGTAAATTTCTGTAATGGTTTTTAAGTTGATATGTTTAAAAATTATCTTGCGCGATGGCGTTTGTCAAAATATTCTTAGTTTAGCTTATTTAAACTTTGTAATCTGTACTTTAGAAAATCAATTTAGGCTGTGGACCACAGGCATAAAGGTTTCAAAATCTTGTCCCCCTGCATTTCTTTCTGCCGGCGCTCATGTCTCTTTGTATTTCAAAATGTATATCTTACTATTTTCAAATATTTAGATGGGGGCGTCCTTCCTGTATCCCGTGTGTACATCCGTGAGTGCAAGTATTTTTGGATATTTTTGTGAAAAGAATTCTTTAATTAATGCACAAAAATAACTTATTTTCAAGATTTATAAACAGCCTTGTAAACTTTTGAAATATATCTTATTGTATAATCAAGTTACCTTGTCTATAAAGTAATAGTTGTTAGTAAGTGGAAAGGAATTTTAATTCCTTTCTTCAATTAGAAAACATTCTTTAATGGTGATGTTGCTGGCATATATATAGTGATACCATGGCATCACGGTCATCACATGTGGAACACAATTGCGTCAAAACCAGACACTTATGCATCTGAATTTCTAAATGTCTTATTTTCAGACATATTATCAGTATTCAGGCATTTTCTCAGCTTGTTTACACCATGTTCATAGCAAGAGACTTGTGTGTCCTAAATTCAGACATCTATGATGTCTGAAATTTCGCATTCAGACACTTAAGTGTTTGAATTATTTCAGACGCACATGTGTCGAAATTTAAGACGCCTCTATTTGCAGTGAATTCATTTATTCTTTAGGTAGCATTGCAAGACACTCTAAGTTGAACGCTTTATACTCTAACGAGTAACATAAATTGATATCAGTAAGCAGAAAAACTTGCAATGTTTTGTATATCAATATAAACGCACGAATTTAGAATTTCAAAGATACCAAAAAATAATATGCAAATTTACGTACCAATTTAATACATAAACAAATCTTTTTTTAACCTCATTTACAAAGAAAATTCATCGGATCAAAGTATTTTTAACACTTTTTAACATAGTTGGTTCGGATTGCGTTCGTAGTGCGAGAAAATTATTGAAAGTGCTTTATTTTATACGTAAAACATTCTTTAGATAAATTTACGATATAATGTGGTCTGATGACACTATAAAGTAACGGAAGAGATCTTCGTTAATCGAAATAATCAAATAATATCTGCTTAACTTAATTCCGTATGTTTGAAAAAATAAGACAAAATTTACTTTGCATATTCTCTAAATTAATTCATTTATTCTTTAGGTAGCATTAATTGCCACACACTTCATGTTGAATGTTTTATATTCTAAAGAGTAACATATATTCATATCAGTATGCGGAAATACGTGCAATGTTTTGTATATTAATATAAACGTGCGAATTTACAATTCCAAAGATACCAAAAACTAATATAGAAACTTACATACCATTTTAATAAAAACAAATCTTTTTTTAACCTTATTTTAAAATCATGTACGCTAATGGCGGCCGGTGCATGTAAAATCCTACGTGGGTGTAAAGTCCTCCATGCTCCCTGTGAATTACACCTCTGAGGTTACCTAGTCAGGTGAAGGTCTCGTCACCAGATTAAGGTTCTAAATCACGAGACCAACTCGAGTAGTGGTGGCATGACGTATGGGTGAGCGATGCAGCGTGGAATTAGTAAATATCCCAGCATCTCACATCCGTCCGGCATGATTTCGCTACACTGTGCAGTGCTGAACCGTCTCATCCAAAATCAATTATCAACCGTCCAACTAAGAAAAAGCAATTAAGGTAACAAGACGCACTGAAGCCACGTCGGCCCATAGATTTATCAAACACATCTTCCCCATGCGGAGAGCAGGTGAATCCTCACCCCGTTGCCAGGCATCAACTCGTTAAGCTAGGCAAAAGCCTGGCACGTAGGGGCCAGGCCAGCGGATTAAAAAAAACATCTTATTTTAAAGTGTTTATGAATTTTATTTGTATGTCTGGCCGTCTCTGACTCTCGTAAACATACTCGGATTGCCATGTAATTTTTTTATGTTAGTGAGGATTACTATTGGTATTGAACATGAAATGCATTGTGTTTATACGTTTCCAGAGACACACAAAAGAATTCAGCTACCTTATTGTCTAGGAAAGGGGGGGGGGGTTGCGGTGCACTTTATTGACGTTAGGCTATTTCAAATATAATGATTTTGATATGCATAACTGAAATGTACTACAGCATGCTTTTTCAGAAATGTAAAATAAGTGGCATTTAAAATTCGCTCATAGGGACGCTCAAAATAATTCCATTCCATTACGATCTGTGGTGAAAAATCGTTTGCGGTGCATTTTATTGATGTTATGATGCTTTAAACATAATTAACAAGTTAGAAATTGTACGTCAAACGTGACAAATGAGGTGCATTCGACCTATAGCTAGTTATATAAATATTCAGATCTTGATGATTTTTAATTCTGTAAAATGAATTATATCGTCTGCAGATTAATTTCTGTCATAAAATAAGTATCTCGGTCTCTTGACGATTAAACCTCGGAAGCTCCTATAACAAGAAAGCACCGATTTTTTAAAAAAATTTCAAATTTCTTAATAAATGTTTTTATTAATATTTCCTAAAATTTTGATTCGATTTTCATAAAATTTGAAATGCCGCGACAAAATTCTGCAAAGATAATATATCTTAAATTTCAAACCATTCGTTTGGGTAGTTTTTGAGTTGTTATATGCGGACGGACGGACAGACGGACGGACCAGACGACGACAATAGGTGCTACATATTTATGTAATTACGAACGCACCTGAAAAGCATCACTGAGGTGAAACACATGTTTTCTATAGACTATGGTCAGCATAGTGTTTATTGTTCTTTACAGAGACGCACAAAAGAATTCGGTTACAGGTCTGACTATGATCAATACACTTTGATTCAAAAAAGTGTTCCAGTTACCTTAATGTGTACTGAATATGTTCTCTTAATGTGTTCCGAATATGCTCCGCTATAAGGAAAGTGTACCGAAAGTGTTCTGCTCAGGATGTCTGTTAAATCTAAGCTTGGGAACACATTTGAAAATGGATTGGGAGCACATTTGGGCCCACTTGTGAAATCATCGCTTTCAAAAAGTGCGTTAGAAAGTGTGCTGAACAAAAGAAGTGTTCTTAGAAGTATTCTAAAAACTGTTCCAAAAAGTGCACTTCAAAGTGTTCTAAAAAAGGTGACAAAATAAGTGTTCTAAAAAGTATTCTGAAAAGTGTATAAAGATTTTCAGTGTAATTGCTGGAAGTGCGTTTGTGACTGTTGTATACATTTTTAATATGATGTGTATAAATTGTATAGATCATATACAGGGCTGCATAAAAGAATTCGTACACATTATCGGATATGGACAGCAATTGCTGAAAATAGATTTTACTGAGATGTGTTTTTTTTAATTACATATTTAGATATTTCATTTTATGAAAATAATGAAATGTATTAATATTATTCTGTTAGTTGTGGAAAGTATTTCATAATCTATTACTGATGCATGTTTTTTCGTTCTTGTTTTGATATTAATTATGGAAAAGATAACTGAATGAACAACAGGAAATTACTAACTGAATGACTCGTCCGATACTGTCAGGAAAGTTTGTTTACATACATTAGATTATTTTGAGAGAAAAAGTATATAGTATGATTCTTTTATGTTTATTTTATGAAAAAAACAAAACAAATACCAGTAAGAAAAATTGTAATTCAAAAATTTTTGTTTTCGCGCTTAATATTGAAATTGAACAACTGTGCGATGAAGTGTATCACTAATTAACTGCGGTAAATATTGCCGTGTTTAATCATCATTATGAAGATCACTTTTTGAAGATAATTCATAGAATTAATTTAAAAAAAGCAAGTGTAGTGGTATGGACTTCGATGAATGGTTATGTAAGAATAGCGTATTCAAAATGATTAGTTTTGAAACATTGCAAGAAAAGTTTATGATTTTCTTGTTGGAAGATTTGATTCACTGTAAAATAAATTGCAGAAAATTTTCCGGAAGGAAGAAACGTTTGTAAAAATTCAGTGTTATGTTTATGTCCTAATTACTCCCGGATCTGAAAACCTTTACTTACATTTCAAAACTTTTAAGATAAAACCAATCAGAAACCCCAGAAACCAATATGTTTTCGAAATTAACAAGAATGCCTTTTCCAAAATTTACGTTCAAAACGTTTAAAGTAAAACTCGAAAATATTTTATAGTGATACCTCGTCTAACGAAGATAATTCGTTCCTAAATGACATTCGTTAGACGAAACTTTCAATTAAAAAACAACGTGGTTGAGTTATATTAGTGCAGGAATACAGGGTAGGCACAAAAAACGTGGCCGATTTATCAGCCCCTAGACCCGTTCAAGGAAACGGGATGACATTTGGAATGTGGGTATTTTAAAGTATAGGCTCAAAAATGAGGAGATAAACAAAATTTGAGAATTCACATTTACGGTTACTGTGACAAAATTTCGAAATTTGAAATGGCAACACTCACTTTTTTTCATCGCAAAGTGATTTCGCGGTGAAAAATCATCATTATGGAGGTGAAACGAGTACTTTTTGAAAATAATTCAAGGAATTAAAACAAAAACTACAGCAAGTGTAGTGGTATGAACTGCGTTGAATGGTTATGTAAGAATATCGTATTCGAAATGATTAGTTTTGAAACATTGCAAGAAACGTTTATGCTTCTCTTGTTAAAAGATTTGATTCACTGTAAAATAAATTGCAGAAATTTTTACGGAAAGAAGGAACGTTTACGAAAATTCAGTGGTATGTTTATGTATTAATTACTCTCGGAATTGAAATACTTTTCGAAACCTTTAAGATAAAACAAATCAGAAACCTAAAAAAACCAATAGGTTTCCGAAATTAACAAGAACGCCTTTTCCTAATTTACGTTCAAAACCTTTAAAGTAAATCTCGAAAACCTTTTACAGTGATACCTCGGCTAACGAAGGTAATTCGTTCCTGAATGACATTCGTTTGGCGAAACATTCAATTAAAAAACAATGTGGTTGCATTATATTAGTGCAAGAATACAGGGTAGGCACAAAAAACGTGGCCAATATATATCAGCTCCTAGAGTTCGTACCGTTCAAGGAAACGGGATGACATTTGGAATGTGGACATTTTAAAGTATAGGCTCAAAAATGAAGTGATAAACAAAAATTGAGAACTTACAATTGCGGTTTCAGTGACAAAATTTTGAAATTTCAAATGAGAACACTCACTTTTTTTCACCATAAAGTGGTTTTTTCGTTACAAATCGTGTATGACGTTAAAACGATACATGTAGCACTAGAAACGGTTATTTAAATCTAACAAAAAGAAGAGAATTTAGTGACTTAATCTGCTAGAAGAACACTTTGGTGACATTTTTACCTATTGCCCTTTCGAGTTTTCCAGGTCATCCTGATGACCCGAATACACTCTAATTGGTTTGTGTCTCTTGTGATATTTAAAATTTAAGATATACACGTCAAATCTGCTAACTGCGTACGGCATGAAAAACACTATAAAATGTCAGATTCTGCATTGTGATCATGCCATCATTTATTGCTGCCCATAATCTTAAGCATGCGATGTGTCAACATCTATGAAGGTAAACATTTGGAAATTTTGAAATAATATTGAAAATCTAGTATAAAATGGTTTTTTGTCGCCTATATAGTTTCATCTTTTATTATACGTGCTCTTCTTTGCGTTTGTTTTATGTCGCTGTTTCTAGTGCTATAGCTATCGTTTTCACGCCATTTAAGGTTTTCTAACGTGAAGATCACATTGTGATTAAAAAAAAGGGGGGGGGGGAGTGGATTGTTATTTGAAAATTTTGAAATTTTGTCACAGTAACTTTAACTGTAAAAGCTTGATTTTTGTACTTCACTTCATTCTCGAGCTCATATATTAAAATAGTTGCATCCGAAATGGCATCCAGTTTTCTAGGGACTCATTTATTTGTAATGTTTTTTTATGACCATCTTGTACAATAAAAAAATTGTTAGCCAAATGCATATTCTCTAGCCGAGTAAAAAAAATTAAAAAAACTGCGAAAATATCTTCGTTAGTCAAAATCTTCGTTAGCAGAGGTAATCTGCTCTTTTGGATTTGAGAACAAGAGCCTTAAGCAATTTTGCTATTTTCGGTAAACTAAAAGTAAGCTAATAATAATAATAATAATAATAATAATAATAATAATAATAATAAAACCGAATTTTAACACCAAGGCATAAAAACTTGGATATTAGTTTCGCCATGGTATCACTCCTATTTCTTATTGGTCCTTCTACAAATTAATTTTGAAAATATGACAAAATGTTTCAGGATCGTGGGGAACTACAAGTTTAGTTTGAATTTTCGAAAACATTTCTACTATATCAGAAAGATTTTCTGCATTTCATTTTACGGTGTTTGGCGATGTAATCTTTCAATGTGATTTAGCATCTTGCTACATTTCCGTGTCAAAATTGATGAATTTGCTGTTTGGCAAAATTAATGCATTTGCCTGGCGACAAATGCACAACAATCAAATACGAGATACAATGCGGGGGAATGACGAAGTAAAGCCTTGAAGAATTTACCCCACAAAACAAAAATGATCGTATTTCAAGTATAAAATCGATACAGCCATGTCTGAGAGGAAAACATAGCGAGGCATTTGTAGAAAGGTTTCGAGATCAAATACGTGCCACAATAAAATCTGAAATGATGCTACAAAATGTTAAGTAATCTATTATTTTAATATTTTTAATATAAGTGCTATTTATATAAAAAAAAACACTGTCAACTACATAATATTAATTATATTATTTATTTTGTTGAATCGCCATTAGTTATGTTTTTGGTAAATTAATAAATTTTATATTAAAAAATGTGCAAATAATTTAGTCTTTTACAGTAGGAAGTGTATCCTGTGTCTATTTTTCTATAAGTGAAGCATATTGGTTAATAAACTATTCGTTGCACGAAAGACATAGTTAGTATATATATATATAATAAAACTTTTGTTAATAATAACCATTAAATCACCTAAATAATCGATAATAGATGTACCGATAATTGATAATTATAATAAAATACAAAGACATATATCCATATATATATATATATATATATATATATATACAGGGTGCGCCAGAAAAATGTATACACAATTTGAATGCTTATAACTTCATTTTTTATTCACATATAATTAATATTTAATTTGCAAAGGAATCTGTATAAAATGTATAACATTTCCTTCTACAGAAGATGTTCTTGTTCTCAAATCCAAATAAGCTACTTTCTGACACATTTCTGAATTAATTTTTGTTCGAAAACGCATGAAATGGGCAGGTGTACAAATACATTAATTCAGAAAATTATAATTATTCATTAATATATTAATTCAGAAAATTATAATTATTCATTAATATATTAATTCAGAAAATATGTAATCGAAACACGTTTTCCATTTTTTTGGTAAAGGCACATCTTTCAGAAATATTTGAAATTTAGTCAAAGGAATCAAGCTAGATTTGATATTCTATATGAACGTTTCGAACTAAAATTAATTCCGAAATGTGTCAGAAAGTAGCGTATTTGGATTTGAGAACAAGAGCTTTAAGCAATTTTGCTATAGACGTTCATATGAACATACGACCTATAATTATAGGTCCGTACACTGTTGATAATAGTGTGGGATATTCACTCACAAACTTCAACAGACAATTCATTTGGTGTTGTGGCGTATTCCTGCTCAATTGCGGTTCCGGAACTTTATCTATGAACACCTATTCTTTTCAAGCATATCTTTATCTGATCAGTTGTAAGTCGCGTAGGTGGATCTGCCTAAAACTCCCTGCGATATTGTATTTATACTCCTGCTACATATTCATACTTCCAATAGCATTTTAAAATAAATTTTCGTTTTTTAAAAGTCAATCTTTGTTCATTCATTATTTCCAATTAATTACACCCTGATATGAAAGAAAAATCAGAAAGTTATGACCCGTTAAACAGTGTATGTATACATTTTTTTTTAATCACTCTGTATTATATATGAAATATATATTATCTATATATACATGAAATATACCGGGTGTCCAAAAAAGGTTAGACTGATTTGATAGAATCATAACTCTAAAAATAATTGAGTAAATACAATTATTTTTTTTTCAAAGTACTCGTCAAATATCCAAGATTTGTTAGATGTAGCTGTTTAAAAGTCGTAACATTCAGACGATGCGCAGAATCGATGATATGAAATGCAAATCGCACCACACATTCGCAATTTCTTCGATGATTCCGGAGTAGAAAGCGTAAAAGTCTAAAACTATTGGAGTTATGGGGAAAATGTCAATTAGAAAGTTCTTCAGCATCTTCGATTTAGTAGGAAAGGATCCACTATGTACACAAATAACCTAAGCAAAAAGGTAAATTGCGAATGTGTGGTGCGATTTGCATTTTCCGATCATCGATTCTGCGCATAGTTTGAATGTCACGATTTTAAAACAGCTACATCTAACAAATCTTGGATATTTGACGAGTACTTTGAAAAAAAATAATTGCATTTACTCAATTATTTTTAGAGTTAGGATTCTTTCAAATCAGTCCAACCTTTTTCGGACACCCGGTATATATATACAGTGGTCGGAAGTAGTGCCCTATAAGTATCGAAGCTACAGTAGTCGCTATTTTTTTCGGTAGTTTGTGGTGCAGCGCGCTACATTTTATAAAATGTAAGGTAGCGAGTCCTCAATACAAAAAGTCTGAAGTTTTGTAGTGAACGAGTGACGCTACATTTAACGCTGCTTCAGGGGAAAAAACTGTGCCATTCCTCTAGTCACGTGACAGTAATTTAAATCTTTAGTGCAAAATAGGTTCTGCTCAATATTTCTCAGTTGCAGCGTTTAGCAATGCATCGTATGATGTCATTGATTTTTCCATTGACACTTGCTGGTAAATCCAAGTGCCAAACTCCTAATCAAAGAAATTAATTTTCTTGCTAGAAACACTTTCTTACTTACACAGAATGAAATATTCATGTTTTTACACCCCATTTCCTCTTTTGGAATTGCTTTGTTAACAGATTTATTATTGCTTTACATTATGGCAGAAAATAATAATATTGAACTGCTCTGGACAGCATATAACAAGTAATATGTGCTTAATGTAACATTTTAGAGAATAACAAAACTTTTTCTTGTATGTTATCGTATTAAATTTCTTATTGCCCTCGGTTTTATCGAATCTATTTGATTGTATCCCGGCAAACGCGATATAACGAAGAATCGTTGTACTATACTTAATTCGTGTCCTAAATTTCAAATCGAGCTTGATTCCTTTGACAAAATTTGAAAAATTTCTGAAAGATCTGCCTTCACCAAAAAATGGAAAACGTGTTTCGATTACATATTTTCTGAATTAATATATTTGCATAGCTGCCAATTTCATGCGTTTTCGAACAAAAATTAATTCAGAAATGTGTCAGAAAGTCGCTCTTTTGGATTTGAGAACAAGAGCCTTAAGCAATTTTGCTATTTTCGGTAAAATAAAAGTAACCTAATAATAATAATAACAATAATAATAATGATAATAATAATAGTAGTAGTAATAATAAAACTGAATTTTAGCACCAAGGCGTAAGAACTTGGATATTAGTAAGAGCAATGAAAGTGTTAAATATTTCAAAACTTTAAATTCTGCATTTAGGGAGTTTCTGAAAAAAAAAAGATATCTCAGTATTATATAACCTCAGTAATAACTACAGTAATAAGTATAATCACTTAATAATAATAAAGTAATAATAATAATAATAATAATAATAAATAACAATATTAATAATAATAATATTAATAAATATAATAATAATAATATAATAATAATAATATAATAATAATAATATATAATAATATAATAATATAATATAATAATATAATATAATAATAATAATAATAATAATAATAATAATAATAATAATAATAATAATAAATAACAATATTAATAACTTAATAATAATAAACTTCAACTCAGTAATAAGTATATAACTCAGTAATTATATAACCTCCTACGTTGCATGTCGGTTAAAAAGAAATATTCTAAATGAGGCTGTTTTTTTATATAAATGCTGTCACTATCCTTTCAATCTTCACATATTAAGGCATAATTTTTTCTGTTTAAAAGGCTACGCAATGATGCTTTCGTGACACATCTGAACACGCATCACAGTTTAATGATTCATAAGATTACAGGTATGATAGATAGATAAAACACCATTTGGGACGATATCTCGTAAGTGTGATTTCTCAGTCCGCAGTATATCTCTCGGCATTTCTTTGCAATATAAATTCTCATTTAATCTTACAATGTTTCTTTGTGATTGTTCATACAATATTATGTTACTTCAATATTATGTTTTAAGGGGTCTTGTACCTTTTAAACTCACCGAAAATCAACAAAAACTTTCAAAATTTGAATTAGTGTATCGTCAAAACGTTTTTGTGTAAACATGATATTTTGACTATTGATTAAGCAGATTGTGCTTTTTAATATACTACCATTAGAAACTAACTAAACAATGTTGCTCTTTTTATTTTAATTCCGTAAGTCATTGCGCGCATGATATCTTGAGAACGTATGACCGGATTGTTATGAAATTTGAGGTAGATAATGAGCACATATGTATTTTAAAAATGACCTACTCTTAGGTAAATATTATTTCATTAACCCTGTAGAAAAAATATTTTTGTAAAAATTTTCAAAATTTTTCATTTTTTAAGGAATAAAAACAGTCATAATTAAAAATCTTATCACTGTAAATATTTAAAAGTAGATCATTTTAGACACACATATCCGCTTATTATCTAACTCAAATTTCATAACAATCCATGCATACGTTCTCAAGATATCATGCGCGCAATGATTTACAGAGTAAAAAAAGAGCTATTTTAATTTCAACAATGCGCAAATTCAGTAAAATATTAGTCAATTTCTAATAGTATTATATTAAAAAGCATAATCTATTTAATTAATTGCGGGCATATACGAGCGTAATACAGCGTTATAATGAACAGGATACAATGCACTTTAAAACACAATAACACTTTACTTACTGTTCCGTAGCACGTTAGATAATCATCACAGAATCGCTTTTTTGGCGGGTTAAAAAATATGTTACGGTGGCGGTTACGTGACATTATTTCTCGAAACACGACTAAAATGAAGGGTTACACCCTAGCGGAGGATAATGTATGGGGTCGTACCGTATTTTTGCTAACAAATGGGCTAGAACTGTAAGAATATGTGGATTGCCCTTAATTTTCTAAGTATCTAAGGGATAAGGCCCCTAAAGCCCCTTATTTAGTGGATCAGACCGTTTTTCATCTAATAAGGCTGTTTGTTGCGCCCATGGGCAAACGCTCATAAATTTACAGTTTTTTCTGAGAGTGCGCTCCTTTAAAGGTTAAAATTAAAGAATACCTAGGCTAATTTTAAAAATATATGCAAGAATAAATTAAAATATATTAACTGTATCAATTGCTTCTCAGCTGTGCATAACAAGATCAAAACAAGTTAGAAATTGTACGTTAAACGTGACAAATGAGGTGCCTTCGATTCGTGCTGTAACTAGTTTTACAATGTAAAGAAATCATCGTTACAAATAAATTATATCGTCTGCTATGAGCGAAATGAGAATGCCTTTTTTTTCTTATTACGTATGCCATGTTTACAGATGCGAATTTGATTTTCGACACCAGACAGCGCTAAAAAATTCACCATGGAGATCTTGCTTTGCGAATGATTAACTTGGTTTAATATTTCTATGACGCACCATGAATGAATCTTTTGTTTATTTACTTTAATGGATTGAGATATTCGGATGTTAACCTAATTTTCACTGAAGTTATCTCAGAATCTATACATTTTTGAGTGTAACTCATCTGTGAAGCAAACAATTTTTTTGAACGATCTTTCTAAAAATGTAACTTTTATGCAATTTTATTCGAACAAATAATTTTGAATAAAAATGGCCGCGTGGCATATGGAAAAGGATGTGGTTAGCCCGTATTTGTTTTCCTCAGTCACATAACTTTCGCTTTTGCTATATAGATTACGTATGATAGGATTTAATAGAATAAAGAAAACTTTTATTAACCCTTTCAGGGGCAAGCAATTGTGTTTCTGTAACGTTGAATTCTCACCGGTATTTACGAAAGAATTTAGTTCAAAATAAGGAAAATCAAGTTTTCAACTGTTCCCGTCAAAGTTATAAAAGTAAAATGTAATTAAAAGTTTCTGGTTCGAATCGTATTAAAATGAGGTGGGATATAATATATCCCACCGCCCCTCAAAGGGTTAATATCTTTTTAAGTTTTGATTCGATTTTCATAAAATTTGAAATGGCTCGACAAAATTCTGCATAGATTATATATATACTAAATTTCAAACCATACGGTTGAATAGTTTTTGCGCTGTTATATGCGGACGGACGGACCAGACGATGACTATAGGTGCTACGTATTTATATAATTACGAACGCACTTTAAAAGAAGAAAAACGGTCTTCTTCAAAGAAAACATTGCTCCCAAGTTTTGATTCGATTTTCATGAAATTTGAAATGGCTCGACAAAATTCTGCATAGATTATATATATACTAAATTTCATACCATTCGGTCGAGTAGTTTTTGCGCTGTTATATGCGGACGGACGGACGGACGGACAGACAGACGGACAGACGGACGGACCAGACGACCACTATAGGTGCTACGTATTTATATAATTACGAACGCACCTAAAAAGAAGAAAACTGTCTCCTTCAAAGAAAACATTGCTCCCCACCCCTCCAAAAAAAGTTTTGAAATGGTGCCCCTGTTCTTATATAAAAATTTATGTCCGATTTCACGAGTGAGTGAAAGGTAGGAGTAGTAATATTACAAGAAAAACCTTTTTTTCAGACTTCGCTATGATCAGCGCTTCTGCAGATAATATCACCCGCACTTAGATGGGTGCTCTCTGTTCGTGTTTCTAACTTAGGAGCACATTTTTCACTTTAGCTGCAAGTAATAAATTTCTGCATGGTTTAAGTCAGTTTCAGTGGTTTATCTCTCAGTATGTTTAATAAAACCTTTCTTAGATGGATTCATTTCTGTTTATCTTTACCTCTGCCGTTAATCTTTTACACTTGTAAAACTCGTCGCAGACACAGACCCTTTTTTCGACTGATTTAAGTTTGTTGCCAAACAATGCAAGCGAAAAACTTTCTTTATATATATATACATATATATATATGTGTGTGTGTGTATACCGGGAGAACCAAAAGTCCGTTAAAATTTTAAACATTCATAAAAAAAGAAGAAATTATGATAAAGAAGTGCGGTTTGCCAGAAAGGGCACAAGGTAGTAGGATTTTTTTTAGCAGCAAAAATATGTTTAGTTAAAAATGTCACTGGTAGAGGGCGCCGACGACCCGAAACAAAATGAACAGGACAACAGTACGCTCCATCCATTTATTCTTGCAATAACAATTGTTCAACATGACCTCCAGACCACATTCTTCGTCCTCAGTTTTTCCCCGTGCGAAATTTTCGCAACGCAACAGTTGCTGACTCTCCGTTCAAATAGAAGAACTTCACCAACAACGCCCGATCGGATAATGATAACATTCAGAAAGCGAATGAGAAATCCTCCTGTGCCCCGGTCTTTTATTGCAGTATTAATTTGCATAATTCTGCTGAATCTCTCGCATGTGAGCACCATCTACAGGTGACTTTTTTAACTAATTTTTTTCTACTCAAAGAAATCCGACTACTTTGTGAGCCCTTTCTTGCAAACCGCAGTTCTTTATCATAATTTCTTCCTTTTTTATGAATTTTTAAAGTTTTAACGAACTTTTGGTTCACCCCGGTACATATATATATATATACCGGGTGAACCGGTACATAACCGGATCATATAACCGGTACACAACCGGAATATAATATATATATATATATATATATAATAAAACTTATTTAAATAATAACTATTAAACTACATAAATAATCGACAATAGATAAACCGATAATTACAATATAATACATAAAATATATCCAAAAATTTAAGATTCTCAAAATTAAAATGAGCGGTAAAAATACTTAAAGATATGTAGGGAAAAATACTTAAATATATGTAGAGAAAAAATCCAATACGCAGAAAGTGAAAATTATTAAAAGAGCAATTGGAAACTTTTATAGTGGAACACTTTTTCAAGGGCAATATTCCGCTAATATAAGTAAAATGTAATTGATTTCTGTTTGAGTTAATAGCTATAAGCTTAATTTGTTAATTCAAATTGCCCAATCAATTACCAAATGAAATTTAAAGAGAATTGAATAAAAATGGACAAATATTGAGTACCTGAACATGGTCGTTGCAAAATTAATTAATACTGAGTATTATTAAAATATAAAAACATATTTAAAAAGGAATTTTTAGACAAAAAGAGAAATTGCAGTAAATCATACCCCAACATCAACATTTTAGCTTTCAGAAGCCACGTTATCCGTAAGTTATCCATAAGTTATCCGTAAGAAATATATATATATATATATATATATATATATCCAAGAGGTAGAAAAATGCATAATTGCGCGTAGATTATAAAATGGTTTTTAATATTAACCTTTAAAGATACGGGTGGCTTGTTGTAACATAAAGACACGGTCGGCGCATTCTATGCACCATTGGTTTTTAAAACCTTAATAAAAACTTTTAATGATATCCTTGTTTAAAGAAATTTCCAGTATTAATATAAAAGTAATAAACACGAAACTGTTAAAAAATAATTTAATTAGAATTAACATAACACGGACTATTTGTAGTAACATAAAGACACAGGCGGCGTACTACATGCGCCAACGTAATTTAAATCCTAAATATAAACATTTATTACTAAAAAAGATAAGTGTTTAACGTCTAGTAATAGTATAGAAGTAATAAACATCACATTATAAAAAAAAAAGTTTAATTAAGAAAGAAAATAGAATATATTGCACAAATACACTGGCGGCTTATTCCGTACCCAGTGGTGACTTTTCAATAAAAATAATGAAACAGAGCAGAAAGTGTCGCGAACGTGATATTTAAACAATGAGATGCAACTTTCCCAACTAGGCGAAAAATCCGGGCCAGGATTCGATCCCTTGGCTGAAGCTGCAATGCTCTTCTACCAACTGAGCAATCCCGGACGAACATGGCTGAACTAATTCACTCAGTTAAACTTAATGATCATAGCATTTGTTCTGATATCTGAATCAGCACAACAGAATAAATCAAAGGTACTGGGACATCCAGTAAATGCTGAAAACGTGATTACACTAGATTAATTTTGACACAATTATTCAAATTGTTAAAGAAATCATATGGGATGTGATCTTCCCAACTGGAAGCAAAAGTTGTTCAGATAGCAGCATCAGGTAATGGTTCGAATCCTGGCCCGGACTTTTTCGCCCAGTTGGGAAGATTACATCTCATATGATTTCTTTACCAATTTGAATAATTGTGTCAAAATTAATCTAATCTAAACAATAATTGAACATTAAAGAGACTTATTTTAAGGAATTATTTAATAATGAATTGGAACAAAATTATATATATATATTTATATATTGTAAGTAATAGAAGTATCATATCCTATTATATTATACACATTTTCCCCAAAACAAATTTTTCGCAGTTTAATGCATATTTAAAATGCTCCATCATCAGCTTCAGTGGTTTATTTCTTAGAGTGAATTCTGGTACACGCATAGATTATACATAGCTGCCAACCTTCCGTGCTTTTTTTTTTTTTTTTTTTTTTTAAATCAGATATATATATATTTTAACCAGAATTTTCTTAAATAAAATGTTACCTTCCTTCTATGTAGTAGTTATATATTTTATTCGTTAATTTAAAATTCTGGTTGAAATTTTTTATCTGACTTGGAAAGAATTAAAAAAAGAAGGTGAAACTTTTTTATATTATGAATATGTAGATTTTAATTTGAGTGTAGTTTAAGTCAATTTAATTCGATCATTACACAATATGTTTAATAAAACCTTTCTTAGAAGGATTCATTTTTGTTTATCTTTACCTCTGCCGATAATCTCTTTTACATTTAATGTACTCGTCTCAAATACAGACTCTTTATACTTGAGCTTTTTGTCGACTGATTTACATTTTTATCACCCGATCCAAGAGGAAAATTTTTTTTTAACACAAACACACACACATATATATACAGGGTATCCCATTGATACAGGTACAAAATTTAAGATGTGGTAGAGCACATTATAACAAAAAAATATTGTATAAGAAACTTTTGTCCCTATGTGCTCATCCAGCCAAAATTACAGGGTTGCTTCACTTCAACCTGTATCCGGATTTTTGGTCCTAACCTTAACAATAATGAAAAAAATGTAATGATATTCACAACAGAACTAACTTGCTGTGTGCAAAATGCGATGAAATCGCGAAACGTGGTAGAAGTATACAATAATTTGGTTGGAGCACCGTATGTAATGTCATGTGTATATTTCGAAAAATTAATCGTCTGACTTATCACTTATTGAATGCAGATAGTTGCCACTTTCACAACCTTGAATGAGACTATATCACGAAAATAAATGTAGTGACTATATCATCCGCATCCAATCACCGATAAATTAGACTATTCACTTTTTGGAATGTGATTGATATCACACACGGTGCACCAACAGACTTACTGTGTACTTCTAGCTCTTTTCGGGATTTCATCGAATTTTGCACACAGCAAGTAATTTCTGTTGTAAATATCGTTATAGCATCTTCATTATTGTTAAGTTATGACCAAAAATACGGAATTCAAAGTGAAGTGAAGCAATCTGTAATTTTGACTGAATGACTAGATTCAGACTCTGGTATCCTTTCTAGTAATTGCTTGATGTGGTGTGGTCTACCACCTCTTAAAGTTTGTACCTCTACTAATGGGACACCGTGTATTTGCGAGAGATAGCAAAAATGCGCTATCACGCACAGATTACAGAATGCTTTTAAATAAGTACAGGGTGACTTTTAATTAACCTACAACTTATAACTGAAATAATTCTTGAGTCGTTGCAGATAGCATTACAAACATTTTTTTATTGAGAAGAAGGTAGAAAAGGTATTTAATGGATAAGGGTTTCAAAGTCACAACATTCAGAGGTGATACAATAGCGCTAATTAGTCACAAAGTTGACAGTAACAAAATTGAGCGTTTATTTTTTTATGCATGAAATTGAGTCAGATATGAAACTTTTGAGGCTAATAAGGTCTGTCGGCTTCTTCTTGTACACGAAATATTTCATATGACTCCAAAGATAAAAATCGCATGGATCCATATCTGGTGAATAAAGTGGCCAATGCAATGCACTACGATAACGATTTGGGTATTTATAGGTGATAACCGGCTTCTGAATGTTGCATACAACTTTCGAAGAAATTGTGTTTCATTTTCACCACATAAATACTAATTTTTAACAATAAAAATACGACCTTCAGTTGAATATGACGCATTGGGAGAGATTTTCAAAATTGAGTGAAACTGACACTAAACAAATTCCTTTTATATCCTCTTTCATTCCACGCATCCGTGCCGGCATCTAGTGAGGCTCTAGGAAATTATTTCAGTTTAAAGATGTAGGTTAATTAAAAGTCACCCTGTATATAAATAACGTAAATTTCAATTTCAGCATCAACTAGCCATTTTGAGTCGGGTCTGTTTAATTAATTATGCGGGAAAATTATTTTTTGGTTAAAAAATTATATGTAACTATCCATATGCGAAAAATCTAGGTTTGCTGAAATTTTGAAAAATTAAAGGATTGCGTTTAAAATAACTTCACAGACCGTGCATTTATAGAATATTTTTGTTTGTTTTGACAGTGGCTCAGATTGAGCTGAAACATATGTCAATTTCTAATAAAACCTTTTTTACTGTTTATAATCTTTTTATTTTCACCTTTTAGCAATTAAAAAGAAGTATATAATTACAAGGTGTTAAGATTTGTTATATTTGTCATAACAATTTAAAATAATTATACCGACGAACGTATACACCTTTGTTTTACATTGAGGCAAAATGATCTGTTTCTAATATATTTTATAAAAATTAAATCCCTTTTTTTAAATGAAAATTTAGGGTTAGCACCACTTTGATCGGCTCAAAATTTCGAAATTGTTTTGTCGTTTAAAGTGCTTTTTATACACACGAAAATTATCTTTTATTGTTTAAAAATCCATATTGAAAGTAAAAGGGCAATTTTGACGCTATAAATGTACGTTAGCAACAACAGAGAGTAAATAGTAACGAAACATTTAAGCGTGTTTCTTTTACAGTATTTTCAAAATCGGTGGACGCTCTACCTTCGCCAATTTTCAACCAATCAAATTCTATCTTTTAGAAAATTAATTGTCACATTTTTTTTTCAAAACAAAATACTTGGGGTGTTTTCGAAATATTGATATTTTGCTATTCTGTGTAATTTTAAGTAGCGGGATTTGTGGTTGAAAACCTACATTTTACTTTGAATCGATGTAATTTCACTAAAAATGCATATTTTTTTTTTTTTTAAACGGTTAAGTATTTCATTAGCTTTCTGACAAAGAAAACAAATTATTTTGCTACATTATTCTATGCGAACACTTTTACTTTTGGAACCGGTTCTGAAAATGAAACTACCCTTATATAAACAAGGACGAAAAATCATGCGTCAAATATAGATTACGTAACATTTTCCAGCACTTCGAAAATAATTTTTAAAATCTTTCCCGTTTAATAAGGTGAAAGATATCTACTTAAGCAATTTGGAAAACGCATAACATATATAAAAACAAATTACAGGGTAAACAACAATATTCGGAAAAATATCCGAATTATTTGCGCAGCCCTGTATATGATCTGTGGATTTGTATATATACTACAGAGAATGCTAAATTTTAGTTCAGTTAGAAAACGCGTAGCACAGTTTAAAATTCCCCTTCTGGAATTTCAGTATATAAACGGAAATGTACTCCAGAACTTTTGTGCTGCCCTGTATACGATCTATACAATTTATACACACCAAGTAATAGACAAAGAATGAGTTAAATTTAAAAAGGCATTCAGCAATTGAAAACGCACTTCCAGCCATTATTGTTAACAGGCAGTACCAAATTCTTTTGTGTGTCTCTGTATATGAATGATGAATGCTATACACAAAAATTTCTACAATAAGCTTCTTGTGATGCACCTTGGTGATATATATCAATTTCAATATGCTTGAAATAGTGAAACATTATTAAAGTAAACACCAAACGATTTTTCTTCATAGACCGTCATGTAACAGAATTCTTTTGAGCGTCCCTCTAAAAAAACTATAAGTGAAACTATAACATTTCATTTTCAATACCAAACATGCCATAGTAAACCTGAATAACATATATCAATTGCATGACAATCCGATGATGCATATCCATGATGGGTAAGTATTACGGTGGCCCCCAACGACTAGTTAGCTAGAAAAGTCATTTTTTTAAAAACAGGTTTTGGAATATAGCCCTTAAAAGATTAAAGTAATTCTCTTCCTAAAATATTGAAATAATTGAATGATGCCCGAGTTTACGAACAAATTTATTTGAAAATAAGTAAAAGCTTTTTTTTCACATTACATTATAAAAGTAAATTTTATTCCAAAATGCTGGTGAATTTATGCAATTAGGGGATTAAAATTAAGTTGTATAAATAAAATACCATCGCCCTTCAAAGAGTTAAGTAGTAAGAGCACTTTGACGCCGTGTATTTTTAAAAATCAATTTACACTAATTTATTATAGATATATTAAAGTGGAAAATTGTATTTTTATTTTTATTTGATATATTAAACAAGAACAAAAAATCCTGCGTCAAGCATAGATTATGTAACACTTTCCAACACTTCTAATGTAATTTTACAAATCTTTACCGTTTAATAATGGGAAATATTATATCTAAGTAAAGAATTTGGAAAACGCATAACATATTTAAAAACCCAACTTTAGGAATTACCAACAATATTCGGAAAAAATGTCCAAATTATTTTGTGTAGCCCAGTATATAGATTTGACTACATAGAATGCTAATTTTCAGTTCAATTAGGAAACGCGTAGCATAGTTTTAAAATTCCCCTTATGGAATTTCCGTCAATAAACGTAAATGTACTCGAGGACTTTTGTGCTGCCTTGTATATGATCCATAGAATTTATATATACCAAGTAATAGACAAAAATGAGTTAAATTTAAAAACGCGTTCAAAACTGAAAACGCATTTCCAGCAATTGTTGTTAACATACAGTACCGAATTCATTTGTGTGTCTCTGTAAATGAACGATGAATGCTATACACAAACTATTCTGTAGTAAGCTTTTGATAGTGCGCCTTAGTGATATATTATATCAATTTCAATATTTTGAAATAGTGAAACATTATTAAAATAAATCCCAAACTATGTTTCTCCATAGACAGTAATGTAAAGGAATTATTTTCAGTGTCCCTGTAAATGAATTACAAGTACTATGCACACCATATTCTATAGTAAGCCTCTAGTAGTGTACCTCAGTGATATATATCAATTTCAATATGTTTGAAATTGTGCAACATAATAAAAATAAACTGCAAATTATGTTCTCCTATAGACAGTAACGTAACGGATTTTTTTTTTAGTGCTCCCTGCAAAAAAAAAACTATATGTGCTACTCACTTCCTTTGCAATATCGAACATGCCATAGTAAACTTCAATAACATTTATCAATCGCATGACAATCCGAATATATTTACGCAAGTTAGAGCACGGACAGACAGAGAAACCGAATTCATAAACACTTTTCCACTATGTTGGAGAGTGTTAGAAATGGCGGCTTGACAGCTGATGAACGGGAAGGCTTAAAAAATAAAAGAGGATTAAACAGTGGGGACGATAACTCATCGTAGACTTAGCCAATGGTTTAAACAATGGATAACACATTTTTTTTGAGTTAAAAAATATGCATTTTTAGTGAAATGGAATCGATTCAAAGTGAAATGTAATTTTTCAACTAAAAATTCCGTTACTTAAAGATACGAGTTAATTTCTTACAATAGACCCCAGTTGATTGATTGAAAAGTGGTGGAGCCAGAGTACCTACCGATTTCAAATTGCTGTTTTTATAAAAACGCCCTTAAATTTTTCGGTACTGTGGAGAACGCTGTGGCCCTCTATTTCTATAGCTCCAAAATTGTCTTTTCACTTTTGATATCGATTCTAACTAATAAAATATGATTTTCACATGTATAATATATTGGAACCGAAAATTTTTTTTTTTGTCTTTTCACTTTTGATATCGATTCTAACTAATAAAATATGATTTTCACATGTATAATGTATATTGGAACCGAAAAAAATTATTGAAGTATTTGCAAATTTTTAATTGGTCAAACGGTTTTACCCCTTAAGAGCTTACACTAGTCATGCAAAGAATCTCGAACGCTAATGTTAAACCTATGGGAGAAATCTTTACACATTTATCGCTTGTATTTTAATATTTTTAAATGATTCGTTTTTGAATAGAATACCTAAGGTCGATATCTAATGTTGTGCATTTGTACTTTTTCGATTTTGGTTACAGTTTTTTTATATACAAAAAATTTCACTTTTGGAGCCAGTTGGAACCGGTTCTGAAAGAGAAACTATACTTATATAAAAAACTGTAACCAAAATCGAAAAAGTACAAACGAATAACATTAGACATCAACCTGAGATATCCTATGCAAAAAAAAAAAAAAAAAAAAAAAAAGAAAAAAAGTTATAGGTTTTAGGTTTAAGCATAGTTTCCAATGGATCCGAATTTGGGGCACCACTTTTATCTAATAATAATCTTCGCCTTATATAACCGCCAAATTTTGACGATTAAATAAAGAGAATAATATAGCGAATATGTTGTGTGACGGGTTTTGCTTGAAAAATTTTGAACGAATATTTTTTTTTCATTTAGTAAAAGAAAAATATCCGATATTTGACACCGCAAATCCTAATCCATAAGATGTGGTTATGTATTGCCCATATAATACGTCGCCATTTGGGACCCTTTCAAGATCATGTTCCCGTATACGAATTTAGTTTCTGAATACCACTATTTCCGTACAGTAATTTTCGGCTTAGTTAATCACAAAAATTCTACTATTAAATATGTTAAAGATTAATATATAAAAATAGTGGTACTTAAAGGAAAGATTGTGAAAATGCATATACCTGTCGCGGGTGCCAAAGTGGTAAAGAAAATCTTGCTTTTTCTTCCTTTTATTATAAAAGTATGATGTGAAAATATCTTTTATTTTAAAAATTTGCATTTAGAGATGAAAACGTTTAAATTAGTGCTTCCGATGCGATACATATTTCAGTTATGCGTTTAACCGATAGACGTATATGCGTTTTATACATTGGTATGAATTACGTGTATTGTAAACGATACGTTTTAACGTATCCGTATACACACAGGCGTATATCGGTTAGTAATTCAAGTATACGTATATTTTTAGTATACGTATTTACTTTTATTACCAATGGCCCCGGTATACCGCGAGAATACAGGACTCTAGCTGGTATTTCTCATTGTGCCTGATCCGCAGAACAGCAGGAGGGAAGCATCTTTCACGCAATGAACGAAAACGTATTTACTTTTATTACCAATCGCCCCGGTATACCACGAGAATACAGGACTCTAGCTGGTATTTCTCAATGTGCCTGATCCGCAGAACAGCGGGAGGAAAGCATCTTTCACGCAATGAACGAAAACGTATTTACTTTTATTACCAATGGCCCCGGTATACCGCGAGAATACAGGACTCTAGCTCGTATTTCTCAATGTACCTAATCCGCAGAACAGCAGTAGGAAAGCATCTTTCACGCAATGAACGAAAACGTATTTACTTTTATTACCAATGCCCCCGGTATACCGCGAGAATACAGGACTCTAGCTGGTATTTCTCAATGTACCTGATCCGCAAAACAGCGGGAGGAAAGCATCTTTCACGCGATGAACGAAAACGTATTTACTTTTATTACCAATGTCCCCGGTATACCGCGAGAATACAGGACTCTAGCTGGTATTTCTCAATGTGCCTGATCCGCAGAAAAGCAGGAGGAAAGAAAGCATCTGTCACGCAATGAACGAAAACCTTTTAAACGTTTAACCGCTGGGGTAAGTTCCGTATATACGCTGTATATAGATATACATACTGTTTCGTATAACCACCTTGGTCGTATCATACGTATCCAAAATCTCTACCCCATATAATACGTATTATACGTATTATATAAGCGTTTAATTAGGAGCACTAGTTTAAATGCACACGAATTTGTCTCCAATACCTATTCCGTTAATACTCCAATGAAATACAAATATCTTTTTGATTTCTCGTAAAATTCTGCAAAGACATCTGAAAATGTTTTAGCGAGAAGCAACTACATCCTTTTTGCTTTGCATGGATGAACTGGCAAACAATCAAATTTTAGTAAAGATATAACTATGCTGAATGACTCGTGCCTTCAACTATATTTCATGGTTGGAATTTCGCTTTTAGAGAATCAAAAACATTGAGATGAAAATGCATTCGTCACGTAAATCACAGCTTACTGATAAAATATGTCGCTTTAGGAAAATGAAAGAGACAGTACATCTATTACTGAAAGAAAAAAAAAAAATCACAATTTCATACGTAGAACTATTCCTTACTAAAATGCACGCAACGGTACATAAAATATCAAAGAGCATCGTTTAGAAGCAGAGACGCCTGGGGTGCTCGTGTTCTTAAGATTCATGCGTTATTTGCATTAAAAGAATAATTGCAAATGCAGGGTTAGAATAAATGAATGACCGGATTTTTAAAATTTACATTTTCAAAACTATTATGCATATTATTTTAAGTGAGAATGATTTTATATGATAAAATAAAAAATAAAAAACTTTCCAAATTTTTCTCGGTTACAAATGTTTGATGTGTGCAGTGTTGCCAGTCTAAGTTACTATTTTTAAATTCAGATTTCTTGATGGACACACTTTTTTGAAATGGTATAATTCGCCTTGTTTTCGTCTTATTTAATCTGTTATTAAATAAAGCGAATTTTGCTTTCTCAAAAAACTGATGATAAGCGAGAAACTTGAATAAAATAAAGTAGATAACTGGCACAACTGGAGGAGCGAACCTGTCGTAACACAACAAACATCTAATCTGTGATCAAATCCGTTCCGCACATTTTCAACACTAGATGAGTGAACCTGTTGTAACACAACAAACATCTATCTATGATCAAATTCGTTCAACACATTTTGCAGCTTTTACCTGTCAACGGTTCTTAATGCAGCATTGACGCGTTCTTTAAGTTTTTTTAGTGTTTCCATCAATGTTGGTTCAAAAACAAGATCGTCGATGTAAATCCACAAAAAGAAATCAAGTGGCGTATGTATCAAGTTGGATCTTGGTGGCCATGTGAATAAGGGTAAATCTTTGTTAATTGCACATCCAATCCAGCATTGAGCGGCGGAGAAAGACCTTGGAATGTTTTTCTTTGTTTTCATATATCACTTATATTAGGGCATGACAAATGCCCTAAAGTCGCCAGGTAGCCACTGGCGACCAAATTATTTACTTTGACTTTTTTTTCCTGGTACAATATTTTTTATGAAATGAGCAACGGAATTGTTTCTCTCCCTCCAATATTGAGAAATAAACTTAGGAACTATATTCAAACAAAAAATATTTTTACTTTTAAAAGTTCATGAAATCAAATTTTAAAATAATAAAATCAGAATTATTTAACTGATTTCGACATGAAAAAAGGCAAAAAATTGTTTTCTTGTTTCACAATTTCATCGATGCCTCCCTCATCAGATATAGATTTTGTAGCACTCAACTATCCGGACATTTGAAGCATTCGGCAATCAGCATTTTCCGAACATGTCGGTTAATTTAGCCTTTACAGTATTTCTTTTCTATTCTTTTTTTCAGCGATATATAATTTTGATAAATTTATTAGAAAATTTAGTTTGTATTACTTTCCTAAATTATGTACTATTCTAAATTATATAACTAATAATTCTAAACTATGCTTGTTATTATTTTTTCTCAATTAATTTATAAAAGTAACTTTGTGCTTTTTGAAAATCAATCACTAGGAAGAGAGGGGAGAGGGAGTAAATATTTTTACTGGCTACTCGAATTTTTTGCTGGCTACCAGATTTTATCAAATTTGTAAAGCCCTGCTTATATATCTTAATATGTATAATAGTTTTGAAAATATGAATTTAATATATATATATTTTTTTAATTATAAAATTTTCTAATTACAAAATTATAAAATTTTAATTATAAAATTTTCTAATCTCATTTAAAATAGCACAGTATATTTTGCGTAGAAGAATGTATTTACTAATAACTGTGCAAGATCATTAATATAAATCATTAATTAATTAACTTTATAATATTTTTAGATTTTAAATCTCCCTTTTCAAATATATTTAATATAAAAGTGCCTCATTTATTCTGTTATTAATGTCATGTATGCATTGTATGGAATAATAGTACATGCTCTTTGAATTTTACATATGACTATTAAAATCTTCATCTTGGTAGACAAAAGGCAATGTCTTTTTTTGGAATTTATCGCAAAAGCTGCTATGAAGTTTTTATTTTTAATTTCATTGAATTATTACTGAAAATAATAATATCATTGGGGAATGGAAGGGAAGACATTGGAATTTATTTTTGTTCTGCAATTTATTATTGTAAAGTGGTTAGTGGACATAGAATGAAACAATGATGATTATTAAGGGAGTCTGGAGGTCAAGATTTTATTTTCTTTTTTAATAGACACTTTTTAATGATTTTTGTTTCCTGCAATGTATCTTTCTATAAAAATTACTTTTTAGATAAAAAGTTGTTAAAAACTTTGAAAATTTTGTTTTATAAAATTTTAAATTTTAAACTTATTTAATTTTTGATATAACTCTTGAACTACTTGCCCGATTTCATTACTTTTTTTCACTACTGTGTGCAGAAAAATTTTCTTTGTAATTTGTTTTCAGGATTTATAAAAATATTACTTAGAAAATTCATAATAAATTAGCTACTTTTGCTTCCAGGAATATATTTTCACAATTTTCAACTGAAATTAAAAATGTTGAAAACAATTTATTAAAAACATAATATACATATATCTTCCATGAAAGTTTACATATATTCTTTTAAACGTGACAAATTTTGAAGAATGTTTTTTTTTAGATAAATAGACTTAATATTTTAGTTACCGGCAGAGCAGAACTGTTAGTACAACACAAAAATGATCATATCCGCTAATATTAATCACTGTAGAAATACGCGGTTTATTTTATTCAATTTATTGAACTTTGTAGTATTTTGTTACCAACAAAAGCAAAAAGTGCAGTTTTTTAGGAATTTCAATCCCCGGACCCCTTTAAAGAACAATCAATGTTAAAGAATGCTGATTATTACACCCAGAAAAAGGAATTGATTAAAACTACAAAACATGTTTTGTTGAGTACATTTCGGTTGTTTTAGCAAAATTCAAGTAAAATTGAACCAGTTTTCTTGAATTAACAAAACACTTTTTGCTGACAATAAATTTTTTTTTTTTTTTGGAATTGCAAAAAAAAATTTTTTTTTTGTTGATTCAAACAAAATTTCCATTGACCTATATTTAAACAAAAAGTTTTGTTGGGTCAACCAAATTTTTGTTGATTCAACAAAACTTTTTTCTGGGTGTACGTAAAAAAATAACCCTCCAACTACAATTGCGGACTCTTTTGACCCCAGTGTTTTTGTTTCAAACTTTTTAATGTTTTCAGAAAACAAAATAATAATTTAAATTTAATAAATACAATCTAATAGACACCTCGTTGGCAGAAGTTACATTTAATAAAATTTAACTTCTGTTTCAAATCATATAAAGTTAAGAATGCACATAAAATATTCAAACCTGGTAATAGGTTGGATAAAGGGTGGATTTGGATTTGTTATATTATACTTATGAATATCGATAAATGATTGGCGGACACAAATCAATATTGGTGCATAAAATTGCGGACTTTTTTTACCCCAGTGTTTTGTTTCAAACTTTTTAATGTTTTCAGAAAACAAAATAATAATTTAAATTTAATACATAAAATCTAATAGACACCTCGTTGGCAGAAGTTACATTTAATAAAATTAAACTTCTGTTTTAAATCATGCAAAGTTAAGAGTGCTCATAAAATATTCAAGCCTGGTAATAAGTTGGATAAAGGGAGGATTTGGATTTGTATATTATACTTATGAATATCGATAAGTGATTGGAGGACATAAATCAACATTGGTGCATTGATCCTTATTCTTAAACAGTACAGAAATTTAACTTGCTACATTGTAAGCCTTAAAGTAAAAATGTTTTAGCGACAAGCAAACACATATTTTTCAACATACTTTATCCTTTGTATGGATGAACTGGCAAGCAACCAACTTTTAGTAAAAATATAACAATGCTGAATGGACTCGTGTCTTCATCTATATTTTTTGGTTCAGGAATCAAAAGCATTGAGGTAAAAATGCAGTCGTCACGTAAATCACTGCTTACTGGTAAAATTGTCGCTTAAAAAATGAAAGAAATAGTAAATCTATTATTGAAAGAAAGTATAACAATTTCACATATAGAACTATTCCTTACTAATGCGCACGCAACGGTACCTAAAATATCAAAGAGCATTGTTTAGAAACAGATAAGTCTAGAGTTCCCATGTCCTTAGATTCATAGATTCGTTGCATTCAAAAAATAATTGCAAATATAACTGCGGTTAATATTATTTTTATTTAAAATAACACTCTAGATTTTGAGTAGGTGAATAACACTAGTGTAAGTGGAAGTAAGTGGGATGACATTGGAATTTATTTTCGTTATACCTATGATTATTCTGAAGTGGTTGGTGAATATATCAAGAAACAATGATGATTATTAAAGGACAGTGATTATTAAAAAAAGGTGATTATTGCAAGAAGTATTAAGATGAGGACATTTGGATTTTTATCTACTTTGCAAGATGATTAATATAAAATTTTATTTATAATATTATTAGACCTTTCAATCCTGTTTTCCTATGTAAGTTATGTAAAAGTGCTTAATTTTTCTTTTTTTAATGCCATGTACGTATTGTATGGAATAATACTATATACTTTAGGAATTTTACAAATCATTATTTAAATCTACAGCTTGGTTGACAAAGGGCCAAAGTCAGTTTTTGGAATTTAGTGAAAGAATCATAGTTAATGTCTCGTTAAAAAAATAATTTCCTTGTGAAGTAAGTGGGATGACATTGGAATTTATTTTTATTATATCTGTGATTATTATGAAGTGGTTAGTGGATATATAAATAAACAATGATGATTATTAAAGGACAGCGATTATTTAAAAAAGTGATTATTACAAGAAGTATTAAGATGAGGACATTTGAATTTTTATCTATTATACTTATGAGTATTGAGAAATGATTGATTGACTTAAACCAAAAATGCTGATCTCGAACATTGGAGTTTAGTAAAAAAAAATACAGATCACTGACTACCGCTTACAGTGATCACTAGTTATAAAATCAACCATTTATAAGAATCAAAGTTGAAATAACAAACGTAATTCTTATAAGCGAAAATTACAGCTATCAGATTCGTTTACAAGTCTGAACTGTTTATAAGAACCAAAACTATAATTACAAACGAGTTTCTTATAAGCGTTATTTACGCATTTAACTTACAACCTTACAAGACTTTAAAAAAAATGTTTTTAAGGTTTTTGCGACAAACACATCATTTTCAACATTCTTTCTCATTTGCATATATATACTGGCAAGCAGTCAACTTTTAGTAAAGATATAACGCTGCTGAATGATTCGTGTCTATACATTTGTTTCATGTTTTGAATTTCGCTTTTAGGGAATCAAAAACATTGAGATTAAAATGTATTCGTCACGTAAATCACAGCTTACTAATATATATGTCGCTTAAGGAAAATGAAAGATATAGAAAATCTATTACGGAAAGAAAAAATAACCATTTAATACGTAGAACTATTTCTTACTAAAGCGCACGCAACGATTCATAAAATATCAAAGAGCATCGTTTAGAATCAGAAAAGACTAGAGTTCCGATGTCCTTAGATCCATACATTTTTTCCTTTAAAAAATTAATTGAAAATGTTACTGCGGTTTATATTTTCTCATTTAATGTAACACACTAGATTTTACGTAAATGAATGGTTCTTACTAATAACTTTGCAAGATCATTTATATAAAATTTAATTTACAATATTATTAGACTTTTAATCCCTTTTTCTAACATGTCTCACAATGTTTTTGATTTTTATTGAGTTGCAATACAACAATAGTTCTTTAAAATATGGAGCACAAAAAAATATGACATTTTCAAATCTGAGTCAATCGATGTTTTCAATTTGTTATGAAACTTTTTGTTTCAAATAGGACGACCCAATGCTTTCAATTCTGAAATACCAGAAATACTCAGAATATTGAAACATATGGACATACTCAAAACTGAGCACATAGTGAACAGTTCATACTCATTTTTGAAACGTGGACATACTCAAAAATGATTAGAACCAGTTCAAACTCATTTTTGCAACGTGAAAATACTCAAAAATGAGCACATAGAAGTCAGTTCATACTCATTTTTGATACATGGGCATATACTCAAATAGGAGCACATGAGAACGTGATGTTTTATTCTTGAGTGGGTGTATGTTTTCAGAAATGAGTATATATATATGCTTCAAACTTGAGTAATTTTGATTCGGAGCCATTTTGACTATGTGACATACTCAAATTTGAGTATTTTTTGCTCAGTTTTGAAAATGTGGTTTTTAGAGTGAGTGCATGGCATTAACCATTCATTGACAGAAACACATTTTACACACAAAATAATTACTTTATATTACGTCCTAAGGGGGAAAAATCTTTTGTAGTGTATTTAAAAAATATAACACATTTTTAAACATAATGAAATTGATGTGCATTGCCGAGGTGCGCTACAAGATGCATACTGTAAAATATGGAGTGCATAGCATTTATTGTTAACTTACAGAAAACAAAATTTCAATTACATTACTGTCCAAAAGCGATAATCGCTGGACTATCGATTTAAGTTTCTATTAGTTATGTTATGCTTTTCCTAACTGAATTAAAATTAAGCTTATTATGTGGTGTGTATAAAAATCTGTAGATACAGTGGATGTACAGTGATGCAGAAAATATTTCAAGTTACTCTATATTGGCTGTAAATGCTGAACAATATTTTAAATGTGTTTTGCATTTAATAACTGAATTAAATTTTAGCAACTTATATGTGGAGTGAAACAATCGTCTGCATACATATACATGGCTGCTCAAGCAAATTCGAATTTATTATCGACTGTGGGCGTTAAAGCTAAAATTGGGTGTTCAACTGTGTTATGCGTTTTCTAAATTATTTATTTATGTGTCTTCTTTTATCTTATTAAACAATAAAGGTTTGAGTAAAATGTTTAGATTTTCGGCTGCCAAAAACTCAAAATGATATGACGGGTAGTTTTTTAGAAAATGGAAAAATAAAAGTGAAATTTCCCTTTTTTTTTTTTTACTTATAAAGGGCATTCCTTTAAAAAAATAGCACAATAATTCTTTGTTACCCTATAAAGAGTTAACAAATACTATAAGAAAGATTTTATTCTAGACATTAAATTTGTATACAAGTTTTTAAAACTATAAGTTTCTGTTAAATGAATATCAGCATAAATAACCACACAATCTTAAGAAATTCTGCTTAAGAGCCTACATCAGTCTATGGGAAGATTCTAGCGCGATTTCTCGTTCGCATTTTAATATTTTTAAATGCTTTTTTTTGCATAGCATAGCTGAGATCAATCTCCAACGTTGTTAGTTTTTACTTTCTCGATTTTGGTTCAAGTTATTTTATATAAGGGTACTTTCACTTTCAGAACCGCTTCCAACCGGTTCCAAAATTGAAAATGCCCGCTTATAAAAAAACTGCAACAAAAATCAAAAAAGTGAAAATTAACACGTTGGAAATCTGACTATTTCAGTCTGGTTTGAAAAAAAGACTATCCAAATATTTTAATTATGAGTGTGTCGATGACATTTTTAATATAAACCGAAATCAATACAACCACTTTAAAATCTCTTTCCAAAGGCGCGCTTCCTACAGTTAATTTCTTTCTCACTGCTTTCTATGGGGTCGGAAGATTTCAAGGAAATTTCGATGGCTGTTACCGAGGGAAGACGCTTCCGATAGCATTAGGGTAGCATTTTATCCCAGGGTTGCCAAAATGCGACGTCACATCGGAAAATTCAGAAGAGTGACCGAAAAAGAGAGAATTTCAACGCTTTTGTGGCTCCAGGTCTTGTGAAAGTTAATTTTCTAGTCTGCCCATTAGTAAATTGTAGAAATATTTAGTATCCATTTTGCAAAAAAAATATCTAAACTTAAAATAAACTTAAAAAAACATCTTCAAAATAATGCATAAAGAACTACGTTCATGTTCTTTGGCAACTCAAAACTTTTTAACTTTCAGAGTGCCTACTTACTTTTCTGATCTTAATTTTACTATTAGATAAAACACTTGGAATTCAGAAATATAATATTCTGTTAAACTTTTGTTAAAGCTTAACTCTAAAAAATAAGAAATATATGACTCGTTTCAAATAGAAAAGTTTGGACTTTATTATTTGAGATATTTGATGCATACCTACTTTTTTGACTAATTTTACAATACTAAGATCAAAATGTTTGTAAATTGGCATGTCTAATGAATATCAATTATATTGCTATTAGGGGTTACACACAATCACCTTCAAAGTACTCCCACTTTTCAACTATTGACTTCTGCCAGCGCGAATTAAAATGCTGAAAATATTCATGTAAGCCCTTGGACGAATGGTCTTCATTTCGGCCGTCGCGTCGCAGATTTTTTAACTTTAGATGAACTCTTGCAACGGCATACTTTGAAATCATCTTTGCAGGACACATTCCTTTCTCACCGAATTCATGATACAATGTGTGCAATGTCAGCAATTTTTCAAAACTCTGGCAGAATTTGATATTCGCACGTTGTTCTTCAAATGTCGTTTCTGCTTTTTTGTCGATCGAAAACGACTGCAGTTCACTGCCACGCACTGTCGGGGAAAATCTTGCACTGCAGACGTACTTCTTCCTCGCCACATCTCACGTCACACGTGCCTCTATGACATGGTAAAATACACTGGTGTGCAAAACTTTAAAAAATTTAAAGAGTACTTTTAAAAATTTTAACTACACTAGTGTGCAAAACTTATAGAATTTCCTTTTGAGTACTCACGTGTTCAGAAATTAGCATTTTGTGTTTGTTGCTTAAGTTTTGCACACTAGTGTAGTTCTCCTCTTCTGCAATTCTGGTTGGAGATATCAGTACAGTTTCCGAACTTTATGATCCTGGTAATATACTATGGAACCCATTTAATAGAATATAGATTAAAAGAATATCCCGCTTATTGTAATAATTTCTCAATGTACCAAGCCGTTGTAATTTGTTTCTGTATAAAATTCTCAGGTTAATGGAATACTATATTGTGAAGCAATCCCGTTCAAAGAAATAATTCTTAACACTAGAACTACCGGAAATTTTACTCCAGTTTTTTAATACTATTTCACACCAGGAATTTTATCTAAAACTACTTAACTTATTTATTTACCGTATTTCTGTGAATTTTATATTTAACTTATTTTAAAAAGAAATTTATGGTTCGAATAGGAATATATTCATTTGGTAACCGTCAAAATGGCAGACTCTTGGTAGTTCTAGCGTTAATAATAACATTTCCGATTTCGTTCCAATTCATTTAAGTGTTTGTTTTGGAAAATTTGTCAATTAAGTGCAAAAAAAACTGCATAGTCTATAAATAACAGAAAGCCTCTCAAAGAAATACATTAACCATTTTGTAGAGAATACGGCGCAGTCACAAGATTACAATAATTCATCGGAAAAGAGTGAAGAAAAAGTGTACCTACTTTTGTTCACCCAATATATTCACAAAAGAGAAAAAAAGGAAAACCTTTCAGGGATGTGCCAAATATCATTGCCCTTCTAGTACGAAATCTTGTCCTTCCTGCACTTTTTGAAACATTCTGAAGTTTAACTCGAAGGGTTCAAATTATTCATGCGCTATCTGAACATTTAATCACGTTCCATCTACGTAGTTGAAACATCTCGGTATGAGACGCTTGTTAATCCAACTCAAAGTCATTCCTTCTAAGCGGAGCTAAATAGTACGTTCCTTTCTTCAGAGAAACATTCTGCAATATTTGAGAGTAAACAAAAACAATAAACTCAAGTTCGGTATCGTTTTCAACTTATTTAAGCTTTTCACGTCCTTCATCGTTGTGATTTTTTTTTACAATGTCTTCCAGAATTTAAAAGAAAAATAATAAGTTGTATTGAATACGCAGATATAAATAAATGCACCTACGAGGAACTTGCAAACATATTTGCGATATCCCAAGCTCAAGTATTTAAACTGATAAAATATACAGAAAAAATCTTGAATGACTGGAAATGCAACAAAAATCTCTACCATAATAGAAAACATACTGAAGTTGAAGATGCTCTTTTGCCACTTCGCTGAAAAACGAGCCAGCAATCTTCCTCTCAGTGAATTGACATTGAGTTAGAGAACTGGAGTTTTAAACGATAATTTATATTTAGGGATTTCAAAGCTACAAATGCCTGATGGTCCTTTGTGTTTAAAAGGACAGAAAGAGATGAAAAGTTACGAAACACAGATTGACTATTTTATGCTGAGTAACGCTGGTGGTAATCATAAAATTCCACTTTTTGTAAACGGAAAATCAGAAAGTCCACGAAGCCTTAGAGGCATGAAATCTCTCCCACTACAACACAGGGCTGCCACTGGAGTCTATTTTTTAAATGTATCTCGCACAAAAATCTTTCACATGCACTTTGACAACATGTGCAAGAGAACTATACTGCAAAATTTATTTTTTAAAAATAGCGGTGTGAATAGAATATACAAAGAATCGCAATAATGCAATACGAAGTTATTTACAACGCGTGGATCACTTCTACGTTGTTTCAAAAGGGGTTAGTACTTTTTGACAATAAGATAAAAATGGTGAAATGAAAATTTATTCTTATTATTGATAATTTTGCCGCTCATAGGGTGAATGTAAGAAAAGATAACGAAGAAATTCATTATTTGCCTCCCAACACTACAATTGTTATACAAATTAATAACTCTATACTATTATCAGTTATTGTACAATTCTTATACATATTCTTTTAGAAAATTTTCGAAAACTATGCGAGAAATATCTTGTTACAGAAACCGCAATAAATCAAAAACTGCTGTTCTATAGCTTCAAATGAAAGGAATTGGATTACACATGCTGTCTGCCTCAACAGATAATTATTCGTTCAATCACACATTTCTTCTTTAATCTATAAAATCATATCATGGATAATGTTGATCGAATGTTTTCAATGGAAAACTAGCGTAAATTTATAGAAAATCACTGTTTCTTTTATGTATTCTTATAGAAAATTTTAACATTGTATAAGAAGATGTAAGGCAATTTATAAAATTAAAATCAGAAAATGCAGTTTATTGAAAATGACCGTTAATTATTTTTCAGGTCTATCATGTCATTAAATATGTTACTCTAGTATAAATTTCGGATTAAGTGGTATTTGCATTTCTGAGCGATATTGTACTATTTCTAATGTGCTAATTTAAGAGGGCGTGGGATTCTTAAATCTTTAAAAAATTCAAATTTTCGGAAAAACATTTCATGAAATATCAAAATTTTCTGTGCATTTTAAAATAAACCACACAAATAAACACCTATAATTACGATATTTATGGCTAAATATGTGTTAGGTGTTCCCTATGTAAACAGTGATTAAAAAGATATTTTAAACACGACTTCTCAAAACTAGGTTTTTTAAATCGGTACCGAAAATATCTCGGCAACAAATGAACCGATTTTGTTGCTTTTTATTGCTTTTTATGTTGCTTTTTATATTTGTTTATATGGAAGCTTCCTGGAAAAATTGACAGTGTAGTTTTATTGTAGTTTCAATGTTTCTGTATTTATTAAAAAATTTCATTTAACAACAAGTTTAAAAGTTTAACACAATAACTCAAGACTTTATCAGTAGGGTTGAACGTTTGTCGCGGGAAAAATGGCACCAAAATTTTTTAATGCTACCATTTCGAAACAGACATTCTTATGGTAGATTTCTACAGCACTTGTAACAAAAATCTACCATGAAGGTTATTGTTTCGAATGAATGGTGTTCAAATTGTTTGGTGTTATTTCTTTTGCGACAAACGTTTAATACTACTCATCAGCCACAAAATGGATTCACGCACAATGTAAAATTAAAAAGCAAAGTAATTTGTTTGAAATAAACTCGCGATAAAAAATAATATTTAAATATACGGCAATAAAAATACATAAATATGAAATAGTCATTTGATCTGGTACTACCGAAGACTACGTTTCGTAGGTTCTACGTTTAATTTTTTCAATTGCCTTACATATTTTATCTTTATTTATTGCTTCTTAAGTTTATTTTAAGTAAAATCACTTTGTTTTTTACGTTTAATTATAGTTAAAGCTTTATTTTGTTGGATTTTTCTGCTATGAATCATTCATCTCCGCTAATGAAGCTGTCATTGTATAAACGTTTTATTTTGATCTTAAATTTATTTTCAGTACTTTTATGTACATCGGAAAATTTGTGCATTTAAATGATGTAATAGTATACAATCTGTGGCACATATTTGACTTTGAGACAGTCATTTAACTGTTCGTGACCCCACAGTTATGTTGGGTTAGTATAACACAATTGTATTTCTGTTAAAAGAATCGATTTGTAACAGCCACATTAAAATTTTTATGCCTACTGAAGATTTATTTGAGTGCTAGAGCGCCACATTGTCGGAAATTTTTGTAGTAAAAGTATTTGATTAATAAATAAAACTAGTGGACACTTGAAGTGATTTCGCACTGCAATCTTAAAATTAAATACTAATACGTTTTAGTAATAATTTTTAATTAACTGCAATTTTTAATCAAACAACGTGTTTTAACGGAATGTGGCTGTACTATGTCAAAAGCCTATTCAAAAAACCCTTTCGTATGATACCTCATTTATCGTTGTGAGTTTTATATGTACGTACAAAAAGATATTTTGTCATCAGAAATAATATATATGATTTACTAAGAAGCACCTTATTTGAAATAGGTATTTTACGGTTTTAATTTCGTCTCAGTCGAAGTGGTGGAACATGTTCCAGAGCTCTTTAAAATGAAGTAACTTATTTTTTCCTAACCTTGTATATATAATTATAAATATAATTTTTAAACAAATACGAGTAAAATTTTTTTAACTCGTTCACAACCGGGTTAAAATTAACGCACTCGAATTATGTTCCATCAGACTCTCATGTTTACGACGTTCAGTACTGAGGACGCATGCGTGGCATCGCTCTGGCGTTCATTTGATAGACCTTTAGAGCCAAATATGCGTCATTTTACAAAACGTAGCGCCATGTGATAGGAACGCTAGTAGAGCTTGTAATTTTGCTCAGGAATGGTAACACACATGTTCTGCTCAGAGGACGCATAGGTGGTGTCAGTGGAATGTCAAATGTGTAACCAAGCGACGTCCTCGTTAGCGAACGTGTTAATAAAAAAATTGTGCCATGGATTTAAGATACCTTAATATACCATATGATAAGGAAAATTAGTTTATTTAACTGTGTTATGTTAATTTGATACTAAAATCAGATTTTTTTCAGATCCATGTGTTAGTATATTCTGAGAAAATTAATTTGTTCGATATGAAGCTATCTCCTTTTTTTAACTAAATGTCTTATATGTATATATTTTTCTACTCAGTAATCAGTCTTTTGGAGAGCTTGCTATCAATCAAACGTTTTTAATTTCACATGTTAATACATTTTGCGCAAAATACTGTTTTGTTCCACAACCTGTCATCTTATGAGTTAGCAAAATGTCTGTTAATATATCATATGGTTCGTACTTAGTGATCGATTACTAGAAGTTTGAGGGTTATTACATCATGATGGTGTCATATGATATTATTTGGATGTTCGACGAATATAAAAACGCAGTCTAAAGTAAAAATGCATAACTTTACTCAAAGTTATCCAGCTAAATTTTTACAAATCCCTTCGTGCCATTTAAGTTGTACGAAATCCTTGAATTTAGACATTGGTATTTCGGAAAAATAATTATCTCCTTAACTAATCAGAGAATTTTCACGAATAAATAATGTAAAAATCACTATTCAGATAAAGTGACAACTTAAAAGTAAAAGAAGTATATTTAACGCTCGTTGCGAAGGGTTTTAAAAGAATTGTAATGACTGGGATACATTGTCGGAATTTGTGTCTTATTGTATGTGTTCTTTATCTCATGCTTTAATTGATATACACATACACATTACACAGGCTTCATCTGTTTCTTGAATTTATGTTTCTGAGAGAAATATTGGCTTTATTTATTGATAAAAAAATTTCGGTCATAAATTTTGAAGCCAATAAATAGATAATGCGAGGATTACTACTCTGAAATTGTTGCATTAAAATTCAATGACTGGCGAAGCCTTTGTAATTTCCCAGTGAAACACTCGATATTAAAGTAAGTACAAAGCTTTTATTTATATTGAACAAAAAATATATGGAATAAATTCTGTTTTCAATGTAAACAGGGGCCCTCACCGTATTCTGTTTCGACTTGCTATAATTTATTAAAGAATAGCATGCAAGGACTATGCAAAATGGAACTGAGCTAGTCCAATTTTCAAACATTTATTTGTTGTTGTCAAGCAGACATTGATCTCATGTCAATTTAAAATGAACATTAAGATTAGCTTAGATGTAAAAATGAAGTTCGTTTTTGAGCATTTCAAAAATTCGACTTTTCATACTGGTATTACAGCCATAAAGCAACAAGTACGCAAAATCATGCGTCAAGCATAGATTATGAAACACTTTCCAACTCATTCAGTAACAAAACTTCACAGTTTACTAAGTGAACTATATAGAAAACGCATAACACATTTTAAAAACAATTTCAGCAATTACTACCAGTAGTCGAACAAAATTTCCGAAATATTTTGTGCAGCGCTGTATATGATCTGTATATTTGTATGCATACTACACAATATGCTAAAATTTACTTCAGTTAGGAAATACATAGCACAGTTTAAAATATCCCTTCAGCAATTTCTATCAGTAAACGGAAATGTACGTGAGATCTTTTCAGCAGTATATGATCTCCTGTATATGATCTACAAGATTTACATATGACAATTAATATGCAAAAAATTAATTACATTTAAAAACGCGTACAAGGGATTATTGTTCATGGACAGCACCGTAACCAAATTCTTCTGTGTGTCCCTGTAAATGAACGATACAAAATCTATACTTACCATATTCTACAGTACGTGCCTTGTAGTGAACCTCAGTAATATGTATCAATTTCAATATGTTTAAAATAGTGTAATATCATTAAAATACGCCGCAGACGCTTTTTCCCCATAGACCGTAATGTAGCGGAATTATTCTGAGTGTCACTGTTACCGAACCATAATTTCTACACACTTCAATTTCAATACCAAACATGACATAATATACGCCAATAACATATATCCAGTTCATGGCAAACCGAATATATTTACGCGAGTTAGAGCACGGTCGGTCGGCAGACAGACAGACAACCCAAATTCATAAACACATTTTAAGTATGTTGGAAAGTGTTAAAAATGACTGTTTTCGGAACCGTGCATGCTATTTTGTAACGGTCCAGAATTCTAGGAGCCCGTTTTGGTGCCTGGTATTGGAATTCTATTTGTAAAATAAAAATATTTTACTGAAAAGCACGACTAATTCCTGCTAATTTATAAGACGGGGTAAGACTATATTTTGTTCCTGTTCATACCAGTAAGACAAAGAGTGGTAAGTTTTCCATAAGGCCTTGAGTCAACCATTGATCCATTCTATTGTCAAATGGAGCATAGTTCTCTAATCAAAACCTCTCATGCTCTAAATTATGTAAACTAGGGAAGAGCATGCAGTAACTGTACAAAATTAAATTGAGCAAGAAAACATTCATTTGTTATCATCAAGCAGATATTACTAATTCCTATTTTTGATATCGACATTACCATATCGACATAAACAATATATCTGCTGTAGTTCTAGTACAGATTTTAGAAGATTTAGTGTGGCAACCGGCTATCCCATTAATACTTTAAAAAAATCAAAAAAATTGATTCCCATAAATGTTGAACAATGCTGAATGACAAATGTCGATTGCAAGTGACATCTGCTAGATCTTCAATGGACGAAACGCTTCCTCAATTGGATCATTATACAATGTTTACGTTTAAACTACCAGATGTTGCTGTGATAAACATTTATCTGTCAGCATTTTTCAACATTTATGAGATGCAATTATTTAGCACTGTTTGCTTGGCCGATTACCATACTATATCTTCTAGACACTGTAGCACTATACGAGGATGTTACGCTAGATAAAATGTTCTAGTAAAGTTCTTGGTTGTCAAAAACTACGACCAATAGTAGGCAAATTGGAAACTTTTATTGTTAATAAAATATGTAGTGTTTTAATCTGTTTTATAATTCCTTTGTGAAGATAGAGTTTTTTGATTAATAGCGAGTCATTTTCATAACAGACCGTGTTAAATATGGAAGTTTTCCGGGTAAAGTAAATGAAAATGGAATATCCTAAAAATACCGCGATTACAATACCGAAGTTCTGTTCGTTTGCGCTCTTAAATTGTTAAAACTACATTCAGAAATAAAACACAATCATAGTAAAATCTCTCAGTTTTATAAATGAGAATGCGCGTTTTCATTAGAGCATGTAACAGAAAAATGTACGATTTCCCTGACAATACAGAAAAAGGCCTAAAAATTCCACCAAATGATGATCATTGTCAACCATTTAGTAAAATTCTATTTTGTATTGTTTGAAATACTGTCATTATATTATAGCCACTACTGATGATAAAACATTATTTTTAAATAGAATCTTTCATTTTTATTCATAAAAGTTTAATCTACAATGATTATAGGAAAACGATGTCATATTTAGACACTTTCAGTAGTGCTGTCAGTCATGAAGTGTTGTTTGAAAAGAGAAAGAACTCACTCTAAAAATGGTTACTATGTTTCATTTCCTATATAATATAAATTGTACAAAATGTTAACACTGTATCGTATTAAAACATTTAGCTATAAAGTATAGCTATAAAGTATAGCTGTAATATACAAACGAAATAGTAAATAAAACATAAAAACCGTTTGTTTAGAGCCAGTTTGACGTCTCACTGAAAGCGTATCATAGAAAGTTACGTCAAATTTAGGAGATTATTTTTTATTTTTTAATTTTTTCCTTGAAATTAAAATATACGTATTATAGCATATGTTTTAACTCTAAATACATTTAAATGAAAGTACTACGTCATTTTAACGCACAGTAACGTCGCAGTAACATTTATATGTGCTCAGAATGACGTCAATTTCGGATGTGAAAATACATCGTGTGGGTCTGGATTTTTATTAGCATATATAAACAAAGTATATGAGTTAGTATTTTTAAAATAATTCTTCCGACGTATTTTACGTTGTGGCAACAGGAAAGAAAAAATGCATTAAAAATTATAAAAAAAGAGATTCGTGAAAAAATAAACTATCGCAGTTGGTTGAAAAAAAGGATTAAGAGCGCTCTGAGAAATTTGTAAAGTAGTCAGTAATTTTACACGGGTTCTAAAACGCATGTATATCAAATTTCGTTCAAATTCGTAATTTGTTCATTTGTATAAGGAACATAGACACACGCGCACTCATTAAAATATATATAGATTACTTAATGTGAATACAGTGACCAGGTAGTGACTTTTAACGTTATGTCTATGGCAAATATGTTCTACAATTATTTCTCAATTACAATGACAGCCAAGGCAACTATCACTGTGCTAAATAAGATGGTCATCAACCAAAGAGTTTAAGAGGAGTCGTATCACAAATTTACCATTTGAGTGATCGCATAAGAGCTTCACTTTCTCAGCTTAAGAGCCTACGATAATCACGCGAAGAAACATTCAAGCTAATGTTAAGTCTATGGGAAGGTTCTTGCGTGATTTCTCGTTCGCATTTTAATATTTTTAAATGATTTTCTTTTGCATAGGATAGCTGAGGCCGATCCCTAACGTTGTTAGTTTTTAGATTTTTTATTTTAGTTACAGTTTTTTTATAAGCGGACATTTCTAATTTCGGAACCGATTGGAACCAGTTCTGAAATTAGAAATGTCCGCTTATAAAAAAACTGTAACTAAAATAAAAAATCTAAAAACTAACAACGTTAGGGATCGGCCTCAGCTATCCTATGCAAAAAAAATCATTTAAAAATATTAAAATGCGAGCGAGAAATCGCGCGATAACCTTCCCATAGACTTCACATTAGCTGGAGCGTTTTTTCGCGTGACTGATATAGGCTCTTAAGAGCCTACATCAATCATGTGAAAAAACGCTCAAGCTAATGTAAAGTCTATGGGAAGGTTCTTGCGCGATTTCTAGCTCGCATTTTAATATTTTAAAATGAGTTTTTTTGCATAGGATAGCTGAGGTCGATCTCTAACGTTGTTAGTTTATACTTTTTCGATTTTGATTCCAGTTTTTTTATATAAGGGTACTTTCACTTTCAGAACCGGTTCCAACCGGTTCCAAAATTTAAAATGTCCGCTTATAAAAAAAACCATAACCAAAATCGAAAAAGTAAAAACTAACAACGTTAGAGATCGACCTCAGTTATCGCACTTACAATGTATAATTTTTCTCACTTACACGATTTGTGTCAGATTTGTTGTACGTTTTCCATGTCGGTCATAGCAGCTATCACTGTGCTGAATTTTATAGTCACTGACCGTATAGTTTAGACGAGTAGCATCACAGGAAAACATCGGAGTCGCAGTATAGAACTTCGCTTGCTCAACTCAATGAATATACACATTGGACCAAGAGCATTAATACTGCATTTGGGTGCACTGCTAATTAACGCACGGTGAAGCTAGTTTAAAAAGTTCCATGCTGTAGATATGAAATTAAATTATGAACCCTGTGAAGAAGTAAGTACGTACTCTGTAATGAGATAACCAGAAAGAACTTGTGAAAAGAATTATACAGGGGTTTTTAAATTCAATAAATCATTAACCATAATATATATATAAATATGAAACTAGATACGTGTTATAAGGCATCTCATAAATTCTGTATAATTTAATTGTAAAATTAATTGGAATTTTGTCAATAGATGGCGCTGAACTGCTTCAAAGTGAAAGAGCACTCAAACTAACGTATAAAGGTTGTTCAAAGATCTCTCGGAGAATTCATTCTGCTTACCCCCACAGCAGCTCCAATGCAAAAGCAATAAAAAAGTGCATTTAAAATAAAAAATTGCTGCTTACCCCCTCTGTAGCTTTAATCCAAAAGCAACAAAAAAGCGTATTTCGAAAAAAAATTGATGTATGCAGTTTTTGAAATGATAAATTCAATTCGAGAGAAAGCTTTGTTAAACAAATGGTTCGATAGATTCCACATGCATGCTAAATACCGATGATGCCCTATGGTCTACGTTATAAAAATTTTAAGACCCGAATTTCGAGCCGAACCATATACTGAGAAATCAAAATTCAATTTCGAGCCGATAACTAACCAATTGATTTTCATTCGTGAAGTCCGATCAGTACCCCGTTAGGAACTAGAAAGCATAGTAAACTTTAAGAAAATATATTTTTTTTTCACAGTTTGTTCTGACCTCTAAAAAATATGAGAGAAAGTTCAATTTTCTATCACAATAAATTCCCAGTAAACGGACAGTACCAATAACTGCAATCTGCGATGCTCTTAGAAAATTCTCTGGATCTAGATGAGAACCACCTAATCGACGATAGTGAACACAGGAAAAAGTTACCATGAAGTTTTTGTCATGTTTTACAAAGTGTGCATGCAAACATGCTAAATAATATGTATAGCAAGTTTAATGATTTGTACAGAGATGCTATATATGATCAATATTTGCCAATAAAATATAAACTACACGAAACACATACAAACCGTATATATTTTCTTTTTTTATCGCTGAAAATAATGAGTCAGCATCCGGAATAAGAATTACATCGGAATCCCTAGACATGAAAATTGGGTTTTTATTTCTTTCTACAAAAGGATGCATTTTATGTGAAGAGTATTTTTAGTTACGTCAGCAATGAAATGGAAAGAAATGGCAAATAAAGAAATATACAGTTGAAAGCAGCACTTTTCATATATACGTACATATGTATTTTTTATTCAAGTAAAGTTTCATGAGCAGCGTATTCCAAGAACAGTGTTCGAAATTGTATTTGGATGTATTCCAAAGCGGTTACATCGTTTTACAGACATACGAAATGTATTATTTCTTCGTAAACAGAAAAAGAACTATTTTTCCTTCGTATATTTTATACTTTTAAGGAACAAGGTTAGATAAGCCGTAGATTTTCGACCATTGATTTCATAAAAATAAACAATTATCAGTGAAAATATCAAAATTTCTTTATAGTTGAACACATAATACTTATGTCTGCATAAGTTTTAAATCAGAAACACAAGAGTATGTCAAATAATTAACCTTTCAAAATGAGAGTACTTTTTTTTCTGTATTTTTGTTGTTTTCCAAACTTGTATTGCATATTTTAGTTAAAAGGACTTCTTGAACAACAAAAATGTGGTGGTTATCACATAACTTTCATCTATATAAATCAAATCAATTAAATGATTTAATTATTACAAGAAATTACATCAATTTAGCAAATAGATGGGCTTTTTCTTGTTATCTATACGAAGGGTATAGGCCAAAGGAAGGGAAGACATTTCATGGGAGTCTTTTTAATGGATCCTAACCCTTATTTACACAAGTTAAGTAAGGTTCGAAAGAAAACCACGGAAAACTTCGAATGATTAGGCGACGGGCACGACATGTGTTTGAACCTAGCACCTCCCGTCTACCAGCTTTGAGAGCAAAATCTCTCAGCCACTGATGGGACTTTAGCAAATAGTTTTTTTAATATATAAACACATAATATTGTTACGATATCGTGGACAATGAAGACTGTTAATTCAATAAAACAAACATATTTAATTCAGACATACTGTTTCGAAGAAATCATTGAATTTCGGACATCCGTTATAGATGTTTGCAACCAAAATTGAATGACAATGTATTCCCATATTCAGGATACTAAACGTGAAGTTTCATTGAATTCTGTGCATTTCTTCTGGCGATATAAACATCGCATACTTCGAATAAATCATCGATTTCTAAACTTTCTCTTACAAGGAGACCGCCAAACATGATGCGCACAGATTTTGATGCTTTTAAAGTATGTTGTAGGGATCGTACCTCTAACTATTCAGGTCAAAGGTTTCCTTCCAATGGGCTTTAGTTTTCGAGAAATTTCGGGTTAAAGTTCAGCATACATTTCAAATACCCATTTGTTCGCTTCCCTGAGCAAGGTCTCCGTGGTGCCGGGGTAGCGGTCGCGATTTGAGAACGGGAGATGAGGGTTCTGTCCTCTCAAGTGACGTTTACCTTTTTTAACAAATTTTATATATTTGTCGCGTTATAAGTTTTATGCAGAATTATGAATTCTGCATCTTTGAACTTTTTGATATTTTCCTAGTAAATTCCATTTACATTTTCGAATATTTCGTGAAAATTTATAGTTTTTGCGCGATTTTTATTCTAATATTTCTGTTGACGAAAATCCAAACTAATTTATGTCTTGATATCTCGTATTTTTAAAATGATTATTGTTTACATTTATGTATATTTACTTATTTATCGTATTTATGAAATAATGCATTTTTTTATTTGCATTTTCTTTTTAAAAAAAATTTAAATGATTAAGGAAAAATTAACAAAATAATATATCCTTTTAATATTTGATTTGTTCTAAATATATTGAAATATGTTAACTGCTGAAATACTAAAATATTTATCATCACCGACATCGACATTTTTAGTTTATTAAATATGGAACTAATTGTGTGATACCTATCGCAAAAATATTCTAATTCCGCATTATAAATCGCCTTTAAATAATTGTTTTAAGAATATTGGAAGAATGTATAAACTAGCGTATTATATATTCTTTAAATACTTAAATTGTGATAAATATATTAAATAAAAAGAAAACTGCCCAGTTAAACTGATGGTTTTGAGCTCACAGGCTATTCACAATAATTGTATGTTACACTCTTATTTCAAAGAATAATGCCCTCAAAAAATTAAAAAATCGATAATAAATTTAGGGGGGGGGGGATTACCCCCCTGTTTCCCCTTTTATACTTAACCAATGAACCCCCAAAACTAACCAGGGAAACGCCTTATCACAATGAACCTATATACAAAATTTGAAGCAAATCAGATAATTCTACATGAAAAAACAATTTATCTAACTTAAGGGGGGGGGGGATCAACCCCTTGTTCCCTCCTTTATAGTTAACCAGTGAACCTCCAAACCAATCAGGGAAGCGCCTTATCACAATGAACTTATATACAAAATTTGAAACAAATAGGATGATTCTGCATGCAAAACCCATTTATCTAAATCAAGGGGGGGGAAATTAGCCCCCCGTTCCCCCCTTTATACTTAACCAATGAAACACCAAAACTAATCAGGGAAGCGCCTTATCACAATGAACCTATAACCAAAAATTTAAACAAATCGGATATTTCTATCAAGAGTTATTGCGTTACGTACATACATACGTACATACATACAGAACGGGCGGGCACATTAGCTCTCAGGCTTTGATAGCCTGTGAGCTAAAAATGAATTAAATTTGAAAAAGAAATTATTTCAAACGTGGTAATTGTCTGAAAAGAAAGCTAAACGAAATGGATAAAAATAAAATTTTATTTATTCTGATATTACCGTAAAAGTCATTGCAGACGATTTTTTTTCAGATATTTTTTATATGTATTGTAATTTACAAACGGTTTTTCATTTCTAGTTGAATTTTTCTGTGTGGCATCGATTTGTTAGACTGAAAAAAAAATATTGTAATATATTATTTTTTATTTGTGCAAATCAAAAATGATGTTGAGTTTAAACTTTACAGTTAAATGTATTTAAATAACATAAAAATATATCTATATAACTGGCTAAAACTTGGATATAAGCGTTATTGCTTTAACATTTTATTACTCCTTTCAAGATATGTTGTTGGACTTAATTAGTTACAAATTTCGTCAATAAAAATATTAAATTCAAAACTGCACAAAAAAAATATTAAAAAATATATAATTTTTCACGAATAATTCGAAAATGTAAATGGAATTTATTAGGAAAATATCAAAAAGTTCAAAGATGCAGAATTCATAATTCTGCATAAAACTTATAACGCGACAAATATATAAAATTTGTTAAAAAAGGTAAAAATCACACGAGAGGACAGAACCCTCATCTCCCGTTCTCAAATTGCGACCGCTACCCCGGCACCACGGAGACCTTGCTCAAGATCGCGAAGTAATGGGTATTTGAAATGCATGCTAAACTTTAAACCGAAATTTCTCGAAAACTAAAGCCCATTTGAAGGAAACCTTTGACCTGAATAATTAGGGGAATGATCCCTACAACATACTTTAAAATCATCAAAATCTGTGCGCATCATGTTTGGCGGTCTCCTTGTTAGATGACCGTAACCAAAGTCAGGAGTTTAATGACAATCTATTCCTATCACGAGGATTCTAAATATTTCATGTTTCGTTGAATTCTACGCACATAAACTGGAGATAAAAACACTACATAAATCGAACAAATCATTAATTTGTAGTATCCACTCTTGAGGGATTTTGCCTAAAAACTAATCAACACTAGTTCACATAAGGATAGAAATTCAACTGAAATTTTATCCTATTCTACGCATTAGTTCGTGAGTTAGAGCACTCAAAAAATGTGTATCACTTACAGATAAAGAGACACGCAGACTCAAGGACAGGCATTTTCTTAAAACACTCAAATCCTGTTCAAGACCTGCTAAAACGTATAAATCCCTTGAAAACTGGAAGTTGAAAATCTTTCACGAATCCATTGCTTTCTTCTTGTATAGATAGAAGAAAGTAAAAATCACATTTTTACAGTTCTTCAATATACAATAAAACGGTAACCTATTTGCATGAATTCCCATCAGTACCCACATTGCCTGTGATTTCGTATATGTCATTACTAAATGCTTATTATCGTGTGTATTGTGATGTAAACAGATACTTGCGTTGTTGTGAATCAATTTTTAGTTAATGTTTAGAATTTTAATAAACAAATGTCTGGAACTCTGATTGTTACATATGCTGGCTGAAAAGTAAAAGTAATTTTTAACACTTTCCGACATTGTTGAAAAGTGTTTATGAACATAATGAAGAGATGGAAGTTTTTCAACTAGGTAAACAGTATTGAATGGATGGAATACCATAGTTGTGATTTATTCCAACAGAGCGAAAAATCGTGGGACCAGGACTCGAACCTGGCTCGTGATAGCTTGCCGTGCCAACGCCCTTCCTACTGAGGTATCTCAACGATATCCTTGCTGGTATAATTCATTTTTATTGTTGGTATAGCTCAGTAGGAATATATAAATCATATACAGGATTGTCAAAAAGAATACGGATATTTTTCCGACTATTGAGGGTAATTCCTGAAATTCGGTGTTCAAATGTGTTATGCGTTTTCCAAATAGTTTACGTAGACATAATCTTTCATCTTATTAAATAATGAAGTTTTGTTAAAGTATTCTGAACGTGCTGGAAAGTGTTTCATAATCTATGCTTGACGCTCATTTTTGTGTTATGATTGGGATAAAAAGAATGTTGCTTTTTAAAAGACTACACGAGCTGAGATTTCCTTAACACATTTTTTATAAGCTACTGAGAATCATACTTCATACGGTACACTTCATTTAAATGTTGCATGGGATTTACCGATACCTCACAGCCACAATTTAAATACATGTTCTGTTACATGGAAGTACACGAAACAGCTTAACACCACTATGACTGATCCAAAACTTATTTTTTTGTCGCTTATAATGCTCTTATACATACGGAAATGATGGAAATCTAAAGTAATAGGACTATTTTGTGCTATAGATGTTTCAAGCGCGCAACAGCGACTAAACATTAACGAACATTTTACGTGCACTTCTTTTTACAAAACAGCTATTTCAAGAGGTGGAGGTAGCTCCACCACTTTCAAATCAATCAACTTCTATATTTTAGAAAATTAACTGTCAAACAATTTTCTAATGAAATACTTTGGATTGTTTCGAAATATCAATATCTCGTTTTCTGTGTAAATTCGAGTAGCGAAATTGTTTGTTGAAATTTAAAACGACTAGGTACTGCACTTGTTTTTATACTAAAACAACTATTTTTTTTGCCTCGTTGTTCTAGGTTAAGTCTACGATGAGTTATCGTGCCCACATCAGACCCTCATTTTTTGATGCACTTCCTGACATCAGCTGTACAGCAGACATTTTTAAATACAGAGATAGCATAAGTGAATGACCGGAATATTTTCAAAACTATTACACATATAATATATATCATAAGTGACATATGAAAATAAAGAAAAACATTCTAAGTTTTTTTGCCGTCGCTCAACGCTGGATTGGACGTGCGGGTAACGATGATTTACCCTTATTCACATGACCACCAAGATCCCTAGATCTTACGCCATGTGATTTCTTTTTGAGGTATTACATCAGTCTTGTTTATGCATCGCAATTGCAGAAAATACTCATCAGTGCTGTATTAAAAACTGTTGACAATGTAAAACTGCAAAATGTGTGGAAAGAACTTGATTACAGATTAAATGTTTGTCGTGTTACGAAAGGTTCATATATCGAACATTTGTAATTAAAAAAAAATTGGAACGTTTCACTTTTTTTTTCATATATCGCTTAATATAATATGTGTAATAGCTTTGAAAATATAAATTTTAAAAATCTGGTCTTTCATTTATGCTAACCCTGTATATCAACTAAAAAATATAGTTTTCTACTTTAATATATGTATAATAATTTAGTGTAAATGGGGTTTTAAATAGACTACGGATTAAAAAGAAATCCCGAAAAAGCCTAAAATTTCAGCTCCCCAAGGTGGTGTTACTACTTAATACTGTACCATTCGCGGCTACAGCCCAAACTTTTATTGAAACCGGTAATTATGTGTCATCAAAAAAGCTCTCAAATCTATTTTTAGATAAATATTCACAAAAGATACTTTAGAATATTTACAAACCATAATTAATGAAAAAACGTGAAGTAAAAATGACATTAACCCTTTCCGGCACAGTGGTCCCACTCCAGGCACATCTAATTTTAATTCCAAACTTGCAATCGACACCAAGAATATTTAATAAAATTTTGTTTCTACAAAGATAGCTTAAAATAAGGAGTTCTTATTTTCGAAAAAAGTCGTTTGTAAATTCCGGTGTCAGTCAGCAATTTCTCATTTTACGAACAGATTTTGTCTATGCCTGAAAGGGTTAAACGTCTTTTGCAAGGTATAAGGCAGTTAGTTGGCAAAAAAGAAACATCTAGAATTGACACACATCATCTCTTTACAAATATCGAGTGGATTTTTTCTAATGTAACAATTGAAATAAGATCACGACACAGAGCGTTCAAAATTATATAAATGGATATAAATAGTATCAAGACACAATTTTAGAATAATAATGTTAGTGCAAATGTGGCGCAAGATTTGTGGGATGTTTCCGTATACATCCGTATATAACGTATATAGCCTTCGTGTCATGGTATTTGGTTTATTAACGACACTAGGGCATCCAACCCGGGCTTCCCGGAATAGGAAATACATTTGAAAACCGTTTATTTTTTTATTTAAAACTCTAATAGATTTTTTACATTGTATATTTTTTTAGATTGCCTCCTAACAACAACATAAAGCACTTTTATATGAAATATGTCAACTATATATTCAAATGAAATTTTGAAATTTATTAAAAGCAGTAGTTTCCTATTGGCCTCGCGCAAGTTAATAGCCGAAGAAATCGCTAAAAATTTCGTTATCTACAGCAGTTTATTATTATTATTATGATAATTGCAGCTGTTTTAAGCACTTATTTCAATTACATGTTTGTTAAATTTGTGTTTTATTTGTATTACTTTATTTATTGCTTAATGAAGTTTTAATTTTGTTATTGAATATTAGCTGGATGCAAATGCTGAACATCTTATATTGTTTAATTTTCAAAAGGATCAATATTCTGTAATCGTCTGCAAGCGATAGAGTAATTTTAAAAAATCATGCTTGAAATTTAATTTAAATGTATAGTAATTTAGTAAATTATGATACAGTTTTCAAACAAATTGCATGTGAAAGTAGATTTATTTTCATCTATAAAACGATATAAAAATTAAAAACATGCGATGTTTAGAAATTAAAAAAATGGCAGTAGCAAAAATCGCAAAACCGAAATTTCATCATCAACTGTTGCCATTCGCAAAATGACGTCAGCGTTACGCACGGACACGTTTATCCTTTATAATATAGATCGATAGATAGTTCCAGAAAAAAAAATTAAAAAAAGCTAAATAATGATTAAGTAGGCTCAAGTAATTTAAAATGCTGCAAAAGATTGGCCCAGTGACGATCCATTAGATTAAAGATTATTTATTTTTTTTAAAAGATTAATTTTAAAGAAATTAGTTTTTTATAAAGAATTAAAATACTTTTTCCAATAACTATATTTTATTACTTGTTAAATTGCACATTGTAAAAAAAAAAATACAAATGTTTATTAAGCTACGAAAATATAATATAATCACCAACCAAAATATATAATAACATGTTCCGAGTTACCTATGATTTTGAAAAGTGTTCTTTATCTTTAGTAACCACATAAACCAGTATATTTTTGAAATTTAATAAAGCATTTATAAAAACAAAGTTACTTTTGCTATCACTGATTTTCGGAAGCGTTTCCGAGTAGATTTTATAATGTATTAATCAGTTTACTCAAGCCTGAATATCGTTTTTTAGGATGCTATCGATTTTCGATTAGACATTTACAACTGCGTAATTGAATTTATATATGCAAGAGTAAAAAAAAAATATATATTAATTTTAACCCTTTGGGAATGAGCGACACGTATACGTGACGCATAAGATGCTCAGAATCCTCGATTATTCCCACCAGTTACTTTTTATTGTAAGATTTGCCTTATTTAATGATAGCATTTCTGCGATTCAATTACACGAAAATCTCTGTTTTAAAAAACCGGTGGCAAATGATTAAAAATTCTGTAAAAGATGCTCGTCGCGAAGGGTTTAATGGTAATGTTAATGATATTAATATATCATGTTTGTCTGTAAAACATGTTTGTTGAACATGCAAATGTTCGCTTGAGAATTGATAGCATCCGATAAACCTATATTCCGGGTTGAGAAAACTGATTACTCACTATAAAAAATACTCGGAAAAATTTACTATTTACTAATTTTATTAAAATTTCAGAAATTTGGTGGCAGCAAATGAAATTTTGTTTTTATAAATGTCTTTTTAAATCTTGAAAATATATTGATTTCTGTGGTTTCTTATGATAAAGAATGCTTTTTGGATCCGTGATTAAATCACAATGATATTATTGTTTATTTTCGTTCGTGGTTATATTATGTTTTCCTGGATTAAGAAACATTTGATTTTTCTTTACAGTGTATATTACTAGAGAAAAATAGCGTCATGCGGCATGGGCGATCGGAGGAAAAAACCCTTCTGTTTTTTCTTGCACTATATCGTTCGTTTGGAAAACAATTGCTATAACCGGAATTTTACAAAAGAAGCGTTTGAAGTCTGCTTATAACACTATGTTATATGCAGTGCGAGAATGATACTACTGCTCTCTAGTGTTACAAATTTAAACTGAATTGTGACATATTTTGATATATACACTGTAAAAATTCCGCATATATACGGGTGATTTTATGAGAAACTTCTGTTTTTTAACGACACCTTTGTGTTTTGAATGGAAATCGAACATTTTCCCCGAATAAACGGAAAATTTCCTTTTTATCCTAACTCGTTGAATATCATAAGTAAAAATGTTCCTTCCAAGGAAAAACAAACGAAATGCTCTTTTTCAGTTATATAAAACGGAAAATATCCAGTTAAATTTTCGTAATTGATGTTTTGGCCTATAAACAAATCGTCGGATGTGGCCAAGTGTTGTAGGAGACCGAGGATTAGCTCTCTAATGGCGAGTACCGAGGTTAAAATCCTGAGAAGGGCAAGTCGATAAAAAAACGTATGAGATAATGTGCAATACAAATACCTTTTACGTACAAATACCTGTAATAAATGTACAACAGTATATATAAATTGCATTTTGATTATTTGCGCTATTGCTAATATTTATTTCTAAAAACAGAATTTTTCCGTTTTCAACAACGGAAAATTTCCATCTTGAAAATGGGAAAATACCAAAATGGAAGTGTTATGAAATAAACAGAAAATAGATGGCAACTTTGCTGACATTTTCCGTTTCTTCACACCATCATTGTACGTAATGAAGTCTCTATAGAAAAAAAAAAGAAAACTTTTTATTGCAGCAGCCTTTTTCAAACACACTGTATGTTGAGTGTTGAGGCGATTTAACGCATGCGCTAGTTTATGATGCATCATTTCTCAGTCGATAAAAACATAATTTCTTTTTTTTTTTACATGTTACAAAGTTTCATATTTATCTTGTTTTCTTATACAAAATTTTTAATCATGTTGAAAGTAGTTTTGAAACAGATTTTTCTGCCAAAAAATGTATTGATTACTCAAGCCTTTAGAAGCTGCCTTTTATTTTGTCGGAGCCATTGTATTATGTGAAGAATTTACTTGATATTTTAGAAACAAGTGTAGAGAATTTTATTATTAAACACTCATATATAAACGTATAAAATACATGCGAAAGTATAAAGTTATCATTAATATTTAAAATAAATATAAAAGGAGAATTATAGTGAGAGACAAAAGTACCATTGTTGAAACTTCATTATGATATGGTTTAGTGAGTTATTTTCTGTAAATATGTACCTAATTTAATAAATTTTTATATTATTTACACTAGCCATTTGGAAAAAAATGTACGCATAATAAAAGGTCTTACAGTGGCATATAAAAAATAAAGAATGCTTGCAAAGATTTTTTAGGACGCTTCTACTTTAAGTAAAATCTAGCTACTCTCTAAGTGTCTAGTTACTCTTTTATGAAGGTAGTCTATGGTCGAGTGGGTTTTGAATTTTGCGTGCTATCGTCGTGACCTGAATTCTAATGCATGAATAATATATCTACTCTGACATTGCTTTAAATTTTGCAAAGTGTATCTGAATGTCCGAGAATCTGATTTTCATAGTTATTTTGTGCAATGATATGAGAATTGGGTAATTGGGTAATAAAATCTTGTTCAGCTGCTATAAATACTGCGGTAAGAGTTCAGTGGATTTTGTTGCATCGTTGAGCCTTCCATGTGTTGTGTAGCAGTGAAGTTTTCTAATGAATTTTTCTTGGAGTAGAATCTTCCACTGTGAGTTCGTTCGCGTGGTTAGGAGTTGTAAATTTGGTACTTCAAATAAAACTTGATATAAATAGATGGTTATTCAATTTTGAGTTTGATCACTCAAGAGGAGGCGCTGCTATCCCATGCTTTGTGAAATATTCCTAATCGTGTCCAGAATCAATTGATCCAATTTAGAGAGCGTGTTTGGTAGTAATATTAACTCTATTCTTCTAACTTTCATACAATTTTAACCACATTGTTACCAAGATCGCCCACTTTTGACGCCAACATTTAATTTTGGACCCGATTACGGAATATTAGCTCAATAATATTAGCTCAATGCTTTATGCGATGGACATTATAGCTGTATCTTATTTTCTATTGCGTAGAAATGCACCAAAATTTATTTTTGAGTTTAATGATTAAAAATGTATATTTCGATCTAATTAAAAAACAAACAGGCGGTGCTGTTGTTCTGTTCTTATTTTAATTCGCTGATCACTGTAACATCGTGTTAAATTCGAAGAAATGACCTATTTACATTCATAACTGTTGACGTTATTATCAGTTAATATATTAGAATGGTACAGAAGAATGATGGCCACAGCATACTAGTTTATGTTTACAAGGCAAGGAAAAAACATTTTGTCATAGATATGTTGTGGTACTTATAACATGAATATTGATCAGGAAAGCAAAGCTGAAACAACAAATTTCCTCTTATAATGTAATAACGTATTTAATTACTGATGAACGGGGGTTGCATGGCACGATTATTAAGTTATTCATAATGAAGTTATTTTGAAAGATTTAGTTTGACATGCGGTTCCCTGGATATCAGCTCAAGGAATCCCACGGGTCTTCGAACTACAGTTTCAAAAACGCTAATTTGGAGTATAAAAGTATCTGTCTTTGAAGGCAAGAGAAAAATATTTTGTCATAGATATGTTGTGGTACGTCTAATATGAATATTGATCAAGAAAGCAAAGCTGAAACCTAGAGTTGCAAAGGCTAGAAAAAACCCGGTTTAAACCTGGGAATAAACCGGGTTTTTTGGGAATAAACCAGGTCTATTGGGAATAAACCTGGGAATAAACCGGGTCTATTGGAAATAAACCCGGGAATAAACCCTTTCTTTGCAACTCTACTGAAACCACAAATTACTTCTTATAATGTATTAATGGGTTTAATTACTGATGGGCTGGGATTGCATGGCACGATTATCATGTTATGCATAATGAAGTTAATTTGAAAGGTTTAGTTTGACTTGCGGTTTCCTGGATATCAGCTCAAGGAATCCCACGTGCCTACGAACTACAGTTTCGAAAACGCTGGTTTTAGAGTAAGTATTTGTCTTTGAAGGCAAGAGAAAATATTTAGTCATAAATATGTTCTAGTACTTATAAATATTGATCAGGAATCGAAGCTGAAACAACAAATTTCCTTTAATAATGTATTAATGGATTTAATTACTCATGGACTGGGATTGCATGGCACGATTATTATGTTATTCATAATGAAGCTAATTAGAAATATTTAGTTTGACTTGCGGTCCCCTGGATATCAGCTCAAGGAATCCCACGGATCTGCGAACCACAGTTCCTTAAACGGTGGTTTAGAGTATAAAAGTTATCTTTGAAAACAAGATAAAAATATTTTGTAGTAGATGTGCTGTGGTACTTATATATAACATGAATATTGATCATGAAAGAAAATCTGAAACAACAAATTTTTTCTTATAGTGTATTAACGGATTTAATTACTGATGGACTGAGATTGCATAGCACGATTATTATATAATTCATAATGAATTTAATTAGAAAGATTTAGTTGAGGATCCCTGGATATCAACTCAGGGAATCCCACAGGTCTGCGAACCACAGTTTCTTAAACGCTGGTTTAGAGTATAAAAGTATCTGTCTTTAGGAATTAATAAGTTGTTATTGATAAATGTGATGTGTAAACATGCGTCATTTATTATTTGATATATTTTAAATTTAACTGAAAAACTTCTCATTTTTTAACATACGGTAAAATCTGTCTAACGCGGAACTAATCGCGACCGAGAAAAGTTTCCGTCTTAAACAGTATTCTGCCTCAGACAGAGTTTACTATATTGAAAATCGTTCTGTGAGATTGGATAGGTAAAATATGAATAAGAAGAAAATTCGACGAAAACAAAATTAAAAAAGAAATCTTAAGAATTTTGTTAAATTATTGCAAGACAAGGTTTGTATGGACCTTACTTTTGAATACAATTATTTCCGATTAGTAAACATTGCCTTATTTAATCGTAGAAAATTATTAAAAATTCTGTGATTAAATTGGGCTTGTATTAAAATATATGGGTACTCAAACGTAAGGACCGTATAAGCTTTGCAACGTGTAAAATTATATATTAAACATCAAAGACTATCAGTCTGTTAGATCGTAAAAAAATAATATTTCATCGTTTTATTTGTCCTTCTTAAATAATAATCGTATTATTCATTTAATGTAAAGTTTGAACTTTATCTTAAATAATATCAAAGCTTTGATATAAAATGGTTAGTTCATTTAATGATGGCAACCCCAGCTAAAAGCCATTTACCTAATGGAGTATCTATCTTTGTTTAAGAAATGTTTTTTGACAATCTTTTTCGTCTTTAAGAAAAATAAAGTGTTTTTAAACAGATAATAAAAAAACCCACATTTTTTCGTTTTATCGTAGTAGAATTAAAAAAGTGTTTTATATTTAACCTTATGTTAAAGTTTTAAAGCACTATTACCCATAATTTGAAATGATACAGGTTTTTTATAGAATGGTTTTAATGTGTTTTCTGATAAGTGACGGCCAATTTTTCGCACTTTCGAATTTAGCTAACTTTTTTTTTAAATTTCAAATTATTCCTGATAAAATTTTCTTCCTTCCCAAATATTTCTTTAAGCTTATCAGATGCCATGAAATCGGTACGATTTTGGCATGAAAAAGTATTGAAAACTAAATTTAAGTACTTCTAAGGTTTGATAACGATGAGATCCCCCTCACCCATCCCTCCAAGTTCAAGAGCGAATTAAGAAACTGGAACATTTAAGAATTATTGATTGTTTAGTTAATTTGTTGAGTATATTTGAGGAGTGAAATCTTTGTTAAGATAAAAGGATTTTTGGGGGAAATGAATGATTTTTTAATAAAAAAAAAATTCTTATTTGATCGTATAATTTTCTTGTGTTAGTTTGTGAACTTGTTTAAATTTTATCGAATAATTGTGATGTTGACATTTTGAAGAAAAGATTTAGTATTAAAATAAGTGTTTATAAATAGATTTTTAAAAAAATTATAAGTTGTAGTTTTGAGCAATTTTTAATGTTCATTAACTATTCTTAAAAAATGTTGACACTAGTATCGTGTTAACGGGAGGGCCAACTGAGTTCGAGTACATGACTTGAACTCTGCAAGGGGCTCCTGTTTAGCAAAGTCTTTACACAACACCAATTTAAAACAACGCTTTTCAAATGCTAAGTCGTCTAAACAGCAGTGGTTGCTAAATTGAAAAATTCCACCAAAACGATAGTCAAAACCCCAGAACAATAGTTACACATTTTCTATGCGCAACTTTGCATAATATTAAACTAATGACTTAAGAATATGCTTAGTTCATCCATTAGCTACAATCACACGTACAATCCTATCTTAGAAGGAGAGGACCAAGCTTGGTAATCATAGATTTTGATTATTTTTATATATGTTGCAGGATCCCTTTGTCTCAGGTTCAACGGATTTTATACAACGCTCCTTAGTTCTTGAGAAACAGGGGGTCTAATATTTTAACACAACTTAAATATTTACTTTGTAAGAAAACTACTGCGTTGGTTGTAGCTCAGTTGTTATGGCGTCTGCCCGTTGATCCGAATTCGAAGCCAGAATGGGCTACGTTTTTTTTCTCATTTTTTGTTTTATAAATATAATTGTAATTATAATTTAACTTTATTATTGAGTCAACTGAGTTTGACTCAATTAAAAATTTTAATATCGTACATTAATTATAAAGTTAACATATTTAAATTTTAATTTAATTTATTTGATTTTTAAGCCATTATTAAACATTTCTCATCATTTAAAGATATATATTTAAAAAAAGGGATCCATTATTGACTAGTAAAAATTCCGAAATCGTTACAAAATCATACCTTATTTTATTAATTATAAATTATTTCAAAGCGCAAACATACGTATTACAAATTAAAAAAATTTTTAATAAGCAAAATAATAAGTTGTAATTTAATTCTTATGCTAAATTTTAATATAATTATGCTTCTTACTTTAAAAACAGAGTAGTATTATCATCGCATTGACTTCCCTTGTTAAGGCAATATATAAATGATGTTTCTTTAAAATCACGAATTGACACAATTGTTCAAGATCATTGCATCGATAAAGCGTATATGAAATATATTTTAGAAGTGATTAAAAAATTAACTGTTTAATGATGTTTTAAACAACGATTTAGTTACAAATAGAAATTAAATACGTTAACTTTATAATTAATGCACAATATTATAATTTTAATTAGGATTATTAAACAATAATTACAAATATATTTATAAAACAAAAAATGAGAAAAGCAAACGATCCTATCCTTCGAGGCTTCGAAGCCGGGCAGATGCCATAACAACTGAGCAACGACCAACGCAGTAATTACGTTACAAAGTAAGTATTTAAGTTGTGTTAAATTATTAGACCCCCTATTTCTCGAGAACTAAGGAGCGTTGTATAAAATCTGTTGAACCTGAGACTAAGGGACTTCTACCCTACAACATATGTAATAGAGTCTTTATCGACAGATGACAACACAATTTGGTCGGCAACGGCCCGCATTCGTAGGACACGAACACACATTCCGGCCTTAAATGGCCCAAATGGTATGGCCTACTCTAACACAGACAAGACTGAGCTCATTGCAGACAGCCTTAGAAGCCAATTTACACTCAATAGCGATCTCGTCAATCCTGGGACTGTCGACATTGTCAACACAGAGGTTGAACACTTCTTAAACACTTCACACAATAACACTCTCAATCCTGCACTCCCCTCTGAGGTGATTTCTTATATCGGGAATCTCAAGATGAACAAATCGCCCGGTCTAGATAGAATCTCTACCAATATGCTCTTGCATCTCTCGCTTAACTTCATTTTCTTTCTAACTATTCTAATTAATTGCATGTTAAATCTCTGTATGCTTCATTAGTTTCTCTGTATATTTCATTAGACATTGTGATGACTAAACTCCAAGCCTACCTCTTGGCCCTTCAGATCTGGTTTAGAAATTGGCGTATCAAAGTCAATGCAGCAAAAAGTGCCGCCATGATTTTTTCTCATAAATCTGTCTCCCCAACTGTTAATCTTTCTCTCAATGGTGAATTCGTACCCTGGGTCTTACAAATATCTAGGTATCTATCTCGATTCAAAATTAATCTGGGCTAGGCAGATTCAAGACGTAATTGCCAAATCTACCAAAGCTCAAGGATCCCTTAAATCTTTACTGGCTTATCACAGCCGTCTGTCACTCTCGAATAAATTGTTACTTTATAAATCCTTCATCACATCAACCATGACCTACCGGTCAGTTATCTGGTGGTCGGTCTGTCAAACTCGGATGCAGAAAAATTCAAATTTTTCAAAACTCTTTATTACGTAAGATTTGCAAGGCGACAACGTTTGTCCGGAATGACGTCATCCATGCTGATCTCAATATTAGGCCTACCTCACAAGTTATAAAAAAATTTGCACAAAATTTCCACAGAGATCGACTTTTAATACCCAACGAAGCGTTGCGGTCCATTCAACCTTACATTGTAAATAGCAGTCGAGGGAAGAAGAGATGACGGCTTTGATCCGCCTTCCAAAAGAAGGAGAAAGGAGCCACCCTAAACGCTTCGTTGTGCTATTCCAAATTCAAAATATTTTGGTACCTGCATTGTTATTCCCATTTGACATTCCTACACTAAAAATTTCCTTTTGACGTCTTCCCGCCTCGCTTTTGCCATCGGGTTCTGCTAACTTTCCTTCTTAGCTCTCTTGCTATTGTATGGGGGGGGAAAATATTTATATTATTTTTTGCATTTTAATTGTAATTATACTTAATTTTCTTTGCATCTTACATAATTTAATTATATGAATCTTATATAAACTAATTGTTTGCATCTTATTTAAAATAAATTGTTTGCATAAGATTTTAGATTAAAAAATAATAAATAATTATAAAATTTTAAATATTGATTGGCTTTGATGGGGCCTTTCCCCCCTCCCCATCCCCTATGCTCACCATTCCGACACCAATCAAAGCATCAAAGCGCACATCCAGATTGCTCCTACATCAGCATCATTCCACCGCAGCCTGCTGCGAGATAACTTTTACATTTCTGAATTTTCTGATGCCACCTCCATAGACTGTTCTCATCTAGATGTGAAGTAAACGTGGGCATTACGCCCCACGTAGGCATTCTTCAGTAATCGTCTTTGATCTTTGATCGAAATTTCCTCACTTACGAACTTATCATTGTTTGTATCTTCCTCCATATATATTATCTCGAATTTCACCACAGAGAGATCTCTAAATATAGTTGTTCTCAGTTCTGAGGGATTAGACCAATTTTCACTAACAATCTAATTTGACTCGGGGTTTTTACTAATTTCAGTGATTACTCACTAAATGACATGAGTGTTTCTTACATTTGGGAATTCCGCACAGTCTTGAAAATAACCCTAATTGCAGCGTGAAAGTTTCTCTCAAAGAAAGCGAGAGGCAAAGCATATAATTCAGATACTCTGATTTACTTGAAATATACTTGATACTTTGATTGAACTCTGATACTCTGATTGAAACTTTGGAAAAATGCATGACAGTTCTTTTTAGTTTAAACGTTTGTGATGTTGAATGTTTAGCAAATTAACAATCTTCACTGTTTTCAAATTGCATATTAAAAATTAATTTTTTAGCGATCATTTTCAGTGGTTTTTGATGGTTGTCATTTTATAAAGGATATATTAGTCCGTTATGATTGCAAATATATGACTTTCACAAGAAAACCCACTACAAAATGAATAATTTCATATTTATACAATAACTCACTCAAAGCAAATGAAATCTAAAAAAAAAAAAAAAAAAAAAAAAAAAAAAACTCGCGTAGTTTCCGTATATCCTACTTTTGGCACTGAAAGAATGGGGGGTGGGGAGTGCAAGAAATACGCAAGTACATACGGTAAATTCTGTATGTTGAAGTCGTACTTTACAACAGTTTTATGACAGCAGTATTGAGAATGCAGTTTACAAATAATAAAAACATTCTTTAACATTCAGTGAACTGTTTGGTACACAAACTAAGAAATGATTATTGATCTTGAGGACAAATAACACTTTGGAAATGGCGAATCCCCTAAAGTACACCCGTGGTCTAAAATATCAATTTGTACTCAATACAGAAATCAGGAATTGATAATCGTCTAAATGTTTATGAAAAGTAATGTTAGATAACCTTAGAAAATAATCTAATCATTCCATTTAATAATAAATTGTGCATGTTTACAGTTATATAAGATAATTAAGCCTTTGTTAACGGATTTGGAAATACACGTCTCAGTGGACTTTTTATTTTCTATTCGTACCACTTTTTGAAAATTAGTCTCTGCCATACACTTATACTATAATATTTTTCAAGAGAAATCTAACAGAAATAATTTTTTTTTTCAAATTGTGGTGCGATTGAATATAAAAATAGTCGCCAGTCCTATCTCGTAATCGAAGGTTAAGAATGCAATATTTAAGTAATTATTATAATTTCTTTAAACATTCAGCCAACTTTTTGGGAAAGAAAAGGATAATTCAAAGCATATCTTGAAGGCAATTAAAGCTTTGGAAATTCCGAATCGTCTAAAATGCAGTCGTTATCTAAAATGAAAATTTATTACTCAATACAGAAATAAGAAATCTATAGTTGTATAAATGTTTATGAAAATTAATGTTAGATAGCCTTATAAAATATCATTCCATTTAGTAATAAATTGTGCATGTTTCAGACATACTATATCACTATGTCACCATGTTCAATGATAAGATAATTAAATGGTCTTTTTAAGTAATTAATTCAATTTGTTTAAACATTCAGCCAACTGTTGTTCATTTATCAAAATGATAAATTAATGTTGATCTTGAAGGCAACTATCACTTTAGAAATTCCAAATCATCTAAAATGCACAGTCGTTTTGTCTAAAATATCAATTTATCACTCAATACAGAAATCAGAAATCGGTAATTGTATAAATTTTTATGAAAAGTAATGTTAGATAGCCGTATAAAATATTCCTATCGTTCCATTTAATAATAAATTATGCATGTTTCAGACGCACTATGCACTATGTCGCTATGTTCAATGATAAGAGAATTAAAAATGCATTTTTTATGTAATTAATACAATTTCTTTAAACATTCATCAACTCTTTGGGAAAGAAAATGATAAATGAAAGTTGATCTCGAAGGCAATTAATACTTTGGAAATTCCAAATCGTCTAAAATACACAGTCGCTGTCTAAAATATCAATTTATCACTCAATACAGAAAAATATTTCTATCATTCTATTTGGTAGTAAATTGTATACGTTTCAGACATATTATGTCAC